>OX387348.1:17102500-18461250 GCA_947563465.1 Archips xylosteana | reverse complement strand
AGAAATGTATGTGCTTTCAATCCAAATTGCCTCATTGATTTGAATTAATTTGATGGCTAATGCTATAATCAAATAGGTATTACCGATAAAAAAACGAGTAATGTACGGGTAATTCTAACTATCCATAGTAACTTCGGTGTTATTTAAAATGGTTGAATAAAACCTCTTTTCATATCCCTAAGCCTCTAAGCCTAATTTCAAATTTGGCTACGGCACGTGCAAAGATGTTTGGGTAGTATTTTCTACACGAGAGACTGTGACTAGTTTTGTCGCACAATGCGTTCTTTTATGACTATCTCTAATATAAATAGGTTCGCTTGCTAACCTTTCACGAATAGGTAATTTAATTATAACTGTAAAATTACAGTGCTATATCGTCACTACTTTGAAAAAGCTCGTATGTCATATCAATACGTAAACCAAATTGAACCTTGATACGCACTTTGTAAAGTTCACTTCGCCAGATTGTTAGTTTTGAGATACGAGCTTTTTCAAAATAATGACGATGTATACCAATCCTAATAGGATTATCCTATGCTATAAACAGCGTCAGGATATGACATTAAACAATAATTATAATGACCTCTCGAATCATCCGTATAAAGCACTCATGGACTAAATGCAATTCACTCAAACGGATAAATGTTCCATAATTCACTAATTAAAATAATTTATCCACATTGGTTTCGTTTTCATACGAATTTTACTCAGTAAACAACTGAATAAGAATATATTAATCATTTACATAAATTAACAGTAGGTATAATTGTATCCTAGTAATTGAC
Source organism: Archips xylosteana (assembly GCA_947563465.1). Lineage (NCBI taxonomy): Eukaryota > Metazoa > Arthropoda > Insecta > Lepidoptera > Tortricidae > Archips > Archips xylosteana. Next base: position 18,460,465 of record OX387348.1, on the reverse strand, counting down.
AGGGTATTGTTGAGGCATATCTAGGCCACGTGATGTCGCGTGACAGTTAACCATAGACAGTAATTACGAGTTTTTATGCAACTTTTAAAGCTTTCATTTAACCATAAAGGCACTTTATGATAAATTGCTAACATAAAACTGACTCTTCAGAGGCTAAAAATATCGCAATATGGTTAAGTGTTTCATACAGCGAAGTATAACCTTCGGCAAATATGAAAACCTTGACGCCGGTAGGTTCATTAAGTTTTCTAATGGCTCTTTTTAAAATCTTTATCAAAGAAACCTACCTATATTGGAATTAAAGTAGAAACTGCTGATTGGAAAAAAATATATCAAACGACTATTCGATCTACATTCTACTCTAACTCTAACAATCATTCGACCAACTAGATCATCCAATATAGACTAAAGTTGACTAAAGCCAGGTATTAACTCAAAGAAGCACACCAGTACGAAGAACTAAATTCTGAAAACCTTTGTTTAGCAAGTACCACTGTACAGAGAAATTCAAACGAATGAAGGCCGAAAGAAAAACAATTCGTCTGAGAAATAAAAACTAGTTGAATGAAGTAAGTAAATAAATTGGCTTTAAAGCTGGAGTCTGGAACTTTAGGACAAACTGTTTGCATAAAAACTGCCAAGTTGTGCAACTACAAGTCCGAAAACAGAGATCCATTACAAGTTTAGGAGCATTCCTGACAATGAAAGATGCAAATTTTGTGTTTCTACACATCGATATTTTGTGTGGGGCGATTTTTCAAATCGACCACCGTACGATTTCAACTGTAGGTATAAATGTTACGTACATTTGAACATGATTTTGGCTAATCGTACTCTAGCTAGAATGATACATTCTTGCTTTGTTCAATAGTTGAACAATTTATTCGAATTCGACAAAATGGTGTTGCTAATCTGAAAATTCACGTTTATTTAGATTCCATACATTGTTACTAGAGTAAGACCAATATAAGTCTGTAACGATTTTGATAGCACACGCAGTGCACGTGTTATTTATATTTCATTTCATAATATTATAAACGCGAAAGTTTGTAAGTATGGATGGATGGACGGATGGATGTTTGTTACTCTTTCTCGCTAAAACGGTTTGACGGATTCTGATGAAATTTGGCACACAGATAGTTAGATCCGGATTAACATACAGAATACTTTTTATCCCGGAAAATTGAATAGTTCCCACGGGATAGCGATACACAAATTCTTCGCAGACGTAGTCGCGGGCAGCAGCTCGTATTTCATAATTTCATAGAAGTTTGACGTTTAATATAACACTTGCACTCCGTGTGCTATCAAAATCGTTGCAGACCTAGTTTGGTCTGACTCTATATAAAAATCTATTTCCCATGACGCCGTTTTTATAATACATACACCCTAACGCACACAACACCAAATTAGTTGTTACGGAAAAAATAATCCGACCTAAATGTATAAAAGAGGGTCAGGACAAAGGGACACCTGCTACCTGATATAGGAATTTGCACTTATACTTTGGAACAATGGCTTTTATTATGGCATTTCCTGAACTTGGTTAACCAGGTTTGCTGTCTTTGGGGAGATGTTTTGAGAAAGCTTGGTTTGTCGCTAAACAATAATCTGGGGACAGATTTTTTAAATAACATCACACCGAGATTTTCTTTAAACTGAATTCAATTTTTCACCATTTTACAATATTTTCAAGTGTTTCAACATTCGATGTATGTATTTTCGGGTGGAATAGTCGGGAACGCCAGCTAGGAGATACGGGCTCGAATCCTGTCCGGCACACCAGAAAACCCATTTCGTTTTTAACGTATTCGCTACCGGCTGTCAGGCTCAAGATAACTTCAGGTGCCAGAAACGCACATGTGCGTTCAAATGACTACCAAACTATGACAGCGGCACTAAGCGAAAGTCATGAAAACACATGTATGCGTACCCGGCAGTGAACGCGTTAAAAGATAATCCATCTCTTGATACACAAGTTTCAACGAGATAATCGGAAAATTTTCTGTCCGGTTGGGCTAGTAAGTAAAGACTGGTCATAAACCATTTGCATGCCAACTCTTCCGCACTCACTGCTGCTTTATTTATAGAACGTAGTTTATTTCCAGTGGTCTAGTCAAGTTTATAGCTTTCGTACTTCATCTAGTGGTCCTGGCTACCGTTTACTGCATCGGCTATAAAGTATTTTACTTATTTCATCTCTGTGGTATCTAATATGAACTACAATATTTACCTTCCTGTTTTGGTAGCGGTTCAAAGTAACGCCTGATTTAATCAATTAGTTTTTAATATGGTTATCTACACTGTAACGTTTTGTAATGGTTTCTGTTCTTGATCCTCAATTCCATTCCATCTCATATAATTTCAACGGAATCACTCTTCAGATCAACGCAGAATCTTCATCTTTACTGAAGACGACACGATCAAAAGGTTTTCCGCATGAAACATTTCTGTGGTTTTAATAATTTTGAGGACTTTGTAATACAAGATTCCTTACGTCTTATACTAAATTACTGATAGTTGTTGTTGCATTACGTACCTACTTGTGTACTAATTGACAACATAAATTATGTCAATGACTTCGAAATAATAGAATGACCTAACACATTCACAAATCATCTAAAATAATAGATTGCGGATGACTAACATCTATAGTAATATTCTTAAATAAATATTCGAATATGACGTGTATTGTATTCTTCACAATTGTCTTCATAATGTAAACATTCCGGTCCGGTTTAGGCGACCTTAAAAGAATCAACAGCGATTTCATAAATCGACAAAGTTTTGGAGGATACCGCATAAAAAAGTTGCTGAAAGCTCTCCAAAGAAAAGCCCCATGTCCTTTACACATGTCACGTTGTAGTTATAACAGGAATCTGTAAAGTTTACTGACGTCGTTTGCAGTTGTTCAGATAGTTTTTGAACTACCGACACAAACAGAAGTTTTAATAAATTTTCAGTAGTACCTACTTTTTTATCTATTTGTGTTGTGTTATCTCCATTGGACAGATTGGTTGCAGTTTTTGTAAAACAGAAAACTAGTGTAAAAATCTTCTACCTTTTTAAGTAATCTGAGTTGTTTGCATTATTCATCTAAACGTACAACTTCGGAAGTTTATGAAAATTGCAATTGGGTCTATATTTAATAATGTTAATGTAAGTACGAATTAATATTACCCAGCGTACGCAAGCAAGGTCCGGATTGAAATGAAATTGAAATTTGGCGTCTGGGATTATTGGGATCTTTAGAGACGCAACAAGATGAACAGTACGGTACGTAATAAAATATGACATACTACAATGTAGAAGTTGACACCAATTCAAGGAAGTTTGACAGTCCGAACCCATGATTTTAATAAAATTAAGGTGACTACACCGCGTCTTTCGGTCCGTGGACGCCACTCGAGAACCTTTTTGCCCATCAGCCATCAGTTCTACGAGCGATATGCCCTGCCCACTGCCACTTGAGTCTAGCGACTCTTCGAGCTATGTCGGTGACTTTAGTTCTTGCGCGGATTTCATCATTTCTAATGCGATCCCGCAGAGAAACTCCGAGCATAGCCCTTTCCATTGCCCTCTGAGTGACTTTGAGCTTCCTTATGAGGCCCATCGTTAGCGGCCACGTCTGAAAGTCATCACTGTTTTCTTTATAGTCTCCGTCAAAAAAGGGGTGTTATAAGTTTTTTATTAGCTAATTCCTGATCTAGATACCACTATCATTCGTGCTCACTTTAACTTATAATCGCATCCTTTAGTTGGCGAAGACATAAGCTGTGTATAAGCTTTGAGGAACTAAGTAATAACTCTAATAACTAAAGTTAGTTAGGTACATTATTCCTCAAAGGGTACAAGGCGCTTTCGGTGGAGTTTGTATACAATTCTTATTTATCAAACTGTGTAAAATGGCAATAGACCATTGGTTCTCAACTTGGGTAAATACCCTTAGTGGGGTGAAATTGTTTTTGAGGGGTTGAGAACAAAACCAGAACAAGCATAGTGGGTACTAACGCGACGGAAGAGTCACTGCACTAGTTTTTAAAGGGAAAAAAGGGTTAGGGGTCACTGCGATAGACATTAGACAATTTTTAGACGATTTCTAGTCTGAAAGTTGATGGAGGCTGTTGTAACTATGGACATAAAGTCCTCTATCTATCCCTTTCTAACCAGTAGACGTGTGCGAATAGAATGAATTCCATCATCCAAGATAAACGCTGTGCTACGGACTCTGTTCTTTTTAGCTAGATTTATTATAAGCGCTGGTTTTCTTCAACTTGTTATGACACAATGAAGAATTGTCTCCGCAATTTAGGGCCTGTTTCAAAGCTTCAAGGGTTCATGTTTGATTGATTGTGATAAATTGATTAGAAATTGGCTTACTATTTATAGGAGTTTCTGAAGACCGTAATACAGTCAGCCACAGAAGTGGATCAGTTGTGGAGCTCAAAATTACTTAGGCATATGAGTGTAGGTATTTTACTTGGCTACTTTTTATATCGATATTCCCATGGGATCGGCATGTAGGTCAACCGCTATGTCTAGTCTACAGACATTAACCCTCAATAAGGCCCCATTTGTTGGAGCATACTACGACAGAATCAAAAGCAGCTATCGAATGCATACCTTGGTATAGTATATTTTTAAAGCTAGTCATATTTTCAATAATTACAATGGATATTGTGACGTATTTCAAAAGCAATAAGGTTGAATTTGCAAAGCAATGCAAGTAGGTCGGTAAATCGCCTCTACCTTTTTTTAAACAGGTAACCCTTAAAAGGGTTAAATTTTGTAAAGATGTTCTTTATGCAACGGAAATGAAACCAGGATGTAATTTTTGGGAATTCCCGTGGATTTAGTAAAATCAGAGAGCTAAAATTTAACTGCCAGACCTATTGCTTCACGCGAGCGAAGTCATGGGTAAAAGCTAATAGATAAATAAATGAATAACAGAAGCGTTTGATATTTTTTTTCAAGCATTATAGTTATTAATTAGACTGTAAAACTTATAATACTAAATACCTACGTAACTACCTACCAAGCCATTTACAATACTTAATTACCTAGGTAGGTATGCACTTTTCCTGTTTACGGTTTTTTATTTCAACTGGTTACTACTAATATCAAAGGTTTATTGATGCCAGGGTTCGAAAATATCCGATATTTATTATAAATATCAAAATATCGGATATTTATGATATATATCCGATATATATCAAAAGTGTGAGATATATCAATTTTGTATGAAAGCCGTATTATTATTTTATTGTATTATTTATGCATATGTGTTACATCGTTTCTGCACTTTGTCAATTACTTTCTTTGTAATAAATAATAGAATAAACACAAAAAAACTTACTCTTTCGAAAGTCTTTCGTAACAAAATTTTTCTGGCATTGCCATTTGATTAGAACTTACTATTAGGGAGTATTTTTTAACTCTACTCCAACGCCATCTACATTTGGGAAGTAGAAATACAGTAACAAACGCCAAAAATTACTTAATAATATAGTTTTTTAAACCAATTTTTGTATTGGTATATATCATAAAAAATCATTTGATATATATCGGATATATATCATGATATATATCCATTGATATATATCTTCGAACCCTGATTGATGCCACTGGAACCTAGTATCATCACCATCTCCGGTCCCACTGCTGGGCACAGGGCTGGTCTCAGATTAAGAGGACTTGGCCCGTTGTTCCCACTTGCATACGGATTGGGAATTTTACACACACCATTGAATTAGGTACTTCACAGGTGTATGCAGCTTTTCTTTTAAGGAAAGCTCACAGTAAATTTCTAACGAACCTAATTTCACGAGTAAATTTCGACAAACCCACGCCTCGCTACGTGAGAGGCCATAAGTCAATCAAAACACTAGCTTACCAGCTTTTTAAGCAAGTAACAGTCTTTAAATCACTAAAATAATTTATTTAATAATTAAGTACCTAATAAAACTATACGTGCGGTCGTGCAAATGGAACTGTTCACCGGAAGTAAATAAATCAATCAATGGAATGGACATTCTATTATCCTTTTTCGATGCACAGAGATTTATTTCGTATGAAGGTTTTGATCGCCGGTTATAGCTAACGAAGGTCTCGGACTGGGCTCTGCGATCTATTGAGCAGGGTCAAACTAGTCAATTAAATAAATTTTAATTACAGAAAATAACAAATCACCTTCAAGAAGCACTACTAAAAGAAATTACAATGCTACTACAACTGTAAACATAACCACACTTTCACTTCAAATTCACTATTATCACAGTTTGTCGCTACAAACATTGCTCTAAACATCGTCAAATGCACTCTCGATTTGTAACGTACTTATAACACCATTAAATTTACGTAGTTTCATTGATAAAAACCGCAATTCCATGTTTCAAATATCGTATTCATTTACAAACGCGAGACGTTCAAACCGTAACTATCCTAACTTAACGTACACGCATAAACAACTGTGCTGTGCGTCGTGAAGTTGCTAGCAGTTACGTCAGGGCCGCCAACATAACGCGGCGAACCAATATGGCGGCTCGCGCGTCAGTCAACGGCCTTTGTTGAAAAAAAGAACCCAACTCAGTCCGTTAAGCTCTTACGCACTCAAGATAAAGTCTAGTATTGTTTATTTTACGGCATCTGATCTCGTGGTACTATTGCAGTGTATTACAAAATTATCAGAAAAGTTGATCAAAATAAGAACTAATGCAACTGTGCGCTAACTTAACATTTTACGTAGAAGCTAGCGCCATTGTAATAGGCAAACAGAAGTTTGTATTTATACTATGATTGAATAGTGAATGAGTGAACCTGTTCCGTATTAAAGTTCTTGCGCGGACGCAGGTAAAGGATTGATGATCCCACGAGACATTAATATCCGATAGATGGACTCCAAGCAGTCGGGATAGGTTTTTTCATTCGGATTAGTTAAGTAGGTTAGGTAAAAATTTAAAACTATCAAGACGACGACACTAATAAATATCTAAGACGTATTATAAAATTAATGATTATATTTCATGTACAAGGATGTTTGGGAATTACATAATTACAATCCTCATTAGCGAAAACTAATATAGCCTAGCTTCAAAATAGTATATCACTGTGTTAAAAAATTTAGTTGTGTGAAATACTTTGGATGCATGTAGCATTGTAAATATTTAAAAAAAACTTTTGAGTTGCCGGATTCTTCTCTACAGGGTTTTTTTAGAAGCGGTGGTAGATTTTTCTTGCATCATTCATATACTTAACGGCCAATTTTTATTTTCGTCTGCGAATAAATTCAATGGTGTGTGTGAAGTTCCCACTCCGCACTGGGCCCGCGTGGCAACTACGCCCCAAGCCCTCTCATTCTGAGAGGAGGCCTGTGCCCTGCAGTGGGACGCATAAAGGCTGGGATGATGATGATGACTATCAATAATATGGATTGTTTAGGATGGAATGTAATAGTATAAGATTCATTTGTAATTATTTGATTGAGTTTGGATAAATAAAAACAATAAATGTATCCCATAACCCGTTCCCCTAATAGTTATAAGTGAGGAATATAAGATGATGAGTGAAAAAGTGGACAGCTTAAATGATAGACGAGAGTGACAAAGAGGCCAGAATGTAAGATAAGAACAAAAATGTATGTAATTCGTTAATACATAGATAAGTTAGTTAAGTAACACCACGCGGTGGACACGACGTACAAATATGCGTTCTTGAATCTACATAAGCACGACGACGTCTGTACACGCGTACGCCTACATACATCGCGCGCGCACTCTTCTGGATTCCGGCGGGGTCCGGCAATCTGCGCTTTGAGGGGTGGGGTAACTCGAATCGGTGCGGGGTGGAGCGTGTCCATTCTGTACGTTAGTACTATTATATATTCTGTGGTAACACTAGCTTGAAGGGTCGGAAACCCAATATTAAGGATGAGGAAGGAAAGTAGAAAGATACAGTATGTGGTATGATAGTGACAGCGAAAATGATAGAACTGGAATGGAAAGGACATATAGTAGACACAGATTCATGGACTTATGTCGGAGGTAGCGTAGACACAAAAAAAATATGGATAGTTTTTAGAACTAATCGATAGTATACATTTTTTGTTAAAATAAAATAAGACTGTCAATATACTATCGATCGATGGTATCGATAGGCCTATCGATATTGTGACTATTTTTCTAGGTTACGATACTACTAGCAATACTATCGATAGTTCAATATATTGTTGGCAACGCTATGTTATTGTCGTTTATTTCGGGTCGAAAAATAGGGTAGGTAACTCGGACTACTCGGAGGGCCGGCAACTCGTGATTGCTCGCGTTGCAGGCATAAATATGCTGTAGTAATTACTGACTATAAAGCCAGCGGGCGCGCATAATTTAACATCAATTACATTGAGTAAGTAATAGCCGACACAGTGGCCAATACGGGACTACATTGTTCAATATTGTTTATAGTCGTTAGTCAACCAGACTATCAATCAAGATACTATTTTACACTGACAAACGATTATCGACTTGAAAAAATATAATTAAAACAAAGAAAATATATTTATTTACAACACAAGACACACAAATATTTTTACAAAAACAACAGCACGAAGGCTAAAGATAGAGTGTGTCATTGCGGTTGTAAATAGGACACTGGCTCAGCTAATGCTGAGGCGTTTATAGTAAGCACCCCAGCGTTGATTTTCAGCCAGGCCCTATACTACGAAACGCGAAATTCGAATTTCGTTTCATGCCGTTCCCCTCACGCTAATGGTATTTATTACGAGAGTGAGAGGGACCACACGATCCGAACTTCGAACTTCGAATTTCGTAGTAACCCCCCAGCACCGTTGGTGATACCCGGATCGCTATATACATAAACTGCACACTAATAGCTACATAAGAATGCGTGAATATGCGTGAATAGATTTTTGCGTAATTAAAATAATTACCACTATCTGCGTTTAAAGTAGAAGATACAAAAAGTTAATTTTAATGTAAATTATTCACTTAATGTACCTACTTTTAATTAGGTTTTATGTCACTAGCAACCATACCATTAAAACAGGTAATTCTGCAATCCAGCCTAGCCTAGAATCTAGAATCTCATTTATTTACCCAAAGCGTCCCATTGAATCAAGTCTGTCTCCATCGCATTTTGTCTTAGATAGAATCATGTTTAAATCAAAACCGTTCTTTAAAACTACTTACTACTTAGGTACTTTACCATTACTTACCACAAACTTACTTTACTTACCCATTTTTTTCACTAAGTATGAACTTAGTTTCATCATCATCATCATCATTTCAGCCGAAAGACGTCCACTGCTGAACATAGGCCTCCCCCAAGGCTCTCCAAACAGATCGGCCCTGTGCCATCGGCTGTGTGCGTGTGTGTGAACTTAGTTTACTACTTACTTTTTTTTACTTTTCCATGTTCAATTGACTAACTATTTATTAATTTATAACTATAAATTTAAAATTTTAAAAACCCCTAACGCAATTTGGTCACGCATACGAAAATAAAGTAAATGCCCATTACGCGTCTAAGATCCCTTCCGCAGCTATCAAAATTGCTGATAACTTTGAAACGACTGAACAAATTGTGATGAAACATGTCTAAGAACCATTGCCAAGAAACCTTCTTTCAAATAAAAAAGACCGCATCCAAATCGTTACACTCGTTTAAGAGCTATAATGCCATAGACAGACACAGATAGACAGATACACACACGCACACACACATAGCGGTCAAACTTATAACACCCCTTTTTTGTGTCGGGGGTTAAAAAGCAAATAAAATCAAATCTGACAGTTAAATGAAAATTAATCTGGTTTTTGAGGGTATGCGTTTTATTAGAGTTTTGTTTGTTGTTCGGATCGATATAACAGTTTGACGCTGAAGAGCGTGCCAAGTAAATACATTTCGGTGGTAAAAACACTGCAAACAGGTAACGGTCAGATGATTAAAAACAAAAGACAAACATTCGCTACTATAAATCACTTTGAGTATGTACCAAGAATGAAAAAAAATTGCCAAATAATCATCATCATAATGCGTACGATTAAATTCAAATTGAGGCTCTTCTAATAAAGTACGCCCATTTTTGTCATGATTCTCACCCTAATCAGTTCCGCCAATTAATTCTAAGCTATACTACCAAAGAAAAAGGTTTCAATTTTGAACAGCGTTTTCTCGCAGCACTGAAGTTGCGCTAGAGTAGGTATGATAGTGAAAGTGTGAGTAACTGGGAAACAATACCTCATAATGATCAGAGTAAAAACTTTACCCTCTTTACGCAGGCGTAAGAAGTGATACCAGTGATTCCATTCTTATTGTTTCCGCTCATCAATTACAATAATGATGAGCGGAAAACATAGGAAAAGCCTGCCGTAGTAGTGATCTTGTCAATACTTAAAGCGATGAAATATTGTGTTCACCATCACCACTAATAGTTATGTACCCACTATTGCATTAAACTCGCCGACAAAAAAATATGGTAGCTCCCGTACCTACCACATAAAGAGGGGTGATTTTTTTTTCGTCATAATTCATGTGTGGTATAATTGTTGGATAGATCTTCCAAAAGCATTATAAGTTTGCTTAGAAAATTTTTCGATTTAGGGATTTTTTGCAAAATATTTATATTTAAAGAGCTAATTTTTATAAGAGTTAAGTGTGCATCCCCTCTACAAGCTAAACCGTTAGCTTGAATAATATGAAAAAAAAAAACTATCATAGATTAACATAGGCTACACGAGTTAACGAGTAGGTAAAGTCGATCAAAACTTAATATCGCACGTTTATTATATGATACTGACATGGTACGAAATTATTCTTAATTATTAATTATTATTAATTATTTAACGATCGCTTTAGCCTAGTTGGTAGTGACCCTGCCTACGAAGCAAGAGGTCCTGGGTTCAAATCCCGGTAAGGGCATTTATTTGTGTGATGAGCACGAATATTTGTTCCTGAGTTATGGATGTTTTCTATGTATTTAAGTTTTTATTTATCTATATAAGTATGTTTATCGTCGTCTAGTAGGTACCCATAGTACAAGCTTTGCTTAGTTTGGGACTAGGTCGATTTGTGTAAGATTGTCCCCTAATATTTATTATTATTATTACTAGTATTCTCATTTTAAAAATAAACCAGTTTTTCTTTTTACACGAAGTTTATTTTTGAAATGAGAATAATTTTGTATACTTATTGTCAGTATATTATTAGTGTTTAGTGTCATTATAAACGTGCGATATTGAATATTTTTCGCATGTTAGTACGAAACTCTACACTGCGCGTGCTCTGACACGCACTTGGCCGTTTTTTTTTTTCATAAAAGTACGTATATTGTTCATAAAACCGCGGCCACATGCTATGCGTTTTACGGTTGCGATTTAAATTTCCCGGAGGACCAGTACTGCAACTGCAATGTCTGCTGTCTAGACACTGCAATTTTCTTTTATAATTTTATGAAGATTGATTTGACTAAAATCATGCATGTTGATAAAATAGTAGGTATTTGTTATTCTTATGGCGGTAAACCTGCACTGGAGGATGTTTTCAAGACTCTTGACTGGGAAGGGCGAGGCATCAATGTAAATGGCGAATACATTACTCACCTTCGATTTGCCGATGACGTAGTGCTTATGGCTGAGACCTTGGAAGACCTAAGTGCGATGCTCACTGACCTCGGGACAGTCTCCGAGCGAGTTGGTCTTAAATTGAACATGGACAAGACGAAGGTCATGTCGAACTCCCATGTTGTACCATCTCCCGTTATAGTTGGAGACTCTCCGCTCGAAGTTGTTGACGACTATACCTACCTAGGACACACAATCTAATTAGGTAGGTTCTACTTCGACAAAGGCTGGCTCGGCTGGGCAGCGTTCGGGAAGCTCCGCAATATCTTGTCCTCCAATATACCGCAATGTCTCAAGTCAAAAGTCTTTGACCAGTTTGTGTTGCCAGTGATGACTTATGGCACTGGCACTGAGACGTGGCCGCAAACGATGGGCCTCATAAGGAACCTCAAAGTCACTCAGAGGGCAATGGAGAGGGCTATGGCTCGGAGTGTCTCTGAGGGATCTCATTACAAATGATGTAATCCGCGCAAGAACTAAAGTCACCGACATAGTTCGAAGTATCGCCAGACTCAAGTGGCAGTGGGCAGGGCACATTGTTCGTAGAACTGATTGCCGATGGGGCAAAAAGAGTGGCGTCCACGGACCTGAAGACGCAGTGTAGGTAGGCCTCCAACAAGATGGAGCGACGACCTGGTTAAGATTGCGGGATCGCGTTGGATGCGGATGGCACGGGGCCGATCTGTTTGGCGAGCATTGGGGGAGGCCTATGTGCAGCAGTGGACGTCTTTTGGCTGAAATGATGATGGCCGTAAAATTAGAGACTTGATTTAAAAGAGTTTATATCATTAGAAAAGTTATCCATCATATTTAGTCTCTATAAACGCTCTACTGTTGCAGAATGCAGACTCTACTGGAGAGACCAGGGCCCAATTGCATAACAAAGTACAACTTATATTACAAGCGGAACTCCCTTTCTAGTTAATATAACTGAAGCGAGAGTTCCGCTTGTAATATTAGTTGTACTTTGTTATGCAATTGGGCCCAGAGGTCGTTTTGTCTAACGCGCGGACCCTTGCCTTCGCTTTCACCATCTCTTTCTGTCACCGTCATACCGTTTGACAGAAATTTATACTTAGTGATTGCGAAAGCCAGCGTCGTAAAGTCAAATGACTAGGCTAGGTCCTACGGCGGTTTCTTAAAGACATTTTCATGTAAGTATACCTAATTGGCAAGTCATGTCGGAGGAAATACTGTTTCGGGTTACCAGTGTGGTTGTTTGGTACAATCTGGATAACTATAAAAGGACAAAGGCTATAAAGATCGCAAGAAAGGAAGAAAAGCCATGAGTGATGGGTAATGGTTGGTTGACAAGACTGTCAATAATGTACAATTTTAAAATATTTGTTTGTTCTAGAACTTTAGTAACGTTAACTTTAGTATAAAAATAATCTAAACACAGTCTAGGTAATAAGATGTGCACTTGATTCATCAAAATATAAAATTGTTTGAATTAAACGCTATGACAACGGTTTATTGTATCAAATAAGCTCCTTCTGAGTGTCTTAAAAATAATAAATTTGATACACACATAATGAATAAACACCTCCTTCTACAAAATCTAATCTAAAACTAGACAGTCATTTACAATTTGATGGTGTTACCTCAGAGTTTCAACGTGCGTAGAACACGTCAAAAATAATTTAGATTTGAACATTCCCACAAGCGAATAATTTTCCTCATTCAAAAGTTACCTGAGGATAGAATGTGAACAACTTTTACTCAATTTTCCGCAGACAATGGCAGGTACAGAGCCCTACGTGGTCACAGTGCAATGACAAATACAGTATGTTAATATTCAAGCGTTTAGTCTATCATAGTACGAAACCAAAAGTAAGAGGTATTAGAAAACGTTCATAGACGTTTGTACCATTTACATTGACACTTACCTGGATGACATGGATTCAAGTTTAAGATTCTTTTGATAAAAAATGCGTGCGTTTTGTTTTTTCTTTCTTTCTTTCTTTTTCACGGGACAATTCACAGCAATTAACCTGGCCCCAAAGTAAGCAAAGCTTGTATTATCGGGTAAAGGCAACGGATAAGCATACTAATAAATAAATAAATAGATAAAAGACTCGAGCACAAACATTCGTATTTTTCACATAAATATCTGCCCCGACCGGGAATCAAACCCGGAATCTCAAGCTTCGTAGTCAGGTTCTCTAACCACTTGGCCACCCGGTCATCGTTCTTATACTCCTTTTGTACTTAAGTATTTAGCCTCTTCTGTGGCAGTGATGGATGAATGAAGTGATGAAAAGGAGAATTGCCTTCGATGCTGTTTACAGAGTTATGTGTTTGGGAAATATTTTGGACTGTGTTAGCTAGTAGCAGCAGGTATAATAAACAGTGCGAAAAAAATCATAATACTTAATTAATTATTTTGTTCCGGAAATTAGTCTCACACAAACAAACGTTCAGAGTCTACCTTTTTATTGGTATATTAATTTAGAGATATATATATATATATAGCATTATCACGCTTAAATTGTCTCGTTACGGGCAAAGGCTGACAATACAATTGATTTACTTCAAGTATAACCATGACTCTGTTCACTGAGTGTGTTCTTTACTAGAGAAGTTACTCTGGACTTCGTTGCTCCGAAATATTCGATCATTCTCACATGCATTAAAGAAAGAAAGAAATATATTATTGCTTATAATCGGCCTACAGAAGCAAATATTTTGCAAAAAGTGCCTAAGTGCCTTAGCATGATGTTGAAACTGCAGCGCTGATTTTCAGCGTGACTCTTTCATTTAAACTTAGACTAAAACTAATAATGCCGTGATGGCACCAATGTTAGACGGCATCATCAAATTAACCACTCACCACCACCATCACTACTTGTGACACTGTCTTCAAACTGCCCACTGCGAATAATTACGCAATCATGCCACGATCGCAATCCTTTTGTTTAACCGCTTTCCTCGACAATTAGCCAGAAGCTAATTGCGCTAATCTGCTATTTATCTTGATGTAGACAACGTTAATGGTCAATGGAGATAGCCATATGTTTCTAGATGGTTATCTTATGCGTGGGATCATCTGACTATTCTGGTGACAAGTTGGATTTATACTAAGAAAAGCAGAATTTTAGATACTTACGATTTAATGCTTCTTTAGTGACGATATTAACTATATAGATGTACTGTAGGTGTCCCAAAACTCAAAGATAACTTTATGCCATGCGAGAGATCAAGTTTTGGAGAAATAAGATAAAAGAAACCATGCCACTTAAAGTAGCGGCATCGAGTGATGGCACTTTTGACGTTTGCTAGCTCATGAAGTTTCCTAAATATTGACAGCATGTATAAAGGAACACATGTTTAACTTTGAGGGTGCCGGCACACATGCCCAGACCAAACCCTTTTGAGCTTGGCGGTCTTTTTTTCCACGTCGACTATTCAAGTCCTGGAAGGTAGAGTGGTGTTCCGAATATGGTCGCTTCTCTTCACGGCCAATATGCAGCGTCCCATCGCTCGTATTTACTATTATGCATTCGAATTTAAATTCCATCACAATGCTATAATTATCGATTTATAATCATCATCAAAACGTTAGATCTGCCTAATTTATAATTTCAGCTTAATATGTAAACAACCACCGATTTAATTATTGGATAACCGAACATAAATGTACCGCAAATTATTTATGAACAATCAAAGTCGACACTGCATCTGTTTATTCAAATCAAGGTCCCGATCCAATCGGTTTCGCATTGTGGTAATAGATATCAATTGCTTTGCTCTCAATATTGAAAACTAGCTGTGGGACACTAATATAACTGCTTTGCGGTTGGAGCTAAATAAACAACTAGATGTATGTTGTCCACAATTAGATACATACGCGTTCTGGAAGAACTTTGTATCATCATAATCATAATTTCAGCCGAAAGACTTCCATTGATGAAAATAGGCCTTCTGGACGGTTTGCCAAACATCGGTCCTGCGCCATCCGCGTCCAACGCGTTCCCGCAACCTTAACCAGTTCGTCGCTCCATCGTGTTGGAGACCTACCGACACTGTGTTTTCCGGTCCGTGGACGCCATTCGAGAACCTTTTGGCCTCATTAACCATCAGTTCTACGAGCGATGTGCCCTGCCCACTGCCACTTGAGTCTTGTGATTCTTCAAGCTATGTCAGTGACATTTAGCTCTTGCGCGGATTTCACAAAATAACCTATATCATGAATTATCCATTTGTGAAAGAGTTGTCAGAATTTGCTAGATACTTACAAAGGGGTGCGGTTGAAACATGACCCCGTGTTTCTCAACATGGAATGAACGACAATAATTATTTAAATCAATGTAAGTCTCCAAGCCGTAGTGGCCTAGTAAAAAGCCGTGGTGGCCTGGTTTGACCTATGGCCTCTCAAGCAGAGGGTTGTGGGTTCAAATCCCGGCTCGCACCTCTGAGTTTTTCGAAATTTATGTGCGAAATTACATTTGTAATTTACCATGAGCTGTACGGTGAAGGAAAACATCGTGAGGAAACCTGAATACACCAGCGAAGAAATTCAATGGTGTGTGTGAAGTTCCCAATCCGCACTGGGCCCGCGTGGGAACTAAGGCCCATAACCCCTCTCATTCTGAGAGGAGGCCTGTGCCCTGCAGTGGGACGTATATATGCTGTGATGACGATGATTCCGGGTCTGTAATTGGGGTTAGATAAGGTTTTAACCGCATCAGTCACAGAGATTTCTTTAGAAAACTCAAAAAATATTAGCAGGTTTAGGGAAAACTTTATCCCGCTCTCGCTGCTCCACCCCAGTGGAAGAATAAAAATCTACGACGGGTACCCAAGGGTTATGTCAATCAGCCAAATATCAAGTTTATACTTACATTTATTATTTTGGCTATGCGTTGTCGACCAGTTAGGTATCGATACTGTTATGTTAAGGACTAGTTAGTTGTTGCCAGTTTGCTCTATCTCGAAATATCTTTCGCACACATTCCTATATAATACTAGCTGTTGCCCGCGACTCCGTCCGCGAAGAATAGAGGTAGGTATACAAAAAATAGCCTACGACCTATTTAATTCTCAGACCTACCGAATACAGAGAAAAAAGTTTCATAAAAATCGGCCAAGCCGTTCCGGAGGAGTTCGATAACAAACACCGTGACACGAGATTTTTATATATTAGAAGATTTTCTGTTTTTGCCACTTCGTCCATAAATTAGGTGATTGGACGTAGCGGTAGTGCCTTGAAGTCTCCTAGTACGGGGTATCCGTCGCTAAAGAGTCTCATTATTAATCTGGCGGGGGCATCACATTCACACATGATCCATTGTTTCAACCTCTTCGCCACATATTCTGCAATCTTCATTGTCCGGTAGTACCATATTTGCTAGTATATTTTTCCTGCTGAGTACCCAGAGTTTTTTGGTCCATCTTGTGTTGAGATTGTCAATGAAGCGCTGTGAATGCTTGAGTCTTGCCAGTGCTTTCCGCTCTTGTTGGTAAATTAAACAATTTCCGGGATAAGAAATATCCACAAATGACTATCGTTAAATACATGTCTTTGTATAATAATAATTAAAACAAAAAAAAAAAAAATTATTGATATGTCGAAAAGGAATTTGACTCAGCATTAAGCTGCAGTAGGTGCCTGCTGCAGCGCTGATTTTCAGTCAAACCCTTCATTATCATTGCATTAAACTTGTTGGACCGGAATTTTAAGTTAAAATATTGTAAATTTCTATTACCTACTGAAATAATTTATAAAATCGGTTCAGTAGGTCCTACTTCGCTGATGTAAGTACCTATATAGTAATCAATAGTATACATATACTTTATGTACCTACTTTATATGTACTTTATGCACGGTTAAAAAGTAGGCAAAAAAAAGTTTTAAGAGTCATATTGCTTTATGATTTGATGAAATTAAATTAATAACAAATTTGGCTCATTCAGGGGTTATGGAAATAATAGTGCATTAAATTATACATTTTACGAACTCTTAAGCTAAACTAAAGCCCTCCACAGACCAAAGCGCGGTGTGTGCGCGCGACGCCGACGGAGGAATCATAATTATATACGTTGACTGATAAATATACGAAGGGAGCGAGTGAAACCACGGCTTACTATTAGCGCACTGACGTATATTCATGAATCTTAAAGTGGTGGGCGCAGCCACACACACATATGAAACATCTCCTCCCTCTTAATTACAACCCTCTTATAATGAGGTTAGATAAGTACTTAATTAAATTAACAACTTAAAAATATTGCTTAAAATTAAGATTGGTACGCTTCCGCAACAATATTTTAGGTCGCGTTTGGGGATCGCTAGCATCATCATCATCCTGCAATCTTTGCGTGGGTTGGGTATCTACGGCCTCGTGGAATTCGTCGCTGACATTTGAAGTAGGTGTACACGGTGTCGAGACTCCTCGAGCTGCCGGAGCCACGTTTGCGTGGTCCGAGGGTGCTTCATCTTCTCCCCTTCCCTCAATAATAACCGGAGCGGACGTGGTTGGCGGCGATGGAGGCAGCGGCGCGGGCGGGGGCGCTGGCTGGCGCGGCGGCGGCACAGGGGATGACGGTGCTACTTGTACGCACGTGCTTCTATTAGTATCCAATAAATGGTCCCAACGCCTTGAGTTGCTAGCGATACCTTTATATTTAATCAAATGGTCCTTATGTTTTTTTACTAATAACAAAGTACATGAATTTTTTACTAAATATAACACTTCACCAATTCTCTTTTCAATTGTTCCTTTACACCAAATGAACTTGTTGTTATTACAAAACTTTTTATACAGTACACATTCACCCGGTGTGAATGTTCCTTTGTTTCGTCTATTCAGTTTAATATTCTGCGAATACTGTTTATTTTTGACAATATTAGATAAGGCGAGTGCCGATTCCGAGGGCGGAGACGCGACAGGGTGAAGTAAGTCTAAACGAGACCTCAACTTTCGGCCGTATACGAGTTCTGCCGGTGATGTACCTGTGGCATAATGGATGGAATTTCGGTAGTTAAACAAGTACTGTAATAGATTATTGTTACTTTCACGTGCATTGCGGCCCGTCATCATGCTAGATCTTATTCCTTTCTTAATGACTTTCACAAAAGCCTCGGCCTGCCCGTTACTGGCTGCATGGTAAGACGGCGAAGTGACATGTTTGATACCATTTAGTTCACAAAACCTATTATATTCCTGCGAACAAAAAGCTGTGCCGTTATCGCTAACAACCGTGTGTGGCAAGCCAAAACGTGATATAAAGTTACACATTTTATCTATAACAGCTGAAGAAGTAACCGAACTACCCATATCGTAAACCTCAACCCACTTGGTGTACGCATCGACAACGACCAAATACGTGCGACTATTTATCGGGCCGAGGAAGTCGATGTGGACCCGATGGAACGGTCGCGGCGGGAAGGGCCAGTGGGCCACGGGCGCGCGGGCCGGCGACGGCCGCAGCTTAATGCATACCTCACACGCTCCTATCATCTCCTCAATACACTCGTCTATGCCCGGGAACCAAAACCTTGAACGCGCTTCTGCCTTGGTTTTTACGATACCTAAATGTGAAGCGTGTAAATCTAATAACACTCTTTTATGTAAGGTTTTGGGAATAACTACCTTATGTCCTCTCATTAAGCACCCATTTTCTACTGATAATTGTGTTCGGCATAAATGATATGGCTTAATCAGTTTATCTATTATTTTGCGCGGCCAACCGCATAATAATTGTATAATTCATGACCTGTCCTAGAATACTATCTTTACTGGTTTCTTCCTGCAGTTCTTTTTTAGAAATGGGCAAACTACCCTCAGTGATGAAACAAACATACGATGCGCGATCCTCATCGGTCCCTAGGCTGGCGTCCGCGCCCCCCGGCCCCCCGGCCGGCGGCGGCAGGGGAGCGCGCGACAGGTAATCTGCACTATTATCCGAGCTACGTACATACTCTATTCTATAATTATAACCGCTTAAAAACATCGCGTACCTTTGCAATCTATTCGCAGATACTTCAGTATGCTTAGTATAAGTTTTACTTCACCAAAATACTTCTCGATCGCGTTTACGTAAAAATTTCAATTCTATGGAAACATGGACACGCGGCCGCGGAGGCGCTCTCCATGTTTCCCTAGTAATTAATTTTTTTACGTAAACGCGATCGAGAAGTATTTTGGTGAAGTAAAACTTATACTAAGCATACAGGTATTCCGCGTTCGGGGCGGAAAATGGACACTAAAGGTTTGTGATCAGTACGTAGTATGAACGGACTCGACCTCCCGTATAGGTACTGGTGAAATCTACGTATCCCGAACACTATTGCGGTTGCTTCCTTTTGTATCTGCGAATAACGTTTTTCAGCTGCGTTAAGGCTACGCGAAGCGAATGACACTGGTCGCTCAACGCCGTCGGCGTCGACCTGCGATAAGATCGCGCCCAGCCCTGTAGGCGACGCGTCCACGGTGAGGATAATTTTTGCACTCGGGTTGAAATGAGCCAGTACCTGATCTGACGCTAAGCACAATTTAATTTTTTTGAATGCGTTTTCATGCACTTCTGACCACTGCCACTTGGTATTCTTTTTTAACAAGTCATATAATGGACTTAAAACTGACGACGCAGAAGCAACAAAACTTCTATAATAATTTACATGGCCGAGGAACGACTGGAGCTCGTTGACATTTTTAGGTATAGGCGCGTCTAACATAGCTTTTACCTTATCCGATGATTTTTTCAACCCATCCTTATTGATAACGTAACCTAAGTAGCTAACCTCGTCTTGAAAAAAAACACACTTTTCCTTTTGTAAAGTCAACCCGGCGTCCTGTAGCCTCGCAAGGACGGCATGTAGCCGCCGCACGTGCTCGGCGTCGTCGCGGCCCGTGACGAGCACGTCGTCGAGCAGGCACAGCACGCCGTCCATGCCGGCCAGCAGCCCCTCCATGGCGCGCTGGAACACGGCCGGCGCGCTAGCCAACCCGAACACTAGACGCGTATACTTGTACAAGCCACGATGAGTATTTATGCAAGTTAGCGCTTGTGAATCATCACTCAATACGAACTGATTATACGCCATTGATAAGTCCAGCTTGGTAAATTTTTTACCCCCGTATAGTTTTGCAAATAACTCGGTAGCTGTAGGTAGCGGGTATTGATCTACGACTAGCTGTTTGTTTACGCTCACGGAATAATCAACACATAACCTAATGCTCCCGTTGCGCTTCAAAACCGGTACGATTGGTGATGCGTAATCAGAATGTTGTGTAGGTATCAATATTCCCAAGTCGACTAACCTATTGATTTCCTCATCGATTTTCTCTCGTAACGCGAATGCGATTGGCCTAGCTTTAATAAAAATAGGTTTGGAATCTTTTTTTAACGTTAACGTTACTTTTGATTTATTGTAGCACCCTAATTTGTCTGAAAACAACTGTGGATACTCAGTTTGTAATTTTGCAATAATGTTTTCATTGCTACAATAATTCACTGAAGTTAGTTGTAACTTAAATAAGGAAATAAAATCTCTGCCTAGCAACGGCGGGCCGCCGTCGCAAACGACGTGCACATCAAGTGGGTGAGTCACTCCCGAGAAGGCGATGGGTAGCGAAATTATTCCTAAACATTTAATCCTATCCCCTGTGTAACTTTGCAGCTCTTTTTTCGCAGGAACTAATGGTATGTCACTAAAATTCTTATTGTAAGTATTTTGTGAAATTACAGTTACCGCGGATCCGCTATCAATTTCAAATTTGAACTCTGATCCGCGAATAGAAACCGATTCTACCATAGGTTCACCCCGCAAAGATCGGATATTATACAACTTACCGTCGTCGTCATCGCCCTCGTTCTCGGCATTCTTACCCACATATTTCACTTGTGTGCACATTCTCCGCAAGTGACCTTTAACCTTGCACTTTTTGCAACTATATTTAGCAAACCGACACTCTGACGATTTATGGTTATTATAGCCGCACACCGTACACTGCACTTTGACCTTGTCCTTAGTAATTTTAAACAGCTGATCGGGATTAGAATGGCCGGCGCTAGCCCCGGAGGCGGCGGCCCCTGCGCGGGCGCACCGAATCGTCTCTGCTAGCTCCACCGCCTTGGCTAGGGTCAGCTCCTTAAGGCTCTCCGCGTATAGCTTCTCCTTCTCGAGACATGGTAGCATGCCCATCATGAAGCGGTCGCGGATCGCCTCGCCGACGTCGGCAAAGCCGCATCGAGCGGTCAGGCCGCGCAGCCTCGCGGCCCACTCCGTATGAGACTCGCCCGGCTGTTGCGTTGCAGCGTAGAAGCTGTGACGTTCCCCGAATCCGATGCTCACAGGCGTAAAGTGTTTGTCCAGAAGAGTCAGTATGTCTTCATACGGCACGACGTCCACCTCTTTTGGCAGCGCCAAGTTTGCTGCTAGTTTGTATGTACTCTCGCTGAGTGCGCTCAAAAGTATGGCTCGCCTCTTAGAACCCGTCGCATCTTTTGCTGCGTCTATATCGTTCGCTATAAAATATTGGTTGAGCCTACTCCTGAAGGTCTTCCAATCTTGTCCACTATGGTCAAAATTCGTGAGAATTCCAAAATTAACCCCAGACATATTACTTTTTTTATAACGCGGGTAGATCGCGCACGCTCGTCGCCACTGATAAATATACGAAGGGAGCGAGTGAAACCACGGCTTACTATTAGCGCACTGACGTATATTCATGAATCTTAAAGTGGTGGGCGCAGCCACACACACATATGTAACATTGACACACCAGCAGCGTGGCGCAGTGTGTATGATTCAGTGTTATACAACGCGCTGGGTCCGCTCCGTTGGCGTCGCACGCACACACAGTGCACAGAAAACCCTGCCTATGAGTGAGTAATCGGAGACCTCACGGTCATTCAACCAGCTCTCAACCTTGGCCTTTTCACCTTAATCTTTCCCTTAACCCTTACCCCAAAGTTGACGACCTCGTGCTCTCTGCCTTCCAACGCCAACCTTCCCCATACGAGAGAAGGTCAAGCTTAACAATTAACATTTGCATTTATACAATAACCGAAGAAAACGGGTAAAAGGAACGATCTTTTTTCATACATATCTGTGTAGGAAATTTACGTCAAGCTAAATTCTGACAATCGGGTAATTTACACAGTTCTAATAAAAAAAAGCCATTTAACTTTACCCCGGAAAACGAAAGTGATTTTCAATTAAACATAAAATTTTATTTATACTAGATTTCAAATAAATAAATAGTAAGTCGATCTATAGGGGTGTCACGTTTTGATATAACATAACTTATATTATAAATATATTTGTGAGCTGTAGGTTGTAGCTTGTAGCCCTCGCGAGCTTTTCAAAATGGCTGAAATATCATATTCAGACATTGGAATTTAAGGGGCTAAATTTAATGACAGGTAGGGTAGGGAATTCCTTTAGCGATGACTCCAACTGTCTACACTTTTCCCATTTACCTAATAGTGATCGCCCCCAGGGTCTTGAAGAAGGGTCAGTTCAAGAGTACCCGAAACCGGCGAGCATGTATGAAAAGAATACTAATGAGTGTTGCTGAAGCGAAAGATGTATGTCAGGATCGTAGCAGGTGGAAACAAATACTCTGCCTATCCCCTTGCTGGGAAGACGGCGTAATTTTATGTATGTATGTATTTTTTTTGTAAAGTTTAAAAGTTTTAAATGGTGGCTGGTTAATGAGTAGGTACCATTGCACTACAAAATAGGCAGTCACAATAAAGAAGAGAGTTGAGTTATTACTTTGTTTATTTTTATATACTTTCTATAAAATTATATTTATACAAGCAAAACTTGGAAAAGTGTCGATAGTTGAATTTATCGATATAACAACTCCCTGCCTGTCAATAAATCTTGCCCCCTAAATTCCGATGGCTGTATTAGTACTAAGTAGTAAGAAATAACGCGCTTGTACTGTCCACCCCACACGACAAAGCTCGAGCAACATTTGTACGAGATGTTTCTACTTGAAAGCCCTCCAAATATGCAGCCAGGAAAAAGTCGCAATTTCATTCAGTAATTACGTGAGCGGTTCATTTGGAGTACCAATTACGCTGCTCGTTAGAGAGCTCTCATTAACTGACCTCAAGCATGATAACGGGAGAGCGGCTGTTGCATTGAATTTGGCACACTCAAATAGTATCTTTGGCTAGTTTGTTGAGGGAGTTGAAACAGCGCCTATATATTTGATATTATTGTCAACCAAGTAGTATGTGTGTGTGCATATTTGTTACGCTGCCACGCTATGGCTGGGCGGATTGGGAGTATTTCGGTATGTACTATCGAAACAAGTGAATAATGATCCAGTGTGGACCGTTTTCACAGGACATGACTGACAAAGAAAATCACAATGACACTGACTGTGGGAAAATTCTAAAGTGGACCAAGAGATGGTTCGATAGCAGATCTTTGGAATAAAAAATCCTCCTCCCTTCGTATTCCTTATTGATGAGGGTCGTGAAGGCCCCGCGGAATTAGGTACTCTCTGACGGTGTCCCACAATCTGTGCCAGTTCTTCGCATCGTGTAGTGCGATGTGCTGTTGGGTGTCTAGGGTGGAATGGACCTGATCCGTCTATCTTGTTGGGCTGCGGCCTCCGGGTCGTTTGCTATCAACCTTGCCAGTAACGATGAGTTGACACATATGCTACTTTTTGTTCCCATATTTCCACGGGATCGGGACCTACGCGTGTAAAAATCCAAAATCGCAACTGCTAAGTTTAGAGATGTCAAATTTTTCATGGGTGTTTGTCAGATACCGTAAATTAGTTAAGACCGTTTGTTAGGGCACTCCTCTTTGCTGTATGTAGTTCTCTCCAGGCCTGGGTATCAGGATCGTAGAAGAAGAACTCAGGATGATGCACAATTACTTTTAATATATATAAATACAGTCAGTTTGACAGGAAAGTGAATAACTTTAACACGTATTGCCGCCTTGGCTGTACAGAGCAGTCTAAATGGCCGCTGTCCGGGGATGATCCGTGACGTCGTCGTGACGTCACCGCGATGCATGCTAAACCGCAGCCGTGTGTTGTTATGGCGTCAACACCGTTATTACATTTTGGAGATTAGAATTTGTAAAATACATGAATTTCATTACAAGAGCCAGAACGTATGGTAAAACTAGTGATGGATAAAAATATAATTTGAAATTACTATCACTAGGTGAATGGGCGATTGCTAGGCAAGCACGCTTTATCTAGTTCATAGACTATGTGTTGCTTTGCTTACGCAGAATATCTGTAAAATAAATATTTGATTTTGATAACATATCTACTTAAATGTTACTTCTATTCAGCTTTAAAAGATTGAATCATGATTGGAGCACTTCTCAACGTTTCCGCCGATGTCACCATGCAAATATATGCAAATGCAACGCGATCGTTCGTAATTATGTATGTAAATGTTATTCCTCATTATTGCGAACCGGCAATTGTTTTAAACTTCGCCACTGAAGTACAGCGGCCGCAGGGCGCTATGGAAATAGTAATTATTGCAATTTATGCGGTAAAATTGTAGGGAGTAGTGCTGGGCGTTTTTTAAAACTGTTTCCAGAAACGGTTTCTTAAAAAATATCTGAAGTTTTGCGCTAAAACAAACGACAGTTTTTTTGAACACTGCGTCTCGAGTATACACGATACTTACCACAGACAAAATTTTCTAACAAGAAGAAATAATCGATGTTGTTAAACTGTATCACAATACACGTATTATAAAAAACTGTGCATTGAAGCAAAGTTTTCAATAACTTAAGAGTTATATCTAATAACAAAGTTTTCGTTTCTTATGAAAAGAAACCAAGCTGTAGTAACAAAAAGACTGTTCCTAAAGTAACTAGTTTTCAAAACGAATCCTTCTCAAAAAGAACCAAACACTCGTAATGACCCAGCCACATAGCTCGGACGTACTTACAGATTGTCGCATTTATAATATTAGTAGGATGACCATCATGTATTTTGTAAATTATAGTTTTCAAATTTCCTGTTATTTGACACGTAATACCCTTCGTATTGCCTGATATAATTTAGGTCAGTTAATTACGGCCAATCCAAGTTGTACTCGCACCCAGTTAGCTGTTTAAAGTTGTAACAGCAACGAAACAGAACGCTGGCAATCGGCTTGTACCCGCTCCCACCTAACTTCTCGAATAAATTAACCGAACTTGTACTTTCGCGCCACTATCATTCTGTTTGATTTACTATTTGTTAGGTACTGTTGCGCATCGTTAGTATATTCCAAAAGTTCTCCTGTTTAGACTGGATGTGGTATTTTAGCATCAAAGTCGTCAGCCGAAGGACGTTTACTACTGGGGATGGACTTCCCCAAAAATGCCACGGCGACTGGTCCTTCGCCGTTCGCGTCCAACGACCGTCACCAGGACATCAGTTAACCTTGTGGAGGGCTGACCCACGCCGCATCTTCCGGTATATGGCCGCCACTCAAGAACACATAGCCTCCCACGGCTAACAGTTTTTGGAGCAATGTGCCTCACTCACTGCTACTTAAATTTGGCAATTATTTGGATTATGTTGCTTACTTTGGTTTTCCTGTAACCTCCTAATCTCAGATGCGATCTCGCAGAGAAACTCCTAGCACAGCCTCATCTGGTCTTTGAGTGACTTTGATCCCTTTTGTAATGATTCAAGTTATGTATTTATCTGGATTTATTTAAAATTTTCTTATAATTAGATAGTCAAATCGGTATGAAATAAAGCACCTAAGTTTCACGACAAAACGGAATCCGTGTTTTTATCTGCAGAAAAATAAATTACACAAAATCCAATAAATATTTCCCGGGATCTGTATTCGAGAGAAAAACACAAATCCCGCGTCTAGACTGTGACATTTAACCCAGGCGTGCCAACATATCGAACGGAATTTTCAAACGCCATGGCTTCCAATATGGAACGCTAAATTGGTGAGAGTAAGGTTTACTTTTAATTAAAACTTTATTGATTCGTTTTTGTTAGTCTGCGGAATTTAATTTCAATTCGTCTGTTGGGATTTATTGGTAGACCACGGCGAGAAGTATTCAGCCACTGATCCAGTCGACGGAAAACAGTGTATATGTATGTACATATCTAACGTACGTAAACTCTTTATGCCCGTAGTTTTACCTTCGTAGAAGAAAAAAATAG
Organism: Archips xylosteana; assembly: GCA_947563465.1. Classification (NCBI taxonomy): domain Eukaryota; kingdom Metazoa; phylum Arthropoda; class Insecta; order Lepidoptera; family Tortricidae; genus Archips; species Archips xylosteana. The sequence goes on along the minus strand of OX387348.1, from coordinate 18,433,710 downwards.
CTAATTCCCTACCCCGTGAAAATAAGTCAAACTCCCTTCTGAGGTATAGCAGAAACTTTTTTTCAGATGCAGAACGATTATTTAATAAATAACTAAGTACAAATGGTGTCCCAGAGTAAATTTAGATTTAAAATATATCACTTAAAATAAATAATACGATCAAAATTCTAAAATCCTATTTCCAATGGTTTAAAAAATGATTACGTATCTATTTAGCCCATTTTAGAAAATAAGATGCGGATGGCGCTGGCAGGACCGGTCTGTTTGGCGAACTTTAGGGGATGCCTATGTCCAGCAGCAGTGGACGTCTATCGGCTGAATGATGATAACAAGACCAATTTTCCAATATCTAAAGCAGGATAAACTATTTAATGTCATTATTTAGTACTGTTACAGCCGGGAAAAAGAGTAAATTCACGAGGTAAACCTTAACCTTTGTATGGTTTAATTTGTTCTTCAGCAAACGTGCGTGTGGGCAGCCATTAGCATAATCTCATAACTCGGGATCTCGTCAACGCGTGTTTTACATAATTCTGGAGTTGACAACCTGTTAGGGGTAATGTGGGGTCGGGTTGGATGACATTAGAGGATTCGCGACCAACGGATTCTAACTTATTCGTACTAAAGAAAAAAAAGGAAAAATATATAAGTCCCACTGTAGGGCACAGGCCGCTCTCAGAATGAGTGGGGTTGGGCTACGGCCCCCACGGTTCCCATGCGGGTCCAGTGCGGATTGGAGATCACTTACACTATTTAATTTCTTCTCAGGTGTGTCCAGGTTTCCTCATGGTGTTTTCCTGGGAACGTATCAAAATATATAAAGTTTAAAACGAATAATGGACGAAATACATAATGGTCACAATATATACTAAAATTTTTCAAGAAACTATTGATTAAACAAACTTTTTTAATCGCGTAATCTACAGGTTGGTTTAGGTTAGGTTAGGTTTATTTTACGAAAATCCTGTAAAGTTGAGAATTTCCAAGAAAATTGCATTATATCAAATGTCCATTATGTATTTCGTCCATTATTATTTTTAAACTTTATATAAAATATATATATTTTGATACGTACCCTGTTTTCCTTCACCGTAAAGCTCATGGTATTTTCAAATACAATTTCGCGCATAAATTCCAAAAAACAAGAGGCAATAGGTCAAACCACTAAGCCATCACAGCTTCATAAACGACTTGCAAATTAAGTATCTTACATACTAACAACGGGATCCCATAGTTTCCCATAATTTAATAAGTCTGTATCATTCTTCATAATTAACGTTAGTCATTATTTCTGAAAAATTATTTTTTTGAGGATTCTTTTAAATGCCATCTTATAGAATGCAGTAGGTTAGGTTAGGTTAGGTTTGTTTTATAATAACACCGAAAAAAAAAACCGTTTCAGAAATAAATCACTTTATGACTAACGTTGATTATGAAGAATGATACATTATGACTTGTTAAATTATGTGAAACCGTATAGAGACCCACTATAGACCGACAACCTCGTGCGCGACCCTCCGTGGAACCCTGATGCAGTCAGCGTTTGCCGCACTTATTAAAAACAATCTTGTTAAGGACAGCAGAGGCTCCCTGCGACAGGGTTCCGCCGAGCGCCACGCACGAGCTTGTCAAGGTATAACAACAATTTACTTAAAGGCCCGAAAAACGTGGGCAAATGATGCTTCGGCAAGATTTTCAGTGTTACCCTTTTACTTAAACCATAACCTAACCTTTATATATAGCTATTCGTTATCTCAAGTGTACTTAAGATTTAAAAAAAAACCTGATATAGAAACAATCTCAGCATAAATTCATCATTTTATCTAAAAAAAGTCATTCAAATCTTCTAAAGATAGTTATGCTTATGACGCGGAGTCACGAGCAGAAACGTGTGTAAAAGTCATAATATATCTTTGAATATGCATTTGCTTTGTTATTTTATTAAACCGCGGTAAAGTCAAAAAGGAGGGTCATGCTTTTTAGCGTCAAGTACAATAAAATTGAAGAATCTGAATCACTTTCCTCGGTGGAACCCTTTCCCTGCAAATGTAATGATGACATTCTATGCATCTGCCCATGAAATCATTGAGCAATTTAGTGTGAAATTGAATTAAATTGTATTGTATTTGGCAACGGATGAACATTTTTTTTACTGGGCATAAAGATAAATGATGACCCCGCAAACGTTATTTTGTCATATATCACGTAGGGGTAGGTACAAAAAAATAGCCTACAAACTATTCTCAGACCTACCAAATATAGAGAAAAAAAATCATACAAATCGGTAAAGCCGTTTCGGAGGAGTTCGATAACAAACACCATGACACGAGATTTTTATATATTAGATTAGACTAGCTGTTGCCCGCGACTCCGTCTGCGTAGAATAGGAGTATAAAAAATAGCCTACGACCTATTCTCAGACCTACCGAATACAGATCAAAAAATTTATAAAAATCGGTCTAGCCGTTTCGGAGGAGTTCGATAACAAACACCGTGACACGAGATTTTTATATATTAGAGAAGATAATAACAATAACTGCCGCGACCGGTGGTCGAAACCGGGAGCTTATGATTCGTAATCAAGTTCCCAAACGCAGGGCTATCCGGTCTTCCATTACTATAAGAATAATCCTTGACCCTACAACAACAAAAATCACACAATTACAAAACATCTGTGAATTTTCAATTAAAGTGTAAGTAACTATAACTTTTTTTAATGAGAAAATTTTGGGGTTTTCTTATTCGAAATCAAGAGTACTATCCATTTTCATAAAGAAAAGTGTCCTCGTTTTTTTTTCAAGTCAAATTTATGACTTTTTTTCATGACTCACTCATCACAAAACTGACACAAAAAATTGCATGAGTAACTTTAATTTCAATACTAGATGAAATAAAAACCGCCTGTATAATTGACGTTCCCATGTGAATTCCGGGAAAATATATACTCTTTGTCACTGGCGGCACTGAGGCGAATCTAAAGACACCTCACACTTCAAAATCCATTGAGCCGTTTAGGCTTCAGCGCGTGCCAAAGAATGATACATACGTAAATACATACGCTCGAAAAACATAACCCTTCTTCGACAGTTGGGTGAAAATTAGAATATGTAGAATAGAATAGAATTTCATTTATTGCCACAACATAAAGTACAATATAGAAATTTATTACATAATTAATTAATATAAAAACTAAACTAAAACTAACACTATTCCATCAGTTGTGGCAAAGGGGATGCACTCAGTGTATGCTGTGTGTGAGTCAGGTATCCACAGGAGGCCCTGACTGGCACAGCGCTGATTTTCAGTACACCCCTTAATACACTCCTGTTGTCAATCAACGGGTGCTGAATGTTGAATTAGGGACATTTTTTATCATCAAAATCTAGCGCTCTTGAATCTAAGTAGGAAAACCCAACTCCTAATTCTACGACCGCTTTAGCCTAGTTGGTAGTGACCCTGCCTACGAAGCAAGAGGTCCTGGGTTCGAATCCCGGTAAGGGCATTTATTTGTGTGATGAGCACGAATATTTGTTCCTGAGTTATGGATGTTTTCTATGTTTTTAAGTATTTATTTATCTATATAAGTATGTTTATCGTCGTCTAGTAACCATAGTACAAGCTTTGCTTAGTTTGGGACTAGGTCGATTTGTGTAAGATTGTTCCCTAATATTTATTATTTATTTATTTATTTATTATTTATTTATTTATTTATACTTTACAGGTACTTTTTGAAGTGAAAATGCCCTCTTAGTCATTACTACACATGACACACATGACTTTTTTGTTTAGAAAGCGAAACACGCCCGTCACCAATCTACGTAAGAACTTTGGGACCATCAACAACAACAATATATCTCCCACCCCCTCTAGTGCATAGTTCAAACTTGAGCTCAATTTCCCAGAGCTGTCACCCACCCTTTACAGTTGCCAACAATGGGGACAATGGGCTGGGGCCTTTCACCAAAGTTTTATCCCTAACTCGGCTCTTTTGTTCAATGATTTCCGCAAAATTAAGTCCGACTTAAAATTTGCCGTCACGTATAGCAACGGCTGAGGCATGGAGTTGCTAGGCTAATTTAGAAGTCTCTATATCGAAGGAAGTTGATACTAATTCTGACATTTTCAGTGGGTGGCTGAAACTGTAATCAAAGACCATGAGTTGAGACTCAAAGTTGGGCCACGTTAAATTGTTGCTAACCATACAAAACGACTGTCGACAAAAGACTACACCTATAAAATAAATAAATATCACGGGACAATCTTACACAAATCGACCTAGTCCCAAACTAAGCAAAGCCGATACACGATATAAACATACGACGATAAACATACTAATATAGATAAATAAATACTACAATACATAGACAGTATCCATGACTCAGGAACAAAATATTCGTGCTCATCACACAAATTCGAACCCACGGCCTCTTGCATCGCAGGCAGGGTCACTACCAACTAGGCTAATACATTTGTAATTTTGTAAGTAGCTGTAGTATAAGTAAACATGTCACATTAATTATTAGTCTTAAACGTTAAATAGTTTTATGTAAGTTATTGATTTTTCGCGTCTTACATTTTGGCAACACAATTTGTTTTGGTTGCCTACAAGACAGGCTACGCCTAGTGTAGGAGCCATTGTAATACATCCTGAATAACGCTGCCAAGTACATCTCTAACCTGCTGTATGCTTACAATTAATTGTATTCTCCACTTTTACCTAACCCTATTGCGATGTGTATGTTGAAGCTTGTACTTTCTTAATAAATATTTTTTAATTTTCATTTTTCATTTTTTCATATAACATTTCTGTTAGATCCAATACGTTGACGTTTAGTCAACTAAGCCTTTAACACTAGAAGGTTCAATACCATTTGTTTGATTTAAGACATTGAAGACAATTGTTTCTAAAAGGTCATTGTGGCAATCAAGGGTAATTCGTGACAAAACAGAAAACACCTATATAAATTTTGAGTACCGTTTCTCCCAAATTTGTTTGATTGGTTGATTGATAAATTTCTCAAGTTTTTAATGCCACCTAAATATCTTTAGAATCCAGGCTATAACAAGCACATATTGAACGTCAAAAAATCTTCATAGTAGTAGTAGTACTCGCAGTATAGTGCCACACATGTCAACTGTGAGTCGATTTGATAAGATAAGATGCGGCGTACAAAAACGAGATCAAGAGCGAGTTAGAGAACCTGACTACTGTGATCCCGGGTTCGATTCCCGGTCGGGGCAGATATTTGTGTAAAAAATACGAATGTTTGCTCTCGGGTCTTTGATTTTTAATAATGTCATATTTATCTATTTATTAATTTTTAATGTTTATCCGTTGCCTAGTACCAATAACACACGCTGTTACATGGGTGAATTGTCTCATGATATATCTATTAGGTAATTAGAAAAATATCATTAGACATCCCATCGAGATCTTGCCTCGTTAAGCGTGAGACATGAATTAGAAAAAGCACTCTCCTGCGCACTCCTTGGACTGACAGTTCCATGATTTATCGACAAGGGGATTGATTGCTTCAGTCTTTAACCAAGACTTTAGCTTACACGTACATTTTATATAGAGGTGAACTTGCTTTATTTAAAGTCGGTTAGTTTTAATTGCTGTCCGTTGAAATTTAATGGCCGGGTCGCAAAGTTAAGCTACGTAAATTACAAGGAATTAAAGGTGAAAACTTCAGAAAGGCCCTTTTTGCTTTTAGTATACAGAACTAACGGAACTTACGACTTTTTTAAATTGATTTTTTGCAAGAGGATTTTATCTTGAATCTTTTTAGGGTTCCGGATCCTAAAGATGATAAACAGAACAAAGGAAGGTAATACGCACCATAACATCGCTATTACTCTTATAATCAGTTCAATGGTCATTTAAACTAGCTAAAATTAAAACAAAACTCACGACTTTTCAGTGTTTCCAATTTCAATATCCGATTATTCGAATTGCAACGAGAGTATCGGAATTATCGCGAAACTCGAGGCATTCACGTCGAGGGTGCTTCGACACGTTACCAGATTATTCTCGAATATTCGAGTATTCGAGAGTGATCGGGAATGGTCGGGACGTGTCGCACCCCGTACCGCAATCCACTCGAGATAATTTGACAAGTTTGCCGTTCACACCTAGTGCCACAGATACTACGAAGTAGAAGTCGAAGTGAAGATATCGTGTAGTGTGTTGGTGAAACATGGTTCGTCCTCAGTTCTATTTCATTCCCTTCTTAACTCATCCATAAGCTCATGTCGTCAGCATACAATTCTTATATCGTCAACTGGCTATCCTGTCCACATTCCTGAAGCTGCGTACGGACTACGCGCACATTACGCGTACCCGGGTACTACCCGGGTACGCGTGTCCTGGAACGCCATGTCCGTACTTGCAGCTGCGCGTACATGGCGTACGGACTTTACAGTTCACAGTGCTAGCTCGTCCACAATCCTATTTGGTCTACATTCCTAACCCGTCCAAATTTCAGACGCGTGTCTCCATTTTCTATTTTAACCATGGGATCATGTTTAAGGATGTGATTATTTAAAAGCGAAAAATCGTCGCCGTCGGTTGGGAGCGACGTGGTTCAATTTGTAGAACACACAGGTTGGGGCGCATAACCAGGAGACGTGGGTTAGAATCCCACCGGCGCACCCGAAAAACATTTTCGCTTTTAAATAATCTTAGATTCGGTAACCAGCCGTTCTGCTAATAAAATAAATAATATTTAAGGATGTGGACCAGTTAAGAGAGTGACAATAAAGGAATGTGAAAAAGCCGTGGTGGCTTAGCGGCTTGATCTCTCTAACAGATTCGAGGGTCGTGGGTTCAAATCCCAGCTCGCACCTCTGAGTTTTTCGGAATGTATGTGTGAAATTACATTTGAAATTTACCACGAGCTTTACGGTGAAGGAAAACGGCGTGAGTAAACCAGCATACACCTGCGAAGAAATTCAATGGGAACTACGGCCCAAACCTTCTCATTCTGAGAGGAGGTCTGTGCCATGCAGTAGGACGTATATAGGTTGGGATAGGAATCTCGACGAATCAAGATAGGTAGTGGACAATAAGGAAATGAGGACAAGTTAAGAAGGTGAGTGAGAATAAAGTCGTTCTGCGGACTTGAGCATTGGACATCAACATTACGAGGTATTTCATCAGGCATGAGGCAGGGAGACTTGAGATTAACCCTACATAATAACCTTAAAATGGCATTCACTTTGACCTGGCCAATTTTCGTGGTGATAGAGATATCTCGATTTCGATATTCGGGTCATAAACGGCTTAAGAAACAAAAAACCGGCCAAGTGCGAGTCGAACTCGCGCACGAAGGGTTCCGTACAATTATCTATAAAAATCACGTTTTTTATATGGGAGCCCCCCTTAAATATTTTTTTTTATTTTAATTTAATGATTTATTTTTAAAGTCAATACATAATTAAATATTCTGTGAATATTTCAAGCTTCTACCTGCTGCCGTTATCAATATCGAGCAAAAACGAGCAAAAAAATCACGTTTGTTGTATGGGAGCCCCCTTAAATATTTATTTTATTCCATTTTTTAGTATTTGTTGTTATAGCGGCAACCGAAATACATTATCTGTGAAAATTTAAACTCTGTAGCTATCACGGTTCCCGAGATACAGCCTGGTGACAGACGGACAGACGGACGGACGGACGGACGGACAGCGGAGCCTCAGTTATAGGGTCCCGTTTTTACCCTTTGGGTACGGAACCCTAAAAATGGTTTCTCCTGTGGACGAAAAATTAGCGATTCCGTATGACCCATTCCACAGAACAAAATTCGATTTAAGTACCCTAACATAAGTTGATTTTTGTACTTACTCAAAAATAGTGTAGTACTTGAGTTCAGTTTATTAAGATACGTCTTAAGACATGACTGTTTTGTTTTTTACATAAATACAGGGTGCTCGCGAGGAACCCGCATAACTTTACCAGCGTATAGCTGAGGTCGTAATGATTAAAAAACATTATATAAACATAGGTCGAATTATGCTTTTTAACTTTTTATTTTTTCATACATAATAAATACGCAATCCCAGCACCTCCACCACTTTCATAGTAAAATTTAAACATAAAAATGGAAATATCTCAAAACTAAGCATTATTCGACCTATGTTTACATAATGTTTTTTAATCATTACGACCTCAGCTATACGCTGGTAAAGTTATGCGGGTTCCTCCCGAGCACCCAGTATAAATATGATGTACGTAGGTACACAATATTAAAACAACCACAGAAGGCATTTCTCGTTGGGTCAAGTAATATTCCCATGGGAATTAACGCTACAGTTATTTAAATTACATTCTTTTGGGGTAACTTAAATTGCTTTTTGGCCTTTCCCATAAAACTCGCTGTCATCAGCCATATGGCAAGCAACCGAGCGAAACCAAGAGGGTTTAGGTGGTTGGTAGCTTAAGGGCTGACAATACTCACCATCGAAAATTTACAGGCAAATTGAGTATCAACTAGATTTGATAGTTGATAAAGTTTAAATATTTATTATCAACTAATAAGTACAACTATGAATTGGATTGTTGGATTCGTAAAAAAGAAATAAAAAAACAGGCTGCAAAAAATACAGTAAATATTTAGTAGGTATTTATTTTTCATAAGTTTTTCTAAAATTTAATTTTTAATTTTTTTTTGCTGACTGCATGTTGTGGTTACTGTAATCACTAATCAATGTCACTCTATCTACATATCCGTACCAATTCAAGTCGATCCTGTCACTGGAAATGGTTGATATTTGTTTGACTTGCAAGATTTTGTAGATTTACAATTAAAAATTAACAACTTGTAATGGCGAAGACTTACACAAGTTAAATTTATACCTCATAAAGCCATACAGAAAGGCCCGCCGTTTTCCCGTCTTTTAACATAAAATTATTTTCGTCACGGCAAGGGATGTCATAATATTTCAAGTTCATGCAAATAATAGTGGGAATTTTTGTATGGTTCTGTTTCTCACGCAAATAATTACGCACTTATGAATATGTTTAGACACGGTGGACATGAAAAAGGTTTTTTCGACATTATTACACGGCCATTGTTTCTGTTTGAAAACATGGATTAAGTGTTTTTATATTTAATTGCTGGTTTATGCGACTTTGTTTATAAGTCCCAGATGACGTCCAAGGAAATTCGCGTATGCGCGTGTGTTGTTCGATCGGGTGATGAACGATAATAATTCGACGACCGCTTTAGCCTAGTTGGTAGTGACCCTGCCTACGAAGCAAGAGGTCCTGGGTTCAAATCCCGGTAAGGGCATTTATTTGTGTGATGAGCACGAATATTTGTTCCTGAGTTATGGATGTTTTCTATGTATTTAAGTATTTATTTATCTATATAAGTATGTTTATCCGTTGCTTAGTACCCATAACACAAGCTTTGCTAAGCTTACTTTGGGACTAGGTCAATTGGTGTGAATTGTCCCATGATATTTATTTATTTATTTTATTTAATTCGTGACTTTATAGCAAATTACTTGCATTTTTATATATTAGAACTAGCTGTTGCCCGCGACTCCGTCTGCGAAGAATGGGGTTTAAAAAATACCCTACGACCTATTCTCAGATCTACCGAATATAGAGAAAAAGGTTTCATAAAAATTGGTCAAGCCGTCTCGGAGGAGTTCGATAACAAACACCGTGACAGGAGATTTTTACATATTAGACTAGCTGATCCCGCAAACTTTGTTTTGCCATAAGTTATAGCCTACAACCTATTCTCAGACCTAAAAAATACAGAGGAAAAATTTCATAAAAATCGGTCAAGCCGTTTCGGAGGAGTTCGATAACAAACACCGTGACACGAGATTTTTACATATTAGACTAGCTGTTGCCTGCGACTTTGTCCGCGAAGGTAGGGGTAGGTATACAAAAAATAGCCTACGACTTATTGTCAAACCTACCAAATACAGAAAAAAAAGTTTCATAAAAATCGGTCAAGCCGATATGGTGGAGTTCGATAACAAACACCGTGATACTAGATTTTTAAATATTAGAATTTATGACACTTTCGGCCACTCTAAATGTATCACTTTGTAAACACATAGAAAGTAGTCTAAACCCGTATCACTTCCTTTTGCCATAAAATTTAAATTCATGATGTTTTATGGCTGCCGTGGGAACTCTATAAAGGCGACGAGGGGTTCCGTCAAATCCTTAAGGATTTCTTGGGCAATGGGGCGCATAAGGAGTGATAAATTGTTATAAGTTGGAGAGATTTTAGGATCTTTTAGGTGTCATAAAAGTTTGTGATGACAGCGCTTTGAGATTATTGCTTGGGTAGGGTATGGATTTGCTGACTCTACGAAATTTTTCTTTAATTATACCTCAATTAATACAGGATCATTTTTTTTAATTATAGGAGGCAAACGAGCAGGCGAGTAACCTAATGGAAAGCAATCACCGCCGCCCATGGACACCCACGGGTACGTATCAAAATATATAAAGTTTAAAACAAATAATTGACGAAATACATAATGGTCATAATATATACTAACATTTTCTATGAAACTATTGATTAAACGATTTTTTTAATCGTGTAATCTACAGATTAGTTTAGGTTAGGTTAGGTTTATTTTATGAAAATCCTGTAAAGTAGAGAATTTCCAAGAAAATTGCATTATATCAAATGACCATTATGTATTTCGTCCATTATTTGTTTTAAACTTTATATATTTTGATACGTACCCACACCCACAATACAAATTGAGTTACGGATGCGTTACGGCTGGCCCTTTAAGAAAAAAGTAGGCTCACATTTTGAAGATCCCCAAGTTCTACCGGTCCGGATATAATGCCGCTGTGCATGCGGATCCCAAAGTTTCAATGTGCCAAAAGTTCTACGAGAAACGGATTGCTGTGGACTGCCAGCTATTGAGGAGATGAGGATGGAAAGACAGTCGGTTGCGAGTAGTGCGATGAAAAAAAATGGGTCCGTTGCCTCGTAGGGTATCAGAACCTACCAAACTGACTCAGATTGGTGGACACTCAGATGGCTTCTACAGGAAGTATAAGACACGTGTCAAACGAAAGTCAAAGTAACAAACATATAGTGTGATGAAAAAAATTTGCAGCAGGCTAAGATCGAGCAACTCCTCGGAGCACTCCTCGTGATACATGCGGTATAAGATACTAGCGGATCAAGCCGGCCAGAAAGTTCCTGGTCGTTGAAAATTCGAGCGGCTCTTTGTTGAATGAGATCGAATGGAAGACGTTGATATTGAGGCGCTCCAGCCCAAAGATGAGAACAGTATTCCATATGAGGTCTAACTTGAGCTTTATAAACTTGTAGATGATGAGCTGGCGAGAAATACCTAATGCAGCAGGCTAAGATCGAGCAACTCCTCGGAGCACTCCTCGTGATAAATGCGGTATAAGATACATTGCGATGCAACATCCCTCCGCAAGAATAGCGGATCAAGCCGGCCAAAAAGTTCCTGGTCGTTGAAAATTCGAGCGGCTCTTTGTTGAATGCGATCGAATGGAAGAAGTTGATATTGAGGCGCTCCAGCCCAAAGATGAGAACAGTATTCCACATGAGGTCTAACTTGAGCTTTATAAACTTGTAGACGATGAGCTGGCGAGAAATACCTAATGACCCGCTCTACCAAGCACTCTCAATTTCATCAAAGCTAATTTAGCTTTACCCTCCAAATGACCACGAATAAAAACGAATGACTCACGAATCTTGTTCGAGAGGTACAGTTTGATGAAAAAGATTCAGCCTTCTGAGATCCATACGTAAAAAAAACATTCAGACGAATTGAGAACCTCCTCTTTTTTTTGAAGTCGGTTAATAAGATATTATTTAAAAAAAAACCGGCCAAGTGCGAGTCGGACTCGCGCACCGAGGGTTCCATACAAATTTATATGTATCTATGAACATCCAGTCTTAGCAGACCCCTGCTCCTAAGCAAAATGTGCGCAGTGTGGGATCATTGTAGATTGGTTACTGATATAGACAGACAGACAAAAAAAAATATGCTTTTCGCAATTTTTCTTTTATCTGTGCTATAAAGCCTTGCTTTGTACCAAATTTCAAGATTCTGAGTTCACGGGAAGTACCCTGAGGTTCTGATTCTCTTGCGAGTGTCGAAAATGTGCGTTGGTTACTGATATAGACAGACAGACAAAAAAAATTATGCTTTTCGCAATTTTTCCTTTATTTGTGCTATACGACCTAGCTTCGTACCAAATTTCAAGATTCTGAGTTCACGGGAAGTACCCTGTAGGTTTTGATTCCCTTGCGAGTTTCGAAAATATGCGGAAATTTGCGTCATAAACGGCTGTATTTTTTGATTGCGTTGGCCTAAATGTTTGATTTTTTCACAGCTCCAAGGGACAGTAGACTTGAGTATTTGATATAAATTTCAGCTTGATACCTCCACGCGTTCCTGAGAAAAAGGGTCTTGACAGACAGACGGACGGACACACGGACGGACGGACAACAAAGTGATCCTATAAGGGTTCCGTTTTTTTCCTTTTGAGGTACGGAACCCTAAAAAGTTTACTTTCATATAATACAAAGTAAACACAAAGTTTTGTAATAAATCTGAGTTACGCATGCCTGAACTATGTAACCCTTTGTTTCAGGAAATAAAGAATGCTACCATCTTTGGCTCGCACTTTTGAGTTTTTCGGAATTTATGTGCGAAAATTATATTTGAAATATGAACTCTACGGTGAAGGAAATTGTCGTGAGCAAACCTGCTGACACCTGCAAAAAAATTCAATTGTGTGTGTGTGAAGTTCTCAATTCGCACTGTGCCCGCGTGGGACGTATATGCGAAAGGTCTTCGAACTCTTATCTGTTTTGTCTTAATCAGTTCTATGCATTTGTTTAAATTAAAAAGTTGCATGTATATCCCCGAGTTATGTCTTGCTATGTTTAGAAATAAATTACTCCATCTGTTTTCATAGATCTGTTTAAAGTCGGTGCCTCAGTACGAGCCAGAACTTAGTCATCTACCTTACCTACCATCTATTGGGCTTCTATGACTCCTGCTGGCTCGGTCTGAGGCACAGACTTCAAACAGATCAGCAGAAAGTTCATCAACCCAGCCTATTACGACCCACTGCAGGACACAGACCTCCTCTCAGAATGAGAGGGCTTGGGCCGTAATTCCCACGTGGCCACAGTGCGGATTGGGAACTTTACACACAAAATTGAATTTCTTCGCCCGAGTGTGTAGGTTTTCTCACGTTATCATTATCGTGACTCATCTGACCAGCTGTTCAGCTGCAAGGATGTGGAGGCGTTGAACATAGAGGCCCAGGGGCGCCGAAAGCCATAAGTATACTAGTGGGGACAAAAATTCAAGATCTATTCAAGTTTAGCCCCGTATGTGTAGGTTTTCTCACGACCTTTTTCTTCACCGTAAAGTTCATGGTAAATTTTGAATGTAATTTACGAGTGCACATGAATTCCAAAAAATACAGAAATGTGAGCTCGGTTCAGAGTTACTTTTGTGGTCTTTTGGAGTCTGTTATTTTTTTTTTATAACCATCTGTTGCCCGCAACTCCATCTGCAAAGAATTTGTTTATCACTATCCCGAGAGCTACAAAATTTTCCAGGATAAAAAATATTCTTTCAGGCTATAAACAATCTGTATGCCAAACTTCATCAAAATCCGTCAAACCGTTTTAGCGTGAAAAACTAACAAACATCCATACATCTAGGTATCCATACAAACTTTCGCGTTTATATTATTAATAGTTATATTTTTGCTGTTGTATAACTTTTACACAGGTTGTTTATCTCGGAGGAATTTTGTTTTTGCTTATCTCGCTGCATGACATCAGGTAATAATAATATAAACTCTACATCGCCAAAACAAAAACATTCAAACTTTGCCGAACGCATCCTTATTAATTCTTGGAACGCACGTCCGTTATGTGACACGAAAAATGTCGGCGTGTAGAAAGCAAGCGCGACATATATATACCTACCCAACTCCAGCTATCCGGGACGAAGGACCATTAACGGTTTTAACCTAGTTATAGAACTAACTTAACTTGACTTGAGAAGTTGTAAGAAATTAATGAGATATTTAGTTTCATACCTTAACTCTAGTTCCAAAAAGCTATCCAAGTTTTAACTACGGCATCGTAAAGTATTACTTTATGATGAACATAATTTTTGTTTCGACATTTTTATGTCCGCAGGTAATGTGAGCATTAAATATGAAATAGTTCACTGGGAGATGACTGGGACTGATTAAGGTATTATTCTAGACAGCAGCACAGAGTTCGGGATACAATCAAACTCGCCAGATTGCTACGCAGCCTGATCACAGCTAAAAAATATGATCACAATTGCATCGTACTCAGTAGTACTCACTGTAGGTATGCTCTTAAACTCACACCCTGGCTTACTATTAGGGAGAGAGTACTTAATACTTGGGTGACTGTAAAATTAGGGGATTGACTAGTAAACATTTGAACATCCAAACATCTCATTTAGTAATATTAGTACTTAACTTACCATAGGATAGGTTGTGTGGCACTACCACAGTTGGGAAAGTTAAATTCATTTGGGTTACATGGCCGGAGACCTCGCTACGCTATGGCGTCTCGGTAAATTAGAGCCCCAACTGTCCCAGAATAAATATTTTTGGACGCTTCAAAGTAAAAAAACTCGTTACACATAACTGCTAACTAAAATTGACTCATAGCGAAATCGATAAAGGGTCTAAACCAGCTCATTCATTGCGTCAATCTTCTCCATATAAGTGGAAGTGACAGCGAGCCAAAACGTTTTCAAATGGGTAACCAGACCCGCAGTCTAGAAGGCTAATGAGGTTCACTAGACTTGTAGGGATAAAGAATTCACGTACAAATGCTGATTAGGTTTGCATATCACGCGCATGCGTCCACAGACGGTGACAGACGCAAACAGCGAAACTAAGTTTGTATAGGTTGTTTGAGTAAGGGAATTCACTTCGAAAAAAAAAGATAGAGTTGATACATTTAAATTCGAGCACTATAGGTAAAACGGCGATTCCATAAAGATCCGTTCCTTTCATCAGGAAGAAGATTTTTTTTGCTTATTGACGACGCTTGTCGCGTATGATATATGATGATGACGACATGTTGCTGATTTTATTGTGTGCATTTACTGTCGAGCCCTATTGCAGATTTCATTTTTGTTTAAATGTTGGTTGAAAACAAAAACACTCTGTATATTTTAAGCTTCTAAGTATCTATGTGTAACTTACCGCGGTTTCACTTCCAGTAGCCATAGAAGGCGTAACACTTTATTACTAGTCAAAGGAACAATCCGAAGCTAAATCTTTTGTGGGACTAAGATCTACAGAGAGATCGAAACTTAGCAGTCCATGGCATAAATCATAAGACATATTTAGGGTACCCAGGAGTGTCAAATGGTACCCTATTCTTAAGCCCGTCCGTCTGTCTGTCTTTTACAGGGCTGTATCTCAAGGACCGTATAGATAGTTCTACCGTAACGTAACGTTTCTTCTAATAGTTTACGTTTTAACGTATATGTTGTGCTGAGTGGTGTCTAATTTACACTGTTCGATTGTTTAGGTAGTTTAATTGTTTACATTCTATGTATTTTTTCTGTGTGTATGGAATTATTAAATAAATCTCTATCTCTCTAGTCTGTCCCTCTCATAGTTACGTATATACTTCAAATCGTGGTCGTTTCATAATATAAAATATTGTGATATTCAACAATGGTGATTCAAAGACATCGAGCCGCATTCCTCACTAAATACCTAGTGTATAGCGAAGTACTAAATAAAATGTAGAGCCGTATTTAGTAAAGTTATGCAAATTCAACGTCTCGCCTCCTTAAATAAAAAAAAAGTATTTCTGGATACTAAATAGAAAACGAATTAATATTTCAGCAATAAGTTACAAACAAAATGAATGCCGCTTCTTCGTTTGAGTCAAACTCTAATTAGTCTTAAAGGCGAGTTTGCGAAACTTAGTTTTACGTCATTTAGGTGGAGTATTTTTTAAAAGAGTTCTCATTACTTCATTACTAATAAAGTATATGTTTAAAATTGGTGCCTTATAACTAAGTTATATCCTCACATCACATACAGCAAAATATTAAAAAAAAAACACTGAAATGACTTAGAAGTTCACCTTTAACCTTAAAATTACATTATACAATGTGACTAGTTAGTTCATTGCATATGGTAACTGAATATGTATTTGTTTACATAATAACAACTAACTAAATAATGAAATGTCAATAAACAATGAAGCAATAACTCCACTGTGTAGGTACTAAGTCATAGTTGTGTTATATAAAATCGTAAAAACTGGACAAAACAATAGTCATTGTTGTTAAGACTTTGCAAAATTTGCATATAAAATTTATTAATGATTTTTTTTTATTCGAGAATTCCCATTCGACTTTCTGTGGAAAAATGAAGATAAAAATGAGATATAAATTCTCATTTAATTTCACAAAGTCTAACCAAAAAGCCTTGTACTTACGTTTGAGCTTTATTTTGATACTGTTCTTTGGGCTCCACGAAAACAATCCAGGTATATCAACAATACCCCGGACACTCATTTAACCTCACATACACTCACAAACACTGCAGTTTGTACAAACACACACACCCACAAAAAATCCCGTATAACCCATAGTTAAAACACGTTAAAACATCGCAATTTTATTTAAAAACTGTCTTTATTCTGCGCAAGGGCAACTCGGCATCGATTACAACGCGCACGCTACAAACGAACTGTCAAATAGTACCACAAGTGTCCGCTCGACGGCGTTACTGTACAAACGAAACGGCTGTAGTTTCGCTTAAGTGGGAAAGGGATGGTAGACGTATAGTATAAGGCTTCAAAGCTCGTGTAAGCTTAACCTACACAATGACACACATTCGTGTGCATTTGGCGACGTGATTTTTGTAAGGAACGAGTTTGCTTGATGTAATGCATGGGTGCATGGACTTTTAAAGGTTATTATGTAGCGCGAATCGCCTTTTACGAAAATATAGGAATTAAATTACTAAGTATTTTATTATAAATGATGCCTTTTTGAAAAGTCCTGGCAGCCTAGTGGTTTGACATAATGGCCTTTTAAGTAGGTAAAGGGTCCAGCCTCGCACCTCTGAGTTTTCGGAATTAATGTGCGAAATTTCATTTGAAATGTAATTATGAGCTTTACGGTGAAGGAACCAGCACACACACCTGCGAAGAAATTGAATGGTGTGTGCGAAGCTCCCAATTCACACTGGGCCTGCGTGGGAACTACGGCCCAAGTCCTCTCATTCTGGAAGGAGGTTTGTGCCCTGCAGTGGGACGTACATGGGCTGGGATGATGATGCCGTCTTGGGGCGTAGCAATTCAAAGTTGATTACATTAAGTAGGTATTTCATATATTAATTAGGTACTAAGTACAAATAAGTATGTACAAGCAAGAACTAAAGTCACGGACATAGCTCGAAGAATCGCCAGACTCAAGTGGCAGTGGGCAGGGCACATCGCTCGTAGAATTGACGGCCGTTGAAGCCGAAAGGTTCTAGAGTGGCGTTCACGGACCAGAAGCAGTGTAGGTAGCCCTCCAACAAGATGGCGCGACGACCTGGTTAAGGTTGCGGGAACGCGTTGGATGCGGATGGCGTAGGACCGATCTGTTTGGCGAGCCCTGGGGGAGGCCTATGTTCAGCAGTGGACTTCTTTCGGCTGAAATGATGATTAATGGTGAACTGTGTCTATAGGTAGTTTTATTTTAAAGAATGTCATTTCAATGAAATGATAAAGATGCTTAGTTTTAAAACAGGTACTTACTGTTAAATGCTGCTGTCCACTTGAATGTTTCGACCATCCTAGATTTTTTGCAATAAATGGCACGTATGTATCTGAGTGACTCGTGAATCTTACTCCATAAGTAAACGGCCAATAAAATGTTTAACAGTTAGTACTGTAGCAAGGTGCACCTTGGTTTTCCATAATTTAATAAATCATAATGTATCATTATAATCAACGTTAGTCATAAAGTTATTTATTTCTGAAACAGGATTTTTTTTAGGATTTTTATAAATGCCATCTTATAGAATGCAGTTAGGTTAGGTTTGTTTTATAAAAAATCCGTAAAAAAAACGTTTCTGAAACAAATCACTTTATGATTAACGTTGATTATGAAGAACTAGCTTTTGCCCGCGACTCCGTCCGCGTGGAATTAGTAATTTGGGCAGCTTATTTTTTTTATCCAATTTGCTTTTTCATCAATTATGGCTCTCTTTAGTTCCTCGATATAAAAAAATTATAACTTGACACTTATCTTCATATTTTTTTATCCAATTTGCTTTTTCATCAATTATGGCTGGCTTCTTAACTAAGAAAGAAGCAGACTGAAGAATGATACATTATGATTTGTTAAATCATGGGAAACCATAGAAACACTATAGCAATCATTTTAAACTACAAAAAAATATACTTGTAGCATTTTCCTATGAAATATCCTTTTCGATTGGCCTATAAATAGATAAGGTAGGTATATTATAGCTGGCCAGGTAACAGTAAACTTCATGTGCCAATAACTGGTTGCCGAGTAAGCGGCTAGACAGGAAGTCAACCCATTACTGTTTTATCGGCCCAAAGTAATATAATAGAGTTATGCGATGATTGTCAGTTAAATATCATCATCATCATCCCAACCTATATACGTCCCACCGCAGGGCACAGGCCACTTCTCAGAATGAGAGGGCTTGGGCCGTAGTTCCCACGCGAGCCCAGTGCGGACTGGCAACTAAACACACACCATTGAATTTCTTCGCAGGTGTCTGCAGGTTTCCACGCGATGTTGTCCTTCACCGTTACGCTCATGGTAAATTTTAAATGTAATTTCGCACATAAATTCCGAAAAACTCAAAGGTGCGAACCGGGATTTAAACCCATGACCCTCTGCTTGAGAGGCTATACCTAGGTCAAAGCGCTAGGCCACCACGGCAGTTTAATATGGTTTTGCAAAATGATGTAAGTAGATTTAAAGTGCATGTTAATAGATAAATATAGTGAAGAAGGAATTATTTCTTTTTTCACAGCAAAAATGATTTTGAAGACAATTATAATTTTAATAAACTATAACGTTTTAAATAATTTACTGAATCAGGCGTTACTTTGCGAGTTGGAACGTGGGACGTTTGGGCAAGATAATGTGTGTTTAAAGTATGCAGTTTCTCCACCTTCACACTGTACGAACATACACAAATCACACAAACCCAACTATCACCGCCACCAAACTACACTAACCCGTTTCGAACTCAACCAGAGCTCATCGTCAGAGTAATGCAACTGTTCACTATGCTATTGATGCGACCATAGTATTTTAAAGAACTACAACGCACGAGACTAACCTCCTGTTTCACCATCCATTGATCAGATTTATTAGACGGATAAATGTGATGCTGTCTCTGTTTGTTTTGTTCGAATAGACGGAGACGGCATCACATTTATCCGTCAGTTAAAATTAATCGATGGGTGGTGAAACAGCCCCTAAATCGTGCTAAAAAATGTGGCCACATCGAGGTAAATACATAATTTTGTTGACAAATAAGTCTCGTCAGTTGCCCAAAATCACAGTAGCCAAAAAGTTGATTGTAACCTCGATAGTCAACTCTACTTACAAAAGTTTAGCTTCAATTGGGATGTCCCAATTTTTGACAACGTATAATAAATCGAAAACCGTTTGGAGAAATAGGCTTTGTGAATCGTTTTCAGAAATCAGATTCCAGAAATATGATAAACTGAATTAAATAAAGAAAATTTAAGTAATGACCTTCATTTGACCCCTGCAGTGAATCGTCACATAGACAGATATAAAGCAGGTCTACACTCTAAAGCAAATTGACAGTTTGAAATGTTGCTGTCCTGTTTATAATAGCAAAGAGTGACAAGGACAGAACTTTAATCACATGATGTGCACCTGGCTTTAAACAGTTGTCATTTATCATAAAGTCCGAAATGTATACAATACTCGCAATGTATTTTTACAAATTTAATTAATAAATTACTACGTTACAAGTAAATATGAAAGAATTTAAATATCAGATTTAAGTAAAAAATATCTATTTACTATCACACCATTAAACAAACAGGAATAATCGAAGCTAAAAGAAGATAAATAAATAAAACTATTTGTCATGGTTCATTTAGGACCCTAAGCCGTGCTTGTATTATTCAAGACAAATCAGTAGTGCCACAGATTGTGTTCTGTACGGCTTGAATTTTTGTAGGCAATGGAACGTGGCTCTCTCACTGTGACGTCATCCAACGTATTTCTTAAAAAAAATATTAAAAATGGTATCTTACAATATCCTATTCTTTCCAAAAAAAATATAAAAACTACAGGTTATTTTTTTTGGTACATCCCAATTCTGTTACCTCGGAGCTTCAATAAGAAAACTTAATCGGAAACCGCTTGCGATTTGCTTTTCTAAGTAAAAATGTTCCACGTCCTTTCCCGAGCATGCTTTGAGATGTAAATTAAGTCTATGCAATATGTATTAAGCTATTAAGCTTTTGCTAAGAACTTACTTTCTGTTTTTTCAATTGGGATCCATCGTATACTATACGACTTGTTTTAATTTAAAAACTTTCAAAGAATAATACTATCGGAATGTTTTCAATTGTTGAAATTACTAAATTATCATTAGATGCGGTAAACATCAACGGGTTCTATAACTAATTAAATTATAAAATGCAATGTGATGTCAAAATCAAAGGTAGAGAGGTCCATTGTGTTGTTTCACACTATCTTTAAAGACGGAAGTTAAGTACTTATTAAGGATGGTTTGAATTGCCCCACAGAGGCACAGAGTATACAGATACTCGTGCAATGTCCCCCGTATATTTTACCTGTCTCAAGTCAAAAGTCTTTGACCAGAGTGTGTTGCCAGTGATGACTTATGGCATAGAGACGTGGCCGCTAACGATGGGCCTCATAAGAAAGCTCAAAGTCACTCAGAGGGCGACGAAGAGGGCTATGCTCGGAATTTCTCTGCGGGATCGCATTAAAAATTATGAAATCCGCGCAAGAGCTAAAGTTACCGATATAGCTTGAAGAATCGCCAGACTCAAGTGGCAGTGGACAGGGCACATCGCTCGTAGAACTGAGGGCCGATGGGGCAAAAAGGTTCTCGAGTGGCGTCCACGGACCAAAAGACGCAGTGTAGGTAGTCCTCACGTTAGATAGAGCGACGACCTGGTTAAGGTAACGCGTTGCATGCTGATGGCACGGGACCGATCTGTTTGGCGAGCCATGGGGAAGGCCGATGTTCAGCAGTGTCCACTGTCTTTCGGCTGAAATGATGATGATGAATGATGATATTTTTTTGATGAAAAAAAGTATCACGTAATCTTGTAAAACCGAATAATTTACATTCAATGCATGTCGCTAATTTTTCGACGTGGAAAAGCAACTCTCGTGTGCTCATTGCGACGAAAACTTTGAAACGAGTTTCTCGAAGAATCTCGGATAAGTTTGGATTAGTTTACGTACTGCGTAATTTGCTACGTAACGTACCGTTGCCTGACTTAAGGTAATTTTATATACAGAGCAATAATGTACTAATAAATGACCGAAATATTTATGCACTCCAGAGTATTTAAATTGATAATGTTGGTCCATTTGCAATGCTTGTATTGTGGGTGTCCATTAGCGGTCTTTTTTTTAAAGCTATGGTGACCTAGAGGTTTGATCTATGGCCTCTCAAGCAGAGGGTCGTGGGTTCAAATCCCGGCTCGCACCTCCGAGTTTTTTCGGAATTTATGTGCGAAATTTCATTTGAAATTTACCATGAGCTTAACGGTGAAGGAAAACACCGTGAGGAATCCTGTATACACCTGCAAAGAAATTCAATGGTGTGTGTGTGAAGTTCCCAATCCGCACTGAGCCCGCTTGGGAACTACTGCCCAAGCCCTCTCTTTCGGAGAGGAGGCCTGTGCCCTGCAGTGGGACTTATCGCCTGCTGAATGCAGTAAGGTCACAAGTCAAAAAAGCAACATTTTGAGAAAATAAGCTGGGATGGATTAGCGGTCGTGTTCGCTTATACTTAAGTAGGTACATTTAAGCTCAAACGCACAGACAGCGGAGGCGTGGCGGTGTGGTGGCGGTGACGGTTGTATGAACGGTTGTGCGGTACCGTTATGCTAGGTTTACAAGGGGCTTAGTAGCTAATGCTTACTTAGTACTTGTCACTTACACTTGTCAGAAGTGTGTTAACATATTGTACAAGTGCTTAGTACTATACAATACACGCATCTGACAAGTGTAAGTGACACGTACTAAGCATTAATAGCTGGGCCAATCAACTTTTTTTTGTTTTCTTCTATTTACTCCTTTACAAGTAACTCTGTTATCTCTGGTTAGTGAAACCATGATTTTGTAGTAACTAGATAAACTGTTTATCATAGTGCGTATGTGAAAACCAAAAAAAATAAGTATTTTTATGAAAAAATCCGGTGACCCATGGGACATACCACTATTTCCATACAAATTTCGGGGACATCACTGTCCCCTGGGTCACCAACGAAATAGAAGCTAAACAAAATAAAATAAATATGGCAATTATACCATTATTGACTACAAAAATCTAGCGTTTTGAAAAGTATACTTTAAATAAGGAAAAATAATTAGTTTTTGAATTATTATCGGTTTTCATAGAAAGTTGCAGAAAATCGTTGACAAAAAAAAGTTGATTGACCCAGCTACTAAGCTCCGTGTAAACCTAGCATAACCACACGGCGGACACGACGTACAAAATACGCGTTCTTGAATCTACATAAGCACGACGACGTCTGTACACGCGTACGCCTACATACATCGCGCGCGCACTCTCCTGGATTCGGGCGGTGTCCGGCAATCTGCGCCTTGAGGGGTGGGGTAACTCGAATCGGTGCGGGGCGGAGCGTGTCCATTCTGTACGTTAGTACTATTATATATTCTGTAGCATAACGCGAACTCGTTCATACAAGTTAGAATATTACAACCGTCACCGCCACCGCACTACCACGCCGCCGCTGTCTGTGCGTTTGGAGCTTTACACTCACGTACGTCAGCTGATTTCTATTTAACCTTTTCAACGCCAACGACACATATATAGGTCACAAAGTACAGTGTCAAAGTGACCTTGACACAATGACATAAGATTCAAAGCAGGTTTACGTTTTGTCGAGGCGCGGCGGTGAAAGGGTTAACCTACTTCAGTTTTTGTACATCATGGCGTCCTAGCCCCATGGACGCGGCGTACACGCTGCGCATTCGCTCCGCTTCTAATACGTTCGCAAATCGCCAGTGTGATATGGCTCTTAGTCTTGGAAGTAAAGTTCAAGCCATTTCCTGTCTTCATCCCAGCCTAAATATGCCCCACTGGAGGGCACAGGCCTCCTCTCAGAATGAAAGAATGAATGAATTTCCTGTCTTAATTCAATTCAATAATATTTATTTCGGATATATGACACATTTAGGCACATCATCCATAGGTGTTAGTAAAATATAGTCGATATTTAGACTAGTATTAATAAAATAAAATAACATTACATTAAATTACTCGTAATAATGGGCGTGTATGAGACCTCCTCCAGTGCCGCAACACTGGGGAATCCCACCTGCCAACTAACACGCCCAGGATGGTGTCTTAGGATCGACTTGATATTTGGTATACACATGTAGATTTCCTGGTGTGACAAAGTAAGCAACGTGGCAGTAATGCAAAGAATGGGTAAGCACCTAGAGCTTCTAAAGACCATCAAGCAAAGAAAGTTGTGATACTTTGGGCATGTGATGAGAAACGCCAAGTACAGAGTTCTCTAGCTTATTATCCAGGGGAAGATTGCCGGAAAGAGAAGCGTGGGCAGGAGAAGACACTCGTGGCTGAAGAATTTACGAGACTGGTTCAACTGCAGTACCACTTCATTGTTTAGCGCAGCGGCCTCCAAAATCAGAATCGCCATGATGTTGTCCAGCCTCCGATAGGAGAGGAATGGGAAGAAGAAGATACACATGTAAGTTAGATGAAAATGCAAGTAGAGTCAACAAAAATTACAATTAGTAAAAATTTTTTATGACAATATTATTGTAACAAAAAGTCTTTTTTACAACTGTGTTTTGGAATTATTGGTGGTATCAAATATACTATTGTTATCACCGTAGTATACTAGGTTATAGAATGAGTACATTGCTCCGTTAGTAACTCGATTCTGCGAAGTGCCAAATCGAATTACAACTCGAGAAGGTCTCATACGATCCGTCTTTACTGGTGGACATTTTGGGTGCCAAATTTAGAGCAACAGTTTTATAAAACCTCGAGACTAAATTAAAAAAAATCTAACTTGCTAGCCTTTACTTGCGGCTTCGCTCACATTTCGTCTGACAGTTGAATTAAAATTCTAGGATTTTATTAAATTGCATATTGTAAAGAACACAGGAAGACTCAGAGTTGTTTCACACTTACCACAACCACAACCACACCACATCCACAACACGTGGTCGGGCGCATATTTTGTATTGAAAATGAATACCTAGTATAATTCACAAGTACCACATTTTGCCGTCATATTCGGCTGCGTGTGTACCTATCGACTATTCACACGTAACCACTGCTTGACTGCATTTTAACGCTGCGACGTGGTGTGATTGTGGTACGTGTGAAACAACCCTTATGTTTCTAAACGTACGAGGGTCATGCTAATAGAAATTAGATACTCCATGCTTTGATTGATACTGGCCAGATATACTCCATCGTGATGTCTGGTTATTATAGCTATATATTCTTATTTAAGAGTTAAACTCTTGTCGGTGTAGCCGATGAATGGCTCTCCACTTCTCTCTCCTCAAAGCTGCCTCCTTGACCTCCTCATACGACATGACGGCTACCTTCTCCTTTATTTGATTTAAATAATCAATTCTCGGCCTCCCTCTTTTTCGTTTCCCTTATTATAGCTACAAATATAAAAATTGAATACTACGGAAATTCACGTAATATTTTTTAATTTGTTTTTTTGATTGAATCTGGCGCCAATTTTCGGTAACGATGAAACTAAGTCGACGAGATCACACTACTGGCTCAATAACATGGTAGTCTCGTTTCATTGTTTTTGTCGTAATATTATGTTAAGTGATGTCTGAGACCGACCGACCGTTAGACGTAGCTACAGCATCTTAAGGCTACGTTTCCACCAGAGATGTGCGAGGATGCGTTGCGAGGGATGTATTTATCATGAACCAATAGAAACACTTCATTCACTTAGGACCTTTTAAATGAAGTGTTTCTATTGGTCAAGGATGATATTATAGACTGGATTAGTATTCGCCATAGTACAGATCGTCCGCAGAAAAAAAGTTCGATTATTAAATCTAGATGGCGCTGAAATATAGCCCGAGGCTTTGAAAGCAAAACAATAAGACTACAGATGTTTCATATTACTACAAATGTATTATTTTTCAATAATATTGCATAGGTAATAATACATTTGCAGTAATATGAAACATCTGTAGTCTTATTGTTCTGCTTTTAAACCCTCGGGCTATGTGTCAGCGCCATCTAGATTTAATAATCGAACTATTTTTCTGCAGCCGATCTATATTATGGCGATTGCTAATCCAGTCTATATCATCCTTGCTATTGGTTCATGACAAACGCATCCCTCGCAACGCATCCTCGCACAGCTCCGGTGGATACGCAGCCTAAATGTCAACATAAAATATCTAAGTCCGTCTTGTAAGACGCAAGCCACACAGAAGAGACGTGACGTCGCAGTCGCGGCGCCCCTTCAATCAGTTTATACTAAATGTATAGAAGCGTCGCGATCCAAAGCAGACAGAGAGACGCTACTATAAATTTAGTTTGAAAACTCATTCAAGAGGCGCCGGGACTGCGACGCGTCTACGTCCTTCGTCCCTTCTTTGTGGCTTTCGCCTTAGTCAATCTTAACAAAAATATCCGTTTTTCAGGGGTTCTACAATGTATAACACACTATCTAAATAAGCCGATAGGGTATAAGCTCGGTTAATAAAAGACGTGACCTTGTCTACCAAAGCTGAGTTAATTATATTTATGTAGAGCAGCAATGTCGGATTAAATTAATAGCAAACTGAGCTGCGGGAGGATCAAATTTAAATTTAAGCTAATTTGTAGGTATTATTACATGTTTATAGGGTAAAGATAAAACCACAGACCTAATATTAAAAGTACTTAATAGAAATGTTTTAAAAAACATCGTCATCATCATCATAATTTTAGTCTAAAGACAATGTGAAATGAAATGTCTTACCAGCATCCCATAGCTGAAGATAGGCCTCCCCCAAGGTTCCCCAAATAGACCGGTCCTGCGCTTTACGGATCCATCGCGTTCCAGTAACCATAACCAGTACGCTTAGTATAAGTTTTACTTCACCAAATACTTCTCGATCGCGTTAACGTAAAAAAATCAATTACTATGGAAACATGGACAGCGTCTCCGCGCGCGCGCGTCCATGTTTCCATAGAATTGAAATTTTTACGTAAACGCGATCGACAAGTATTTGGTGAAGTAAAACTTATACTAAGCATACAAATCGTCTTACATACAATCCATACAAATCCATCTTGTTGGAGCCTTATCTACACTGAGTCTTCCGGTCCGTGAACGTCATTCGAGAACCTTTCGGCCCCATCGGCCATCAGGTCTACGAGCGATGTGCCCTGCCCACTGCCACTTGAGCCTGGCGATTCTTCGAGCTATGTCGGTAACTTTAGTTCTTGTGGGGATTTTATTATTTTTGATGTGACCCTGCAGAAAAACTCCGAGCACAGCCCTCTCCATCGCCCTCCATTGAGGTTTCTTATGAGGCCCATCGTTAGCGACCACGTTTCACTGCCCTAAGTCATCAATGGAAACACACACTGGTCAAAGACCAAAGAAGAAAGTGGAAGAAGTCGTATGTTTCGTAAAATCGCACAGCCATGAAACCACAATGAAATTTATTGAATCAGGCGTTACTTTGCGGAGGTCCATATTAATGAACTAAAACAATTCATAAACACAACTATCACCACCACCAAGCTACACTGACGCGTTTCGAACTCAACCAGAGCTCATCTTCGGAGTTACCACAACCGTATGCTATGCTACCAAATGTTGTGTTTTGTGTTGTGGTTGAGTTCGAAACGCGTCAGTGTAGCTTGGTGGTGGTGATAGTTGTGTTTATGTGATTTGTGTGTGTTCGTACAGTGTGGAGGTGGAGGAACTGCATGAACACACATTTCTTGCATAAACGTAACTATTGTAAGGTCGCGGGTGAGCAAAGTAATTGTTTTAGTTCACAATGAAATGTCTTGAATTCCCATATACAATAAAGAAAACCATAGAAGTGCAATCCAAATGTCAGACTTCAAAGTCCACGTGAGCCAAGTCGCGGCTAAAGACTGGTGTCTTAATTTACGTGTATTTCTACAAAGACAAATTGGCTTTACGATTCCCCCTAAATGGCTGGAACCTAGTTAGTAGCGTAAATACGAAGATTGTAAACACGACTCCGAACAATACGTATGAAACTCCTGCTTGATTGGAGAATGTTTACGTTGGAAACGACATTATAACGTCGCGTTGGAAGGAAACTGGCTTAAGAGTATTTTGTAGTATAATATATTTACGTAATCAGCTAATGGAAATTAATTTGCAGCGACTACTAGCGCCATCTAGTCATCAAATAAGAAACTAATTATCACATCCTGCATCGCACTATCAAAGTTTCTCAACTCCAACTAACAACAACAACTTCCAACTTTCATCCAACGGACTTCGTTCCCCAGGCATAACATCTGCCTGCAACTACCCCAATTATTAATTAAAATATTCCTGACACACTACATTCCACACAAAATACATTATTTTTTTCTTATTGCTGGCCTGCTTCAATCACTGGACAGGAAATTGAGGGCTGAAAGCAAACATTCATAAAAATGGTAGATTAAGGGGCTGTTTCACCACCCATTGATTAATTTTAACCGACGGATAAATGTGATGCCGTCTTCGTCTATTCGAACAAAACAAACACAGACGGCAACACATTTATCCGTCAAATAAATTTGATCACTGGATGGTGAAACAGGGGGTTAGTATGACAAAAGTAAAATGACGAATACCATGCAAACTAGAATTCCACGTATCATTTTTGATGCTTTTACTTTGAGACGCACATCATCATTGGGTGTATTTTCAGAGCGACTTTTTTGGACGTCCCAAGTCAATTAAAAAAAAACCACTCAAAAAATTAAAACCACACAATTTTATATACATTGTACACAATATAATACAATGAGTTTTAACACTACAAACATTGTTGACTTCAATTAAGACTGCATAAAAAATATCCAAATCTTAGAAACACTAACTGCAGTAAGTCTGTGAGGCCTGTCCCACACGCGGTTTTGTTGAATCAATTGAGCATAACTTTGTGTCTATGTGTCACTTTTCGACTTAATATGTATCAAAATGAAGCTAATTACATAACGCATTCGATTATAACTTTTGTATACTAAATACAATTTTATTTAAAAATAGGTTGGCCATAATGTGTTTGTCCCACCTCTAGCTACCAATATTACCTTGCGCAAATACCTGCTAATATCTCATCGGTGAAGGATCATATCGCCATTTTCACATTTTTGTGGAAGAGTACGTTAGTTGTGCTCCAGTTGTCACGTGGAGTGGACGTCCTACTACTGAGTTTTGTGTGCCTACCAAGGTGAGTCTTTCACGCGATGTATTTTGGTTCGCTTAAAAGTAAATTCCGTGGATTCCTGTTGTACGATATATAATGGTTTTAATTAAATAGTTAAATTTTTATTTACTAGTTGACTTAGTCCTTATTTCACAGTAAAGAGCTTATATTAATCATGTTTATAGTTTAGCAGTAATCGCAAAAATACCTAATTGTCGTAATCCTCCGTGGCGTAATTTCGATGGCATTTTTGTCCATCGAAATTACAGATATGGCAGCGAAATTACACAACATGACTTATCTCGCAAAACACACGAGTACACCTCGACGTTTCGACCACATTACAGTGGCCGTGGTCACGAGTAGACCTCTAGTCTGTATTTACGTGACCACGGCCACTGTAATGTAGTCTAAACGTCGAGGTTTCATTTACCAACTGTTTATTTTTTCTGAAACTGTAAACTTTTCAGGATTGTTATAAAACAAACCTTACATAACCTAACCTACAGGATAGTCCTAAAATATATCCTAAATAGTTTACAGTTTCAGAAAAAATAAACAGCTGGAAAATGAAACATTTGCCAAATTAATCATTTGGGAAAAACATAGTTGCGAAACGGCAGTACCCGGTTACATTAATAATAAGTTTGTAACCATGTTGATTGTGATATTTTATATTAATAATGACACATTCGAAATTATATAATATTTCTCACGTATTGTTCCTAAGAAAAACTTAAATAAATAGTTTTCCACTTTAATTTAATGTTTTATTAATCTAACTATACACGAATATGTACACGTACATAAATTTAATTATAGTTACATACATAAATCATAGTAATGGTTTATAATTTTGTACTTATTTCCTATGTAATTAATAAAGACGTAATTTCACTGTCACTATAGTAATTTCGATGGTGCTTTTTTTTTCAATGTCGAATAACTACTAAATTATTGACTTTAAATTAGGGCCTTTTATAGCATTGAAATCCTAATCCGAAGGAGTATCTCAACGAGTGATCAATTTCACCAAAAGTAAAAAAAAAATTTTGCCCACGGAAATTACGTAAAAAAATTATTTCAAAAATCCACCCCATTATAGTCGTCACGATAAAATGAGTATGCAAAGACTACATTTTTGTTTCCTTGGGCAGGTGGATAAGTGGAGTACCTACTTAGTGCTGTGCGAAATCCTATTCTATTACTTGACGCATTCTGTATATTTTGCTTGATACCAGTATTGTATACTTTTCATTTTTCTCGTAAATGGCATTGTGAGTTTCCGTTTCGTCATCCTAAAATGCATCAAGCTACAGCCACGGCGAAATACCCCTGAAAGTGCACTTAACTCACACGTATGCCTTGAAGCTCTACAAGGAAATGTTAGGTGTTTGATGCAAAAAATTTGGTATTAAGTATGCAAGTTTATAAAAAAAATAAACACGTCTTGTTAAACTTTTTCATCCTTCCTACTCATATTATAAATAAGAAAGTTTGTGAAGATGTTTGGATATTTGGATGTGAGGATGTTTGTTACCTACCTAAGCTTAATAAAAACAATTACATAGATACCTACCAATAAAAATTCTGAAGTCCACTTATAATGGCATTTTAAATTGTTTGAAACAAAATACATTACGGACAAATAACACGCGTAATTTAATTAAATTACGCATGCTATCTTGATAATGGTAAAGTCATACGATACGTATTGAAGGACTAACATGTCATATTGATGGCTTATCAACTATGTCCATTGTATTCCATACAAAAACCATTGTTAGCCCTCAAAGCCCATTGTGAGCACAATACGGACTCATTAAAAGCTATTTGTTGTAATAACCCCTGAATGTTTATTAAAAGCAACGAAGATTTGCTCAGAAGCTAATTGCTAGTTTGATCAGGCAGGCGTCTTCATAATCAGTATTAAAAAAAGTAATTCACAACATACAATGGAATTTACCAATCCTACTCCCTATTAATATTTTTTAACCCGATATTTTCATAGGATCGGTAGTATTTCACACATGTAAAATACTTACTAAAATCTAAATCATGACATGGAATTTCGCTTGGTAGGACATATGTAAGTATATTCTAATGGAAAAGTTGATTGCATGAATTTTCAATTAGAAATTGTTTTCGGGATTTTCCGTAGGAATTTAGTAAAATCCCGGATTTTCAATAGAACTGGATCTGATGATTCACGCGAGCGAAGCCGCGGAGAAAGGCTAGCTAAGAATAAATTTGTCATAGTGTAAACATCAAGCCAACAGACTTTATCAAAGCCGCGTCCATTTATCACCCAAATGGGCTTGCAAACAAAGCAAGAAGTTTTCGGTTTAAATTTCTCTTGATTTATTAAGTCACTCTATTTATTGCTATTGAGACGTCGATTGGTTAACTTGAGCAGATATTTTGCGCTTTTGAACGTTCAATGACTATTCGGTGATGAGTCTCTTTCACGAAATATTTCTGAGAGCATCTTCGGAATTCTGCTACAAAGAGAGACGTGTTTAATTGAGAGTTTTTGTTTATGTAAAGTATTATTTTTTGTGTCCTCAAAGACTTACGGTAGAACGAAGAGATGTAGGTTAGGTATCTATCTAAATTTAATCGACGATCTTACAGTGGTTTTATTTACAATGTCTACAAGCAAATCTGGGGCCATGGTAGTGCCCCCGCCAAGACGAGCCAAGCGGAAGGGCACGACCTTTTTTTGAAGAGCTCCGTCGTTTTTTGAAACCCCTGGCTACTACAAGAATTATTGTATGATTGGATAGAAAAGTAATGAACAGCAACAAATTGATATAAATAAATAAGTATAAAATTTTCACTTTACCTGTGATGGTTGATGGTAGCCAAACGACCAAACCAGTGTTTGACTAAGGTGTAAAGTTTGTGAAGTTAGGGCGTGTAAAGATAGGAAGCTTGGCTCTATTATGAGAATTTCATGTTTTTGTGTACAACAAAGAGTTTTACATACATACATACATGTGATCTGATAACTTTTTGACAGTGCAAGGAATATGGTCTCGTCTTGGTAACATTTTACATGAAAATGTTTTCGGTGGGATATAGTTTACATATCCTTCTTCTCGGCTGGGAAGAGCTGGAAGAAGCCGCGCAAGATCGAGCCAAAAGGAAAACTCTTCTACGAGCCCTATGTCCCTAACGAGGGATAACAGGAACGCACATCATCATCATCATCATCCGTACCACGTTTCAAGTCGGTGCCAAAGCCCGATTGCTTGAATAACTCTCCCTTAGCGTCCAAAGTCCGAGGTCAGCTCAATCATCATCATCATCATCAGCCTATGCTCGTCCACTGCTGGGCATAGGCCTCTCCCATGGCACGCCACTGAGCACGATCCTCGGCCATTCTCACCTAGCTCTTGCCAGCCGCTTTGCGAAGATCATCGCTCCACCGAGTCTGAGGACTCTCCACTCAAGAACTCGTACCTATACCCCAACGGTTATCGGTTCTTCGGGTTATTTGGCCGGCATATTGCCACTTCAGCGTGTTAATGCGGTCAAGAGATAACTCAGCTCAATAGAGGTGAGCTCAAAAGTAGCATCCTTTGGCATGCTAAGACAAATTTTCGTCTTGCTGAGCGGCCCGTCTGGCAGCTTGCCCTCTCTCCGGTAAGCTGAAAAAGCCATCAGAGGCTAACAGCAACAGTCCGTCGGTATAATAATAATAAGTTCCCTTTAAGGAAACAAGAGAAGGGAAGAAGAGAAGGGAAGGGAAGGGAAGGGAAGGGAAGGGAAGGGAAGGGAAGGGAAGGGAAGAGGAGGGAAGAGATCCCTTCAAGGGATAAGTTCGCCTTTGTACATTTGTCTCTCTTGTTAACTGGTAATTTTCATGTTTTATGTACAATAAAGAGTTTTACATACATACATACATAAGTCGGTGTCAGGTTGAAGAGTTATGTCCTGCAGACACGATCCTGGTTGTACCAACAGAGTTTTACTACCAGATTATAGAGATGTCGACGCCATTAAAAAATAATTGAAGTCACGACTCCAGTAAAAAAACGCTTTATTTTAGCCTTGAAAACCAGATTAATTTTGGATTAACTACGAAATTAGATTTTTTGTTGCTTTAAAACAAATAAATAGCCAGTTGATTGAGTTGGCGAACAAGTGACGTCCGTCATAATTTGCTATTTGCCTTTCAAACTCAATGGGTTTTGACAGTTCATAAAAAGTACGTCAGTTGATTGGTGGTGCCAACATCCCTATTGCATTGAGGATTTATTTTTATTTTTCCAGACATGTTATAACTTTGCCTCTAGTCCGGTATTAGGTTATCGTTGAGTTTTGGGGGGTGTTGGGCCATAATATCAGCGAATTTTTAGTATTCCTGTTAGTAAATAGACTTTTGGCTTAGATGTCGAGCCCAATTCCAAAATAATCTAACTCTCAAAGGAAATAACATTTGTGGCTAACTCGTGCCCAGCGGCTACAGAAATTAACACTTCAAAGACATCGAATTTCTCAGTATTTTTCTATTTACTTACTGTATTACTTGACGACAAAAATAGTCTCCTACCAGGGTTCAATCCGTAAAAAGAAACTGTTGAAACTTTTCTCTATAGTCAATCCCTTTTTCCCATAAACTTTTAAGTTGTCAATCCTGCTCTCAAGCTGGGGTTATAAAGTTTAACGTCAGTAGTAATGTGTTCTTCTAGGCTTCTCCCTTGAAATTTTATGTGTATTCTCATCAAATCCCAGAAAAACACAGACGAAGAAGCGGGCAACAACTAGTTTTTTATATAATAAACCCTTCCTCTGTAGCGTCCCATACGGATTTTCCATTTATTTAAGTAGCCATTCCGTAAACATAGAAAGATACGAACGTATTTGAAGAAATAATACTTTTGTACATTTAGATTTTAAACGACCTTTTGCCTTATTGGAGCAAATGTTACAACCAACATAATTTTCTTAGTTTATCTTCTGTTTAAATAAGATTTTTTTTTATCGGGGCAGATACTTATTATTATATTATGTATGAAAAATACGAATATGTGTTCTCGAGTGTGTTGTTTAATAAGAAATTAAATATGCTTATCTGTTTGCCTAATACCCATAACACAAGCATTGCACACTTTGGGACTATAAATTGGTGTCAAGTATCTTATTTATGCCATATTTATATTCAATGGAAATAGCTACCACCATTCTATATTGATGAAGACTACTTTTATCCCCTGAAAGTATAAAAATCCCGCAGCTGCTTCCAGAGAAAGCTGTAGGCGATAGCAGTATCATACAAAGCGCGGAATTTTGTATGGTTATAATAATATAATGATTAGCAAACTCATGCCTGTCTACTTCCTCCATCAAAAACAAGATGGTGTATTTAGCAGGATTACAAATACTCTAAATTTAGAGGCCATTTTGTGTATTTCTATCAATCTCCAAAATAACGGAACGGAATAAAGCGAGCTTAGAGATTACAAAATCATTCTCGTTGATTGAAATTTGAAATACGTATCGATTGAAAGCATCGAAATTTTCGCAGTAATCGTACGGCCATGTTCCAATCGTAACGGTTTCAAAATGGCCGCCTACTTACAGGGATTTCCATCAGGTATTCATTGTGCGACCTTTTATTTTATGGCGTATAAAAACATGCTTAATTTGCGGGGACGTAAGCCCTTTTTATTCTTCCTGACGTTTTACATCGCGCTTTGTGTCATACAATAGGCTTTTCGGTATTATATTTTTATTTTCGGGTTGAACGATGAATATTAAAGATACCTTATTGAAGCCACAAAAATTATAAAAAGTAGGAAAATGTTCGTGGCTGCTATTTAATCATCTAAAACAGTAGATACCTTCAAAGATAGTTAATTATATTAAGGCTTCTTTGCCTTCTTTCTTTCCTTCGTTTATGCAAGATAGGTACCTTAACTTTACTTATTTTGTTGGATTTACCGTTATTTTATTTATTATAATGAGGGTTTATGTCACAACTTCACAAGCTAGTAGGCGCTAGGATCGTAAGACCCGTTCGAGGGCACTTTCACTGTAAATGACGCAAAAAACTGTTTTTAATGAGGAAGTTTTAGTATTTTTTCACTCAGAATCGCGACCACTATTCATTTTTATGAAGAAAAAAAGTGTCCTTAGTTTTGAATCAGTCTTGTGACTTTTTTTTCATTATAGTTTGTATGGCTCGTTACGAAACGGAGACTTAAAACTTGTATGGAAAATTAGGGAATTTTTTTTCTTCACCAAAATCAATAGCGCTCTTGATTCTGAAAAAACCAAAATTTCGTCATTAAAAATTTTTTTTTTTGCTCTATTTAAAGTGATAGCTAATGCCCTTGACAGCTTTGACATCTGCGTCACGTTTGGGATTCCTCTATAACTACATGAGCATAGCTCGGACAGGTCACCGCAAAAACGGATGCGGAAATAGAACAAGAATCAATAGAGTCGTAATAGTGTACCTAACATTATGATTATCTCATAGTGAAAATTGTGATTATCTAATGCGGATATTTTTGCAATTAACATTTGAGCTTTTTAGTTGTATTCCTTTTATAGTTTTGTCAAAATAGCATTCCTGAAACGGCTATTTTTAAATAGTTTTTCAATATGGTGAAATTAAAAACAGTTAATAAGTGGATTATGAACCATCCCCAGCTCTCCTATGATGGCAATATAGTTGAAATATGTGACATTGGTATTATAATGGAATATCAGATGTTGATGGTTGCTTTATGTTCAATTCAACCATCACAATTTAAAAATGTTGATGGAAATACCTTTGCAAACATTTAGAGCATTTTGAATATCTAATAATATAAAAATCTCGTGTCACGGTGTTTGTTATCAAACTCCTCCGAGACGGCTTGACCGATTTTTATGAAACTTTTTTCTCTACATTCGGTGGGTCCGAGAATAGGTCGTAAGCTATTTTTTGTATACCTACCCCTAATCTTCGCGGACGGAGTCGCGGGCAACAGCTAGTAATTAAATGATACTGTACATAATATGACTCTATTAAACCTTGTTCTATTACCGTGTTGCAATTGTTTTGTGATGACCTGTCCGAGCTATGTACATAAGCCAATCGTAAAGCTTGTCTGTAGCGTCAAACGGACCTTACGATACTAACGCCATCTAGCTATTTCATCTGTTAAAAAACCCTCATTACATTCTGCCAAATTAGAAATGGTACTCTTTCAAATTACTTTCGAACAATCGCATCTACACACCTCATTTAGATTTTATAAGGAGTGAAAAATACCGTCTGGGATACTTTCCATTACGGGGCTGATGACTATGGTTTTATAAATGATCGACAGCAATGTACCGCAACTCGCAAATATTTCACGCATTGTCTAAATAAATAAACAAATAAATAAATATTAGGGGACAATCTAACACAAATCGACCTAGTCCCAAACTAAGCAAAGCTTGTACTATGGGTACTAGACGACGATAAACATACTTATATAGATAAATAAATACTTAAATACATAGAAAACATCCATAACTCAGGAACAAATATTCGTGCTCATCACACAAATAAATGTCCTTACCGGGATTTGAACCCAGGCCCAATTGCTTCGGAGGCAGGGTCACTACCAACTAGGCTAAAGCGGTCGTTTAAATGAGGCTTTATGGTGTGTTTCCATAAAACCGAAATGGAGCACAGAATGCGACCAATCACATCACTGATCCCTATTGACTGAGGTCGAAATAAGATATAGACAAACTCCATAATTTGTAATCAGCCAGTACCATCATATCTAGTAGGAGGCTGTATATCTAAAAAAAAGAAACAAATTCAAAATTCAAACTGACCTGCCTGCCCCCTTTGCGACTTTGCCCGCCGACCAACCGCAGGCGAGACGAGACTCAGCGCCCTATCAGCGCGCCCAGGCAGTTGCAACGTGATTGGCTGGCTTGGTTCCGAGTGGCGCGCGCAGATCGCAGCTTCTACCATAGAGTCGATGCTGGCTGAACGCGGTAGCTGGCCGAAGGATTCTCGCCTGGAAAAAGTTTCCATATAAAAAAAAATCCAAGTCCTTACTGACTGATATATTAACGCAGAGCCTAAACCGCTGAAGCTAAAGACTTAAAATTTGGATAATAATGTACAGTCCACTGTTTGAATAGTGGGTAAAATGGTTCCAACGGAAGACCAGCGTCAGCTGCACGGCCGACATCATGCTGAGTTGGGACCATTACGTGACAGTATAATGTTGTATCTGTTACCGTTTTTCTCTTGTTAAAGATTATGTCACGAATAAATATTTTTCTTTCTTTCTTTCAACCAATTTCATTCCTAGACCACTATAGAACCATGTCATAATGAATTAATTTGTTTATCTTCTACGACAGTGATTATTGCGTGAAGTATCAAAACTTCTTCCATCTATCAAAACTTCTTTTTCTTCTGATGTCATAGAGCGAAACGAAACGTTTATAAACTCTTTACGTTTATTGCATGTTGTCATCGGTAAGTTGATAATCCTTTGACCCGCACTGAAATTGTAATTATCTAGTAGTATGCGACAAGGTTCTAAAGTGGCCTAGAAATCAAATTGGTTGACTGTACCTTGAGTGTCGTAGAGGGATTTTTCGGAATTCCCACGGCATAGGCTAACATTTATATTTTCGCTTCAAAGTGGCCGTACCTCCGTAAGTATAAGAAAAAAACAGGACTTATTATATTCAATTCAACGAGATCCTATCTCCGTAATTATTTCTTTAGGATCACGGAGGTGCAGTAAAAAGGATTTTTTGAAATTTACCGCGGGATATAGATCGAGAGTTGGCCATAAATTTTATTTGTCGGTAGACGAAGTCGCGGGCAAAAACTAGTCAAATTAATAACCGACACCGTGGTATATAAGGGCATTTTCAATTTAAATTGATCCAAATTTTTTTTTAAAGAAAATTTTGGGATTTTCTTATTCAAAATAATGAATACATTTTCATAAATAAATGTCCTTATTTTTTTAAATCAGTTTTGAGACTTTTTCATACAGTTGATATGGTTCGCCACAAAACTGACAAAAAAAAATTGGAAAAATGGTAGATACATTTTTTTAATGATTAAATTCAATACCTCTTGATCCTGTCTTTTCCCAAATTGATCTAGTCCGAAACTAAGCAAAGCTTGTACTATGGGTACTATAACGGATAAACATACTTATAAAATATAGATAAATACATACTTAAATACATATTAAACATCCAAGATTCGAGCACAAACATTCGTATTTTCACACAAATATCTGCCCGACCGGGAATCGATCCCGGGACCTCAAGCTTCGTAGTCAGTTCTTTAACAACTAGGCCATACGGCCGTCAAGTAGCAGGCATTTTATTATTTAATGGGGTATACGCACCCCGATGCCTCCCTGGAAGTCGTCATCACCCCTGCTTCCGACTGATAACCAGAGTAATTACTTATTCCACTCAGATGTATCAATTAAAATAATTAAGCTTTCATTACAGGGCAGGGTAGCCCTGGCGCCGACGTGGCCGAGCCACTAATTATTTGCATTTTAATAGAACTGGAGGTTATTGAAGAGTGTATTTTTAATAACTAACCTCATTATCTTGTTTTCTACTCGTACTCTATCCTGCTGAGTCCCTTTTCTAACCGATGTAGAGCTTATGACCTAGATAAAAGTCGTGCGTTTTGTGATTTTGGAACTTATTTAAGCGTCTTTGAAGTTCTTTGTTCATTGAATAAATAAAATAAATAAATAAATATCACGGGACAATTCACACCAATTGACCTAGTCCCAAAGTAAGCTAAGCATAGCTTGTGTTATGGGTACAAGGCAACGGATAAACATACTTATATAGATAGACACATACTTAAATACATATTAAACACCCAGACACGAGAGCAAATATACGTATTATTCATACAAATATCTGCCCCGACGCGGGAATCGAACCCGGGACTTCAAGCTTCGTAGTCAGGTTCTCTACCTACCTACTAGGCCATCTGGTCGTATAATGTTTACCTATTCTTGTTTTTTTTTTGTCTTATTAGGTGTGGTCGACCGGGTACTTGTTTTACCATTTTTAATGACAGTTCCTACATCAGAATGAAAGCAATAGGACTGGGGGTTACTGCGAAATTCGAAGTTCGAGGTTCGGATCGTGCGGTCCCTCTCACTCTCGTAATAAATACCATTAGCGTGAGCGGAACGGCATGAAACGGGGTTTCGGGTTTCGCGCTTCGTAGTATAGGGCCTGGTTGTCGCACTGACTTGTGTGTGAGTGAAATTAGCTTTTGATGTTTTGAGCCATGCAACTGTCATTGAACCTTGGATGGTGAAGGGATTTCTTGGTTGACTATACCGCTGTACGTTTTTTTTATCGTCCTACCCGCCTGTTTTTGCAATGTCAGCACGCTATAAGGGCGCAGGCTGAAAACCAGCGCGGTGATGAGTAATCCTCACCGCACATGCTGAGCCTGAGCCTTTTGCCACAATTTTGTGTATTTTTTCTTTTTCTTCTTTTTTTGTGGGCAATAAATGGTTTTTTATTTATTTATTTATTTATTTATAATATATGTACTTTATACAGTACACAATTCGGCCGTTATTATTACTGATGATTAAATTTGTTCTTTACAAAGTACGCTGGGACTCACGAGGCTATAGTAGCTGCGTGTGTGCGATACTTATATTTTCATTAAAAAACCCACGTATTTGCCGTTTTATATAAGAAAAACATAAAGCACTAATATACATGAAAAAATAGAATATTTAATAGCGGAACGTTTCTTCAACGTAATTTATGATTTTTTTTAATCATTTCCCACTACTATTTTTAAATCTTATTTTGCTGTCATGTGTGTGTTATTTATTATATTATTAATGGTAATAATCTGTGGTAATAATTAATACATGTTTTTTTCTTTCTTTCGTTCTTTCTATATGAATGTATATCTAATGCTTGTAAATTACATCTGTAAACTATTTATTAGGAAAGGCAAAATAGCTGAAAAACGAAAGGACGAAAGACGAAAAATATCGTGGCTTTATAACCATAACATGACTTGACTTCTTGACTGTAAAACTTCAATAATAAGTTGCACCAATAACAAGAAAACCGGCCAAGTGCGAGTCGGACTGGCGCGCCAAGAGTTCCGTGCAAATTTGTAGGTAAGTATGTCAAAATATACGCAATAAACGGCCTTATCTATAATCAGAGTTATCGATGCCCTTCTTCTAGCCAAAATGGTATGGGTATTTTATTTTTATAATTTGTTATTGTAGCGAGAATACTTAGAAATACATATTACGTATAAATTGCAGCTGTTCTAGCTCTAATACCGTTATCGAGATACAGCCTTGTTACAGACAGACGGACAATGTAGCGACACTAAGGTTCACAACCCATTGATTAATTTTAACTGACGGTTAAATGTGATGCCGTCTCCGTCTATTTGAACAAAACAAACAGAGACGGCATCACATTCATCCGTCAAATAAATTTGATCAATGGATGGTGAAATTGGTGAAACAGGGGGAAAAAAGACGCAACTTACATTTTGCACAATTGAGTTACATGTATGTTCAGAATTAGTAAAACAGGCGTATCTGAATATATGCGTAACTAACTTTAATTTCAATACTAGATGAAAAAACCCACCTTTATAATTCACATTCCCATGAGTACTCCGGGAAAATATATACCCTATGTCACTCTCGGAACCGAGACGAATCTAATGACACCTCACACTTCAAAATCCATTGAGCCGTTTAGGCTACAGTGCGTGCCAAAGAATGATATAAACATAAATACATAGGTACGCTCGAGAAACATAACCCTCCTTCCACAGTCGGGTGATTAGTTTCGGAATTAAACGTCAGATGCGTCTTTTCCGTATGACGGCAGAATAGGGTTCCGTAAGGGTTCCGTTTGTTAATCATCTCAGGCTCTAAATCAACATAGACGCAGTTCGAAACAAGTTCGCATCGAAAATCAACGCACCAATTTCAAATTAAGAAGTTTGTTTTGAAAACTATGTGCTTAGTTGACGCAGTTCTAAATGCGAACAATCGATTTCAGGGTTCAGTAAGCACGGTTTATTCGGCAATAACTCAGTGGCCGGGTTCCGGTAAATTGTTGCTGTCGCGTTGGCAGTAACGATTTGATTTGTTAGCGGGCTTTGTAAACAAAGGTAATAAAGTTATCATTGCTTTACTGTTGTTGTACACCAACTAAAAGCAATTGGGTAATAGCATGCAGATCACAAGGATTTTCTGACAGGGAGTATTGCTATTGGTGTCAAGAGATCGTTTGGACGTTACAGTCTTACTCGCGATTGGCTGTTTTTAACAATAAAGGCTACCACAGACCGCAGCGCGAGCATTTGCGCGGCGCCGACGGAGCGGGCCCAGCGCTTTGTGTAACACTGAATCATATACTCTGCGCCACGGTGCCGGTGTGTGTCACCGTATATATGATTAAAACGGATCGAGTCGTCAAACGGATCTCGCGATACTAGCGAAAATTAGCCAGGGAAACCCTCATTGAAATATGTACTTTTTCTGACCTCTAAAACCGCGCTTTTTTGAATGTGTGTAAATGCCAACTCAATTGACTATTTACTGTCGTGCGTGTCAAAGCGGTATAAAGTCAAAATTTAAAACAAGTGTAGCTTGCTGTGCCGGTGAAAATCGATTGTAAGTAAAAGAACCGATGAAGCAATAGAACTTTTAAGGAATAGAACTCCCTTCCGTTGACAGTTCTGTCCGGATAAATAAGTAGATTTAGAGCTATTCAAGGCCAAAGTCAGTAGAGTACTGAACCCGTGCGCTAACATCTTTGCCTCATCCTGATCCTAATAATATTTATAAACGCGAAAGTTTGTAAGTATGGATGTTTGTTACTCTTTCACGCTAAAACGGCTTGACGGATTGTGCTGAAAATTGGCACACAGATAGTGTATAACCTGGATGAACATATAGAATACTTTTAATCTCGGAAAAGTGCTTAGTTTTCAATACAATACTATAAATTTTCGCAACTGAACTCGGAGTCATATTATGAATCTAGCCGCGAGTCTAATTTGAATAAACTAATAGTCACAGTGAAAG
The DNA here is from genome assembly GCA_947563465.1 of Archips xylosteana. Classification (NCBI taxonomy): domain Eukaryota; kingdom Metazoa; phylum Arthropoda; class Insecta; order Lepidoptera; family Tortricidae; genus Archips; species Archips xylosteana. The sequence continues at coordinate 18,391,876 of OX387348.1, read as the reverse complement.
ACTCCAGTTTTTTCGAAGACTCGAGCTATAGAGAAGACTCGAGTCGCTAGACTCACGCTCCATAGTTTACTCACGCTCGATACGGCTCGGGACTCGGAGTCTTCGAGTTCACCGAGTCCTCTATTAAGTGAGTCGAGTCTACAAAATTAGAACTCCAGAACTCGAGTCTTTTACAACACTAGGTGAGATAGTCAATCGTTGGTCAGTGTTACATAAAACTAGCTTTAATCCGCGGCTTCGGAAGCGTGATAAAAGGATACAGGAATATTTTTAAAGCACAACAGTCGCTTGGAAAACGCCATTAGACTGTAGACGAAATTAACATGTCATCGTGAAAGCTACGGTACTGCAACCTCAACGGCTTTGGACAGCGCCCTCTATTTTCGTTAAGTTAAAATATAATTCCAAGTTAAAATATAATTACCGGCACATTGAGTAGTCTATCTCTTAATCAAGCTCTTTGTCTATCTGTAGGTACGCCAAGTTTCATCAAAATCCATTCAGACTTTATTGCGTGATTGACTTACAAACATACAAAACAAACCTATAAACATCCCAAAAATCTTAACAAATTTCTCATTTGGGATACAAGTAGCCGATGTAGCACTAGTGGTAAAATAAAACAAACAGTGCTCATAAACTCGGTACAAAGTAGTCCTTCTGAAACTCTTTATTGAGCAACTATTTCTTCATGGTACTAATAGTAACAACGCAGGTTAGTGTAGCTATAAAGCTAAGTGCTTGAACGTAACATGATGCATGTGGTTCTAGTCGGCAGAGGCATACGGCTTGCTAGAATAAACGATGTGTCTTTAAGATTTCGTATCTCAAAATGAAGAAAGGACCACTTTCTTGCCCGTCTGCCCGGCTATTGCCTTTTCATAAAAGCGTAGAGGGTCAGTTTGAAATTAAGAACAAATACTTAAAAACTGCATTCCCTATGGAGCTAAGAAATACAGTCCAAGTTCACAAGATTTTTGTTCACGATGGGTTTCAAAAGAAAGCTCAAAGTCACTCAGAGGGCGGTGGATTCTATGCTCAGAGCTTCACTGCGAGATCGCATTAGAAATGATGAAGTCCGCGCAAGAACTAAAATCACCGACATAGCTCGTAGAAGCGCCTGGCTCAAGTGGCAGGGGCAGGGCACATTGCTCGTAGAACTGACGGCCGATGGGGCCAAAGGTTCTCGAGTGGCGTCCACGGACCGGAATATGCAGTGTAGGTAGGCCTCCAACAAGGTGGAGCAACGACCTAGTTAAGATTGCGGGAACGCGTTGGATGCGAATGGCACAAGACCGATCTGTTTGGCGACCCTTAGGGGAAGCCTATGTTCCGCAGTGGACGTCGTACTGCTGAAATGATGATGATGATGAAAGAAATTAAAATATCGATCGACATTCGTAAAAGTCGATAAGTTTTTAAGTTTCGTTTCGTCTTACTGCAGGTATTTGCTTCAAACATTCCAATGTCTTGCTGAACTCTTTTGGTACTAAAATTTTACCTATTTCTATTCATAATTTTGCTGTAACTAATATAACTCTTGACAATAAAACGCCGAAAACTATCGAAGGAATTTTATTAAGCTCTTAAAAATTGATTCCGGTGGATATACGATCTCTTATTGTACTTAAGTCCAAACGAAGCACGACCACGCCTGGTTTGAGTCATTGAGGGAAAAACGCATAAAGCGCCACAACCGGGCCACCAACCCTCGACCATCTGGGGCTGCGTACACTTGTCGCGAGTGCGGCCGAGGGATCCTGTCCTGTATCGGTCTATTTAGCCACGAGTGCAAGTGTCGCCAAGGTGCTACTTAATTCATCTGTCACAGATGTAAAGGCCTATTATTATTATTATATACTTAACTCATAATAGTGTCACTTTACGAAATAAAATTCACAAGATTGCCAGTTCCCTAAACAAAGATCCTACTCCGGTCTACAACGCGTATGTCCATTTCTTCAGTGGCCCGCTCAAACGTCCGGATATTACCATCTTATCTTACCTTACCGTATCTTTAATGAAGATGGATGCCCGCAGGTAATTCAAACTCTTTGCGTCAGGAAATTGATGTCTCTCATTTAATTCCACCACGACAGAAATGATTTAAGTTGGCGATGATAAAATGAATTTCGCAATTTCATTACGTTTGGAATGCCTCTTGATGGGGGGTTTTGACGGTGAATGAGGTTTGAAGTGTTTTGTTTGTAGCCGACTATTACTTAGGGTATTTGTCACAGATTATAAGTACCTATAACTACCTAGCTACCTAGAGACTAGCTCAGTGGTTTGACCTAGATGGCCACACATTTTGTAATTTACCATGAGCTTTACGGTGAAGGTAGACATCGTCAGGATAGCTGTGAAAAATTCAATGATGTGTGTGAAGTTACCAATCTGCACTGGGCCCGGTGGAATTTACGTCCCACCCAAGCCTCATTCTTAGAGAAATGTGCCCTGTGGAGCGACGTAAGGGATCAACCGTTTTTGCCGTTTGTATTTCCATGATTACACAACCATTAACGTTAAAAAAATAAGTAAGTATTTGACTTGGGGCACGATCGAATTTGCAGATGTTTGTCAATCCATGGTTTACAGTATAACTTTGGACATAAAAGTTTTAATGTGTGCGTAAACATTCGCCGTAAACTGAACCGAATGTTTTTAATTCCGTTTTTATGTTTTTATGCTTTGTAGACCTACACAATATACTTTAATGCTCTCTACACACCTTAGACAGGTACCTAACCAAATAAACTAACTTTACAATACAATACAATACAATGACTCTTTATTATACACCACAAAGAAAACAATACAGAAAAACAAACAGAAAAACAACTTTATAAATATTTTTATATAATTTATAGCTCTTGGGGCTTAATCATGACTATATATATAGGTATATCCTCCTCCTCGTCCTTCAAAATCCTTTTTAGTTGTATTGTGTTTGTTTTATTTAAGTTTTCTTGTCTTTTTATTTGTATTTTTGAATTTTACAGTGCATTAGTGAAATACTGTAATGCTGAAGTTTTTATTGATAAATAAATAAATAAATAATATGAATTGCTAAAATTACCTCGATGTATCGACCACGTTATATTGATAATGGTTACGAGTAGATGTGGTAGATTAGTTGAGTTTACTCGTTACCACGCCGAGTTAACTTTAGCAATAAATAAGTTTTTGTTAAAAATTTCATTTTTATAGCAAGCTTTTTAGCTGACTGTACTTTTTGTTGACTTTACTTGCATTGTCATCCAACCTACAAAAAGTAAATCCGATCACTGGAAATGGGTCAAATTCGACTTCCAAGATTTGACCCGTACATACATACATACATACATAGGTAAAACGCAAAAAAAAAACTTGTAATAGCACAGCGAGTGACTTATACGAGAGGTTAAGAGCTCCACTCAACTATACTTAAGTGAAAATAGCGAAAGCTGATAGCAACAGTAGGTGACCCGGTAAACGTCGGTCTGCTTCTGCTATATAAATTATCAAAGAAATCGAACCTAATTGTGGTAGGAGGGTGAAAATACCTAACAAATTAAAATAATAAAATAAAAACTTGGCCGTTTCGGAGGACACGAGATTTTTATATTAACAAAATATTGCGAAGACAAATTATACATTTTGACTAAAACTAGAAATAAGCAAAGTATAAAATAAAATCAAGTAAGTAAGTAAGTAATAATAGTTTATTTCATATAGTATAACAGGATATAAAGAATACAGGTAACAATATGGTAAGTAAAAGTAGGTACATGTCGTAAAAACAAAGAAATAAATAAATAAATAAATATTAGGGGACAATCTTACACAAATCGACCTAGTCCCAAACTAAGCAAAGCTTGTATTATGGGTACTAGACGACGATAAACATACTTATATAGATAAATAAATACTTAAATACATAGAAAACATCCATAACTCAGGAACAAATATTCGTGCTCATCACACAAATAAATGCCCTTACCGGGATTCGAACCCAGGACCTCTTGCTTCGTAGGCAGGGTCAGTACCAACTAGGCTAAAGCGGTCGCTCGTCGCAGAAAAACTTAAGGACATGAATATTGATCCGAAGAATGTTCAAAGGTTTATAAAATGTGCATTTTATTTTCTGTTTTATAAATGGGACTTACTAAGTACAAGCAGTTATTGTTCTAAAACTACTCTAAACCACTACAGTTTGTAACTTAATATCCAAAAACTTTATCTATTTGAAGCAAATGTACCACAAGTGGGAAACTTACGAAGTTTGAAATATTACTTTAAGAAACTACGGCGGTTACTCTGGAAGTGAGACCGAGGGCTTTGAAGAATTCTCAAGTAGTCTAGGCTTAAGTCATACACCATGTTTCAAACAGATGGCCGTTGGGGCCCAAAAGTTCTCGTTTGGATATCACGGACTGGCAAGTGCAGCGTGGGACGTCCACCAACGACATGGACGGACGATTTGGTGAAGGCCGCAGGTCCAGGGTGGATGCAAGTCGCTTCCAACCGTAATGATTGGGCGTCAATGAGGGAGGCCTATGTCCAGCAGTGGACGTCCTACGGCTGAAATGATGATGATGATGATCAGACCACTTTACTCGTAGTGTACATTTGTCCGTCACACATAAGAAGTTGACGTGTTTCAAAAAGCAACTAAAATTTTGATTAACTTACAACTTTGAAATTTATCACAGAATAATAACAACGAATCACTATAACAATAATAGAAATGCGCATATCCTATTTTCATTAGAATTCCAATTTTCAATTCTTAGTTCCAACGTTTGGATTTGAATGGCAAGAGCAGCCTTAATGAATGAAATTCTGTCTCGCTTTGGCTTATTTTCTTGTTCATTGTTTCTAATGCGATGCCTTCCGCTTTAATTTTCTATCTCATTACTTAGAAACTTTGAAGTTTCAAAATTAGTTTTGTAGTTAGGGCGTGAAATCTCTTCAAAGAAACAGTGAATTCTGCAATGTATGAAGATACTGGTATTTGCCAGCGGCTTTGCTCGCATGAAACTTTAGAAAAGGCAGTTGATTTAAAATTCCGGGATTTCTTTATTTTTCCTAGGATTTCCTACTTCATACCAAACTTGTTAAAATTGGCTTAGTAGCGACATCTCTCGCCCGGGTGAGCGGTTAGTTCCGAAGGAGTGTTGACGTCTCTCGATGAGAGTATAACATAGATGGCGCTGTATCACTACAGAATTACCGCTACGACCGCCCGCCCGCCGACCGCTTTAGCCTAGTTGGTAGTGACCCTGCCTACGAAGCAAGAGGTCCTGGGTTCAAATCCCGGTAAGGACAATTATTTGTGTGATGAGCACGAATATTTGTTCCTGAGTTATGGATGGTTTCTATGTATTTAAGTATTTATTTATCTATATAAGTATGTTTATCGTCGTCTAGTACCCATAGTACAAGCTCTGCTTAGTTTGGGACTAGGTCGATTTGTGTAAGATTGTCCCCTAATATTTATTTATTTTATTTTTTATTAGAATGTGATTATTTAACAGACTGAGATGTGCGATGGTTAGAAAAAATTGTGTCTTAAACTCCTGACCAGTGGAGGTGTAGGGGAATAGCACGCGGCACGGAATGCGAGGACTTGGGTTCGATTCCCAGCGCTGGTCTTTTTTCCGGGGTTTTTTCTGAGCATCAATGTTTCATTTTGTATTTACTATGAAATATTTATATAGATAACTATTTAGTTCGTGCAAGTCCGCATAAGGGTCCCCACAACTACGTATCGACGCGGAATCGGCTTAAGCCAATCGAAAAAACACTTTATATCCACGCAATAATCGTGAAAAAGACTTCTATCAGCTTGGCTCAATTCGGCCCGCGGAGCCGAGCCGATCAACGTCTTCTTCCTTCTTATTGCGTGGACATAAAGCTTTTTTTCGATTGGCTTAAGCCGATTCCGCGTCGATGAGGCGAGACTCGAAGGTAACAAATCGTTTAAACATCGCTTTTCATCATCATCATATTAGCCTATATACACACTGGCAGGGCACAGGGCTCCTCTTAGAATGAGAGGCCTTGGGCCGTAGTTCCCACGCGGGCCCAGCGCGGATTGGGAATTTACTTTAACTAACTTTGGAACATCTCTATTACCAAAGGATTAGAAGCGACATTACATCACAAGCGCCAAAAAAGCCTCGTGGTGGCCTCGTGGCTTGACCTATGGCCTCTCAAGCACAGGATCGTGGGTTCAAATCCCGGCTCGCACCTCTGAGTTTTTATGTGCGAATTTACATTTAAAATTTTAAAATAATAATAATATATTTCAAACTAAATACAAACTGAAATGCTGAGATGCACAGAAAAAACCCCAGAAAAAAGACCAATGCTGGGAATCGAACCCAGGTCCTCAGCGTTCCGTGCTGTGTAAAAAAAATGAAGTTGAAAAAATAAATAAAAAAAAAAGATACTTCATATCTGACTTTAATAATAATAATAATTTTAATTTGGCTGCTTTTAAGTCCAGGATGAATGAGCATTTACCAGGCAAGCGTGCTCCATCGTAAGCCTCATCTTCGCTTTCCATCAGGCGTGTACGAAAAAATCTTTGCATACTTTATTAATGTGGTTGTTTTGGTCCCAACTCCCGCGCGCAGAATTTTAACGTCGGTGGTACAGCGCCATCTTTCGGCGAATTGGGTAACTAGTCTACTAGAACTAGTATGCATGTTGATGGTTTTTCAGATGTAATTCTTTATTATTATATGAACCGATTTCAATATTATTTTTTTATTTGTAAGAAGATACTGTTAGCGTAACCTTATAGGTACTTAAAGAAAAAAAATGCTTGCAATGGCGTTTAAATTACAATCTTAATTTAGAAATATTTTTTTACAAAAACTTAAAAACTAGAAAGCTAGAAAACTAGAAAGTTTTTATTAAGTTACACTTACGTGATTATTTTCATATTTGTTAGACTTGCTGTTCAAAAGTTAGAGGGGGGGACACATTATTTTGAACTTTCGGAGTGAATATCTCCGAAAATATTCACTTTATCAAAAAATAGTTTTAGCAAACCCCTGTTTATTTTCAAATACCTATCCAATGATACCACACACTATAGGGTCAGTCGAGAAAAAAAAAATCACCCCCACTTTACGTCTATGCGAGGTACCTTAAAAATTTTTTTTAGTTTTGTTTATATAATCACTTTGTCGGCGTGACTGATATATATATTCATGCCAAATTACAGCTTTCTAGTACTAACAGTCTCTGAGCATAGCCGCGGACGGACAGACAGACAGACGGACAGACATGGCGAAACTATAAGGGTTCCTAGTTGACTACGGAACCCTAAAAACCATGAGCTTTACGGTGAAGGAAAACATCGTGAGGAAATCCGCATACATCTACGAAGAAATTCAATGGTGTGTGTGTGAAGTTCCCAATCCGCACTGGGCCCTCGCGGGAACTATGGCTCAAGCCCTCTCATTCTGAGAGGAGTGCCCTGCAGTGGGACGTACATACTTAAGCCGGGATGGACTACAGCCTAAGCCTAATTTGATAGAAAATCCTAACTCCTTTCGGAAAGTATACTGAGTTTGACAACTCCAGTCAAGAAAAGCTTATAGTTTACTAGTGTTAACTTCCCCCGGGCACGCTTCGAAGTAATCCAAGTGGGTACTTGCCAAAAGCTGGCAACTCCTGATTAGGAACTTCACGAACCAATAAAATTACTAGTAAACATATGAAGCCGTGGTGGCCCAATGGTTTTGACCTATGGTCTCTCAAGCAGAGGGTCGTGGGTTCAAATCCCGACTCGAAACTTTGAATTTTTTTTGGAATTTATGTGCGAAATTAAATTTGTAATTTACCATGAGCTTTACGGTGAAAGAAAACATCGCGAGGAAACCTGTATACACCTGTGAAGTAATGCAATGGTGTATGTGAAGTTCCCAATCCGCACTGGGCCCGAGTGGGAATTACGGCCCAAGCCCTCTCATTCTAAGAGGAGGCCTGTGCCCTGCAGTGGGACGTATATAGGCTGGGATGATGATATGAACTTAACCTATAACTAGTCAATGGAAATAAAAACATAATTCTACTTACGTACTTCTAACATAACTTTTCGAATCGAACATATTTTCTTTGATAAAGAAGGTACGGGCAGAAAAGAAAACCAAATAAGATAGTTTTATTTTTATGCTTTTTTTTGTTCGTTAATTTAAAGTACCTACTTATTATTGGGTTTTCTTTTTTGCCTGTATTAACTTGTTTATCAAAGAAAATACATGTTCGATTCGACTTTAGTAATAGCCACAGATGATACATAACTTTTTAATCCACATTAATATTATTAATGCGAAAGTGTGTCTGTTCCGGGAAAGGACATAAAATATTTTTTTTATATCCCGGAAAATTACATCGACAGTGGAAAGGTAAAATCGCTAAAGCCAAATATGGCATATATGGGCGCTTTAGCGCTTTTAAATATTATCACTAAGGTATGTATGTATAAACGCTAAACCACCTTTACCTTTCCACCGTCGACATAGTTCCGGCGGGATATAGATAAACGAATTATTCTTAAACTGAGTCGCGGGCAACAGCTAGATTATTATAATCAATTATACGACACAATTATTCATCATCATCATTTCAGCCGAAAGACGTCCACTGCTGAACATACCCCTACCCTAAGGCTCGCCAAACAGATCGGTCCCGTGCCATCCGCATCCAACACGATCCCGCAACCTTAACCATGTCGTTGCTCCATTTTGTTGGAGGCCTACCTACACTGTGTCTTCTGGTCCGTGGACGCCACTCGAGAACCTTTTTGCCCCACCGGCCATCAGTTCTACGAGCGATGTGCCCTGCCCACTGCCACTTGAGTCTGGCGATTCCTCGAGCTATGTCGGTGACTTTAGTTCTTTCGCGGATTTCATCATTTTTAATGCGATCCCGCAGAGAAACTCCGAGCATAGCCCTCTCCATTGCCCTCTGAGTGACTTTGAGCTTCCTTATGAGGCCCATCGTTAGCGGCCACGTCTCAGTGCCATAAGTCATCACTGGCAACACACACTGGTCAAAGACTTTTCACTTAACACCAATCATTCAACCAATTTTATATTAGGACAAAAAACATTCAGCCATCCGATATATAGACCCGATTTCATTATTTACGTTGAAACTTTCGTGATCGTAGACGGATGTAGGGTAGGGTAGACCCTCACATGCCAATAAGCTTTAATAGCAGGCACAGACCAGGCAATAAGTCTACCTGTCCTTCACCACAAATATCTGGACTCAACATTGTGAGCATGCCTTGAATATTACATGCGACCAACCCTTCAAAGTCTCACACTAAGCCACTCAAAGCGGAAATTGAAGGGCGGTTGCAGCTCTTTCTAAACTGGATCTCGATATCAAGACGCATATTGAATCGGTAGTTGTTTTGTTTGAAATAGAGCGACGTGTTTTCGAATATTGAATGACATTGGTATTATTTAGCTTAAGTAGATTAGGTAATATACAGGTAGGTATCTGCGTCAAGTTTTTAGGGTTCCGTACCTCAAAGGGTAAAAACAGGACCCTGTTACTGGCTATTACTGAGGCTCCGCTGTCCGTCCGTTCGTCCGCCCGCCCGTCTATCACCAGGCTGTATCTCAAGAACCGTGATAGCTAAACAGTTGAAATTTTCACAGATCTTTTCACAGTTCTTTTTTATCTTACTTCTGAGTTTTTGAAATTTATTTAGTTATTTAGCAGTGGTAGAGCCATTTTGTAGCTAGCCGCTGCATCACGAATGGGCCTGCTCGTCCGGGGCAGTACCTACCACCCTCTTACAGAACACCGGCATGAAGCAGCAGTACTCCTGCTGCGTTTCGTACTGTCACTGAGAGTGCCGGGGGCCCAATACCTCTCTCCCTACTCTATTCCCTTTCCTTTTTCCTCTCCCTTTTAGGGCCGACAACGCACTGCAGCACTGGCATCGCGTAAAGCGCTGCGGGTGTCTATGGACAGTGGTGATCATTTAACATCAGGTGACCCACTAGTTCGTTTGTCTGGCCTCTCTAACATAAAAAAAAAAACCTTGAGCTTTAGAGTGAAGGAAAACGTCGTGTGAAAAACTGCACACACCTGGAAAGAAATTAAGTGGTGTGTTTGAAGTTTCCAATCCGCACTGGGCCAGCATGGGAACTACGGTTCAAGCACTCTCATTTGAGAGGAGTTCTGTGCTTTGCAATAGGACGTATTATAAGCTGTGATGAAAGCTGATGATGATGACTCTCGAATGCTCCTTCTCAACGGCGTTCTCTTTAACCCTGCAACTACTTGCTATTCCAAGGAGCTACCTATTTAGCTATATGACTTCTGTTCGATACTCGCAGAACCTTATCTTTACCGTCCCTATTTCCAACTCTAAATTCTATTTCTAATCTTATACTGTCCGTCCAGGCGATTCGGTTGTGATGCTCTTTACCGATAGACTTGGCGCAAAACCTTACGTAATTTAAGTCAATGCTTAGGGAACACTATCTATTATTTTGTGCCTTAATATTATTGGTTGATTTATTTATATGTTGCTGTTTACATATTATATTGTTAAAATATGTCTGAAATAGATTACATTGAAGCAATAAAGCCACCTATTGCTTGTCTTGTATTTAATTGTTTCGCTATGTGCGTTTGTTTTCTGTATTGCTTATTAAATAGTGTCGACTTAAGAGTGATATATTATTGTATTGTATTGATAACGCGATAACTATGAATGTAAAAAATTTAAACTTAAATAAATCGTAAAAAAAAATTCTAGTAGCCTCAAAACGTAAATGTAACTTTTCTTGTACTCTTCCTACCCCCTTTGGGAGCATTTATGTATGTATATCGTATCTATTTTTTTTTTCGTTCACGTGGTAAATTTCTGGAGCTGCTAATAAATTCTCATTCTCTTTTTAATTATCGAAAGCTATCTATTTAACAAAAACTATTTAAATTTCGATTTCCGTGTGTAAAAAAACGCGAGCAAAAACCACTTAATATTATGAAAATTAACTAAGTAACAAAGTCATTTTCAAAACGACTAACACTGCCAATGCTTTAGTGTTGTTCGTCATCGGGACAAACTCACCAGCAGAAGTGTACTATCAGGCCACAGACACGTGCAACATACAAATATTAAGTGACTTTGCAGCGGTTTAATACCGGCAATAAAAGGAACAACGCCTTGTTTGTACTTAGTTTTACAGGAACTGTTTTTTATGATTGAGTGTGAGTGCCAACTGTGTAATGTTTTTAAAAATACTATTAAAATATATTACAGTGTATCTATCAGGCTAATGTAAATAAACGAGCGACATTGCGATAGTACACAAAAAAAACCGTTTCATTCCAAACGGGAAATCAGAAACTTAAAAGATAAACTAAGTCATTTTATATAAGGGACGATTTTAGAGCCGATTAAAATTACAAGATCGGTATACCTTATATAAATTTGTTTACCTAATATAAATACTTAATGAACTGAAACAACTACTTTGCTCACCCACGACTTTACGATAGCTACGTTTATGTAAAAAATGCGTGTTCATGCAGTTCCTCCACCTCCACACTGTATGAACACGCACAAATCTCACAAACCCAACTATCACCCCACCAAACTAATTAATTTTTTTTTCATAAACGTTGCTTTCCTAAGCTTGCGGGTGAGCAAAGTAATTGTTTCAGTTCATTAATATGGACCTCCGCAAAGTACCCCTGATTCAATAAATTAAATACTTAACGCTGAAACGTAACTTACCTTCAACGTCTCGAAATGTTAATAAACTTGATCCGATGGGTAAGAACCAGGTAACTAATTCGAATAATACTACCGATACACTAAAACAGAGAAAAAGTCTTAAAACTGAAAACAACCGTCTTTGATTTTAATTCAAACGTCTATCATGCAACTACCGCAATTCGGACCCAACCTGCCGCGTCACTATTCAAAACGAAGTCCGTATTGTACCTAAATGTGAACGCGTGGGTATGAAACGCCCCAAAATTGCCAATGCGTAGATAACATACGCAGGCATTCAGAGGGTTGTGATGGGACCAATTTGGGTTTAGTGCCGGGCTTTGATATTTGTCTTGAGGGTAAGGAATAATGCGAAAGGGAATACCATAATACTTTGTTTGGTGAATTTAGGACGGTTCGAAGTGGTCGGAGTACCGCATGAATTGCGTATTTTTGACGCTTAGTACTTCCTTTACGTAAAAAACTTAAAAAAGCCTCTTTTGAATGTAATATTGAACACGTAATTTGATGTGTAAGTAATTTGGTGATATGCCCATGTGATGGTACTAACACCCTATCTATCGATCATCTCTGTGTTTCAAGATCCTAAATCCTAAAAAGATCCGAAATTTTATCTTCAGTGACTAGATCATGAAATAATTTTTAACCTTAGAATAGACCCATTTATCAATTGCATAATTCATCATCATCATCCCAGCCTATATAAGTCCCACTGCAGGGCACAGGCCTCCTCTCAGAATGAGAGGGCTTGGGCCGTAGTTCCCACGCGGGCCCAGTTCGGATTGGGAACTTCACAGACACCATTGAATTTCTTCGCAGGTGTATACAGGTTTCCTCACGATGTTTTCCTTCACCGTAGAGGTACAAGTTGGCAGCCGACTCCACGCAGCAGCAGCAGACGACGTGTCGCTAGCTACGCGAACTTATACCTTATTTCTATGAAATTCCCTCCGTAGCTAGCGTAGCTAGCGACACGTCGTCTGCTGCTGCTGCGTGGAGTCGGCTGCCAACTTATACCTTAAAGCTCATAAATTTCAAATGCAATTTCGCACTTTTATTCTGAAAAAACTCAGAGTTGCGAGCCGGGATTTGAACCCACGAACCTCTGTTCGAGAGGCGATAGGTCAAACCACTAGGCCACCGCGGCAATGTCATAACTCATTTCAAAGGAATCATCAGTTAATTCCATAAAGATTCTAGGATAATCATGGTCTTAAAAAGTTTAACGGCACATAAATAAAATAAATAAATAAATAAATATCACGGGACATTTCACACCAATTGACCTAGTCCCAAAATAAGCTTAGCAAAGCTTGTCTTATGGGTACTAGGGAACGGATAAACATACTTATATAGATAGATACATACTTAAATACATATTAAACACCCAAGACCCGAGAACAAACATTCGTATTTTTTATACAAATATCTGCCCCGACACGGGAATCGAACCCGGGACCTCAAGCTTCATAGTCAGGGTCTCTAACCACTAGGCCATCTGGTCGTCTAAAACATAGCATAGGTAAAAATACTATCTATCTTCTATATCTATTCTATACATATAATAAATCTGTAACAAGTCGGTGTCTGTACATTGAAGATATTTGAGAAAAACTGTCATTAGGGCTATTTATTAGCGCAATAGAACCCAAAACAATGATTTTTAGAATTATTGTCTGTTTATCTGTTTGTCTGTGCGTTTGTCCACGCTAATCTCCGAAACGGCTTAACCTAGAAGGATGCGGTTTTCACTGATATGTTGGTATTTTCTTGGTTTAACATTTAGTGTTTGTTTCATTTGAATCGGTTGACAAATAAGAAAGATACGATACTTTCAGTGTTAGATAGCCCATTTATCGAGGAAGGCTATAGGCTATAGAATAGAATAGAATAGAATAATTTTATTTCAGGCTGCATAGACCCATATAAAGCCCATATATAGGCTATATATCATCATGCGGAGTACGGTGGTGAATGTGAACGCGGGTGTGCTGGGGGGGTTCGGTTGGGTGTGGGGTTCGGAGGGGGTGCGGGGGTGGGGAGAGGGGTTTGGAGGGGTGGTCGAGGGGGGCGGGGGGCGTAATTTTTTTTATATCGAGGAACTAAGGAGAGCCATAATTGATGAAAAAGCAAATTGGATAAAAAAAATAAGCTGCCCAAATTCCTAATTCCACGCGGACGGAGTAGCGGGCAAAAGCTAGTAGGTAATATTATAATAAATGAAAATTGTGGAAAACAATAAATGAGTATGAAATTCAGGCATACGTATAGACCTACAAAATTGCTTGACTGAACGACGAAGAAATCAGACGGCGTTCGACTTTTAATTTTTCACAAGCTTTCATTTAATTGGTATTAGACATTTGGTATACATAGGTTACGATACATGACAATGCAAATACGAATACATTCAACAAAAATTATAAAGCCCGAAAAAAATTATGTTGAATACGATTTTTTTGCCAACCTTATTTATTCTTAAATGGGTTGAAATGCGTAGTAACAGATGAAGCCGAAGTAAGCTTTAATTCTGCCTTATCGGGTATAATCCTTACAAATTGGATTATGACCTTTGCCAAAATGGCGGCCGGTCCCTTGCCTAGCCCAAAACAGATTTTAGGAAAACATGTTTACCGATTTTCGAGCTTGATATTGATATGAATCCGTTAATCAATGACAAATGCAAATGAGTGTTAATCCAGTTTAAGTCACTATTAAATAATTATTAAGATAGAGGCTGGTCGTATGTAAAGTAAATAATAGTTTTCGTGAAATATTTATATAAGTTCGTCATAAATACAGACCAAGGATAGAAATCAAAAACAATAAATAAATATTAGGGGACAATCTTACACAAATCGACCTAGTCCCAAACTAAGCAAAGTTTGTACTATGGGGGTACTAGACGACGATAAATATGCTTCTATAGATAAATAAATACTTAAATACATAGAAAACATCCATAACTCAGGAACAAATATTCGTGCTCGTCACACAAATAAATGCCCTTACCGGGATTCGAACCCAGGACCTCTTGCTTCGTAGGCAGGGTCACTACCAACTAGGCTACAGCGGTCGTAACATTCTAATTGAATCTACCCTACACTATACGCACGCACACTACACTTCCCTATACTTCACGTCAGTCAACTCGTGACCGCGGCTGCTGCGATATGGCTGAAACGTCGAGGTAAATATTGTTTGCGTGATAGATAAGTCCTAATTGAAGCCATTATGAATCTAATTGAAGCCATTTAAGGAAAACAACAAACAAACCTGCGAAGAAATTCAATGGTGTGTGTGAAGTTCCCAATCCGCACTGGGCCCGCGTGGGAACTACGGCCCAAGCCCTCTCATTCTAAGAGGAGGCCTGTGCCCTGCAGTGGGACGTATGTAAGCTGGGATGACGATAATGATGATGATGAAGGAAAACAAAAACAAGAAATAGTAAAATTTCAAAGCTTAAATATTTATACCTGTGTTAATAGTAGTTAGGTATTAGATATGGATCGTAGTTTCCTGTCCCAGTAACACGAACCACCGGATCTGGTAGCCGGGAACAAACAGGTCACGTGTGATTGACATAAATACTGTTTTTACACCCACGGCTCACCCTTGACACAGCCTCGTCTCGGATTATCCGACGATACGCCAATAGGTGTAGTAGGTATAGTATTATTCAGTATCATTGTCTACGGCCTATAATGTCCCCCAGCAGTGTCAGGCCTGTTGAGGGCCTGTGCCATAGCACAGCCAGCCATGCGGATTGGGAACTTCAGTACAGTTAAGTTTTTAATTTGGGATAGTTATTTTAGGGAGCGGAAACCGTTTTCTTTTTTAATATGAATAAGTTTTAATTTTTGGCATTAGCTTTTGTGCCAAAGCGCAACACACATTGCAGAGAGAACGGGTATATTTTGATGTGGTTTATTCAATATCAGATAGATTAAGAAGCTAGGTGTTTCAAGTAGGTACATTGTGTTTTACGAGTCTGATAATTTCACTATCTGTTATTATGGGAATTCGGTTTTGAATGGAACATGGTGTATCGAAAACAAGCTGTATTGGCAATCCGATATAGAGAAAAACACGGAGACAGGAAAGTATGGTATTCTGGAAATTTGGTATTTTAAAAATAGAGTAACGAGCGCTTGTGCAGCATTTTTATAATGTTTGTTTCGTGGCTTCCACAAACAATTGTATTTACGAACACATTCTATTATTTCTGTCTTTCAGGTCCATAGGAGAATAATTACAACACAACATGTAAATGTAGAAGCTCGCAATACGATCCGCTCACGACTCGCGCACGCTCGCTGTGTGGCGGTTATTATAATAACGTGGGTATTACGACTAAAAGCCACCAAGCGGGGCGCGTGACACCGACGCAACGGGCTCAGAGCGTTGTATAAGACTGAATCATATATACGGTGACACAGTGCGGCAGGTCGGCGCAGCGTATATGATTCAGTGTTATACAACGCTCTGATCCCGCTACGTCAGTGTCGTGCGCACGCCCCGCTCTGCGATCTATGGTAGCCTTCACTTGGCAATCCTATTAAGGTGGAACGGCACGCTCTAGGCGCGAAATTCAAAATTTTTATAGGTTTTAATTTATTGTGGGTAAATGGTGTAACTGTTTAACTTCATATGGTACTTGCGGTTGTAAAACAATGTTCTTTATATTATTGTGTAAAGCTTTTTAAGAATAAAACTGTTAGCTTGATATAAAGGTTGTCAAACATAGAAATTCGGACTTTCAACGTTTTGACAACTTTTATTTCAAGCTAATAGTTTTATTCTTAAAAAACTTTACACAAAAATATAAAGAACACTGTTTTACACGCGCAAATACCATATGAAGTTTAACAGTTACACCGTTTACCCACAATAAATTAAAAACTGTAAAAAGTTTGAATTTCGCGCCTAGAGCGTGCGCTTCCACCTTAAGAAAAATTTAATTCTGAATCATAAGATGAGTCGTTTTCAAAAAAAAAGTAAAAACAATTACGGGATTTAATAAAAACAAAACTTAATTGATTCCTCTGCGTAACGAAAGTTACCCATATATTTTGTATGACTAACTTTCGTTACACAAATTTGATTAAGCCCTTAACTATGTACAAATATTTTGAAAACAACCCAGATTGAACTGGAATTTGTATTTATGTATCTAATCGGAAACTTCGAATGGGATTTAACTTCTAGCATTTGAAATGTCGTGGAAACCTGAGTTTTTCGCTTGAAATGTAACAGCGCTTTTGAACAAAATAAATAAAAGAATAAGTCTTGGGCTCTTGGACTCGCGGGCTTAGACCAGTGGAAAGTTAGAACAGTTATGAAGTTTTGTTTCACATTTTATAACGTGCACAGCATTACGCCTTGCTGGCCTAGTGATTTGACCTATGGCATCTCGAGCAGAGGTTCGTGGGTTCAAATCCCAGCTCGCACACGACATGTGTAATTTACCATGAGCTTTACGGTGAAGGAAAACATCGTGAGGAAACCTGCAAACACCTGCGAAGAAATTCAATAGTGTGTTTGAAGTTCCCAATCCGCACTGGGCCCGCGTGGGAACTACGGCCCAAGCCCTCTCACTCTGAGAGGAGGCCTGTGCCCTGCAGCGGGACGTTTATAGACTGGGATGATGATGATGACATCATTACCAATATAGCATTAGCAAACTCAAAAATCACTGTACATTGCAGTCGTTACATCGTGTCAAATATATGTACCTATGTAAACTTCAAACATATGGTTAAAGTCATAGAGTTGTATAGATATTTTTGACGTCTTGGTAATGTACATAATATACTTATTTATGCCTTGACTGTACTCATAGATAAAGTAGGTAGGTACACGGGGGATTCAAAAGAAGTGCGCATCACAATGTAAAACTGAAACATTTTATTCGGGAGTTACTATCAGTCAATGTCATACTTCGTCACTAAAATAATGGAAATGTGGCAAAAAATGTGCTTATTCGGCGAATGTAGCGCAATCACTCCAAGCACGCAATATGCTAAAGCCGCCACGAAGGCGTGAACGTGACTCGTCGATACGTGTTCGCGTCTCTCGGTTCATCGGGTAGAGGTAACGCCACCAGAGTTGAGGCCACGCACACAACCACATCTCATGTAATGACAGCGGGATTTTGACGTTGTGTTGACGTTTAACGACAACACAACGTCAAAATCTCGCTGTCATTACAAGAGATGTGGTTGTGTGCGTGGCCTCAACTCTGGTGGCGTTACCTATACGTACCTACCCATAACAGTACAACCAGTTGCGTTTTCTGTAGAATATGCCAAGGCTTGTATGTACGTATCAAATTATGCGTTCAAAAATAATAATCCAATTGACAAAAGCGAGAGTTACGAGCAACTCCACCTCCATGACCTGTGAAAAGACTAATTTTGAGTTTTGTGGAGGCGAAAGATAACGAGTCTTTCGAACTACCCGCACTTGATTCCAATTAGAATCAGCACCCGTATCTCGAACTACCCGCACTTGATCAAGATTTTTTAACGGCACCCCATCACACCCACACACAACACTCACAACGTCCAACGATCTCTCCGAACATTCATCCCGACGCCAACATTTGTTTATATCAGGATTCCACGAAGACGAAAGCTTATATCCATCGTCTCGGTTGAAATTTTTGTGCTTTTTAATCTCTATAATTGCAATTTGCATCCCCCTAAACTATGAACGGCGGAAGAGCGTTTGGCTTTAAGGAATATTAGGAAGCACCGAGATGTTTTTGTACTTAAAGCGGACAAAGGCAATGCCACTGTGGTGATGGACTCTACTGATTATGAGGATAAAATAAGGAGTGTGCTGGATGACGATCAGGTCTCGGACTCACTCATGGTGAAAATATACGGATCACTTACGTCTTAAAACGAGTTTAACTCGACATGTTTCGGGCTAATTCGTGGCCCTTCTTCCGGAGCCACACGTCACGGCGGCTGCCAAGCGTGCACTACGCACTACCGCTCTGCTCGCGCGGCTGCTCGACGACACGATATCGGCGCACAACTACCCGCGTTTTCGTTGTCATTTTTACTGTCATTGTCAAATGTAGGGTAACACAAAATACTAACAATTAGCCCGAAACATGTCGAGTTAAACTCGTTTTAACACGTGAGTGATCTGTATATTTTCATTTATAGGTGCTTGTAATATAAATAACCTAAATTTAACAAAGATATTTTGACTGTGACATGCTTAAGTTTGTGCCGGTGAATCAAACAGCAGCAATCACCACAGTTTAACGATTTTTTAAAAAAAATTACAAGATAGAAAAATATAATATTCTCTATTGATTCCTTCCTCTATGGCGTAAACATACCGCGTCGCACCGCGTTAACCGCCTCGCCGCACATAAAATATATAATATATAAGCACCGCAAAATCCGTTGACATAATTGAATTTGCTTTTTTGCGGGGTCTGCAGTACCCAGCTGACAGTTGTTGAACAATGGCAGAGGACTCGACATTTGGTAATTGACATTGTTTTCAGTTTCATGTTGTGAGATTTAGAGATTATTGTGACATTGTTATGTGGATTCACTAGTCTTTATCTACTGCTTCGCTCGCGTAAACTATAAAGGCCAACACAGACCGCAGCGCGGGGCGCCGACGGAACGTGCCCAGCGCGGTCAATAACACTGAATCATACATACAGTGGCATGCACCGGCGGCGCGGCACAGCGTATATTATTCAGTGCTATGCATCGCGCCCGTCACCGTCGTGCGCTGCGATCTGTGGAGGGGCTTTAGGGTAGGTACTTTTTCACCACAGAACCGAAATACATCATCTGTGCAAATTTCAACTGTCTAGCTATCACGGTTCCTGAGATACAGCCTGGCGACAGACGGACAGACGGACAGCGAAGTCTCAGTAATAGGGTCCCGTTTTTACCCTTTAGGTACGGAACCCTAAAAATAACATCTCACATCTGGTAGCATAGTGAATGGTAGTCTGAGGGTGAGCTCTGGTTTAGTTCGAAACGCGTCAGTGTAGTTTGGTGGTGGAGATAGTTGGGTTTGTGTGTGTTCGTACAGTGTGGAGGTGGAGGAACTGCATGAACACGCATTTCTTGCATAAACGTAACTATCATAAGGTCGCTGGTGAGCAAAGTAATTGTTTCAGTTCATTAAAATAGCTTTGTAACTTTATTTTTCTTTCTCAGCCAAAATTATATTTTATTATGTTAAAATTATGAGGATCCTTTTTAAATTATATTATTTTTATTTATTAAAGTACGTTGCATAACGAGGGTAAACAATACCTCTTCGTTATTTCGCTTCGCTCCACGACCACCGTGCGATCGTGTTTCAAACGTGCCTTGAATTAAAGTAGAGTTACAAAGTAAGCTTCTTGAGGTATATATATATGCGTACTCTTTATAATTCTAAAAATTATGTTTGTTGCAGTTAAAACTTTAAACCACTCGCAGCCATAATTTATCTATCGCTTCGTTGACGATGTCGTGTCAGCTGTCACTGTTTGCGCACGTTTTCGAAAAATAAATAAGTTTTTGTTAAAAATTATATTTTTAATGCAATATTTTTTTGCTGACTTACTTTTTACCTTTGTCAAGACAAATTAAAAGAGCCCAAACTCAAAGCCAGTGTCGGTTTTAAAACACAGATCAAGGACAACGGAACAATAACGCACTTGCAAGCATGGCATTCAAAAGCGTTTAGTATAGGCTTGGAGTTTTCAGACTGTTGCCGGATCCCGGCAAGCGTTTAAATGTAGCAGTACCTTTGTAGTTTTCCTACGGGGTGAAGATTGCGATTAGATACTTTTAGTGCACTCCCGATATTTCAACGCATCGACTAATTCATAAAATTTTTGACCAAAAATCTACATAATAAGTACAGGGCGGAATTTTGTAATGCCACCTGGAGGTGAAGTACTCAAAATACTGAAAATAGGTAAATTTACTCAAAGAAAAAAATTCCTTTATTTTTGAAAAGAATGAAAACTGCATTCAAAGATTTCGAAAATTCGCTTTCCTCACCCAGGAATCGAACCGGCTAAAATCTGAAAAAATAGCACTCTGTATTTTTATCTCATTGATCAATAGAGTCAATCATCAGGATCAAATCTTCTAACAAACATAGTAAATTAAAAGAAAGGAAAGCTATGAAATCACAACTTATTTTAATTGGGCTACATTTTGTTGGATGCACAAATTTACAAGTCGATCTCATGGTTTTTCCTTCATTTAATTTACCAAGTTTGTTACAGAGATTTGATCCTTATGATTGACCCTATCGTTCAATGAAATAAAAATACAAGGTGCTATTTTATTCAGATTTTAGCTTGTTCGATTCCCGGGTGCGGCAAGCGAATTTTCAAAATCTTTTAATGGAGTTTTATTTCTTTTCAAAAATAAAGGAATGTTTTCTTTGAGATTATTTTCCTATTTTCAGTATTTTGCGTACTTTCCCTGGAGGTGTACTGCAAAATTCCACCCTGTAAGTATGTATATTATGTAACTATAAATTAAAAATTTTTTCATCATACTTGCACGTAAACAGTATCAAAACATACAGGTTAACTTGGTCGTAATGCCCCATATAAAACCCTCGACCTTTTTTCTTACCATGAAACCCTTGGTCGGTAAGTAATTTTTTTTTAATTTATAGCACTGCACACAGTCATGCAGGTTCCGAGTTCAAGTAAGGAGCTTATATATGCTCGCAATTGAAAAATTGTCTTAAAATATTATCTAAACAGGAATTTCATTGCAATCTCACTGCATGTTACTTAAATACTCAAGTAATGTTCTTAATAATCCGTTTTAATAGTTTTTTGTATAAAAACGTCGATATTATTTTATTTTTTTTACACGCCGTCATGGCTGTATACGCATTTGTCCTTGACGTTTCTGAACGAAACATTTCTATAATCTGTGGTGCGGATAAAAAGCCCGCCATCCGCTTAAAAAAAGTTCACGTATTTCGTAATAACAATAATAGTTCTTCTGACTTGATGTATTAAAGCTATAATTCATAATTATTTACATTTTGTATTTGAAGACAGTCAAGTAAAAGTTATAAAAAATGTCGTCGTCGTCCGATGAGTGTGATTTAAATTCAACACCGCCAGATATTATCCATGCAGCCAAAACAATAATGAAAATCTTTTACCGGAGAAGTCTAAGGAGCGGTATACAGCTGCATACGATCAATTTATAAAATGGAGAAATGAAAAGAAAACAAGTTCGTGTTCTGAAAATGTTTTGCTGGCGTATTTTGGAGAATTGGCGAATAAATACAAACCGTCTTCACTGTGGTCCATAATTTGTCTCAAACAATACGACTCCCCGAAAAAAATGTTTGTCTTAATTTTACTAATTGTACAGTGACTATAAATTTTAATAAATAAGTTTTTTTTGCCCTATATTTTTATTTATTTACTCGCAAAATGTGATGAAAAACATTGTATGTTTCACGGGCGGTACGGGAATTACGAACCTCGACTCAAAAAGCCCTCAGTCTTCGACTTCGGGCTTCTACTAGAGCCTCGATCGTAATTCCTTACTTACCGCCCTTAATACACAATGTACTATAAAAAACTCCCAACGCAATTATGTCACTCGTATGTTTGAACATTAAGTCAAAGCCCATTATACGCCTAAGATCCCTTCCGCAGCTAACAAAAGAGCTGATAACTTTAAAACCGCTGAACCGATTTTGATGAAACATATCTAAGAATCATCGCTACAAAACCTGCTTTCTATAAAAAACCGCATCCAAATCGGTTCACCCGTTTAAGAGCTATGATGCCACAGACAAACAAACAGACAGACAGACACACACTCATAGCGGTCAAACTTATATATAACACCCCTCTTTTAAAAACAAAGTCGTCGGGTCGTCGGGGGTTAAAAACAAAGTTGTGTTAGTAGGCAACCATTTTATAACTCCAGAACGGCTGAACCGATTTCAATAACTTTTGTTTTCTTAGATTCGTCTCAGTTCAGAATAGCAGACGAGCAATTAAAATATCGGAAAAATCACGGAATTGAAAATCTTAAGCTTCAAGCGCTAAAAGGAGATTGGTTGCCAAGGTTAGGGAAATTTGTTTTGGTTGTGAAGTTAAAGGTTATCACAAAATCTAGCAAAGGTTTTTTTTTTAATTTTGACTGTTGTAAAATTCATAATGTTGCGAATTGATTGTTTAGGTGGTACGAAGTTCGCCGGGACAGCTAGTTTTATATAAACTGGAAAATGCATACGACGAAATCCTCAGTCCGTTAACTCGGACTTGACCAATTACTCAGGCTTCTTGCTGGCTTAATCCGTCTGGTAGCGCTGGGAACGGTTAACCTGTGGTTACCCAGTACCTTGTGTACAGTCAGCTACTGTTATACACCTACATACAGTCGAAGAAACTGAATTAAAATAAATATATATTAGGGGACAATCTTACACAAATCGACCGAGTCCCAAACTAAGCAAAGCTTGTACTATGGGTACTAGACGACGATAAACATACTTATATAGATAAATAAATACTTAAATACATAGAAAACATCCATGACTCAAGAACAAATATTCGTGCTCATCACACAAATGAATGCCCTTACCGGGATTCGAACCCAGGACCTCTTGCTTCGTAGGCAGGGTCACTACCAACTAGGCTAAAGCGGTCGTCAACCAGGGTGGAATTGCGTACCAGGGTGGAACCTTTTTGTTGCAAATGTCATGTCGACGTTCCCTACATCTGCCAAAGAAATCATCGGGCAATTCACTGTGAAGAGGTTCCACCCTGGTACGTGATTCAGTCTCTTCGACTGTACATGGATGGTTCATCATCATCATATTTCAGCCTACATACTTACGTCCCCCTGCGGGGCACAAGCCTCCTTTCAGAAGAAAAGCCTTTGGGCAGTAGTAAAAAGTAATGATTATTACGAAATTATTTATTTACTTATTTATAAAAAAAAAGCTTACACAGCATTACAGTATAAAACTAAGGCACTAAGTAAGACAAATAAACAATAAGAAAAACTAAAAATAGAATAGAAATTAAACGAATATGTGTAATACAGAAAAACAAGTGCATGAGAAAGTATATAAAGCGATCTTTTCCCGTATTTACCGCTGAGTTCCCAATTTTTTCGACAAAAATTTCTGTGAATTTAAAGTGTTCTGTCTGAAAAGATTAAATTTAGTTAATTATAGTGAAACATACGGATAATCACGTCTATGTATAATTTGCGAATTAAAGTACCAGAGAAATTTTTTTTTCAAAATTTTGTTTGATTTTTTTTTTGTTTACTGGTTGTTACGTCTATCTTAAGGATATATTTTTTATCTCTTGCTCCTTGAATCTTTTGCTGCTGACTGTACAGAGTGCAGCTGGCAAGTCTCGTAGCACCGTGTTAGTTCGTTAGGTAACATTGTGTTACGAACACTCTCTCAATTACGGGAGTCACGTAATCCACGACACTACGTTAGTGAAGTATAAGCACGGACCTGTGTCTCATTGGATGGCTCTAGTCGAGTCAACTTAGGGTCTCCCCAAATCTATCGACGCGGATTCGGTTTCAACTGATCGGAACGACCATTATGTCAACGCAATAAGAGCGAAAAAGACGTCGATCGGCTCGACTACGCGAGCCGAATGAAGCTGAGCTGATATGGTCGGTGCGATGGCCCAGCGATGGCTACAACCCATCTTCACAATGGCGACGTTCTTTAGATTCTTTTGATGTGCGACCAAAAACCGACACCAACGATATCCCACGACCATCGCACGCGCCATAAGCCATCCGACACCACTACGCCCTCCACACGCTGGCCCATCATAGTGGACCATCGCGATGGCCCATCGTGTAGTGCCAGCATTGCAGGAGTCACGTAATCTACGACACGTCGTTCATGAAGTATATCCACGGACCTGTGTCGTAGTGGATGACTCCAGTTGACTTGGTTTGGGCGCATAACGTCCCATTCGCAAAACGTCCCTCCACCAAAATTACGTCCCATTCGCAAAACGTCTTCTCTGCAAATGGTCCCTTATGTAAAATACCCCATTCGCAAAACGTCCCTTTATCAAAAGGTCCCACCCATTTCCCAAAACGTCCCTTCTGAGAAAGCCCCCTTTCGCTGAAAGTCCCTACTGCATAACGCCCTTTCGCAAAACGTCCCGTCTGCGAAATGACCCATTCGCAAAATGTCCCGTCTGGAAAAAGCTTGTTTCAGTAGAGACTAGGAGTCTTATCATGCGATAAGAGATAGCCAATCGAACGGGTCATTTTGCGAAAGGGACGTTTTGCGAACGGGACTTTATTTATGTGCAGGAACGTTTTGCGAATGGGACCTTTTGCAGAAGGGTCGTTTTGCGTAAGGGACATTTAGGAAAGGGACATTTCGCGAAACGGACAAAGGGACATTATGTGAGTGGGACGTTATACGCCTAAATCGTTGACTTAGGTATGTGTCGTAAACATCTGATTAAGATTTTTTGTCAAAGTTTAGTTGACTTAAATTAGTCATGCATGTTGAAAACCTATTAGGCAACAAATGAAGCCAATTGAACCTTTTGTAAGTAGTAATTATTTCCGATTTAAAGTCTGTTTCTACTGAACTATGTTAAAACGCGGGCGTTAGAAGAAAGAGAAGCGGTAATGGAAAGTATGGTATAAGACATCACCAGTCAATGTACTTACTCACATACTTTTTATGAGCTATTAAAATACCTACCTCTAATTTCAACTTGGTACGTCCACGCATTGAGAAAAAGGGCTTTTACATCAGAAAAGTCTATCTAACTAAGCGGACAACGAAATAATTCTATTAGGATTGCAACTCCACATTTAATATTGTTGGTCTAAAAATTGGTTCAATTTTGTCCCAAAACTAGACAGAACTTAGCAACATCTCCATAACTTAGACACTGAATTATTCTCTCACCGAGTGTTTCCCCCGAATAAATAATGACTTTGAAGTTCTACGGAACACTAGTCTTTTCCCGTGGCTTCGTTCGCATTAAACAAATCTAGTATTTCTTAATTTTGCAGAATTCTGAAAAGTTACGAAGACAACGTGGTATTCGTTTACGTCCCAAAAAAAACACCCGTGCCAAACATATGTCTCTAAACTTGGTTGAGGTTTTGGGCTTTTGTCCCGGTCCCGATGTTTTTTACTGAAGCTTATTTTCACAGTAGCGTTTTTTCCCCAATTTGATTTGACACAGAAACAGTGTCGACAAAGCTCCGTTCAAGCGGAGCTCCTTCTTCTGTGTTCTTTTGACCCTTTGGGCCGATGCAAACTTAACATAACCTAAACCTACCTATGTTTCTGTGTCTATAAAAGTTGGAAAAAAACGCGATTGTGAAATACGAATGGAAATTTGCTACTAGGAAAACGATTTTGGTAAATTTTTATTGATCTAGCCAGTCGGTACAGCGACATTTCTAGAGGGTGGGAACTAATCGACAGATTTTAACCAACGATTCTAATGCCTATTAGGACAAAAGTAAAAGTTACATAAATATTGTTGTATAAAGCCTAATTTTCGAGATTTGTCGTAGTGACTCGTTGAATTAGTAGGTACATAAATGAACCTTCAGGGGTCCTGTTTATTCTATTTATTATGATTTAAGCTTAGCATTTGGGAAACAACGGGATCACACAGATGGTGTCAGAGTGAAAGGTCAAAACAATTTGTTAAGTCAATGGGCGCTACGACAATAAACAAGAATATAAAACATATAAACATATAAAACAGGGACGCACGAGTCGAATTCACAGGGAAAGGGTGCTGGCTTCCTTTTAGAATGAGAGGGCTTGGACCGTAGTTCCCACGCGGGCCCAGTGAGGATTGAGAACTTCACATACATCTTTGAATTCCTTCTCAGGTGTGTACAAGTTTCCTAATAATGTAAAGGTAAAGGTTAGTTTAGAATACCCAAAAATTCATGTTTAGACCCCGGATATTTGCCGCAATGACGTCAAAATACCTCCTGAATCGAACTTTGGTTTTTCGGCCGCTCACTTTTCATTCGTCAAAAGCCAGTTTATCGTACAAATGTATGGTTAGCAGTAATATGCCAAAAATAATATTGATCAATTTATTCAATTTACTAGGTAATTTTTATCCTGAATTATTAAAGTTTATTCGGTTAAATTCGTTAGTTTCTAGGGTTTCGTATCTCAAAAGGAAAAACGGAACCCTTATCCGTCCGTCCGTCTGTCAAGACCCTTTTTCTCAGGAACACGTGGGTATCAAGCTGAAATTTATATCAAATACTCAGGTCTACTGTCCCTTGGAGCTGTGAAAAAATCAAACTTCTAAGCCAACGCAATCAAAAGATACAGCCATTTATGCCGCAAATTTTCAACACTCGCAAGGGAATCAAAACCTACAGGGTACTTCCCGTGAATTCAGAATCTTGAAATTTGGTACGAAGCAAGGTCTTATAGCACAGATAAATGAAAAATTGCAAAAAGCATAATTTTTTTTGTCTGTCTGTCTATATCAGTAACCAATCTACAATGATTCCACACTACGCACATTTTGCTTAGGAACAGGGGTTTGCTAAGACTGGATGCTCATAGATACATATAAATTTATACGGAACCCTCGGTGCGCGAGTCCGACTCGCAATGGGCCGGTTTTTCGTATTTATTGTCACCGTTCCATTTACTCCCCAAACTACCCTATTGTGACGTCATTGCGACGTATGTCCGGGGTCTATTCATGCCAAAACGCAAACAGACGCGCATCGGCTGACCATGAGGCTTATTTCGCAGAAAACGGGACCACTCAGGGTGACCATACGTTTTATTTAAAGACGCGTGATTTACCCTCGGGCCGGATTTCCGGGTGGGCTGGGGTTGCCATCAATTCCGAATAATATAGTGTTCTACTAAATCACTGGTTTTATTGTTGGAATACGTTTGTAGAATGTATCTTTATATCAAAAGATGGAAAAACTATCGTTTTTTCAAAAACCTAGAAATGTTAGAGATGTTTTGTTTAGTTAGGTGCAAGACACAGAGAAGAGACGTGGGAGGGAGCCACGTCGCACTCCGCGTCGTTTGTTCGCAGGCTGCGTCTCCGCCCCGTCTCTTCTGTCTGCTTTGTATCACGCACGACGCTTCTTTACATTTAAGTACCAGGGCAGCCGAGCTCTGCTCGGTTTGAAACTCGGTACCAAGCGGTTTCCCAGAGCCGCGCGCGGCCGTTATATATAATGTACTATGTGGTACGGCTCGTACGTCTCGATTCCGATGCAGTGGACGCTAGCTCTAGTGTTGCGTTGCTTAACAACGCCATCTGATGTCAAGTAGCTTTAGTGTTGCTGTGTTGGTTAAGCAGTTACTCAAAAAGTATTTTTTTTCTGTTCTGTGCTGTGCTCCCAATAATACTTTTTCTCACAAAAAAGTAACTTTTTCTTACAAAAGAAGAAACTTGACGTTTTCTCATAAAAAATAAACTTGAAAAAAAAACTAAAAACCTTAAAAAAAAACGTGGAATCGAACCGAGGTCGGCTGAATCGGCGACCACCCGTTTTCTAGTGTGCTATTATGATCTGCTCTAAGCCGGCGAAATTTAGCTTTGTATTCTAATGCAAACAAAAATAGCCGGAAAACACGAGTAAAAGCGGTTTTCTGAAAATTAAACATAGCTAGATCAGTTTTTCATCCCCGAAAACCCCCACATACCAAATTTCATCGAAATCGTTGGAGCCGTTTCCGAGATCCTAATTATATATATACATATATACAAGAATTGCTCGTTTAAAGGTATTAGATAGATATGAAAACTGATTCAAGAAGCGCCGCGACGCGACTGCGACGCGCCCCCGTCCCACGTCTCTTCTGTGTGGCTTGCGCTTAAGAGACTATGTTATGAATGATACGATGATACAGTATGCTTCAATGATTGTATTTAAATACAAGGTTTGTTTACATCGTTTGCAATTTCAATTGACTGACAGTTTAGTCTAGTGGTTTGATATGGCCTCTCAAATAGAGGGTCGTGGGTTCAAACCCGGGATCGCACCTTTAATTTTTTTGGAATTTTATGTGGGAAACTTTCGTGAGGAAACTTGCACACAAACAAAAGCGAAAAACACACAAAAAACAAGTGAAAAAGCCAGGTAAAAGATGAAACGTTGTTAGTTCTTTGCCAATATTTTGTTAATACCCTTATCTAACACTAGTCCGTTTTCAACACGATTTAGCAAATTGTAAGTTTAAGTCTTTACTTAGGTCTTCGTCTTAGAGTTGGTAGTAGCGAAATGAAAAGGTGCGTCCATACCTACTAGGCATTTTAAAACGCGCGTTTTATGTCTGGTACACACTTTGTACTTCTTAATAATGATATATTTAGATTTAATGATTATATTTAGATACATACATATAATAATAATAATAAATATATTAGGCGTTTTCAAACAAAAAAGAATCAAAATGCATTTGTTGCAGAGAACAATAGTTAATATAATTGAACAAATAAATAGAATAGAATTGAAATTGAAAAATCATATTAAATTAAATGATCAATAAAAAAAATTATATTACGTCAACTTTATTTACTAACTTTGACTACTACAGAGCTGTAGATAATGTTAACGCGCGCTTATCTATTATGTATGTACACCTACATTGGGAATTCTTAGATCTTGAAACGCACGTTTCCCAAGCGCGCTTTTTGAACGCCCGATGTGTACAGTCAGCAACAAAAATATGAATACACCCAAAGTACCAAAAATATGCATCCACGACTCTATTACAAGGGCATAAAGGCGTGTATACATATTTTTGGTACTTTAAGTGTATTCATATTTTTGTTGCTGACTGTACCAGCTCTTAGAAGAAAACTTCACGGCTTTCGTCTCTTTCTTTCTTACAGGGTTAGAGCAAAAGGACACACGGACCGTCCAAGATGGATTAACCCGTATGTGTTTACTGTCTTCTCTAAACACTCCAATAATTTGTTTAGGTTCTTTTTGATTCTAGGAATAGATGACTCATTCAGCTGACTCGTGTGAAGGTCAGAGCTTTCGAGTAAATGGTAAAGTAGCTCGAGTATTTGCTTAGTAAATGTTAAACTATTTTTTGGCATTCGTACACACATCACGCCTGTGTCAACAAAGGTAAGTAGAGCATACGAAATGCTAAATTTACGTTAAGGGGGTACTTTTAGCAATTTTAGGTTAGCTTCGCTCGCATGTTAGGTCTGGCCATTGAGTTGAAATTATGGAATTCTATTAAATTTTCATGGGTATACTCAAAAATAATAACGTGGTCTTCATTTAAGTTTTACTAATAAGTAATAACAATTCGGTCATAGTTATGATCAAAAATTAATAATAATAAATTTTATTTCAAAACTCAAGGGTTCATATTATGGCAATGGCAACAAAGAAAGAAATAATAATACTTAACTTAAATTACATAATCTTAATAACAATTTGTATTTGTTTTATTTAAGTTTTCTCGTCTTTATATTTGTACTTTTTAATTTTAAAGCGCAATGTGTTATACTGTAATGCTGGAATTTTTATTAATAATAAATAATTACTAGTCGAGCTTTCTTAAATTTTTGCTGCACTATTGACTTCGAGTTTCTTAATAGCTGTGACTTACCTCTCCCAGCTAAGCCTCCTCGGAGCGTCCATAGCCACATCCTCCGGCGCCCCTCGCCCTCCATGGGTCAGGAGTCTCGCCAGCCGCGAGCTCCCCGTACTGGACACCGAGCCGCGAGGAGTCGGGACTCTGTAAAATAATACCGGGTTAGATGAAGGCAGGTGATCATTTTGGGGTGACTTTGGCGGAGACATTTCAAAAACACTCAGGAATAGTTCAGTTGTTTGTGACGAACCTTTTCTCATTCCGCGACTGTGCATACAATTAGCTGAAGTAAAACCACAGAATAACTAAATGTACTAGCGTGTAAAAATTTATTTTTCATAGAAAATCACAATGTATTTTTTCGTAATATGCATGCACATATTTACCTAAGTAATTATGTTTTAATGAAAGGTCCTTTAAAATTTTAAAATAACATTCATATTTTCCCCGTGCCAACAGGCGCGTTAATTTTTTAATATGCTAATTTCCCTCCAGCCAACTGGTTTAAACTGGTTTGAAGCAGTTAGAATCGAGGCCTTATTGTAATACACTCTGAATCACGCTCGTTTTCACCACTTTCTGTCACACGGTAATAGGATGAGAGTAGACTAGAAAGAGATAGTGAATGCGATTGCGAGCGCCCGTGCGTAAAGTCCAGTTTTGAAAAAAGAATAAAAACCGGTTGTCTGTAAAGTTGGTTTACGGACGATAGTTTAACGTGACAACGTCATAACAAAACATTCAAAAAACAAAACTGAAACCAGGCGGTCACCCATCCAAGTACTGACCGCGCCCGACGTTGCTTAACCTCGGTGATCGGACGAGAACCGGTGTTTTGTCAAATATCTTGAAAACGGTGCATCCTACGGCAAAATCAATGAAATTTTCATCCCCCCTTTAATTCCCCCGATGGGACGATATTTATGCCAAATTAACCAGGAAAACTATAACGGCTAAGTTTGCTTGAGAATTATTAGTGGTTTAAGAGTAAATAGCTGCCTGAGCTATAAAATATTGCTTGTTTAATACGGACAGTATAATTAATAAGTAAAAATAGTAAATATAGTAAAATTAATAAGATAATACAAGGATTTTTTCGTAACGGCTGCAGAACCCTATCCTGGTTGTGTCCGACACGCTCTTGGCCGGTTTTTTTGCAGGTCTAAACTCGGCTTTACACAATAATAATAATATGTCGCTTGGTCAGGCTGAATCTGGTGGAAACCGGTTTCGCCTCTGTATACATCTGCATACGTCAGAGGGCGGTGATTTATTCTAGTACCTCGCAGCGTATTTTAAAATAATTATGCATAAAAAACCCATTCGGAAATGGTGAGGGGTGAATATCAACACTATTAAAAAAAGATAATTGAACAAATATCACGAGACACTTGACCCGAATTGACCTAGTCCCAAAGTATGCAATGTTATGTGTACAGTCAGCATCAAAAGTAGCTGGTCACTTTTGTACCTTGTTGCTACAATTAGGTGCAAAATATCATACTTGATTGACAATTGTGCTATTACGACAATGTACAAAAGTGACCAGCTACTTTTGATGCTGACCGTACTAGGCAAAGAATAATCTTACTTAAATTATTTAAGCAACTAAGGGCCGATTTTTCCAACTCCAGATAAAAGTATCCATCAGTTAAAACTATCGCTTTCCTTTTCTCAAGTCATGGTAAAAAAAGAAACAGAGCTTACATTTGTCTGACAGATACTTCTATCTGGGGATTGAAAAATCAGCTTGAGATTGAGAATCCTTTTTTGCATGCATAATGTCTGCCCAAACTGAGGAACTAACTCCGGACCTCAAACTTGTAGTCAGGTTTTCTAACCACCAATCAACACACACATCGTTCATGTATATAGAAGGCCACTGACACAATTACAATTTATTGTCATTTCAAAACTAAAATTAATGTAAAAAGACAAAGTTTAGTTTTGAAATGACAATAATTTGTAATTGTGTCAGTATTCTACATGAGCGACATGTATTTTTTGTTCGCGTCTCTTCTGTGGACATGGCAAAAGTTAAGGGTCTATAGCCAATATTTTCAACCCCCGACTCAAAAAGAGGGGTGTTCTGTCTGTCTGTGGCATCGTAGCTCTTATACGGGTGAACCGATTTGGATGCGGTTTTTTTTATTGAAAGCAGGTTTCTTGCCGATGGTTCTGGCACATGTTTCATCACAATTGGTGCAGCCATTTAAAAGTTGCCAGCTCTTTTGTTAGCAGCGGAAGGGATCTTAGACGCATAATGGGCATTTAGGTACTTAATTTTCAAACATTATGTGTAACCAAATTACGTTGGGGTTTTTAATTTTTTTATTCATAAGTCATGTCTACGTCGGGTTGTGGGACGCCTGGGAAACTATCAGCCCATTTAAATAGATATTAAATTTGCTGACTCAGAGTCGCTAATTAAATGTCCACAGGTGAGACATCTTTTGGTCCTTACGCTGTGAAATATGAAATATAATTTACTATTTAATTTATTTGAAACAGCAATTTACTTCAATCACATTGTTTAAATAATTTTATGGTAAAACCAATTTGCATTTTAAATATGAATGGTATTAGCCTGAAGCCAATTCTACAAACTAAATTACCGAATACATTTTATTTCATCCAGTGAAAGTCGCAATTGTCAAAGAACACAATTAAAGCTTCAAAAATACTATTACTTTATGTAAAACTTCGACTATTACTACGTTTAAAAGACGATTTGCTGGCTACCAAGAGTAAAGTAAGCTGTTCGAAAGGTAACTTCTTGTAGTGGAATTTCCATTTCGAACTTATTACGCAACGCCATAAGGTTCGAAGTTAAAATTTCGCAACACAACTTGTTCCTTATTAAAACGATGGCTCTCAAATTATTCTTTAATCTACGGATTATAGACTTGCGGTGTTGATCGCAAAGCTTATTTTCAGAAATTTATTCATTGCTCTTGTTATTTCGTTTATTTTTAATTAACTGTTTGCTGACAATAAAATGAAATAAACATAGGATAAATTTAAACAAACTATCTGCTTACAGTCAGCATCGGAAGACTCATTGTGAAACGGTTCCATAGCAGTTCAATGTTTCATTTGTGTGTCTTGGTGCTACAAACCTTACAAACACATTGCAATGTTTTGACAACCAGATAGGCTACTAATTGGTTAGAGAGGCTGACTTGTACTGTGGTGACTGTGGTGCTCGAGGTCCCGGTTTCGATTCATAGTTTGAGCATAATATTATAAGTACCTGGGCGACCGAGCTCTGCTCGGGCAGAAACTCGGTACCAAGCGTTTTCCCAGAGATAAGACCAAGCTAGATCAATTTTTCATCCCCGAAAACCCCCAAATACCAAATTTCATCGAAATCGTTGGAACCGTTTCCGAGATCCTCATTATATACACCGGAGGGTGGGGGGGGGGGGGGTTGAGAGGGGGGGAGGGGATGCGGGGGAGGGAGCACGGGGGTATTAAAGGGGGGATGAAAATTTCATCGATTTTGCCGTAGGATGCACCGTTTCCAAGATATTTGACAAAAACACCGGAGAGGGTGGAGGGGTGAGTCACGTTAAACTATTGTCCGTAAACCGACTTTACAGACAACCGGCTTTTCCTGTTCTGTGTGCTCCCAATAGGGAACGTGCACATAGACGGTGCTGCCAACTGGTGCCATAAGGGTGCCATCAATTTGAATGTTTTACCTTGATAAGTTTGTTTTACTGTCCGCATAGTGTCTCTTCTGTCGCATTAGTGCTGCCGCCTATAGTTACTGCACGTTCCCTATAATACTTTTTCTAACAAAAAAGTAACTTTTTCTTGCAAAAAAATAACTTTTTCTCACAAAAAAGTAACTTTTTCTCACAAAAGAAGAAACTTGACGTTTTCTCATAAAAAATAAACTTTAAAAAAAAAAACTAAAAATCTTGAAAAATAACGTGGTATCGAACCGAGGTCAGCTGGATCCGCGACCACCCGATTTCTAATGTGCCATTATGATCTGCTCGAAGTCGGCGAAATTTAGCTTTATATTCTAATGCAAACAAAAATAGCCGGAAAACACGAGTAAAAGCGATTTTCTGAAAATGAAACATAGCTAGATCAGTTTTTCATCCCCGAAAACCCCCACATACCAAATTTCATCGAAATCGTTGGAGCCGTTTCCGAGATCCTGATTATATATATATATATATATATATATATATATACATATATACAAGAATTGCTCGTTTAAAGGTATTAGATAGATATATGTTTTTTTTACACAATATAGGCTTGCGTTTGACCACAATCACGCCTGATGGAAAGCGAAGATGAGGCCTACAATTTAAAAATACAAATGTTTAAACTTGAATTTTTAATATTATGTACTTTTTTGTGTTTAGTTTTTAAATGGGTCCCACTGAAAAACAGCGTTGCGACTTGCCGCACCATTATGCTGAGTGGGCCCAATTTATGCTATTCGATGATTTTTATTTGTATCTTTTCCTGTCAACTGATGCTTTTACACATCCTTGAAGTCTTTGTACATTGTATCAAGAACACCCGACACACACATTCACATGCACAGATACACGCACGCACGAACACGGGCGCGCGAGAGCATCTAATAAAAAAAATATAGGTACTTATAAACTTATACTGGAGTAGAATACATGTTGTTTGTGCTAGAATAAGCTTCAGGCGTTCGTCACATAAAAATCACAAGAAATAATATTTTCAATTCCAAAATTGCGGTATTTTTCAATTCCATAATATCACAATCGTTTCAGCAATTCCATCGTATTTATGGGCCGTTTACTTGTCGGATGGTATCGACAAATAGGGTTCGATTTCCGTACAACAACATAGGCACAGTAGCAAACCAGTATAGAATCAACAAACGGCCTGGCCTTATACTAAGAAAATTCGATTGTTGAAGTTCGTATCGTGCCGTTCCGTTCATGCTAATAGTATTAAACAGAAGAGTGAAAGGGACGACACTCTATGAACTTCGAATTTAGAATTTCGTAGTAGCCCCCTGCTTGTTTTATAAACGAAGCTCGTTCGCGGATTCAACACTCTGCGCTCAATCTGCAACACTAATTTGACCCGTGCGGTTCGTCCCTAGGCATTGTTTGGTTTTAGGTGTCTCGTTGGCCATTCATTAATCATGTTAGGGTCCCAGGGAAAAGGGGCACTCAAAATCAACCATTAAAAATTCAAGTCGAAACATGTAATTATAAAGTAATAGCGTCGGCGGTCAATAAATCCGGAGTGGTTCGTCTTGTTCTATATGCTTATGAAGACGCGACGCAAATAGTTTGAATGAAGCGTACGACGTGACGCTGTAAGGGGCCGATGGCGTTTATAGGAGACCACAGCCTTAGTGACCCCGTGCAGCGTCGCGGTAACAGGTCATTTTGGTACAAATGTGCAAATATACAACGACCGCTTTAGCCTAGTTGGTAGTGACCCTGCCTACGAAGCAAGAGGTCCTGGGTTCAAATCCCAGTAAGGGCATTTATTTGTGTGATGAGCACGAATATTTGTTCCTGAGTTATGGATGTTTTCTATGTATTTAAGTATTTACTTATCTATATAAGTATGTTTATCGTCGTCTAGTACCCATAGTACAAGCTTTTCTTAGTTTGGGACTAGCTCGATTTGTGTAAGATTGTCCCCTAATATTTATTTATTTATTTAAATATTTAAACAAAATGTCTCATTATCAAAATGTACAACGGTCAAAAAATATGTAAATGCTATCATGTTATAATGAACAAAAGACAAAAGAATTAGATGCCACAAAAAGCTAAAATCCTAATTGTATGATAGAAAAAATGAGCATTAAGATAAATAGCCTAAATCCCAAAATGCTCAGTGGTTTCGAAAATCCCTTTGTCAAATTGTACAAAAGTCAAAAAGTATATTAATGTCAATGATAACTTTCAGTCAATCGCATTTTGTACATTTTGGCTTCAGAGTATATTGTCGTTAAAACTTCCAGACACAAGACATTTAGACCACAGTGAATGCTGCCTTGGAAACATTCTGACTTACGAAACATGTTGCCCGAAGCATATTCTGCCCCTAAAATATTCAGACAAGATGACTTAGTGGCACAAATATTTTGTACTTTTTGTCAATGTTACATCTAAACATTTTGTGCATTTTGACATTTGTACCAAAATTACCCTGTAACCAGCGTCGCGCCGTTGTCAACATACGGGTGTATACTGTGGCCCAGGTGAGGCGGCGCGGTGCAAGGAGGCAGCGGCCCCTGGCGCCGACAGCCCTGACACGCCGGGACCGCGTCCGGAAGTAATTCGGGTGCAATCGGATATTTAAAGAGGTGACATTTTTATAGATTTCAACAAGCACGGGCATAATAACCTTCCTTTTTTATTTTATGTCAATTCAAAAATATGGGAAACGAAACGTCACGCGTCCTAGAGACTACATTAGTCCCTAACTTTTTTGTGCGGGAAATGTCCTAGAGATTACTACTGAAGTCTCTAGGACATTTCCTGCACAAAAAGTTAGGGACTAATTTTCGTATGGTGGACGCGTGACGGGTCAAGTATGGCATATGAAATTCGCGCAAAGGACAGATGACAAACAAAGGGCATACATTGCGGGAGAGCAATAATAAATTGAGTATTGAGAACAAAACTTTGTATGTATTGTATTGTTGATAATTGCACTACATGCTTAAATCGATATCTTTCTTCTTCTGTCTGCGGTAAATTTTCTTACAAGCGTTTGCGCGATCTAAGGTTAAAATGTTAAATCTTTAACCCTGGTTTAGCAGTTAACTTGGAGTTAACTCTGATCCGCGCAACCCGACTTAACCTATCATGAGTTGAATTTAAAAAAAAATCACACAACAAAATGGCACCATTGTAAATGTACCAATGAGGAGTTGCGTATGACTCAAAAATATAAACAGATAAAATTGGGTGCCAAACGGCAAGCGCTCATAATGGGTTGTACTATTGCTCTTGTTTATTTATTTAGGTGTTCAATAAAAAGTTATTATAATGTATTGCGGGGCTACCAAATTAGTTGTTTTGTAATGGAATGGATCAGTCCAGGCTCGCAATGTATAATGTATTTTTGCTACTTGGATGATTTACTCGTAACGTGAAATCCCCGCTTACTGCCCCGTTTGTTAATAAAACAAACAAAAAGTAACATCGATTACAATACAATCCCGACAAAGTTGAAAAGTAGGTATATTTAGAAATAAAAAAGGAATAAAAGCGAGCTCCCAAACGCGCAAATTGTATATTCCTTTAAAAGAATCGCGAACTTTGCGTAAGTAACTACCGAGTTCTGGATTTAGGGACGAGTTAACAGGCAAGTTTAAATGTGCTTCAAGTTTTATTTTTACGGTACATGTCGTGTTGTCGTGTTACTAGGGTTGCAAGTATGTAGATGAAAAATTATTATCAAAAATTTAAAATATCGCTAATAGATTAATATCGACAGATTAACTTATGCAGTTAATGTTGTTTCACTTCTCATGCTCTTAAAATGTTACTTTAGTCTCTGCATAAAGCTCTTTTTTGATCTCTAGGGATTAAAGTAATTTTTTTTAATTTACTTTGGAAACTCTTAAACTGCCAATCACGGTGTTTGTAGATGGAGGATTATTGCCATTTTCAGTGACTGGGCATAGACAATTTTAAAGCTTTCCACAGACCGCAGCGCGCTGCGGACGCTCCGAAGCGCTCCGTAGCGCCCGCTCCGTAGCGCTCCGTAGCGCCCTGCGCTTCGGTCTGTGGAAGCCTTTAGTGTGTGGAAATACCTAACCTTGTAACGTGAAAAATTGATATCAGCGCCCTCTCGCGGCGAACTGTAACATCGTGCTTAAACTGTCGGTAACAACTGTCAGCTCATTCATCCGTCAAATGACTCGAATGAAATAGTTCCCTAAACCGCCGCATAAATACAGCGCCACCACACAATTTGGTCATTTCAAGAGCGGCCGTTAAGAACAAAAAAAGTTTAGAATACCATCTACTTACCGATTTAATTAAAAATAGAAATTAGTAATATTTCTTAGGGCAAACAGTAGCCCATGTTTAAATAAGTATTAAAAATAACCGGATGGCAGATATTTAGTGAAATTCCTCAAACCCAGCAAATGTAAGTAGCTCTTTGTCTTAATATGGTATGTGTCCGTTTGGCACACCATGGCTATTGGTATCTTCAACCGATTTTTTTATTGTTTTCTTAGGGGTCGCACCGTATCGCATCGTATCGCACCATATCGCACCGTATCGCACCGTATCGCATCGTATCGCACCATATCGCACCGTATCGCACCGTATCGCACCGTATCGCACCGTATCGCATCGTATCGCACCGTATCGCACCGTATCGCATCGTATCGCATCGTATCGCATCGTATCGCGTAGCATTCCATCGTATCGTATAGCATCGCATTAAAAAGGCGGGTCCTCAAGCTCGGTGCTGGCTTGTCTCTTTGGCTTCATTAACCTGAACTGCAGAGGGTAACTCAAGTGGAAAGTGACTCCAGGACAAGACACCTGAAGTAGGCTGCTTCCTCAACAGTCTCGCGGATTGCTGCCACAAATTCAGTGTAAGAGTGTGATTTAAAAGTGAAAAAGGTCAGTCCCGAACTTTATTCTAGTGTTAACCTTGAAAGACTTAATTTTAATAAAGTGTTTGCCATCTAGTGATTTTTTCATTTACTATAATCAGCAACAGGCGCCCTGAGGATTAAAAATAGTCTTTTGCCACCGTTGTGCGAAGCCGGTGAGTAACAGCTGATTTTTATCTGTTACAACCTCAAAATGACAACTGTATAAAAACATTACGACCGCTTTAGCCTAGTTGGTAGTGACCCTGCCTACGAAGCAAGAGGTCCTGGGTCCAAATCCTGGTAAGGGCATTTATTTGTGTGATGAGCACGAATATTTGTTCCTGAGTTATGGATGTTTTCTATGTATTTAAGTATTAATTTATCTATATAAGTATGTCTATCGTCGTCTAGTACCCATAGTACAAGCTTTGCTTAGTTTGGGACTAAGTCGATTTGTGTGAGATTGTTCCCTAATATTATTTATTTATTTATTTTATATTTTAAAAACTAATAATTTCGTGAAACACCATGAATAATTACGAATATTACTTAATCTATTTAATTATATTAAAGATGAATTCATTTCATTATGCATACTTAGTCCAATTAGCTATGAAATAATTTTCAAGTTTGAATCTGTTGGCTACATATGCAAACATTTAAAGCGTCACTCAACAAAAAAAAATCCGCGGAACAAATTTAAATTGCTATTTGAATTCTGAACAGACGTCCATTGCTCGTATTGAGCGTACGTTTTATAAAAGTAATATTGTAGATTAGTATACCTAAAACATCGTTTTTTTCCTCGCATTCAAAGTGAAAAGTAGAGTGTTTAACGCGAGACTAAACTGCCATACCTAATGACACGCGAATTATAGCCACCCTCGCTCTGCTCGGGTGGCTAAATATCTTGTGTCATTATGGCTTGTTTTAGTCCCCTGTTGAACAATCTACTATTAATAATGAAGTAAGTAAGAAAGATTTTTTTATTGAGTATGAGTGTGAGTATGAGTAAAATTTCAATAACTTTTATCAGTTATATTTTTATTGTGTTTATAATTATAGTTATTATTTTTTGGTATGATAATATCGTATCGGCAATGCTAATGTATCGATATTGTGGGGTCGATATTATTGAAGATTCGATATATCATTGCAACCCTATGTGTTACGATCCTGATTGTATAAGTTTGTTAATGTCAACTTTATTCGCTAGACGAAGGATTCGAAGCGTGACGTTTGATGAAGGTAGATGCGGAATTTGTCGCTACAAAGACTCTGAAGGGATGGATGGGTCGTACACATACACTAATCTAATTTAGAATTGTTTTGACAACAGCCGTCGTCTCCAAAAATCTATTCGTCCCTCTGCTGGGGATACGTGACTTCTGGGAATAAATAAATAAATATCAAGGGACAATTCACACCACCACCACCAATTGACCTAGCCCCAAAGCAAGCGAAGTTTGTGTTCTTTATTTCTGTCAAACGGTATAAAATGGCGTCAGAAAGAGATGGTTAAAGTGATGGCAAGCGTCCGCGCGTTACGGCCTCCGGTCTCATAGCATCGGTACATCAAAAGATCCGTCTCTCGTGACATCCGCATGCCCAAAAGATCCGGTTCTCATCGCACCTGTATGTCAAAACACCCGGCTCTCATGGCATCCATCTGTCAAAACACTCGCATATTATAGTCCGACAAGCTCATGCGCGACCCTCCGTGGAACCCTGTCGCAGTCAGCGTTTGCCGCACTTATTAAAAACAATCTTGTTAAGGACAGCAGAGGCTCCCTGCGACAGGGTTCTGCCGAGCGCCACGCACGAGCTTG
Organism: Archips xylosteana; assembly: GCA_947563465.1. NCBI lineage: Eukaryota > Metazoa > Arthropoda > Insecta > Lepidoptera > Tortricidae > Archips > Archips xylosteana. The sequence continues at coordinate 18,351,069 of OX387348.1, read as the reverse complement.
TCAAGGTATACCTAGTACGGAATCCTGGAGGTGGCTCGACACACATTTGGTCGGCTTCATTAATTTAAAACTAACCAGCGATCGACCTCTACGTGACCTAATAGTAAAGCAGACGTCTGTATCGTTTGATAATCGAGACCAGTCGAATAGGCTTCCGTATTACCAGAGCAGTTGGCATGGCAATGAATTGGTCGAGAATTAGTCAGAATTGACCCCTGATTGAATGATTCAGTATAATTCCCAACTCGAGTAATTCCCAATGGAATCAATATTAGTCAAACCCTAGGGTGGATTGTTTGGCGCAATTTAAAAGAGATTTCCTGTGAAATTAAGAGAGTAATTTCAAAAAATTGTACATGCATTATAGGTTTAATTAAAACAAAATCACGATCGCGTCCTAAGTTTTGCTTTAATTAAAGCCCTTAATTATGTAACTTTTTACACCCAAACACCCAAGACAGGAAGGGTTCCTTAACAATGAACAACTGCCATTATTAAGAGTAAGCAAAAAATAGGAAAACGTTACAATACTATGACAACCCATTGAACATTATATAAGAAACTAGCGTACCCCGCAAACGTTGTTTTGCCATTATAGGTATCACCTAGGGCTATAAAAAATAGCCTACGACCTATTCCCAGACCTACCGAATATAAAGAAAAAAGTTTCGTAAAAATCAGTCAAGTCGTTTCGGAGGAGTTCGATAACTAACACCGTGACACGAGATTTTTATATATTAGAAGATAATTCACTAAATTATAGCGACAGAAAAATTGGACCACGTTAAATGATACTTAACTATATAAAACAACTAACTGAAAAAAGTTATACTTTTCAACTGTTTGTACCTACTCCGTCCAAAAAAGTAAAATTTACAATGTAAGGAATTTTTAATTAGATTTTTTTATTGTTTTCATACTTTGTTTTCGTTACTTTCATACTTTTATGTTTTAATTAGAAACATTCAAGAATCTACAGTAATGTAAGGTAATGTGTAATGTGTTTTACTAATGGTTAAAATTATACAAAACTGTGAGAGACGAACGGACAGTAGAGACTAAAATAACAGCTTGAATTAATAATTAGAAACATGAAATTTTGTACAGGTGTTGTTCAATGGAACGTAATTGAAAATAAAGTTGTAATTTTTGAGAAATTTTGCAACATTTTGGATAAATCTCAGACCTAATTATTCGCATGAGCGAAGCCGCGAAGGCTATTATAGTATAGTTTGGGTGCTTAAACCTTTAAATCGATACTGGCAATATATTTGCCGTCAAACAGAAATCAAAATAGATTAAAATTAGCAACATTTATATATTATATATATTTTTTTTTTTTTATGTTAGATAGGCCAGACAAACGAACTAGTGGGTCACCTGATGTTAAATGAACACCACTGTCCATAGACACCCGCAGCGCTTTACACGATGCCAGTGCGTTGTCGGCCGTAAAGGAGAGGGAATAGGGGAAGGGGGAGAGGGAGGGGGAGAGGGAAGGGGTGAAGTATTGGGCCCCCGGCACTCTCACTGACCGTACGAAACGCAAGCAGGATTACTGCTGCTTCACGCCGGTGTTCTGTGAGAGGGTGGTACTGCCCCGGACGAGCCGGCCCATTCGTAATGCAGCGGCTAGCTACAACATGGCTCTACCACTACAAAAAATATTATATTTATTTTATTTTATTTAGACGGCCGGATAGCCTAGTTGTTAGAGAACCTGACTACGAAGCTTGAGGTCCCGGGTTCGATTCCCGGTCGGGGCAGATATTTGTGTGAGAAATACGAATGTTTGTGCTCGAGTCTTGGATGTTTAATATGTATTTAAGTATGTATTTATCTATATAAGTATGTTTATTCGTTGTCTAGTACCCATAGTACAAGCTTTGCTTAGTTTGAGACTAGGTCAATTGATGTGAATTGTCCCGTGATATTTTTTTTTTATAGTCCAAAATCGAATACTAAACAAATCGAATAGTCAAGTGAAGGGAATTCTACGTTTACTCTTTAGACTTGTGCCACAGCAAAAGGATCGTGTCTTGAATTATTTAACGACAGGCAGGGACTTATTGACCGCGAAGCAACGGAAAATCGTTAGTGTTAATAAGCCCTATAGGCCTGAACTGATACCTTTGAAGCGGCTGGACCAATTTTAATCAAACATATCTAAGAACCATCGCCAAAAAACCTGCTTTCAAATAAAAAAAACCGCATCCAAATCGGTCTACCCGTTTCAGAGTTATGATGCTACAAACAGACACACACATGTAGCGGTCAAACTTATAACACCCCTCTTTTTGTGTTGGGGGTTAAAAATAAAATAAAGTTAAAAATTAAAGAGGGTCGTCATACAAGAAACGTTTTTTTCAGCGTTTTTAACTCGATCTCTCTCTAGCATTTTTTAACTGAACTAACTATTTATAAAACATTATACCGCCGGCTAAAAATATTGTCTACTTATACCACCCTATGGACGAAGGATGGTTATGGTCGAAGTTCTTTTGCACATCATGATACGACGAGGTCGATTGACCTTGCAAAAATAATGATGACAGTGACTAATAACTTCACTCGGGTGTGTTTTACAATACCGAAGCACGAAAGACCGGAAGTATTAAAACATCGAATGGGTCAAAAGACCGACACGATTTTTTTCTGAAACCGTAAACTTCTCAGAATTTATTAAAACGGCGTCATACAGAACCCATTAGGTTAGGTTAGGTTTGTTTTATAACCATCTTAAAAAGTTAACAGTTTCAGAAAAAAATCGTGTCGGTCTTTTGACCCATTCGATGTTTTAATACATTCGGTCTTTCGTACTTCGGTATTGTAATACATACCCCTTCACTCAGTTACAAAAGTGAACTTAAGCGAAATTTTGATCTCACAGAAACTTTTGTCATAACCTGGTGGACGGCTTTCTTGGCCGACCATACTGATACTTAACCCGTCATGTACGAGTCCGACTCGCACTTGGCCTGTTTTTATTTTTCCGTCGTGTGACATGAAAACAGAACAGATACACACGAACAAACCTCGAACTTTTAATATTAGAGGTATTTTCCAGCACCACCATCGGCCACCGTGTTTAACATTCATAATTTCTTTTTAAAACATGCAACCCGCACGTATTATGTACGAATGGTTGTAAAATTAGAAGGCCAAGTAAATTAAGGAGGCTATAATAATAACCAATGCGTAATTTGCGTAGGAAATGAAGATTTATGTGAAGCGTGGAGGCCATTACATAAATTATTCATTACCCAAAGGATCCAACATCATGCTTCTAAATTTGAACTACTAACAAAATTTTATGAATATTTTATGGCTGTTGATTTGAAATAAGTTTGTGATAAAAGTATTTTTTTTATTTAAGGTGTCCGATTGATTACTGTTTAGTTGATTGTACAGTCTGGGTAAATAAAAGTCGTCACTTTTCGACTCCATTTCAACGAGTTAAGGTCGAAAAGTGACGAACCTTTACTTACCCTGACTGTTACTACCATTGTCGTCTTATACACATCCGAACAATAGAAAGTGGGTGAAATTTGACTTAAGATTTGAAGACCACTTACTTGTACAGGTATATCTACAGAGTGTTCTAAAGCTCAACGATAACTTGTACCGAGCAAAAGGCCAAGTTATTATACTCCATTTAATTTAGAATTATAAACCACAACAACATTATATTGCGGCTCGTGAACTGTAATCTCTTTACAATTTGTACTAGAGTAACAATTGACGACACGCAAATAAAGTGACATTAAAACAATTTTATTTTGCGGCTCCCAGACTATTGTACTGTACTATTTGCTAGGTAAAAAATAGTTGACTAGCCGCAATATAATGATGCTGTGGTTTTCAATTCTAAATAAAATTAAGTTCGGGAAAAAATAAGGAAAAAAATCCGTGTCACTTACAAGGAAAGGTAACAAAACCCAATCTAATTTTTATTCATTTCATAACTCTTTTTACTCTGAATCCATTAATTGTACATAATTGTTATAAAACAAACCTAACCTATAGAGCTTTACATGATGACCATTTGAAAATTTCTAAAAAATTTACGGTTTCGACGGGAAATAAAAACATCATTCATTCATCATAGAAATCACATAGAAAAAAATATGAAAAACAAAAATTATAACAAATATTATGACTATAATACTATGACTAAAAATTTAATGATACCAGAATCGAAAACATTTTCGTCCGGATAACGTAAAATAAAAACAGCTAAAAGCAGGAGCATATAAAAATAATGTACCCAAGCCTTTACAAAACATATTCCTATATGTGTAAGCTCTAATCTAAATCATCGCGTTCGGTTTAGGAAGATCACGTTTCGCACCCCCGGGGCATTTAGGTGCGAACGTGCGCGGGCAGAAAATGGCGCATTACACTGTATTACTGGCTAACTGAATCGTATGGAAATATCTTTATCTTTGTACCCTTTTCGTGGCAATTGGACTTAACGGCTGAACCTTTGGTAGTTACGATAAAAATTGATAGAAGAGTAGAAATAAGAAACAAAAAGATATAACAAATAAAATAACTCATCGCGTCGGATTCGGATGGCACAGGATCGGTCTGTTTGGCAAACATTAATCACCATCATCCCAGCCTATATATGGCACCGGCCTCCTCTCAGAATGAGAGGGCTTGGGCCGTAATTCCCACGCGGGCCCAGTGCGGATTGGGAACTTCACACACACCATTGAATTTCCTTCACCGTAAGGCTCATAGTAAATTTCAAATGTAATTTCGCACATCAATTCCGAAAAACTCAGAGGTACGAGCCGGGATTTGAACCTACGACCCTCTGCTTGAAAGGTCATAGGTCAAACCGCTAGGCCACCACGGCTTTTGGGAAACCTTGGGGGAGGCCTGCTTAGCAGTAGACGTCTCTCGCCTGAAATGATGATGATACTTCTTATTTTCGCAGCAAATTCTTCGCAGACGAAGTTCCTTCCACATCACATTACCTCCCATCTGTATACATGGCTAAAGCTCATATTAAAGTAAGTTACAAGCGTTTAATACGGGCAAGTTTGCTCATGATAGCGTCGTAACTAACGAGTAGCAGCTGTACTAAATTTAGTAGCAGCGGTAATAGTGTTGCCATAACCATTTTATGTAAATCCGTAGGTCCAGACGAAAAAATCCGTAGAATTCCGCAAATTTCGTGAAGAAAAATCCGTAGTTTCACGGGGATCTTATATTCAACTGCACCTAAACATTTAAATGCTATTCAAAATTAGATTCTTCTATTCTTCCAAATTCCTCCATTTGACCGCATCCAACGTAGAGCTGTTCGATTTGTCGATAGTCAGACACTCTCTGGCCCACTCGATCCTTTGGCTTTGCGGAGGGATGTGGTGTCTCTCTGCATATTATACCGTATTTATCATGGGGTTCCACTGCCGCACTTTGAGGAACCGTCTGTATTTCCATCCTCACCATCTTGATGATTGGCAGTCTAGTACCTTGCGTTTTAAGCGAAACTTTTTTCCTTGCACGACGAAGATCTGGAATCAGCTTACTGCGGCAACATTCCCGGAGCGTTACAACTTAGGGATCTTTAAAAAACGAGCCTACCAATTTCTAAAAGGGTAGGCAACGCACCTGTGATTCCCCTGGTGTTGCGGGCGTCCATGGGTGACGGTTCATTGATTGGTGACCCGTCTGCTCGTTTGCCCCCTCTTATATATAAGATTATATTTTTTTATGAAATTTTTGCCTATTTTGTTTTGTCAACCCACGTTAGCCAGACTAATCTTTATATATATATATCACAGACTAATCTTTATATACATAAAAAGATTAGTCTGGCTAACGTGGGTTGACAAAACAAAATAGGCAAAAATTTCATAAAAAAATAAATATTGGCAATCTATTTTTTACCTAACCTAAAACCTGTTACAATCACCTTCTAGACTGGTAACCCTGTGATTGAACGAATAAATAAATGTGAATTGTCTATTAGAACAAATAAATAGTTAATTCAATTCCGACCACAAAATTAGAAGTATAATACCTAGAGTGTACAAAGTAGAATTCTGACAAGAAATAAATTTTACAATGCATATGCTCGAAAAGTGCCTCTTGACGCGAGTCAACATATCTATAGAAAGTTAGTCATCCCAGCACACTTTCGCTTTCAGTGCGCGCGCATGGCGTAAGACGAACCAATCATGGTTACCCGTTCGCGCCTGTCAACCAATGAGCTTTCAGTGCGCGCGCATGGCGTAACACGAACCAATCATGGTTACCCGTTCGCACCTGTCATGAAAACCCGCCACAGTAATGTTCATGAATTCAGTCTGGAGAATTAATTTAAGTTTAGTAAATTAAAATGGAGAGTTTAAGTGATGAATTTACATAGGGCTTAACGCCGCCTGACGTCCTAGACCAAGCACAAAATTAAATGTGACAGCCTCCTGCTGACTAAACTGATGATGATATGTAAACACATCTACGAGACTTTCCCTCAATGAAAGGTAAATAAGAACGCAACATCTTTTTCCGAAAATGTTTATGAGCGCGCGCAGACAGAGAGCGGTCTGTAGTTCCGAGTTCCGAGTTCGGAGTTATGCGTTCTGAGTCGTTTTCAAAAAGATTGTACGTAATTAAGTGATTTAATAAAATCAAAACTTAATTGATTCCTTTGTGTTACGAAAGTTACCCATATATTTTGTATGACTAACTGTCGTAACACAAAGGAAGCGATCGTGATTTTGTTTTGATTAAGCCCTTAACTATGTACAATTTTTTTGAAAACGACTCTTCTTTCGAATGTACTGAGTCTCTTACGATAACGCACACAGCAGGCGACTGGAACTCTCGAGCGGCCAAAACACAGAACTCTGAACGCGGAACTCGGAACTCCAGACCGCTCTCTGTCTGCGCGCGCTCTTAGCCCCAATATTTTCCTCGCTTAATGCATTGTAAAATGTTGTATGATATACGTGTCGAAAGTAGGAAATGCCCAACTCATGTCGGCTAAACCTAGATAGTCGGCTAGATCTCCGCCATTCGTTGGAAATAGCCTACTTTCCGCACTTGTATCATAAATAACTATTCTATTCATACGCTTCGATTTCCCATCCATTCCGTTCCGTTTTGTTCATTTTTGCTAGTTATCTAAGGTAATTTTAAGAAAAATGAAGCTAGTCTGAAATTCCGTAGAAGCCAAGCATTTCCGTAGGTCTGGGCACAAGGCCTAAAATCCGTAGATCTACGGATTTTTCCGTAGATCTGGCAACACTGAATCCCTCACACACGACGCAGACTTTTCGAGGCATAACTTTCGTTCATGGAGCATTTTTCACGAAAATTGCCTTTATCTTATCTTTGCACTTCATATTTAGGGTTACGTTACGTGCCGTTTGATCTACAATCGGTCGGGAACCTTTTGAGACGAAAGAGTCAGAAGTTACAAGTTAAGAATTAATAAATAAATAAATAATAAATAAATATTAGGGGACAATCTCACACAAATCGACCTAGTCCCAAACTAAGCAAAGCTTGTACTATGGGTACTAGACGACGACAGACATACTTATATACATAAATAAATACTTCAATACATAGAAAACATCCATAACTTAGGAACAAATATTCGTGCTCATCAAACAAATAAATGCCCTTACCGGGATTTGAACCCAGGACCTCTTGCTTCGTAGGCAGGGTCACTACCAACTAGGCTAAAGCGGTCGTTAAATTGACGTTACAGTTTTGCTTGAGATCGACTAATTTGGTTAAACTATAAACCAAACCATGGCTGAACGAACATTGGCCTCCCCCAAGGCTCGCCAAACAGATTGGTCCTGCGCCATCCGCGCCTTCCCGAAACCTAAACCAGGTCATCTTCATATTCCGGTCCGTGGACGCCACTCGAGAACCTTTCGGCCCCATCAGTCGTCAATTCTTCGAGCGATGTGCCCTGCCCACTGTCACTTGAGTCTGGCGATTCCACGAGCTATGTTCTATGTTCGGCTAAAATGATGTTGATAGATAGACCAATCCAAACGTGACAAAAATGTAAAACAGACCTCACAATACTAGCACCAACCAGTCAGTCACAAAAGCGCTCATTGTACCCGGTAACTCGGAGCCACACGTTCCGTATTTTTCGCAATGAGTAAGTGAGTCTCACGGTGTAATTAATGTTCAGTCTCGTACACACAATATAAATATGTAACACGCACACACACACTCACACATTTGTTTTTTTTATATACACTGCAGCGGCCGTGGTATCGAGTCGCCTCATGTGGTCAAAAGTCGAGATAATTTTCAACATAAAATAATTCGTGATTAAACTAGGTATAGTTCTGAGAAATATTAATTCCGAGCTGATATAAATAAATGAAAAACTCGAATGTAGGATGATTAACACATATACCCAAAGGGCACTAGTGCCCATTGGGTATTGACCTACTGGTCAATTGTCCCATAACATTAATTTAACAGATAACCTGTAAATTAGGACTTATCCCGATTTACTAGTATTGGACTTATTTCTTGTAAATTCCATCAAGCCATTTAGGCGGCAGAGCGTGCCAAAACGGGTAAAAAGAATGAAGCAGCTCAACGCAAGAACACATTTCGCTGCAATCTTGTTTGTAACATACATTTTACTTACATATTTTAACAAAGAGTAATTCAATTAAATAAACATTTCCTAACACGTACTCATGTTTACTTATCCCTAATTTGCTGTACAAACACCGTATAACTTTACGACACCTTTAATACGGCTTTAATGCAGCTTTTACTGTAAAAGAGTGTTTTAAGCTATTGATTTCCGCAACTTTATGTTTCTTTTAACGGCCAAGGTATGTCACCGGCATTTATAAAGTCACTTAACGACACTTTTAGTGGGGTTTATCGATGTAACTCTATTCTTTTTATTATTTTTTGTAATAAAATAAAAGCAGAGTACGACCAAGTTTACAATCAGCGTCGTAAATGGAGACGAGTGTAAAATTTAATAGGATAGTTGTCACCATTAAGTAAACCAATAATAAAATTCTAAGACAACATTAAAAAAGAGGGCGATGGAGAGGGCTATGCTCGAAGTTTCTCTGCGGGATCGCATTAGAAATGATGAAATCCGCGCAAGAACTATACCCTGTCTATTTAACAGAGTTAGCAAAGCGTCGTTCCTCTGTTGCATTTTTGTATGCAAATGAAACGGACAAGAAACTGTCAGTGGGCGTCAACAATCGCACGTCGATGGCGGGCTCGGCTTACATGCCGTTTGTTGGAATTTTATCATGTGTCTCTCGTACCTGAATTTTCTCAAGTAACAAAAGCTAAACGAGACAGGGAACCGGCAGCTTCAAACTTATTGACGTAAACCTTTGACAGAATTAAATAATTAAGTTCTACTTACTAACAGTAAAGAGTATTTGCATTGTAATTGCCTATTTTAACAAAAATTAGTAACCAAAGATATGCACTTGTTTTGTACGAAGAATATTTTTTCTTTGTACATTGCTAGTAATGTAACCGAGTTATGTACAAAGAATAAGGGGAGTCCACACTACATACGTATTGCTTAGCAGCAGGACTCTGGATCGTTTTCAAAAAAATGGTACATAGTTAACGGCTTAATCAAAACAAAAATCACGATCGCTATTTTTATGTAACGAAAGTTAGTCATACAAAGTATATGGGTAACTCCGTTACACAAAATAAAAATTATTAATTAAATTTTGTTTTTAATTAATCCCTTAATTGTGTACAAATTTTTTTGAAAACGACTCTTTCTGTTGACACCGGATATTCATAAATACGGCCAGTTTTTTATTTTGTCTTATGCAATGTAACTGTCATAAAAAGGGTAAAGAACATACTTAGTCAACTACCAATTTGTAGAGCCAAATACGATATTGTTACGTCTTGCTATGATCGCCATTGTACCTCTCAAGCTCTTCCGATTCAATAACCGCAACTGAAAGCCTTTTTTTCACCATTCCACCGCAACTCACACAAGGTCTAAAAGCCTTTGCAGCTTTTAAAATTCCTCAGCAAGGCGTCACATGGCAACCTCGCATCTGAATAAATGATCAGCGCATTGAGCCGCAAATGAATTTCTAAATTGAGTCCAAACTTTTTAAAACCGTTCCATGGAACCCGGCCATTTCAATGGCATTATTAACAAGGCTGTATAAAAAATAACAAAGTTTATTGGCCTTACATTTTCGTTGTTCCGGCATTTGAAATCTTGCAATCGTTTCAAAGTTAGAATGCAAGAGTTCGAAAATAATCTGTATGACGTGGCAATGTGGCCAGTATATTATTTGAAATTATGGACCGGGTAAACATCCTCTTAAGTAGATATTTTACAGGCTTATTGACGAAGCTGGTTGCGGATGATGATTTGTGGATTATGACGAAACATGTTGCTGATTTTATTTTGTATATTTATTGACGAGGTCTGTCGCTGATTTCATTCTTGTTTAAATGTTGGTTGATATAGACTGATTTAGGCAACCGCAAAAAAAATCGAACAGATTACGCTCAAGACAAGATTTAATGTTAGATATATACAGGGTGTCCCAAAATTCAAAGATTGCCTGGTACCAGGCGTAAGGCCAAGTTAAGCTATATACCCCGTTCTCAATAGGGCAGTTTGGTGGATACTTAATATTACAAACTATCCAAATCCAAGTCATAACCATGTAGCTATGTATGGGAAAAAAAAATAAAAAAAGCTTTTTGTTGCCATTGCATATCACTAATGTTAGGTAGCCACCAAACTGCCCGCTCGATAACGGGGTCTTAGTTATAAGTTATAACAGTTCTGGTAAACAACAAGAAAAAAAACTATCATCATCATCCCATCCTATATACGTCCCACAGGGCACAGGCCTCTTCTCAGAATGAGAGGGGTTAGGCCGTAGTTCCCACGCGGGCCCAGTGCAGATTGAGAACTTCACACACCATCAAATTTCCTCGCAGGTTTCCTCACGATGTATTCCTACACCGTAAATTTCAAATGTAATTTCGCACATAAATTCCAAGGAACTCAGAGGTGCGAGCCGGGATTTGAACCCACGACCCTCTGCTTGAGAGGCCATTGGTGAAACCCCTAGCCGACCACGGCCTTCCAAAAATTCCATGTCGCTTATAAATAGCTAAGCGATAATAGACTATTTTTCGAAAATATCTAATAGTTACTAAAAGTAAAATAAATAAATCATGGAACAATTGACACCAATTGACCTAGTCCCAAATTAAGCAAAGCTTGTAATATGGGTACTAGACAACGGATAAACATACATACTTAATAGTACATTATTGTCGTGGCCTGGAAGTAGGCAATTGCTGGCTGAGTATGAGTATTAAACGGACGAGCTTGCGAGTCCGTTTAACTAAATACGAAGCCAGCAATTGCTATTCCAGCCGAGACTAATATAAAGCTTTTCTCAAAAATGGTGAAGGAAAAAAAATAGAATAAACTTTTACTAACTTTATTAGGTAGATTAGAAAGAATTGCAAATCACTTAAAATCAAATGTCATAAATCCTTCCCCGCCTTTTTTCATTAAAAAAAAATGCAGGTGTATTTTTCTACCGAAAACACCACAAACTAAACAGCTTGTGCAAACACAATAAAAAAAGTCTGGAGTTCCAACAAAACAACTGATACCGGTAATTTGAATTGGTTATATACGAATAGTGCCAACTTATTACCATGGCCGTTTTAAGTTTTTAAAAAGTTTGAGACTCGACAATAATGGAATTTGTATGCGACATTGTTGTCGAGTATATCGAGCCTGCAATGTTTTTTTCTCAAACATGCTATGAAATATTGACGTTATGTTCCTTATAGTACGCCACGAAGGGTCACGTTGCAGGTGCAGGTGCAGCCGGTGGTGGAGGACGACGAGACGAGAGGTCAATAATGGAATTTCATACAACTTTGCTGGCCAAGGCCAGCAAAGTGATCGTCTATTGTTTCATACCATGACGTTTATAGGTCTATGGCATCATAGCATTTAGCCATTAAAAAAAACTATAAGCAATATTTGCGTTTTGGTTCATTAAGACATTCTGCCACTACGCTTATTTAAGGTAAGGTAAGATGATGATGATGATGGTGTGATGATGATGGTGATGATGATGGTAATGATGATGATGGTGATGATGATGATGATGATGATGGCGATGATGATGATGATGATGATGGTGATGATGAGATGATGATGATGGTGTGATGATGATGGTGATGATGATGATGACGATGATGGTGATGATGATGATGATGGTGATGGTGATGACGATGATGTTGATGATGATGTTGATCATGATGGTGATGATGATGATGGTGGTGATGGTGATGCATGTTTGAGAAAAACTCTATACAAGCCTTGGCCACGAACAGGGATTGCCGGCCTCGTATCTCTAGATGGCCTCGTTAACACTCGGCCATCTATAACTACTCGGCCGGCAATCCCCTATTTCGCGGCCGCTGCAGTAATGTACTATAACTTTTTAATTTTTTTACTGACCATAAACTATGCACTTCACGTTCTGATATGTAAAGAATAATGTCAACTTTTACGGATATTTTTGAGAAATAGTACATTACTGCAGAGGCCGTGAAGTAAGGGATTGATTGACGAGATTTGAGGTATACGGCCGAGTCGTAGACGAGGCCGGATAAAACGAGTCCAGCAATCCCTCTTCCGGCCGAGGATTGTATAGAGCTTTTCTCAAACATGCATCATCATCATCATCATCATCATCATCCATCCATCCATCCATCCATACATCCATCCATACATCCATCCATACATCCATCCATACACCCATCCATACATCCACCCATACATCCATCCATACATCCGTCCATACATCCATTCATCCATCAATATTTCCATACATCCGTACATCCATCCATCCATCCATACATCCATACATCCATCCATCCATCCATACATCCATCCATACATCCATCCATACATCCATACATCCATCCATACACCCATCCATCCATCCATACATCCATCCATCCATCCATCCATACATCCATCCATACATCCATCCATCCATCCATACATCCATCCATCCATCCATCCATCCATCCATACATCCATCCATACATCCATACATCCATCCATCCATACATCCATCCATCTATCCATACATCCATCCATACATCTATACATCCATCCATACATCCATCCATCCATCCATACATCCATCCATACATCCATCCATCCATCCATACATCCATCCATACATCCATACATCCATCCATCCAACCATACATCCATACATCCATCCATACATTCATCCATACATCCATCCATACATCCATCCATACATCCATACATCAATCCATACATCCATACATCCATCTATCCATACATCCATACATCCATCCATACATCCATCCATACATCCATACATCCATCCATACATCCATACATCCATCCATACATCCATCCATCCATCACCAGTAGTTTAGGCGGTTTTATAGAAATAAAAGAAGATAGGTTTTTTTTAATGTCGTAAGTTGGCTGTATGTAATTTTTCCTTTGTCAGTTTAATGTTAGTAAGCAAATTTAAAAAGTTACAGCAGCGGACAATAATGGTTTTTCATACTTACTTTTATGGCCTAGGCCAAGAAGTAATGTAGGGAGCCATAAACAACAAACTTCATGGCTTCATTTCGTGACATTAACGCATACATTTCAAAGCATGTTTGAGAAAATACATATTAAACATCCTAGACTCGAGCACAAACATTCGTATTTTTCACACAAATATCTGCCCCGACCGGGAATCGAACCGGGGACCTCAAGCTTCATAGTCAGGTTCTCTAACCTCGGCTATTCAGTCGTCTAAAGTGATATATTATGTGATTCTACTATCACTTAACTAAGACATACCGAAGACTATGACTATGACTTTAGACGGCCGGATAGCCTAGTTGTTAGAGAACCTGACTACGAAGCTTGAGGTCCCGGGTTCAATTCCCGGTCGTGACAGATATTTGTGTGAAAAATACGATTGTTTGTGCTCGAGTCTTGGATGTTTAATATGTATTTAAGTATTTATTTATCTATTTATGTATGTTTATCCGTTGTCTTGTATCCATAGTACAAGCTTTGCTTAGTTTGGGACTAGGTCAATTGGTGTGAATTGTCTCGTGATATTTATTTATTATTTATTTACATATTTAGTTTTTTCATTTTTTTTCAGTACTGTTGAACTTGACATCTCGCCTGGTACCTGCAGGTTTTCGTTGAGTTTTGGCACACCCTGTAGGTATAAGCACAGTAGATGTGCCACTCCGCTTGCATGCTTTAGATTAGATCATATTCATATTAGATGCGGCCGAGACGTTAACGAGTTCAGGACGAGCTATTCCGAGGAACCATGTAACAGCATACAGGTGGAAATTGCAACAGAGTTTATATTAAGCGCCATACTTGGAATCAAAAAATCAAATCATTATCAAATTTTTTTTTTATATAAATAAAATAAATAAATAAATAAATATCACGGGATAATTCACACCAATTGACCCAGTCCCAAAGTAAGCTCAGCAAAGCTTGTGTTATGGGTACTAGGCAACGGATAAACATACTTATATAGATAGATACTTGATAGATACATACTTAAATACATATTAAACATCCAAGACCCGAGAACAAACATTCGTATTTTTCATACAAATATCTGCCCCGACACGGGAATCGAACCCGGGACCTCAAGCTTCGTAGTCAGGTTCTCTAACCCCTAGGCCATCTGTTCGTCTAAACTATCTCTACATATATGGCCTCTCAAGCAGACGGTCTATTTCTATGTCTATTTCCATTTTTTATTTTGTTGTACCCTTTGACTTTTTTAATTCGGAAAGTTTGATGTGATTTCTGCTCAGAATCTCGAGCTCTTTCGATCCAACTAGGAGAAAAAAGTGTCCTCAAAACTTTCATATAATTTTCGATTCTTTCATTTCGTTACGGTCATATTTAAAGTCTATGAAAAATGGTAACGGAACGGAAAAAAACCTTGGGACACTTTTTTCTCCTAGTAAGATCGAAATAGCTCGTGATTTTGAACAGAAATCACATGAAACTTTCCGAATTAAAAATGTCGAAAGGTATAACAAAATAAAAAATGGCCCACGTGTGAAATTACATTCATTATGAGCTTTACGGTGAAGAAATATATCGTAAGAAAACCATTACACACCGGCGAGGCAAGTCAGTTGTGTGTTAGAAACTTTTCGCGCCTGTGAGACCGCGTGGGAACTACCCCCAAGCCCTCTCATTTTGAGAGGAGACCTGTGCCACGATCAACATGCTTTTAACCGTAACGGATTTACTAGCATATTATGGTGACCAACTTTATTGTGTTGTTTACTCTGTCCCCAGTTATCCAAAGGACACTTCATACTGTTTCATAGAATAATGCTTAGGTTGTACAGGAGACAAAATAAATAAATAAAATAAAATAGTTGACCCATCATGACTTTTAGGGTTATGAAATTCGGAATAATAATGTATTTCATATTTTAACATACACTGTAAAAAAGTCTTCACTCAAAGCTAAGTATTCAGAAAATCACATTTCAACCCCTAGAGCAAAACCATGCCACTTTATTTCCTATATTAGCAACGACTCACAACTTTCAGACCTCGCAAAGTAAAACAAAATGCTCACCATGATACAACATCATTTTGCTCTTATCCAAACAACAGAAAGTAGAACAATGTACCAAAAAATGGAGTATTCCTATTCCCAAAGCTCACCTGACAATGCCGAGCCAAAAATAGTTGTTCCCATTCGTAGCAGCGCTGCAGCTACGTAGAGTGCTACGGCGTAGAAGGTCTACGAAACGTAGCAAGTGTTCAGATTCCATTTGACATGTTTGTTATCACTCGTTACGCTCTGGATCATTGACATAATTCGTGCTGTCCATCATCATCATCATCCCAGCCTGTATACGTCCTACTGCAGGGCATAGGCTTCCTCTCAGAATGAGAAGACTTGGCAAGTCGGACCCAGTTCGAATTGAAAACATCACACACACACCATTGAATTTCGCAGGTGTATGCAGGTTTCCTCACGATGTTTTCCTTCACCACATTTATGCCCACTACTTTTGTCGTTTTTCGATATTTTGTAGGTCACGACAAGGTAGGTACAAATTCGTATTCAAATATTAATTTCAGAGTTTTTGTGGGTCGACACGTTATTCCTTATCAGTATCCGATTATGGTTGTCTGTAGAATATGGCACCTACTGTGTAGCGAAGGAAGATCTTAATTTTGCCCTCACTCACTATGGTATACAATATACATAAACACGTAATCTTGGCCTGCCAGCGATCGCTCAACTCGTATCAATCATCACGTCAACGCCCCTGCCTTGTCATTATTAAGTAGGTTCAATTATTACGAACTAGCCAGCCAGCCCCAGCGCCAGAATTCAAATTTGTGGTAAGGCTTCTTTATCTTTTTCATTGAATGAAGCAAAAATCCGACAACGTCTTTCACCTACCAGCCAGCTTATCCACTAACGGTGTTAGTGGCAGTAACAGGGTACATTTTCGAATGACAACTGCCAATTAGAATAGGATCACTACGTATGACCTGTGTATGTAGTTATTTGACCTGGAGTCCCTATATATATTTCGGTCAATGAAATTGTGCCATTGGAATAGTGTTATAGTTTTGCTGTGCTATTTACACTTGTTAGTAAAATGCTGTCTTATAATTGTTTGGTGAGTTTTCTTTGTATATTGTATGAAATGTATTCTGTAATGTATAATATTGAAATTGTAATCTGTTTTTAGAAAAAATGACTTAGTGCCAAGTTTCTAGCGGCGCATTCTTCTTGGCAATCATGGTCTTTCCGAAAACGCTGGTAGACTCAAAAAAATACATGTAAAGGAACCCTTAACGGCCATTTTACAGAAATAAACTTTTGATTTTGATTATTGATTTATCGACGGCAGGTGGTGGGGCAGTACTCTACCATTTAGAGCAACTAAACACACTGCTATGATGCTCATCTCATCAGGCAAAGTTTCTATATGAACGAACGGCCAAATGCAGTTCGCAAATCTCCACCTTTCATGCTATTTCCCTCTCGTCCTATACAACCATCTCTTACCTGAGCACGATGCCATCAGCCCTCTCCTCGCTCGCAATACTCGGCCGCGGCGAACTCCCAAGCCGGCTGCTCGCGGATTTCCGCCGCAATTCGTGCGTTTCCGCCTCTTCTTTGCTGGTGAACGAGATGCGCGGCGTTTGCGCACGGAGCCCACATACTTTGTGCGTCGACACGCCCCGGCATAGCATCTGGCTTTGGGTTAGATCTGCGAACAAAAAAAAGTTAATGTAGAATAGGTATCATAATCTATCTCGATTCTGCAGCGCTCGGGTATGTTCGCGGAGGCTAGAATGGACTGCTTTTATGCCACCATGAGAACGCGCTGCACATCCCTGGTGCGCAGGGTGCATGCCAACTCCATCGGCATCCTAACTACATTCGCGCATCGATGTTCCATGAAGAACAACCCTTGAAAGATTTCGTGTCTTTAGATTTAGCAATTGAGACTTCGAGATTTTACGTTTTTAAGTACATTCTTAGGTGGGTACCCCACGATAAAGTTGCATGAGACAAAACCCGCCTCGTCAAAGAACTTATCATCTTTTGACGTGACTTCGTCTGAATAAATCGATGAACGCCGGCTGCACGCACGAAAAAGGATGACGCAATATAACGTACATGTACGTACATGTCCCGTATAAGAGAGAGCAGCGCGCGCCAGGATGTACAATGCGGGGTGCGGGGGGATTAAAGGGGGGGCGAAAATTTCTGTGCCGCAGGATGCACCGTTTTCAAGATATTTGACAAAACACCGGTCCTCGTCCGATCACCGAGGTTAAGCAACGTCGGGCGCGGTCAGTACATGGATGGGTGACCGCCTGGTTTCATTTTTGTTTTTTGAACGTTTTGTTGTGACGTTGTCACGTTTTTAACCGGTTTTTTTTTTATATAAAACTGACCCGTGACTGACCACTATCACACCTGATGAAAAGTGCAGATGAGGCCAAGGGTTGTATCTCACTCGTTCAGTAGCCTATTCACTCTAGCCTTGAATACTACTATCTTTGAACATAAACTATCGTGAGACAAAATCATAGTACGCGATTGGAAGCAGCCACCGTGGAGTGTGCTCTGTGATGAAGGGCTACGGATTAGCCCGAAAAAGTTGATCTAAACTCGATCATAGACGTGAGTTATCAGTAATTTTTGACGTGACACCGTCTAATAAATCGATGAACGCTGGCTGCATACACGAAAAAGGATGACGCAATGTAACGTATATGTAACGTTACGTAACGTTAGGTACATGTACCTACAGAGCAGTGAAGGCCAGTTGCAATATTACATAATACGATCTTAGGAGTGTCAACGTCATAAAGAAGAGATTACTTTTGTACC
Source organism: Archips xylosteana (assembly GCA_947563465.1). Lineage (NCBI taxonomy): Eukaryota > Metazoa > Arthropoda > Insecta > Lepidoptera > Tortricidae > Archips > Archips xylosteana. The sequence goes on along the minus strand of OX387348.1, from coordinate 18,332,587 downwards.
CTGTCACTTTAACGTAATTTTTGAAAAGCCATACGAAATTATGTCACGACTAAAAGCGACAAGGTACATAAATGATCACTTATTTATGACGTTGACTTTTCTAGCGCTCGGATAATTTTCATGCGGGGGGTTTGAATGTTTTGTTATGACGTTGTCACGTTAAACTATCGTCCGTAAACCGACTTTACAGACAACCGGTTTTTTCACTATAACCTAACATCTCAATTTTAAAAGAACTCAATCATACACAAAATACCTGAAATCATAAAATATTCCCCACTACAATCATATATTTATAGGAAAACAATTCAAGCAATAAAACCTTTATAGGCAATTGATGGAACGGTAGCATCATATATAAAACTGAATACAACCGAGATCGGAAAAGCAATATAAAATTCCCCCAGTGCCCTTTTCCCCGAGTGGCAATCGGTAAATATTTGGCAGAAACAACGCTAAATAGAGAAGCGTCAGCTGCCTAATAACGCTTTATAGGAATGTTAGTTCCGTAAAAAATGGTCCGGGGAAGCAAGGAGCGCAGAGAGGGCGACGAGTAGTGTAGGAGCTTGCGGGGATTCCTCTTAGCTCGTTATAACACGAGTTTTGGTTTTGATGTGATTATTTCATCTTCAGGAAGAAGAGAAGATCTAAGTAGCAGTTACCACGTAGCTAAGAGGAGAGATCTGCTTTCACCAGGCACTGTTTGTATAAACAAACAAATAATTGTTCACTCATACAATTTTTTTCATTTTATGGTACTTTACCTACTTGAAAATCATTGTAAAGTTTGACCTTTATTTGCATTATTTTTTTTTGTAAAATTAACCTCGATGATTTTAATTGATTCTACCTTAAGGAAAACTTAAAAAATATGTAACAAAATAAGTTAATGTGAATGTTGTGATGGAAATTTCCATCACCATGCCAAGAAGAGTTAAAGCTTAATATTTTGCAGACGGATACCTACATTGAAAAATGGTTGTTGTAAACCTACAATGTTTTGAAAAGATTTAATCCAACCCTGTGTATTTAGACGGAAAAAAATAAGCCTCATTTTACTTGTAGGGGAGGCACCTCAAAATAAAGTTTTTTGGCTCTGTCATTTTATTTTACCACTTTTTCCGCGTGGTGAATATATCATCATCATCATCCCATTCTATATACGTCCTACTGCAGGGCACAGACATCCTCTCTGAATGAAAGGGTTAGGGCCGTAGTTCCCACGCGGGCCCAGAGCTTACTGGGAACGTCACACACACCATTGAATTTCTTCGCAGGTTTCCCCGTAAATCTAGTGGTAAATTTCAAATTGAATTTCGCACATTAATTTCGAAAAACTCAGAGGTGCGAGCCGGGATTTGGACACATGACACTCTACTTGAGAGGCCATAGGTCAAACCACTAGGCCACTGGGCTAAACTCACTTGAACTTTCTCTTAACGATATTTTCAAGGAAGCCCTGTAGTTATCTGTAAGTAACCCACATCAGACGACTTACACTAAAACGCTAGCAAGCTCTCAGACTCTCACATTTTGTTGATGAAACAGGATCCTATGAAAAAGTTGTTTTTGTGACTTCAGGCAGAGGCCCGTTTTTATGCGTACATCTGCCCTAACAGGCTGTTTTGTGCTTAACTCGTGTCAAATTGACGGAACGTGTTTAGAAAAGAGATGAAGTTGAGGATCACTCAGGGATCACTGGTAAACTAGATTTGAGCCTTTTTGACTACGTTGATTAGGTGGGTGTTTATCTAATAATTTTATCGATTTCCTCCAAAACAGCTTGACCGATTTTTATGAAACATTTTGCTCCATATTTGGTTCGTCTGAGAATAGGTCGTAGGCTATTTTTTAAAGCACTATTCTTCGCAGACGGAGTCACGGACAACAGCTAGTCTAATATATAAAAATCTCGTGTCACGGTGTTTGTTATCGAACTCCTCCGATTTTTATGAAACATTTTTGTCTATATTTGGTAGGTCTGAGAATAGGTCGTAGGCTATTTTTTATACCCCTAGGTGATCTACATCTTCACTAATCTATACTAATATTATAAAGAGGAAAGATTTGTTTGTTTGTTTGTTTAATAGGCTCCGAAACTACTGGACCGATTTCAATAATTCTTTTGCCGTTAGAAAGCTACATTATCACTGAGTGACATAGGCTACTTTTTACCGCGGGAAAATACCTTTTCCTACGGGAAAATTAATTTATCGCGAGCGCAGCTGCGGACGGAAGGCTAGTATAATATTATAAAGAGGAAAGATTTGTATTTTGGTATGTATTGAATAAACTTAAAAACTACTGGACCGATTTCAAAAATTCTTTTGCCTTTAGAAAACTACATTATCACTGAGTGACATAGGCTACTTTTTACCGCGGGAAAATACCTTTTCCTACGGGAAAATTAATTTATCGCGGGCGAAGCTGCGGACGGAACAACGTTTGCTGGGTCAGCTAGTCTTATATGTAAAAAAAACTCTTGTCATGGTGTTTGTTACCGAACTCCTCCGAAACGGCTTGACCGGTTTTTATGAAATTTTTTCTCCATATTCGATAGGTCTGAGAATAGGCCGTAGGTTTTTTTTTACCCGTTTTTCTTCGCAGACGAAGTCGCGGGCAACAGCTAGTTGACTTATAAGTCTTGTGAAAATAGACTTTGATGTTAGCTTAACATTTGGTAGCAAAGTAAACGGTTGCGGTACTCTAAAGATGAGCTCTGGTTAAGTTCGAAACGTGTTAGTGTAGTTTAGTGGTGTGACAGTTGGGTTTGTATTATTTGTGTGTGTTTGTACATTGTGTAGGGGGAGGAACTGCATGAACATGCATTTCTTACATAAACGTAACTATCATAAGGTCGCGGGTGACAAAGTAATTGTTTCAGTTCATTAATATGGACCTCCGCAAAGTAACGCCTGATTCAATAAAATATTTTACGTGGTTATCTAATTCAGGAAAACTCGTACGAAAATGCTTGTTCAAAATTATCGATTGTTGTCGATTTTCAGGCATCACAGAATCTCCTACTAAGGCAATTTGCTTCTTCGTGCTCCAGTGGAGTGGAGGCCTTAACTTGATTTTCAGGAGTAAATTAATTACAGGAATGGATTTCCAAATTATTCTGTTTGTTTTGAAAGTGACGGGAGAATTTATTTTATTAAGTGCTTGTTGTTTGATCAGTAGTTAAAGATACTAATAGTCAAATTGCCTTTGAAATGCGTTAACTATTGTTATGTTTGCCATATATTTTAACTATTAGTTTGTTTAACTATTGATCAAACAACGGGCTCTAAGTTTCGAGTTTGAAAACATAAGGTAAACTTACCAATGCTCGACGCCCAACGCCCTGTAGATGAAACCTACTTGTCACCTCTCTTACTATGACATATAGTATTGGGTCAGTATCGAGCACAGGGACGTTTACCTTAATAATTTACAAAATCATACGTGCTACAAAGAAAGTAAGAGTTTAGGATACATTATCAATTTACTTGCCAGCAAATGCAACTTAAAAAAATTTGAAAAGCTCCCGAAATTTTAATTTTGAATTCCAATATCGATACCGGATTTTTTAATTATTTCGCGAGCTTTTCAACTGTTTTTGAGATCGATCGATCAATTTGGATGAAAAGTTCCGGGGGTAATAAAACTTGTATTCTACAAAGAAACTCATCCACTCGCATAGGACGAGGAAATCTGTTTAGGATACAACATACAGACAAACAGAGATATACGTCAAACTTTTAACATCATTTTTTTCTCTCGGATGTAAAAAACAAAAAGTCCCATTGATTTTGGCACTCGTAAGTTGTTCTTTATCAAACTATTTACTAGGTATTTAAACAGATATTAATATTACATCCTGCAGTTGATGTTTCGGCCCATAGTTTGGCCTACGGCTTACATCATTATATAGGTAGACTGATATTAACACGTTCGCCGCCGGCACTATTTCACTAACACATAAGGTGTGTCCACATTTGTTTCATTTTGGGTACGCATCATAATGCCATAAAATAAATAAATAAATATAAATGTTTAATTTATTGAATCAGGTGTTACTTTGCGGAGGTTCATGTTTATCACGCATCACTCGTAGAACTGATGGCCGATGGGCCAAAAAGGTTTTCGAGGGGCGTCCACGGACCGGAAGAAGCGGTGTAGGTAGGCCTCCCACAAGATGGAGCGACGACCTGGTTAAGGTTGTGGGATCGCGTTGGATGCGGATGGCACGGGACCGATCTGTTTGGGGAGCCTTGGGGAGGCCTATGTTCAGCAGTGGACGTCTTTCGGGTGAAATAATGATGATGATGATGATTCATCTCACACTATCGGTCCGACAAGCAACCCAACAGATTTTAAAGATAGTTTCCTCAGAATATTTCAAGCCAATAATGTAGTATAAATTCCTAAAAAATATTTGCATAACAGACAACATCACGATAATTTTGTCTGCATTACCAACTTTCACTAAAGGCCTTGTTCTTGAAAAAAAAAGTTAATATTGCCGATTAGACCCCGGTTCGAGTATTTTTTTTCACTTCTCACCCTCTCTTATGACTCTGACGTATTTGTGAAGACATTATGCTATTTTTAACTTGACAACACGGCAATTCTCATATTCAATATGGATGTCTTCATCGAAAATGAGGACACGAAGACTGTCAATGATACAATTCAAAACAAAAGTTCTGTAGAAGGTCTGTATCAATTATGTTAGTGACAATACAACGTAAACAACAACAAATTATAACAAAATGTAGCGCAGCACGAATAAGAAGATTAATTATTCAAAGATTGATTACTTACGGAATAATCAAATCATACTAATGTTATCGATTATCGACATAGCTCGATGGCACAAGTTGAAGTGTCCACATTGCTTGAAGAACAGTTATAGGCGAGAAACTTAAGTATCTAAATGGCCTGAGGCCGTATTGTCTAACGCTTCTGTCGCTTGCCTTCGCTTTCACCATCTCCTTCTGTCATTATTTTATACCGTTTGACAGAAAGAAATAGTGATTGCGAAGGCAAGCGTCAGAAGCTTTAGACAATAAGCCTGCTGTTGTTTGTACCTAGTAGTAACATGTCTGTATCTGTAATGATAATGCTGTGGCTCTAGTGAAAAAGGGGTTAAGTCTTCAGAAGTTGAACAGCTGATTTCGACTTAGCCCCCTTTACACATAAAATAGAAAATAGCTGTTTAATTTCTGCAGACTTAACCCTTTTTTCACTAGAGCCACTTTCATTATGATCGATGCCTGTTGACAACCATGCACCTCATTAGTTCCAAACTAAGACAGAATGAGTGGTGGCGCTAGTATCGTACATCAAAAGATTATGTACAATCAAGTGTAAAAATATGGGTGCACACAACTTTCTCATAAATATGTCCCATAGCTCTTATGTCGTCGAATTAAGGTATACGGATATAACGATGGGAGGATTAAATCGATACTTATTTTTGCACATGACCGTACATAAGGTTTTTAGAGTATGTTTGAGTCTGTTCCATGTTAATTGACCTCGAAATATATGGTCCCAAAAAACCAAACCTTTCTCTTATTTTGAGCACCCAATTTTACAGGAGGCCTTTCTTCAACAGTAGAGGTCTTCTGCCTGATGATGACTTATCCCACTAACATTATAAATGTTAAAATATGGATGGATGTGTGGATGTTTGTTACTCTTTCACGCTTAAACGGTTTGACGGATTCTGATGAAATTTGGCACTCAGATTTTAATTTGGATCAACATATATATACATATCAATAGATAGTTTTTATCTCGGAAAATTGCATACTTTCCGCGGGATAGTGATAAAAAATTCTTCTCAAACGGAGTCACAGGCAACAGTTAGTATAATGCAAAGTTTGTGAATGTGCGCATGCATGTATATGTAAAAATAATTATTTTCGATTGAAAAACTTACTTCAGGAAGTCTAATAATTTGCTAGAATGATTTTCAAATTACTTATATAAATACGGTGTCATTTCTAAGGTCTTTAAAGAATATTATTCGTTAATAACGTCGGCCTTCCATTTACCAGTGCTCACGGCCATCTTGAGAGCTTGTTCCAAATTCAATTACTCCCTACATTAGGAAGCGATGTAGCTACACTGCTACAAGTTGGGTAGCTTCGGTGAGTATGGAAGGTTTACAGAATTTTTATTAAACTATCTAGAATAACCTTTCTCAAACTATGCGTCAAAGCACGCACATTTTATAGTATTTTTTATGAAAAAACTCCGGTAAAAATAAAAAAATATTTTTAAAAAGGTTTTTTTTACAAAAAAAAAATCAGCAGTTGATTGACTTAGTTTGAAAAAACACTCTCTTTTTGTCGAATTTTTTAAATCAAAATGTACCTAGTTACGTCTTTGACGTCGTACAACTTTTAACACTGATCAGTGTGAAAGTAAACGTCCGAGTACTGTTCACTGTCCCAGTAGTTTATTTTCACCCATGAAATTAATATGACAATTTTAGTAACGCATAGTGTTGCTAGGTCGAATCACAAAAAGTCAGGAGATATGTTACGTACAAAAAACAGGAGACCGAGAAAGAAAAGCTAAAAGTGAACTTCTTTTAAAACACTAATTATTTTTGTCTTTCGATTGATTACTTATTTTTGTCAGTGGAGCAGAGTTTACAACGTACCAAAGTGAACAAAAAGCGAACTAAAAACTTTACTTTTGCGTTTATACTACTGCGTTGTATACAAACGATCATAATTGCATAGACACATTTAGGGCGATTTTCGCCTGTAGTCGTTTGGAGTCTGATTGTATGGGTAGTGAACAAATCAAACTAGATGGCGCTACTGGCAAAACTCAAATGCATTCGTGTGTTACTTATTGTTTTGCAAACAGTAAACATAATTCATAAAATCCACCGGGAATGTGAATTTCTGTAAAATAAACCTTTCTGATGCAGCTGGGTGAAAACAGTGGAGAAGACGTCGCCCAAAACCAGTGGATCTCCTTTAGAATCAGGACACTGGTAACACATCTAACATAATACTGTTCAGCCAGAACCGGTCACCTAAACACGATTACCTCGGGCTCATAATCAAATCATCTGACCGCGGTCCTGTTTGTTAGTTGAAGAAGTTAAGTTGACAGTTCGAGCCTCGGATTGACCCACAATCATTGTTGGCTCCACATTTAATATTTACGAATGTCAATGTAATAAAGTCCTTATAGCACACGCTTAGAATTAAACTGAGTAAACTGACTCAATTCGAATTATTCTCATTTCAAATGTAAACCTGTTTTTTATTTTTAAAATGTGAATATTTCATATCATGTGTATGTGTCCGACACACGTATATTTTTATGAACATGTAAAACATGTGTTCCAGAAGCAAATACGAGTATCTATTTAGCGAATTTCGGGATGTACACCTAAATGATCACTCAGAATGGTCTCTTAGTGTAACACGCGTCAAATAAATGTCGAGAAGCTGGGTTCTGTTCCAAGCCCGAGCTTAATTACTAATTAATTAATTACTTTATTGTTTACTGTGTTCTCTGAAAAAATACATAAATAAATAAATAAATATCACGGGACATTTCACACCAATTGACCTAGCCCCAAAATACGCAAAGCTTGTGTTTTGGGTACAAGGCAGCAGATAAAAATACTTAAGTAAATGAAGACTCAAGCAAAAACATTCGTATTTTTTACACAAATATCTGCCCCGACCGGGAATCGAACCCGAAACCTCAAGCTTCGTAGTCAAGTTCTCTAACCACCAGGCCATCTGGTCGTCTAAAAAATTTAAAAATAAAGAGCGAGAGAGAGATAAAGAAAGAAAAGACAAATTAAAAAACCATCGAATAGTATAAATTAGGATGCACTTAGCATAACGTTGCGGCAATTTTAGCCGCAACTCTGATTTTCAGAAGGACGCCTTTAAAAACTAAACATAAGAACATAGTTACATACTGTGTACTTCACAATGAAAGTTAAGTACAAGGTGGAAGCAAGTATGGTGGTAACACTTGCTTAGTTAATTCGTACTTGCACTAAAAACCTTCCCAAACTAGGATTTGTTACGACTATTATTATATTATTTATAGGGCCAACAACACACTGGTATCGCGTAAAGCGCTGCGAGTGTCTATGGACAGTGGTGTTCATTTAACAATCAGGTGACCCACTAGTTCGTTTGTCTGGCCTCTCTAACATTAAAAAAAAAATGTTTGATTTTGGGTATTATGAACATTTCTTCCACAATGAATGAGTGAGTTTTCGTGTCTCTTATACAAACTGTCTACCAACAAACCAGACAAATAATTTCGTCCCCAGCTTTGTTGTTAGACGTCCAAGACAAACAGCATTAAGTCAACAATCAAATCCGCACAAATGTGGTCTTTACATCCACTTAATTGAGTTTAAAATGAATTAATTCCATTTGTACTGGCTTGAAACCATAGAACAGTATGTTCTGAAGGACATCTGTTGAAATTTGAACGTTATATGCAATGAAATAGGTTTAAAATTAATGAGTTTGGTTGTGTTTTGAGTTCAGGTGTTTGCTGAACACCGCCAGCCAAATGTCTGGTGCAGGTTGTTTGGCAAATAAGCCCCTGTTGTTGTATCTTGATTGCATTGTACAACGTTTCTTGATTTGTTTTCAGTAATTTCACATGTTGTTTTTTAGGGTTACAAAGTTCTGTCTGTTTCTACAGACGTACAGTCGACTAAGAAATTCCTGTACCACCCTAAGGCTCAATTCAATATCAAAGGCAATTTTCACTTCCAATGACAGTAAGCCTTATTGTTTTTATTCTGATGGTAAATAAATTATTTGGTCTACTATATAATGGACAAAATTGCCATGTGATTGTAGACGGTGATTATGTTTTTTAATGATTTATCGATATTTTGACGCATATAGTCAAGGTCAAGGTTTTTTTTTAAAGGCCGGCATCAGATCAGTGACTCACTTTGAGTTGTTGATATTTATGGGCGGTGGTGATCATTTTCCATCGTTTGTCTCCCTCTCATAATAAAAAGGTCATTAATATAAAATATATACGTTACTAAGGAGTCATAAAACCATGCTATACACTAACCACAAGATTGGGGTTTACATGTATTTGATGCGATAACTGTATACATATTTGTGCCTTCGACTGTAGCAGCAGGGGCAGACTGAAGAATTTGCGGGCAAAGGATAGGGTTCCACAGCCGTAATGAAAAAATCCTTGCATATAAAAAAAGAAAGAGAGAAAAATATTTATTTGTGACAATCTTAAAGTTAAAGGTGAAAAAACGGTAACAGATACAACATTACATTATCACAAAATGGTCCCAACTCAGCATGATGTCAGCTATGCAGCTGACGCTGGTCTTCCGTTGGAACCATTTTACCCACAATTCAAACGTTAACTAATCAGTGAAACCGAAAACTAAAATTTTATCACTAAGCAATCCAAAAAATAAAAAGAAAATACATAAAACACAAAAGGCATCTATAATAAGCATACAAGAAAACAATACCAAAAATGGTGTCTGCATAGACCGAATACCTTTGCCCTTGCCATTTAATATATCCAAAACGAAAACAAACATGGAAACATAGACTAATTTAGTTAGGTTAGGTTAGTTAGACATAAACACAAACAAACAATAGCGTGGTATCTGGCGTCGGTCGACCGAACCAAGCCCTTTCAATAAAGAAAGAAAATATAACATATAAATAAAATGGGAAGGGCAAATCATCCGTTTCAACCAAAAATAACAACATTTTAGCGAGATAAACAATAAAAAAGACAATGGTGAAACACATGGCAGGCCGACAGGACGCAACAACAGGTATGCTTCGTTCAGTTATATTATATAATATATAACTAAGTGCAAAGTCCAAAGCATAAAAGTATATTTTATTGGAATCTGGTAACTTTGATATTAATTAGGTATATTTTGATTACATATTCCGTGGGTCTAAATAACATGGAGTCGCTATTTACACAATCATGCGAAAGAGAAGCGCATCATTGTTTAATCGCCTTCGCTCCAGCCCGAACAGCATCCTGAGCGTGCTGGCGCGGCGCTGGGACTCGCCCCTGCTGGAGCGTCGGGCGCGGCTGCACGCGCCCGCCGCCCCCGTACCCCGGCGCTTCTAGTTGTACCTCATTTTATTTTTTATTTTATGTTTTTATGATAATTTTAATTTTAATTGTAATTGTAATTGTATAACACTAACCTTAGATTTTAAGTTGCTTGTAATTAACACTATGGATTTGTGATGGTCCGAAATAAAATATTTGTATTTGTATTTGTATTGCCTTTATTAATAATATTTATTTAAATGTAAGTCAATCTAGTAACGAAATGTCATTTGGGCATGTTGTCAACGATTAAATATGCCCCGATGAAGTGCATAGACTGTGAACGAATTTTTTCGACTCATAAATGGGTCTTGAATTCACGACATTGTGCATTTACAACTGAAAATTGTAAAAAAATAGTCTTTTTTTTTTAATTCGCGATTATATTTTTTACCCATAACCATTCAAGTGTTATTGAATTGTCGCTAAATATTTGTTACATATAAATTATAGTACAATAATAAATCTATAAAATAATTATATTTTTTATTAACAATATAAGGAAGTCTCTATTGTACGGAACAGGGTTATGTTTTCAAAATGACGGGCGTTTTTCCGAGCCTTGGTAATGTGATATACTAAAAGAAAAGTTTTTCTAATGTATTGTTTTGTTTTGTGACATAACATGTTTTTTCTATGTATCTAAGACACAACACAACACACGTTATTTCCGTGTATAGGTTTTTTAAAAGTAAAAAAAAAGTCATGTTAATATAATAATACAGTTGCAACAGTAGATGTAAGTTATAGTTTATTACTTGCTTTACATATTGGCATTAAAATCTCATTTTCAAAAAAAAGTGACTAGACATGTTTTTTCCGTGGACCCTTCATTTTCAGAAATAGTCAGTTATTTAATCAGGAAGCTGTTTATTTCAAATACCCCAAGAAAATGTTTTAATGGCAAATTTTATCATCAAAAGGGTTTCATGATATTAGTATGCCTATCTAATTATCGTGTCCATGCCGTAAAGCTGATTAAATGTTTTAATTAAACTTGGAAACAAACATCAAAGGTCTGAGACAGCGTGTTTAATGCTTGCTTTATTAATTGAAACGTTATATTTACGGTGAAGTATTTTAAGTACTGAGCTTTATGGCAAACTTGAAATAATATTTTTTAGGGTACCGGAGACAAAATGGCAAAAACGGAACCATTTCAGGTTCGCAATGTCTGTCTGTCCAACCGTCCGTCCGCGGCTTAGCTTAGAGACTATTAGTGCCAGACAGCTGTAATTTTGCAAGGATATATGTAGCAAATAGCAATTATACCACAGACAAGTTAAGAATGATGAGACAACTTAAAGAAATAAGTAAAGAACTCTTAAGTTAAATTAGGACAAACCTAGCTGCAATTCAATTAAATCGAACGAAACCAGTTCGATTTGGACTGATAAAAGCAGCCCGATTCGGACCGCTCTGCTCATAGTCGCAAACGGAAATTGGACCCGCGTAGGTACAAAACTGTCAAAGACAATCGAGATGGACGTGAAGTTTAATTTAATTTAAAATTGGAACGCGGTTTAGCTAGTTTGTTTTGAATTTCTGATTATTTATTTTGTATGGATTTGTTTGAAACACTACTTAAAAAACTACTTTTGGCTACTTTGGGTGGTAAAATAAGATTTTGTTTTAAAATTTCATTTTCAATGCAAGCTTTTTCGCTGACTGTACTTTTTGTTGACTGTATTTGCATTGTCACCCAACTTACTATCGCCCCAGACGTCAGCTTGCCATTTTCAAAACAAATTTGCTTGCAGCCATTGATGTTGATTGCTATGGATTGGTATGGACAGATGTCTAGCCACTGCACGCAAACTGGGCCTATAAGGTGCTCAGCTGGCGTCTGGGCCGATGGTACATAGTATACCAAATTTCAAATAAATCCGATCACTGGAAGTGGGTCAAATTCAACTTCCAAGATTTGACCGTAGGTGCAACGTACATACATACCTATTTACATACATTGAAAGTTAATAAAAATCTTTTAAAAAATATTTTATTTTATTGTCATTCTCATGATATCCACTCCTTATAAGACACTCTTATTTTCAGAAAAATAACCAAAATAAAGGAATTATCAAGATCCAAGCTACTTAAGTAACAGTCGGGGTTCCCTATCTTTTTTTTATTGCGAACCCTATCTGAAGCTTATCGGTCGTAATAAACCCGAGTCAATGAACTTATTATCTTTCTAGCCACTACCACTTTTATTAGGATCCAGTAGTTGATAGAACGTTTATTTATTTCTTAGCCGATGTACATCTGAGGCCGTATTGTCTAACAATTCTGACACATGCCTTCGTTTTCACCATCTCTTTCTGTCATCATTTTATACAGAAATAGTGATTTCGAAGGCAAGCGTCAGAAAAGTTAGACAGTAAGCCTGCTGGCCCGAGCTTTGGTCTATAAATACTTTGCTTTGACCATTTTGGGCCCCATGGTCCATTTCCTCGTCGTCTCGTGGGATCTCACGATATGACTGCCGGACAGAGATCGATACCGGTATTAACTAAAATCGAAAATATCTTTCTTAATTTGCAACATTTCCTTGATATTGTAGTGCATCTTGAACGGTTTTCCTTGTAGGTCTAAACTGGGCTATAGTGTTGAGTGCAACCTACCTTTAATAATCTGTGGCAGCTAGGCGTATCGTTATAACGGGTATGTATTACAATACCGAAGTACGAAAGACCGAATGTATTAAAACATCGAATGGGTCAAAAGAGCGACACGATTTTTTAAGATTTTTATAAAACAAACCTAACCTAACCTAATGGGTTCTGAATGATGCCGTTTTAATAAATTCTGAGAAGTTTACGGTTTCAGAAAAAAATCGTGTCGGTCTTTTGACCCATTCGATGTTTTAATACATTCGGTCTTTCGTACTTCGGTATTGTAATACATATCCGTTATAACGACATTACGACACAAGTGTTGTTTATGGGGAACAGAGTAGGATAGATTAGATTTTTCTAAAGTCATATTATCTATGTTCTTATTTAAAATGTTCGTGACAGATAGAGCTTAAGCGGCATGAAAACGTCCCGAAAAATATAAGCCAACGATTGGATTATATGTCATTTGCCCCCTTCAGTTTGAATGACGTAACGCGATCGTAAGATGAAGCTGTCAAATGGGTTTTTGGACGTTTTGTATCGCAGTTTTGCTGCTAACACTCTATCTAGTGTATAAATAATCTAAGTTCGTGACCATGTAAAAAACAGATAAAAGTACTGTAGTAGAAAAAAATTCTTAAATGCCAATCAGAGACAGTGTAGCTTTCTATTGGTGAAAGAAATTTTGAAATCAGCCCCGAAGTTGAATTTACTTATTTCATCATCATCATTAGGTATATTTAAGAGCTGGGCTCTGGTTGGTGAAGTAATTTCCAGCTTAGTCTGCATTCCGCGTTTTCTTTCACTTCTTTATATAATGAAACAGTACCTGGGCGACCGAGCTCTGCTCGGGCAGAAACTCAGTACCAAGCGTTTTCCCAGAGATAAGACCAAGCCAGATCAAGTTTTCATCCCCGATAACCCCCAAATACCAAATTTCATCGAAATCGTTGGAGCCGTTTCCGAGATCCTGATTATATATGTGCGGGGGAGGGGGGGGGTGGGGGAGGGGTTTCAGGGGGTTTCAAAGGGGGGATGAAAATTTCATTGATTTTGCCGTAGGATGCACCGTTTTCAAGATATTTGACAAAAACACCGGAGGGGTGGGGGGGGTGAGAGGGGGGAGGGGATGCGGGGGAGGGAGCGCGGGGGTATTAAAGGGGGGATGAAAATTTCATTGATTTTGCCGTAGGATGCACCGTTTTCAAGATATTTGACAAAAACACCGGAGGGGTGGGGGGGGTGAGTTACATTAAACTATCGTCCGTAAACCGATTTTACAGACAACCGGCTTTTCCTGTTCTGTGCTCCCAATAGGGAACGTGCACATAGACGGTGCTGCCAACTGGTGCCATAAGGGTGCCATCAATTTGAATGTTTTACCTTGATAAGTTTGTTTTACTGTCCGCATAGTGTCTCTTCTGTCGCATTAGTGCTGCCGCCTATAGTTACTGCACGTTCCCTATAATACTTTTTCTCACAAAAAAGTAACTTTTTCTCACAAAAGAAGAAACTTGACGTTTTCTCATGAAAAATAAACTTAAAAAAAAAACTAAAAATCTTGAAAAAAAACGTGGGATCGAACCGAGGTCGGCTGGATCCGCGACCACCCGATTTCTAATGTGCCATTATGATCTGCTCGAAGTTGGCGAAATTTAGCTTTATATTCTAATGCAAACAAAAATAGCCGGAAAACACGAGTAAAAACTATTTTCTGAAAATGAAACATAGCTAGATCAGTTTTTCATCCCCGAAAACCCCCACATACCAAATTTCATCGAAATCGTTGGAGCCGTTTCCGAGATCCTGATTATATATATATATATACAAGAATTGCTCGTTTAAAGGTATTAGATTTCTTTTTTTTTTATTTGCTCTATATATGTCCTTCTTCGTCTTCCTCGTTTTCTTTTCCTTTCTATTTTTCCTCCGATCATAGTCTTTATTTAATTATCGTGCCGTAAGAGATGACCAACATTTTTCCTCTCCTGTTCTCAATTTATTTCAACAAAAATCTTTTTACTTATTGATGAATGAAGTAATTGTAATAAGAGGCACGCACGCAATAGCTCCATCTAAGCATGATACGAGTATTTATTTGCTAAAGTTGTGTACGCTCGTCCACCTCAAACTTACTTAGCGAAGTAATATGTTCTAAAGGTTTTACTGGACCTGAAAACATCTTATAATATATGTAATGTAGTATAGATTTATCTTACCTACAGCCTTTCAAGTGTGTGCTGCCAGCGCTTCGTTCCCCCGAGGCGTGGTCTAGCATTTTCGATATCTCTTTTGATATGACCTAATGCACTAGGATGGGTGATTGAGATGAAATATATTTTAAGACTAGGTTTTAGTTTACAGTTCTAGCTTTGTATGTATAAAACTACATGTTATTTTTAAATAAATTGCTAAATCTAGTAGCTCTGTGAGCGATAGGTTTTGTTAGTCTGTCTTTGGATAGCTTAAAACTACGCCATTTTTCGACAAATCGACCAATAATTGAGAATTGCGACCTGTAGGTAGGTAAGAACAGAGAGCTGGACATCCAGATAGGCATAAGAAATATTTTTTACGCAAGCGAAAACGGAGACGCTTTGCTCGTACTTCGCATTGGTTCGGTCAATCCTACTTACTACGATAATAGACGGTTGAAAGGAGACTTGATTCAAGCGCCATCCATAGACCGTATTGTCTCACGCTTCTGTTGCTTGTCTTCGCTTTCACCATCTCTTTCTGTCATCCTTTTTACCGTTTGAGAGAATGAAATAGTGATTGCGAAGGCAAGCGTCAGAAACATTAGACAATAAGCCTAATTGGCATCAGCATAATGTATAATTCAATGTCACCAAGCGCTTGAATCAAGTTGCCTTTTAACCGTCGAATGTAAATGCAAAAGTTTGTGAGCGTGTGCATGTGTGTATTTATGACTGCTTCAAGCTAAAACAGTTCAATCGAAACAGAGGGTAAATGCTAGTCTTCTGTATATATAAAAGGCAACCGTTACTGACTGACTGATCAACACACAGCTCAAAACACTGAACAGATTGCGTTAAATTTTGGCAGGCAGATAACTATTCATCATCATCATTTCAGCCGAAAGACGTCCACTGCTGAACATAGGCCTCCCCCAAGGCTCGCCAAACAGATCGGCCCTGCGCCATCCGCATCCAATGCGTTCCCGCTACCTTCACCAGGTCGTCGCTCCATCTTGTTGGAGGCCTACCTACACTGCGTCTTCCGGTCCGCGGACGCCACTCGAGAACCTTTCGGCCCCATCGGCCGTCAGTTCTACGGGCGATGTGCCCTGCCCACTGCCACTTAAGTCTAGCGATTCTTCGAGCTATGTCCGTGACTTTAGTTCTCGCGCGGATTTCATCATAACTATTATGACAAAGGTATTAGCTAAGAAGGGATTTTTAGACATTTCCATGGGACAGGGAATAAATGAGATTTATATTATCGCTTCAAAGTGGTCCTATCTCCGTAACTATAATTATTAATACTTCACATTTGGCATGCAAGTGATTATAACAGCAAAAAGGCTAATTTTAAAATATTCCGAAAATCCCACGGGATAAGGAAAACACGGGATTTATATATTCAATTCAATACGAGTATCTTAGTAAACATTCCTTTAGGATTATAGAGGTGCAGTAAAAAGGGGTTTTAGGAATTTCCCGCGGAATAGATATCGGGAGTTGAAATAAAATCACTTCTCAAAACGTCTCTATAAAAATTTGTCAGGGGTGACATTTTATCGGGTTATTGTATTATCAAAGGCTTTTCATTAAATCGTGCCACTGAAGCGGAATAGCGACACGGATCAACCCTGCACATCATAATTTATAAATTCATGCACCCTTTCTCTTTCGCATTTGTCTAGAGTAAGCGAGTAAGAAAGATTGACCTTTATATTCTCTAATCTGGAATACAGACCGTGAAAAGAATGTGAAAAATTTTCGTCAATGAGACTTGAGAATGTTTTGAATATACCTTTAAAGGTCAAATTAAGAGAAGTATACGCCCACGATGCTGGGAATAAGAAAAATATTCGCGATTATTATGAAGAGTAGCTGTCATAAAAAATATTTGTTAGGTATGGGACGAGAAAACATGCCGTGCGGTCTGATTAACTTTTAAATGTGAAATGAAAGTGTTGATAGTATGTATTGTTTTACCGTGCATTTTTTGAAACCAACTTACCCAGCATATCGTGACTATTTAAAAAAAGAAAGAAAATCGTTTATTTTTAAACAACACCAACATGTACAAGTTTATACTTAATATAACAGTTGAAAAAGATACTTATAAAAAAGGAGTCCACTCAGCATGTGTCGGTGCACAGTGCGCATCGACTCTGATTTTCAGTGGATCCATAAAAACAAAAACAAAATACTTAACCTAAAAAAAACTCGTCTCTCATCACTCTGTGACTGTGACTATACTAGGTGCCAGATAAAAGTTCCTAAAAGTTCATTGCTACGAAAAGGTACAGAACCTTTGGCAACCATTTTAATACTTAACTTAATTTTTAATTTAACATTTTGTTAATTCGTCGAGCTGAATTATTACTGATGTAATACGGCCGCCCCTCGCACCCCCGCCCTGCTCGCACATGGTGGGATTTGCGGGGAGGGGGGGGGGGGTGAAAATAGAAAGAGAGAGAGTTACGTTTGGTATATTACTGTAGACATATATACGTATATATACATCATATAGATGGAGCTATAGAAGTTTTACTTATGTGTAATCTAAAAGTGAGAAAATGTTTACAATTTCTGCAATGACCGCAAGTGAACTCAACCCTGTACCACGATAACCGCGTAAAGTTGATTTAGCGATAATGTTCATACATTTAGCGACAGTTGTTTTTAAACTTGTAGAAAGTATATATAACACAGTTTAGATTATTTTATAAAATCCGAGCAAACAGCCGAATCATTACTATCTTATAACTATATCTACCGTATTTTAAGATCTGCCGCTGACAGCCGCCTTCCTTTTTTCTACAGCGGCGCGTGGCAAAGGACAAGTGCCAGTCAGCCACCGACAGCCAAAGAGGACGAAAGTTAAAAAAAATGTGCCCTATGTAAAATACTAGCACACATCGTCGGTGCGAATACAAAAATCGCTATGTGTTTTTTTTCGATTTTACGATTATTTGATAATTTCATTTCTTTTAATGTCCTACGTTAACCCACAAAACCGTTTTTTGATATCTTTATTGGTTTTGAAAATAACAAATTCCGCTATGTGTACGTGGAACAAAGTTTGGATGGAAATAAATCGCTTTGTGGTTTTTAGCACATAGCGATATTATGCGTGAGGTTCTCCATCAAAATCAATAGTTTATTACAATAGTGTGTTGCACATGGCGATTATTTCTTGATTGAATTACCCGACAGTGAGACTAATTTTAAGAAATTAATGTTAATAAGTGCTTTAATTTCACATTTTATCAAGTAAGTGCTACCAGGTTTTATTAGATTACTTGTTTTTGCTTAGTAAAATTGCACGTATCATTTAATAATGAATACGTTTATGACCAAACTATACTATTTTCTGATTACTACAGTATGGATATTTTGTCAAATCCTGTCCGCTCCGTTCAAGTGCATGAAACATCACCGAGAAATGTTTCAAGGGATTTAATTGGCAATTCTAATGACGATAATCTGACTATACCTACCCGCTGCCTGGTTTGAGCAAAATTCTATAAATAATCCTACACTCACTTCAATGTTTCTGGATAATGACAATAGGGATATAAACGTAGACCATGTGTCGGAAATATCAATTATCTGGAACTATTATTGAACCCCACGGGCCGTATCGAACAGGCTAGTTGTTCTGTCGAAAATTTGTCAGATGACAGAACTGCTGAGGACAATATATAACCTTTTTGTTGAATCATGAAAGTGGTATAACTATTAATTTACCATTTGAAAAAATTGCCACTGGCCCAGCAAAACATGCTATTGTAGACCCTTCTGCATTTCCATTAAAAATAAGGGAAAATCAACATTTGCGACTTATTGGAAAGACTTATAAGGGTAACAAAAGACAGCGGGATCCATCTAAATTAAAAATATTTAGTAAATATGTTGTTAAGAAAAATCGTGCTATGACAGAAAAACCTTGTACTCATGGAGCGGAGCAAAAGTCTTATAGGAGTTTTATTTGCAGGGCTATAAGTGATGAAATCCAAAGTGACATTTTTCAATATTTTTGGAATCTACCATCGTGGGACGCTAAAAAATCGTATATAAATGGCTTAGTGCAAATTTGTAGCACGTTAAAACGTCGGCCTGGTGCGAAAGAGGAAATTACTTGCCTAAAAATTGTACGGTTTCGTTTCGAATGCTTCTTACAAAGTCAAAGTCAGTTTAAAGAAAGACTTGTTTCAAGAATGGATCAGAACTACGAACACTACTGATTCTTCCCCCAGTAATTCTAAGATACGGAAAATTGATAGAATTCTAAAATCAAGATCTGTGGAGCTATGGCTTGAACAAGTACCTGTTGTACCTAGTCATTATTGTAGAGGAGATAGTAAGGACATAATTATATTGAGGACACCTTTCACAGTAAGACCCATAATGCACAAAGTGTACACACTTTGGTGCAAGGAGAATATTTTAAATTCTGTGACACGTGTAAATTATTAATAGAAAAGTTAGAGGAAAGAATGATTTCTATTTTTAAACCCAGAAAAGACCAAAGTTCCTTGTCTCTGAGCAATGTTATAAGCATAAGCCGGCAGTACATAACTACACTTTTTATGTCAAAAATTATAATAACGTTTATTTATATGTATGGCATGAGGGAGAATGCGGTGTGACAGCCAGTACCATCATAACAAGCTGTATTATACAGTTTTTAAAAGAGCACTGCTGTACTTATAAAAAAGTGTACCTTACATCTGACGGCTGCTCTTACCAGAACAGAAACAAGGTTTTGAGTAGTGCTTTGACTAATGCGTCAACTTCTTTAGGTATCGAAATTGAACAACTGATATTGGAGAAAGGTCACACCGTGATGGAAGTCGACAGTGTTCATTCAACATTAGAAAACCAATTCAGGCCGCCAATATGTGCACTTACTGACTATTTAACTCGCATGAGACAGGCAAGGAAAGGCCGACGAAACCGTATGTTGTGAATTATTTAGATAATTCATTCTTTAAAAATTACGAAGAAGTGCCGTGCAATTTTATAAGTATTAGGCCTGGTAAACGGTCCGGTGACCCTACAGTGACCGACATATTAAGAAGCCTGTGGTACAAAGATGGCGATGTCAAATACAAACATACTGACATATTCACTCTTTTACTGCAAAGGCAACCTGAACAGCGTGAACATAATGAAGCACTACCATTATATAATAGCGGTCCAAAAATTGATTTAGCGAAATCCTCTGCAATCTTTAAAGGTCTATATGCACCAAGATTATCATAATTTCTACGATAGTGTAAACGTACAAATTATTAAGTGATTTCAACTAATCTTTGACTAGGCATTAAAATTATAAGAGGCAAGAGTAATGAAAAATCAGTACAATACTAGTATAACTTAAACGGCATGTTTTCATAAAGTTTATGCAAATCAATTAGTGTAATCGAAAATATAGTACAGTTTTCTTTTTTATTACACTTGCTTGATTTATTATTGATTAGGTTTAACTAATAAACTAACTTGTGAGCAGATAACAATAAAGATTCATGTTATTCATATTTTCAATATTTATAATAGTAAAAGTCGACTCACATTACCAAATTTAAACATTTTATAACCCGCTATGTGTCGCCTTCCACGTTGTAAAAACTACGCTTTGTGTACATTTGGCACATGGCGATTTAAAGTAAGCCAAATCAAAGTCGCTATGTAGCTAAATTCTGGTTTTTTGTTAATATCATAAAAATCTACGAGGAAAAATTGTTTATTTTTTCGTGAAAATCATGTAAATCTTACTATTGTATTATTTAAAAAAGTCAGATGTGACAAAAGTTGTATATACTATTATATAAACAGTTTTTTTGGTCTCCTGTAAAGTAAGTCAAAATTACATAGCGATTTTGTCATTCGCACCGACGACATGTTGTTTTTATCCTAAATTAGTCTATGTACGTCTGCTCTCAGCCTAAGCATACGAGGTTTACGGATCGCTTGTTACTTTGAACTCTCCAATAAGGGCTGCCTTTTTTAAAAAGGCACATTGGAGCAAAAAATCCCGGCCCTTGTGGCTTTGAATTAGAATTTTTAAGGACCAATAAATACACGTGGACATTTTTAAAGGGTCGTTATTGAAATTATAATATTCTGAGCATTTTAGTTATGTTTAGTTTGATTAAATGTTGTTTGGGTAAGCATTATCTGAGATCATCATTTCATTGGGGTCAACATTTTGAGGTCATAATTCATTTTATTCCAATGGACGAATTTACTTGAACTTTGGTATAAAGCATAATTCAATGAGCAATATGGTTGATTTTGCTAACTTCACTCGCTGCCAATCAATATTTCACATTAATATTGTCATTTTGTAACATCGGCAAAAAAGGTATACCTAAAAATAAATTACGGAAGTCTTTTTTGAAGTCGGACGGAAAAAACATAAACTTAAGTAGGTACCAATATATTTTATTTATTTATACATTTTAAGCCATGTTAATGCATGCATGCATTCGGAAAATTGCGTCAAGTTTTCTCGTCATCCATACCGCAATGTCTGAAAACGAAAGTTTTCAACCAGTGCGTCCTACCCGTCATGACATACGGAGCTGAAACGTGGACACTCACAATACGGCTAATCCACCAGTTCAAGGTCGCTCAGCGAGCTATGGAACGAGCTATGCTCGGAGTTTCTCTGAAAGATAGAATCCGCAACGAGGATATCCGACACAGAACTAAGGTCATCGACATAGTTCAGAGAATTAGCAAGTTGAAGTGGCAGTGGGCTGGTCATATCTGTCGAAGAACCGACAACCGCTGGAGTAAACGAATTCTTGAGTGGAGACCGCGTCTTGGCAAACGTAGCGTGGGACGCCCTCCGGCCAGATGGAGTGACGATCTGCGAAAGGCTGCTGGCAGAAGCTGGATGCGTCTAGCCGAGGACAGGGCGCAATGGCGCTTATTGGGGGAGGCCTATGTCTAGCAGTAGACTGCTATAGGCTGATGATGATGATGATGATGAAGCCATGTTAATGTAAGGTTGCTTGGCTCGCGTGTGAACTGTGGCCCAAGTCCGCTCATGCTGAGAGGAGGCCTGTGCCCTGCAGTGGGACCTATACTGGCTGGGATGATGACGATGATGATGATGTAAGTATAGATTGTCTTCAAATCTTGCAAGTTGTATACAGTAGGTGCTCGGTAATCCGGCACCCATATATTTTCGCCGATGCCGGATTATCGGAACTGCCGGATTATCGGATTTGTATGGGAAGTAAGCGGGAGACCTACTACAGATCCACAATAAAAGACTATATTATATGGTAAGGTCTTTTTATTTAAAAGTGGCGAAATTGTTTTGTTAATCAATACATATAATTACAACCGCGTTATGTATGTAATTACACAACGCTCTGTAATCCGGCATTCGGCTGTGTAAAATGCCGGACTATCAAGCGGGTAACCTTGAGTCGTGAGTGCCGGACTACCGAGCGTGCCGGACTAACGAAGAGCCGGATTATCGAGCGCCTACTCTATCAGCCATTTTTAGTAATTGGATTGGCTTGGTACGATTACGTAGAACTCCAGTCAGCAAAAAACATGGTGTTAACAACCAATTTTTAATAAAAACATATTACATTTAAAGTCAAGATTATTACTTTTGAAAACAATGTCAGAAAAGGTAAACTTGCTCGTGTAAGACAAAGTATGCTGGGAATTCCAACGTTCGCATCCTCTGATGTATGAAACTCGTTCATTTTTGCGTCGCGCTGACAAAATGGATTTATATTTCAAGTTTGTTGTAAGATGGTATAGTAATTTTTTTTACATTTTATCAACATAATATTTCCAGTACTTTACTTTCAACAGACATAATTTAAACTAGTCCAGAGGCGTATATAGAGAGGGGAGGGGAGGCGAGTGGGCCATGCCCACCCCAGAATGGTCTATAGTGATTAGGGTATCGACCCTAGGATTGGGTTACGGACTCCACTTCAACCCTGTGGCCATGGCATCTCAGGGGTCAGGCCCTCCCGAGAAACTACCCTAGATACGCCACTGCTAGCCAAGTGCGAGTCAGACTTGTATGCGAAGAGTTCGTTGCCTATACTGTGGCGTAGGAAGGTCCCCAACAACATGGACTGACATGATCTGGTAAATATCGCAGGAATAATTTAGATGCGGGCAACACAGGACGGATCGTTGTAGAACTGTTGGGAAAGCCTTTGTCTAGCAGTGAACACTTTTGGCTGATACGAGTATGATGATGATGATCATCATCATTCATCACC
Organism: Archips xylosteana; assembly: GCA_947563465.1. Classification (NCBI taxonomy): domain Eukaryota; kingdom Metazoa; phylum Arthropoda; class Insecta; order Lepidoptera; family Tortricidae; genus Archips; species Archips xylosteana. The sequence goes on along the minus strand of OX387348.1, from coordinate 18,309,385 downwards.
ATCATTCCAGCCGAAAGACGTCCACTGCTGAACATAAGCCTCCCCCAAGGCCCGCCAAACAGATCGGTCACAACAGAACCTTAACCAAGTCATCACACCGTTTTGTTGGAGGCCTACCTACACTGCGTCTTCCGGTCCGTGGACGCCACTCGAGAACCTTTTGCTCCATCGGCCATCGGACGTGCCCTGCCCACTGCCACTTGAGTCTGGCGATTCTTCGAGCTATATCGGTGACTTTAGTTCTTGCTCGGATTTCATCATTTCTAATGCGATCCCGCAGAGAAACTCCGAGCATAGCCCTCTCCATCGCCCTCTGAGTGACTTTGAGCTTTCTTATGAGGCCCATCGTCAATGATGATGATTATACTGTACAATATTACAATATTAGCGGGATTAGCAAGATCACGCTGAAGACAGAAAAAACTATTTTAAAACGTCTTCAAGAAAATCTTACAAATCTTCAACGATTATTTTCTACTAAATAACATTTTAAGGAAAAGTAATAAACTAAAAGCAAGCGCCCGGGTGTTTTTAATTAAAAAATGTTGGAAGCAAAAAATAGACCTTCAGTACGACAAGAATCTTATTTCATTCTACATGGCAATGGTGCTTACCTACCTCACAAAATTGAAATACGGATAGTAGGGTAAAGATATAAAGATAAAGAGATGATAAAGAAATCAATGCGGCCAAATTTATAAAAATATGTATACACGACCTTAATATTAGGGGGATAATCTTACACAAATCGACCTAGTCCCAAACTAAGCAAAGCTTGTACTATGGGTACTAGACGATGATAAACATACTTTGTTCCTGAGTTATGGATGTTTTCTATGTATTTATTTATCTATATAAGTATATAGATAAATAAATACATAGAAAACATCCATAACTCAGGAACAAATATTCATGCTCATCACACAAATAAAATTAGTCAACAAAGTCGGGTTTAGCACATTTAGATTAAACTTGATGTACTTACAGATAGACAATAAAGAGCGTGAAGTTTGGACACGGGTAATAGACGCGTGTATACAAAGACCGGTCCCACATGTGGGATAAAAAAAAAAACAAAATTTTAACAGAGACATGCGAAATCAAACTTTCCAATTAATGTTTTTCGGTAGCACCACAGAAAGTGCCAAGACTGTACCAATCCTTTGGTGTTTCGACAATACTGCAGCCATTCTCATGGACGTGCGTTCAGCGGGACTATCACTTACACACTGAACGGCAGGCTTGTGTGTAGAGAACAGTCGAAATTGCTCCGACCGCCGTGCGACCGGTATTGCCCCTGCGGCAGGTGTGTGAGTAGCCGGCTTAACCCCACTCGCACCTCTCTCGCCCCCTTTGTCGTCATACCCCCGCCCCTGTACCGCGCGGGCGAGAACTCGGTTAAACGGTTTAGCTATAAGTTCTAAATTTATGGTTCAATTTGGTGTCAACTGTAATAAACTCCTGGAGTAATTAATTAGTGCACAAAAAACAATCTCTAAGGATTTCGTATTATTGTTACAACACATTTTAGCCTTCTTCCGTCCCTAGAGCCCCATTCGTACTTGTAACGAATTTACTGAACAATCGAGTAAATTACGCTAGCGAAAATAAGATATATTCTGCTTCGTAAACAAAATCCTGAAAAAATATTTAGCTGGCAAAATGAAATGCGAATTTTATTCTCATTTTGTTTTGCTTGTTTTTATTATGTCGGTTTTTAAAGGAGCACGGACACTACAAAGATCGCGTGCCGACATCATTTTTCAATTCCATCCTATCTTTATACAGTTGTTCATGGAGTTATTAGTAAATAGTCATCGGGTAATCTCGGAAGCCACGACTTCTCACGAATTCTCAATCCTCATCAGTTTTACTATAAAAAAATCTTTGTACCTACCATTAAATTTACTAGTTATTATTCTTCATTGAGTTCATAGATGACGCTATTGTGTTAGCAGAAGTCAAAATGCCATACGAAACGAATGGTAGGTACACAGACCTCACTATAGTAAAACCATAGCTAAACCGTTTGAATAAGTAGTTTAACGACCGCTTTAGCCTAGTTGGTAGTGACCCTGCCTACGAAGCAAGAGGTCCTGGGTTCAAATCCCGGTAAAGGCATTTATTTGTGTGATGAGCACGAATATTTGTTCCTGAGTTATGGATGTTTTCTATGTATTTAAGTATTTATTTATCTATATAAGTATGTTTATCGTCGTCTAGTACCCATAGTACAAGCTTTGCTTAGTTTGGGACTAGGTCGATTTGTGTAAGATTGTCCCCTAATATTTATTTATTTATTTATTTATTTAAGTCCTCGCCCGCGGGTTACAGAGGTGCGGTTGTAGACGACAAAGGGGGCCGAGAGAGGTGCGGGCGGCAGGCACACGAGCCGCGCGCGACGCCCGCACCTGTCCCGGTCCCCTGTGTCTTCATACCCCCCAGCCCCTGTACCGCGCGAGCGAGGGCTCGCTTAAACAGTTTAGCTATAGCTAATGTTTATTAAGCACTAGCGGCCCGGTACGTGCTTCGCTACGTATAAAGTGAAATATTAAAAAAAATTAATTGGAACATCAAATTCATTTATTCAAACAAAAAAATATTTTATTAATTGCTAGGTAGCTATTTTAAAACTTAATCCAAAACATTTGCTGGGGGTACGGGGGTACCGACTCTGGAACAGGCAACATAAAGTTGGCCATGTGAAAAACATGATTCCTCCAAATTCACACCACAAACGTTAAGTGTTTGCCCTTGGGCCTTATTGATGGACACACAGGATATTCTAATCGTTTGAATTCAAATGGCATATCAGTTGGAATCATAGGGATACGCGGTATCAAACAAACTTCTCCTTTTGATTTAGCAGTTAAGATCGTAGCTTCAATCAAATTTGGCAATAAATTTTTCACTGCCAATCTGGTGCCATTACACAGTTTTGGTGGATTACTATTTCGCAATAATATAATCAAAGAACCAACTTTCAGATTCAAGCAATGCGGTGGTGGCATGCCAGCTGGTTCCAATGAATTTAAAAATTAAAATGACCGCATGAATGACATAACAACATGCTTTTACTGTCAACACTAAAAAAGTTTCAATTTGACAGCACAATCCCCATCTGGAAAAAGTTTCTATTTGACAGCAAAATCCCCATTAACAAAATGATGCGGATCATTTATTGAATTCATTTGTTACAAAAAATGTGCTAATTGAAGAACCGCTCTACTGATTTTGTGCAAACTTCACATAAACTATCTACTAAATAGTCCGAACAAAGCCTAAACATTTGGTTTGGATAGGTGAGCCCGTTCTCGAGTTATAAAATTACAACGAAAAGTGGCATTGATTTTTATATGTATAGATAGATAGAGATAGATAGATAGATTTTAAAGGAACGCGACGTTGTGTAGACTTATAGTCCTCTTAATTTAATCGTGCTTTATAACAGCAAGAAAAATAACTAAGTCGCTTTCAAGAAAACACCAGAATCTCTTTAAAAAATGGCTAGTATTTTTTGCGTTTTTTCATTTTCCCCGATTGCGACCTTGTCCAATTACTCACAAAAGTTATTTTGCAAAGAATCTGAAGCTTTTTAAGTTACCCTTTGCCGGTTGGTTCCGGTGTGTGGGTTTATTTAAAATTCTCTTTCGTAACAACTTTTTTAGTGAAGCGAGACGAAGTGTCGTAAAATGTACAGGTAATTTAATATTTAATGATGTAGTTGTAAAGAAACAACAACAGCTAGTTTACTATAATTGTAAAAACTAGGTTATTTTCGGTTTGAGGTTGTTTATTTTTAACCAGTTCGTGCTTCCTGAGGTATTGCCGCGGCGTAGTGCTGCGTAAAACTGTAGTTACGAGCGTTAAAATACTGGCGCATACGCAGCGCATATGAGCATTTCTAAAAAAGTTTGTGCTTTTAATTTTGGACTCCGAATTTTGAATTTTGAAATTGAATTTTGGATGTCCTGATTTTGTTACCCACCACGAACCACATTGTGTATGTGGTAACAAAAAAGAAATCAGGACATTTTAGGAGGCTGTGTTAGTTCAGTACCACTACCATGAGTTTGCAGTGACCGTGCTCGATAGCGACTGCGTAAATGATTTGTATGGCGACTCCATACAAATCATTTACGTTGTCGCTATCGAGTACGGTCACTGTAAACTCATGGTAGTGGTACTGTTGCATTCACGCTACTTACAGATCGATTCTCAAAAGCCGGCACGAATGGATTGAACGAAAGTAATCTCATTTTGACACTTTTGTAGGACAATGACTGACGCATGCCATTTTCATATTTGTGTGAAGTGTATTCAAATAACACATAGATACTTTCATTCGCTCATTCGATCCATTCGTGTCAGCTTTTGTGAATCGACCTGTACTTACCTGTAAATTTCTATGCAATTCGAAGTAAAAAATTGAATGTATAAACTTTTTTAGAAATACTTATATCGTGACGAGCTATGCCCGAATTTGAATGGCGTATAAAGTTTGCAGTAGCTTCTACGGACATTTATAAGTATTTAAATAAATATTTATGAGTACGAAATGTTTAAGGGCGCGGTTCTGAAAGTACAGTGTGTGTTGACACGCTATTTATCAGCATACATTTATCAGATCGTGCATTATTGTCATTCATTCCGGGTCGATAATTACACAAAAATATACACATATACATAATTACAGTAATTACAGTTCGTGCTTAACCGCACCAAACCATTGTGGATTGATTGTATCCTACGAGAACATTTTATTATCTATCCCACTTATCACTAGCTATATGAGCCTGCCGCTTTTAACGTTGTTATTGCTACATTGTAATCATTCATTAATTATTTCGTAATACAAGTGTGTTCTACTTTATTTCTGCCGCCGATTTTCCTCGTACCAACACGAAAGCAACAATATTTTTCAATTACTTTCATTTCGAGGAAAATACAGTTTTCCTGCTCGTTTGCCGAAAAAAGAACTCTATAATAATGAAATTATTGTTTTTGGGTACTTAGTACTTTATTACTGGAGCTGGCATTTAATGAGGTTGCTTAGATACTAATAAATAAAATAAAAATAAATATTAGGGGGACAATCTTACACAAATCGACCTAGTCCCAAACTAAGCAAAGCTTGTACTATGGGTACTAGACGACGATAAACATACTTATATAGATAAATAAATACTTAAATACATAGAAAACATCCATAACTCAGGAACAAATATATGTGCTCATCACACAAATAAATGCCCTTACCGGGATTTGAACCCAGGACCTCTTGCTTCGTAGGCAGGGTCACTACCAACTAGGCTAAAGCGGTCGTTAAAAGTTAAGTTAATGGCGTATGCCTGCGGTTTTGCCCTCGTGGAAGAAATACCTATACTTTGGAACCGGATAGCCTAGGGCATCGTCCTAAGACAACGCGATTGCGCGATCAGCAAAAAAAGCTGTAAAAAAAGTGGTCGGCCAAATCCTGTGTTGGCAGATTCTTGTGTCCGACTGAATTTGTGGTACAGTCGGACACAAGAACCTGCCAACACATTATTAAGCCGACCACTTTTTTTACTGTCCTCAAAAGGTCTCTATCCCATTAATACAAGTTTCATTCTATTTTTCGATCAGGTTTTTTTTGCACCACTTTTTTTTCATTTGCGCAAAATTTGCCAAGTTAAGCCGCGGCTGACCAAGAGCAGTTGAAGCTACTAAAATTCAGCTACCCCTACAGGGTAGGTATTTTCTATTTTTTTATAAGGTAGGGTTTCTTGCAGTCGGCTCCCGGACTATTAGAGAACCTGACTACAAAGCTTGAGGTCCCGGTTTCGATCCCCGGTCGGGGCAACATTTGTGCGATTACGGATGTTTGTGCTCGAGTCTTGGGTGTTTAATATATACTTAAGTATGTATTTGTCTAACATAAGTAACGACTGCTTTAGCCTAGTTGGTTGTGACCCTGCCTACGAAGCAAGAGGTCCTGGGTTCAAATCCCGGTAAGGGCATTTATTTGTGTGATGAGCACGAATATTTGTTCCTGAGTTATGGATGTTTTCTATGTATTTGAGTATTTATTTATCTATATAAGTATGTCTATCGTCGTCTAGTACCCATAGTACAAGCTTTGCTTAGTTTGGGACTAGGTCGATTTGTGTGAGATTGTCCCCTAATATTATTATTATTATAAGTACGTTAGTATGTTAATCCGTTGCCTAGTACCCATAGTTCAAGCTTTGCTTAGTTTGAGACTATACTAGAAATGTTTAGGTACTTAACTAAATCGGAACAAACATGAACAACCAACAGTTATGACGTCGGGTTAACCAGCCAAATACAATATTTGTAATTGACCTTCACGCGTCGCATTATCGATGTACTCATTAGTTTAGTCACATGATAAATTTTATTATACGACTAACCTATAGAGAACCAATATAAACTGTTCCTACATTGTGTACATTTTGCTTTGGAAGCAGGGCTCTACCCACTCACGTGTTTTTTTTGCGTTTGCTGTCATTTTTTGACAAGCTATTTCAAACAATGTCATTGTTGTTGTAAGAAATCTAAATAAATAAATAAATAGGCAACCATAGAGTTGTGTGTAAAGCATGTGAGTGGCTAGGCCAGTTTATACAAGAACATAAGTAGCAAGTTATTACTAGTGAGACACAAAATGATAAATGATGAAATAATGCGATGTTTTCCTATGAAAATATTAAAACAAACATTTACACACAGTATCCATCATCCAATCTCACAAGCAGCGTTATTATTTAAATTCTTAATCAACTCAGCTGAGACAAAGGTAAGCGAACTTCTGAAGAAAGGATTCCATTGAAAACTTCCAGTAAGTTTCAGTTACACGGTCCAGGCGCCCCAGGGTTCGTTGAATAAATTTGCCATTCAGACAGCTTCAATTAAAACCTTATACCGAGGGGAATAAGTTCAAGTTGTAATGGGCTTAAAATGGCCGGTTGATCTCAGGTTGTCTAGGTCGCAAAATGACTACATAGGTTGGTTGACCACATCACATAATGACTAGATCGCAAATCGCCCAAATCTTTATTTGACCACACATACGTTCTTGTGGTGTTGTGTTGTATAGCTTTGATTCTCACTTTTAGGAATTATGTCATTAAGAAAATTGGACTTTGAAAATTGTTAAAATTTCTATGGTGGACGAGCGAGCTAGAAAGCGTAATGTACTTCCCTTAATATTTTAGAATAATTTGCGTAGAAAACTAGTGAAAAGAAGAAAAATTAATTCAGTGAGTGAGAATGAGAGAGCTTGGGCTGTAATTCCCGCACGCGCCCGGAGCGGATTAGGAACTTCTCACACACCATTAAACTTCTTTACAGGTTTATAAGACACGTAAAATGTTGCAATTAATTAATAGAGTGTTGATTTTTCACCCTCCATTAATGTTTTTTCATTCCACTGCAGTTATAATGTACATTATAATTTTAATTTAACAGTATTCTGCAGTAAAAGCGAAAACAAGTTTTTATGTACAGTCGCCATCATAAATATAAGAGCATTGACCGAACGTGTCCAAGTCCGATAATGCATGGAGTATTGCTGCCACCTTTGGGACGGTTCTGCTGAATAGCAGCTAGCTGCTTTGGATTCGGTGGAACGGCGAGCGAAAGAGGCTCATCGGCGTCGTCTGTGATACGGATTTTAGTCGCCAGAGCCTTCGTCATCGCAGAAAAGTAGCTTGCCTATCGGTATTTTAAAGGCTACATTTCGATGAATGTGCTTCGGAACTGCACGACCTTATTCCACCTGCTCCTGTCTTCCACAGGTCGACCAGAAGTATTTGTTTATTTATTTATTTATTGCATACGTAGTAGGTATAATTAGGGTGGTAGGGTACATTTATATAGTATCGTACATGCTACCCATGAAGGGTGTTGCCTACCCAAGTAGGGCACCAGTCTCCACCCTTACATTATCAGTCCGCTTAGTATAAGTTTTACTTCACCAAAATACTTCTCGATCCCGATTACGTAAAAATTTCAATTCTATGGAAACATGGACAGCGCCTCCGCGCGCGCGCGTTCTTGTTTCCATAGAATTAAAATTTTTACGTAAACGCGATCGAGAAGTATTTTGGTGAAGTAAAACTTATACTAAGCATACAGTATTCCCAAAATCAGCACAAAGCGTTTTCGCTCTTTCTTCATCCACCGTACAGCTAAGGAGCGAAATTCCCTGCCTGCGACTGTGTTCCCTGAACACTACAATTTGGCCATTTTCAAATGTAGGGTAAATGAGCATTTACTAGGCAAGCGTGCTCCATCGTAGGCCTCATCTTCGTTTTTCATCAGGCGTGATTGTGGTCAACCGCAAGCCTATATTGAATAAAAAAAAGTGAAGGTACTCAAAAATATCTGAACACGCACGTACGCGTTTATTATAGTGACTGTATAAACGGTGATAAAGGTATCCAACCCCTAAAAGGTAACCGATTTTGACCAATTTCTGATATTTTGTCAATTAAAAGATCTAGGTTTGAAAGATAACTTTGTAATTTTTGGGGAATACCCATGGGAATTTGATGAAATCCCGTAATTTTAATCCATCTACCGAACCTAACGATTTATGAAAGCAAAACCACGGGTAAAGGCTTTTATATTGTTTGTCGACAAAGTATAATCTGTTCGTGACTGCCGAGTTCTCCGTAGAACATCTGCGCGCTGAGACGGACCGGGAAAACGTTTCTACGCTAAAACATAAAAGCTTGGCCGATTAACAAAAACCAACCATGTGGTAATAATGTGCCATAATAAAACCTGAACCAAGTTAATTCCAATGGCCTAAGTTACCTGTCAGGGCCCAAGTAACCCGACTTTACCTTCTGTAAATAACTTTGCCACAGGCTATTACTTTTTATCTTGAATCCTCGCAGCATTTGTACATGAAGAACCCCAAAATCAACGCCACTAAATCTAGAGATATGAGATTTTGCACGAGTATGCTTCATAATTATTTATTACTAACTGTTGCCCGCGACTCCGTCTGCAAAGAGTAGAGTAGGTATACAAAAAATAGCCTACGACCTATTCTCAGACCTACCGAATATGGAAAAAAAAGTCTCATAAAAATTAGTCAAGCCGTTTCGGAGGAGTTCGATAAGAAGCACCGTGAATATTTATTATTTATTAATTACTCTTTTTTTGATGATGAATAGGTAAATAAATAAATAATGAAGCTTACGATGTAATCTTTACGAATACCCATAGGATAGGAATATAATGAAATAGCGGAATTATAATTAATCTATCAAATATAATGACTACCGCGAGCAAATCTGCAGGTAAGGCTAGTACATTGTTTGTCGACAAAGTATAATGTTCGTGACTGCCGAGTTCACCGTAGAACATCTGGCTACGAGTATATAACGCGCAGGCGCGGTGAGACGGATCGAGAAAACGTTTCCACGCTTTTACTTAGCAGCTGGTGAAGTTTGGTGTAGTTTATGAGATAGTAACGAAAAACTGGCATTGGGGATTAACCTTCCATTCCTACTAAATCTACTTCGATCAGATGGCCTAGTGGTTAGAGAAACTATGAAATTTGAGGTCCTGGGTTCGATTCCCGGTCAGGGCAGACATTTCTGTGAATAATACGATAGTTTGTAGTCGAGTCTTCGATGTTTATTGTTGAAATTCACACGGGATTTTTGGATGTTGCCGTTGGTGGATTTTTGTTTTATTCAATGAAAGAAAAGAAGAAGCTTTACTGCGCGGACGAAGTCGCGGGCACCAGCTAGTAAAGAATATTTGTATTGTCTTGTACGCATGCAAAGTAGCGAAATTATACACGGCTGCTTATTAATGAAAACCGCAATGTATTATTGTTGTTTTTTTTAACGGAATTTACAAATTGTTATAATTACCCTTAAGAGTTTTGCAAAATTGTTTGGACTCATTTGAATTATACGAACGCACGAATGCTTGCGCAAAATACTCGGCTTAAAAAGCAAATTTTCCACCCTTTTTCTCAAAATGGTACTCTTAAATAATGGGCTTCAGTTGTACTTAAGTAAATAAAGAACATTATGATTCCTGGATCCATTAAATTTCGTAAATAAATGAAAATTAAAAATGGTTGTCCAGATTGATTTTTAAATGAGTTTTAAAGTAACAGACATTTAAAAAACACTGACAATTTTCTCTTTTTTTATAGTAAGTTGACAAATATTTAACCCTTAAATCGATAACGGCCATATATTTGCCTTCAAATAGAAATCAAATCCGATTCTAATTAGCATCATTTGTTCCAGAATCTAGTGTATTGTTGACAGGGTTGTCAAATGGCTTAAATGGTTAAAGTCACATTTTTCATTTAGTTGCTCATTACGATTTTTGTGTTGCTATAAGTAAATCCGCTTTGCACGCCGTAACCAGGTATAATGATGTTGTTCGCCCGTCACTTGGACCGTTAGCAGCCGAGAGTTGGATCTTCGCCAAAATTGGATACGTTTTACTGCACTTTTCTCACTCGGGTATTATTTTACAGCGAACGGTTATGGGTATATGAGAAGTTGCAGTTAATGCACCTGGGTTTGCGCTGGTTTTTACCGAATCAGAGTTAAAACATGCAAGGCGGCAATGGCTTCTGTAGTACGAGTAAGTGTATGCAGTTGTTGAGGCACTTTGAAACTTTTTCACATTAATACGAGGATATTCACGAATTGTATCGTGCAGCAAAATTGTATTCTGCATAGGGCCCAAAAATATGAAATGAATGATGAAATGAATCATGAAATTAAACTAAGCGACTGAAGAAATTGATTTATCTCAGTTTGCTAGATAACATTAACATTACTATCATTCCTGAAAATTTTGAAGTATTAATTCTTATAATTTCGGAATAATTTGCAAAATAAAACAATATAGTAAAAAAAATTGCGAAAATGTTCACTTATTGCGTTTTCCATCTCCCGATTTGCTATAATACAACAGGTAGGTAATGAAAAATAACATACTACAGTTTAATTTTTTTTTTAATATGTATGAAACACTATAATTATAATTAACCAATTATACAGAAATAAAAAATATATATACCAGAACAATTAACCTAAAACTAAAAATTTAAATGACTCCCTTTAGGTAAGGTTCCGAATATACTGGCAGCGTTCCCCCTTTGAATAGCTAGACTAATTCTTTGTCCGAGGTAGCTGCCAGCTCTTCGGTCTCCTGTGATGTCGACTAACCTTTTTTGCTATTTCCTTAAAAAGCGTTAATAGCCCTAGGAACCCACGGACGGAAATTATTATGGTAAACGAACAAATGGGTTCCTAGTTCCAAAAATTTATAACAAGATTGAGTGGCTAAGAGAAGGAAATTAGTGTACTATAAGGAAAGTTAAAAATACTCTCAAAAGGATTCTTTTGCAAAAACTGCCTTAGGGTACATTTTTGCAAAAGTATCCACATCTCTGTATTTATTTGTTGTAACTTTTGTTTTGTTTTTAGATGCATGTTTAATTTAAATAGGTACTTTCATATAACTAAATTGTAATGAGCGTGTTCTCGCCAACAAACTGTCATATCAGTTTGGCGAGTGGATTTAGACAGTAAGCCAGTGTATGTAATACCTATGAGAAATAAATTAAAAAAAAAAAAAAACCAAGGGTCTCGACACCGAATGGGACAAAATCATATTCGGAGCCTAGACCCCTGTACAGAAATGTATGCAAATGCTTTAGCTTTTTCAGCCGCTTCACAAGCTGCACCAGCTCTGTTGTTGGTTCCATGTAGATGGGAAGGGGCCAGCGTGTCTGAACATGTTGCAACCCATACCAGCACCCGTTTAATTTATATACTTTAACTAGGTACCTAATTTGCTTACAATATTGAAAAAAAAATATGTTTTATAACATTAGTAGGATTTCAATGAAATAAGAGGTATTTAAAAATATAAGACAACGACAAAACAAATCTGGTTAAAGTGATGTCACTAAATATTTTCTATCGAGACAAGTTTATCAAATTGTGTATTGAATTCCTAAAAGCTGTAGAAGCTATCAATTTTAACGTAATATCCAACCATTATAAATAGCTTATTAGGTATTAAAATTTAATTTTCATACCCTGCCTACCACAACACGTCAACATTCTGAAGGGATTTCACCTTAAATAAAATATTGTAAAAACAAAGCAGGCCGCTAAACCGCGAACCACTTCCAAACAAAGCTTGACGTGATAAAAGGAAATGCATCCTTTAGAAGTAAATGGCTTCCAGCACGCGAAGTAAGCTAATGCTAATATTTAAAACGGCTACCGATAAGTACCTACCTGGCATGTTTTACAAGACAAGTATGAGGTACCATAAGAATTCACTATTACCTTGGGCCAAGCCACACAGAAATCTTAAATATTAAAGATTGTAACTAAGTACTTATAAGAAAAAATTTGTAACTCTAATTTGCAATAAACAGATTAAATTTTAATTTTTTTTTAGAAAAGACGTTGGACGGGGGCGCGTCCTAGTTTCATACTTTCACTTAGTTTCATACTAAATGAACTTTGACGACCGGATAGCCTAGTTGTTAGAGAACCTGACTACGAAGCTTGAGGTCCCGGGTTCGATTCCCGGTCGGGGCAGACATTTGTATGAATAATACGAATGTTTGTGCTCGAGTATTGGGTGTTTAATATGTAATTAAGTATGTATCTATCTATATAAGTATGTTTATCCGTTGTCTAGTACCCATAGTACAAGATTTGCTTAGTTTGGAACTAGATCGGGTACGTATCAAAATATATAAATTTTTAAACAAATAATGGACGAAATACATACTAAAATTTTCTATGAAACTATTGATTAAACGAATTTTTTTAATAATGTAGTCTACAGATTGGTTTAGGTTAGGTTAGGTTTATTTTATGAAAATCATGTAAAGTTGAGAATTTCCAAGAAAATTGCATTAGATCAATTGACCATTATGTATTTCGTCCATTATTTGTTTTAAACTTTATGTATTTTGATACGTACCCGACTAGATCAATTGGAGTGAATTGTCCCGTGATATTTATTTAAAAAAAAATGTATAGAAGCGCAGCGATTCAAAGTAGACAGAAGAGACGGGGCGGAGACGCGGGCTGCGACGCGCCCCCGTCCCACGTCTCTTCTGTGGGGCTTGTGCCTTAGGGTGCTGTTTTACTCGTATCGTAGCAGATATGTGTAGAATCGATCTATCGATGTTGTAATAACTCTGTTTAAAAAAAACTGGCCCACGAACCAAGGATTCTATAAAAATTTAAAAGAGAGAGAGACATATATTTTCATATATTCGATACACTATACTGTTTTTATTTACTAAGCAATACTTACTAAATAAAAACATTGAATAGTATAGAAGCCAGTCAATAAATGAGATTCGTAGAATTTTTTTGAATATCAGTTATTTTTTGATTTTGAGTAAGGACTTAAAAAAAGCAAGACTGTTCTTGTCATGTTTTAATTCCCACGGAAGCTTGATTTTTGATATAAGAATTCTTTTTTTTCCTTTTGAAATACAGGACCAGCTGGCCGTACCTGGTTATTGTTGAGTTTTGGGACACGATGTGTGCGTAGGTATACCCGTGACTTTCAATAGTAGCGCATACTGTGCTTCCTAACCGTTACAAATGATAGCTGTTATTGCCAGGAAAACTTTGCACTGCAGTCCCAGTTGCACCTTAGTTATACGATTCATTATAGTGGCAATTTGAACTGCAGAGAGTGCAGAGAGCCATTTGCAACCTCAGAAAATAAAAATATCGTAAAATATAAAGGTGAAGAAATATTTTATGGTTTGAGATACAGAGTTGTGTACTGAATAAATGGTATACTTACTTAAGAATGACATTTATACCTATCTTTTGGCGGAGGCTAGGCATAAGTAAATAGGCTAGACGACGAAAAAAAAAGCTGTTTAGTCCGTCAGTTAGATTATTAAAAAATATTGTTATTTACATAGACTAAGTTAGACACGTCATATTTAAGACGAAATATAACCATCGGTATTCTCTCTCGATCTAAAAGAAAACATCATCTGCAAATAGAGACAGATATACGTTTGTCTGTATTGGCTTTCAATTCAATGAAGCCAGTTTACTATAGTGTATTTATAAATCGATATATATATATCCTAGAGATGTGCTACTTTTATATCGATAAACTTTAGCTGTCAAAAATAATTATCGTGTCATAATTTGAAGAACCAAATTGGATTCGAAAAATTACTCACAAGCATACTATTCAGCATTTTAATGATTCTTTTTATACTCTTTTCCTTTAGTTCTAAAATTACGAAAAGCAGTTTGATATTGGAATGAGTAGTAGTAGTTGTAAGTTGTAAAATAAGAGTCTGCGAGTTTAAAAATAAGCATACTGAGGCGCTCTTGGCAGGTGGCGGGGCGGTGTGGACAAGTCAAATCTAATAACGACAAACTCGAAAAACGATACAGAATTATTAACAAAAACAACAACAAAACAGCCTTACCGCCATCTGCCGATCGCCTAAAATGACCCAAATAATACGTGCAACGTACAATTTTTTTAACGAGACCATACTTAGGTCCCGATAAAGCGTATCAATCTTCAATCTAATATATAAAAATCTCGTGTCACGGTGTTTGTTATCGAACTCCTCCGAAACGGCTTGACCGATCTTTATGAAACTTTTGCTCTATATTCGGCAGGTCTGAGAATAGGTCGTAGGGCTATTTTTTATACCCCTATTGTCCGCAGACGGAGTCGCGGGCAACAGCTAGTTATTTATATTTATTTGTATATTTATGTACGAGTAGTATAATGAATATAAGGGGAAAGTAAATTATGAAAATAATAATAATTATGATTTTATTTTACGTAGTTTTATTATTTATTGACCACTAAATAAAACAATTTTTTTATTTCTCAAATAAACAGAACATTTTTGATTATTTTTCTGCCAAACTTTCATAAATCAGGATCTTTAGGTAACCTGAGAACAATACACATCAACAATTAGCATTATATTAGCCATAATACAACTTAATTAGTTTTTCTTGTAGTGCTTCTCAGAGCCTATAAAAAGTTTAACTAAAATATATATTAATTTTAAATAAAAGTGACAAAAGCTAAACCTGAAATACAATGATGATGACATACAATATCGATTTATTTAACCACATCCCTATTATCAAATTTTAAGTACATGAACTGTCATAACGGCCTGAACAGATGTTTTGTTGTTCATTATTTTAATAAATCTTTGGCCTGACGTGATCTTTATGAGAACAGATCATATAATCTAAACATTGCGCAATAAGTTCATAATGATAGTCGATAACTTACCGATGGAAAGATATTCTTTGGTCACTTTCTGTTAATACACCCATTCTACTCTTGCAACCGATAGCCACACAATCCATGGTTATAGTGATATGAAATTAACTAAATTTCACTCTTCAAAATGGCATAAAACACATAAAAACAAGGGAAAACTGATAACAACGTTTGGTATCCAGCTGGCTACCACGACGACTCAGAATTTGACACACTGACGTTTAAGATGGCGGTGTTTGTCTATGCTTCACTCTTTTTTTCACAGTGAGACTTTGCATGTGCTAGAAAGAGACACATGACGGTTTTTTGTTCGTCTTAAATAGACTTGGTCCATTCTTATACTACGTTCATGGTTATTTATTATTGTTTTAACGACCGCTTTAGCCTAGTTGGTAGTGACCCTGCCTACGAAGCAAGAGGTCCTGGGTTCAAATCCCGGTAAGGGCATTTATTTGTGTGATGAGCACGAATATTTGTTCCTGAGTTATGGATGTTTTCTATGTATTTAAGTATTTATTTATCTATATAAGTATGTTTATCGTCGTCTAGTACCCATAGTACAAGCTTTGCTTAGTTTGGGACTAGGTCGATTTGTGTAAGATTGTCCCCTAATATTTATTATTATTATTATTTTATTGTACACGTATTTTTTCTTTTGTTTGACAAACGAAAAATGACGAGGATACAGTGCTTAGAAGTTTCGAGTGACGTCACTATGGTACAATTTTTACCTAGGAGTGACGTCACAAGCCCCCACTCCGGAAGTTTGATGATCTATGCCTTTGTCGATTTTTAATAATTTGATAAACCAAAAAATACGTGTCCCATATTTTTCCATAAAATAACTGACGGACTAAATAGAATGACAAGTCGCCATCCCTATTCTGTGGTCTATTGATTGATATTTAAGTCTATGAAATACTAGCTGATGACCGCGACTTCGTTAGCAAAGAATTCGCTTATCGCCAACCCGCGGGAACTATGCAATTGTCCGGGATAAAAACTATCATTATGTTCTTTTTAGGGACTCAAATTGTCTCCATACGTAATTTAATTCCGAGTTACTTTCGCATTTAAATAACGAGCTGATTCCAGTGGCTTCGCCCTCGTTCAAGTAGATTAAAACGTGTTTTCCCGTAAAAATGAGATATTTTCCTGTGGTAAAAAGTAGCCTATGTCACTCACCAGCCCTTCAATTATCTCCATACAAAAAATCACGGTAATCCGTCGCTCAGTTTCGACGTAAAAGAAGGATAAACAAACAAACACACTTTTACGTTTATAATATTATTAGTATGGATAATATTTAGTATGAAAGTAATGATTATGGTATTTACTAATCGTGTAATTTACTGAAGTTAATCGTTCCTATGCTCGACACTGACCCAATACATGGCACCTTAAATCTTATGTCATAGTAAGACAGGTAACAGATGGGTGTCATCTACTGGGCGTTGAGGTGTCGAGCATTGGTACGTTTACCTTATTATTTTATTTATCACAAAAACCTTCAAAATATGGCAACACACTAACAGTCGTTTTCTATTAATTTAACTAACAATTATGTAGAATCAGTCCCATGGCAACCCAGCATACGGGACCAGGGGGGCTACTCCGAAATTCGAAAATCTCAGTTCGCATCGTACCGTCTCGCTCGTTCTCGTATTAAATACAATTAGCATGAGCGGAATAGCACGATACGGAGTTCGAATTTTGCGCTTCGGAGTATAAGGCCAGCCTGCGGGTCTGGCTAATGGCTGAGACAAAAACCTTGATCACTTAATATCGTAATGACAATTTGTGATTCATACTGTGACATTACCGGACTTTTGAAAGCTTTTCCAGGCTTTGTGGAAGGAATATTTTAAAGTACCTATTTTAACGTGTTTTATAGCTTCTATTCTGTTTATACCCCGGTGATTTATAGTAGGTACACAAATTTTGTTATTCGCTGTATGTATGTTCATCGTAAATCTGCAGGCACAATATTTAGTTGTCTTAAAACAATCTTAATTTCATTAAAATGTTCTCGGTAATTCAACTCACTTAATGCCTTCAATATAGTAAAGGTCAAGGTACGGAAGGTAGGGGTCCGTCGCAAATGGGCTTTAGCTATATTACTAAAGAAACAGAATAGAGGCTAAGCTTCCAAAGAATTTGCACAACTTATGCTTACCTATTTTAGTAGAGTTGGAACAGTAGGATTACGCTAGAATCGATCAGTTTGTGTTTTGTCATCATCATCTCTGGTCTATAATTAGACACAGGCCTCCTCCCAGATTGAGAGGCTGTAATTTTTACGTGGACTATATTGTTTTTTACTAACATAAGGTCACTCATAAAATTATTTCGTTTTTAAATCATTTCTTATACCGTTTGATTTATTTCTTTCGTATTCTCAATTATTGTTCATAACTATACACTTCTTTTGGCCATTAAAACAATGTAACAAAATCGTGAGACCAAACCAAACACGACGTGCGAGTTGTTTCCCTTAGCTTTGGGTCCTGGACAAAGCAGGTCTTAAACTCCGAAGTTTGAAATTTAAACTTTGTATTGCCATCCCGCTCACGCTAATAGTACTTAGTAGGAGAGTGAGGGGGATGGTATGATACGAACTTAAATTCTAACTTGGAAGAGCCCCAGATTCAAACCAGTTTTCTTCCATATGCGATGAAGCCACCAGTGCTTTCACACTCCCGCGGCAAGGATGTAGTAGAGGTAACGCCACCAGAGTTGAGGCCACGCACACAACCACATCTCATGTAATGACAGCGGGATTTTGACGTTGTGTTGACGTTTAACGACAACACAACGTCAAAATCCCGCTGACGTTTAACGACAACACAACGTCAAAATCCCGCTGTCATTACATGAGATGTGGTTGTGTGCATGGCCTCAACTCTGGTGGCGTTACCTCTACTTGTAGTAGCGTATTTGCTATTATAGCGTGGTTGTATGAATCTTAGTCTCTGTTCCGTTTCTTTACTATGTGCTTTAGCTCCAGACCACTTTGCTAGCTCCCAACTGCTTCCTAAACGATGTGCACATGTGTCTACGACTTACATGGCGGACACGACTTCAAGCTAAAAATAGAAAGCCGATGGATACTTTATCACAAGAGCAATGTGCAACTTCAGCTGCATGTATGTATTTCTTTTTACCAAGTGCCAGGGTTTTGGACGGATTTACAAAATTTATTTTTTTATTGTAACAGATAAAGCAAAGAAACTGAACAATTGAACGTCCATTTGTCTATTCTGTCAATATTTTAATGAGATCTCTCCTTTATTCTGTCTCGCTTATTTTTTACATGGGTTTTTTCAATCCAAATTTTTTACATTTCACAATCGCTAAGTAGTTTATTTTCATTCTTCCTCTTTGTTAAACTTACCATTTCTAGCCGGGTCAATCTGCGCGTGCAGTATGGACAAGCCAGGCACCACGATGGCTGGCAGCGTGCGCGAGCGGAGGAGTGGCGGCGGCGGGCGCCGGCACACGCCGAGCGCCTCCGCCGCCGCCGCAGCCGCCGCCGCACTGAAACAAAACGACCATTTAACAACTAGCTTTGAACACTAAACTACCGTGAGACAGGGGGTTTCACTCCGCAGTTTAGGTATGTTCGGCCGGCGCTCCTCCGGGGAGGAGTATGGCTGCAGGTTGTCGCTCGGCCCACAGTTCGTACGCTAGCCGCGTCGCGCGTAACTGGGCCAATCAACTTTTAAACCGACTATAATCTGTCCGCGACATTTTTCAAACAATTGCAGATTTTTGTAAGTAAACATGTTTTTTCTGTAATTTAATAGATGAATAGCATGAATACATGCCGTCCTACGTAAGTTTAACCTATTAAACCGTGAAATATCTTGTTGGAAGTACGATTTTTTGGTAACGCCAGAGACAATTTTGGTAACGCAGGAGACGCCAAAAACGTCGGTTTAAAAGTTGATTGGCCCAACTAAGCATCTTTTTTTCTGTGCTTTTTGCAACCAATTTTGTAGAGTGTTTACGAGTCCTCTGGCGCAGTGGAGCCTCAGGTACTTGAATGAGATGAGGGAACATTTAATTCATCCTCAACAGTTGATGAATAAAGTGGAGACAGCAGCAGCAGCAGTCAGAGACAGCAGTTAGTGCTTAAACCAGTCTGTCTACACCACCCTAAGATAAGATAGTCTGTTAGGGACACGTCTATAGCCTGAGGCTCTTATGAGTAGCGGTTGTATAAAAGTCCCTGTCATCTCTCCAACCTAATCAGAAGCAAGATGCCAGTGAATAAGTTTGGACACTACTTAATGAATGGTGGTGGTGGTGGCGGTTCGGAAAAAAAAGATTATTCTTAGCTAACGTCTATAGCCTGAGGCTCTTATGAGTAGCGTTTTTCAGACCCTTGCTCATCTTACCCATCCTTGCTCGCTCTGTTTAGTTCTACATGTTTCGGGCTAATCCGTAGCCCTTCTTCCCGGAACAAAAAGAAAAGGAAAACAAGTGGACTTAAATTCGTTTAAAAACGCGAGTAATCCTTAGTTTTTCACTATAATAACTAGTGCAGCATTACGCTGCCGGTAACGAACTTTTTTGACACGCGAAATTGAAATGTTCCTGGCCGCCTTGTCAGTGTCAATAGACAAGTTCTAGACAAAAGGTTTCGAGTTTTGCACGACTGAGATTGATGTTTTGGCTGTCAAGAGATTGAATTAATCTACGACGAATAAGATTATTTTTTTATTTTATAAGAATTAATAACGTGACCATATTGAAGGCTGTCCCCACGGAATAATAAAAGTTTTATTTTGGTCTCATTTGAAGAATTGAACCATCAGAACTGTATATAAAAATAATTGGTTGGAACCGTTTTTAGCGGGTATGTATTTTTTTATCATTTTCCATATCCACCGCTTCTCTTCCCGTACTGTGCCTATTTCCTACCAGTTTATATTTCTTTTACAGTTCCACCTTCACCCAAACATACTCATTTCTTTCTCGCTGGAAGATTCATCAAAAAGCCAGCTAAGCGATAAACATTTTATTTCATTTATTCGGCATTCCTTCTTTAAAATTTGTGTGTAATTTTTATATGATATTTTCTGCTTTTTTTATATACATTTTGTAAGTTGATGATTGGGGCCCATTCTCCAACAGTTTTTAGTTAGGTTTTACGTGTAAATATTTCTTTTTCATATCCTTTCAAAATTCCAAAAGACGCAAAGCCCGTCGTTCATTTGTTTCGGTATTATTCCTTTAAATTTCCTTGGTTAAGTTGGTTAAATTTTTTTGGTTAAAATTGGTTATTTTTTTTTTGGTTCAAATAAATATTGTACAGTTTGTAGATTCTTTTTTTTCTCTACACTAGCTGTCGCCCGCTGGTAATCAGCTTTTATACTAAATGTAAAGAAGCGTTGCGATCCAAAGCAGACAGAAGAGACGAGGCCGCGTCTCCGCTTCTCTCGACGCTACTATGCCTACTATAAATTTAGTACGAAAACTGATTTAAGGGGTGCCGCGTCTGCAACGCGCCTCCGTCCCACGTCTCTTCTGTATAGCTTGCGCCTACCTGTGCTAAGTTTCAAGTCGATGCCATTAACCGTTGAAGAGTTCTGCCCTGCGGAGACGATCCTGGCCAGAGTTCCAGACTTTTACTACCACATTATAATAATGTCATCAGATGTTATAAGTATGCCAAATTTCAGCTCAATCGGATATCAGGCATTAGTCGAAAAATGGTTTGCAAATTTTTAAAGCGCAAATTACAAACGACATTTAGGATGTTTTTCAAAGTTCTGTTAAAGGTCTGGATCTGATGAAGGTCACAGGAATCACTTGGATATGGGCAGCGCAGGCCTGATCGTTGTGAAACTCTTTGGAGGAGGCCTTCGACCAGCAGTGGACGTCTTGTGGCTAATATAATGACATGAGATACTTAACGACCGCTTTAGCCTAGTTGGTAGTGACCCTGCCTACGAAGCAAGAGGTCCTGGGTTCAAATCCCGGTAAGGGCATTTATTTGTGTGATGAGCACGAATATTTGTTCCTGAGTTATGGATGTTTTCTATGTATTTAAGTATTTATTTATCTATATAAGTATGTCTATCGTCGTCTAGTACCCATAGTACAAGCTTTGATTAGTTTGGGACTAGGTCGATTTGTGTGAGATTGTCCCCTAATATTATTATTATTATTATTATTATGCCTTTTTGTAATTCAGGCAGTTAGGTATATTATGGAGATTAGGTGTGCTATATTGTTCTAAAAACTTCACCGCAATACAGGCCTTTATCATTATTATAGTCTCAGTTGTCTCTTTATCGTTACAAGATCCATGTTAAAAGGTAGAAATAGAAATAGAACAATGTCAATAATCTTTTAATCATATTTAATCACAACTAGGAAACCATCTATTCATAATTTTGTAGTACTTGTACTACTGCCATCATTTGCCAGAAGAGTGGTATTTACAGGGGTTGTATTCGTTAAAACTGTAGATATTGAACTTAATGTGCTGTTTTCTGCGGTCGTTTCATTAGCAACAACCTCAGTGAGGGCTGTAGTATCAGTTGTATTATTAAAATTTCCATCTTTAGTAGTTGTATATGCAACTCCTGTACTATTCGTATTAGTCTCATTAGTTCCACTAATTTCACCAGTATCACTTCTTCTGTAAATAACATCACCTCCAGGTCTTGGATCAGAGGATTTTACTTCAGGTTTTTCATTAGCGTCATCATCTTCATTTAGTTTTTGCTCTCCGCAAATATTTTTCGAAAGGGATCCTTTGGATAAATAAAAGATGTGAATTTGGTCAACCAAAAGCCAAAATTTTCAGTGATAATTCTAACTCACCTGCAAAGAGATTACCTAATCCAGGTATGTGTATGCTTCCTTCACCGCCCCCTAAGTCCAATTGAGCTTTTCCAACATTTGAAATTCCATTCGCATTAAGATTTAATGAGCCATTGCCTAAAAAATAAATATGTATGATCATTGCCGTCTTAATTGGCATGAGAATAAAAGTCATCACATGAATACAACAATTAGGTAACTAAAAATATGACTACTCTAAAATTTAAATGCATTTTATAACTGAAATATCCCTTTTCAGATTATCAATAAAGGGTTTTACAAAAGCTGATAAAGCAAGTAACAATTTTTTTCTCTGGGGTGTTCTTGTGTTATTTTCATTGCAAAATTTGTTCCTTAATATTTAGTAACAATGGCTTTTGCTAAAACATTTTGGCTGTAGTTTTATTAATTGTATGTAAATATTTCAGTATGGTTACCAAATTTTCCATATTTTAGCAGTAAGTCAGTTTCTCCAACAGCACTGATTCCATTGGCTCTCAGCTTCATGTCTACATTCTTTGGCATCATTTCACATTTCACTGATTCTGTTTCGGCTTTCTTTTTCTTATGATCTTTCAATTCTTTCAATTTTGTTTCTAACTGAAAAGAAGTTGTTAGATTTAAGAAATTTGTCATTTCGTTCGTGGAAACTTAAAATAGTTTCTCAGTATATGTATTTCTGTTAAGCCTGTTCTGATTAGTAGAAAATATTGTCTGGCAGAAATGTACTTAATAAGCATTTAATAAATTAGCCTGTTATAATTTACCATAGTTAACAATACATCTTTCTGATCCACGAAAGCCTCGTCTATTTCCATAAACTTAGTTGTTAGTCCATTAGTCGACGCCATCTTGTTCATTACCATCTAGATTGGGTGGTCAAAACATGTCATATAATAACTTTAACGAAAACATAAATAATACTAGTCAAAGCAATCCCAACAGACCAAACCAAAACATTAGACTGTCAGACTAAAGATTTCTTCAGTAGCTAGAAACGCACATGTGCGTTTAAATTACTGACAAACTATGACAGCGGCACTAGGTAAAAGCCACGAAAACGCATATATGCGTTCCTGGCAGAGAATGGGAGAAACACAAAGCCGCTGATACTTCAAAAACTTGAATCGAATCGAACAGATAGAAATATACAACGTAATCCAAACCATTGACAATAAAAATCGGGGCAGCTGGCTACAATAAAACGACTTAACAATATAAAAACAAGACATATAAATACGATAAAATTACCAGCGCAGCGAGAACCATATACGATACGGCCATGTTGAACCAATAAGGGTTTTACGAGTGTTCGCGTTTATAAATAAATACAATTTGCTTTATGGCTTGGGCTCGCTTGCATAAGCGGAACGCATTACAACTGGAATAGAAACTCATGCTGATTTGCTGAACACTTATTAAAGGAGTTGTTTTTTTTTTGAGAAACGGGGAATGTGAATAAAAGACAGATTTAATATAGCTCAATAATTCAAGTCTCTTTCAAAGAGGGGATCGTAGTTCGAACTTAACTTTACGTTTTACGGATTTGTACCTATATGTACAGTCACGAGCTTTAATTTGGGACCCATTTGAGGTTGACAGTCCATTGTGTATGTAATTTAATAACATTGTAGATCTGTTTTAAAAATATATACCTAGTACTTCATTTAATTTAGAATTGAAAACCACAACATCATTATATTGCGACTCGTCAACTATTTCTTACCTAGCAAATAGTACAGTACAATAGTCTGGGAGCCGCAAAATAAAATTGTTTTAATGTGACTTTATTTGCGTGTCGTCAATTGTTACTCTAGTTCAAATTGTAAAGAGATTACAGTTCACGAGCCGCAATATAATGTTGTTGTGGTTATAATTCTAAATTAAATGGAGTATAGATTCTTCGATATTCATAATTTTTATTTTGGCTTTTGACTTTTGTACCTAGTCGATTCCTCTACAGACTTAAAACAACATCGAATGACAGCTATGTCACAATTTGAGTTAGTTCATCCCGTATGAAAATCATAGCTTATCAGCATCCGAATTTACTCAGTATTTTTTAAGTCTATAAAAGCCTTGTCGATTTCTGTTTGACACAATTTTACTTTCGATTACTGACCAGCCCTTTTTAATGTAAACTACAATACAATGTAATTTACAATGTAAACTTGACATGGTTACCGAATAAAAGTAACGCTTGACAACACTCAAGCCTTGTTAATAAAGGGGTTTCCTGGCGTTTAAATTGTTGTTAAATTGAATATATTTGTTTTAATTTCAATTAATTTGTTCCAAACGTAACAATTTTAGGCTGTAGCTAAAAACGGCCTTATATAGACCCGCCCCTGCATGCAGCCAACAATTAAAAGTGTATTAAATATATCTATTCACAAAAACATATTTAAATTCTAACTTTTTTAGAATAGGTATTTTGAAAACAATTATCAGATAACGCGGCGGCGACATAACAGCCTTTACCATATTGTTGAGAAAAAAAACACTTTATCCAATTGAATTTCGCAAGAACGATCATAAAAGGGAAATCCAATAACAAACTAAGTTTCACAATAAGATTTGATTCGCTTTGAATTTCTATCAATCTTTGTTCTGAGGTTCGAAGCGGTAAGTCCGTTTGTAACTTTGTAAAAACTAATAAAATTGATGTAACTTGAAATGGATCCAGTATTTTTTAATTTCAAGCTAGACTGAATAAATTTCAGTCAGCAAAATCCAATTTTGTAATGCGATTCAGTCCAAACCCTAATCCTAAGAGAAATCACTTAAAGAATTAACAGTGGTCGAGTGGTAACTTGTGCTCATTTTCTATCTCCTTTTTAAATTTTACTTCAGCAGCTGCTTTCTTCTATACCACTGTTTGCAAACACGCAATGAGTTATGACGTACTAATTCCTTAGTCAACAACAATATCACTGTCGCTTCTACGCTTTCTCAAAAATTATTATACGCGGTATTTAAAACTGCATGTGGGTTGCCAGGTCGGAAAGCCAACGAGTTTGATGCGCCGCATTGTAATGCAACTTGCACGATTTTTCTTGCAGACGGCGTATTATCTAACGCGCACACGCTTGCTATTCCATTCACTATTTCTTTCTGTCTAACGGTATAAGATGGTGACAGAAAGAGACGGTGAAAGCGATGGCAAGCACACGCGCATTGGACAATTAAATTCGGTCTCGGGTCTAAACCGGGCTTAAAAGCTAAGCCTAATGCGCGTCTTGATTTCACTTTGCTTCTTGTCAATTTTACAGCGTGAAACAAACAAACATGAACTACCTACATGTTCTATCTGCTTCGCCAGGCGATCACCTGATATAAATTATGGAAACCTGAAACACCAGAGTATGGCAGATGCATTGTCATCCTCTCTTAGCTAAGATAGAATACCTACCTAATCAAATTTTTTTTTGGAATGAGTTGCCAGAGGGGGCAAAGACGCAAAGTCCTTGTTATTTTTTACTTTAGAGTAGGAAGGGTGACTTGTTTTCGGGAAAAATCCGTTCGGACGAACTGGGAATGGAGGGCTCAGACAGTGTCCGACTTGCACGGACTAAAAAACCCGGTCACAAGTCCCCTTCTTTACTGATTATCAAAGAAAAAAAAACCTCATCTACATTCATAACATCATTCTCGAAGTTTTTTGACTTACAGATCATGTTCACCTTCGCGCTCACTCTAGTGGGATGTTTGAGCCTCGCCAGCTCCCGCGAGCTTGCAAAACCGAAGCCAGCGGGTGGACTCGGCAACTCAATCCTCAATTTCGGAAAGATGGAAGTCAACTTCATCCTAAACTCTGATAAGAAGACTGAAGACAGCATAAAGGACTACGGTATTTAAAGCTGCTGCAAACTGCTTAAGTATAATGCGCAAATCTTAATCTCAATCGTTATTTTTCAGAATCTCCGAAAAGCCAATTCGAATGGGTACACCCATCAAGATCACATACTAATTTAAGACCGAATCCTGTTGAAGAATGCCCCTGCTCTGGCAATTTGAGGCACAAAGACCTTTCTTCAAACCCAACAGACCTCATTAGTAAAATTCTTATGAGCAACGACCTGTTCTCCTTCAAAGACCCTATCAGTTCCAACCAATGTTGCACGTCTCACGAACAAATACAGGAAGAATTCTACATAGAATTCAGCCCGAAACAAAATCAAGCGTCAATCCCTCGTCAACTAATGCCACAAAATACAGTGTTCCTAAACCAGCCGTTCCAATCGAAGGGAGTCCCTTATCTACCATTCTTTACCGACACTTTCTTTCCCGTTCCAAACAAGGAAGCGGCGCAAATGAAATCAAAATCGAAAGCCATAGAAATATTCTTCTTCCCAACGAAGAAAACTGTTGAGCAACCGAAATTCAAGCCAACTCTAATCAGAACTGTCAGTCCAGATATTCAAGCTGTCGGCGACAAAATGACAACAATGTTGATTGATCTGATACCTCCAAAATCTTCTGTGAAAAAGGATTTAACTCAAGACAAATTGGATATTGAACTAAATACAGAAGAGTCAGTTAAGGCTACCGTATCTGAGAAGAACCTTAATACACTTTAAACAATCAATTAAGACTTTTGTATTTGAAGACCCAGGGCAAAACAATACAGTAACATGCTCAAAAGTCTTAATCTAACAGATCCACATTCATCCACTTCTGGATTAAAATTATTTACGCCATGTTTAACAATAAATTATAATTAAAAGCAAAACTCGTGAACGTAGTCTGATTTAAATTTGATAAAGTTGCAACTGTGCATTAGGTTTTGTAAAATAAACCTAGTTACGTAGTTATGCCATATTTTATAGAAATTTCAAGAAATTGATTGTAAAACGGCAAAATGGACCTATTTAAAATAAGAAAAATGGAAAGAATATTCGAATGCATAATTTTATTAATTATTGCCGATGGGTTTAACAAAACATTGCTTAACATTTTAGAACTGCACTGGTAATTCAATTTCTCAGAAAATTTACTCAGTTTTTTTTCTTTTTTAAACAGTTTTATTTCACAAATTGTTTTCTAAAGTAATGTTTTGAATTTAAGTGTTTCTAATAAACGTTTATTGCTCTTTATCTAATAGTAATTGTCGGAAAAGGTAAAGGCTGATAAAGGAAAACAAAACTGTTTTCCTAAGTATTTAAGTTTTGATGGATTTGTTCATTCTTGTCAACCTGTTTAGATTATACAATGGGTAGTGCATCGTCACTCCATGTTAAAAAGTTTTTCCTTTCACTTTAGCGTAGACACGTGTCAAGGTGCGCGTCAATCATACTCCAGTAATACTTCAAGACTGTTTATTTATAATTTCCAATTCAGTTGGGTAGACATTAAATATGAACATACCGACATCTCTCCTCTTAACAAAAACAATTGAAACAAACACTATTGAGGTTTAGATTATATAAACATGCGTAATTAAATTTTCTTTTACATTTCTATGTTCGGTATTCATAGAATGTGAAAATATATATATTTTTTTTTTTTTTTTTACTATATTATTATGAATTTATTACTTGCACATACATTTCGAGAATGTTATAATATTAAAATTATTACAATATGATTTTCTGTACACACCTGCATTGTATTTGTATAGCTATGAAACATTCTTAATTAAGTACATTTTAGACATTATGATTAAATTATTAATATTTTATACATGTTGACATTAAAGTTACTATTATTTTATTATTATTATTATTATTATTATTATTGCTACCTATTTGAGTGGTTTTCACCAAATTTTGAAGTTGGTACCCATGACAAAGATTTGTGTACATACATGCATAACTAAATTATTTTTCATTAAGTATTATAATTTATCACCTTTATTATTATGTTTTATCTAATAGGTATAACATTATAAATTACATGCATTTGTATTGTAACTGTTATGTACAAAATGCTTAACTATCTACGTAATTAACTTACAATAATTAACAGGTGTTTATGAATAAATTGAGAATGATAAGCAGGTATATCTTTTTTTTTTTTTTTGTTAATGAATCACTCTGGGACTGCAATCCGGATATCTCAATTCTTGAATTCCCAGTTGCCCAATCTACTGGGAGGTATCACTGTCCTGCCGGAACGAGTTACATAATAGTCAGCAGTTCTAGTTGAATTATTGTTGATGGGTACGGGAGCCGAGGCCAATGAGGCCGGGATTGATGACGGCTGGATATCATCGAATTCTAACTCGCACCCCTCAGAGTCAGACCTGTACTGCGAGTCTACTATAATGTGACGTCTATTCCTAACCACCTTACTACCGTTATGCATGATAATCTCGTATGAGCGATCTCCTAAAATTTTATTAATTGTGCCACTTATCCACTTATTCCTATTATCATGTCTTACTTTTACTCTTTGACCGATGTTTAGGTACGGTAAGTTTTTTGCATGGCGATCATAGTACACTTTGTATTTATTTTGGCGATTTATAAGTTCTTGCCTAATTTTTTTATTATCCAATGTGCCGATTAGTGTTTCACGTAAGGGTAAAATGCTACGTAATTTTCTATTTTGGAGCAATTCTGCGGGTGAGGGTAGATGTTCACTAATTGGGCTGTTTACATACTCGAGTAGGGCTAAACGGAAATCTGTATTGGAATGAGCGCATTTCTTCATTATATTTTTAGCAATTTGTATGCTGCGTTCCGCTTGGCCATTAGACTGGGCGTAGTGGGGGGATGAGCGCACGTGATTGAAGCTCCATTTATTCGCGAATTGACTAAATTCTCTTGACGTGAACTGTGGTCCTCCATCAGACATTATAGTCTCAGGAATGCCATGGCTACTAAATATGCATTTAAGCTCCTGTATGATGTCTTGCGACAATGTAGTTTGAAGTTCGCGCACCTCGATAAATTTACTATAGTAATCTACGAGTAATAGGTAATTCTTCCGATAATAATAAAATAAATCGATGCCTACTTTTGACCATTGCCTCTTTGGCACTTCGTGCGGTATTAATGTTTCTTTACTGTTACTTTTTCGAAATGTTAAGCATGCTTGACAATTGGAAATAAAGTTTTTTAACTGATTATTTAGTTCTGGCCAAAACAATAACTCGCGGGCTCTCAATAAACATTTTTCAAGGCCTAAATGAGCGTAATGTATTTTATGAAGCATCTCATATCGCAATTTCCGCGGTATTATTATTCTATGCCCCTTCCATAGTAATCCATTCGCCTCTGATAAATCTTCCCTGTACTGCCAATACGGTTTAATAATATCGTGAACGTCTTTTTTATTTTCTGGCCATCCTCTTCTAATATATTTCTGTAACTGCTGTAACTCGTCATCTTGTTCCGTCTCCTTCTGTAAACTTTGGTAATGCACATCAGTTAATTCATTGTGTGCCATGATCGTCCGCACTGCCTCAGTCATCTCATCGTGCAGGTCGTAGGGCGCGCGCGTGGCGGCCTGGCCGGCGGCGGCGGATGCGGCGCGCGGCGGCTCGTACGCCCGGGACAGCGCGTCAGCAATGTGCAGCTGCTTGCCCGGTTTGTACACCAAACTGAAAGTATAGGGTTGTAGCCTCAGTAACATACGCTGTAATCTCGGCGGCGTGTCGACTATTGGTTTTTTTATAATGCTTATTAGCGGCTTATGATCAGTTTCTATCGTTATATCTGTGCGACCATAAATATACCCATAAAATTTTTCACACGCAAATACGCATGCGTATAGCTCCTTCTCGATTTGTGCGTACCTTTGTTCAGTATTTGTGAGCGCCTTCGATGCGTAACAAACGGGAAGGCCGTTCTGAAGCAAAACCGCACCCAGGCCGCTCTTACTCGCATCCACTGAAAGGGTGATCGGTTTACTCATACTGTAATATTGCAAAACAGGCCTTTGCGACAAACATTTTTTTATTAAGTTCCACGCATTTTCGTGAAGATCGGTCCAGTGCCACTCTACTTCTTTTTTTAATAGCTCTCTCAAAGGTTTTGTTTTTTCTGACAAATTTGGTATAAAATTACCCACATAAGTTGTAAGCCCTAGTAACCGTTCTACATCTTTACAGTTTGTTGGCTTTGGCATGTTCATTATAGCTGAAATATGACTTTCATCTGGATATAAACCGTTCCTTGTTATTCTGTGCCCTAAATATTTTATTTCTGCTAGTCCGAATTTGCACTTGCTCAAATTTAATTTCAAGTTAATTTTGCGACATCTTTCCAGAACTTGTTTTAATATTTTGTCGTGATCTGATTTTGAGTTTGCGTATATCAAAATATCGTCTACATACATACAAACTCCTTCAATATCATCAAAATTTTCATATATTTTTCGATGAAATACCTCACACGCCGACGAAATTCCGTACGGCATACGTAAAAACTTGTATCTTCCGAAAGGAGTGTTAAAAGTACAGAGTTCACTGTTTTCAATTTTCACCTGCCAAAACCCATTGGTGGCGTCCAACGTACTGAAATACTGAGCGCCTGAAAGATTTGAAACGATTTCGTCCAGTGTAGGCAATCTAAAATGTTCGCGACGAATAGCAGAGTTAAGCTCTTTTGGATCCAGGCATATCCTCAAATCGCCATTGGGTTTTTTGACAATGGTCATGCTATTTACCCAATCTGTCGGGCCTTCCACCCTTGCTATTATGCCTTGCCTTTCCATATCCTCTAGTTTATCTTTCACTTTTTCTTTTAACGGTATCGGTACCTTCCTAGGAGCATGCACTACCGGTTTACAACCATGATTTAATCTAATTTTGTAAGTGCCTGGCAAACAACCTAAACCCTGAAATACATCCTGATAATCCGCAATAAAAGGGGGTTCTGTGGTAATTGATTCGTTAATCGCAAATAATCGTTTGATTAAATTCATCTCTTTGCAAGCATGCCGTCCTAGTATAGGAGAAGAGGTCACATCTGCCACTTTAAATTCAAGAAAAAATATATCATCTTTGTACTGTACTCTTAAATAACATTTACCCAATACTTTAATTTTAGCTCCCGAGTAACCATGCAATCTAGTTTTGGTAGTGAGCAGATTTTTTAAATTAAAACCAATCTGTGATAAATACCTCTGCGGCAAAACATTGACGTCGGCTCCCGTATCAATTTTAAAACACAATTGCGAATTATTAATTTGTAAATTAATAGACCATTCATCAGTAATATCAGAATTTAGACTATAAATTACCTGCTCATCGGATTCTTCTATTCGATACACCCCACACATCCGTGAGAAGTGATTCATACGAGAGCAATTTAAACACCTCCTGCCGTATGCGGGACAAAAATTTTCTTGATGTTTGGTACCACATTGCTTGCAAACGGAATAACTGTTATAAGTGCTGCTCGATCCGCGTCGGCCGCTGCTGCCGGCCCCGCCAGCCATCGGGCGCGTCGTCGCCACCGACTCCCGCGCACGCCACCCGGCCGGCGTCCCCCAGCTCGCCGCGCCCGCGCTGCGCCAGCCGGCGCGCGCGCCGCGGGGCGCCGCGGCGTACCGGCCGCGCCCCCGTGTGCCTGACGGCCCGTAGCCTCCGCGCTGACTCACTCGCCAAATATTATTATCATCCATTTCGTTATTTCCTTCTTCTTTTGATACATTATATACTGATTGTTCCCGAGATTCTTGAACGATTTTTTCTGAGTAAATCTTTGATACGATAGCAGCTCGACATATCTCCATAGCTTTTGTTAACGTCAAGTCTTCTTCGCGCAATAATCGTTCTCGAATAGCTTTGCTCGTAACACCACATACTAACCGGTCTTTAATTAGTGAATCGCATAAGTCTCCAAATTCACAAGAACTTGACAATTTCTTTAAATCATATGCATATTGCTCGATCGTTTCGCCGTCCACCTGATTTCTTGTAAAAAATCGATGTCGTTCGACCGTTAAATTTTTCTTTTGCTCGAAATGATTCTTAAACGCCGTTAATACTTCATCAACGGTTTTACCCTTTACATTTAAATGCTCATACAATTCTCTACATTGTACACCCACGATATGAAACAAAATATTTATTTGTATTTCCGGAGACTTCTTCGAAAGTTCACAGGCATTAAAATATATTTTAAATCCTTTACTCCACTTATTCCAATTGTCACTTAAACTACCAGTCGTAAGGTTCAAAATACTTTGATCGTAACAAAACGGTGGCGGCGGTGCTAGCACTGTTTCCATGTTTACACAATGTAGTTAGTAATACACTATTACCACAACAAGTCCACAATTAATGACGTACACTTATATATTACTTTTTGGATTATTTATTTAATTTCCGGCTGCGCCATGTCAAGGTGCGCGTCAATCATACTCCAGTAATACTTCAAGACTGTTTATTTATAATTTCCAATTCAGTTGGGTAGACATTAAATATGAACATACCGACAACACGTAGTAATTCCATTTTCTTTGGAAGTTATTACTCAAAAATGTACTCTGTGAATGCTAGTAACACCGTGGGTGGTGCACCGCTTGGTAGGTTGATTTTAGATTTTAGCCATAGACCGCAGCGCGGGGCGTGCGCGCGTCGACGAACACGCGCGGTGCATAACACTGGATCATATACGCTGTGCCGTGCACCCGATGTGTGTCATCGTATATTATGATTCAGTGTTATTGACCGCGCTGCGGTCTGTGGTGATCTTTAGCAGCAGTCAAACGCCAGTGTCGCACTTGTTCCGTAGTAGCTATTATGAATGTAATATGTGGTATGAATTCAGTCGTCTATCCCATACGATAATGAGAAAGTGTCATTGAATAAATAAATAAATATCATAGGACAAGTAACACAAATTGACCTAAGTAGTCCCAAACTAAGAAACGCTTGTACTATGGGTACTAAACAACGAATGAATATTGTACCGCTCTAACCAAGCTGAATTAATTTATATAATATATAATTACTTATATCTATTACTTAACCTACGAGTTACTCTACGTATTACTCTAACGGTAATACTATTTCAACCTAAACTTATTATTTACGGCACCTTATTTAACTAACCTATATTAAAAATAACACCCTTAATATTTCTTAAAAACCTGGACAAGTTATGGATAATTAATCTGACAAGTAATATAAATTTGGCCACGTGATCGTCTAGTACCCTACGTTGGCATAGTAAACCAACTCCGTTTAGCAGAAATAAGGAATGTCTATCAATCAACCTTTAACTCTAACAACCTAAACCTAAGTACTATCTTAAATAAAATGGAATAAAATAGTTACAAATCTTCTAACAGGAATGACTTATTCTTTAGTGTCTAGTAAACACTATCGGTGGAAACTATGAACAAAATGAGTATTAATTGGTAAAATAGCAATTATATTATGTGTTAAAGCTGGGGCCCCGTCCTCCG
The DNA here is from genome assembly GCA_947563465.1 of Archips xylosteana. Taxonomy (NCBI): domain Eukaryota; kingdom Metazoa; phylum Arthropoda; class Insecta; order Lepidoptera; family Tortricidae; genus Archips; species Archips xylosteana. The sequence goes on along the minus strand of OX387348.1, from coordinate 18,275,863 downwards.
CCCCGGAGATAATCTCCCTGGCTATTTACCAGCAGCTGTGTCTCACGTACCATAGACCCTATGAGACTCCAACACAAAGACAGTAGAATTTACTTGTCATCAGTCGGTAAGTTAGGTATTAGTACAGCAAAGGGAAAAGAGGGAACAAGAAATCAGGTTTTATAGTGTTACTAGATTTCTATTGGCCCTAAGCTGACCTTTCATATAGGTACAGGTGGTAAACTACTTTAATCTTTAATTATAATTTGGGTGTTTCTTTGTACGTTTTGTTACTTATAAAATGTTTAAATCAATCCCTGATTTCTTATTTAATGGGACCTAAATAATACAAAATATTTACACCCAATAAAAGTTAAAATGAAACGTCAAGGAGTAATAAAATAACAATAATCTCTTATGATAGGTATTTCAATAGCACTAGTACTAATGTCAGTCAATGATTCAGTAATCTGTCAATAGCTGAGACACTGATATTGGAAATAAAGTAAAATCCAACCCAGAAACTAAACAATTTCTATTAAATAAATGCAGTTTTAGTTAATCCTCCCTTTGTTAGGTAAAGACAACTACGGATCGTTTTTGTCGTCTCCTAATTTAATTATTTGGGAATTAATTAGTACACATTTGCTAGTAATAATCAATCTTAGCGAATGACAGTTTCCGAATCTTAATAGGAACAATTTATGGTTTAATAGTTAGTAAAATGACCCTCCTTTAAGTGAAAATCGGGCAGTTAGATTATTTTTCTAACAATTATCAAAATTAAAGTCTAGCTTAAAGTTAAAACAATAGCGAATATTTACGACGAGTAAAACCTATCAAACAGCCTATCAAATCCTAAATTTCTAGCTAATCTAGACTATTCTAATACATATACCAATCTTACCTTGAGGCGAACCTCACAGTTTTCCGAAGTGCAATGGAAAACTCCTAGACTAACCTGAGGGATCGAGGCGGCAACCTCTGTCTAACTAAATTACCTAACCTAGGCCACCCTAAGAATCTCACTCGCTGAAGTCAGGGATGCTTATGAGATTCAGCAGAGACATACGAGGGGGGAATATATAAATATGTAAATAGGGGACCAGCGCCACCAGTCTCACACGCACTGACCCAGCAGATACGTGAAGTCTGGGTACACGCTAGGAGGAAGTAGCTCGACTGCCAATTGCTTAAGGCAAAGGAAGTCGAACGCCAGGTCGATCCTCAACGCCTGATCCCGTCCTTTCGGACGTTAAATCTCCAAATCGTCGTTGACACCGTTAGGATCCGGACTTGGAGACCGAGTACCTCGACTCGTAGGGTCCCTACTTTAAGCAGATAAAAACCTAACAATGTAGCGTATTCTATAGTCACAAATTCAGGATTAATTATTGGCAACAGGAAAAAGGATAGACACTGGAGAGTCGCCCCGAGCTGCCTAGGTAGGATTGGTTCCAAAGAGTAGCCTCGGCAAACCAAAGGTTAAAGGTAACAGGTAAGGATAGACACCGGAGAGTCGCCCCGAGCTGCCTAGAAAGGATTGGTTCCGAAGAGTAGCCTCGGCAAACCAAAGGTTAAAAAGGGGAAAATCAGGTGAATTTATGAGCACAGAACACTAAATAATCTACCACTGTTTTCAAAGTTACTACAGAGTTAATTGATTAATTCACAATGACTAAATAAACTGTGAGCCGGTCTCACTTAATTTACACCAAACTTCTGCTTAAAGAACCCGCGTATTCGAGTGATCGAGAACGACTGACCTCTGTCCCTATGCCTCCTGCCCTATTCTCAAATCCCACGCTACGATTCCCGAAATCCAATCCTTCAAAGCAATTCTTGAAACCTTAAACTAACGCAATCCATCACAGTAATTATCCGAGATAGACAATAAGCCAATTGTTTGAAACGAAACAATAAAAGGCACCGCATGAGATTAGTTTACACTTACAAACGCATAAAATATGTTGATTTATTTGTATGTTAGTAACAAGGTTTTGCCCCTGACTTCGTCCGTGCTGAATTAAATCAAATCATATGAGTTAATCAATTTATAGAAATATAATTATATTCATATTTAATTTATTTCATATTTAAAGTATAATTATATTTGTGAATTTGACCAATGTCAAGGCTTGACTTGGTACAATATACATATTAAATATCCAAGACTCGAGCGCAAACACTCATATTTTTATACAAATATCTGCCCAGACCGAAGATCGAACTTGGGTGGGACCTTAACCACAAGATACTAATCACAAGGTAATCCGGTCATCAAGAATGATTATTGATTGCCCTATATTTATAGAAAAATACAACAAGGACGAGGCATACTTTAACGGGTATGTATTACAATACCGAAGTACGAAAGACCGAATGTATTAAAACATCGAATGGGTCAAAAGACCGACACGATTTTTTTCTGAAACCTTTAACTTTTTAAGATTGTTATAAAACAAACCTTACCTAACCTAATAGGTTCTGTATGATGCCGTTTTAATAAATTCTGAAAAGTTTACGGTTTCAGAAAAAAATCGTGTCGGTCTTTTGACTCATTCGATGTTTTAATACTTTCGGTCTTTCGTACATCGGTATTGTAATACATACCCACTTTAACACAGTAAACAAAAAGCTGGTCATGTATAAATAAGTGGAAAAGGTAATTGACACTGGCCCACGATTTCCTGGATATTTGAATGCTAACAGAATCAGTGGGCCCTGCAAAGCCGGTACGTGATGACAATAACTCCTGAGCCACAGTAAACAGGTGAGAGCAGTAATTAAATCTCTTCAGTCACCTTCATCACTGCAGAACATAAACTTTTCACAAAGACCTCCACGAAGATCTGTGTTGTGCTACCGAGTGGCGGATTTATACATCAGAAATCAATTGCATAGTTATTTAAAAATATATTATGTATGTCACTGTCCATACAGTTTATATAGTTTTACCCGCCTCATGTCAGTAAATATCGGATATAATCACACGATATAATAAATGAACCGCTCAGTATTATGGGCTGACTCAACAACAGTTCTGGCAAGACGCCAAGACTGAACCCCTAATGGGTTTATAGGTATCAAACGGCTTCCTTTTCATTTACTGTAATAGCCATGCTTAAATATTGGCAACTTGACAAATGAAATTAGTTGTATAAAAATGACGAATGATGAATGGTAGAATACTAGGCGTGGGAAGACCCACAACAAGATGGGCCGACGATGTTGTAAAGGTCGCGAACTACTTACTTGGATTCTTTTGGCGATATTGGCGATTTGATATTGATGATGATGGTATAAAAATGGCATGTAGGGCAAATGTAGGTATCAAGTGAAATGTGACCTTTAACTCTTGAAAACATGTATTTTCAAACACTGAAGGAAGTATATAATTATTATAGTTTAAGTACAGTCTCACGAAAAATAGCCGTGTTTCAGCAAAATATTTACATATTTTTCCCCTTATTATTCTCTTATCCCAGAAGGATAAAGGCGAATAATTTAAATTTATTTGTGTCTTCTTCGACCAAAACAATGATCAGCGTCCAAGTATCTTTAACTTTCGAGGATCAACCCTGAATATGATTGTTCTTTATCATGATCATGTCAATGTCAGCCAACGAAAAATAAGAGGGCAGTTTTAAATGTCTGTTTTATACTACAAGCGATGATAAAGAATAATGCACCGCTCTACGCCGCAACATACGGGTTCCCCTAATTAAATAATACTGAACGTCTTAGAGATGTCACGCAAGACAGAAGTTTTTCTAAGGATTTCACTCAAACTGGGTAGTTTAGATTTGATTGGAAGAAACATCGTATCCAAAATTTATTCAATTCCTTACTGATTAAATTTTGTCCAATATGCACTCCCCTATTTGAGTCCCAGATTATACCGACAAGCGCCATACCTACAGATGTTTTACGAGAGAACTCCCGACGTGAGCTAAATCAGTCCCAGATAATATCAACTTTATTTGACTGTAAACTGAAAAGTGAAGACGCTGACTTTCAAGTATTGTTACAAAAAGTACTGATACAAAATTCAAATCCATTGTGAAGAAGACATTAATATCTAAGGCGTACTATAAAATTAATGACTATATCATGGACAGGGATGTTTGGAAATAATTCCGATCCGCATTGGCGATCCCTAGTCTCAAATAGCGTATCTACTGTGTTAAAAAAATTTAATTGTATTAAATACTTTAGATGTATGTAATTTAATAACAATGTAGGTAGATCTCATTGAAAAAATATACCTTGTTGAGTTTCTTGCCGGTTTCTTCTCAACGGGGTTTTTCCGAACCGGTGGTAGATTCTTCGACGTTCATAGGAGCATCAATTGATGCCTAAATTGAATAAAGAGTTTTGACTTTGACTTTGACTTTATTAAATGGCTCGAATTATACAGGGTGAAATCTAAATGGTGATACAAAATTAGTGTTTCACACACAGTTAAGCTGGGCAACATAATGCATTAACTCAATTGTTAAAATTAGTTTGATAAAATTTTGGATGTTTATAGGTACTTAGTTGAAATTAAATCACAAACTTAATGTATGGACACCTCAAATTAAATAAGACTAATTAAAACAAATAAGTTAGAAGGAAAGAAAAAAGAAAAACGTTTATTTATAACAACAAATAAACGTACACAGTCTAAAAGTAAGAGTACCAACATAGACATATGTAGGTACAAATAATTAGTGCATTATATTGTCCAGCATTAGCTAAGTTAGGAACACTAATTTTGTATCACCATTTAGATTTTACGCTGAAGAGGCGATAAATGAGAAAGTTTGTGAAGATGCTTGGATGTTTGAATATTTTTTAGTCAACACCGCTATCCATAGAAAACAGTCATTTTAATTTGTCTAAGACGACGAGTTACTCTTTGTGATTAAGCCAAACCTAAATATTCAACTTATCAATGAATTGATTTGACTGTGTTTAGTAAGTAGGTTCATCAGTTTAATTTCATTAAACGGCAATCAGTTAATCGAATCGTCTCCTCCCTATCGGATGAGCCGTCTCTTACTGAATAAGGAAAACCATTCGTTACCTAAACGGCTGATCAGCGACACAAGTCCATTTATTCACAGTCTTGCTTGACCTTGGTCTTGTTCGAAAAATGGTAGTAGAATCGTGCGCGTAGATTTTTAAATAAAGCGTAAAGTTGACACCAATTCATTTATTTTACTTTATTGCTCTACCAGGGACAGATGAATAAGTTGAGTAACTTGAATGTTACCAAATTATTTTGATAATATCAAGTTGTATGATGATAATAGATGAACAGACTCACCATCGATTTTTGACTCGATCAGATGCACTGATATAGTTAGTATCTTGATGTAGCCACGATAACTAATAATCCATATAATAACTAGTCACAATAGTCGCGTTTATTTGATGGTAACCATATAGGTATTATTAACGTCATTTTGGTGAACAAAGGGACAAAAAAATGTCAACTTAATACGATAGCAATGAAGTTTATTTATTTATTGGTCAATGGTAAGGATGACAACGTTGACGTTGCTTGTGATGATAAATGTAAGTGACACTAATGTTAGTGATAATAAAATATGACTGTGACAGCGATGGTAGTAAAGAACTTACTGTTTCTCCTTCCGCTGCTGCCGCTTTTTCTTGAAGGCGCGCTTGACACGCAAAAGTAGGAAGGCGGCGCGATCGATGGTCAGCACGGAGGGCCGTTTGGCGGCGCCGGCGTCGTCCATCCCCTCCGCGCCCTCATCGCACAACCTCAGGCCGAGCCATCTCAGCGAGCCGGTGCGCGTGCCGCCGCTCGTCGCGCACAGATTCGAAATTGTGAAACACCACCATCAATATCAGTACATCACAAGCCTAAAGGGCGGATACCTATATTTAAAATATTAGATTGGCAATCATCACTTGTCTTTACTTTTAAAGTTGTGAGGAGCGCGGATTTTTAACTGAACTCACGAGCGCGTAATTGAAATTTATGAACTTCACTCTTTTTGATAAGCTTTGATTTTAACACTTTAATGCACTATTTGACACTTGTAGTTGACTACCTGTAACAAAGAAAAAATGTTAAAAATGGTATGCGTGCTTTCGAGAAAATATTACATTTTGAGGGGCGACAAATGCTACAATTTACCCTGGAGCAATTATCAAGTTATGTTAGCTACTTGACGATATTTTAATATTTTTTTAATACGTAATTAGCTCTTCGAAATGTTATGTAATCTTAAAACATAATCGTCGATATTAGATTAAGAGATTACATGAGTAAAGCTCGCTATAATCGCGCGAAAAATTAGAAAGTTTCATAAAACTCAACGACTTAGTATATAAAATTTTCTAATGCAATCTAAGCGCTTATGGCAATTCGATGAAAGTTGACGATGTTGGATATCTAGATGTTGTCGTTGCCGTATTTTCAACCGACGAAAAAACGGAGGAGGTACGGTCACGGACTTTAATTGATGAGCCATTTGCCACTGTTCGTATTGTAGCCGTGTAATACAAATCAGGTTTAGCCACTTATTGTCGTTTGTCGTACATCCTGATTTGCATTACACGACTAAAATACGAACAGTGGCAAGTGGTTCATCAATTAAAGTCCATGACCGTACTCAAGTCGACGAGACATACTTTTGTTTTATTCAATGAAAGAGATGAATAAGCTTTTCTACAAATTTGAATTCTCCACCAACGAAGACACGGACAAAAGCATAAAGTTCACTCTTTTATGATAACATTAAAATATATTATTAAAATAATGTAATCAGTTAGCTACTCTTTCGCATCAATTACAGCTTCACAAGAAAATAAGAACCTCCAGCTAAGCACTTCTTGTAAACGAATTATAAATTCATAGCAATTTCGCCTAAAAGAAAAGAAATGAACATCATTTTTCTCCGCTTTTAGCTAGAAAAATGCTTACGTTTCGTGTTCTAATCGCCTCTTCAAGACAGCTATGAATAATTGAGGAGATGAAAACGGTGAATAACAAAGGTTATTACTTGAAATTTTTAGAGAAATTGCAATTATTTTGCTTTGTAAAACCGTTGTACTAATTCTACATAGAGCGATAGTGAGAGCCGTGTAAAAACTTAGGTATTTATAAAACATTACAAGCACTATTGAATTTTCTCGTCTTTATTAGGTACATGATTTTATTTAACGTGCAAATTTATTGTCTACGTTTTATATGTTAGTTTAAGGCAAAGCTTCAAATTTGGTACAAACATTCAGATAAGATGACAATTTAGTACAGTTACCAAAAAGTTCAATCAACAAAATTTTCAAATTAAAAATTATATTAATTTTTAACAAGAACTTTCTTTAGGCGACGTGTATAGAATAGTGTACGAAGAGGTAGACGAAAGTAATATCAATGAAGATTTTTCAGCTTCCCGTTTTCTCAGTTAAGCTGCAATAAAATCGAGAAGTTTAGGAAAATGGAATAACATCGTAGGTTACGTGAACAATAAAATATAATCTGCAAAAAAGGGTTATAGTGACTTATCACGAAATAGTTTTTTACAAAAAATATTTCAATCGCTTGAAAAATTTAGACAATAACATAAAATAAATATCACTGTGCTTCGCACTATAGCGAAAAAACCTGCTTAAAAATGGCATCTCGATCCTGAGTCTTGTTTAGAAAAAATCTATCATATTGCTGACCAATCATCGAGTCATATATATTGGTCCAGTCACTTATTATAAACAACAAAGCTGCCTAGGTGCTCAAAAATATCTGCACACGCACTAATACGATTAAGACCACGAACTTGTTTAGATATTTCTGAGCACCCTAAATAGGTAAGTAGGTCTGATGTTTGTGATGGTGACTCTTAGTTGACCAAAGTTACGTAAATTCAATTCCCCGGACACAACGCAGTTGTTTTGCAAAACAGAATAGCAATAAAGCGTTTATGTATACGACTATTTTACCACGTACAGACTATGCCGTAAATTGCAGCCACTGCGAATCGTAGGTACCTAATTATTTACAGAGTCTAGACTACGAGTACGTACATGTATCTAACGTCTGAAAATCTTATCTTAGTGGGAAATTATTGTTGCACACGTAGGTTTAATATGATGATGTATGACTAGCCCTTGCCCGTGGCTTTGCTCGCATTAAATTTGGTACACACTCACACGCCTGTATCCCCAAACGATACATTTACGTTTCGGGGCTACTTTTATCAATTTTAGGTTTAGTGTTAGATAAAAGTGGTACAAAAATAGTGACAGGTTCCTAGCCTATCGCCTACAATATACACTCGGGGTAAAAATAGGTTCGTCACCTTAAAGTTGACATTTGCTTGCACCAAGGCAATAGGGATGTTGACACTGACGTAATTTTTATGAGCTGACAAAACACAATTCTCCCATAGAGTTTGAATGGCAATAGCAACTAATGACGGCACTTGTTCGCCACCAACTCAATCAACTAACTATTTAGGTATTTGTTTTAAGGCATCAAAAAATCTAATTTTGCAGTTAATCGAAAATTAATCTGGTTTTCAGGGCTAAAATAAAGCGTTTTTTTTTTACTGGAATCGTGTCTTCTAATTATTTTTTAATGGCGCCAACATCCCTATTGTCAGTCCTGTCAGTTCTATTCCAAACGAAACAGAATACCGCATTGACATCTCCAATTTCTAATAAAGTACTAAGAGACAATGACTCTATAAAGGAATCAATTTAATAACTAACGAAGGTTTTCGTAACCCGACTGTACCTTAACCTATTTCCTTAGTCACTTCGTTCAACATCCACGGAAGAATATGGAGAGGTATAGTCGGGGTAAGAAAAGGTTCGTCACTTTTCGACCTTATCTCGTTGACATAGAGTCGAAAAGTGACTAACCTTTTCTTACCCCGACTATACAATTATAACCCCGGCACTACATGGGTAATTTGGTAGATGAATCAAAACTCCTAGTAATAGCTCAAATAGTACCTATACTTTTAGTAAACATATTTCTGAATAAAAATGGAACCACTTTTGTGCCTAATCATGACTAGCTGTACCAATAATCGTGATCGAAAGGTCGATCGCGATAGACCGGCAGGCCCCTGAACTACGGAGTGTTCACCCAATGCTTTCAGCCTGGATTATGATGTAGTATATGAAAAACTACCCGAATAGCCTCATATTTCAGAGTTACTTGAGCAAGCTGAAATCTAAAAAGGTAACCCGAACATGATCCCCTGGGACGAGCCGGTATCGAGATAACAAAGGCTGTCAGCTGCTTGACATATCCCCTTAGGGTTTAAGTCACCACGCAATATGAAATGGCAGATAAATTACTTTATTTAACTCTGCAAAACTGAGCAGAGATGCAAAGAAGTAGAACTGAATATTTCAAACCAAGTTACAGTAAAGATTTTAGTAGTTTTATGTGCACTTTTGTATCGCATCGAAAGTATATAACAAAAAAACAAACAGTTCTTAACTCGATTTAATTTGTTTTGCATTTTGTTTTACTTTAAAAAACTTTGTTTACCTACTTTTCAAACTTTAGACACAACGACACAGTACCTCTGCCGAAACTCCAAGATGATGTGAAAACTACGGAAACTATTTACTACCGTAAAACGGGGTGAATAGACACGATTTTGAACTTCCAACCCATTTTTAAGAATGAATTTAAATATTAAAGGACATAAGATTGTTTTTCTTTTGTGAGTCCTAACAAGCTCTCCGAGTTTGCATTAGAAAAATAAGCCTTATTGCTCTTGGTATAGCGAAAATTTAAAAAAAACACAAGATTTCTTCAAATCCGTAAAATGGGGTCAGTAGACACGACATATGGGGTGAATGGAGAATTCAGTCAGGGTTGTCTGCGAAAAAATTATGCGGGTGATAGGACCTTGTCAAGGGAATAATAAAATATAATATTTTTATAAGTATACAAAGAATATACATGTAAAAAAACTCTTTTCATTTCTATTAACCCCTCCCTTCGTTATTTTTCACCCCCACTGTCGTGTCTTCTCACCCCAAACAGCGTGCCTAATCACCCCATATAGCGTATTTAGTCACCCCGTATCCGTGTCTATTCACCTCAGTTTCTAATCGAAACGGTTATAAAATTACTATTGTACAAATTACACCTGATTATGAATAAACTCGGTCAAACGTTTTATTATTTAGACACTGCAGACACCGGGTAACTAGATAAAAACGCCACTACACTGTAATTATCACTAAAATCACTATTATAACAAAGTTTTTGGAACTGTTATTTCTTACCTTGGTGACGTCTCTCATTGCACTAAAATATTTAATACTTCTAACTAACTTCACGACTATCGAGTGTTGCAAGCAAAATAAACAAATATTGAACTTAATACTAAAAACCAAAGTAATTGGCTTTAGTGATCATGGTGTTTTTTGTAGCCATGCAAAAAAAAATCGCGAGAATATTTCTAATCACCCCGCGATTTCTATTCACCCCGTTTTACGGTACTCCAGTAATATATTATAATGTCTACTATTTGAAAGGAAGGGCCGAAAATAGAAAGATAAGCACCATTGTATTTGATATATGATTTATTAAGTGATATTTTGTGTACTATCACTTGCATATTTCTTATAAGATGATGAAAAATTGTATGATGAAATGTAGGTAAAGTGATAACCATAAAGGTTCTGGCGATGAGGTGGTGATGCGGGTGGCGCAGGACTGAGCATTGCGGTGTTCCTTGGGGCAGGCCTTTGTTCAGAGTGGACGTCTTTCGGCTGACGATGATGATAAAAATGATACTCAAGAGACTTTTGACTGAAATACAAATAAAGAAAGAAAGAAAAGAAAAAATATTTATTCGTGACATAACCTTAAATTAACAAATAAAAACGGTAACAGACAAAACATTATCACGAAGTGGTCCCAACTCAGCATGATGTCGGCCGTGAAGCTGACGCTGGTCTTCCGTTGGAACCATTTTACCCACAATTCAAACATAAACTAAGAACAACATATACAAATGGGAGCTAAGTTCAAAATAAAAAAATATGCGTGATTATAGACTAATTAAGACAACAGAATTGCATTGGTGCACAGTTCTGCAGATAATTCTGATAAGACAAATAAAAAAATAAAGGAACGTACGAGCCTAGGTAGCTAGAATAGATCTCGACAATATTATAATTCATATAATAATATGCTACTTTTTATTCTAGCTTTCTCACGAAATTTGGATGTGAGCATGTAAAAGTTCCAAAGTCTCAAACGCTATGTCTAGAGACATGACATTTTGCAGTATTCTTCAAAGACGACACGATGTAATTTATGGAAATTCTAATGGGGATTTGGTAAAAATCCAAAATTTCAATTAGTGTTGTAAAGGACTCGAGTGCTGGTAGTCCTTTTTATTACGACTCTGAGCTCAAATGACGAGACTCAACTCGACACAGAAACTCCTTTATTGCAGAACTTCCAACCAAGCAAGTCTCGCGAACTAAGCGAGTCTCGCATAGGACTCGAGTCCTTTTTCTGCGTTCGAGTCTTTTAGTTGTAACGAGTAGTGCTCGAGCCGTATTATATTTTTTGAGCCCACCTCACCTTCAACGATGATTTTATTTTTATCTTGATAAGTTAGTTGGGCCTTTAAATACAAGATAAATAAATGTCAGTAGTACTGTACTAAGGACATGAATAAATTTATGAAATGAATATATGAAAAAATATAAAAATAAATATTGTTTTTGAGACCAATGCCAATTTCGTATTCCTTTTCAAACATGACGTTAAAATGATAAGGTACAAAAGTGATCACTTATTTATGACGCTGTCTGTACATACGGCCGTGCCGCTTTTTTGCCAGATTTACATAAATGGCAAGTTATAAGAATTTATATTGAAATCGTCAATCGTCAATCGTCGTTATAGTAATGTAAATAATTTTTACCTACTAACATTCTTTAAATTTCAATACAATAAATTTTCGCAGCTGGACTCGGAGTCATGTTATAAATCTAGCCGCGAGTCTAATTTGGAAACTAGTAGTCACAGTGAAAGACTCCAGTTTTTTCGAAGACTCGAGCTATAGAGAAGACTCGAGTCGCTAGACTCACGCTCCATAGTTTACTCATGCTCGACACGGCTCGGGACTCGGAGTCTTCGAGCTCACCGAGTCCTCTATTAAGTGAGTCGAGTCTACAAAATTAGGACTCCAGAACTCGAGTCTTTTACAACACTAATGTCAATGCCATTGAAAGACAATAGTATTCATGAGCAAAGCCGCGGGTACAGGCGAGTATTGCATAAATGCGAGTACATCAGAAAGTATATTGCTTTTATGGGGTTGTTTTGTCGATGGCGGCAATTTGACATCATAAAATGAACCCTTTTATGATGTAAAAATCGGCAAAAATACTCCATAGACGTAATTCAAACTTTATTTACTCACTATAATAATGTTTTTTACTGAATCGAAATTATTTACAAACTATCTTTTGCCCGCGACTCCGTCCGCGTGGAGTTAGTAATTTGGGCAGCTTATTTTTTTATCCAATTTGCTTTTTTCATCAATTATGGCTCTCCTTAGTTGCTCGATATAAAAAAAAATACCCCCCCAAGTGAATTTCGATTTGCAAGATTTGACTCGAACAATCAAACAATGCAAGCTATGGTGTAGCTCACCGGAGTCCTCACGCTCAGGGCGCTAACCTAACCGGCAATCTTCTTCTATATCTATAATATAGGTATAAAAATGAATCGCTGAATGTGTTGCTAAGCGCATAACTTCCGATCGACTGCACCAAACTGGATAATTCATTTTTTATTGCGTTTGCTATTGTCAGGAGAAGGTTCTTATGAAAGAAATTAAAAAAAAAATACAACGGGGGCGAAGCCGCGGGCATCAGCTAGTTATAGATAAAAAAAAGAAACTTAGTGGTGCTTTTTCGTCAAGAAAGAAAAAATAGTAAGCAAACATTTGAGGGGAACCCATTTCCTTTTCAACGGGTATGTATTACAATACCGAAGTACGAAAGACCGAATGTATTAAAACATCGAATGGGTCAAAAGACCGACACGATTTTTTTCTGAAACCGTTAACTTTTTAAGATTGTTATAAAACAAACCTAACCTAACCTAATGGGTTCTGTATGATGCCGTTTTAATAAATTCTGAGAAGTTTACGGTTTCAGAAAAAAATCGTGTCGGTCTTTTGACCCATTCGATGTTTTAATACATTCGGTCTTTCGTACTTCGGTATTGTAATACATACCCTTTTCAACCGATGAAAACAAAAGGAGGAGGTTCTCAATTCGACGTGTATTTTTTTTTTATGTATGATCACACATAACTTTTTACAGAGTAGTCCGATTTTGATGATTCTTTTTTTATTGGAAAGCGTATACCCCGAGTGAGGTCCCATTTAAATTTGGAAACAATATTCCTACCCTAAGGGTAGAAAAACAGGGGATGATTGACTAACTTTTTACAGAGTAGTCTGATTTTCATAATTCTTTTTTATAGGATAGATAGGGTATACCTTGAAGTTGGTATTATAAATTTGGAAAAAAAATTACCCCAAGGATGGAAAAAAGTATAAAATATAAACTTTTTAACAAAAAATTAAACCGCCGAAAAAACTGAAAAGCAAAAAATAATACCTTTATTGTTTGACCTTAATCTAGGTACTAGTTTGAAGTCGGTGCCTCAGCACGAGCCAGGAGGAGTGATAGAAGCCAATCAGGTAGACGATTATAGGTCCACTCCTCCTGGCTCGTGCTGAGGCACCGACTTCAAACTGGTACCTAGATTAAGGTCAAACAAAAAAGGTATTATTTTTTGCTTTTCAGTTTTTTCGGCGGTTTAATTTTTTGTTAAAAAGTTTTTGCACTGATCTCTTAGGTTACCTACTTGTCACTAAATAAAGTTAAATAAAAGCTTTTAAAAATAAAAATGTTTGACTAACTGACTGAATCATCATGACCATGGTTGGAATCTAGAACATTTAAATTTATTTACATACAGGTTTTTTTTATGATGTACGGTCAGCTGGCAGAAAAAAGGTACCACCCTGGTGTGGCTGTCCCGGGGTACCTTTTCTCTGCACCTAGATAAAGAATAAATTCGACAACAGAAAAGCCGCAGTTATAAATATAGTCTAGTCTAAAATAATAATAAAAAAGAGAGAACTAGAAGAAATACATAATTTAACACTGAATTTAATTTAAATTAAAACCCGTTTCCAGAGATCTGCAAACTTACGTGTGTATTTTATTAATCGAGCACCTTTTGGTCCTGATTATGCGAGAATTAGCATAAAACTCGGTGGGCTGTTCTTCAGTCTTGTAGGTCCGCGCCTTAGAGCATCAAGCCAACCGAAGAAGATAATGACAGGCATACACCTCCGCAAAACTATTGCATACCTGGTAAATTTGTGAGATTGATTGTGTATTTTTGTTATTTATATCTAGAGTAGCGTGATCGTGAACTTCATGCTGATTCGACCCTCTCCCAAAAGAGTGCCGACAGAAGGAGGTTGATTTCTTGAGTGTATGTTTGTCTATTTCTTAGACACGCTCTGTAACTCGAACTGTTTGAGGCATTTTTATATTCGTGGTTTTATTTGATTCATCTCAATTATGAAAGTGAGGTCAATATACAAATGGAGATTAGGTGGGCACCCTTGAAACATGAAATTGATTGAGTAAAACGAAAACATAAAGAAATCTTATACATATAAAATTAAAACAAAAAACATATTTTTTTTGAGTTCAAAAGACAAAATGACAAAAATGTAACCTCTGTGGTTTCGTCCTGTCCGTCTGTTATTCAATACATTCCTTTGTGTCATCGACTAGGCGATCTTCCGGTTTTTCATTTTAACTTCAGTGTGAATTTTAACTCTTCCAGCTGTTTTTTTTAAACTATTCATACTTTTTGTTTAGAATGACGGCTCCGGTCGGTTTGATGGTTTAAGATAAGCGCTTAGTATGCAAAGCTCGAGTGTCTTTTTGCCGTCACTCCAAAATTCTCGGTGAGGGAAAATATCTCCTAATTTTATTTAGGCTCGCGCAAATGTCTAGGACTGATTCATTAGGGTTTTCAAGAACTACAATTGGTTTATTACAAAATCAAATACTTTTCTGCATATGTTATTTAGCTTTATTAGGTACAGGATGTTCCAAAACTCAATGATAATCTGGTACCAGGCAAAAGTTCAAGTTATACCAATTCCGGCAAAAAATAAAAATAAATCCATGTCACTTAAGTGATAGTAGTCACATAAGTATAATAGTCTCATCATCATCATTTCAGCCGAAAGACGTCCACTGCTGAAAATAGGTCCCCCTAAGGCACGCCAAACTTATTACTTTTTATCTAACGCGCTGACGCTTGCTCTCGCAATCACTATTTCTTTCTGTCAAACGGTATAAGATGGTGACAGAAAGAGATGGTGAAAACGAAGGCAAGCGTCCGCGCATTAGTCAATACGGCCTCAGATCGGTACTGCACCATCAGCATCCAACGCATTCCCAAAATAATGCCTAATGCCTATTATCGCTTAAGTAAGTGACATGGATTGTATTCTTATTTTTTCAACAAGACTTTAGTGTCATAGCTTGGCCTCTTTCCCGGTACCTGGCTATCGTTGAGATTTGGGACATCCTGTAGACTGATTTTATTATTCGGATAACAAATATAAATTATCATAACAAATATCTCCCTTCACTGCAAATCTCAGAAGCCGTGGCGGGCTAGTGGTTTGTTTTATGGCCTCTCAAACAGAGGGTCGCGCGTTCAAATTCCGACTCGCACCGAGTTTTTCGGAACTTATGTGCGAAATTACATTTGTAATTTACTATGAGCTTTACGGTGAGGAAACCTCCATAACCCTACGAAGAAATTGTGTGTGTGTAGTTCCCAATCCGCACTGGGCCCGTGTGGGAACTACGGCCCAAGCCCTCTCATTCTGAGAGGGGCCTGTGCCCTGCAGTGGGACGTATTATAGGCTGGGATGATGATGATGATGACTGCAAAACTTGCAGTATGGTACCTAACAAAAATATACTTTTCACTGACGACCTAGGATCATTTACGGATGGCCTAGTGGTTAGAGAACCTGACTTCGAAGCTTGAGGTCCTGAGTTCGATTCCCGGTCGGGGCAGATAGGTATTACTTATGTGTGAAAAATACGAATGTTTATGCTCGAGTCTTGGATGTTTAATATCTATTTAAGTATGTATTCATCTATATAAATAAGTATGTTTATCCGTTGTCTAGTACCCATACTACAAGCTTTGCTTAGTTCGGGACTAGATCAATTGGTGTCAATCGTCCCATGATTTATTTGTTTATTATTTATTTTTATTTAGACGACCAGATGGCCTAGAGGTTAGAGATCCGGACTATGAAGCTTGAGGTCCCGGGTTCGATTCCCGTGTCGGGGCAGATATTTGTATGAAAAATACGAATGTTTGTTCTCGGGTCTTGGGTGTTTAATATGTATTTAAGTATGTATCTATCTATATATGTTTATCCGTTGCCTAGTACCCATAACACAAGCTTTGCCTAGCTTACTTTGGGACTAGGTCAATTGGTGTCAATTGTCCCGTGATATTTATTTATTTATTTATTTATGCTCAAAAAGTTCCCTGCCCCGCACCGCACCGCATAGCCGCCCAGTCTAGACGACGAAGTTTCCACACTGGTTGTTATTACGCTGTGGCCGTGGTAGTAAAGTGGGGCTCTTTGTCCTCAAATAACAACGTCGTATTATAACTTTCAGGTACAACTAAATTGGTTAAATTTCGTCTAGATACTAAAAACTAACGTGGAAACTTATAACCATTACCAGGGTACTGCTCAAATGGAACGGTTCACGTTAGTAATTGACATAATAACGAAGTTTACCTGTTCTGAGATCTCTTTTAACCTCGGGTGGAAATAAATTCGAGAATTACAGTGTTAAGCTGAGTTTAGACAATGCTAGTTACTTGTTCTGAGCATTTAGTGTTAATTTAAACTTTTTCGATTTTCACTTAACTACTATCACTCAAGGGACTTAATTATGTAATGACATATGGTTTATATAACCTCAACGTTTAGACCACATTGCGTTGAGTTTAATTGTAACTACAACCGTAGCAATGTGGCTGAAACGTCGAGTTTATTTTAAACAATATTTCATTAAATAATAGTAATTTAGTATCAGTTTTTTATCGCAACAAACACCATGATGGTATTTGAATAAATACTATAACAGTTTGTTCCTGATACGTGCCGCTAGAGGCCCTGAAAATTTGCCAATAATAATTGTGACTTAACATTTTGCTTGAGACGAATTACTGTGCCAAAATTTATACAAGGGATTTAGAGTGCAGAATAGTGTGAACAACTGACTTACCCTTCATGCTAGTTAGCTATATGGATTAGTCGATGTTTATGCCATTTGCATTATTATTTCTTCCTATTCGTGATTCTGCACAATATGCATTCCACACATCTGTGAATGATCACATTTGTTCTTTTCACAGTCATTGTTTCTACACTATCGTCTTTCTTCCAATTCGCGATTCGAAAAGAATAACAAATACACACGCAAACACGCAAAAATTATTTATAATATTAGCAGTATCACAAGCACACGTGCAGTGCCTACATACCTAAACCAATAGAAAACAAAATTTTCCTTGACCTCAGCGAGTAACTCGCCTTGCAACTGGCGCCGTTTGAGCCCGGCTTAAGGAAGATCAGCCGTAATTGAAGGGCGTATAGCCCCTTCTTATGAAGCGTAAATTTGAGTGCCTCTCCGTTGTTATGGGGGTGAAAATTACTGAGCATTTGGCGGATAGTCAAAATTTTATGATGAGTGAGTCAGTGAGCGATAACAACCAAGCTGTGAACTTTTTCATGTTTTATTTGGGCGTTCGAAGTCGAGGGTGGTCAAGGTCGAAAATTAAATAATAATCTTAAACATATTTTTTACTGTAAGCCGTGGTGGCCTAGCGGTTTGACCTATGACCTCTCAAGCAGAGGATCGTGGGTTCAAATCTCGGCTCGCACCTCTGAGTTTTTCGGAATTTATGTGCGAAATTACATTTGAAATTTACCGTGAGATTTACGGTGAAGGAAAACATCGTGAGGAAACCTGCATACTCTTGCAAAGAAATTCAATGTGTGTGTGAAGATCCCTTTCCGCACTGGGCCCACGTGGGAACTACGGCCCAAGCTCTCTCATTATAGGCTATTTGTATAAGCTGGGATAATGATAGTAAGATAGTAAGATATAACCTTCAGTTTTAAATAATTTACGTATGTAACTAATAGAACCATGTTCTCTACCCGTGATCAAGATGCATGCAACTACGTCGAAAGATTGGGAGCTCATCGGAGGTAATCACGGTCTATGTTCCGTTATCATCATTATCGTCACCCGACATAGACCTCCTGCTAGACTTAAGCCTCCCCTATAAGTGACCTAATTGCGTTGGGGTTTTTTTAATTTGTTTATAAGTGAGCATAGACGTGCGCTGTCTACCTCTCTCCCCAGAAAAAATGGCACAGACAATAGTAACTCACGTCGTTAGTGCCTCTAGCGATAATATAATTAAAATTTTCTTTACCCTGCAAATCGTATCAAAACAGAGTCATTTTATCGTGCTATTTAATTAAGGCTTGGGAGATTAGTGGTCCCTTTCTGACCTCACGTCGCTTCACTCAAAGTACTTTATAACTGGACCGATCAAAGATCATCGCGGTGAGGTTACAGAAGGGGCGATTTGGAGTTTACCTAGTTAATTTGTGTGTAAGCTGCTCGTTTTAAAGGTTTTTCATTCAAATGACATAAACAGAACACTTGTTTTTTCGATGTGTCTGCCCACGGTTGAGCTCAAAGACTAAAATTACTAAAAAACTGGCCTCAAATGACTTCGAAGATAAAGACAACCGTACCTACGCCTTTCATAACGGGGGCAAAAAGGGCACAAAGCGTATGCGCTGCCGCTGCGTCCGAAACATGTTTTTCAGTTATGTCGCGAGCATGTGAAGTATCTATATTTACAAAACCGACCATATATTTAGACGACTAAAAAAAACTGTTTAGTCCGTCAGTTAGATTATTAAAAAATATTGTACACGTATTTTTTCCTTTGTTTGACAAACAAAAAATGAGGACGAAGCAAAAAGCACTGTTGCTTAGAAGTTTCGAGTGACGTCACTATATGGTACAATTTTTACCTAAGGGTGACGTCACAAGCCCCCACTCCGGAAGTTTGATGATCTATATCTTTGTCGTTTTTTAATAATTTGATAAACCAAAAAATACGTGTCCCATATTTTCCCATAATCTAAATGACGGACTAATTAGAATGACCAATTTTTAACCTAGTCGTCATCCCTATTGTATAGGGTAAAACACCCAGTGCCCAGCCTTTTAATAGTTTTCGGCCTCTGCCTATCTTTCACACGAAAGAGAAGGGAAGGTGGTGGGAAGAGCACGAGAGATATCTTTCGAACCTCCGACTACCGGTGCGCGGGTGACTACTGGGTATTTTACCCTACAGGGTGAACCAAAACTTAACGATAACTTGGTACCTAGTGAGAGATAAATTATACCAGTTCTGAAAAAATAAGAAAAAATCCACGCGTCACTTAGTTAAGTGATAATAGGATCACATAACATAATCACTTTTGTATTTTCAAAAAATGTTCATTATCGATCAAATCTATACATATAATAAATCTGTAACAAGTCGGTGTCTGTACATTGAAGATATTGAGAAAAACTGTCACTAGGGCTATTTACTAGCGCAATAGAACCCAAAACAATGTTTTTTAGAATTATTGTCTGTTTGTCTGTTTATCTGTCTGTCTGTTTGTCTGTTTGTCTGTGCGTTTGTGCACGCTAATCTTACTGATATGTTGGTATTTTCTTGGATGAACATTTAGTGTTTGTTCCATATGAATCGGTTCACAAATAAGAAAGATACGTCTATTTTAAGAATTTATAGAACAGTTTTTAGAAGTAGTGACTTCGGAGTAGGTACGGTGGTGAATGTGAACGCGGGTGTGCGGGGGGGTGGTTCGGTGGGGGGACGGTGACGGGGGGGGTGGTTGCGGGGGGCGGGGTAATTTTTTTTATATCGTTGAACTAAGGAGAGCCATAATTGATGAAAAAGCAAATTGGATAAAAAAAATAAGCTGCCCAAATTACTAATTCCACGCGGACGGAGTCGCGGGCAAAAGCTAGTAAGTAATATGGATGAACTGAAACACCCGTGAAACTTCCGGAAGGTCGCGGGTGAGCAAAGTAATTTTTTCTTTTCATTGATATGGACTTCCGCAAAGTAACGCCTGATTCAATAAATTAAGTGACATGTATTTTTATTCTTATTTTTTTTTCAGATCAGTACCAGGTTCATCATCCCAGCCTATATACGTCCCACTGCAGGGCACAGGCCTCCTCTTAGAATAAAAGGGGTTGGGCCATAGTTCCCACGCGGGCTCAGTTCGGATTGGGAACTTAAGTACCAGGTTGAAATGCAAATTTGTGTTATTTGACACTTGAATGTTTTTAAAAAACTTTACGAAAGGTAATTTATTAAATCAGGCGTTACTTTGCGGAGGTCCATATTAATGAACTGCAACAATTACTTTGCTCAAAAAAGTAATTGTTGCAGTTTTTTTTAAGAAAAGTATCAAACAAACCACAAAACCACAGGTGTTCGAACTGAACTAGTCAACTAACACATATGAAACTCCGAGGAACCACAAGTAATGGGACCAAGGATCTCTGATTAAGGGCGATAGGCACGTTTATGACCGAGACATTGTCTACCTTGCACACATACATTTAAAGAGCGAAATTGCGCGTCTTAACTCGATTATATTAAGCACCTAATTGTAGTTTGGCACGAATTATTGGAAGTATCTTTTGTTATTCGTTTTTGATGTCGTATGGTTGATGTTTTTGCACCATTTCGGCCTGTGTATCGGCACTGCAGAGCATAGGTGTCCACTCAGAATGACAGGGCTTGGGCCGTAGTTCCCACTTGGGCCTAGTGCGGATCGGGAACTTCACACGCACCATTGAATTTCTTTGCTATGTGCGGGTTTTCTCGCGATAATTTTCTTCACCTCATGGTAAACTTCAAATGTAAATTCGCACGTAAATTCTAAAAACTCAAGTGGTGTCAGCCCAGGTTTAAACCACTATACTGCCACGGCTTTATTACTTTGTACAATTTTTTTTTAATTATTTATTTATTTAATTTTCTAAGGTAAACGTCCCAGTGCTCGACACTGACCAAATACACGGCATCTTCAATCTTATGTCATAGTAAGAGAGGTTCCGGATGTCTGTCATCTACTGGGCGTTGAGGTGTTGAGAACTAGTACG
Organism: Archips xylosteana; assembly: GCA_947563465.1. Classification (NCBI taxonomy): domain Eukaryota; kingdom Metazoa; phylum Arthropoda; class Insecta; order Lepidoptera; family Tortricidae; genus Archips; species Archips xylosteana. The sequence goes on along the minus strand of OX387348.1, from coordinate 18,254,506 downwards.
TTTACCATATCTTTTCCTTTCAATTGTATTTTGCTGTGTATAGGTATCGAACGTGTGTAAATAGATTTCAAACTAAATACAAACTGAAATATAGATGCACAGAAAAACCCAAAAAAAAAAAAAAAAAAAGATACTTCATATCTGACTTGTGTGTAAATAGATGTTTCAGAGGTACAATTAAAATAACACCAAACTTAATTAATAATTGTTTCAGTTCATTAACACCAAACTTTTATCACAAAGAGCATATGATCAAAAAGGAAAGCTATTTAAAAGCTAAAAGTAGTTATAAATACAAAACGGAAAAATAATTAGGACCTCTGAATTACCTTTTCAATTCTTTCTCGATTCCGTCATAATTGGAATCTCGATACAAACGGTCCCAATCAGAATATATTTCTAAAAGAGGCTATTGACTGGAGAAGTCATTAAAACTTTAAAAGGACTTGAAAGGTATTTGATTTGGTCAATTATCCTTGTTTAACCGAATCAATTGTCAAAATTAAAACCAGGGTATTTGGGCACGGATATTTATAAGAGCTCTCCCTTCCATCGCAGTAATTTTTTTTTTTTTTTTTTTTTTTATGTTAGATAGGCCAGACAAACGAACTAGTGGGTCACCTGATGTTAAATGAACACCACTGTCCATAGACACCCGCAGCGCTTTACACGATGCCAGTGCGTTGTCGGCCCTAAAGGAGAGGGAATAGGGGAAGGGGGAGAGGGAAGGGGTGAGGTATTGGGCCCCCGGCACTCTCACTGACCGTACGAAACGCAAGCAGGATTACTGCTGCTTCACGCCGGTGTTCTGTGAGAGGGTGGTACTGCCCCGGACGAGCCGGCCCATTCGTGATGCAGCGGCTAGCTACAACATGGCTCTACCACTACAAAAATTTTGCTTAAAAATTATAATTAAAGGCAATTTTTATGAAATTACTATCGTTTGCTCGAATTCCATATGCTATATCATATATGCCATGTCATATATATCGTTTTACATAATTTTCATTACTCATAAAGTAATTTATTTTGAAACAGTATTTTTCTTCAGAATTGTTATTATACCAACCTAACCTAACATACTTTAAGATCCTATGCTATGCTATGCTTCTATGTATGTATTTTGTGGCAAACGTTGATATGGTCAGTCGAATATAGAACTTTTAAATGTCATTTTCTATTTTTAGGCATCTTTTTTGCAAGAAAAGCTTTGATCAACTGAAAGAAAACGGTCTACGATTTATCTATGTAGGTTTTTCCAATTTTTTTTGGATGTGTAAAGTTTACACATCGTATCTTGAATCGTTAAATGATCAAGAATACAATCAATATTTAAATATAAATCTTAATTTACGCATAAATGTACAGTCAAATCACGGCAGAGGGCGTAACAAACGCGGGAAATAATTCGTAAACGTTAACTAACCACGGGGAGTTAATTGTACAGCGTTTGCTGAATACTTTTCATAGAACATTCAAAGGCCAAAAGACTTATGTTCATACTAAAGAGGGATAAAATGGTTACTTTATGCGCTAAACCATTAAGTCTCATATACAATGTCAAACGACTGTGTTCATGTCCGGCCTGAATATCTGGAAGTTGGAGAGCAACATTTTAATAACGTTCTTGTATTTGGAATCCAATTTCAGTTGTTTATTTTCTTTCTAATAACGTAGGTACGCAACAAATGAGAATAAACTTTGAGTAAGAAAAAACAGGTTTAGTTTTGAAATAAGAATAATTCGAATTAAGTCAGTTTCATAATTAACGGGCGGTACATTATTTTTTAAGATTTAATAAAAAAATGGACATCATTAATATTTATTGTCCATGTCAGTGACCATTTTCTCAAAAATATTGAACTAATTTAAATGCGGTTTTCACATTTTGATTTCTTACAATTACACAGCAAGTTCGTGGTCGTTTTAGGTTAGGTTGATTTGTGCTCGTCTAAAAAATTACACCAACGCTTTGGTACTTTAACTAAAATATATTTTTACGAGAATCATTAATCGTCTAATCCGAAATAAGTAGGTCAAGAAAGAAAACATTCCGTTTAATTTGCATTTGTTTAACAGCTACAAAGTTCCCGTTCTTCTGCGCTCACCTTTCCCTACCTCCATAGCCACAAGGTTGAAAATCAGACGTGTTTCGCCGCACAATTAGAATCAGCGGTTAATATCGTACCTACTTAACGGCCCTACGTTAACGTTTACTCGCTTCGGACTGAAAATTGCTTTTTTTACAAGCACCCATTCATTTTTCTTGCTTTCCGGTTAGGAAATAACTTTAATCAAAAATGAAAAATTAAACTTATAATATATGTAAATCATCATCATCATTTCAGCCGAAAGACGTCCACTGCTGAACACAGGCCTCCCCCAAGGCTCGCCAAACAGATCGGTCCCGTGCCATCCGCATGCAACGCGATCCCACAACCTTTACCAGGTAAGGTTACCAGGGCAGGTTAGGTTTTATAAGTAAATATTTACATGGATTTTACCTGCAAGCTGCGGCTTCGTCATTAGGTCTAGAAGTTAATTTGAAATTGGCTAAGTAAAGTTTTTTGAAGAGGTGCTAAATACATTTTTTTTCGACAGTAGTCTTCTTCTAGACCGAGAAACTGCAGCTGTTTTATTTTTATCTCCTATTGTTTACTGGAAATATTTTTTTAAGTGTTCGAGATGACATTTGTGCGATTTAATGGCTGACAAGCGGTTCGTGCTCAGTACTTAGCAGAAATAGAAAAAAAAACGAAGTCAATTGTCAATGTCAAATGAAATCTAACCATTTGCGTTTCGTTTACTTTGCATTGTCCAAAAAGCAGTTCCAAAATAATGATCAAAAAGCGGTAAAATTGTAAATCCGGATTTTGTGCGGAGGTTGTTAAAAATAGTGCAAAAATCACACCAAAACGCAAAGCAAACGAAACGCAAACGGTTTGACATGGACAAAAGTGACAGATGACTTAGTTTTTTTTCTGTTTCTACTAAGGTACTGAGCACGAACCGCTTGTCAGCCATTAAATCTCACAAATGTCAACTCGAACACTTAAAAAAATACTTCCAGTAAACAATAGGAGATAAAAATAAAACAGCTGCAGTTTCTCGATCTTCAGAACGCCGACTGTCGAAAAAAAATATAATTAGCACCTCTTAAAAAAACTTTACTTAGCCAATTCTGAGATTCAACTGAATTTACATTCTAACCCAGTGCAGGGCACATACCTACCTACTCTGAGAATGAGAGGGCTGGGGAAGTAGTTCCCGCCGCGCGTCGTGCGAATTGGGAACTTCTCCCGCATCGTTGAATTTCTTCGCAGGTGTGTGCCGGTTCTTACGCGATGTTGCGATGTTAGCTTTAAAAATATACTTTAGGTATGCATTCGATAGTTGCTTTTGATTCTGTGGTAGTATGCTCGAATATGGGGCCTTATTAAGAGTTAAAGGACGCTGACCTGATGAATCAGCTACTTTTTATCCCGGGAAACGGCAAAATTCCCTATAATAAAGTCTAGATGGGATAAGGCTGCCCTTTACAATATCGAGTTCAAATATTTTGTCAGCATCGACACTTGTTAATTATTCTTTATATAAAGAGGCAGCGACCTTTGTTGCTGGCACGCGCTCTTTTGTTCCAGAGAGTGGCAAGCGAGGTGTTAAGTGCCTTTCAGATAGTGCAGGCGTATCCAGGGAGCTTGTTATGATATTATATAAAGGGCTATGAACAGGTTAAAAACTGCGATGTTGTTGATACAATACACGGAACTGACTAAAAACGTAACAATATCTCGAGTACTTAAGTGTAGAAAATAGAAAGAAAACGAAAGAAAGAAAACATTTCTTTTTGAAAACATGGATAAAAACAATAAAGAAAGAGAAAAGTCTTTATCCAATTATTATTTTGGTGCTACAAACTTTTGTATCTAGACAGCTTACTTGTATACTAATTTCTGTTGACGTATCTTTTTCATATACCTGGCTATAATTGATTACACTGATTTCGAACGAACTGAAACAATTACTTTACTCACCCGCGACTTTACTTGTAAGGTCAGGTTCAGTTCATTAATATGGACCTCCGCAAAGCAACGCCTGATTCAATAAATTACGCAGATTTCATCTAGCTATAATTAATGGGGAGCAACTCGTATAGTAGTTCAAATAAATTGTTTTAAACTTGTGCACGCATGTAGACAAAGCTCCAGAACTAGTTACTTAACTTGTTATTAACCTCTAGTTTGTAAGAGCTCATGCAGTAAGGATGGGATCACAAGAAAGCCACCATTTTGCTTTACATAGGGCTGTTTATGTAGTCGTCACTACTTTTTTGTTTCATAACATTGTGTTATACTTATTTAACAAGTGTATATGCTTAACGAAAACTAACATTTTTAAAATAAATAAGTTTTTTATTTACTTGGCTCTCCGCGTCATGCGTGTGGCGGCCTTTACAAAATCATCCGTCCATCTCGTTGGTGGACGCCCCACGTTGCGCTTGCCAGTCCGTGGTGTCCATTCGAGAACTATTCGGCCCTAACGGCCATATCTTCTACTTGCTATATGGGCTATCCATTGCCGTTTCAACAAGATAAACCATTTGGGTATGTGGGTGACGCTTGTTCTTCTACGAATCTTCTAATTCCTGATTAGATCCCGTAGAGAAACCCTGAGCATAGTCCTCTCCATAGCTCGTTGAGCAACTCTAAGTACCTACTTAAGTATTTGATGCAGCGTAAAAACTTGTACGATTTTTAGACTATCCTTCCTATTACAGTCTGACTCTGCTACAGTTGTAAACCCACGAAACCCAAGAAATAGTTTTCTGTCTCTTCGTTAAATATACGATCCTCACGCAAAAGACAATATATTTACGCAACCCTTAGCATTTGTGTACGCCGCAATTGTGTATAGGGTGTTGTAGTTTCTGGTTTGTTAAACTAAAGACCGTCTTGGCTGCTTGCCCACTGTGGGCTTGGCTAACTGATGTTTATTAATTGTAAGTAATGGTTTGGGATAGCTAAAAGCTATATTTTCATAACCGCAAATCCCTTCAGGAAATTGTACAATAGCTCATCTTACTAATATTATAATTGCGAAAGTTTGTATGTAATATCAGCCAATTTGATTCCTTAATTGACCACCACAAAACGTTGTGACATTTTACGTCGTTCGATGGGCATTGTTGATGACAAATAAAATTATTCATTATGAGGTCCTATAGTGGCCTAGGAATCAAATTGGTTGACTGTATGTGTGGATGTTTGTTACTCTTTCCCGCTAAAACAGTTTGCCGGATTCTGATGAATTATGGCACACATTTCGTTTAGAACTTATATTAACATAATAGCATACTTTTATCCCGAAAATTTTACCCGTACTGTAGATAGATAGATAAGTACGTTTATTTGGTACTGCAAGCACACACAATCAAGATTAACAAAAATATCGAAATCAGTATAAACTTAAATGTAAATAATTTTATATTGTCTGTATGCGCTGCAGTAGTGCAAAAGGGCCGTGGCTCAGTGGACAACATTGCTCATAGGAGCAAAACACTGATATTCTGCCACAGCCCAGAGGATCGAGAACAAAACTACTACCACTACTGTACTGTACTGTGTGTTCTGCTGTGTGTGTACTGTCTCTCTCTCTCTCTCTCTCTCTCTCTCTCTCATAGTATCAGTTAATGCCATTTGATAGGTAGTTTAAAAAAGAAAAGAATAATTTACTGAATCAATGAACTGAAACAATTACTTTGCTAACCCAACGCAGATGCAGACGGGTGAGCAAAGTAATTTTTTTACGGAAATCATCACCAAATCAGATGAACTTTGATATACTTAATGAAGACCATTCGAGTGCAAAAATATTCAAAAAGGGATCTGCTCGCCCGCGCGAAGCTTAACACAGAAAATTTTGCAAAGAAAATAAAATTCATGGTTTTTTTTTAATTATGATAAAGTAACCGTTAAATATTCTTTTGAATGTCATCATTTATTTTTAGATACATTTTTTGCGAGAAAGTGTTTGGCGGTAAACTTAAGTACAAACCAATAAAACGGCCCTCGACTTACCTTTTTCGATTTTTTTTCTAATTGACTTCATAGTTTAAAGTATCGTGTTTGGAATTGTTAAATAATCAAGACATTTATTTAATATCTAATCCCGGCGCACACAACTTGATTAAAGAAGTGCAAAAGCGTCTGGTCGACACCACTGAAGACCAAAAGGCTGACAGCTATCTCTCTCACGAGGGCCTTTTTTAGACTTAATCTAGTAGTTTTTAAGTTAGATATTTAGTTTATAGTTAAGTTTTATTCATTGTTATTTTTTCTTAATAGGTATTTGTATTATTAGTTTCAATAAATGTTATATCTAATACCAAAAATGATACTTAGTGACTCTATTATCACTTAACTAAGTGACATGGATTTATTCTTATTTTTTTTAGAACTGGTATAACTTGACCTCTAGGCCGCTGAGTCACACCCTCAGTGAGTGGGACACCCTGTATAAAGTTAAACCACAAATTGGTTGATTTGAGATAACCTTGCCTTAAGGGATTGGCGGTTAAGAAGTTACGCCCCGTAATTACAATAGTAGAGTTATTATGGAGTCTACCCGACTTAAGTAGTCTGCTTTGTTGTGGAGTGACTAACCGGGGCCCTTTTGTTTAACGAGCGCGGTCATAATTGCATTCGGCGTCACTTTCTACAGCAACTTTTACCAATTTGAAGACAGAAAAGTGACTGCTGTTGCGATGTTGCGTGTTACGTTAATAAGTATACTTACCTACTCCGGCCGTTAACAAGCGGACCGATTGGTTGCTACCTGACATTAGTGATGTGCCACATACTATCCAAATCTCTTAAATTAGCTATGTATGGGAACTCCAAAATTTATCTGAAAACTCAATTTAAAAAACCGGCCAAGTGCGAATCGGACTCGCGTACGAAGGCTTCCGTACCATTAACTATAATAAAAACGGCAAAAAAAATCACGTTTGTTGTATGGGAGCCCCCCTTAAGTATTTGTTTTATTTTAATTTAATTATTATGAAGAATAATGAATGTTTACTATCGAGTCTTGGGTGTAAACATAAGCATCCGGTGCCTAGTACTACCCATAACACAGGCTTTGCTTTCTTTGGAAGTAGATCAAATTTTCCTGTCATTTTATTGTCATTATTACAAAATAGCATCGCCTTGGAGTACTTATTACTAACAAGCCTCATTCAGATGGTGCTATTGGTGATCGGTCACTTATAAATTCTTAGTCGCGTTGGCACACGACATAAAGATACTCACACGATATTTCTCGCACCACCTAAGTAAGACTCATCTGTAAGAACTACCTGAGTCGTTTTAAAAACAAATTGTACACGATTAAGGGTTTTAATTGAAACAAAACTCAATTGATTCCTTTGTGTAACGAAAGTTACCCATATAGTTTGCATGGCTAACTTTCGTTAGACAAAGGACGCAATCGTGATTTGGTTTTCATTAAGACTAATGTGTGTACATTTTTTTTTAACGACTCACCTACTTCCCGATTACCACGACTCATCAATCTCTTCTTTTTATTCCGGGAAAGTACAACGTTCCCGCAAATTGCGGACAACAGCTATTAATTAATACACGCATTACTTTCCTTTCATCTGCGAAACAAATCGATAGCGTAATTGTTCATATTTCCTTAACAAGCGTGCCAGCTGTATCGAAGTACCCGATATAATTGTGCCAGTAATTACTCAGTGACCGCTTCATAGCTCGCCCAACAGCGGTGTTATAGAATTTTTGTGATACATTGCGTGTGTTGACAATAACCACAGTGCGGTGAGCATTTAAACCGCGCAAAGAACAGCGAATTTTTGACAAACACCGTCACGAATGGGCGTGCGCGGGTCCTAACGATTCCTAATCTAGTCATTATACTAGAACGATTAGGCTATCTGTATCTTGTGCCTAGTGAAGATATTGTGGGTGGAGTTTAGAGGTAAAGGTTTGAAAGTAATTTACAGTCATCATCACTGTCTCCAGCTTAAACGATCCACTGCTCAGGCCAGATCACCTCTCAGAATTAGAGGGTTTGGACTCTAGAGTCCACTAGAGTGGGAACTAGTTCCCACACTGGCCCTGTGCTGATTGCTTCTTAGTTGTATACAGATACAGAACACACCTCACGATGTATTCATGGGCTTTACGGTGAAGAAAAACATCGTGAGGAAACCTGCACACACCTGAGATAAAATTCAATGGTGTGTGTGAAGTTCCCAATCCGCACTAGGTCCACGTGGAAAATATGGACTTAGCCCTCTAATCTGCAGTGAGATATCGAAAAGTTATGAAAAAATTACATATATAATTTGGCACATAAATACCGAAAAACTCAGGTGAACCATTTTCCACATAAAATACTTTATTTACAACGTATTCACTACACTCTTCCTTCAACGAAAAACGTGTGGTAAATTTCCAGCACTAGGATGTGTACCTTAGTTACTATTATAACTAGCTTAATTTTACTAGAAATAAAAAGTGAGCAAACTCTGATCTCTTCGAAAAAGAATCACATAAAACCTAGGATAAAACCTGCTTCAATCCGAACTTCTTCGACCGTGAATGTTCTTAAACCACTCGATATCCATTGTGTGAAATCGGTCGATAAAGCTGTAAGGTGAATTGAGTCTATTCAATAAATTGTCACCTTTAGTCGCCAATCAATTGGGATTACGTGCGGTGGTCTATTACGATAGCCTGTGTGCCCGAATGGTCGATACCTTCGAGATTTCGTTGACTCTATTTTAGAAATGGCAAACCTGTATTTTAGGATGAACAAACTTCATTAACGTTCATGCGAAGTTCATTATATTAGCAGTGGCAAAGGGTACTAACAACCCGATTCCCCCCGGGTTGACGAAACTTTCGAAGTAACCAAACGCTTCTCTTCCAAGAAAACTGCTTTTCAAGAACAGGATAAATGGGTATGTTTTTAGTTTTTTTGCTCCAGTTTTACTTGCAAATTTTATCACGCCCCGCCACTGTTTATGTCATGTTGCTATATTTGACCCGGGAACAAATATTTATTAATAATAAAATAAATACAAATTGAATATAAAAAGAAACAGTAAAAATGACAAGTAAGTAGATCCATAATATTTGTTAAAGGGGTTCTAAATAGTGCGGAGCTGCACCTTCGTTGAAGTCAAGGAAATAATTTGTCGATCTGAATTCTAAGCTTAGATAATTATGATTTTAGTTAGTGGTAAAAAAACGGATAACTCACTTCTATGATAGAGTTTAGCTCGACAGGTTTAGGGCTAATCTGTAGCCTTTTTTCTGGAGAAACTCGTCATGTTTGAAATGATTTTGGATCTTAAATAGCCCGTTATACAGCTGCTGCTCCTAGTTACTACTACTAAAGATACTTCTTTAGTTTTATTATTTATAGAAAACTAGACATTGCTCGCGACTCCGTCTGTGAAGTATTCATTTCTTATCACATATTATGAGCTTACAATATTAGTAAGGATAAATGGAACGACCACAAAAAAAATCTTTGAGACTTATCTTTCATATCTTTTTGGCGTGCTTTCCATAAATGTGCTAAAACTGATAAATAAATAGATATCACGGGACAATTCACACTAATTGACCTAGCCCCATTTAGATGAGATTTGGCATAGAGATAGTTTGAGACCCTGGGAAGGACATAGGATAGTTTTTATCCCGGAAATGCATAGTTCCCGCGGGATATCGATAAACGAATTCTTTGCAGACGGAGTCGCGTGCAACAGCTGGTACTTAAATAAATATTAAACATCCAATAATCGAGCACAAACATTCGTATTTTTCACACAAATATCTGCCTCGACCGCGAATCGTTCCTGGGAGTTCAAGCATCGTAGTTACTGTAGTTAGGTTCTCTAACCACTAGGCCATCCGATCGTCTAACTGATTGAAATCTACTCGCAAACTATGCAGCCTGAAGCAGTGTGTTATCTGCTTCCGTTTCCTGTTTGGCGGAGGGTTTCTGTAGAGTTTCATATTATACTAATAAATTCAAAGTGCATTTATCTTTCCTACTGAATCAGAGTACTTAATTATAGTTCTGAACTGTTGTGTGTGTATAAATGCTAAGACTACGGTTAATACCAGATAAGCTCCCTCTGAGCATCTTAAAAGTAATAACTGTGATACCTCCTAGTACAGTACGAATAATTACAAAGAATTAAACTGTTTGCTACCGACGGTACGCTCGACCGACGTCAGCGACCGATGTCAGAGTAGGAGGAAATCAAGCCTTAGGCTCCGCTGTCCGTCCGTCTGTCACCAGGTTGTATCTCATGAACCGTGATAGCTAGACAGTTGAAATTTTCACAGATAATGTATTTTGGTTGTCGCTATAACAACAAATACTAAAAACTAGAATAAAATAAATATTTAAGGGGGCTCCCTTACAACAAACGTGATTTTTTTGCGGTTTTCATAGATAATGGTACGGAACCCTTCGTGCGCGAGTCCGACACGCACGTGGCCGATTTTTTAAGTTATTTTTAATAAAATAAATAAATATCACGGGACAATTCACACCAATTGACCTAGTCCCAAAGTAAGCTAGGCAAGCATGAATTGAATTGACATTAAAGAATGCATTCTACCTTCTAATCAATGTGTAGTTAACAATGTCAACTTTTACGAACATTTATGTCAAATACAATTTTGTAATATGGTAGAATTGACTGGTATTACAAAAACTTTTTGCTATCATTATATGCCTTGAAGACCGAGTTTGCATCGTAGACTTTCTACGGCGTAGATCATCTACGTGCGTAGAGCGTCTACGAAAAAAGGTAATTTAACTTTGTTTGTTTTGTTGTTTATTTCTTTGTCTACTAAATTTTATTATAAAAATGAATTTCTTAGAACTCTCACAGCTTTTCATCAAGTCTTACTTCAAGCTAAACAAAAACAAAAGAAGCAAAAGAAGCAAAACAAACTTAGATTATAAAAACGCCACAAATTCGCGCGAATGTTCCAAATTTAGCCGACAGTGCCATAAGCCCTCATTATCCGTCTTAATTCGGTTAAGCTCTTTTGTGATTTGTTCGAGAAAACCCGATCCCTACAATTCGCATCGCTAACTGAGAAGATATAATGAATGGCTATTGATATAACGGCTAATATTCATCTGTGTTTACAGAAATGCTATCGTTCTTCATAAAACTTGCGTAATTATAACACGTCGATGGCAGTCTTTCAAAATTTAATGCAACGATAAAATGCAGTCGGAGGCATGGGAGTCAGTGGCTGCATGGGATTTAATGTAACTTCATGCATGCCTCCGACTGCATTTTATCGTTGCAAAGACTGCCATCGACGTGTTATAAATTTTATTGTTATTGACATTTTATCCTGTTTCCACCTTTTCAGTATATCTGCAAGAGGGTTTTTTGATTTTTTAATTTATTATTTTTTACGAGAATAGGCTCTCATTGAATTGAATATATATAAATCCGGTTTAATCCTTATCCCGTGCGATTTTCCGAAAATCCTAAAATTGGTTTTTTATTGTTAAAATCACCGACTTGCACGCCAAACAAGTCTATAATAATTATATTTACGAAGATATCATCTATTCCCACTAGTTCAGTTGCCCTGTTCAGTTGACTGAATTAATGGATAGGTAGATTAGGTTAGTAAGGCATCTGGAGTTGCCCGAAGGGCAAAATACCTAGAGAAAGGAGCTTCGCCCTTTAGTGGAGCTCCGTTGAAAACCAGGTAGACAAACTGTAGGTTGACCACAGGTCTGTCCTCGAGAGTAAGAGAATTTCTATCAGTCCTCTATTCCCACTAGTTCAGTTGACTGAACTACCGAGAAAAAAATCTCACTAGTTCATTCAACTGAACTAGACAACTCGCCATTTTCAAGCAAAAATAGAAATTCAATTTATTTCATATTTCGTGGTATTTTGAAAAATCCATAAGGCTTGCATGTAATGTGAATTAACTAATAAGTTCGGTTGTATTTTGTATGTGTCTATTCAGCTTCAACGTACACCTTTATGCAAGACCTGAGAAGTACCGTACTGCACGCTAAAGCTATACGCCCACGCTATTGATCCCAAAGACAAGATAGGACTAAGTTTATGAGGCAATAAAGTAATACGGCTTTATCAGACGGAATATAAAACTAGATTTACCACCGTACTGTTAATTTTCATTGCGATGACATAACACCGCTGAGGGTCTGATCCCGAAGTTTTCAAGGTTTCACAGATTGTACTGTTTTGTTTTTTTGACAATACTATACAATGACTCTTTATTCTACATCTTTATATTGATGTTGTGTCTTGTGATGTTGTAAATTAATGTATTTTTTTCTTTCTTTAACACCTTTTTGTCCACTAATGAACATTGGGTGGCTCACCTAGTTGACTATTCAACCGAAAGCTGGAGTTGAGTTGATCCCCCAGTAGTGTGGAGTTGATGAATGTGCAAAAACCTTTATGGTGAAGGTCAGACGTAGTGTTTTGTGCAATGCCTTCAAATAACATGTCAATGACCTTCCAATTAAACACATTCGCAAACCTTATGACCGCGACAGTTGATGTGGGTAGGCCAGTGATTATCCAATGTTGCCACACGAGAAAATACGACGGATAAATTGTCTCGGCAATTTTCGACAGATTAATGGGACGATTATGTTATCCTTTTGTGAAAATAATTTTTTTAGAATAAAGCTAATTGTCTGTGCGTCTAGACACGGCTAGGGCTCTGAGATGGTCTTGAAGATGTAGATGGCGGTAGAAATGAAGAAAGCAGAAGCTTAATAAATAGTGTATATTGCTTGAAATATATACTCTAACGTTTACAAATATGATTTAAAAGAAATATAGAAAATTAAACAAACAGTGAAAGTTTTGGCTAGTGCGATGAAGCGAGCGAGAAATGCGAGTGCGTCTATGTGCGAATATTTTTTGCGTGTCGTGGGTCAAAAACTGTGCTGTCCGGTGGGGCCGCGCCGCGGCTTCTCATTGGCTGCAGATCGCGTATGTCGTGATAGGCGCGGTCCCTTATTGGCTGCCGGTGACGTGATACGATGGAGTCGGTAGCGCTCAGGTAGCAGGCAGGTTTGTTGCCGCGATCTTACATCAGGCGTTAACATAAACTCCCCGCCTTGGAATCACCAAGTTCCAACATTTATTGCTCCACTGGTAGTGGGCAGATCTTAGAAAAGGCTCGCCGCACAATGCCATGAGCCGTCCGAATGTCTGCCACTCGGGCTACTCCGTCCTTGCCTGGAAACGTTCGCGTGATTCGCCCCAAGCTCCACTTCAGAGGCGGTGCGTTGTCCTCTTTGATCAAGACCAAGGCCTCCTGCTTCAGATCAGCAGTGTTGTGGGTCCACTTCGTCCTAGTCTGCAGTTCTGACACATATTCTTTGGACCAGCGAGCCCAAAAGTGCTGGCGTATCTGCTCCACTCGCTGATAGCGTGAGAGTCGATGAGCTGGAACTTCTGTCAGATTGGGGAGCACTGGAGCAGTCAATGGCCGGCCAACCAGGAAGTGCGCTGGGCTAAGGGAGCTGTAATCCTGCGGATCTGAGGACATAGGACTAAGGGGTCGGGAAGTCAGGATGGCTTCGACTTGCGTCAATACCGTGCTGAACTCCTCGTATGTTAGGTGTGCGTTCCCTATCACACGCCGCAGGTGGTGCTTACAACTCTTTACCCCTGCCTCGTACAAGCCTGAGAAGTGACTAGCGTACGGTGGCCCCATCATAAACTTAATACCTTGAGCTGTAGCGTATTCTTTAATGTCATCAGAACACGAATTTAAAAATTTAACAAAATCATTCCTTAACCCTACAAAATTTCGTCCGTTATCGGAAAATATTGTAGCTGGTTTACCGCGTCGTGAAATAAATCTTTTCAGTGCTAATAAGTAGGCATCAGATGAAAGGTCGCTGACTAACTCTAAGTGAACAGCTCTTGTTGTGAAACAAATAAACAAACATATATACGCCTTGTGTGTTTGAGCACCCCTACCTTTGCGGTTCAGTATGAGCACTGGCCCAGCATAGTCAACTCCGCAGTTCAAAAATGGAAAACCTGGGTCCAAACGCTCTTTAGGTAGGTTGCCCATTATAGGCGATACTATTTTTCCTCGCATACGAACACACGTCACACAACTATGAACTACCTTTCGCGCGAGGTTCCTGCCACCTACGGGCCACCAAGCCTCGCGAATGGAAAACAAAAGTAGTTGTGGTCCTGAGTGAAATAGCCGTTTGTGTTCAAAACGAAACAATAGCAGCGTAAAATGATGCTTACTGGAAAGCAATACCGGATGTTTTTTGTCGAAACGAAATTCAGGAGAATATTCGATTCGTCCTCCAACTCGTATTAAATTATTTTCTATAAACAAATTTAGCTTCGACAAATTACCTTTTATCATTTGCTTATTATTCAATGCATCTCTAACGTAAGCAAACGATTCGGCCTGTGCTAGCCTCGCCAGCGCAGCCTCTGATTCATTCAGTTCGCTCACCGTCAGCGCGCCGACACGACGTGCATTCTTATCTTTAGCGCGTGCATTATGAATGAAACGAAGTACATAGCTAGTCGCGCGCTTCAAGCGATTGAACTGAGAAAATCTATAAAATGGAAATAAATCAATCTCATCTTGACTGCACATAAGACTGGTTACATTGCCAGATTTAAGCTCGGGCAACTGCGATGCCGGTAAAACTAATCCCAAGCTTGAGTAATTTAAATTAGGATCCCTTAAAAATTCAGGGCCCTCCCACCATAGGCGTGCGTGAATGAGAGCTTCTAAATGCTGACCGCGCGAAACTAAGTCGGCCGGGTTATCATTACCGCTCACGTGACGCCACGAACAGCCCTTTGTCAGTTCGTTAATCTCTGCGGTTCGGTTTTGTACGAACGTTTTTAACATATTAGGCGGCATGCGAAGCCAGCCCAGTACCACTGTCGAGTCCGTCCAAAATGACACGTTATCGAACTGACATCGTAAAGAATCTCTGATTTTAATAAACAATCTTGATCCTACGCAAGCTCCCATTAACTCCAACCTCGGTATGGTCATGGGCGTCAACGACGCCACTCGGCCCTTCGCGCATAGCAGCCGCACAGTCACAGCCGAGTTTTCGTCAAGCGTGCGGATATAAGCGCAACATCCGTAAGCCAACTGGGATGCATCTGTAAATATATGAAGTTCCTTACGTACAGGATCGTTACACATAACACTACGCGGTACACGGACATTGTCGAGCAGTGTCAGTGTGTTTACAAATTTATGCCAGGTCCGAGTGACGTCGTCGGGAACCGGTTCATCCCAGTCTAGTTTTAGAAGCCACAGTTTTTGCAAAAGGATTTTTGCGATTGTTATAAACGGACTCAGAAGCCCCAAAGGATCAAAAATCTGCGATGTGCTAGATAAAATAGTGCGCTTTGTTACTGGTTCATTTAAGTTCTCGTGTCGTGAGTAATAATGTAATTTATCGATATCGTTATACCAACCAAGACCCAACGTCTTACTCTGCGCGTGCTCGCCTAATGATAGGTGCTTTGAAGCGTTGTTTGCGTAATCTTGGCCAGAAAAATTAAAGTTAAAAACCCACTTGCGTAAAGGAAAACAGCCTGAGTCCAGTACTTTAGTAACGTCGTTACAGATTTTTATTAGTTTAGCTTTGTCAGGCAAACTACAAATAAAATCGTCCACATAAAATGAATCGTTAATTATTTTGGCAACTTCCGGATCCGAACACTCCTGCGCGAGCTGCTTTAAACACCTACAGCTTAAGAACGGTGCGGAGGCGGTCCCGTATGTAACGGTGTTTAACTGATAAACGTCGAGAGGATCACTAGGACTTTCGCGCCATAATATAAGTTGTAAATTACGTTGATTCTCACCAATTAAAACCTGTCGGTACATTTTTTCGACGTCGGCGCATGCGACATACCTATTCTCGCGAAATCTTAATAAAATAGCTAGCAAATCGCCTTGAATTGGCGGGCCTACGAGCTGCAATTCGTTAAAAGATTTGCCGGAGCTTGACGCTGCACTGGCATCGAAAACCGCCCTTAATTTAGTTGTGGTTGCGTTTTCGCGGAACACGCCATGGTGCGGCATAAAATAGTGAGGGGTTCCGTATGTGTCGATGCGAGACATATGACCTAATTGTATGTACTCGTTCATAAACTCCTTGTACAAATCTTTGTAGGTAGAATTTGTTCGTAAACGTTTTTCTAGCGCGTAAAAACGTCGTTCAGCTTGTGCGCGGCTATCACCTAACAACTCAACTGATTCTTTTAATGGAATTTGTACACAAAATCGACCGTTAATAACCCGTTTTGTTGTTTTAACAAAATGATCCTCACATGCGCGTTCTTCCTCACTGCGCGAGTCGGTTAACTTAGGACCTATAGGTAAATCCTCGATCTCCCAGAACTTGCGTAATTGATTATCTATACTATGCGTATCTATTGACTGAGTGAAATTACACCTTATCGTCTTAGCGCGTCGACATGATTGTATAGGTCCAGAAACGATCCAACCTAACTTAGTGTTCTGTAGGTACGGTCCGTTGACCAAGCGCATTTTACCTTCATCCAAAAGATGCCAAAATACATCCGCACCTAATAACAGATCAATCGATTGACCTTTGTAAAACGTTGGATCTGCCAGGTTTACGTTACCTGGTATTTTAAATAAATCACGACTAATCGTAACTGTAGGCAATGTTGAAGTTAATTGCGGCAAAACTAAACATTGTATACGCGTGCTGAAAGTGTCAACAAGGGATCTTATTTCTATCTCACATTTTTGCGAACATTGTGAGACTAAGTTCCCGACACCTCGTATAGTTTGAATGGACTGTATAACTTTAGGTTTGATTTTATTACATAAAGATTGCGTAATTATGCAGCATTCACTGCCACTATCGAGAATCGTGCGGGCCACGTGATAATTACCTAAACTATCGGGGATCTCGACGAGCGCAGTTGATAACAAAACTGGTTGCATCTTAGACAATTGTGCGTTTATGTCTATGTGTGCATTATTTACCTGGCGCGGTTGCTGTGCGTGTGCAATACCGTTACCATCAGCTGCTGCGGAATTAAATGAAATCGATGCTTTAGGTTGCGCGTGCAGGCTAACAGACTGGACGTTTGCATCGTCCGTATGAATTAATGAGTTGTGTTTTTTATTACACTTTCGACACGGGCCGTATCTGCAATCACCCGCTTTGTGACCTTGACGCAAGCAATTCTCGCATAAATTATTTGATTGAATTAATTTTAATTTATCCTGCAACGGAATATCAAGAAATGCCTGGCAAGAATACAGCGGGTGCTTGCCTTTGCACATAACACATAGTTTATTTTGTGACATCGGTTTAACGTGCGACTTACTGGCGGGTTTCTCAGTTACTATGTTACAGTGAAGTCTCGGAGTGCTCAGTGCCCTAGTGAAAGGTTTTTTAGTGTCTTGCGAAGTATGTGAGCCAGTCTTACTGTGCGACACTATGAGTGTTTCCAGCATATCTGCCCTATCCCTTATAAACTTGAGCAAATCGTCCACTCGGAGAGCTGGCTTGGAATCACACGACTTAGGTAACAATGTACTTTTATATTGCTCCCACTCGCGCTCAGTTGTGGAATCCAATTTAGATACCATTAAGTATATAATTAATGTGTCCCAGTGTTCCGTAGGTTCACCGAGAAGTTTTAATGCACGTAAGTTTTTTAATATGGTATCTATAAGTTTCCTCAGCTGCGCCGGTGATTCATTATTTATAGTTGAAATGGAAAATAGCGCTTTAACATGATTGTGCACGAGTAATCTACAATTATCGTAACGATTTAAAAGTAATTCCCACGCGATATTGTAGTTATCGGCAGAAAACTCAAGTGAGTCAATAACCAATTGCGCGTTGCCTCTAAGTGATGACTTTAAATAGTGGAATTTTTGAATATTGCTTATTTCTTGAGAACCGTGCACTAAAGATGAAAAGGTATCGCGAAACTCTAACCAGTGCTCATATGATCCATCGAAGGTTGGCAAAGATATTGTAGGTAGCTTCACCAATTGCGTACTATTTGGTGACGAGTGTTGAGAATTACAACAGTCCGCGACCTTTGCACTCTTGATCATACACTGGGTCTTAGCTAAAGTACTGTAATAATCGCTTTCAAATGCATCACGTTTTTCTAATAAATTTTCAAGTTCACTCTCAGCTACAATATTTTCCATGTGATTTTGAATTTTATTAAATTCAACTAATAAATTTTGGGCTCCTTGCATGCGTAAATTTAACTCCGTACGTTGCGTATCGTTTAACTCGATACCTTCAAATGATTCTACAAATTTTCTAAAATTAGTAAGCCTACATTTGATTGATCCTCGCCTTCTGCTCAACTGATTTAGAGTATCTTTGTGTTTAGTTGTATCAGAAGCGGGTTCAAAAGGATCTAACGACCGAGGGACCGAGGGAGGTTAACGACCGCTTTAGCCTAGTTGGTAGTGACCCTGCCTACGAAGCAAGAGGTCCTGGGTTCAAATCCCGGTAAGGGCATTTATTTGTGTGATGAGCACGAATATTTGTTCCTGAGTTATGGATGTTTTCTATGTATTTAAGTATTTATTTATCTATATAAGTATGTTTATCGTCGTCTAGTACCCATAGTACAAGCTTTGCTTAGTTTGGGACTAGGCCGATTTGTGTAAGATTGTCCCCTAATATTTATTTATTTATCTACAAAACGGCCCTCGTCATCACTCATTTCGAAGACTTGTACGAGTCGGTGTACTTATCTACTTACGGTTGCAAGCACCTCCTTAAGATATTGCGCAACCGTGGCGGGTGTGTACGTTCGCGACTCAGCAGACGTGTGAAAGCGAACACGACGACTCACAAACACTGGAATTGATAACAGGCACGGTATCACACAACCGAATAGATTAAGGATTAGGAATGTGGTTGGCTCGTCTCACCAAAAAAGCTCCGCGCGTCCAATGCTTTCTCACACTGTCGTTCCCAACTGTAGCCAATGCGGTCTTACATCCAGTCCATCCAGGCTCAATGGTTTGATGAATCCCGGTCCGAAGGATCAAAATTATGTCTGTGCGTCTAGACACGGCTAGGGCTCTGAGATGGTCTTGAAGATGTAGATGGCGGTAGAAATGAAGAAAGCAGAAGCTTAATAAATAGTGTATATTGCTTGAAATATATACTCTAACGTTTACAAATATGATTTAAAAGAAATATAGAAAATTAAACAAACAGTGAAAGTTTTGGCTAGTGCGATGAAGCGAGCGAGAAATGCGAGTGCGTCTATGTGCGAATATTTTTTGCGTGTCGTGGGTCAAAAACTGTGCTGTCCGGTGGGGCCGCGCCGCGGCTTCTCATTGGCTGCAGATCGCGTATGTCGTGATAGGCGCGGTCCCTTATTGGCTGCCGGTGACGTGATACGATGGAGTCGGTAGCGCTCAGGTAGCAGGCAGGTTTGTTGCCGCGATCTTACATCAGGCGTTAACACTAATATTTACGGATTGTAAGACCTAAATGTACGACATGATTATAATGCAACTAGCTGATGCTCGCGACTTCATCCGCATTAATCATTGATGCTCTTATTGGTCATAGCGTGATGTGAGTCGATAAATGGACTATTCAATACAAAAATATTTTTTCAATTCGAACCTGTAGTTCCTGAGATTAGCGCATTTGTTTCAACCAAACAAACAAACACTTCAAACTAACAAAGATTAAAACAATAATCCCGAGACACAACTCTTTATTTCAGCCCTGAAAACCAGATTAATTTTTGAATAACTGCAAAATTTGACTTTTAGCTGCTTTAAAAGAAATAAATAGTTGATTGAGTTGGCATCAAAGTGACCTTATAACTGTAATCGCCATACAAATTCTAAGAGAGAAACGCATTTTTACAACTTTTAGCGACTACTAACGCCATCTAGTCATCACATAAGAAACTAATTACTGTACTACAATCCTGCATCGCACTATCGAAGTTTTTCAACTAAGCTGCATAAATACAACTTTCAACTTTCATCCATCGGACTTCGGTCCCCTGGCATACCATCTGCCTGGAGAGAGATCTCTCTATTTTAGCTACTCCCAAAAATTGTGTACGTCAATTGGTGGAGTTTTTGTTTAAGAAGACGTAAAACGGAAGAATCGAACGAAAAACAAACAATTGACAACATTTCATATTTCTAAGACTATAACTTGATTTGTTCACTGTATTCTGTTTGGAAAGAGAAAGACGCTGATCGTTTTAAATTTTCACTAGGATTATTATTAATTTATTTCTCATTTTTTAAGATGTACTTATTCTAAAAGGGCACAACTCCAAAACTAGCACACAATAGATTCATAACTTTAGTCGTCTCTTTTAAAAAAAAAGTGATTACCTACGTAAATCTGACGCTGACGTTGTGTGTGGTTTGCTTGGGCGATTTGGTCCTTTCTTGCTTTTCGATCACAACTGCGGGCTCCTTTAAAATCTTATTTAAATCAATAACATGTCGTTCGTGCATTAACATTAATAAAAATAGATCATTTTCACTTCTCATGCTCTTAAAATGTTACTTTAGTCTCTGCATATCGGGACTAAAGCTCTTTTTTGATCTCTAGGGATTAAAGTAATTTTTTTTTATTTACTTTGGAAACCCCTAAACTGCCAATCACGGTGTTTGCGGATGGACGATTATTGCCATTTTCAGTGACTGGGCATAGACAATTTTAAAGCTTTCCACAGACCGCAGCGCGCTGCGGACGCTCCGAAGCGCTCCGTAGCGCCCGCTCCGAAGCGCTCCGTAGCGCCCGCTCCGTAGCGCCCTGCGCTTCAGTCTGTGGAAGCCTTTGGGGCGTGGAAATAACCTCAAAATGACAACTGTATAAAAAATATTTTAAAAAATAATAATTTAAAACTGCGGAACAAATTTAAATTGCTATTTGAATTCTGTACAGACGTCCATTGCTCGTATTGAGCGTACGTTGTGTCATTATGGCTTGTTTTAGTCCCATGTTGAACAATCTACTATTATGTATCTGTCAAGTCTCAATGTTAATGTCAAATTTAAAATTATGACAGCTCTTCTTTTCTGGTGAAAAAGGCAAAGGAAACATAATTATCTATCCTGTGGTAGTATTTGTAAATTCGGATATATTTTTTAATTTCTTGTATTTTTTCAAATATGGAGAAATAAATTATAATAAATATTTTTCCGTGTTCAGGAGGCAAAACTCTTTCGATTCCTGTAGTAATTTTCAGGTGTCAAAAAAATGAAATGTTGTCAATTGCAAACGGAAAACTGCCTATCGAACTCTAAAGTCCTCTCTACCCGAATGCCCACAATGACATGCCTACGTTGTACTGGTGCTTATTAATTCAAAATTTCACACCACTTACCTACCATTATTCAAAGCTCGAGATAAACTCTAGTAACTACCATAAAGGCTTGGACGGTGTATGGAACACCGTGCAAACAATACATTGCGTAGTCGATGGATTACTTAAAAAGTCTGTGGCTTCACAAACGCGCAATGTATCGCGGCTTGCGCGATGTCTCGCGCGCGTGTTACTAAGGATTCAGTGTATTGGTAGATTTTGCATGAATTTCCATAGTGTAACGCAAATTAGTACGCGTGATCAGGTTCACATTATTGACATGTTTGGAGCGGAGTATGCAAATTGAGAGACTATGGTTTTGTTTGCGGATAATTTTGTGGATAAACTTAATCATAAAGCACTTCTGACGGTAGCTGACACGATACTAATAATAAGAAAAATAGAAATCCATGCGGGCTACATTCACAAGACGCATGTATGTCTAAAAAACATTATTTACTGTCTCAACTCAGTCTGTGACGATGTTAATTGCTTTGAGAATGAACTCGTAAAGAGTTCGAAACATGTTAGCAATTTGCGTGGTGTTTGTGATAGTTGTCACACTGTACCTATATGGTGAGGGCAATAAAGATCGAATTCGTAACGAAGTGATCTGGTAGCTGGCAAGAGCTGGATGAGAGTGGCCGAAGATCGTGCTCAGTGACTACCATGGGAGTGGACGAGCATAAGCTGGTGATGATGATGATGATAACGTGAGGGTAGAAAGAGCCGGTGAATGCGACCGTCCAAGACAAGCACCTGTTCGTTAGCCAACCCGCCTGTGGTTCAATAATGATGTGGAATTTGTTAGTCGATCCAATCTTTGAAACATTTTCAAAATGGTGAAGCCATATTTTAATTTGCGCGATAAATATTTATTCAGTTTCAAACTATGCAAGGACTGACTCGCGAATTGTACAGCTTACATAGCCACTTGTTTTTAATTGAAGACTCGGACTAATTGATTTTATTTACAATGAAGAGTTTTGAATTTGAAACGACAGCAGCCGCGGAACTGTGGTGATTTACATAGCTCAAAGAACCGGGCAAGGAAACCTCCTTTTTTACAAGCTTTTATTTAACTTGGAATCAACATCATCATCATTTCAGCCGAAAAACTTTCACTGGTGAACATAGGCACATCCCCTAAGGTCAGGATTTAAGGGGGGGGGGGGGGGGTGAATCGGAGCACTCGCCCGGGCGCCAGTTTCAGGCTGCGTTTCCACCAGAGATGTGCATGGATGCGTTGCGAGGGATGTGTTTGTCATGAACCAATAGAAACACTTCATTCACTTAGGACCTTTTAAATAAAGTGTTTCTATTGGTTCATGACAAACACATCCCTCGCAACGCATCCTCGCACAGCTCCGGTGGATACGCAGCCTCAGGGGGCACTAAAATCATTATATATTATGAATAAAAATAATAAAATTGCTCCACAAAGCGCCTAGCGTACGGAAGCCTGGTTGGCTCACCGTCGACTTGTAAAACTCAAACCGGGCGCCACTATCAAGTTTCTGCACCGGTTCGAAAAAAGGCTGCCTAAGGTTCGCTAAACAGATCGGTCCTGTACCATCAAATCAAGTTGTACCAGTTTCGGAAAAATAAGAAAAAAAATAATAACAGTCATATATATAACATATCACTTTTACACTTTTACTCATATTAGACGTGGATTTTTTTCTTATTTTTTTTCCATTTTTTCTTATTTTTTTCCGTTGGGTTTTGGAACACCCTGTATATTAAATTAGAAACTAAGCAAAAACAAAAAATAAAGAATTAAATTAACTTTCATATTGCTATTTATTGTAATACATTTCTGAGTAGGTAATATAAAGACTACTTACTGTACCTACTATTATATCCTGTTATTTCTTGGGTTACTATCATATTGCAAAGGTCAGACAGGGAAACGTAATGCGTCAATGATTTGAATTCGACCTTTCGCGGGTTGTGGGTGTGAAAGTCAAATAGTTGCTATGTGAAACAAAAGCTACACAAAAATGAGCCTTCAAAAACTTTGGGATTGTGCTTATTAAAAAACATTAGAAAAAAATATCATCATCATTTCAGATGTAGGACGTCTACTGCTGGACATAGGCCTCATTCATTGATACCCAATGATTACGATTACAAGCGGTTTGCATCCACCTTGAACCTGCGGCCTTTACCAAATGATCCGAGTATCTCGTTGGTGGACCTTCCACGCTGCGCTTGCCAGTCCGTGGTCTCCATTCGAGATCTTTTCAGCCCCAACGGCCATCCGTTCTGTGCTATATGGCCTGCCCATTACCATTTCAACGGTCTAATCCGTTTGGATATGGTAACCAATGTTCTTCTGCAGATCTCTTTAATCCTGATTTGGTCCCGTACAGAAACCCCGAGCATAGTTCGTTGAGCGACTCTGAGTATAAAATATGGATTACTTAAATCCACCACAGGCACTTCTTAAGGCACTGTACCTCTACCATGAGTTACACTAGTTTACAGTGACCGTACTCGCTAGCGACGGCGTAAATGATTTGTATGGAGAATTGTACTTCCGTAAGTGACCGCTAGAGGCGCTGTACACAATTCTCCATACAAATCATTTACGCCGTCGCTAGCGAGTACGGTCACTGTAAACTAGTGTAACTCATGGTAGAGGTACTGTATGCTTAGTATAAGTTTTTACTTCACGAAAAACTTCTCGATCGCGTTTTCGTAAAAAAATCAATTACTAGGGAAACATGGACAGTGCCTCCGCGCGCACGCGTCCATGTTTCCATAGAATTGAAATTTTTACGTAAACGCGATCGAGAAGTATTTTGGTGAAGTAAAACTTATACTAAGCGTACTGGTCCCACCGCCGACGATGAGCGAGAAGCGATTAGAGCTAGAAACGAGTTGGCGAGCAGCGAGAAGCGAGTGTGTAGTTCGGACAGTTTTGTCGCTCGGCTACAAGCGAGTATTCAAGTGCGACGGGCGATTACTCGCACCTCTCGCTCGGGCGGGGCTCCACGCTATACAGTAAAATGATCGCTGGTTGGTCCCTCAGCGTTAGTTCTGACCGCCAAGCGAGCATCGCTGAGCGAGTTTTTCGTTGTTAAATTTTATCGCTGCGATCGATAAGTGAAGAGAGAATCCTCGCCGGCTATATGAACAGCCAGCGTTCAACCATAAAACATGTCTTTCTCTTTTACCGACACGGGACCTTTATCTTTTGTTCGTTGCTTGAGCGAGAAAATAGTTGATAGCTAGTAGCTTTCTCTCCCTTGGAGGGACTAGTGCCTAATGCACTTGTACATCAAATGAACCGTAGCTGCATAGCGCATAGTAATATTTCACGTCAAACAAAAACAATTATGTTAAATTAAATTTGTGACAGCCCTGCGATAGAAAATTATGAATGACGCTTAAGCCGTAGTCCATTAATAACCGGACTAGGGCTGGCACTTGCGACGAATGAACGCTATTAATTATTTCCGAGCAAACTTTTTCTTCGACAATGCTAAGCTTAAGCTTTTAAAAGGGAATATTTTGGCAAGTAAGTTGGCCACTTTTGTGAACCCTAATTTAAATTAAGCATTTAGTTTTTGTCCGAACTGAATACATTTCAAAGAGTCTTAAGATGTAGGTAAGTAAGATTACGCCATTTTGTTTTGGATTTTTTCTCTTGAAAATATAACCTGATAAAGTGAGAGTCAGTCTAGCCAGTAGTACCTAAAGCATTCACTATCTCTTTTTACCGTATGACGGAAAGAGGTGAAAACGATTGTGATTCCGAGTGCGTTAGAAAATAAAGCCCAGTTTAGACCTGTAAGAAAATTGTGCCGGGTGCATTTCATTACGCCGCTTGATTGACCACTATAATCTCGTTCGCTTGACGGCCTCGCAAAGTAATGCAACATGCACGTTTTTTCTTGCAGGTCTAAACTGGGCTTTATGCTCAGACTTTTAAATTAGGAATGCTTTTATGTCCTAGAGCTGCCAGTAATACCGATGTCGATATTCAACCGCCAAGCAGTTCGATATTCAAATTGATTCGGAAGCATTTTCAAATCTTCGAGTATTAGAATTCTAGTTTTAAGATAGTATAAATAATAAATAATAATAATAAATTTGTTTATTAAAAGAAAACCATGTGTTTTTTCTTCTTCTTTATATACCTATATCTATTTCCTTTTATATGTATAAAAATCCATCATCATCATCATCTATTCCCTCTCCTTTTTAACAGGCCGGCAACATATCAGTGACTCTCTTTGAGTTGTTGATATTTGTGGGCGGCGGTGATAATTTCCCATGAGATGACGCGCTTGCTCGTTTGCCTCCCTCTCATAATAAAAAAAACCCATACAGTGTAGGTGTAGGTGTAGGTGTAGGTACGTAGTGTGCAAAATGTGAGTTATGTTATCGAGATATCAACCAAGAGAAAAAAAAACTTTAAATTTGTTCAAACTCACAAAACTGGGCGTTCGGGGCTCAAACAATAGCACTTGCCTGTTAAAAAAAGTTAGGACTTACGAGGATAGAAATCCACGAAGCGCCTGAATCAAATAGTTTTCTTAAACGTTAACGCTAGAACGTTAACTTATTTGCTTGATTTTATAATCTCTTTGAATCCCTAGTCTAACCACTGAGGTCATTAGCACCAGCTACCGGATTATGAATAAACTAAAAGTAATTTTAAAATGTCACTCCAATTTAGTTTTCAAGCATTTTTAAATTTAAACATTCAGATGCAGTTATATTTGTCGTCTCGCTGTTATAAAACAACGTTAACTTGGACGGTGTTTTTAATTGGCTATTTCCTGGCTTGGTTTAGTTTTTTTTTATTGGAATTTATGGGCATAAAATAACACTAATTTAGGTTTGGCAAACAGCTACATATTTGTGGCTTTTGCTGCTGAGACTCTTGGGCAGTGATAGCCCCAAGCTCAAAGACTTTTTAAATTTTTAAAAAGCAAGCTTTTCCCGTCCACATTTTATTGTGACCATAGATCTGGCTCTTTCCTCGGTCAACGTAATGGCATTGCTATACAACGAGGGCACGCAGCCAGGCTTATGGGCATCCTACCTAATAGCAGCTAATAGATTCTAGACGATATTTGTAAATAGAAATTTTTAGGTTTAGGTTAAGTTAGCTTAAGTATTTCCCATTCCTTTCCTACAAAACATTCTGTTAATTTTGTTTATTTTGTTTCAAAATAACTAATGTTTTCTTTGGTTTAAATAAAGAAAAACAAACCTAAATATTCTAGCTATTAAATCTTTGATCAATTATAAATGAAGATACACATTGCCGAACAAAATCCCCTTCAAAGAATGTCCAAACTTTTTTATTTGTTTGCGTAACAATTAAAATCATCACCTACACAGAAATTTGAAACTAGTCTTTACTTCATTACAGTCGAATTTCGGTTGACACTTGACAGCTAAACTTGACAATTTCACGCAACGTACTGAGAAAAAAGAAGGCCACTTTTATCAAAGTGGCGCTCATTTGGCTCGGACATTTTCGGGCGCGCGACTGTGAATCTACAGTTATAATTGATCAAAGTATTAAATATTATGTTCTCATCAACTCATGTGCTTATATAATTATTACCGACTTTCTATTTCATCACTCATTCATAAGTTCCTGGTATTATAATCTGTAATGCCGTTTCTGTTTATTCTATTCGAATCGATTTCTTTAATTTCAGCGAAAATTGTTTCCCAACTGTTTATTTCCCAAAATAGTTTTTTTTCTGAAACTGTAAACTATTCAGGATATATTTCAGGAGTATCCTGTAAGTTAGATTAGGTTAGTTTTATAACAATCCTGAATAGTTTACGGTTTCAGAAAAAAAAATGGGAAATGAAACTTTTGGTAAATTAAACAGTTGCAAAAATGCAGAGAACCTTCGAATACCTACACAGAGAGAGAGCATTACAGAATAATGTTATACCATAAGGGCGGGTTATTTTGGCCCAGAAGGCTAACTTTGACCATAGGGACAAAACCGATTTTTTTAGTTTTATCCATACAATAAAAACCGTTATAGTAACGTAGTATAGTTTTTTTACCTATTACCTGTTCATAAACTTTATATTTATGACTGTAACTAAATGGAAGAATCGAAAATTATATGGAAGTTTTGGGACACTTTTTTCTCCTAGTATAATCGAAAAAGCTCATGATTCTGAACAAAAATGACATAAAATTTTCCAAATAAAAAAAAAACAAACTATACAATAATTTTTTATTTGGCCCAAATCATGCTGCTTGTTTAAAATTGTAACTAACTTAAGATCATAAATAATGTATTTAATTGAGTCACCACTCCTTTCTGCCCACTGTCCTATTTAAAGCCCGTACTATTTCTCCTTTATTACTGGAACACATGTGATGTGCTATATTTATTGCTTCCGAAGGGACGTGATTAAAATAAATGTTTACTTTGAATAATGACAGAGTTTTGAAATAGCTAGTTTGAAACAAATTAAATTGTATGTGATGTACCAATGCCTTAAGATAAGTCAGTATGGGTAACCCAAAAAATACCAGCATGAACCCATTTTTCTAGCTATCGGTGGTTTACGTTTACGTCGCAGTTCCATGAAATAAAAACATCTATTATAAAAAAATGGTTATTGAATATCACTTTTTTAATTAAAATCATTGTCACCCTACACATGGTGTAGTCTATGAGCCTGAAACCTCATTGACATTGGATCTGTCAAATTCCCCGCCAAAGCGATGACACTACTTAACTAAAACAAATGTAGGACGAACATGCATTCGGTGGTTGGAGGAAGTTTTAACAATACCTAAATTTTTTAATCAAACAGAGACTTAATTAATTTTGTAGTGGTAGAGCCATGTTGTAGCTAGCCGCTGCATCACCAATGGGCCGGCTCGTCCGGGGCAGTACCACCCTCTCACAGAACACAGGCGTGAAGCAGCAGTAATCCTGCTTGCGTTTCGTACGGTCAGTGAGAGTGCCGGGGGCCCAATACCTCACCCCTTCCCTCTCCCCCTTCCCCTATTCCCTCTCCTTGAGGGCCGACAACGCACTGGCATCGTGTAAAGCGCTGCGGGTGTCTATGGACAGTGGTGTTCATTTAACATCAGGTGACCCACTAGTTCGTTTGTCTGGCCTATCTAACATAAAAAAAAAAAAAATTGTTTGAAACCTCGTCAACTAAATTCCATTTCGGCTCGGAATTAATATTTTTCAACTCGTGATCACTGGTTAAAAATCATCGTGTATAATGGAAAGATAGAGAAGCAACCATACCATAAAGATGAGGAACCATGTCATAAATTTTAGTAACAAGAAAAACTACATTCATAGATTTAAAAAAAAATTATACTCTATTCGAGAACGACCGCTTTAGCCTAGTTGGTAGTGACCCTGCCTACGAAGCAAGAGGTCCTGGGTTCAAATCCCGGTATAAGGGCATTTATTTGTGTGATGAGCACGAATATTTGTTCCTGAGTTATGGATGTTTTCTATGTATTTAAGTATTTATTTATCTATTTAAGTATGTTTATCGTCGTCTAGTACCCATAGTACAAGCTTTGCTTAGTTTGGGACTAGGTCGATTTGTGTAAGATTGTCCCCTAATATTTATTTATTTTATTTAGAATCAAACCCGGAGTTCACCAAGGGACCCCAAAAACTAAATTCACCGATATAGCTCGAAGAATCGCCAGACGCAAGCGGCAGTGGGCAAGACACATCGCTCATAGAACTGATGGCCGACGGGGCCAAAATGTTATTCGAGAACGGACCGGAAGACGCAGTGTAGAAAGGCCTCCAACAAGATGGGTATGTATTACAATACCGAAGTACGAAAGACCGAATGTATTAAAACATCGAATGGGTCAAAAGACCGACACGATTTTTTTCTGAAACCGTTAACTTTTTAAGATTGTTATAAAACAAACCTAACCTAACCTAATGGGTTCTGTATGATGCCGTTTTAATAAATTCTGAGAAGTTTACGGATTCAGAAAAAAATCTTGTCGGTCTTTTGACCCATTCGATGTTTTAATACATTCGGTCTTTCGTACTTCGGTATTGTAATACATACCCAACAAGATGGAGTGACGACTTGATTAAGATTGCAGGAACGCGTTGTCTGCTGATGGCGCAGGACCGGATGTTCAGCAGTGGACGTTTCTGGCTGAAATGATGATGATGAACTTCAGGGAGTAATTACGGAGTCTAAAAAATGTATCTTCTGGACGAACTACTAATGATTAATTCCTCGAAAAATGCGTCCACAATTTAAAAATGATTAAACTCGAATGCGTGACGAGGGTGAGACATTTTGTTGAGAGCGTCATTAAAATATATTAAGGGTTTTTACCAACTAGCATAACCAGAGCCGTTGTAACAACGCGGTCCTTAGAAGCTTGTTCGAACCTAATAGGGGTCTAAGGACAATGAGGGGTCTACTTACAGTGGCGGGTAATTTGCCCAATTTTCTGACTGGATAAATTTCTCTAATACTGAGTGATACTTTAAATGATTTGCTGTTGGTTTCCCAATTTGTTAGATTGGTTTGATGTGAAACCAGTGGTTTTATTTACAAATGGAGCGGTATCCAGAACCGCCGCAGTGGAGTAAAAGTAGTTCTCCGTAATTCCATCTCTTGGGAAATTTGAAAAGGGCTCCGTACCCAAAAGGTGCCAAAGAGGCCAGATTACTGTGACTCTGTTGTCTGCCCGTCCGTCTGTCACAAGGCTCAATCTCTTGAACCGTAATAGCTACACAGTTAGAATTTTCACCGATCGTGCATAAATGGGTACGGACATAGCTCGAAGAATCGCTAGACTTAAGTGGCAGTGGGCTAGAGCACATCGCCCGTAGAACTGACGGCCGATGGGGCCGAAAGGTTCTCGAGTGGCGTCCGCGGACCGGAAGACGCAATGTAGTAGGCCTCCAACAAGATGAAGTGACGACCTGGTGAAGATAGCGGGAACGCATTGGATGCGGATGGCGCAGGGCCGATCTGTTTGGCGAGCCTTGGAGGAGGCCTATGTTCAGCAGTGGACGTCTTTCGGCTGAAATGATGATGTGCATTAATGTGGCCGCTATAACAACAAATAGGTAAATAAAGTTCATAATTAAAGAGGTCATCATACAAGAAACGTGTTTTTTAGCGTTTTAACTAAGGATGATATAGACTGGATTAGCAATCGCCATAGTACAGATCGGCCGCGGAAAAATAGTTCGATTATTAAATCTAGATGGCGCTGACATATAGCCAGAGAGTTTGAAAGCAAAACAATAAGACTACAGATATTTCATATTACTGCAAATGTATTATTATGCAATATTTTTGAAAAATAATGCATTTGTAGTAATATGAAACATCTGTAGTCTTATTGTTTTGCTTTCAAAGCCTCGGGCTATTTCAGCGCCATCTAGATTTAATAATCGAACTATTTTACTGCGGACGATTGCTAATCCAGTCTTTATCATCCTAGGGTTTTTTTACTTGACTGTTTTTTTAAAATATTGTACAGAAGCACCCTTCACGTATAAATCCAACTCGCACTTGACCTTGTTAATAAACACCAATACCTTTTTCTCAGACCTGTCATTTAGCTTTTGATCAAATTACTAATTTGTTTCTTTTTTACACGCTTTTTATAGATTCCGACGTTTATTCGGCGAAATCAGGTCCATTAGCGGACCACAAAATTGGCCAAGTACGAATCAAACTTGCCCACGAAGGGTGCCGTACCACCGTACAATTTTCATTGCGTATTAAAATGGATCGAAAATACCAAAAGTTTTTCCTGTTTATGTAGCCATTTCAATTTTATCTTTACTTTTATTGAGACGACCAGATGGCCTAGTAGGTAGAGAACCTGACTACGATGCTTGAGGTTCCGGGTTCGATTCCCGCGTCGGGGCAGATATTTGTATGAATAATACGAATGTTTGTTCTCGGGTCTTGGGTGTTTAATATGTATTTAAGTATGTATCTATCTATATATGTTTATCCGTTGCCTAGTACCCATAACACAAGCTTTGCCTAGCTTACTTTGGGACTAGGTCAATTGGGATGTACCAAAAAAAATAACCTATAGTTTTTATATTTTTTTTGGAAAGAATAGGATATTTTAAGATACCTTTTTCATCGATTTTGAATTTGGTTGAGTATTTAATTTTTTATAATTTTTTCAAGAAATACGTTGGATGACGTCACAGTGAGAGAGCCACGTTCCATTGCCTACAAAAATTCAAGCCGTACATAACATAATCTGTGGCAC
Organism: Archips xylosteana; assembly: GCA_947563465.1. NCBI lineage: Eukaryota > Metazoa > Arthropoda > Insecta > Lepidoptera > Tortricidae > Archips > Archips xylosteana. Next base: position 18,222,800 of record OX387348.1, on the reverse strand, counting down.
TACTGATTTGTCTTGTCACTGTCAATAATACAAGCACGGCTTAGGGTCCTAAATGAACCATGACAAATAGTTTTATTTATTTATCTTCTTTTAGCTTCGATTATTCCTGTTTGTTTAATGGTGTGATAGTAAATAGATATTTTTTGCTAATATCTGATATTTAAATTCTTTCATATTTAATTGTAACGTAGTAATTTTATAATTAAATTTGTGAAAATACATTGCGAGTATTGTATACATTTCGGACTTTATGATAAATGACAACTGTTTAAAACCAGGTGCGCATCGTGTGATTAAAGTTCTGTCTTTGTCACTCTTTGCTATTATAAGCAGGACAGCAACATTTCAAACTGTCAATTTGCTTTAGAGTATAGACACCCGCTTTGTATCTGCCTATGTGACGATTCACTGCAGGGGTCAAATGAAGGTCATTACTTAAATTTTCTTTATTTAATTCAGTTTATCATATTTCTGGAATCTGATTTCTGAAAACGATTCACAAAGCCTATTTCTCCAAACGGTTTTCGATTTATTAGACGTTGTCAAAAATTGGGACATCCCAATTGGTGTCAATTGTCCCGTGATATTTATTTTTATTTATTTTATTACCTGTTGTTTGGTGGTTATGGCTAGCCAAAGTTCTTTAGAAAAAAGAATCTGTTTTGAAAATCCGAGTGCGTAAAAATATTTTCTTACTAGCTGTTGCTCGCGACTCCATCTGCGAAGAAATGTATAAAAAATAGCCTACGACCTATTCTCAGACGTACCGAGTACAGAAAAAAAAATCATAAAAATCGATCAAGCCTTTCGGAGGAGTTCGGTAACAAACACCGTGACACCAGCTGACACGAGATTTTTAGATTAGAAGATAGATTTTTACCCCCAAAAGTGGCCTTCATGTTTAAAATTCGTTAATTCGTTCGTAAGTACCAAATTTCAACTCAAATTCAATAGGAAGTTTTGTAATCGTATAAGTAGTATCGGAAATCCGTGTTCCTGTGTAATTTCCGTTTCCACATATATTATTATAATACCCTATGCCACTGTCACGTCGCAACTGAAACAAATCTAATAATACTTACCTAACACTTTAAAATCCATTGAGCAGTTTTGGCTGCAGCGCGTGTCAAAGAAGGATACATACCACACACACACACACACACACACACACACACACACACACACACACACACACACACACACACACACAAACACACACACACACACACACACACACACACACACACACACACACATACACACACGCACACACACACACACACGCACACACACACGCACACGTGCACGCGCACACTTGCATGCCCAAACACCATAATTACAAGTAGTTAAGAGAATTGTAATTAAGTAGATTTTTAGTTTAAATGTTTTTCGACGTATAATACATGTTATAGAAGAGCGGCACCTTCTGCTACAAGTGTGTTTCACAATTACTAGATGTCTCCAACCTTTAATCATTGTTAACCTACCTTAAGTTGAACAATAAACTTTTTCATTTTTCATTTTTTTTTCATACACACGTATAAACCCATATAAATACCTACGCTCGAAAAACATAACTTTCCTTTAGTAGTCGGGTAAAATCCCTGTGTGAAAAATTCAAGTGACTACGTCATATATTGATTTACAAATGGACGGATGGATGGACAGACTGCAGACCGTTACATAATGTATAGGTAAAATTGATAGGGTTTTGTTGGTTTTGTTAAGTAAGTTATATCACGGAACCCTGAAAATCGAAAAATGTTCGAAACTCGATCACGCCAGAAGCTATTTTCTCTGATCTTACTTGCTTTTTAGATTGTCCACGATTACGTTTACTCTTTGGTTTCATGAAGTTGGAAGAAAATTAGGAACAACTTTGAGTAATTTGAAAGGGAAGACCGTATTATTTAGACATCCTTTCTAATAAATTATTGAATCAGGCGTTACTTTGCGGAGGTCCATATTAATGAACTGAAACAATTACTTTGCTCACCCGCGACCTTACGTTAGTTACATTTATGCAAGAAATGCGTGTTCATGCAGTTCCTCGCCCTCCACACTGTACGAACACACACAAATCCTTTGATCAATTATAACTGTAGATCCACAGTCGCACGCCCGAAAATGTCCGAGCCAAATGAGCGCCACTTTGATAAAAGTGGCCTTCTTTTTTCTCAGTACGTTGCGTGAAATTGTCAAGTTTAGCTGTCAAGTGTCAACCGAAATTCGACTGTAATGAAGTAAAGACTAGGTTCAAATTTCTGTGTAGGTGATGATTTTAATTGTTATGCAAACAAATAAAAAAGTTCGGACATTTTTTGAAGGGGATTTTGTTCGGCAATGTGTATCTTCAGTTATAATTGATCAAAGCACAAATCACACAAACCCAACTATCACCACCACTAAACTACACTGACGCGTTTCGAACTCAACCAGGGGCTAAATTCAGGAACGACCCAACACGGTTTGCGAGGGGTAATTCAATCGTTTGGGAGAGGATAGGAATAGCTTGAGCTTGGGATGAGCCTTATTTTCCTGTTAATTCGCTTTATACAAAAAAAAAATGTATTTTTCAAATGTATGTATTTTTTTTTCTGTGTTTGTATCGAATATGTGTAAATAAACATCTCTCTCTCTCTCTCTCTTATAAATAAATAAATAAATAAGGCTCATTAACTCAGCTCAAACCTCTCGCAAACCAGTGATTTTTGGCGTTCCTGAATAGCAGTTCAAACCCAAACGATTGAATTACCGCTACCAAACCCGTGAAGGCCCGTTACTGAAATTAAATATTAGAAAGGAACTGTCCTTTCTAATAGTATAATACGTCTATGGAAGGTACCCTAAAAAAATTTTTTTTAGTTTTTTTTAAATAATCACTTTGTCGGCGTTACTGATATGCCAAATTACAGCTTTCTACTACTAACAGTCTCTGAGCTTAGCCGCGGACGGACAGACAGACGGACAGACATGGCGAAACTATAAGGGTTCCTAGTTGACTACGGAACCCTAAAAAAGGGAAAAAGTACTCTTATTTAATTAGTTGCTTAATCGACTTGATTCTATGTTTAATTAGCAGTTGCCCGTGACTCCGTCTATGAAAAACTCGTTTAGCCCACGAGAATTATGTAATTTCCGGGATAAAACCAATCCTATGACCTTCCTAGAATCTCAAATTATCTCCATACCAAATTTCATCTAAATCGGTTCTGCGATTAAAGCGTGAATTATTCAGTTAAAGTTATTTTCGTAGTTTGGGTCGTCACAAAACTGACACAAAAAAATAGTGAGGAAAATTAGGGACTTTTTTAATCATCAAAATCAATAACTCTCTTGATTCTGAGTAGGAAAAACCCCAAAAATTTCTCATTAAAAAAATTGAGGAGTACACTTTTTATTGAAAACGCCCTTTACCATTTTTAATGAACTTCCTACATCAGAATAAAAACAATAAGGTCGATTGTCGCATTGACATGTAAGTGAAAATAGCTTTTGATGTTTTAAGCCATACAACTAACATTGAACCTTAGGGTGCTAAAGGAATGTCTTGGTTGACTATACATTACAATGTAGAAAGATCTAGAATACACAGCACTTAATGCGTTCAGAAGACGTCCCCGCTGCGTTTAATGTGCTCAATGCGACGCCTTGCCGTTTATACCGGTCCCCATAAAATAAAGTGATACTGTGGTTGTAAAATAACAGTTACTTAGTATTATTTTAATCGAAAGAAAGAAAGAAAAACATTTATTTGTGACATTTTTTACAACAATAAAGAAAAAAAATGGTAGCCCAAGTGTTGTCACGAAATGCTCCCGACTCGGCATGATGTCAAAAGAGACATTTAGTGTAATGTTGTGGTACACAGTGGTTGAACTGTGGCGTTTCAGCGTGGAGAAAAATGTAGCTGACGAAATTCTTCGCACGTCTCTGTTCCTAACTCTCAGTGTAACATAAAAACGAGAGGAGTTAAAAGCGCGAGGCGTCTATCTGGTTAAAAAACATTAAATAATTTGTTCCGACTCAGTGTGTAACATTTCGACCTCGAATTCTTTATCGTCATCATCATCATTCCAGCCTATACCTATACGTTCCACTGCAGGGCACAGGCCTCCTTTCAGAATGAGACGACTGGAGCCGTAGTGCGCACGTAGGCCCAGTACGGCTTGGGAACTTCACACTCACCATTCACTCTCTATGCGTTGCATAGTGCCCATAACACAAACTTTGCTTACCTAGGGGCTAAGTAGATTTTGTCCCGTGATATTTATTGGTAGCTTCAGGGAATATGGCGTCAAAGGCATGAGTAGACTTTGAATCAAAATTTGGACGAAATTTTATAAGCGAAAAATATCTTGTACAGTAAACATGAAGATTTATTTTACTTGCAAAACGTACACTTATTTTCACGGACATTCATTTGAGGCGTTCAAATAAACTCTTAGCTCCTTATTTCTTTTATTTCTGCCAATTAGACTTCAGGCATTTCAGAAGTTTCTTGAAACCTGTGACACAATTGCTCGTATCTTTTGTTCGTGAAATTTCTGGAATTACCTGCTTTTATGATTAACACGTGACGTTAGCTAATATTTACTGAAAAGAAAATTGGATTTCGTTCTCGCATCTGAATCAGAGCTTTTTAACGCGTAATTTTCTTCATATTACCTCACGCCTTGCAAGAATCATGTTGACATTAAGGAAAAAAGCGGCCAAGTGCGAGTCGGACTCGCCCATGAAGGGTTCCGTAGCAGCAAAATGAAAGGTAAATTGCGGTTTACGATTTATAACGTATTAAAAAAACTATTTACTAGATCATATATTTTTTTTAGTTTTATCATTCTCTTATTTTAGAAGTTACAGGGGGGGCACACATTTTACCACTTTGGAAGTGTCTCTAGCGCAAACTATTCAGTTTAGAAAAAATATATATTAAAAACCTCAATATCATTTTTGAAAACCTATCCATAGATACCCCACACGTATAGGTATGATGGAAAAAAAAATTTTTGGAGTTTCAGTTCTAAGTATGGGGAACCCCCAAAATTTATTGTTTTTTTTTTCTATTTTTGTGTGAAAATCTTAATGCGGTTCACAGAATACAACTTACCAAGTTTCAACTGCATAGTTCTTATAGTTTCGGAAAAAAGTGGCTGTGACATACGGACGGACGGACAGACAGACAGACATGACGCATCCATAAGAGTTCCGTTTTTTGCCATTTGGCTACGGAACCCTACAAAGTGTATATTTATATACAACGTGTCTCTGCCTTCTGGACATGGGCGAATAGGACTTGTTGATTAGGGTATTTCTAAGCTATGTACAAAGCCTCGCATTAACGGACCGCCGAATTAACGGAGATATGACTGACTTACGATTTAATACTTTGGAACAACCTGTATATAGATATATAGTAATTAATGAGTATTTCAACTCGATCAACCTCTGTACTGCAAAACTCATTGCGAATAACTGATACAGTATGTTCCTACTTATAGTTAATTTGTTTGTGGGTATTCGTTTTTTTCCATTTTAATAATTTTACAAAATTAGAATATTCCTGAGAAGGAACTCTACTCAGGATTTCGGTCTGTGTCCAGAGAGTAGAGACACGTTGTACAATCATGTTGTTTGTAGAGGGTAGTTGACGTCACAGGGGACCGAAGAGCTAGCTTCGTCGGGCAAAGAATTAGCTTAGCTATTCAAAGAGGGAACGCAGCCAGTATCTTCGAAAACTAGGCTAAGCTTGTTTTGAAATAGTTTTAGTTTTTGTATGTGCTTTTAGTTGAGTCTATTTAACAATATGTATTAGTGTGTACCTCTATGTATATTTATTTTTAATGCAATATTTATTTAGGTTAATTTTAGATTTCGTTTCTTTTAAGTTTATATTGCGTGTCTACTCTTGGTTCGGATGCCCTGTCAATCGTTCAAAGATTAATTGGCAGAGATCCCTCATAAGAGATAAATTCGCTTTTAATTTCATAACTGTGTTTTATGGGCATTTCAATTTTAAAGTTTACTTTTTTTAAATGAGGACGTTTGGGGGTTTTCTCATTGAAACTCACGAGTATACTATTAATTTTCAAAAAGAAAAAGTGTCCTTATCTTTGAAAGTTTTGTGACTTTTTTCCATACATTTACACTCATGACTCTTCACAGAACTGACACAATTTTTTTTATGGAAAATCAAGGACTCTTTTTTAATATCAAAATCTCTCTCTTGATTTTGAATAAGAAACCCCTAAAATTTCCTCATTTAAAAACAAGTGAGGACTACATGTTTTATTGAAAACGCCTTTAAAATAAAGATGTGTACCAATGATACCGGTATGAAAGCTTTCCATACCGGTATTTTAGATACCGATTTCAAGCCCTACCTAGGGTAAACGATTCAATGCGTGTACGCGTATCGCTAACGACGCCCGCGCGACGCAGGCGAGTTATGAGCGCTTTGACCCCGACAACGATTGGCCATATTTATTTAGAAAGGAACACCACAACCTGCGGGCAGACACGTCAGTTGAAAATGAACCTGAATTGTTTCCTACTAATTCACGTTTAACATTCCTATGAGTTTTTGGTTTTGGCATGTGGAGAGGATGGATGGAAGAAGAATTACGAAATATGTACCCCCTCCCCCAGAACCCCTCACCCTCTTACAGAACACCGGTGTGAAGCAGCAGTAATCCTGTTTGCGTTTCGTACGGTCAGTGAGAGTGCCGGGGGCCCAATACCTCAACCCTTCCCTCTCCCCCTCCCTCTCCCCTTCCCCTATTCCCTCTCCTTTAGGGCCGACAACGCACTGGCATCGTGTAAAGCGCTGCGGGTGTCTATGGACAGTGGTGTTCATTTAACATCAGGTGACCCACTAGTTCGTTTGTCTGGCCTATCTAACATAAAAAAAAAAAAATATGTTTATTTATTTATTTATTTATTGATAATGGGAAACAAACAGCGAAAAATAACATTTGTGATTATTTGAAATTTAGATAATACAAAAGCCAAAGTAGTTTCCACTAGTGAATTATATTATAACATTATGGTTGCTCAGAAAGACTTATTTTTACAATTGACTAATTACATTAGGTACTAAAATAATATATAAGGAAATATTCTATGTGTATATAAGCAAAAGCAAAAGCAAAAGCAATAAAATACCATGCACAAATTCAGCCAACAAAAGGCGAGTTCAAACGACTCCACTTATCACAGTTCATATGTAATCATGCTCATGAATAAAATTAAAATAATTAAATTATAATTAGATAACAATGTTATAACTATTAATGTTTATACAATATAGGCTTCCATTTGACCACAATCACGCCTGAAAGCAAAGTGAGGCGTACGATGAAGCGCGCTTGCCTAGTAAATACTCATTCACCCTAGACTTGAAGTTGCACGTAGGGGATTACGCTCCTTAGCTGTATGGTTGATGAAGGAAGAGCGAAAACGCTTTGTGCGGATTTTGGGAATACTCACAGCGTGAGGACAGATGCAGTGATATTATGTGTAATAGTTACTGCATAATCCGTTGCTCTATTTTTATACAAAGCACAGCTTTAGATAAAGCTTAAAATGAGGAAATAGATAACATTATTACTGTCTGTGTCATACATATTGTAAAGGACAAAGCAAAATGAGTATCGCAGAATTTGTGTATGTATGTAAATATGTGAACCGTTGGTTATCCCACTAATATTATAAATGTGAATATTTGTGAGTGAATTAGAGGCCATATGGAGACATTTGTTAACAGAACCTGAAAAACAATTACAGTAGCACTTAAATATTTCTGGAATAATTTTATGACACAGTTTACAGACACAAGTAAAATAACAAGAGAGATTTAACTACACCAACTGATTAATTTTCCATCTATTACATTTTCCAATTAGTTTTTTTCTGAAACTGTAAAATATTCAGAATATATTTCAGGAGTATCCCGTAGAACCCAATAGGTTAAGTTAGGTCAGTTTTAAGAGTATAACATTCCTGAAAAAACCTACCAAGTGCGAGTCAGACTCGCGCACGAAGGGTTCCGTACCATTATCTATAAAAACGGCAAAAATCACGTGTGTTGTATTGGAGCCCCTCATAAATATTTGTTTTATTTTAATTTAACTATTTATTTTTAAAGTGAATATATAACTAAATATTCTGTGAATATTTCAAGCGTCTACCTGTCGCCGTTATCAATATCGAGCAAAAACATCACGTTTGTTGTATGTGAGCCCCCCTAAATATTATTTTTATTCGGTTTTTTAGTATTTTTTGTTATAGCGGCAACTGAAATACATCATCTGTGAAAATTTCAACTGTCTAGCTATCACGGTTCATCAGATACAGCCTGGTGACAGACGGACGTACAGACGGACGGACAGCGAAGTCTCAGTAATAGGGTCCCGTTTTTACCCTTTCGGTACGGAACCCTAAAAACATTTCGGAAATGAATCAGTTGGCAAAATATATGTTCGCCGAAAAATTAGAAAACAAACGAGACTATATCCAACCTCTATACTGATTTACCTGTCTCTGTGAACTGTGGCCGCCGGCCAATCACAATGGGTCTTGGAAAGGATTATTGCTCTTACAAACGGCTACTCTATGTGCTATAAATTTTCCAGTTAGTCGAGCCCCGGGCATGAAAAACCGGGCGTATTTGTCAATGCGTAATTCTGTGTTCCGCCGGGTGAACATTTTCGATGTTACGCTTTTTTTACGCTCCTTTTTTGTGTGTATTTCATTTTCGGAGCGGAGGTCTCGGGGCGCTTATTGAATGACAATTGAGCTGTAAACGAGGGTTTTTTTTGTCAAATAACATGTATTTAATGACGAAGTTATAAGTATGATGCAATAGCATTATTGGCGTGGTGCCGTAACGACTCGATAACAAATAAAGAAATAAAGAAAAACTAATTTAATAGTAGATTGAAAAACAAGGATCATTTACACTCGAGTTGAACACTACTTTTCATCACAAATGCGAGGAAATAAAGAAAAACCGTTATGATAAAAATTGTATACGCAATTTGTAATAGAGCGGAAGAAAATTTATCGCGCCAAACCGCCAAACAGTCTTTTGTTTTTTTTTAATGGCCTCGCGCTCTTTAGCTTTGGCACATTCAGCCAGCACTCTGGCCAGCAGCATTATGCCAGCATGGAGGTTTGGAGGTAAGTATTACGCATTACAATCTCCTTGTTTACCAGTTCGTGAATACGTCCATTCGATTTTTAAATTTACTTACATCCCTAAAGATGTAAATCGAATTTACAACACGGGTTTCAAGTTAAATGCAACCTACTTTCAGAGCTTAAGTGATGAAAGTTTTTTTTTAAGAAAAACGGAAACAGACAAATGGTCGCGAAATGGTCCCAACTCAGCATGATACCGGCCTTGCAGGCGTCGCTAATCTTCCGTTAGATCCATTTACTACTGCCGTATTTTTTACAACCTTTTATTTACATAAATACTCGTAACTTGCATATTTCGTATTTTCAAAATTTGCAAACCATTTTTCGACCACGTCCCGGTACCCGATTGAAGTAAGTCTGATGACAGTGTACAGTAATGTGGTAGTAAAATTCTGGTGCTCCGGCCAGGATCGTCTCTGCATGATGTAACTATTCAACGGTAAAAGGCATCGACTTGGAACTTGCTACAGATTATTTAGTTTGGATGACAATGCAAGCAAGTACAGTCAACAAAAAGTACGGTCACCAAAAAAATCTGCACGGAACTTTAACGAAATTTTTGATAGGTACTGTAGTTATTAAGAAATTTCCAGCATCAGAATAAAAACAATAAAGCTGACTGTCACAATATTGACGTGAAATAGCCTTTAAAGTTTTAAGCCATATAACTGATTGACTGACTGATTGAACTTTAGAGTGGTAAAACAAATTTGTTTTTCGACTATACCACAGACATTACGTAGACTTTTAATTTTGCACTAAATAGACAGCCCTTGTGATTTTGCTTAAATTATAATTCGCGGATAGTACACTGATAGAATTTATATTTTCGTTTTTAAAAAACCTTAAATAATATTTAATTTCTCTTGTTTCCAATAACTATTTGATACAGTGTCACGGTCGGCGGCCTATCAGCTGATTAGCAGATAAGGGTTGACGCAAAACAATTTAACACCGCTAATGCTCGATAGCAAGGGCACGGTGAAAGGGCTAGTGAAGGTCCTGATAACGCTGTTTGGGGTAAACAACAATAACAAAAAGTATTTTTTCGTGCGCAGTTCGTAGGTTGCTATGCTGGTAGCAACATAAAATGACTTTTTTTTAAATAGATGTTTCTTACTTAGTTAATAGACATTTTTTGTAATCTAATTGTTCTTACTAGCAAAAAATCAGAAGTAATGATATTGTAGCGACGCAGCGACAGATAAACCGTGCTCGGTTTTTGTTCGCTTCTTAGGTGTTAGCATTGGGGCCAATCAACTTTTTTTTGTTTTCTTCTATTTACTCCTTTACAAGTAACTATGTAATCTCTGGTTAGTGAAACCATGATTTTGTAGTAACTAGATAAACTGTTTATCATAGTGCGTATGTGAAAACCAAAAAAAATAAGTATTTTTATGAAAAAATCCGGTGACCCAGGGGACATACCACTATTTCCATACAAATTTCGGGGACATCATTGTCCCCTGGGTCACCAACGAAATAGAAGCTAAACAAAATAAAATAAATATGGCAATTATACCATTATTGACTACAAAAATCTAGCGTTTTGAAAAGTATACTTTAAATAAGGAAAAATAATTAGTTTTTTAATTATTTCGGTTTTCATAGAAAGTTGCAGAAAATCGTTGACAAAAAAAAGTTGATTGACCCATTGTGAACCCGAACTCCTCCCCCCGAACTTCTCCCCGAACTTGCAATAAGTGCGCCTACAGTAAACTGTTTTAATAACTTTAATTGCAATGCTAGATGAAAAAAAACCGCCTGTATAATTTCCATTCCCATGGGAATTCCGGGAAAATATATATCCTATGTCATATATTGGGGGAGGCCTATGTTCATCGGTGGACATCTTTCGTCTGAAATGATGATGATGACTATGTTTACGCCACTGCCAAGGACTCTGAGGTATTGCAGATTTACGAGTTGCCCACAGTGGGCTAAGATAATTTTTCGTGTTACTTAGCTAACTTGAAATAAAAACTGAATTGTTTCTTTATTTAAGTCACTAGGGGCGCAAAGCTTACTAAGATTTAAATAGGCAATATTCTCACTTCGTTACGTCTGCGACCGCAGCCAAGGGTTACAAGTTTACCCACAAGGGCATAAAGTACAACTTCGGATTAGACTCACTAGGGGACATCCGCTGAGTTATTGTACAAATTTTTGAACAAACAATATTTGTTGTTTTTTTTTTTATCTACATCTATATCATAACTTCCTTATGTTCAGAGGCGATAGACACATAGCCTATCTATATTAAGAAACCTGTATCTGTGGCTGCATCTTAATGTTTATATTAAAGTACTAGCTTTTGCCCGCGGCTTCGCTCGCGTGTGCCATAAGTATTCCAAAGAACCAAGATATCAAGCAAGCAAGCATACAGGCAAGCAAGAAAGCATGCAAGCAAGCATGCAAGCAAGATGCAAGCAAGCATGCATGCACGCAAGCAAGCAAGCGTGCAAGAAAGCGTGCAAGCAAGCACGACTAAACTTCAGGTAGATACGGTCCTTTACAGTATTTCTGTGTATACAATTAGGGCATGCAAAACCGGAAAGTTGTCAAAACCGGTTTTGAATTGCGGTTTTGAGGGCCCAAAACCGGAAACCGGTTTTTTCCCCGGTTTTGGCAATGTTCTTAAATATTTTTTTATTATGGTAGTAATGGTAGAATTTTAACAGTAAAATCATATTCTTAGATAGTTTATATACCCACAAAGTCTACAAATAAAACAAATTGCATGAAATACTTGTTTTTAATTATCCATTAATGCCTAGCCTACCAAGTAGACCTTAGATTAGATAGATCACGACGAGAGATTTGGACGACCGGATAGCCTAGTTGTTAGAGAACCTGACTGCGAAGATTGAGGTACCGGGTTCGATTCCCGGTCAGGGCAGACATTTGTGTGAATAATACGAATGTTTGTTCTCAAGTCTTGGGTGTTTAATATGTATTTTTAAGTATGATTATCCGTTGTCTAGTACTCATAGTACAAGCTTTGCTTAGTTTGGGACTAGGTCAATTGGTGTGAATCGTCCCGTGATATTTATTTATCACATTCATAAACACTCTAGTTTGGCTAACAAACAATTTTAAAATGAACTTAAAATAATATTTATCCTAAAGATTAATTAACAGAGATCAAAATCAAATCACGACACTAGTAAATATGTGGCACCTTTAGTTATTTAAATAAACAATAATCAATATGTTCGTATTTGTAGTTATAGTCGATGGCAGTCGAAATAAAAAACAGATCATTTACTGTACCACATTTATAAACTAAACTCTCATAGTTTGGTTAAAAACAATTTTAAAATGAACTTAAAATAATATTTGTCCTAAAGATTATTTAACTGAGATCAAAATCAAATCACGGAGCGGGAGAGCGGGAGCGCGACGCGGGCGGAGGGAGGAGTGTAAGTAGTATAGATAGGTTGCGTTCGGATTTCGGATATTTTTCGATGACTCAAAATTAAATATTTCTTAGAGCGTTAGAAAAAAGTTGATTTAAATCAAAATGTACCTACGTCAATCAAAATGGAAAAACCGGAGGTAAAACCGGTTTTGTCTTTCAAAACCGGTTTTGAAAAATCGGTAAATTTTGTCCGGTTTCCGGTTTTCAGCAAAACCGGAAAACCGGTTTTGCACGCCCTATATACAATGTTTTTCACTAATTCGGAAGCGGGCACTAAAAATCTGAATAACCAGAAAGAATACAACTAAAGATCTATGCATGATATGCGTGCATATGATATTTGAAGAAACTTCCTATACTTAACTCCTAACCGTTAAGGAGTTTAACCTTCCATCATCAGCTCACCTGGATAACCTGAAAAAATACAACTATCGGTCTATACATACCTATAATATTCGAAAAAATATTCTCAACTCCTAACCGTTAAGGAGTTTTACCTTCCATCATCAGCTCATGAACATGAAATGATATCTACCAGACGCAAACACTTAAATAGCTTGAGAAAATATATGAAAAACGTAATGCGTGCCTACAAAATTTCAAGGTTGCCCTCGATTTCCCTGACAACCCGTCATCAGATCCTGATTTCATAAAATTGGGACCATCTCAGAAGTATATTATATTCTTTCGAATAAAAAAAAAAAATTAATTTCGGTTCACAATTGACCGAAAAATTGGTGACCATACCTACATAAAAAAAATACATACAGTGGAATGCATAACCTCCTCCTTTTTTAAAGTCGGTTAAAGAGCTCTTTGTGGCCTTTGTAAAACTTTTGAATTTTGAAATTTTACCTTTCTACAGCCAGTAAAACGCAAAATCCCGTTTTTTCCTGATCCCGCAAAAATTCCGGGAAATGCTTTCTTAATGCTCCCCTACACTCCCCAAAGAACCCACTTGCCAAATTTCAGCTTTCTACGACCAGTAAAACGAAAAATCCCGTTTTTTCCCGTTCCCGTGGGAATTTCAGAAAGACCTCTCTCAATGCTCCTCTACACTCCCCAAGCAACCTACATGCCGAATTTCAGCTTTCTACGATCAGTAAAACGAAAAATCCCGTTTTTTCCTTATCCCGTGGGAATATCCAAAAATCCTTAAAATAATTTTTTACTGCTATAATTACCTACTTCTATGCCAAATTTGAAGAGTCTAGTAATTATAGTTCATAGGATTCCGTTGAACTGAATATATAAATCCCGTTTTTTCTCGTTCCCGTGAGAATTTCGGAAAGTCCTCTCTCAATGCTCCTCTACACTCCCCAAGCAACCTTCATGCTGAATTTCAGCAGTTTTACGACCAGTAAAACGAAAAATCCCGTTTTTTTCCTTATCCCGTGGGAATTTCCAAAAATCCTTTAAAATGTTTTTTACTATTATAATTACCTACTTCTATGCCAAATTTGAAGAATCTAGTAATTATAGTTCATAGGATTCCTTTGAACTGAATATATAAATCCCGTTTTTTCCTAATCCTGTGGGAATTTTGAAAAATCCTGAAATTAATGTTTTGACTAATGTAATACCTACTTGTGTATCAAATTTGAAAAGTCTAGTTATTATAGTTACTGAGATAGGGTCACTCGGAAACGAATATATAAATCCCGTTTTTTCCCGTTCCCGTGGGAATTCCCAAAAATCCTTCCTTAGTGGATGCCTACATTGTATAAGGTATCTATGTGCAAAATTTCAAGTCTCTAGGTCCAGTGGTTTGGGCAAAACCTTAAAAACGACACCCATTTTGATATTTAGACATTTCAACCCCATCGCAACCCATCCAGGGAGATGGTATTTTACGTATGCCACATCGGATCTTAAAACCGTTGTTGTTTTCATAACCAGCGACCCGATAAACCATAGAAACAACACCCATGTTGATTTTCAGACTTTGTTACCCCTTTTCCCCCTTTTAGGGGTTGAATTCTCAAAAAACCTGAAACACGTGTTTACTCATTTATCATTAGGAGTACTTCTGTGAAGTTTCGAATAAAATAGTCGAACGAATCTTGTTTCCCCATACAAACTTTGGACCCCGTTTCACCCCCTTAGGGAGTAAATTTTGAAAAATCCTTTCTTAGTGCACCCCTAGCCCTTATAAGGAACCTACATGCCAAATTTGGAATCTCTAGGCTCAGTGGTTTGGGCTGTGCGTTGATATGTCAGTCAGTCAGTCAGTCAGTCAGTCAGTCAGTTTCTTCTTTTATATATATAGATTGAAATCGTTCAAATTCTGAACATCTTCTTTAAAAAAAACATATTATTTACATAGTAACTTACTCACTTTTACGGTCATCCCGTGAAACCATATATTTCAAACTAAATACAAACTGAAATATAGATGCACAGAAAAAAAAAACCCCAGAAAAAAGACCAATGCTGGGAATCGAACCCAGGTTCTCAGCATTCCGTGCTGCATCACTGGTCTAGAGGTTAGCGACGAATCTTTCCCATACATCGTACATTTCAGTCTGTTATAATAACTTTATGCAGTGATAAAGCGCACATCTAGGTATGTGCTAAGTCTCTCGGTAGAGGGCATAATATAGATGTGCGCTTTATCACTGCATAAAGTGATTATAACAGACTGAAATGTACGTTGTATGGGAAAGATTCGTCGCTAACCTCTAGACCAGTGATGGTGTAGGGGTAAGCACGCAGCACGGAACGCTGAGGACCTGGGTTCGATTCCCAGCATTGGTCTTTTTTCTGGGGTTTTTTCTGTGCATCTATATTTCAGTTTGTATTTAGTTTGAAATATATGTCAAGAACTAGTTCTTTTTAGTTATATTGAAAGGTAACTGTCATTAGCTCTGGAAATTTACACACAACTACAATATTATTTAAAAACTGTGATCTCTAAATTTGACAACCATAATATGAGTGACTGTACAAGATGCAAACCCGCTTTATTAAAAAAACACAACACAAACGCTCGTACTTAACCCATCACAAAACAACTCGTCTATTGTCGCCGTAAAAAAACAAAAGCGAAATGTGTTCCATTTTCAATTTACGAGTTTCACTGGGGCGTTTTTCACGCGGCATGCTGATGCGTGGTCGCGCACCGTCGGGCTTGAGTGCCGCGAATTGAGCGGATTCCCGCTGCCGACGTGAAAAACGCCTATCGGCTTACGATTTATTGGTATTGTGCAGATTATTGGTGTAAGCGCAAACTTGTTGGATATCTTCTAATATATAAAAATCTCGTGTCACGGTGTTTGTTATCGAACTCCTCCGAAACAACTTGACCGATTTTTATGCAACTTTTTTCTCTGTATTCGGTAGGTCTGAGAATAGGTCGTAGGCTATTTTTATAGTTACCCCTGTTCTTCGCAGACGGAGTATCGATATAAAATAATAGTATCTATAATTTATATTTTTTCAAAGGAAAAACGGACAAGTGAATAATTTTAGCAATTTTGAACGTAATAGTTTAACAGGACACGTTTAAGCATGAAAAAATTTGTTACTGCAAAATACAAGCGTGCCTATAATTCCAACGGAATTAATTGAAAATTTTCGGCGTTCGCTGTAATTTCCGCGAGTGATATAAAGTGAAAGGAAATCAAAATTAACATGGTGTAATATCTACAAAAACCTGTCGAATTTGCGGTACACATGTGTTATTTTTTAAAACCGTCATAAGTCGAAACGTGGCAATAAAAGAGGGACATGATAATCCACTCATGTTTACTGCGGCCATAAACATCAACACAAACAACTTCCTTTGGTTTTGAGGGTAGAATAACATTTGTGGGTACGCTGGAGTTTATTGTATGGGGTCATTAACCTGTGGCTATTGGGGGACGTAAAAAAGTAAGTAGAATCATTTTGGCGCGAAAAGATAACTTGTTTTTTGCTGACTTTAGCTCCAAACGCACAGACAGCGGATGCGAGCCGGTGCGGTGGCGGTGACGGTAGTAATATTCTCACTTGTATGAACGGTTGTGCGGTACCGTACCGCGAACTCGTTCGAATATTACAACCGTCACCGCCACGCCTCTGCTGTTTGTGCGTTTGGAGTTTTTTAGTCGGTGCGGAGCCGACTCGCACTCGACAGATTTTGGATATGGAGTTCCGCCAAAGCAAGCAGGAGTGGTAGAAGCCCAATAGATAGTAGGTATGTATGTAGGTAAGTTAATTACTACTATAAAGCTTCGAGTACCCACACGAATAACGAGTCAGCGGTACGGTACCGCACAACCGTTCATACAAGTGAGAATATTACAACCGCCACCACACCGCCACACCTCCGCTGTCTGTGCGATTGGAGCTAAAGTCAGCAAAAAACAAGTTATTTTTTCGCGGTCGCCACACCAAAAGGATACTACTTGCTTTATAACAATCCTGTACTCGTGAAGTTGTAAATTTTTGAGAAAATTTTATTTTTTTATTTTTATTTATTCAGAAAAAAACAAACAGTCACATTGGTACAATAGTAACCATAAAACAATGAGTAGAAAATAGACTTATAGTTTCCTTAATTATATAGATATAATAACGTTAGCAAAAAAACGCGACACAGCAACTAGTCAAGCAAACACAAACAGTAACTAATTAACTGAATGGAGATGGAATACATTATTACTATACAATGCGTGTCATATGTATTTGCTATTATAAATGTTACACAAACATGTGAGTGAACGATTCTAATCCAAGCTGTAATTTTCTTAATTATTAACAATGAAATAACCTACTGAAACTATTAATAACTTATTATCGATTTGATCAGCGTTAACAGCTGGAGCTAACAGGCCGAAGAGCCTGCTTAAACGCTTCTTTTAAAGATTTTAAAGTGTACTTAAATATGTCAATGTCCTTGAGTGTTTCATTTTCATCAAAGTATTTACAAGCACGCCTAATAAATTACGTTATGAAATACTTATAACCATTTATTTTTAAACTTTAAGCAATTGATACGCACGGGTACGGTTTTCGATGCTGACAACATTGCCCTGGCAAATATAGCGCACATACTTACCACTATCACTTCCCTTAAGTCCCCCTATCCCGGGTTTCCGCATTAAATAATAACACGTAATTAATAGGGCTGTAATTAAGCGCCGCTAATGATTGCGGCTTTCGGGAAGACACGCAAGACAACCCAGGGACACTTAGCCACGGAAGCCTGATAGGAATTAGGGACGTTTCTAATGGACAAGACAAGACTAATAGCCTCCTACGCGTTAGGGTGCACTTTCATTGAAGCGGAGCTGAATTAATCAATCATCAATTTTATTATCACCGTCAGCCAAAGGATGTCTACAGAGCCCATATTGTTTAACGCGCGGGCGTTTGCTACCGCATTCACTAACTCTTTCTGTCACCGTCTTATAATGTTTGAAAGAAAGAAATAGCGAAAGTGATAGCAAGCGCCCGCGCGTCAGACAATAAGCGTACAGGTGAACAGAACATTATTTAATCATCAGTACATCATTTAAAATAATTTGTTGAATCAGGCGTTACTTTGCGGAGGTCCATATTAATGAAATGTAACAATTACTTTGCTCACCCGCGACCTAAGGTAGGTAGGTACTAGTAGGTAGGTAGGGTTGGGTCCTGAAGGCCTTACTTGCATTTAGCCTTGGTGAGCAGAGCATCTTAGTTGTATATTTGTCGGCATTGCAAAATGTCTTGGTCTGTAAAACGCCCTCATTGCTATAAGACATAGTAGACTGAATGACTTGCCTGTAAAACGACTTAATGTCCATTATAATGTCATAATGTTTCAATAGGTAAATGGTCTGAGTAACCTTCATTACCAATATAATACAATCAAGACCTTATACAATATTGAGTCATTCTGCCTACTTGTGCATTTCACGTCCTAGACGTTTTGCTAAGAAAGTCTTCTTGAAACTTAGACAATTTTGTAATCATGGCATTAGATAAACTACTGAGACGTTTTGAATGCCAAGGCTTAATGCAAGTAAGGCCTTCAGGACCCAACCCGGTAGGTAATGTAGGTAAGGTAGGTAGGTAGGTCGCGGGTGAGCAAAGTAATTGTTTCAGGTCATCATTTCAGTCAAAACACGTCCACTGCTGAACATAGGACTCCCCCAAGATCCACCAAACAAACCGGTCCCGCGCCACCCGCATCCAACACGTTCCCGCAACCTTAACCAGAGGCCGATTGTTTAACGCGCGGGCCCTTGCTAACGCTTTCACCATCTCTTTCTGTCGCCATTTTACTTATACCGTTTGACAGAGAGAGATGGTGAAAGCGGTAGCAAGCTCCCGTGCGTTAGACAATACGGCGACTGGTTAAATCAATTTACAAAAATTTAACAATATTTCCATTCGCATTTTTTTCTCAAATGCTTTTTTCTCACTATAGTTTTTTTACTAAAGCTTATTTTCACAGTAGTGGTTTTTTTTTCAATTTGAATTGACACAGAAACAGTGAGGCCTCAGGTCATAACATCAGTACGCAGTACCATTTGTATATTTTGAGCCATAAAACAATTTAGGAATTACTTCGTCTGTGTCTCCTTACATTGCGGGTCCGCGTACTACAATATTATAAACGATCGAACAATGACGACAATGTACCGCAACTCTCACGATATTTCTCGCACCATCTAAACGCTTTACGTAGCTTAACCATGGCGCCATCATGAAGTTGCCGACATAATTATTGCACGTACTAACGAGCATAGTCGGGAGAATTTGTACAGTAAGCTAGCCCGGTAATATTAATCATCATCACCACCATCATTGTCATCATCGTCGTCGTCGTCGTTGCCATCATTATTCTAAAAAGCCTGTGCTCAGATGCTGTTGGATGTAGGTAGTCGAAGAAATTGAACCGCGTGCCAAGGTGGAACCTTTTCGCTGCAAATGACATGCTGACGTTCCAATTATCATCATCATTATCGTCCCAGCCTACATACGTCCCACTGCAGGGCACAGGCCTCCTCTCAGAATAAGAGGGCTTGGGCAGTAGTGCCCAGGCGGGCCCAGTGCAGATTGGGAACTTCACATACACCATTAAATTTCTTTTCAGGTGTATGCAGGTCTCCTCACAATGTTTTCCTTCACCGTAAAGCTCATGGCAAATTACGTATGTAATTTCGCACATAAATTTTATTCCGAAAAACTCAGAGGTGCGAGCCCGGACTCGAACCCACGACCTTCTGCTTGAGTATCCATAGGTCTAACCACTAGGCCACCACGGCTCCAATCCGGGATTCCAAGAATCCGCCAAAGACATTATCGTGTAATTGACTGTAAAAAGGACCCAATCTGGTTCGTGATTCAGTTTCCTCTACTGTATAGTCGGGGTAAAAAAAGGTTCGTCACTTTTCGACCTTAACTCTTTGACATAGAGTCGAAAAGTGACGAACCTTTTCTTACTCCGACTATACATATGCCGAGACGACGACGATGTATTGCATTGCATTGAATGACCTTGCTGTTTGAAACCTTTCAACTGCGACCAGCGACCCCTAATGAGTGTTGGAGCAATAATACAGCAAATTGGCCAGAACTGTGAACTCTGCTGACCTGTCTGCAACCCCGAGCGACGGTCCGAGGAGATTGCCCGATGCATCGTAAACATTGGTTAGCTATTAGCCTATTAGATCATCATCATCATCATCCCAGCCTCCGTCCCACTGCAGGGCACAGGCCTCCTCTCAGAATGAGAGGGCTTGGGCCGTAGTTTCCACGCGGGCCCAGTGCGGATTGGAAACTTCACACACAGCATTGAATTTTTTCTTTACCTTCACCGTAAAGCTCATGGTAAATTACAAATGTAATTTCGCACATAAATTCCGAAAAACTCAGAAGTGCAAGCCTGGACTCGAACCCACGCCCACGGCCCTCTGCTTAACATATCTTAATCCCTTAACTTCAAACCCAAACTATTGATCTCAAACTATCTCCATACCAAATTTCATCTAAATAGTATATTGTTGAGTAGAATTAAGTAGTAAGGATATCTGATGTTAGCGAGTAGGATAAAATAAATTGAGTATACTATATAAAGTGAGTTAAAGTATATGATTCGGCAAATTTGAATGCCTTCTTGTATGCAAGTGTAGGTATTATAGCTTAGTATGTAGTTTTCTTTTTCTTTCTTTCTTACTTTTTGTAAAGGATTTAGATTAAGATCAGAGTGTCAGAGAGTGAATTTTTTCTGTCATGCAGTTTGGCAGATAATTAATTGGGAATGTCTAAAAAAAATTACCAGTGGTTTTTATATTTTTTTTTTGTATAGAAAAGTCAATTATAAGGAACTAATTTCAATATTTTGTCATTTAGTTCTCTACTTTTTTCAAAATTAATTATTGAAACTATTTTAGTTGATGACGTCAGATTATAATTGAGGGCTCCCACAATGCCAAATTTCTAAATCTATCTAAATGCGTACGATAAGGCAACCCCTTTAATTATTTTTTGCGTAGTGGTACACTACACACTGTGTCACTATACTGGCACTGTCAAAGTGCTAGATGTCAGACAGCGGGTCCAAATCAAACTCCGTAGTATAATCCACGCGTAAATTGTGAAGAATTCTAACCACATAGAATAAAGTACGACTTGAACCGGTCACGCAATTTACACCAATGTCAAATGAAGGTCATTGCTTATTTGTTATATAATAAATTCATTACATAATATTAAAATTAAATAACTACAGAAAACGAGTTAAAAAGCATTTTCTCGAAATGGTTTTCGATTTACTATACATTGCAAAAAAATAGACATCCCCAATTTAAAAATGTATTCTGTTTATTAGAGAAATAAATTAAAAAAGAAAAAAAAACGGTTATTAATTCCCCATACAAACTTCGACCCATTTTTTAATCCCTTATAGGATAATTTCCGGGATAAAAACTACTTTATGTCCTTTCCAGGGACTCAACCTACATAATAATATCTCTAATATAATTTCACCTAAATCGGTTTAGCAATTTAACCCCTCGTATGCGGGAACTGAAAAAAATCGTACATTCTAGTCTCAACTGTTTCATATACATCCAATGATAAAGATTAAAAAAAATACAAAAAGTATGCCTTAATTTTTTTTTTATGTTAGTGAAGCCAGACAAACGAACTAGTGGGTCACCTGATGTTAAATAAACACCACTGTCCATAGACACTCGCAGCGCTTTACGCGATACCAGTGCGTTGTCGGCCCTGCAGAAAATTGTACACTCGCCTCTTAAAGGCACCCAGGTCGTAACTCGATGGGAAGACCCCAGCGCCAGCAGGAAAGGCCTTAAATTGGGCACGAATCCGTGTCTTAAGCCCGGTTTAGACTAGCAAGAAAAACCCCCAAGTTGCTTTACATTGCAGCGTACTAGTTTGCTTTGCGTCCACGCAATGTAATTCAATTTGCACGATTTTTCTTGCAGGTCTAAACTTGGCTTTAAGCGTACGATGGGTTAGGCCATGATTCCAGGCAATGGTAGCGGCCTAGGTAACGGCGGGGCAGGCTGCGGATGGCACGGGACCGATCTGTTTGGCGAGCCTTGGGGGAGGCCTATGTTCAGCAGTAGACGTCTTGCGGCTGAAATGATGAATAAATGAACGAGTATGAGCAAAACTTAAATATTAATGTTAATGTCGACTCCATGGTTCGCTTTCGTCTTAGAGTACTACAAAACCTCCGAACCCTGTTTCAGGTACTCTATGCCAGTAGGCAACCAGCCATTTTGACATTGAACTTGGGGCATTAGGTCCCTAATCCTCAAGCCCTTCGATAATCCCTTTATCTCGAGCGCAGGAATAAACGATGGAATATTTTCACTCGCGCCAGCCGTCATAATCTACCCCTATCGCGCTTACGCATCTAGGACGCGAATGTTGTACACGGTATGAACTTTAGCGGAGATGAGCATAATGCGATTATTTCTTGACTTTTTTAACCGACTTCAAAAAAGGAGGAGGTTTGTGGAGAGAGGTTGCAATAGAGAGATCAGATCTCTCTCGTCCGATGGAAGAGAGTTGGAAGATGTATTTAAACAGCCGAGTTGAGAAACTTCGATAGTGCGATGCAAAAGTTGTAGTAGTTAGTTTTTCATTTGATGACTAAATGGCGCTAGGATTCGCTACAGGTTCTATGTTTGACTGCTTGTATTTTGTAAAATTGCTGTTCTATGTCTATTTAAGGATTAGTTAAGAAAGATCAGTATCAGAGATTGTCCCTATCTGATTATATTGTACTACTAGCCTTTACCCGCTGCCTCGTTCGCGTAAACCATTAGGTCTGGTAGTCGAACTGAGAGGAGGCCTGTGCTCTGCAGTGGGACTAATATAGGCCGGGATGATGATGATGAAATCCCCGTTTACTCCTACATCGTCACTACATTTTGTCGTATTAATAGGACCACGAGGGAGACCTATTTCTGTCTGTCCTACTTTATGTTTATATGTAAAACCCATCCTGTATATGGTGAAAATGTTTCTAAAAGGTTTGTGGGACTGTGGGTGGGTAAAACGCTATTTCTGTACTCTACGTACAAAATAAAACAAAGATATATGAACAGATAATTGAACATATTGAAGTAGAGGAATAGCGTTCTAATTCGAATCGTTGAATCAGGTGGCTTAAATAATTGACAACCGCTACATAGACTCACAATAGGACAGACAGAAATAGGTCTCTCTCGTGGTCCTACTAATAGGACAAATCAGTAGGACCACGAGAAAACGGGCGATGATAGTACTTTTGCATTATACCTACACGTGTAATATTAAGAATACTAACGCAAAACTCGACGTAGCTATAGACAAATTACCGAGAGCGTGGTATTGAATATGTAGTATAATTATGTGTTTATATGTATTCCACTTTAGTGAGAGAGAGAAAATAATATAGAGATCTCTCTCTCCAATGCCTATAAACACACAATACCACTACATTATGCAATTCCACGCTCTCGGTAATTTATCTATGCTTACCTTATCATAAATTGATATTTTTTGAGCTACTCCATTATTTCTCACAGTGGCTCAAACCTACACTGCATCTCATGTTTACAGAGTGGATTTATGTAAATGTGGGTGAAAAGTAGCGATCAGTCGGAGATCGCGCCCGCGCATTATACGGGTGGTGTCGAATGTCGCGGCGGTTATTGCAAAATTAAACGAACTTACCTTAAGTGAAGTTCTATTTCAATTTTACGATCTTCACCATCATGGAATACTATGCAGCGATACGGAGTGTCGCGCCAAGATTCACAACATATAAAGTAGTTAAAAACGTGACTCGAACAGTTACTCTCTTCGGTGACAGGTGTCGCCGTCCTCTATTCACTTAAGTCTAAAGCATCACGAACAACCCTAAAAACTTGGGGAAGAAGCATAAAACAAACATGGGGTCAGGGTGGGTTGTTCCATGATGGTGAAGATCGTAAAATTGAAATAGAACTTCACTTAAGGTAAGTTCGTTTAATTTTGCAATTTTACTCTTTCACCATCATGGAATACTATGCAGATGTTTAAAGCTAGGGTTGAGAGTGAAACAATTAAACACAACCTCATCATAGAAAAAATAAATAAACATATTTATTTTCATTAATCAACTTGAAGATAACTAACTAGAGTAAAGCCTTTTGAATTTAACTTTAACATTACAATAAAATATATTGCTATACATTTTTATCCTTACTTTCAAATTCAATATAAAAAACATTTATTCCCCAACAGGAACAATTATATGAGTAATAAGACAATCTAAAGTAATCATAAAAATAATACTTAAAACAATCCTCGTTTTCATACATAGCTTAGAGAAAGTCTCAGAAGTTAAATTGCTTATACATATTATTAGTTTCCTCTAACATGGATGTGTTATAGAACTTTGCAAAAATACTAGAACTACAAGACCAACGGCACATTTACTTATGGCATCCACTGTCAAGCCAGCCCTTAAGGCTGCAGAGGTAGAAGCATGTCTAGTACTATGAGAGGAAACAAAAAATACTAGTATCTATGCCTGCCTCTTACATAGTAATTTTTCTATCTGCCTATAGTTTGAGTTGAAGCTTTTTTATAAGGTTTCTTGCAAGTAATAACTAGGTCAACAATGTCTTTTCTGTTACCTTTTGTTAATTTTATGTATGACAATATCATAATATGTATATAATATGTTTTATGTATGTTAATTTTATGTAAAGGACAAATCTGTTTTGGTTATATTATGATAACTTGAGGATTGGCTATTTGCAACTATACCCAATCTAATATATTTACAGGCCAGAGGCAGTTACAAATGCTATAAGTTTAACTTAGTTAATGACAAAGTTTGGACACTATGACCAGTAGTTAAGGCTAAAAGAGTAACTAGTTACTTGGTGATCCTTTCAAATACTTTCAATTAGGTCATTGGAGAACCAGGATGACAATAAGCTAAGTACAGTACCTGGGTCCTAAGGACTCCTTTGAGAATACTTTAAATCCTATCAGCCATGCCTACCTTTGGGCCAATAATCAGTAAAAGCTGACCTAAAGCTATTCAGCGTGCCATAAGAGGCCCCAAAGTTGAAATGGGCAGTTATGAAAGTTAATAAATTGGTACTGAACCCTCATAATAATATGGTAATAATATGGTATATTGTGAGTTAAACAAAATTTCCACCACAGCTACAAGTCTGTATTATATTGTTTAGCTGTAGCTGGTACTGAGGATGGTAACATTACATTCAATGATGAGTGGGACACACCTCTCCGTTTTAGCACGTCGAGAGCAGCCCTGCGGCTAAGATAAGAGTCTGGTATAGCGGATGATGGTCTCTGAACTATAAGAATAACAACCTATTAACTTTGTTGGAATATAATTAGAGTCGACTGTAACAAATCAGTAAATAGTAGCAACCAGAGTTGAGTTTACTAGTAAGGGATAAACTTAAATGCCAGTAGCTCTGTCAATTGAGATTTTTTGTAGGACTCTTAATACCGAAAAAGCGTAAAATAAATACTTTGACCATTTGACAGTGAAAGCATCAACTGCTGTAGAATCAGGATCATTTTACTGCTAATAAAACATTGGGATTTTTTTTTTTTTTTTAGTCCATGATGCAAAAAGATCAATTTCTAGTACCCTAAATTCCTTAATTATAGCTTGAAATACAGTGTTAGCTAGTTCCCACTCTACTGTATGTTTCCTTGAATGACTGTTAGTCAAACTCAAAACATTTTTTTTTTTTTTTTTTTTTTTTTTTTTTTTTTTTTTTTTTTTTTTTTAGTTTTCATATAGGACGCAAATAAAAATATGTTCCTTGGCCTCACAAAACTGCCATATTTTGCGGTTAATACTATTTAAGTGAGGGTACTGAGTCCTTTCCATTCTATTAGTGTATGATACGGTTGTAGTAATATCATAGTAAGTCAAGTCAGTGGTTATACATTTTAGACCAGAATTCTAAAAAGTTAATATGACATTTTTGCTCTTCTCTTGTGTATAACCCAGCTGACTTTTTCGTTTCACATATTGCCCCCATAAAGAGCTATTGCTGTCTAACAGGGTTATTAGATGAAGTAAGGTTGTTTAGCCACCAGCTGAACTCTGGATGTAAGTACATATTTAGGTATCTGTATAATTGCATCACAGTTATCTTGTTTTGTTTAAGTACTAAAATCAAATTATTTTGTATACACAGACTCATATTTTTCACAGCGGCAGAGTTTAGGTCTTAAAGCTGTGAAAATTCCCAGATTTTACATTTTTTTTTTTTTTTTTTTTTTTTAATATTTCACAAACTGATGAATTTTAGTTAGATATAGGAAGGGACATCATCATATTTTCAGAATCTAGCAAAATCCCTAAATATTTACAACATTTAGATGGAAGAAGACCTCTCTGTATTAATAACAAATCCTGGATTTTCCTATAGTACACAGATTTTGAGAATATTTCTGTAAAAGTTAAGTCCTCATTAAAAACAAATTATATCATCAAGGTAAATTGGTACAACACAGACCATAAGTTCTGTTGTCGTAAGTAGGATATTACTTGTTTTAATATTTAAGTAAAGATATAAAGTGACGTAGTCCAAATGGAAGGCAATTTGAACTTAAAAATAAAATATGCCTTCTTCAGATCTATTGTGGCCATGTAACAGTCCTTAGTTAATAGTTTACACACTGCATAATTCTTCTTATTTAAAATATTGTATACTTTACATATTTATTTAATTGTTTTAGGTTTAAAATGAATTCTTCATTATGCTTTGGAACAATAAAGTTTGGTGACAAGAACTGATCTTCTTGATAAGCACATTTGGAGATAGCACCTAATTTTTTTTTTTTTAATTTAAGAATTTCTGTTCTAAGGTTGGAAGAATCTTTACTAGACCAATGATGATGGTAGTCTAGTTCATTTCTAAAAGGTTCAATACTGCAAAATGGAATGTCATGACCCAATGCCCAGGGTAATGCGACTGTGTTATTTGTAAGCAGTTGCCAAATATGATAATAATAAGCTAAACTACCTTGCATGTACCTTCATTAACGTCGGCGCAATGGTCTCAACTGTTGTGGTCTAAAAGTTGGACGGCGGTGATGCTGCTGCTGCTGTTGCTGGTATGGCTGGTACAGCTGAAAGTGCTGGATCCAGGGGCCTTGTTCCTCTTGAGGTGTCTTCTGAGACAGGCCCTTCCAGTTTAAATTAGATTTTGGAGATGGTTTCTTCATAGCTTGTTTCCTTGTTGATCAATTTTAATTTATTTTAATTGCTTTGACTCCACTTTAGCACACACTTAAATTTTATCCCAGCAGGTAGTTGTCTGTTGGGGCACTTGCAATAGCCTGTTTTATATTGTCACAATAGTACATGTATCACAGGATTTATGTACTCATTAATGCCTTATATGAAGTTGAGACTGTTGAGGTTCCCCATCATTATGTCAGGTAATAGTACACCCGATCATGAATCAGTCCCTGAGAGAGCAGCCACCAGCTCAGAATTAAGTTTAAATGCAATGGCCATGGGGAAATTACTCAGTGTGAAACATTTCACAATTAGTGAGGTTCATTACTCCTTGAACGTGCCAGTATTTTTCTTCTCGGAAATTCTTGTCTGATACTCTCCTATTTGCTTAGTTTGTTGCCCTCGTCACCAAACGCAGGCAGAAAAACCTCTGGGCGGGATATAACTGCAGCTTGTGTTTCTGTAATGATCACAACAATTCACTTATTTTATGTTTGTATCTAGTTAAATTTCCAATTTAAGTTTCAAAGGAGAAAAGTGGCTGTACTTGGCCATGGTTATAAGGACCTCAGGTCAATAATGGTCTCAGTCTGCCCTGTAACGAGTCAGCTCTAAAAATATGAGATCAATACACCATGAACTAACATGGTGGTCACATTGTTAGTTTCAAAGGAGAAAAAAGTGGCATGTAAGTACTTGGCCATGGTTATAAGGACATCAGGTCAATAATGGTCTCAGTCTGCCCTGTAACGAGTCAGCTCTAAAAATATGAGATCAATACACCATGAACTAACATGGTGGTCACATTGTTAGTTTCAAAGGAGAAAAAAGTGGCATGTAAGTACTTGGCCATGGTTATAAGGACATCAGGTCAATAATGGTCTCAGTCTGCCCTGTAACGAGTCAGCTCTAGAAATATGAGATCAATACACCATGAACTATCATGGTGACCCTCTGAATTTAGTGTGCATATAAGGGGTATATTATATACCATTGCCTTATGTATGACCGGTCATGTCTGGCCTCTAGTATGGAACCAGCTCTAAAAATTTAGGACCGTTATGGTTATCATGTTTCAGGTTCATTCAAATTTCTAGCTCTTTTAAGTATCTTAGGTTAGCAGTGCTAAATAGATACCTATTAATGGTTGCATAAAACAATTCCATATACCAGTACTTGACTCAAGCGTATAACCGTTTAGCCACAGCTGCTAATTTGAGAACCATGAAAAAGGGAGATAAGTATTATAATATAACAATACTTAGAGGGATTTGGAGGCCTATTGCTAGGTACAGTAATATTTACACACCCGTCTCTTCAGTGTTGTTAGCATGGGACTCTTCATCTTCCAGGCTAGGTCCTGGCTGGGGCTGTACTTCTGTCATATTTTGCTTCAGCCTTGTAAGTTTTTGTTTATAATCTTCTAATTTTTCTTCTTGCTTCCTCGTCTTCTGGGGAGTTATTTGCCATCTTCATCATTCAATATGAAATAACTTTCCCGAATAATCACTTAAAAATAAACTTTTCGGTTCGCCCACGCACTTAACGACGCCACGCCAAGGAAAGAAGGAAATTAAGAAGGACAACACGACATCTTAGACAAACAACGCTTACCGTCAGCGTTATTCGCGGAAAAAGGCGCGAATTTTCGCGGTTTTTTTTTTTGTAGTGCGAGAGTGGGACAGAAACCAGAGAATTATGCTCATGAACACGGATTGACAAAAAAGAGATTACAGCATTGTATTATAGTTAACGTATTGTACGTAAATATTATATTAGATGTGTAACATACCTGAATTCCAACACAATTTGAAACAAAACCGGTACGGTAACCTCTTACTGATCCGAAGGCGCCGAACAGCTCTGGCGCTGCGATTAATATCACACGCACAAGTTGTTTTGTTTCTATACTGAACGCTATGTATAATAAACATGATTAACTACTTAAAAACTTCCAAAAACACATAAAATACTAAATAAAATTCTAAAAATTTGGAAATACGTTGTGACGTTTAGGCACAACAACCATAAAGTGAATAGAGGACGGCGACACCTGTCACCGAAGAGAGTAACTGTTCGAGTCACGTTTTTAACTACTTTATATGTTGTGAATCTTGGCGCGACACTCCGTATCGCTGCATAGTATTCCATGATGGTGAAAGAGTAAAATTACCATTAAGTCATTTGGATGGGTTATGAGTCATGAATGTTCTGTTAAATTTTAATTGAATGAAAATCTTACACAGATTGATGTTTTATCACGGAGAATTTTAGAAGTAATTTTTTTTTTAAATAAATTGCTTACGGATTTAGGAATAAGAAGGTTAACTTTCGGATAAATCTGTTAGACATGTAAAGTAAAGCTATGTTGTGTAGAAATTGTAGTTTAAAGAATTTGATAATAAATAATTTATTGAATCAGGCGTTACTTTGCGGAGGTCCATATTAATGAACTGAAACAATTACTTTGCTCACCCGCGATCTTACGATAGTTACGTTTATGTAAGAAATGCGTGTTCATGCAGTTTATCCACCTCCACACTTTACGAACACACACAAACCCAACTATAACCACCACCAAACTACACTGACGCGTTTCGAACTCAACCAGAGCTCATCTTCAGAGTAGGTACCACAACCGTACAAATGTAATAACAAATACAATGACAAATACTTCGCCAACTGCAAAACAGTTTGTTGGCGAATACTACACTCCTTATTTTTAACATTATGTTTCTATACCTATACTCATACCACCACTACCCTATAAACCCTATACTCGTAATATTTAACAATAGGTACCTACTATTAATTCAGTTACATCATGTAGTTTATTATATAACTTAGTTATTATGATAGTTAATTATTTCCTTCAAGGAAAGCATCTATCAAATACGCTTTGACTATAACTTACTATTGGATTAAATATGAATATCTGAAAATAAAGAACTGAGAACAAAGGAAGACCGAAAAAAAAATTGAATACTATAGCTATACGAAACTGTTAAAAAAATGTATCGATACATCACAAAAAATTCAAAATAGTAAATTTGTAACAAACAGTTCAAACAAATGTAAAGCATCTTGGCAAGTAATAAAAAAACAAACGGAAGATGCTTTTCTTCCTCAATATATTGAAAAAATATGTATAAATCAAAAATATGTCACTGATCCACTTCAAATAGCTTCCCATTTTAATAATCATTTTATTGAATTGACAAACTCAAATAAAAATCACAGCGTTGTTTCGAATGGTATGAGTACTAGTTGCATAGATAATACTATATTTCTGAAACCTTTTTCCGAAAATGAGATTGAAAATATTATTATGTCTCTCAATAACACAAATGCTGTAGGCTACGATGGAATTTGTACATATATTATTAAAAAATGTAAACTACAATTAACTAAGATCATTACTTATTTGGTAAATTTATCTTTCGAAAGAGGTTGCTTTCCTGAAATACTCAAAACATCGGTTGTTAAGCCCTTATTCAAAAAGAACATTAAAACAGACATAGAAAATTACCGTCCTATTACCCTGACACCCATACCAGGCAAAATATTTGAAAAATGTATGTACAGGAGGCTTCTTGACTTCTTTGACAAATATAAAATAATTAAAGTGGAGCAAAATGGCTTCCAAAAAAATAAATCGACTACATTAGCTAGTTTTAATCTAGTACACTATATCACAAAAAGTCTAAATGAAAAACTTAGAACTACAGCTGTGTTTTTAGATTTGTCAAAAGCGTTTGATTTTGTCGATCATTCGCTACTTTTAAAAAGATTGTACTCTTATGGTGTAAGAGGAAATGCGTTGGAGTGGCTAAAGTCATACTTAGATAATAGAAAACAATATGTAGAAATCACAAATTTAAACGAGAGTAATGAAGAAACCGCATATAGATCAGAATTAAAATACAATAGGTCTGGTGTCCCGCAGGGCAGCAATTGCTTTTTATTATTTACATTAATGAATTGCCTAATATTCATAATATTATCCCATATAAATGTGTTCTCTTTGCTGATGACATTTCAATAATTGTGACTTCAAATAGAAATGAAAATAATTATGAATATGAATGTAAAATTAATAATATGTTAAATGTGGTTTTGACATGGTTAGAAAAAAATAATCTACGGATAAATATTGGTAAGACTAATTATCTTCAATTTAAATCCAAACAAGGGAAAACTTTGAATTTGAATTTACATTATAGGAATAAAAGCATAGTTGAAATGGATGATGTGACATTTTTAGGATTAAAACTTGACAAACATTTAGACTGGCAAGCTCAAACCGGAAAGATCTGTAGTAAGATTAATAGATTTGTTTACGTGCTGCGTAAATTAAGACGCACATCCGGCTTACATGCGACTCTGGCAGCCTACCATGGTTATGTCGGGTCAGTCCTAAGATACGGTCTTGTTCTGTGGGGAAATGGTGCAGGTTGTAAACGAGTGTTTATTTCTCAAAAAAAGTGTATTCGTGCCATATGTAGTAAAGCTCCTTATAAATCCTGTAAACCCATGTTTAAAAAACTGAAGATTCTTCCCTTACCGTCTCTATACATTTACGAAATGTGTATATTTATAAAAAGACATATGTATCTGTTTAAAAAGGCAGGTGAAATTTCTTCGAGAAATCGGAGAAATGACAGTAGACTGGTCTATGACTGTGTTCCCAAGACCGCGCTTTTTTCAAGTCAATGTTACATTATGTGCATTAAAATATTTAATAGACTGCCAAAGTGTATGCAGGAACTCCCCCTTCGTCAATTCGGAACTAGGTTACGTAAATTATTGCTAAACAAAAATTATTATGACATTAAGGATTTCTTTGAGCAGGACATTATGTAACTAGATATAACTTTATGTATATTTTTAATTTTGCATGCTAGTATTAAAGATACCAATAGCGGAATAAGCTACCTTAAGTCTCTGTAACACCTATTGACTGTAAAAATTGTCTTATTCTATGCAAATAAATTGAATTGAATTGAATTGAATTGAATAATATGTTTCTTTTTCACTTTTAAAGTATTTGTTACCATAGTAATTAAATAAATAAATATCACGGGACAATCTTACACAAATCGACCTAGTCCCAAACTAAGCAAAGCTTGTACTATGGGTACTAGACGACGATAAACATACTTATATAGATAAATAAATACTTAAATACATAGAAAACATCCATAACTCAGGAACAAATATTCGTGCTCATCACACAAATAAATGCCCTTACCGGGATTCGAACCCAGGACCTCTTGCTTCGTAGGTAGGGTCACTACCAACTAGGCTAAAGCGGTCGTTATTGTTCGTGATGATTAACTTTCAAACCGCCATAACACAAAAATTTGCTCGTAGGTGACTAGACAAGACATGTTATGTACTTTCCGTGTACCCTACAATTTATTTACACATCCAGTGGCCTACATCTTCGGCATCATCTTCCCATCAGTTCTTCTCATCAGTTGCTGCTTAGTGCGTTCATGTCTCGGTAAAAAAACTATTCCTATAGCGTCGAGAAAAAGTGCCTCCGAATTACTTAACAAGCATAAAAGAAAAGTCGGCCCGGAAGCAATATCCACTGTCCCCAGTAAGAGCCCTCGAGGCAGTCCCATTCAAGAGGGCACACATACTCGTTATATCAACTCCCTCCCAACTGATGCTAGTATTTGGGACACATAGTCAAAAATTCAAATAAATTCGACTTGAAAATAATTAGTATAGTACACCCTTTTACGTTGCTACTCCGTTAACACACGTGCAAGACAACTACGTATATGCGACATATATGTAGATATCATATTATGATACGAGTTGCGCAGACTTAGCTGCTTTATCGTGTGGTAGTGGAGCAGAAAAGTACATGAAAAGTAAAGGGTGGTCGTTTTAAATTCAGTATCAGATTTGCAGCCGCAATGACACGTTTAACTCTGTCTTAAGTCTTTATCATTCGTGTTGTTTATTTATAATAATTTTGATAGGTCTTGTTTTGTTGTGAATAAATGTATTTTCTTTCTTTCTGTACATTAAAATGTGCTTATATTTTTTGGAATCATTGACTTTTTTCGAGCTGTCAATAATTGTTTGGAGTACGTCTTGCCAATTTTAATGCTGTTCAAGTTTTGTTTTCGCTGGTATTTAGATGTAGAACTTATTGTTACATTGGGTTTGTCTCTCTTTGGTTAAGTTTTATATACATATGTATTTATTGTTTTGTTTTGTATATTGAATCCATTTAATATCTGCGTGGTTGCACCCTGTGCCAACACTTGCTTAATGGAATCCTATTTTGAGATAACTCCCAACTTCATAATATAGTACCTATCTTGTTTGTAATTATTAGGATTTAACTTGTACGTCTTGTGTTGGGTTTTGATCGAAATAAATCATTCTTTCTTTCTATTATCGTGAATTCCTATATCTAACACTCCGGTCTATTAATTCCAACAAAGCCTGCATTTGTCACGGCTTAATATAATCACGTCCGCGTCGTGGTTTTTTTCCATCATTTCCTGTCCGATTAATGTCACAGCCAGCCGGTCCGCTTGCTCGGCTAGGACTAGGAAACTGCAAAACACACGGCGATTCTCTTGAAATGGACTTTATTTATGAACCAGAAAGAAAATGGACGGGAACGTTGCTTTGGTTAATGAAGATTTGTTTTTGTAACCGGCTTGGGGTTGACCAGGTTTGATGTGCGGCTAGAGCTTAGGTATTTGCCTTGTGGAGGTTAGTCGGTTCAGACTTTGCTACATCGCTTTATCACAAAAAACTTTCATTAGTTACACTAAAAAGTGAGAAATGAAAAAAATATAAAATAAAAATCGGTTACATTGGGGGAGTAATCACTAGTGATCGGAACTCTGGGCGCTAAACTTTAACAAAACTTGCCATACGGGCATGAAACAGTGCTTACAGACATGAAAATATTAATAAACTACTGAAAATCTGAGATTTCGATATAGAGTTAAATTGAACACTAATCTGCCAATAATATTCTTATTTTTCTTGGTTGTAAATTCTCCTTAATGTCAGCTTTACAAGTTTTGTTAAAGTTTAGCTCCCAGAGTTCCGATCACTGGTAATCACGTAACAAAATAAATAATATACAAAAACAACATTCAGTCGAATTGAGAACCTTCTCTTTTTTTGAAGTCAGTTGACAAAATTGAACCAACTCCAAAAAAACACGAAAAAAAATTATTTTTGTCTTTTTAGTTTCATCTTTTTAATTCTAGTGCAAACCGTACACAAAATACGAGGCACTGTCTGCTTGGGCGGCGCGCAACACCGCGCTCAACTGCCATCTTCCTGCTTATTCCCCTAAATTCAAGGGTGAATGAGTTACTTGGCAAGCATACTCCATCGTAGGCCTGATTTTCGCTTTCCATCAGGCGTGATTGTGATCAAATGCAAGACTAGTTTCCAGTTATTTGGTAGAAGTACAGGCCCTCTAGTAAATAACAGAAAACGCCATCAAAATCTGCGGCCAATTCGTTTACAATGTGCCTAAGAGAGTGAGGCGGTTAAAACGCTCAAATAATGACCCATGTTTGCCGAATTTCAGATGTTGACCTCGAGTGATTTAGGTTGTCAGTCAATCACTTGATCTAAGATTTTGTTAAAAATTACATTTTCAATGCAAGCTCTTTCGCTGACTGCACTTTTTGTTGTCTGTACTTGCATTGTCATGCAACCTTCATAAGTATACCAAATTTCAAGTAAATCCGACCACTGGATAAGTGGGTCGAATTTAACTTGCAAGATTTGAACCGTACATACACAATATATACATACATTGCTAGTTAAATAAACGCTTTTAAAAAGATCACTGTACAGACAAAAATAAGCGGTAAAAAACCTCCATTACCAAGGTTAGTTTCAAAACTTTATACAAGAACAACAAGCAAAAATTACTTTGTAATGAGATATCTTTGGCATTAGCGAGTACTCTACAAGTTTGCGCAAAGTTTGTGACGCAATTAAATCTCATCTGAACTTGGACGAATTCGGCGATCTCGTCTAACGAGGCTCGGCTAAACTGGGCTAACGTGATCATACTTTGAGTGTTGCAAAATGTGATTATTTGGGAATTTTCGACAAGGCTCTGCCACAAAGTGAGGTCGCAAAATGTGACACTTTATTAATAGTGTTTATGGTGTGCGAACTTTTATGAAAACGTTAAAAACTTATTTACCTATTAAATATACCTAAATATAACAGGAAGACGGTAGCGCGACTCTGCGTGATGTGTTTTTTACCGTCATTTCGCTACATGTCGCAGCTGTTTTACACATTTTTTTACGGTAAAAATCTATAAGAGTGTGCTGTTTTGTTTTAAATGTATTGCAACAATTACTAACGTACTATGACTTAGACGGACTTGCGCACATCACAATTGACTATATAACTCCGAACTATGTCCTAACCCAAGGTTAAGGAGTGTCATTATCATTATCTATAGAACTCTCATCTATAAACCAGAGAAAACGATTTAATTTTTTAACCCTGGACCTTGGAAGTGTTCCTTACTAAAATTACTTCGAAATTTCCAGCAATTTCAAAAGAGTAATTAAGTGTGTGTTAGTAATAATTCCTAAAGTCAGTAAGCTGCAGCTGAGTAAGTAGTTAAGTATGCAAACTCGCAGTTAAGTCAAGTGACTTGGATAAGTATCCACCTACCTAATTTACTCCTGAAATATACCATAATTTGTCAAATTCAAGCAAAACACTCCTTCGTACAATCGCGCGCTGTAGTTAATTCAGGTGGGTAGATAACGCCATACGGGCACGCACAATGCGAAGGTAGTTTAATTAAATTAATTATTAAACTAATGCAGACCTGAGTAATTGAAGTTCGCGATTATTAATTGTTTGCGAACAACATAATGGAGTCGTGTGTGACGTGTTTGTTAACTTTGAAGTGGATGCATGGGCACGATTACATAATAGCAAATAATAGTAGTAGTCGCGGTCAAAGATATTTTTACACTTTACTATTTTGTCATCATCATGTTCCTGACCTTGTTGAGGCCTTTCAATCAGAGGGTCGTGGGTTCGAGTCCGCGCTCACTAATATGAGTGTTTCGGAATTTAAGTGCGAAATTACATTTGAAATTTACTATGAGCTTTTCGGTGAAGGGAATCACCAAAAGACCACGCTCAGCCCAAAACCTCTAGAACTCCGAGCTATATTTCATACTAAATACAAACTGAAATATAGATGCACAGAAAAAACCCCAGAAAAAAGACCAATGCTGGGAATCGAACCCAGGTCCTCAGCGTTCCGTGCCGTGTACATAGATGAGCGCTTGTCACTGCATAAGGTGATGATTTAGCAGACTGAAATGTATGATGTATAGGAAAGATTCGTGTCTAATCTCTAGACCAGTGGTGGTGTAGGGGTATGGCACACGGCACGGAATGCTGAGGACCTGGGTTCGATTCCCAGCATTGGTCTTTTTTCTGGGGTTTTTTCTGTGCATCTATATTTCAGTTTGTATTTAGTATGAAATATATGATTTCACGGGATGACCGTAAAAGTAATAAAAAAATGAAGTTGAAAAAATAAATACATAAAGATACTTCATAGCTAAGCTAACTCCGAGCTAATATTAAATTTGGTAGACTTGAGTATCATGTAGTCTAATATATAAAAATCTCGTGTCACGGTGTTCGTTATTGAACTCCTCCGAAACCGCTCGACCGATTTTATGAAACTTTTTTTCTCTATATTCGGTTGGTCTGAAAATAGGTCGTAGGCTACTATTCTTCGCGGACGGATTTGCGGGAAACCGCTATAACATAATATAAAGGTACAACTAAAAAAATGTTTTCGGAATTCCCATGGGAGAGGCGACAAGCTTATTTTTTAGGGTTCCGTAGTCAACTAGGAACCCTTATAGTTTCGCCATGTCTGTCGGTCTGTCTGTCTGTCCGCGGCTAAGCTCAGAGACTGTTAGTACTAGAAAACTGTAATTTGGCAAGAATATGTATATTAGTCAAGCCGACAAAGTGGTTAAATAAAAAAAACTAAAAAATTTTTTTTTAGGGTACCTCCCATAGACGTAAAGTGGGGGTGATTTTTTTTTCTCGACTAACTCTATAGTGTGGGGTATCGTTGGATAGGTCTTTTAAAACCATTGAGGGGTTGCTTACATGATTTTTGTACTCAGTGATTTGTTTGCGAAATATTCAACTTTAAAGTGAAAATTTTAATTCTTGGTACAGTCAAGGGCAAAAATATGTATACACTTTAGTACTTTGTCACTTTAACCACTGTAACAGTTCATATATGGGCAGTTCAAATATGACGAAAATAGACAAGGTACTAAAGTGTATCCATATTTTTGCCCTCGACTGTACATAGTTTTTTTTTTTTTTTTTTTTATGTTAGATAGGCCAGACAAACGAACTAGTGGGTCACCTGATGTTAAATGAACACCACTGTCCATAGACACCCGCAGCGCTTTACACGATGCCAGTGCGTTGTCGGCCCTAAAGGAGAGGGAATAGGGGAAGGGGGAGAGGGAGGAGGAGAGGGAAGGGGTGAGGTATTGGGGTTGTTAAAACATTGTTGTGTTTAACATTTGGTAGCATAGCATACGGTTGTGGTAACTCTGAAGATGAGCTCTGGTTGAGTTCGAAACGCGTCAGTGTAGCTTGGTGGTGGTGATGGTTGTGTTTATGTGATTTGTGTGTGTTCGTACAGTGTTGAGGTGGAGGAACTGCATGAACACACATTTCTTGCATAAACGTAACTATTGTAAGGTCGCGGGTGAGCAAAGTAATTGTTTTAGTTCATGAAAATTTTCATTAAAATCGACCGTCCCCCCTAAAATCTAAACTGTTGGGTGAAAAATTTTAAAAAATTCAAAATGGTAGTAAATATATTAAATTTACAAGGAAAATTATAGCGGCTAAGATTGCTTGGGAATTATTTGTAGTTTAAGAGTAATTAGTAGCCTAAGGTATTAAACATACCGTCACTACTTTGAAAAACTCGTATCTCAAATCAGCATGTAAACAAAACTGAACCTTGATACGCGCGGAATAAAGTTCACTTTACCAGATTAACGATTTTGAGATACGAGCTTTTTTCCAAGTATTGACGATACCTAATTTTGAAGATTCCGTACACATAGGTACGAAATCCTTAGAAATCCTTACTTGATTTTTTCGTAATGGCTACGGAACCCTATCTTGGGCGTGTCCGACACGCTCTTGGCCGGTTTTATTCTTCCACGTAGGCAAAGCTACGGACTAAAGCTGTATTACATGTAAATATCTGATACATCCTCCATAAGTCAAAAGGTATTGTGCTGTAATTCCTGTCACAAACAAGCACTGCACGGAGGATAAGGATAAGTATATGAAGGTAAGTAAGTCACAAATAGGGTTGCAACAATATATTATTATAACATCGATATTCGACAATATCCATAATATCGACCACAGAATATCGATATATTAGCATTGCCGATACGATATTGTCATATCGGAAAAAATAATAACTATCGACCGGATAGCCTAGTTGTTAGAGAGCATAATGAGCATGGATGTTCAATATGTATTTAAGTATCCATTAATCATATAAATATGTTTATCCGTTGTCTAGTGGGTGTCAGTTGTCCCATTATTTATTTATTTAATCAAAAACAATAAAATAATAATAATTTTAAGAATATTTGTATTGTATTGTAATTTCGGAATCATTGATAAGTAAACTATTGGTTTTGGGTTCTAAGTGTACATAGTGAAAATAAACGGATCACTCACGTCTTCAAACGAGTTTAACTCGACATGTTTGGGGGTAATCCGTTTGGCAGCCGCCGTGACGTGCGACTACGAGAGGAAGGGCTACGGATTAACTGAAACCTGTCGAGTTAAACGCGTTTTAAGACGTGAGTGATCCCTTTATTTTCACTATGAGTGAGTCTCACGGTAGTTTCATGTTCTAAGTGTACATGTCATGTCGTGTTGGGGTATACATATTGTTCCTTATTCTGTCACATAATAATATATATTATTATCGATATTAATATATATTTTCATCTACTCGCAACCCTAGTCACAAAGCCGGAGGGATACCTTTAAGGGAAACATATCACACTTCCGGTGCCCTCCAACCTCTACAATATGTCTACCATAGGGTACCTGTGTAAAATGATGTATAGCCTATATGGGCCTATGCAGCCTGAAATTAAATTCTATTCCACTGAAAACAACGCAACTTTTAGTGTACGGAGGATTTTTGAAAACGATGCACAGTTCGATGACAGTTTAAATAAGGTTTCGACAAACTTTAATTTTTAGACTTTTTTCACCCAAAGTCTGACTCATTCTTGCCCGTTTTTTAGGGTTCCGTAGTCAACTAGGAACCCTTATAGTTTCGCCATGTCTGTCCGTCTGTCTGTCTGTCCGCGGATTAGCTCAGAGACTGTTAGTACTAGTAAGCTGTTATTTGTCATGAATATACATATCAGATACGCAAAGTGGTAAAAAAAAAATTAAAAATATTGTTTTTTAGGTTACCTCCCATAGACGTAAAGTGGGGGTGATTTTTTTTTCTCGACTTACCCTATAGTGCGGGGTATCGTTGGATAGGTCTTTTATAACTATTAGGGGGTTGCCAACATGATTTTTCTATTCAGTGATCTGTTTGCGAAATATTCAACTTTAAAGTGAAAATTTTCATTAAAATCGACCGTCCCGTCCCCCTCTAAAATCTAAACTGTTGGGTGGAAAATTTTGAAAAAATTCAGATTAGTAGTAAATATATTAAATTTACAAGGAAAATTATAGCGGCTAAGATTGCTTGGGAATTATTTGTAGTTTAAGAGTAAATAGTAGCCTAAGGTATAAAACATACCTAAACTTGGAAGATTCCGTACAAATACGAAATCCTTAGAAAAATATTACTTGATTTTTTCGTAATGGCTACGGAACCCTATCT
This sequence comes from Archips xylosteana, assembly GCA_947563465.1. NCBI lineage: Eukaryota > Metazoa > Arthropoda > Insecta > Lepidoptera > Tortricidae > Archips > Archips xylosteana. The sequence goes on along the minus strand of OX387348.1, from coordinate 18,182,489 downwards.
TGGGCGTGTCCGACACGCTCTTGGCCGGTTTTTAATATTTCAGTTCAATCATTTCGTCCACTGTAGGAAATAACTCAAAATCTATGTTAAGGATTTTCAATGATTTAAATTTAAGTAGATAAATAAATAAATAAATAGAATCACTTTGCTCACCCGAAATTTGGTACCTAGCATATTGTGGTATCTACTCTGAAGATGAGCTCTGGCTAAGTTCGAAACGCGTCAGTGTAGTTTGGTGGTGGTGATAGTTGAGTTTGTGTGATTTGTGTGTGTTCGTATAGTGTGGAGGTGGAGGAACTGCATGAACACGCATTTCTTACATTAACGTAATCGTAAGGTCGCGGGTGAGCAAAGTAATTATTTTAGTTCATTAATATGCACCTCCGCAATGTAACGCCTGATTTAATAAATTATTTAAAAGTGATATGTTATGTGACTCTATTATCGCTTAACTAAGTGACGTGGACTTATTTTCTTATTTTTTCCAGAGCTGTTATAACTTGTTTTCTCGCCCGGTACCATGTTATCGTTAAGTTTTCTGTCAACCTGTATAAGGCTGCCGGAAAATAAACCGATGGGTTTGCGTATCACTCAACTAAAATCCTTCTTATGACAATATGCTAAACGTATATTAATGCCAACACATATCCCTTTTTGACATGTGACGTGCGAAAGGGACAACAATTTTAAACCCTATCTATATCCACTCCAAAGCTTTTATACCCCTGTTCGATTAACATGGTTTGAGTAAGTCGTCCAAGTAGCATTACATTGCGCGGCTGCTGAGCTAACGAATTATAAGCGATGTACAGTGGGCTTCAAAAGTGCATGGACATCTCGGGGCGATAATCGCGTGAGCAGTGTTTGATCGTTTGTGTTCATGTTTCGATGAGAATTAACTAGATGGCGTTGTGAATTGATGCAGCGAAGTGGCCGTTTTCTGCATCTAGTTTATGTAGCAAACTAAACCGCTATTTCGAACCATCTTCTAATAGCAGCTGTGGCTAAACGGTTACACGCATTAGCCAAGTAACTGGTATATGGAATTGGTTTATGGTTCGAATCCCAGATCAGAGTGCTATTTTTGTTTTTCATTTACTTGTTTTTTTTTTTAAATATATATCAAATATGTATTTTATTATCTGTGTAATTAAAAAATATCTTTGATCAGAAAATAAAATAATACAATCTTTTGATATCAAAAATTTTATTTAAATCCATAAAAGAGCAATTTCTCAATAATATTATTTCGTTTTCACCGATGTAAGGGAACGTGCAGAAACTATAGGCGGCAGCACTAATGCGACAGAAAAACTATGCGGACAGTAAAAAAAACTTATCAAGTCAAAATTGATGGCACCAGTTGGCAGCACCGTCTATGTGCACGTTCCCTACAGCCATCTAAATAATTATTGAGGTATTATTAGCTTAAGTATTCGTTTCCAAAATTGGAAAGAAGATTGAAGCTTCACCACAATAAAAATAAATAAAATTATTAGCAACTAGATCTTTAAATTGGAGACCGGGTTAACATAATTAATGAATGCATAATATTAATTATGTAATTTATGTTCTGTATGAAGTAACTTGTAACTTGGCGATAATTTAAGTTCGAGTAACTTCAAAGCATAGTGTGTTGTGTTTCAAAAATAGCAAAAAAAACAATTTACAGTTAAAAAATAGGAAACAAATAAGTAACTCATAAAGAATTGAAAACTAAATTTCATTCAATTTTATACACTTATACCTACTTAACATAATGGCTAGATATTAACCCGGTCTGGTCAAATAACAGTTCACTTAATACTTAGTGTAACCTCCTCCCTGTTCAATAACAGCTTGCATGCGGGAACGCATGGAATTCACGAGATTTTCACACAAATTTGAACCTCAAATATTATCCCATATGTTAACACAATGAGCCATTAACGCCTCTGGCGTTCGCTCATTGTGACTATCCCAACGTTGGACTATAATTCCCCATAAGTTTTCGATGGGGTTCAAATCTGGTGACCTAGCGGGCCAAGGAATTGCACTAATATTGTTGTGCTGGGCAAACCAGTTCCGCACAACACGTGAACGGTGAATGGGACAATTATCTTCCACAAACTTTACGGATGGTAATTCTTCCTCCGGATACACAGTTCGAACAGTGGGCAACATGGTTTCTTCGAGCATTTGCGCATAATCAGCACCATTTGCTCGATTGGGCAACCGCACCAGTTCTCCCGGCCCAGCTGCACTCATCCATCCCCACATGTTTATAGTAATACGACCAGATTCCGTATTGGGCACTATGTGGTCGCTATTATATCGTGTGTTGTTCCTACGCCATAAACTCAGACGCCCATGTTTCGTCATGTGTTTCGTCGCTAAATATGACGGTACTCCAGTCAAAATCCAAATGCTCCATGGCAAATTCTAACCTTGCCCTTTTGTGGCGATCTGTGAGCAAGGACTTAACTACATGCCTGCGATGATGAATTCCCTCGTTATGCAGAGCACGACGAACAGTGGCCACACTCGTGTCAAAAACACAGGCATAATGTTTGGTTGAGAGGAAACCGTTTTCCTCATAATCCGTAACCATGCCTTGACGTTGTGTTGAGTCTATGAGGCGTGGTCTACCTGATCTTGCACGGTGTAATAAATTCCCTTCGCTTTCATAACGGTGCACCCATAAAACAACTGTCTTCCTCTGTAACAAAAATAAAAATAAATTAAATTAAACTATAAAGGTAGGTAAATGATTAAAGTATTAAAAAAATATTAATTTGACATAGTTAGTAGAAAAAAATACTTACGTTTAAACCAGTCTCTCTGGCGATTTCCGACAATGTTTTGCCTTCACCGTGCAAAGCAATAATTTGTGATCTTTTAACTAAACTGATGTTACATCGAGAACTCATGTTAATGAAATAATGGAGTAAGTGTGGAAAAATACAAAGAAAGCAAATCGAATTACAAATACCTAGGTAGCAAGCAAACGAATGAGAATAATTCTTTGTTGAAATTGGTCTGGTGTTAAGTAATTTTCAATCTACCCTCTTAGCAAAATATTAAAATTCTAATTATTCACATTTACACGTAAGTTAGACAAGGATACAAATATAAGGTAATATACAATTCTTAGTTTCACTCGTTAATCTAATGTCTCGATGGCCGAGTTGCTAACAGAGTGGCAGTATATGCTTACAAACGGCCAAAGTGAATCGGGTTCGATCCCGAGCTCGAGATTTGACAAAAATATTTATTTAAGCTTTTTGTCAGATTTTAAACTTGGCTTGTGATAAAAAGCCGTGGTGGAAGAGTGGTTTCACTTAATATGATGGCCTCTCAAGCAGAGGATCGTGGGTTCAAGCCCGGGCTCGCACCACCGAGTTTTTCGGAATTTATGTGCGAAAGTGCATTTGAAATTTACCATGAGCTTTCTGCGAAGAAATTCAATGGTGTGTGTGAAGTTCCCGACCCGCACTAAGCCCGCGTGGGAACTACGACCCAAGCCGGTCTTACAATCTCAGATGAGCCCTGTGCCCTGCAGTGGGACGCATATGGGCTGGGATGACGATGATGGTGATGATGATGCGATGCTTGTCCATGCATGTCAATGTTTTTTCACGTGCGGCCTTCTGACATTTTCCATTGATATTTTTTATAAGTAGTATACTCGTATGGTAAGTGTATACCTATGTAAGTATTATATTTAATGTCGTTGTTTCATCATCATCATCATCATAATAACTGCCGGAAGACGTCCACTGCTGAACATAGGCCTCCCTCGAGACTCACCAAACAGGTCGGGTCCGTGCCATCCGCAACCAACGCGATCCCGCAACCTTAACCAGGTCGTCGCTCCATCTTGTTGGAGCCCTACCTACACTGCATGTTCCGGTCGGTGGATGTTTATTTGTTTATATATATTATATTTCTATTGTATTTAATATTTATTGCCTAATAGCTGCGTTTCTCCTTAAAAAAAATCGTTAATCGAACCTAAATAAAAACTTTTTGAGAACTTAGTTAATCAGATAATATTACGGTTGAGATATTTATACAAGAAGTTCAGCACGTAACGAATAGTTTTGAAAAGTTAGTATAAAGATTACCCTCAGTTTAATTAATGAGGCACATCCAAGTAAGTATATTATTCAACATTCAACCTAATGTCGCAGTTCAATACAGCTGCCTTCAAAAAATCTCTGAAGTTAAATTACGGTAGTCCAACAATCGGCAACAAACATAATCTATCTAGCTGTATCTACGCATTAGCTAGACAAGGATGCAAAGATTAAGTAAAATATACGATTGTTAGTTTCACTAGTTATCATAATGTCTCGATAGCCGAGTGGCTAACAGAGCAGGCGAAGATGCTAACGGATGCAATTGGCCAGAGTGAATCGGGATCGATCCCCGGCTTGTGTGAGGTTTAAGAAAAATGTTTTTGTTAGATTACCAATGTTACAGATTCCAAAAAAATACAAAAAGATAAGCCTGAGCAATCCGCGTTCGGCATACGAGAGTTCGGTTATTTGCAGCGTTAAGCAAATTATTCAAATATTTGTTAAACATTGACATGACGAATTATTACAATATTTATAAATTAATATGAATTGTGAAGAAGGAAGATTCCGAGCGAACGTATTTTTTTCATATAATATGGTAATACAACGCCATCTCGTAAGATTCGATTGAACTAGTACGGCTTATATGGTAGCTACTGGCACTCGTTTTCCCTTCATAGGATTTTTGCTTTGCTTTGTCCATGCACTTTTGTCGCCGACCTTAACAGCGTAATGTACTGGTGCTTATATCATGGATATATATCCATTTTAAACTCAATCGTTTTGGGTTAGGGAGTCAGGTGGGGAGTCTCTACTAGAGATTATGAACCTGTCACTCATCGCCAACATGTTTAAACTGATTAATACTCCTCTGCTCGCGCTGTCAAATGACATAACGTGATTAATTGTCGATTATACGGAAGCTTAACATCCAATTAGTACTAAAATTACTATATAGATACAGTGTGTTACCGTTGTGCGGGCGTTTCATAGAACTGTATGCTTAGTATAAGTTTTATTTCACCAAATAGGTACTTCATGATCGCGTTTACGTAAAAATTAAAATCTATGGAAACATGAACGCGCGCGCGCGGAGGCGCTGTCTTTGTTTCCATAGTAATTGATTTTTTTGTATGCTTAGTATAAGGTTTACTTCACCAAATACTTCTTGATCGCGTATACGTAAAAATTTAAATCTATGGAAACATGAACGCGCGCGCGCGGAGGCGCTGTCTATGTTTCCATAGTAATTGATTTATTTGTATGCTCAGTATAAGGTTTACTTCACCAAATACTTCTTGATCGCGTTTACGTAAAAATTTAAATTCTATGGCGCGCGCGCGGAGGCGCTGTCCATATTTCCATAGTACCTAATTGATTTTTTTACGTAAACGCGATCGAGAAGTATTTGGTGAAGTAAAACTTACACTAAGCATACTGATGATAATTTATGACGCATTAACAATTATACGCGGGCGGCCAAGCTTCACTTGGGCTAAAATTCGAAAATACGCGATTTTCTAGAGATAAGACCAAGCTAGAACGATTGTTCGCCCCTGAAATCACCATATGCCAAATATCATCGAAATAGAGCCTAGAGAGAAGTAAATATGTATTGTATGCAAATATTGTTCTTTAAATTTACAATTATTTTCAAATGTTATTAGATTCAAATTACTTCAGATAACTTCACAATTTGGATTTGTTGTGCTGTTTTTAATGTAGTGCGAACTCTGTGCCATCGTCGTAATCAGTAACACTATTGCTTGGTACAAGACATATTATACCTCTTCAATACACTTATATTGTTACAGGGTTTTGGTGGGATATACGGAGTTACGGCAGAGGATTATTGTTGAATAAATACTGGCTGGTTGGGTTTTAGATTTTAAATTGAAGTAGACATTTTTAAACAAGTCAGATATGAAGTATCCTTTCTTTTTTTTTTTATTTTTATATGGTTTCATGGGATGACCGTAAAAGTAATAAAAAAATGAAGTTGAAAAAATAAAATAAAATAAAAAAAAAAGATACTTCATATCTGACTTGTTTAAAGTTGCACAGTAGCGCCATCTCTTGGTCCAGGTGAGCGGTTAGCTCCGAAGGAGTGTTAAAGTCTCTCGGTAGAGGGCATAACATAGATAAGCGCTTTATCACTGCATAACGTGATTATAACAGACTGAAATGTACGATGTATGGGAAAGATTCGTCGCTAACCTCTAGACCAGTGATGGTGTAGGGGTAAGCACGCAGCACGGAACGCTGAGGACCTGGGTTCGATTCCCAGCATTGGCCTTTTTTCTGGGGTTTTTTCTGTGCATCTATATTTCAGTTTGTATTTAGTTTGAAATATATGGTTTCATGGGATGACCGTAAAAGTAATAAAAAAATGAAGTTGAAAAAATAAAAAAAAAAATAAAAAAAAAAGATACTTCATATCTGACTTGTTTAAAGTTGCACAGTAGCGCCATCTCTTGGTCCAGGTGAGCGGTTAGCTCCGAAGGAGTGTTAAAGTCTCTCGGTAGAGGGCATAACATAGATAAGCGCTTTATCACTGCATAACGTGATTATAACAGACTGAAATGTACGATGTATGGGAAAGATTCGTCGTTAACCTCTAGACCAGTGATGGTGTAGGGGTAAGCACGCAGCACGGAACGCTGAGGACCTGGGTTCGATTCCCAGCATTGATCTTTTTTCTGGGGTTTTTTCTGTGCATCTATATTTCAGTTTGTATTTAGTTTGAAATATAGACATTTTTACAAATGAAAGTAAATTTTTGAAACTGGTAATTTAACTTTCATCAGAAAAATTTGGTGGTAACACACTGTATAAATAGAGTAATTTTTATCTATCTTCTTAAAATAGTCTATTGTTATGTTTAATGAAGACATCTTTGCAAGATGCATTTTAATGGTTGCGACGAACTTAACCGACGTGGCCGAAGTTAGCCGACAACGCCCGAACTTTCTCAAAACTCGCGTCGACAAAACATAAAGCCAGCAAAGTTAAATGAAAATACTTTTATAATTAAAACCCTTTGAAGTCCCAGATTTGGTAAGAAAAACATAACATCAAACTTTTTAGCGGTCATTTTTTATTCAAATGTAGGTACTTAAAGCCATGTTTATTCATGCATTGTGCAATTTGCATTACGCTTCAACTAAGGCTAGTTTAGGCACTGGCTCCACCGCCGACGATGAGCGAGAAGCGATTAGAGCTAGAAACTAGAAACGAGTTAGCGAGCAGCGAGAAGCGAGTGTGTAGTTCCAATAGCTTTGTCGCTTGGCTATTAAGCGAGTATTCGAGTGCGACGGGCGATTACTTGCACCACTCGCTCGGGCGGGGCTCCACGCTGTACAGTAGTAGAATGATCGCTGGTTGGTCTCTCAGCGTGAGTTCTGAGCGAGTACCGCTGAGCGAGTTTTATCGTTGATAGCTTTTATCGCTGCGTAGTAAAGAGAGAGTCTTCGCCGGCAGTGCATGAACAGCCGCTAAATAAATATGTCTTTCTCTTTTAGCGATACGGGATCTTTATCTTTTGTTCGTTTCTTGAGCGAGAAAATAGTCGATAGCTAGTCGCTTTCTCTCTTTGGTGGGACTAATGCCTTAGACCTACAAGAAAAATCGTGCAAGATACATGACATTGCGAGGCCGTAAAGCGAACTAGTTCAGTGATGCACAACTATCGATCGATAGCATCGATACTGTTATGTTCAACAGAATCGATATTATAGTAGGTATAGTAGGTATTGTACAATGAGCAGCAGTGAACAAAAACAATCGATACTATCGATAGCAACGTTTATTTTTTGTAATTACCTGATTTGGCAATACTATCATCGATACTATCGATACTGTTGGACGTAAACTATAGATATCGATTATATTGCCATTATAGGTAACGCCACCAGAGTTGAGGCCACGCACACAACCACATCTCATGTAAAGACAGCGGAATTTTGACGTTGTGTTGACGTTTAAAATCCCGTCAAAATCCCGCTGTCATTATAAGAGATGTGGTTGTGTGCGTAGCCTCAACTCTGGTGGCGTTACCTTTATCAATAGTACTGCTTATAAATAAAGCACTGTCGATATTATCGATACTATTGGCCTTTCCATTGCCTTAACTGCCGATAGTCTATCGATACTGGACTGTCGATATCCAACACTAAACGAGTTTGAAGTGGTCAATAAAGCGCCGCAATGTAATGAAACTTGCACGAATTCGACTTTAGTTCAGGTTAAAACGGTTCGACGGATCTTTTGGAATTTGGCACACAGACAGCTGTATACTAGCTATATAAGGTGCTAATATTTCCAGAGCGTAACTTACTCATCAAAACAAAATAATCACTTTCACTTAGGCAACTTTTCAAAATTTAAAAAGAAAACGCATCAGTTCATACATATCCATCCGGTATTTCATCATTTCATCGAAAAACGTTTCACAACTGATTCGTTTCGCAAAATTATCGTTTCAACGCATGCATTTTTTTCTGAAACTGTAAATATTTCAGGATTTATTTCAAGACCATCGTGTAGAACCCTATAGGTTAGGTTAGGTTTGTTTTATAAAAATCCTGAAATATATACGAATATTGCATTACGTTATGAACACGAAGATGACTTAGATTTCCTCTGCGTAGGAATTAGTGCAAGAAGGATGGCGTGCTTCATGTTAGTGAGGAATTCTATTTTCTACGTAATTATTGAAATGTGGTAACAATACATTTTAATAATATGTATGTATAAAAACAAAACAACAAGTTTCATTTACGCTTCACGTATCAAGTAGGTATTAATTGTTCCACGTGTGAATAGGTTACTATTGAAGTCATTTGTACATGATTAAAATGATTGACGACTAATGATTAATAATTACAATAATTCTATTTGGGATCATCCTATTGCATATAACTATTGTATATTATGACGTCAAATTGATGTCATCGGCATGAAAAGTACGGGCCCTGGTTACGTAGTTGGGTGAATCAACTTTTTAGTGTTCAACGTCATACGTACAGAGTCCCGGATCGATAACACAAATTTATATAAAAGTAATGACTTTTATTTGTGTTCCTTTATGTTCCTATTAATATTACCTAGCATTTTATCACAAAATATTTCATTTTGTTTACAATTTATCTGTTCTGTAATGGTTGTCCAAAAGACCAAAAGTTGGTTTTCAATAGAAGACAGATTGTCCCCTTGCAACGGTGCACCGTAAAACTTTGTATCACGAAAAAATACTGTTGCGGAATTGATATTTATACACATAATCGTTTTTATGGATAAGTATCATTAATAAAACACACCGATTTCTTATATTTGCACCAAACGGTTTATGAATTTCTTGCCTTTTAATTTTGTCCCTTTAATTACACACGCTATGCAGGTCCACTGGGCAACCATAAAATAGTTATAAAATATAGTTATTGATGGCGTACTAAGATACTTCACAACAAGCTAAAAGTTCTTTTAAGCAAATAGGCCTAGCCGTTATTTTGATTTCACAAAACTCGCAGCGTTAGTCGGTCGAGTACTGTTGAAGACTGTGGGTGGCTTTATTGTCTGTCCATCGGACCACTGGCACAACTATGTAAGTACTTAACTTATTACAATAAATTATATTGTACCAGATACTATTGTATAAATATTTTACCGTAAGGGTGAAATAAAACATAAAAAATCATTAATATTTATTATACGGCACAAAGTTTTAGATAAGTCCCTTGGACAACTAGTCACTTGGACAACGGAATTGGTTGTCCGTAGGACATTTTGGTTGTCCCTTGGACAAAAACAATTCGTTGTTGTCCTATGGCACCCCAGTGGTACAGAGGGCCTTCCTGAGACGTCGCCATCCACTCCTGTCCTGCGCCTGTTGCTCCGCGTCCCTCCAACTCAGCCCTGCTGCCCGCAGCTCGGCGTCCACGGTGCGCTGCCACGTGTGTGCCGGTCGGCCCCGCCGTCTGCTCCCATGCGGCCTCCACGTGAACGCGACCCTGGTGGTATTGTCCTCTGGTCTTCGGAGGGTGTGCCCTATGTTTTTATTTCTTTCTTGCTTTCTATCCACTTCCATTTCCGTTGCGCGATTTCTCACTTCATCAAGATTTGGTGGCATCGCTTTCATAGATTCAGATCCTCGTTGCTGATAGTGTTCATCCAAAATATGCGCAGGATGGACCTCAGGCATTTGTTGACCAACACTTGTAGCTTGCTCGTCAGACTCTTTGTCTCCTTTCAAGTCTCGCAGCCGAAGAGCAAAACAGACTTCACTATGGAATCGAAGAGGGAAAACTTGATCCGCCGGGTGAGCAAGTTCGAATCCCACACAAGTTTTAGCTGGGTAAAGGCACCTTTCGCTTTGTTGATCCTCGCGTTGACGTCATCATCAGAGTCGCCGCTGTTGGTCATGGTGCTGCGGAGATATGTAAACTTTGCGACAGATTCCAGTGGTGTACCATAGAGTCTGATGGGTCTGTTTTCCAAAGACTGTACTCGCATTTCGACGGTCTTCCTAGTGTTGATTCGTAGACCCTTATCTTGAGCTTCTTCTCGTAATAAGTCGAGCTTCATTTAGAGAACGGTCAGTGAAGACGAAATCAACACTATGTCGTCTGCATAGTCAAGGTCCTCCAGGTGCGAGCTTTTGTTCCATGGAATGTCCCTAGATGTTTGAGTTACCTTCCGCATGACGTCGTCGAGTAGGACAATGACACAGCGGTGACAGGAGGCAGCCCTGCTTGACTCCTGAAGTCATTGGGATTGGTTCCCCTAGAACTTGGTCGTGTAAAACCTTGCAGATGCTACAGTTATATAGGGACTTGATGATACCTATATACAGTATTCCACTTCGCCTAAGACAGGACCACAGTGCGCTCCACTTCACGGAGTCGAACGCTTTCTCGAAGTCGACGAAAGCAAGGAAAAGTTCGGCTCGCCACTCCACGCACGATTCTATAAGTATGCGCAAGGTATTCGTGTGGTCGGTGCATGACCTGCTAGAACGAAACCCGGCTTGCTCTTCCCGAAGTGTCCCTGCAATCTCTGAGGACTTTCGGTTGAGGAGCATTTTGCCAGAACTTTAGCCGCAGTCAGTAAGAGCATTATGCCCCTCCAGCTATCGCAGACTGACAAATCCCCATTCTTCGGTACCTTCACGAGCAAACCCTGCTTCCAGTCGCAGGGAACACGCTCCTTCTCCCAAATACGCTGCAACAGCGGATAAAGTATTTCGGCTGTCCTAGCCAGATCCGCTTTTAATAGCTTCACATTGATGTTATCAACCCCTGGTGCCTTTCCTGCCTTCAGCTGTTTAATAGCGGCGACTACTTCTGCGTATGTTGGTGGAGTGGTTGGCAGATTTAAGGGAGGTGGTCCGGAGTTGTCTGAAGCAGTTATTGGTTGGGCTTAGCCAATGCTAGTCAACAGGTTGGAGAAGTGCTCGTTCTCGTCTTCGCTAGTGGCGTCTTTTAGCGGCTTTTTGGAGGAAAGTGATTTGTTGCACAGGCGTTTAGTAACGTCATAGAACTCCCTCATGTTGGCTATCTTGGCTGCTGCGTTAGTCTGGTCTGCTAGCTCCTCATCTCGGGCATCCGAAGCGACAGTGTATTCAGCGGCCAACTGCTCTAGCTTTACGCTCTGCCTTCTCTCTATCGCGGACCACAGCACTTGGGACATCCAGGGTTCTTGCTTGGAGCGTTTATAGCCCAGGACTTTTTCGCCGGCTACAGTGAAAGCAGTGCGTACAATGATTCCAAGTTTCATCCATTTCCTCGTCTTCCAGCTCTTCCAAAAGCTCAAATTGATTAAGGAGGCAAACACCGACCCTCCTTGGTCCTAAGTTTCTGCAAATGGAACTTTTTGGATGCCTTCCAACTTTACGACGCGTGCTGCCATCTTGAGACGTACATCAGCGATGACAAGATGATGATCGCTATCCACATCAGCGCCGCGGCGATTCCTAGCATCAAGTAGCGACGTTTTCCAGGCTCTGCTTATCGTAATGTGTAAGATAGAACTAAGATACATAAAGAAAATTTAAAATTACGAAGTGAAGCTAATAAGTGGAAAACAAAATACGAAAAATATAAGAACTACGGGTTCCAAGCTGGTTATTCTTCGAAGCGGGTCATGTTTTGTACCCTCTTGTAAGATTTTTGGTTCTAATATTTCCATTGGACAACCAGATATGTCTATGGGACAACCAAGTTGTCCCCAAAATTAAAAAACACTAATCATTATTTTATGTATTTTTAAATTCAAAAACAATTAATTTTTTTAAAAGATACGTTAACACAATATAAAACAAAGTAGCAGGAAAAAAATTATTAAGTTACTGTTACTATTTCGCATTTTAATTGAAAAGTTCACTTTCTATGAAATTAGAGTTGTCCTGGGGACATGATTATGGGAAATACTGTGAAATTATTGAGATATATGGCATATATAAAAATAAAAAATGAAACTGTATTGTTAAATGAATGTAAGTAAGATAATTGTATTAACAATAACTGATGTCTAGTTTAGCTAAAAATAATTTTGAATGGTGGTCCAGGGGACAGGGCAGATCTGGGCTGGTGAATTTTTTCTAGTGAAACGCACTAAATTCTCAAAGAAACAGCTCTGCTCTATACAGATTTATAAACGAGAGAAAATTATCTTTTAAATAAAACATTTAAAATTGGAAAATAAGAACAAAAAATAAAAATCCAAAATTTCATCATGTGGACATTTAAAAGTTGATTCACCCAGTTATTAGTGTGTAGCGTAATCTATGTATACAAGGTTAGATAGCGATCAGATGCTGTATTGTACCAACTCTTTCTGTCATCGTTTTAGGTATACCGTTTGACAGAAAGAAAGATTGATAACGAAGGCAAGCGTCAGAAACGTTAAACAATAAGCCTGCCGAATGTCACCGCAATGCTGGCTGAAAATCAGCGCTGGGGTGCTATAAATCTAATATCACTAATTACCGCCACGAATCCCTAGCCTATGTTATATAGCCTACAGAGTTTTTATTTATTTATTTAAAATATGGCATCTGTCCCATTTCAGGACAATTTCGCCAGTGTCAAAGTAAAGCTCTCTTTGGGAGCGACGTTGTACGGTGATAGTAGTTTTTGCAACTTGATAGTAAAATTCCAGAAACCACGTGGAGACAACTTGCGCATTAAAAAATGTCAGACACGAGAGCAATATAGAATTTTGTGATCACTGTTAATTAAGGTTACTTAATCACCGCATAAAACACTATCAAAATTATACTTCAACTAGCCAAAAAAACAGAAATACCAAAATTATATACTGTCTACATCCGCCATGTTCGAATGCTACAAATCGAATCCGCCTACAGAGTTGTTTAGGGAAGGTCCTAGTCATATCTCCAAAATCACCTGTACTTATGTAAATGTTGATGCACGGTAAGACAGCTATTATTGCGCCCAAGAAACGATATGACTGAATAGAAACGTTACTCGTATACTAAGTAACGCTCGTTACCGTAAACGAGACTTGCTCCTCGGCGGATATTGCTTTTTGTGACTGCGTCTCAGTGCCGTGCTTCAAGTGTTAGTAATACTTCAATTTCCAGTGTGTTACTTCATCATCATCATCATCCCAGCCTACATAGGTATAGTCGGGGTAAGAAAAGGTTCGTCACTTTTCGACCTTAACTCGTAGACATAGAGTCGAAAAGTGACGGACCTTTTCTTACCCCGACTATATTTACGTCCCATTGCAGGCCTGTCTTCTCAGAATGAAAGGGTTCCCAAGCGGGCCCAATGCGGATTGGCAACTTCACGCACACTGTTGTGTTTTATTCTCAGGTGGATCCAAGTTTCTTAACAATATTTTCCTTCACTATAAAGCTCATGGTACGACTCTCTGGTTCGGAGGCAGGTCAAACCACTAGGCCAAGAGCGTTTATACCTGCTGAGCTGGCAACGTTGCATTTTTGTTACTTTTTCTCGATTATTCCATAAAAATTGAATGAAAATTAAAAATGTTTTGTATACAAATTGTTCTAATATATAAGTTAATGTCTCTACTGCAATAATAATTCGTGATAAGACTTTTATTTTCTTTAAAAACCGTTAGGTAATAAATTGTTCGTTTTTAAAGAAAATAAAAATCACGAATTATTATTGCAGTAGACACATTAACTTATATATTAGAACAATTTGTATACAAAACATTTTTAATTTTCATTCAATTTTTATGGAATAATCGAGAAAAACTAACAAAAATGCAACGTTGCCAGCTCAGCAGGTATAAACCCTCTTAAGTAAGGTTTCACTTGTTTTAATAAACAACTGTGGTAGCCTACTTAGTGGTTTAACCTGAAACCTCTCAAGCAGAGGGTCGTGGGTTCGAGCGGCTCGCATCTGTAAGCTTTATGAAATTAATGAGCGGGATATTTGAAATTTACCATGAGCTTTACGATGAAAGAGTTGTAAGGAAAACTGAATACACCTAAAAAAAAATATTGGAAACAGTGATATTACAGATTCCATAATTTAAGTTTTGCACGGGAACAGTTTCACCGTTCTTAATTTTTATACAGATAGTGGTTACCCGTGTCACCTACACTAGGCTAGGCCTAAGCCAATGGGACAGCCCGTAGGATGACACCTTACAATGATTACCTTTTAAGTTATTTAAGCGGTACAGAAAGTAATGAAAATAAATGCTACTTAATTACAAATTTTTATAATTATTTTAATCCAAAAGTTTAAGTGAATAGAAATAGATAATTTAATGGATGCGGGGTCTTAAATTATCTAAGGATGCGGGCGCGTGCGTGCGTGCGTGTGTGTGTGTGTGTGTATGTGTGTGTGTGTGTGTGTGTGTGTGTGTGTGTGTGTGTGTGTGAGTGTGCGTGTACCTGCGAAGAAATTCGATGGAGTGAGGTTCCTAATCCGCACTTGGGCGGCGTGGGTACTACGGCTTGAGCCCTATGATTTTGAGAGGCCAGTGCCCTGCAGTAGGATGAATATTCCTGAAATTACCAAAAAAATACATATTTCTAGACTTGGTGGTTAATATTTTGGGATTTTACATGGATTCCGTGGGGAAATCGGGATGAACAGAAACTTAAGTGTTATTCCAGGCGTTCCGTCATCTAAACACCAAATCTCATCCGAATCCGTTTAGCCGTTTTAGCATAAAGGAGTTACAAAGACACACTCGCACGCACAATTTTTGTTTGCTTTAAAATTTGCACGGAACCCTGCGACTTACACTTGGCTGGTTTTGTATTAGCATCCGCATCCGAATCGTCTATAAATCCCAATCATCGGTAACGTCACTAGCAAGTCGTGAAAGAGTCATAAACATTTTATACGTGCACCGCATTATCCAGGGTTTACGATCCCTGCAGGTTTGCACTCCGCGTAGTAGGAGTAGGGATGGGCAAATGAAAACAAATCGATTATATCGATATACATACTCAAAAGAAAATAATGGCCACTTAAGTTTACTCGATAAAATTAAAATAAAAAATGTTTTCATACTTAAAAACATTGTTAAATATTGGAAAAACTATTGATAAAACTACATTTTGGTTAAGGAACGGTATTATTCATATTTCCATTTTATCAATGAAACTCAAGGTCCTCTAGTTTCTTTTTATGCTACTCAAAAGCAACTAGGAAACATTAAAAATATATATATATCTCTCTCTCTAGTCGTTCCCTCATGACTGAGGATCGTGGTCATCAACAAGTAGTCCACACTTGGAATGAACTATGTGTTTCCATCGGCTTCTGTCCATCGCGGCCCTGACGACGGAGCTAAACCTCGGGGACCTGGAGTCTTTTATTTGGTCGGTCCATCTGGTAGGAGATCGGCCCCGGGCTCGCTTACCATTTGTGTTCCCAACTACGATCAATTTCTCCAGGCTCTCATCACTTCTTCGCATTATGTGGCCAAAAAAAAAGAAATAAAAAAAAAAAAAAGATTAAAAGATTATTATGTGGTAAAAATATATACCCGGCGATTTATATGCAGTAATTCTTCTTCTTCATTAGCGCGTTTATTCCATTCATTTTCCATCCAGATACTTTATCCATTTCCCTCTTCCAGACTGGTCCTGCTGTCTCCTTAATGCCATCGATCCATCGGGCAGGTGGTGTGCCCAAACTTCTTATTCCGGGATTCTTAAGCCGGAATCTCCACAAAAAACGTGCTTGTTCTGCCGTTCGTCGTGTCTCCCATTTTACTTCCACGTCATGTAGTGAAAAATATCGATATTTTGACATATCGATATATTTGCCAAAACCTAGTTGGAACATCACCCCAATCGGGTCTTAATATTAGTACAGTAAAGAGGTTTATTTTTGAATAACTCAAGAGTTATGGGGAAATTTCAGTCCGCGATTTACTAATACTGCTCTCGTCATATTTACAAATGGGCAGTTCTACTAGCGTTTCAACCGCTATCACAATAAAATTAATAGCGACCCCTAGCGTCATCTAGTTAACAAATAGCGCACTATAGAAGTTTCTATTACTGAATTTGAAATAAGAATCGAGTAGGTAACAGAAAAAATATAACCAATGTAATACAAACTTAAATTAATTTTCACTTCTCATGCTCTTAAAATGTTACTTTAGTCTCTGCATATCGGGACTAAAGCTCTTTTTTGATCTCTAGGGATTAAAGTAATATTTTTTTAATTTACTTTGGGAACCCCTAAACTGCCAATCACGGTGTTTGTGAATGGAGGATTATTGCCATTTTCAGTGACTGAGCATAGACAATTTTAAAGCTTTTTACAGACCGCAGCGCGCTGCGGACGCTCCGTAGCGCCCTGCGCTTCGGACTGTGGAAGCCTTTAGGGCGTGGAAATAACCTCAAAATGAAAACTGTATAAAAAATATTTAAAAAAATAATAATTTCGTGAAACACGATGAATACGAATATTAATCTATAGAATTATATTAAAGATGAATTCATTTTATTATGAATACTTAGTCCAATTAGCTATGAAATAATTTTCAAGTTTGAATCTGTTGGCTAAATAAACAAACATTTAAAGCGTCACTCAACAAAAAAAAACCGCGGAATAAATTTAAATTGCTATTATAATTCTGAACATACGTCAATTGCTCGAATTGAGCGTACGTTGTATAAAAGTGATATTGTAGATTTGTATAAAACATCGTTTTTTTCCTCGTATTCAAAGTGAAAAGTAGAGTGTTTAACGCGAAGCTAAACTATCATAATGACACGCGGATTATAGCCACCCTTGCTCTGCTCGGGTGGCTAAACATCTTGTGTCATTATGATTTGTTTTAGTCCCTTGTTGAACAATCTACTATTCATTTAAATGGAATCAATGCAATAAAACTAAATTAAAACTAAGAATAAATGAAATGAATTAAAAATAAACCCTATTTTATACACAATAAACAAAGGAGAGTTTCCGAAATTGAAGGAGATGGTGAAAGTCACATCTTCCTCAAGCCTTCACTAAACAACACCATGGAGGGAGATTGCCTGATGGAGGTCGGTAACCCGTTCCACAGCCTAACAGAGTATGTTCAGTAGTCAACGTTCCCGACTATCCTGGAAAATACAAATTACGAACAAATCGTAAGCCAAACTTCACCACTGTTCTTTAATGCTGACATTGTCTGCTGACAACTCCCTGCTGTGAGTGTTTGCGGAATTCCACCAAAATCCGATTCATGTCGTCGTAATCGAAACAAATATTTGTTGAGAGTATCACGGTAGGGTTGCTGGTGCGATGAACTTTAAATAAGTATTTATTTGTCGTAGCTTCATTACTTTGGTAACACCGGTGATATTTAAAAAAGCAACGCTTTGTAAGTACTAAATTGAAATAATTAAGTTGAAGTTATATTTCATACTAAATACAAACTGAAATATGGATGCACAGAAAAAAGACCAGCGCTGGGAATCGAACCCAGGTCCTCAGCATTCCGTGCCACGTGCCATTCCCTTACACCACCACTGGTCAAACCACTGGTGACCACGTCAAACCACGGCGTATGTATTTAAAATAACTCAGAATGTAATCTAAGACCAAATTAATATCACCTATGCTGGACAATGAATAAATGATTATGATTATTATGATTATTAAAATAAATAAAATACATAAATTAATATGGTAAATTTTGATAAAGAAGTCAAAACCTACTACATTATTCCCAAATTTCAGTGAATTTGACTGAAAGCCATTTTTTCATACATTCAGTTCACTGTGGGGTCCGTTCATCCAAATCTATCCAGCCGTTTCAGCGTGAAGGACACACGCCAACTTCCACTGGCACTTCCTGGCAGGTACAGTGAAATTGTGGAATAGACTTCCTGCAACAGCGTTTCCTACAATTATTAATGGCCGACAACAGCTCAGTGACCCCTTGAGTTGTTGATAATACATGGGCGATACTGATCATTTTTCATTTTCCATTAGATGACTTAGTTTTTTCGTTTGCCTCCCTTTCGCAATAAAAAAAACACATTGAGACTGAGCTGTCAAATACATATAAAGAGTATATCTGACAACCCTACATGCCGCTAACAGCTAAAACTGCACACAGAAGTGCTTGGGGTCGGAGTTCTCTGTGCATAGATTATGTATTAATGTAAATTTAAGGCCTCCTCCATATGTGATATACTTTCGCATATCTATACAGGGTGAAATCTAAATGGTGATACAAAAGTAGTGTATAAGGTAGTATCTCAGTCAATGCTGAGTAACATAATCATCATCATCATCATCATCCCAGCCTATTATACGTCCCACTGCAGTCAGAATGAGAGGGCTTGGGCCGTTGTTCCCACGCGGGCCCAGTGCGGATTGGGAACTTCACATACACCATTGAATTTCTTCTCAGGTGTATGCAGGTTTCCTCACGATGTTTTCCTTCACCGTAAAGCACATGGTAAATTACAAATGTAATTTCACACATAAATTCCGAAAAACTCAGAGGTGCGAGCCCGGACTCGAACCCACGACCCTCTGCTTGAGAGACCATAGGACTAACTACTAAGCCACCACGGCTTCATAGTAACATAATACATTAACTCAATTGTTAAAATCTGATAAAATTTAGGATGTTCATACTTTGTTGCAATGAAATCGCAAAATCAATGTAAGGACACCTCAAATTAAATAAGACTAATAAGATAAATGAGTAAATTAAATGCATATATTATATTGTCCAGCATTTACTGAGTTAGATAGAAACACTAGTTTTGTATCACCATTTAGATTTCAGTATCATAGTTGGCAAGTAATATTTTGCTCTCGATCCTCTGGGCTGTGGCAGAATATCAGGGTTTTGCTCCTATGAGCAATGTTGACCACTGAGCCATGGCCCTTTTGCACTACTGCAGCGCATACAGACAATATAAAATGTTTTACTTTTAAGTTTGTACTGATTTCTGTATTTTTGTTAATCTTGATTGTGTGTGCTTGCAATACCAAATAAACGTCTTTATCTATCTATCTATCTATCTTTTAATGGCTTTAACCCGCAGCTTAGTTACTTGCTTTACAACCTTAAAGTTTAGCTTGAAAAAAGGTTACTTTAAAATAACCTCGAACCCAAGACCCTTGCTTGAGAGACCACAGGTCAAACTGGGGTACCATGAAATCATACGATTATAAATAAATAGTTTTATTAAGTAAGTGTAAAGAATAAAACTTGAGTAGATTCTGTCCTCACGCTAAAACGGTTGGATGGATTTGAATGAAATTTGGTATGTAGATGGCTGAACGTCTGGAATAACACATTGGCTACTCTTTATTCCGATATTCTTATGAGATCGAGATAAAATCCCGCAATCTCAGCCACTAGGTAATAATGATAATAAAAATAAAGTTTTATTTCTCTTTGTTAATAACAGTTTACATTGTATTATACATTATATGGTGTAACATTAAAACTAGTTAAGTGCTATGAAACTAAAAGATCAGCTACATTTGCAAATTTAGCTTACAGTGGCTCCTACACTAGGCGTAGCCTGTCTCGTAGGTAACCAATCCAGAGACGATTTACCATTGCGAAGCGCGAAAAGTTGACAAATGAAAACGTAACATTAAGACAGTCCGTACTAACGTTGATTTAAACTACTTAAGCATTATTTGTTACACTTTTGCTTAATATTTAAAGTTTACACTTAATTTGAATTTCTAATTACAATTAATTAAGGTACTTATCATCATCATCACCCCAGCCCATACACGTCCCACTGCAGGGCACAGGCTTCTTCTCGAACTGAGAGTGGTTGCAACGTTGTTACCACGTGGCCCCAGTGAGGATTGGAAACTTCACAAACACTAGATGTATGCAAGTTTCCTCACGATGTTTTCCTTCACTGTAAAGCTCATGGTAAATTTCAAATTTTGCACATAATATGTAAGTGCAGAGAAACTCAAAGCTTCAGAGACCATAGGTAAAACCACTAGGCCACTACGGCGGCTAAGTCTTAATAGAGACATGTGGCACGAGTGTTTTTTGCGTACCGTTAGTAAAGAGCACGATGTATATTTCAATTTGACACTGCCAGATCTAACTATTTACGCGAATGAAGTCAAGGGTAAAGATTTTCTTAAAATCATTTAAACACATCTCTGATTGATGGGAGCAAAAATTGTGCCAGTGCTAGTGATTCATTAAATATCGACTAAGATTTTATCAACATCGATAAAAAGCAATTGTTCTAATATTAAAAAGAAAATAAAAAAATTGAATACCTTTTAATTATGTCAAAACCTCTTTTATTTATACTTATCGCAACTATATACAACCGATATCTGACATTGACTCTAGACTGGAGTCACTTTTGACATAAAAATATTGATATAAACTATATTTATATTTGAATCATAAATATAAAATTCAAAAAGTTATTTTTTTTTGTATGTGATTATAAAAAATCTAAGTACTACACAAAGATTGTACGTCATTTTTATCGATATCAACTAATAAAATTAGTTTAATTTGTCCTCGCACTAATTAAACGTCAGTACAGATTTGCTTTCGTCAATCCAAAGCATGAAAGTCATGTGCTAAGAGAATTGTCGTCAACCTATATTATGTCAGATTAATTCAACACCTTTATTTTAATCCGCAAACAAAGAGGATTCTGCTTCCTAATCAAATCTAATGTGTGAGACATGATGCAAACCAAAGAAGTCCTTAATTATTCACACTTAAAGCAAAAAAATCGTGTACATTTGTAAGGCAGGAGTCGAGAACCTTTCCACTGATCACCGCTTACCAACTTTTTTCTTAAAACCCGCGGACAAAAAGGACATTCCGCTTCCATTTACAGCGGAAATTAAAAAAAAAGGTGCCAAAGAATGAGAGCTCTCGAAATGTACGCGGCCTCATTTCCGGGCACAAAGGTACGCAGTTATGTCAGATATTTATTTAGGCCGTATTGAGTCTTGAAGAAAACCGAGTAAGGGAAAAGTTTACAGCGATTTTTGGCACAGACTATTATAACCACGACAGGGGGCTTGAAGCAGTGGCGTAGCTACCGTAGGGCAAGCGGGGCAGTGCACCGGGGCCTCCAAGCTCAGGGGGCCCCTCGGACTCTGACTTACAAACTATAAACGCGGACGTATGAGAAACGCAGCTATAAAACGCTAATACTAGTGCATTTACAAGCGCGCGATGTCTAGTGAAATTAAAGTGCAATCATCCTTGTTGTATCATGTAAACAAACACGGGTTGGGGCCCTAGTTTATTTTTGCCCCAGGGACTTTGGTTAACTAGCTACGCCACTGGCTTGAAGGCCGATTTCTGATACTATTTCTGTAAAAATACCACTCAAATACAAACTCTTACACAAACATTAAATTAAGACTTGGTTAAAGTGACGTTAAGTTAAATCATGTTCGATATCAGAGCTGTAATTTTCTACTATTGTACCTATTCATAATTTAAAATCTTGTTGGAGGCCTATCTACACTGCGTCTTCCGGTCCGTGGACGCCACTCGTGAACCTTTCGGCCCCATCGGCCGTCAGTTCTACAAGCGATGTACCCCTAACACAACACACACAACAACAACACACAACACACAATCTCTCTTGTTGTTACAAGATGGAGCGACGACATGGTGAAGGCATTGGATGCGGATGGCTCAGGGCCGATCTGTTTGGCGAGCCCTGGGGGAGGCCTTTGTTCACCAGTAGACGTCTTTCGGCTGAAATGAT
The DNA here is from genome assembly GCA_947563465.1 of Archips xylosteana. Taxonomy (NCBI): domain Eukaryota; kingdom Metazoa; phylum Arthropoda; class Insecta; order Lepidoptera; family Tortricidae; genus Archips; species Archips xylosteana. The sequence continues at coordinate 18,160,217 of OX387348.1, read as the reverse complement.
GATGATGATGATAATTTAAAATTTTTCCACATTTAAGTGCTATTTCAATGCCGCGGTTCCAAAAATTTGCCTCCTGCTATCCTAGGTTTTGTATAGAATAGAAAAGCTACTCTTGCACTTGACACAGCGTAGGTTTAATTATTGTTCCGCACCTACATTAGTAAAACAAAAAACGTAATTTGCAGTCCATTCCCGCTCTCAGACGACTACCTTCTAACTCGTTCGATTCACGAACTCGCAATGTAATTTTTCTTACTAGTATAAGTGTGGGCTAATGATACTCGAGCTCCATCGGGACTGGGCTGGACACAACTATGATGGATGATGATCACAATAGAACCAGTACGCGGCCCTCACCATAGTTGCTTTGGAGCTCTGGATAACTTGAACTCACAAAATCCTTACATAATTTTCAGAAGCTGCTTGTCTCTAAAGGAGACCATCTAGTCTAGAGCTCCTCCTTTTCTCCCATTCTATGGCGTCATCCGGTCCGTGACCATTGTGAGGCAACTAGAGCCCTATAGTCACCGATTAAAAGTATAAAGATGAGTGCAATAGGCTAACGAGCGGCATTTGCATATCAAGTGGCAGACCCAATTGACAAGGGATGTCACAGTCCTTAGATAGCCAGTAGTCGGCTCAGCCGTCAAACCGCATGAAGTAAGCAACAGCATTCTTGGTGTCAGCGTAACAAGTGCACAAAGATTGCGGTTGGTCCTATCTTAGGCCAAATTGTCTAACGCGATGACGCTCGCAATCGCATTCACCATCTCTTTCTACCTTTATCCCATGCCGTGTGAGTCCGTTAGACAATATAAGCCTCTGGCTACAACTGGGACGTTATCCATTGTTTTTATAACGATCGATTAAGAGCAAAATGAAGATGTCATGCAACATTGACCACTAGCATTTACAACCGGTCTGATGTTTGACCGTATGTCTGACCATATGAAAGTACTGTTAGCAGAGTAGCAACTCCGCTCTTGGATCCTGTGAAGCAAGAATATGAACACCACAGCTCTTCAGCATCTGACGCTGAAGAATGGGCCGAACACAAGAGGATATCTGTTAGGATATTTTGTAGTTAGTAATAAAGAGTATAGTCGGTAAATCATTATGAGAAGCTTGGTATTTTAGCTGATCATATTGGTCTTGGTAATTTTTGAGCTGGACGAAAGCTTAGGGGCACCTTTCGAAGGGACTTGAGCTTGCATGCATCTCAAACTATTCCGGTAACGGATGGGGAGTTGTGTCAGTTACTGCTGGCATGATGTTCTATCTGGGAATAGAAATTACCGGTAATGTTGTCAGCAATTGCCGTCAAAGCAGTTGTTGTCAGCATAGATAAATTATACTAGCAACATGTGCTAGTAAAGCAGATGTTGGCAGTATGATATTCTTATCGTGAAGCACCGATGTCTATTGGCATTCTGGTCAAAAATTAAATATGACACGGATGTTTCAGAGCAAGAATGATGTATCATGTTGCGCAGGCAACATCGTATATCTATCTAGTACCTAGGTTATATCCCGAATAGGTGCCGAGCCTTTTTCGAGGTTATGCTCGGTAAGGTCCCATCTTTATGGGATTTCTATGAGATTAAAAATATTATAGATAGTCATGTAATAACATAGAGATCCATGAGAAAGGTGTGGCTAGCCTTTAGCAAAGGCACTATTTCCAGTTTGTATTCCTCGATAGGTAGGGACCTCAGATTAGGCTCCCACCTCTGAGAGGAAGGGAGGATATGTTAGGAAGGGCTCTACACCGCTAGCCAGTGGTAAATGTTGTCCAACTGGCAGGTTAGTATAACTTTATTATGTATAAAATTTGTAAATAATTCTAGAACTTGATTTTAAAATAAATGGAATTGTCAGTGGTATACGAGCCAGGGCAGATTGCTCCGAACAGCCAAAGGTGCTGGTCATAATACTGTAGTAGTTATACTGATCTCAAGGAATAAATCCACATATGAAGAAAGTTGAACTACTTATTATTTAAAGAAGTTTAGCATCACGCGCGTATCCCCGTACGTATCTACCTAAACTCGAGCTCAGTCCCACAGTACACAGTAGAAGTAGGCTGAAATGGACATGGTGGGAACGACTTTAGAATATTTATGTACAAAAAGGATACGTAATACTAAACCAAAACCTTTATCGTACCTTGCTGCTCTTTTACTACTAACAGCACCGTTTAGTTTTCGAATGAAGTAAAACTTTATAGTTCACTTTGGTCCCCCTCAAAATAACGTCTGCATCATTCACTAATTTACTACCAGAAATAACTACTTATAAACTTTGAATAATCAATATAATTCTCTGTGTAATGCACTATACATAATAATACCCTTACATCACTACGAACAAAACACGGACTTGTACGTTTGGAGTCAGTATATATGCATATGCAGATATACTCGTAAATCTGCATATTCTGCTTGAAACATTTTAGCGGTTCCCCAAGAGACACCCTCGACGCCGCATCGTCGCAGTGCACTTTGCGACGAAACAATTGTTTTAAATCAATATGACACTCTAAAATAGTCACGGCACTTTAAAAAACAATAGCTTTTTTTAAGCGTCATAGCCAATATTATGGTACTATAAATAAATAAATAAATATCACGGGACAATTCACACCAATTGACCTAGTCCCAAAGTAAGCTAAGTAAAGCTTGTGTTATGGGTACTAGGCAACGGATAAACATACTTATATAGAAGACCCGAGAACAAACATTCGTATTTTTCATACAAATATCTGCCCCGACACTAACTCACATAATAGATATTAAGACGCCACAAGCACACGAATTAATTTATTATGGGTAATATGTTCCCAAATATCAGATTCAAGAGGCACCGATTCATAACTTAATCGTCTATTGTGTATCCGCGACGTTTTCCTTCGAAAAAAAGTAATTTTAGTGTGTCATGTATGGAGGCAAAGGTCCCCTCCTTTTTTCCATCACTCGTATTATGTCAAAAACATGCTCCCACTACTCAATATTACATGCGTCCAAGACCTAATGTCATCTTCCTCCTTCTATGGCTATCTCATAGGACCCACTGTGTAGCAATTTGGGTCCACCGTTTTGAGTGCATCCGGCATACATGACCAGCCCAGTTTAATTTAAGTTTTGCGGTCTTGGTGCCTGATGCGATCAGTTCTATGAACACTACGCTCCATATCCATATGGCAAACCTTAACCCTGAACGTTTGCGGCACTCTTTCAAACATTTTCAATACGCTCACCGATGTTTTAGACAACCTGTTTTAAATAATTTATTGAATCAGGCGTTACTTTGCGGAGGTCCATATTAATGAACTAAAACAATTACTTTGCTCACCCGCGACCTTACAATAGTTACGTTTATGCAAGAAATTTCTTGCATAAACGTAACTATTGTAAGGTCGCGGGTGAGCAAAGTAATTGTTTTAGTTCATTAACCTGTTTTAAAAAAATGCTATCTATTTCCACAGCAGTTGCATATTTACATATAGAAGGGCACATAATCTAAATATCGAAAGGATTAAAATGTCGAATGGGTTATAATATCGAAATGCTTTTTTTTTGAAACCGTAGAATTCTTAAGATTTTTGTAAAACTAACCTATACAAATGGGTTCTATACGATGCTGTCATCAACAATCCAATTCTCCTTTTTCTTGCGCCACAGCCATCGGCGCGCCGATCGCGAGGAAAACCCCGAGGAATTCCTCTCGGATAGGCAGGAGGCTCCCAGGAGCATGCAAATGCATAAAACCGGCGAGATTTTGTGGAATTATTTATATGACGCATTATTGTCTGGAACTTCTAATCCAGTTTATATGCATTGGTTGGGGATTAAAGAAACTATCCAATATGATCTTATTAAAACTTACATACAAAACCATACTCATTTATACGTAACGGATGTTGCATGTAATAATAATAAAAATAAATACCAATATTAAGAAACAATAACAATAATTAAGACTTAACTATAAACTAAATATCTAACTTAAAAACTACTTACTAGACTTACCCCCTGTTTCACCATCCATTGATCAAATTTATTAGAAGGATAAATGTGATGCCGTCTTTGTTTGTTTCGTTCGAATAGACGGAGACGGCATGACATTTATCATTAGGCTGAGATGCTGATTGATGAATTAAATTAGAACTGCTTTAGCACATAATATACTGTTGATGCAAAATACCTATATTTTCGATCGCTCGACTCGAGCTATGACTTTTTTGCTAGGTACTTAAATATTCATCATCATTATCATCATCATTATCATCATCATCATCATCCCAGCCTATATACGTCCCACTTCAGGGTGTGCAGGGTGTGGGTGTGGCCTCCTTCTCAGAATGAGAGCGCTTGGGCCGTAGTTCCCACTCGGGCCCAGTGCGGATTGGGAACTTCACACACACCACTGAATTTCTTCGCAGGTGTATGCAGGTTTCCTCACGATATTTTCTTCACCGTAAAACTCATGATAAATTACAAATGTAATTTCGCACATAAATTCCGAAAAACTCAGAGTTGCGAGCCGGGATTTGAACCCACGACCACGACGCTCTGCTCAAGAGAGGTCATAGGTTTGTACCACTAGGCCACCACGGCTTTCTTATATTCATGTAAAACTAAATAAAATAAGTTCTCAAAATTAAGTCCATTAGTAAATAAACCAAAAATACGTTCACTTCCTTTGATCAATTATAACTGAAGATACACATTGCCGAACAAAACCCCCTTCAAAGAATGTCCGAACTATTTTATTTGTTTGCGTAACAAATAAAATCATCACCTACACAGAAATTTGAACCTAGTCTTTACTTCATTACAGTCGAATTTCGGTAGCGGCAAAACTCCACAACGCTTGACACTTGACAGCTAAACTTGACAATTTCACGCAACGTACTGAGAAAAAGAAGGCCACTTTTATCAAAGTGGCGCTCATTTGGCTCGGACATTTTCGGGCGCGCAACTGTGGATCTACAGTTATAATTGATCAAAGTTGGCTTCAGTATATTCTAACACAATTTCCGTAAGACCCTTGAAGTCGTCGTTTTCATTAAAATGGACAGTGGCCCCGACAGTCCATTTTGAGATGGATTCTTTTCCAAGAGATACGTAAAATATGTTTAGATATTTTAAAACTACTCTTGAATTCTCTGAAGCTACATCTTACCACTTAAATATACCGATATTTTTGCTCTTGACTATACCATGTTCTACATAAACATTGCCATAATATTGCCAAGAAAGTCTGTGTATTTTTTTATGGATCCACTGAAAATCAGCGTCGATGCGCACTGTGCATCGACACAATAAATGCTAAGTGGACTCCTTTTTAGGGTTCCGTAGTCAAGTAGGAACCCTTATAGTTTCGCCATGTCTGTCCGTCTGTCTGTCTGTCTGTCTGTCTGTCCGCGGCTAAGCTCAGAGTCTGTTAGTACTAAAAAGCTGTAATTTGGCATGAATATACATATCAAATACGCGAACAAAGTGGTAAAGTAAAAAAATAAAAAATATTTTTTTTTTAGGGTACCTCCCATAGACGTAAAGTGGGGGTGATTTTTTTTTTCTCGACTAACCCTATAGTGTGGGGTATCGTTGAATAGGTCTTTTAAAACCATTGCGGGGTTGCTTACATGATTTTTGTGTTCAGTGATTTGTTTGCGAAATATTCAACTTTAAAGTGAAAAATTTCATTAAAATCGACCGTCCCCCCCCCCCCCCCCCCTCTAAAATCTAAACTGTTGGGTGGAAAAATTTAAAAAAATTCAAAACGGTAGTAAATATATTAAATTTACAAGGAAAATTATAGCGGCTAAGATTGCTTGGAAATTATTTGTAGTTTAAGAGTAAATAGTAGCCTCAGGTATTAAACATACCGTCACTACTTTGAAAAACTCGTATCTCAAATCAGCATGTAAACAAAACTGAACCTTGATACGCGCGTAATAAAGTTCACTTTGCCAGATTAACGATTTTGAGATACGAGCTTTTTTCAAAGTATTGACGATACCTAACTTTGAAGATTCCGTACAACATACGAAATCCTTAGAAAAATATTACTTGATTTTTCCGTAATGGCTACGGAACCCTATCTTGGGCGTGTCCGACACGCTCATGGCCGGTTGTTTTGAGGCTACTCTCAATATTATATCATTTTCAACTGTTGTATTAAGTATAAACTTGTACATGTTGGTGTTGTTTCAAAATAAACTATTTTCTTTCTTTCTTTCTTTCTTTCTATATATAAAAGACAACCGTTACTGACTGATCTATCAAACTTACAGCGTAAACCACTAAACTGATTGTGCTGAAATTTGGCGCACGGATAGTTATTACGACGTAGGCATCCGTTAAGAAGGGATTATTCGAAATTTCCACGGGATATGGAGTAAATAGTATTTATATTTTTTGCTTAAAAGTGACCCAATCCCCGTAACTACAATTATTAGAGACTTCAAATTAGGCATACAACCAGGGCCCAATTGCATAACAAAGTACAACTAATATTATGTACAAGCGGAACTCTCGCTTCAGTTATATTAAGAGGATACGATGCGCACCATTTCTCCATACAAACGTAGTCCCCTGTTTCCTTCCTGGATAATGGCTTTAGAGCCAAATTTTTTTTACTGTGTAATCTGTATCTACCACAGCTATGCCCCTATGTTTCGTTTTTTTCCATATTTCAATTAACATAAGAAATATGAGCTTTCAAAAACTGAAAAAATTGCCCAATTTCAATGTCATTTTCAGACACTCATAAGAAATGAATCCCTCATATAAACAAAAAAAGGAAAACATAGGGGCATAGCTAAATCTGTCCTCTAATTAATTATGAAAAAAATAATTTTATTGGTCCAGTTTTCGAGAAGGAAACAAGGGACTACGAAATGCTGTTTTTATCAATTTTCCGCGCCTATTAACGGTCTGAGCTGCAGTTGTCCCGCTCTCGCTGTACTGACACGGAGGGGTTCGGGCGAGACAGCGACATTTCATTGAAATACCTATTTCTAAAAAGTCTCTCAGCCATCGTATCCTCTTAACTAGAAAGGGAGTTCCGCTTGTAATATAAGTTGTACTTTGTTAGGCCCTGATTATTACAACAGTAAAAAAATAATTTAAAGACATAACGGTATTTATGTATTAACTAACTGATATCGATGATGATGACGATGGATTTTAGGAATTTTGCTTTATTCAATGACATACATAGATAAAGAAGCTTTATCACACATTTAACGAAGAAGAACAAAAGCTAGTTCTTGGATATGGAAATAAAGGAGGCTTAAATCGGTCGGAATTTATGTGCGAAATTGCATTTGTAATTTACTATGAGCTTTACGGTGAAGGAAACATCGTGAGTAAACCAGCATACACCTGAGATGAAATTCAATGGTGGGTGTGAAGTTCCCAATCCGCACTAGGTCTGCATGGGAACTACGGCCCAAGCCCTCTCATTCTGGGAGGAGGCCTGTGCCCTGCAGTGGAACGTGTATAGGCTGGGATTATGATGATGATAAGGACTCGTATTACTAAAACTTCAGAAACATCTGATGAAATGAAAGGACGGCTTTCCCGGGCAAACCCGGGCTACGCTCTTGTGGAAGCTAGCACCTTGTAAACAAAGTAACTTAACCTTTCGTATGCCGGAAGTAAAAAAAAACTCGTACATTCTAGCCTCAACAGTTTCATATAAATCCAATGACACGAATTTAAAAAAAAATACAAAAAGAAAGCCTTAAATTGGGTACGGATCCGGTACAAGGCATCCGAAGGGAAATCTAAATCCTCCATACACCGTACAAAGCATCAACCGGCCATTTTCATCACCCACCGCAACAATTTACGATAGTCAGACACATACACTGTCACTCAAATTCCGAGGAACTGCCAGAAATGTCCCTAACGAACGCGCTACCCACCGCTCTAACCCCACCGTCTCCTTTCGGAGACACTTTAATGAACAACGCGAGTTCTCGGGCACCCGAGTATTAAAGTAGTGGCGCGTTTTGCGGGTATGAACGTGCATGTTTTTGAAAATGGAATACGAAATCCCTTTCAGCCCGGCATACCTCTCTGTGCGGTTCACTCATCTAGACATTCAAGTTATTTCGTTTTAAAACACGTGCAACCAGCCAGCCATATATATTATGGTTGAAATATTCTATTAGGTCTATACCATGATTTTATCTATGGGATTCTAAGTGGCCAGTTCGACAAAATGAATGCCTACAAAAGAGGCGATGGTAATAAAGTATTCATATTTTAGTACTTAACATGTTATTTTAAAATTTATCTAGGATTTATTATTAGCCATACAGTTTGGACATTTACTAATGTACACAATGATGAACAAAACATTATGTTAATCGCAGTTAAAAAATCCTAAAAAAAATTTAAGGCCATAACAAACCGGGAGCGCGGGGCGCTGACGGAGCGTGCCCAGCGCGGTCAATAACACTGAAACAAATACGGTGTGCCGCGCTGCCGGTGTGTGTCACCGTATATTTGATTCAGTGTTATAGAGCGCGTTGGCGCTCTCCGTCGGCGCCCCGCGCTCCCGGTTCGTGTTAGTCAAATTTGCTTATTAATCTGCTGAAATGTTCCGGATTTATTTTAAAACAGTGTATATTATTCTTAAATTTTCATAGACGTAGGTAGGTATGTATTTGAAACGAGTTTAGGATCCCTTCCTAGTCTGACATCTTTGAGTGCGGCTCTCATCTAGAGCGACATAACTTTTGTCCGGCAATTAAATTACAGAATCGTCATAAAAAGGTTTGTTAATAAAATTCCAGTCCTGTTATTTGGGACAGACGATGACACTTCGATATTTATGAGCATTTTATTTGTTTGTCCACAAATAAATAGAGTGGGACAATTAAATTCAACATCTAACGACGCGATGCCGACCCCGTTTTCTTTATATTTAGGGTTGCCGTCATGAAAAATTACTGAGATCATAAAGAAGATACGACGAAGTTACAAAAATACACACAAATCGTAGAATAACGAGTGAATCTCGTGCTATGAATTCAAAATATGAAAATAACAATTTCACAAACTTTTTGAGACTCTACACTATACAATTATGAGTACGTACAATGGTACGTGTGGTTAGAATGCTAAAACAACTTAAAATTGATTGAAAGAAAATGTCTGGTTTTGATTCCCCGGTGACGGAGCGACTTATATTTTTTAATTTTTATTTGATGGCACTTCTTTTTAAATCTTAAGAGAAATTCATGAAACACTAGGTACCTACTTAGTTCACTTAACCATAATACCGGTAAACTACTTTAGAAAATTTTGAGGCTACTTTGTTAGATTTAAAATGGTTATAAAAACGCAAATATTCATAGCTCGATTGAGCAAATGACGTAAAAAGTTAGGTGATTTATCAAGGTAGTTATTTCACTGCCACAGATGGTCTAAAAAATAAGGACACAGCGTAAAAACTGTTTTCTAAAGTAGCCCCGCATTTCAAAGTAACCCCAGTTTACGGTATTCAGATTTTCCCCTAAGTACCAGTAACCCCCCTAAGTAACTGCTTTTTGAAAAACCCTTGTTCATAGCAAAATTTCTTGGGTATTGACAATACGAAACGGAGCGAACACACCGCGAATGCGCCGTATTCGCCGCGAATGCATATACGTATTTGCCGCAAATGCGTAACGTTTTTGTCGCGGGCCATACAGTTGGGACACCATGATGTACAAAAACTGAAGTGGCTAAAATAAAAGTTAGCTGACGTACGTGATTGAGCATGGCGTACCATCCCTATAGACGTGACGAACTCGCTGCGACCCGCTCCGCGTGTATCACGTTCACAAATCGCCACGCCAGTGTGTTATAGCTCTTAGTTTTCAAGTGGCAACCCTAGCGCCGGTGGAATGAACTCGGGAAGCCATAACAAAGCTGTTTTAGCTTTGGGTTCGATTCGCTCAATAAATGAGTTTGTATCTTTCTCACGTTTATATCGATGTTATGATTTCAGTGATATCGTTCACACGTTACTGCAGACACAGAATTGCAATAGTGCAGTGAGTTCTATTCCAGAATAAGAAGGCTTAGCCTCGTAAAACCCATTTTCCCGAAATGTATAATTTCTTTAAATGTGCACGTATTTAGATGAATCTCTCTCTCTCATAGTCTCTGCTGGGCTATTTGATCAAATCTCTGAATATCATCATCACAGCGTATATACGTCCCACTGCAGGTCACAGGCCTCCTCTCAGAATGAGAGGGCTTGGGCCGTAGTTCCCACGCGGGCCCAGTGCGGATTGGGAACTCACACACACCATTGAATTTCTTCTCAGGTGTGTGCAGGTTTCCTCACGATGTTTTCCTTCACAGTAAAACTCATGGTAAATTACAAATGTAATTTCGCACATAAATTCCGAAAAACTCAGAGGTGCGGCCGGGATTTGAACCCACGACCCTCTGCTATACGTATATTATTATGCAATACGTATGACAATGATGGTCCTTACAAATGCGCTGGTAGTTGGTAGTTTACAGAATAAACCTTTTGATTTTGAAATCTTGCAAGTTCAATTTGACCCACTTCTCGGTGTCCGACTGAACTGAAATTTTGCATACATGTGCAAACCGAATAACAATGCAATAATATTATGACATGTAGCCGATCTGATGATGGCCATAGGAACTCCGTAATAAAACTATACGACCGTATCGAGCTTGGGCTCGTTTGATTCGTCTTGACGAGTACTTTGGTAACCAGGGGTAAAAAGTACAGACAGTAAAAAAAAGCTTGTATTAAAAATAGTTTTTTTAACAAAACTAAATAAAAATAAAAATTTAAAATAAATATTAGGGGACAATCTTACACAAATCGACCTAGTCCCAAACTAAGCAAAGCTTGTACTATGGGTACTAGACGACGATAAACATACTTATATAGATAAATACATACTTAAATACATAGAAAACATCCATAACTCAGGAACAAGTATTCGTGCTCATCACACAAATAAATGCCCTTACCGGGATTCGAACCCAGGACCTCTTGCTTCGTAGGCAGGGTCACTACCAACTAGGCTAAAGCGGTCGTTAAAACCAAATCTACCAATCTAACTAACTAATCGACTCACTATTTATTTGTTGTAAGGCAGCTTGTTTGCTTGTTCATGCTTGTTTTATTTCAAATATGCTATCGTTTCCGCTTACTGTTTTTCTTGCTACATGCGTGACTAACGTATTTCTGTTATTAACAAACGATCGATATCCAATGCATAAGTGGTTATTGATTACTCGGTTTTTACCTACAAACGTTGACAGAGTCAAATTAGTTCAATTTTTCACAAATATTTTATGTTAGGTTGATACCTAACATAAAATAAAGACTTCTTGTGTAACCTGAGGCCAAAATATAGCCTAAAGCGCGGGCGCTTCCATCGCTTTCATGATCTTTTGCAACTTATATTATTGGACTCTAACATTTGGTAGCATAGCGTACGGTTGTGGTACCTACTCTGAAGATGAGCTCTGTTTGAGTTCGAAACGCGCCAGTGTAGTTTGGTGGTGGTGATAGTTTGGTTTGTGTGAGGAGGACGCATTTCTTACATAAACGTAACTATCGTAAGGTCGCGAGTGAGCAAAGTAATTGTTTCAGTTCATTTTTTTGTACAATAATTGGGGTACGATACATAGAGTCATACATACATAACTTGAAGCACTACTGAGTATCACGTAAAAAAATTCAACTGATATAAGCGACTGCAAAAAACTTGCCAACATGTGTCATGCATTCATATCTACATATTTACGTCACTTCAAAGCCCGAATAAGCGCCATCTATCGTGTAATGTAATCCGCATCCACTCATGCGTCGCATCTCTTTGTGCTGTATTTGATATGGTACAGTCCGAAGGAAAATAGTATTGTAGCTTTAACTGAGCATTTCTGACTTTTAACTTACTTATTATTGTCGATCCCTTGCTAAATGCTCCTTTCATTCACTCAAAGGTTGACTGGTAGAGATCCCTTAAAGGGGTAAGTTCGCCTTTGTACATTTATTTGAACGGTTGTCAATAGTGTTTTGTTCTTTTTCTTATTTTTTTTTGTACAATAAAGAGTTTACATACATACATAACAGCACTTTTTTAAATAATATTACACAAGGTGGATTTATATTTAATTTTGTTGACGATTTAAATAAAAATACGGGTTTACGATTGTTTTTTTACCATAATTATGGAGGAAATCAAAACTACAATGTTTGGCACAATCAATCTTACAGAGCAGCTGACTTATACTCTGTCAGACATAGGTATTATTGCAGTGGATTTAAATAAAGAATGAAAAGTAAACATCCACACTTCCATACTAATATTATAAATGTGAAAGTACGTTTATTTGTTTGTCCTTATTTCACATCGAAACTGAGCGACGGATTGCCGTGATTTTTTGTATGGACATAGTTGAAGGGCAGGAGAGTGACATAGGCTACTTTTTACTACGGGAAAATATCTCATTCCTACGGGATAACACGTTTTAATCTACTTCAGCGGGGACGAAGCCGCGGGGATCAGCTATTAAATAATATGGACAAGGAGGCTTTGTGCCAACCAGCCACCAACAGTATTTGTATGTATGTAAACCCTTTATTGTACCAAGGATGATATAGACTGGATTGGCAGTCGCCATAGTACGGATCGGTCGCGGTTTTTATAGTTCGATTATTAAATCTAGATGGCGCTGAAATATAGCCAGAGGCTTTAAAGGCAAAACAATAAGACTACAGATATTTCATATCATCATCATCATCATCATCATCATCATCATCATTTCAGCCGTAGGACGTCCACTGCTGGACATAGGCCTCCCTCATTGATGACCAATCATTACGATTGGAAGCGATTTGCATCCACCCTGAACCTGCGGCCTTCACCAAATCGTCCGTCCATCTCGTTGGTAGACGTCCTACGCTGCGCTTGCCAGTCCGTGGTCTCCATTCCAGAACTTTTGGCCCCCAACGGCCAAACACGGTATTTCATATCACTGCAAATGTATTATTATGCAATATTTTTGAAAAATAATACATTTGTAGTAATATGCAACATCTGTAGTCTTATTGTTTTGCCTTCAAAGCCTCTGGCTATATTTCAGCGCCATCTAGATTTAATAATCGAACTACAAAATCCGCGGCCGATCCGTACTATGGCGACTGCCAATCCAGTCTATATCATACTTGATTGTACAAAAGTAAATATAAAAACGGTCAAGTGCGGCTCGGACTCGTCAATGATGGGTTCAGTAGGTGCCTCTGTCTCCGTACAATTTATTTTTGTCGTTTGTTGTAATAGTGGCTATAACAATACATATTATGTGAAAATTTCAAGTGTCTAGCTATTACAATTCAAAAGATAGAGCCCAGTGACAGACGAACAGACAGCGGAGTCTCAGTAATAGGGTCCCGTTGGCACCCTTTGGGCAGGAGGGTTTCACTCCGCAGTTTAGGTATGTTGTGTGTACTGAGAGACTTCTTTGAAAATTTTTACATACCTACCTAACCTAAATACTGCGGTTCCATTACCGCGTTGAGCGGTTTTCGACGACGACTGTACCTCCATCAGATAAAACAAGCCTCCACAACAGAAAAACCGTTTTGTGTTCTGTAAATGAAACGTGTTGTTTTAGGAACATCGTGTATTTTGAATACGAAAATGTACGCATATGATAACACAGTCGTTTTGTACTCATAATTTACTAGATACCTCAATTTTTACAGAACAAGTATTTCTGTTGCCTCTATGACAAAAAATACTAAAAATAAAGTTTAAAATTAAAGGGGGTCGTCATACAAGAAACGTGTTTTTTTTAGTGTTTTTAACTATATCTTAAGTACCTGGGCGACCGAGCTCCGCTCGGGCAGAAACTCGGTACCAAGCGTTTTCCCAGAGATAAGACCAAGCTAGATCAATTTTTCATCCCCGAAAACCCCCAAATACCAAATTTCATCGAAATCGTTGGAGCCGTTTCCGAGATCAAAACACCGGAGGGGTGGGGGGGGGGTGAGAGGGGGGGGATGCGGGGGAGGGAGCGCGGGGGTATTAAAGGGGGGATGAAAATTTCATTGATTTTGTCGTAGGATGCACCGTTTTCAAGATATTTGACAAAAACACCGGAGGGGGGGGGGGGTTAAGTCACGTTAAACTATCGTCCGTAAACCGACTTTACAGACAACCGGCTTTTCCTGTTCTGTGCTCCCAATAGGGAACGTGCACATAGACGGTGCTGCCAACTGGTGCCATAAGGGTGCCATCAATTTGAATGTTTTACCTTGATAAGTTTGTTTTACTGTCCGCATAGTGTCTCTTCTGTCGCATTAGTGCTGCTGCCTATAGTTATTGCACGTTCCCTATAATACTTTTTCTAACAAAAAAATAACTTTTTCTCACAAAAAAGTAACTTTTTCTCACAAAAGAAGAAACTTGACGTTTTCTCATGAAAAATAAACTTAAAAAAAAAAAAACTAAAAATGTTGAAAAAAAACGTGGAATCGAACCGAGGTCGGCTGGATCCGTGACCACCCGATTTCTAATGTGCCATTATGATCTGCTCGAAGTCGGCGAAATTTAGCTTTATATTCTAATGCAAACAAAAATAGCCGGAAAACACGAGTAAAAGCGATTTTCTGAAAATGAAACATAGCTAGATCAGTTTTTCATCCCCGAAAACCCCCACATACCAAATTTCATCGAAATCGTTGGAGCCGTTTCCGAGATCCTGATTATATATATATATACATATATACAAGAATTGCTCGTTTAAAAAGGTATTAGATAGATAGATAGTGACATTATCTAGGTAGTTAAAATTTTCACAGATTGTGTTTTACTGTGACCGCTACAACAACAAATAATCCAATATATAAAAATCTCGTGTCACGGTGTTTGTTATCGAACTGGATTGTAAGAGCTCTAGGTTTTATCTATTTGGAAACACTTACGATGCAGCAGTTTGTTTTAGGAAAGATGAAGCCAACCGCTTAAGGGTGAAACATGTTCCCTACTAAAATCTAATTCTCAATTTAATCGGTGGGAACTGGCACCAGGGAAGCTACTACGAAATTTGAAAATCGATTATACCGTCTCCCTCACTCCAGTATTAGATATTTTACCTACATCCTTACATAACTTCCCTATAATAGTTTCAAATTCAGAAGCGATAAGCAACTGGCCTATATTAAGAAACATCGACATACTCATTCAAATTTCGAACATCTTCTTAAACAAAAGAATCATATTTGTCTTTGTTTATTGAATTAGTCGATTTTTAATTACATTCAATGTGAAATTCTTGTTCTACACTTTTTTTGAATCTCGAATATTACAATCGATTTAAGAATCTGAATCGACTTAAGTCTAGATTTTTTTATGAATTTAAAAAACGACCAAGTGCGAGTTGGGCTCACGCACGTAGGGTTCTATACCATTATCTATAAAAACGGCAAAAAATTACGTTTGTTGTATGGGAGCCCCCCTGAAATATTTGTTTTATTTTAATTTATTTATTTATTTTTAAAGTGAATAACTAAATATTCTGTGAATATTTCAAACGTCTACTTGTTACCGTTATTAATATCGAGCAAAAACGAGCAAAAAAAATCACGTTTGTTGTTTGTTCTGTTTTTAGGATTCCGTAGTCAACTAGGAACCCTTATAGTTTCGCCATGTCTGTCCGTCTGTCTGTCCGCGGCTAAGCTCAGAGACTGTTAGTACTAGAAAACTGTAATTTGGCATGAATATATACAGGGTGTTTGGTAGCTACGTGCAAAGTTTTAAGGGGGTGATAGCCGAGGTATTTTTGAACATTTTTAGCCATATATGTCTTAGCCGAAATTTGATATTTTTTTTAAATTGAAGACTTAGAAAATTTAGGAAAATACCCAGAATTTCATAGTCACGAGTCAATATTGCCCCAATGAGCGTTAATTTGGAAACCAAATCTTTTATTTCGGATAGTTTAATGTGTATTGGACCAAAAAAAATAATTTTAAAGTGTCTTTCTTGCCAAAAAAACAAAATGGAGGCATTCGAAATTCCTAAAAATGTCTTAGGTTGGAACAGAGTCATTTTTCTGTGCCATAAAAAAAAATTAAAAAAAATCCTTGAAATGTTCAAACATTTTTAGAAACATGCCTGTTTATTGTTCTTTCTTTTAAGGTATCACTCATTGACATTGCTTGCTAAATCTGAGATAAAAAGTAAAAACCTAACTCAGGGAGCACTCGCTAAGAATGCACTAGTCTTGAAATTTTACTAGTAAATAACATGTGAAAAAGACAAGTCTTTGTCATTTTTCTGTGCCATATTTAAAATTTCCAAATTAACGCTCATTGGGGCAATATTGACTCGTGACTATCAAATTATGGGTATTTTCCTAAAATTTCTAAGTCTTCAATTTAAAAAAAAAAAAACAAATTTTGGCTAAGACATATTATTATGTGGCTAAAAATGTTCAAAAATACCTTGGCTATCACCCCCTTAAAGCTTTGCACGTAGCTACCAAACACCCTGTATATTAGTCACGCAGACAACGTGGTCCCATAGACATAAAGTGGGGGTGATTTTTTTTTTCTCGACAAACCCTATAGTGTGGGGTATCGTTGGATAGGTCTTTTAAAACCATTGGGGGGTTGCTTACATGATTTTTGTATTCAGTGATGTGTTTGCGAAATATTCAACTTTAAACTGAAAATTTTCATTAAAATAGACCGTCCCCCTCCCCTCTAAAATCTAAACTGTTGGGTGGAAAAATTTAAAAAAATTCAAAATGGTAGTAAATATATTAAATTTACAAGGAAAAATATAGCGGCTAAGATTGCTTGGGAATTATTTGTAGTTTAAGAGTAAATAGTAGCCTAAGGTATTAAACATACCGTCACTACTTTGAAAAACTCGTATCTCAAATCAGCATGTATACAAAACTGAACCTTGATACACGCGTAATAAAGTTCACTTTGCCAGATTAACGATTTTGAGATACGAGCTTTTTTCAATGTATTGACGATACCTAACTTGGAAGATTCCGTACACATACGAAATCCTTAGAAAAATATTACTTGATTTTTTCGTAATGGCTACGGAACCCTATCTTGGGCGTGTCCGACACGCTCTTGGCCGGTTTTTTAGTATTTGTTGTTACAGCGGCAACAGAAAAACATCATTTGTGAAAATTTCAACTGTCAAACTATCACGGTTCATGAGATACAGCCTGGTGACAGACGGACGGACGGAGAGCGGAGTCTTAGTAATAGGATCCTGTATTACCCTTTGGGTACGGAACCCTAAAAATGTATAAATGTCAGTCATTTGTTTCGAATTCGAACTGTCAAAGAGCAGAAAATAAAGTTGCCATATTTTGTGATGTGAAATAGCTGGTCAAAAAAACAATAAAGACATAGCATGTAGATTAAAAAAAAACATTCAGAAGAATTGAAAACCTCCTCTTTTTTTGAATGCGACTGTGCATAATTAGGATTAAAACACTTCGTGTGATCTTATTATAGTGGTGTATCAACTTTTTAATGCCACCCGTTGTTATGGTTACACAAAAACTTTGTCCTTTGGACAACCTAAGCATTTTTCTCTGAAACTGTATGAAGATGTCACTTGGACAACCCCGGACAGAGTAAACAACACAAAGAAGTTGATTCACCCATAAAACCCCGATCTTATTATAAAACCTTCAGTTCGTTTCATAACACCACACTCGGGTTTTAATGCCTCAACTATTGAGTGAGTGTGAGTAGAATGGCACAATACGAAATAAAATACGAAGTTCGAATTTTGAACTTGGTAGTGTAAGGCCAGGGCCATTCAGTTACGGTTCCGGGTAGAAATGTCGTTATTAAACTTCATTTGTGTCAAAAACATAGAAAGGAGGCTTAACACGACCAATATTTGGTCCAAACAACAACTTTTGGCTCCTTGCTCCCGTTACTAAGAACACGTACGTTATAGAAACTTTCCCATTCCCAGTCGAGCAGTTCAACGGACCATGCCATTAGTGGCATTCAATTACTTAGGTATGTCCCTTAATTGTGAGAGGCATCTAATGAGGAGTATCCGACGTAAGTAGGTCGTGTGGCGACCCCACGTGACGGGGCTTGTCTCAAGTCGGCGTGAGCTATGGTTACACTAGTAGGTAAACTTCGTGTTGGAATAAAAGAAGTTTACTGGCTATACTTTCTTTATTTATTATTATTAAGGAGTAACGTGGCTGACTGATAGACGAAACAGTCTAAATAACTGGTATTAGAGATTTGAAGTTCGACAGACTTATTTAATAATAATAATAATAAATTCTTTATTTGCCGAATATGGGTTTACAATGATGTTCGTTATAATAGTTTTGATCCTACACATTCTGCTTTGTAGCATGCAAATTATATACAGATATATTCTGTCAGGATTAGCTTAAATTTATAGTATACATCAGACTATTATTAGGTATATTGAATTAATAGAAATAAATTACATTGAATTTAATTACATTATTTTACATTGAAAAATTATGTCACATTTCAGGTATCTGTATGTATATACTCGTAAATAATATAAGGATGATTGAGACAAGTAGGTTTTACAATAATAGTACCTATCTAATATTTTATGTGAATAAAAAAGACTTGAGTAAGTTAAAATGTCTTTTTATTTTATTTTATCCGAAAAAAAAAAAAAAAAAAAAATGTGTGTATCATCTCTCAATTAGTGTATTTTTTTTTTTTTTTATATTATTAGTTTTTGTACTGAAAAATTCGCTTATAATTTAGTATCCCATAATTTAGCTTCGTCATATTAACGTTTGTCATATATATTTCATACTAAATACAAACTGAAGCATAGATGCACAGAAAAAACCCCAGAAAAAAGACCAATTCTGGGAATCGAACCCAGATCCTCGGCATTCCGTGCCGCGTGCTTACCCCTACACCATCACTTTGGCTTCGATATTATAACCCATTTGATATTTTAATACATTCGATATATACATAACTGCTGAATCCACAATAAGTTTCGTCAGGTAAATAAAAACAAAAAAAAAATTAAAAAAAAAAAACTAAAAGGGAGTAAATAAGTACACGCCCACTTATAACGCAGGCTCCATTAAAAACTCTTTTCTCCATCACGTATACGTCTCAGGTTCCAAACTGAATCGCACCCGGCCCAAAAGTACCGAAAACACCCGCTGCCTTACCGCGCTGTATCGCTAACGATATCCGTTGAACCAGGTACGAGCCTGACCTAGGATCACATCCCCTTTCACGCATCCGCAACCCTAAAGCCTTTATAAAAGTCTTTGCCTCAGAGCACCAAGGACCCGCCGTTTCCACCGCGACTGGAACAAACTCATATCCGGGCGTCAAATTCTGATACTTCGTGAGTTTCAGTCGAACAGCACTTTCAGCAGCTGCACCAGCCCTACGCGTCGTGTGAGTGAGATGAGTGGGAGCATAAGTGCTTACACACGTTGTGTCCCACAGCAAACTACGCCCTCTCGTCCACGGAACCAACGTTAAGCCATCCGGCCTTTTTCCATCGGTGCGGCTCAGGCCCTGAGGCTCCGGTACACAAGGCACACTTGCGGCAACCATCGCACGACGAATGATGATGATTCGATATATTAACTTTCGTTATTCCAGAACCGTGGCCGTAAAAACAACACAGTGTATTTATAGACTGAGTAAAGGCGGATTCACCCTCTTCCAATTGAAACGCCTTTGAACATGTTAATTTCTGGAACTTTTACTTTCATTCAAACTTTCCCTGCAATTTGGTATGAAATAAGTTTCAATCTTCGCATGAAGTACTGATCCGGGATGATAAGTTATTATGAACGTTATATAATAGACATGAGATATATTTTAATTTTAACTTTAAATTTTTAGGTATGTCAAAATCATCATCATCATCATCATCATTTCAGCCGTAGGACGTCCACTGCTGGACATAGGCCTCCCTCATTGATGCCCAATCATTACGATTGGAAGCGATTTGCATCCACCCTGAACCTGCGGCCTTCACCAAATCGTCCGTCCATCTCGTTGGTGGACGTCCCACGCTGCGCTTGCCAGTCCGTGGTCTCCATTCCAGAACTTTTGTCCCCCAACGGCCATCTGTTCTACGTGCTATATGGCCTGCCCATTGCCATTTCAATGAGCTAATCCGTTTGGCTATACGCCGTAAACACCCGTTACTATATCCAGTGTTACGCAGTGTGGGATCATTTTATATTGGTTAGTGGTGACCCCTTTTAATTTTTATCTTTAGTTTGTCGTAGCGACCACAGTAATACATAATCGGTGAAAATTTCAAATGTCTACCTGTTACGATTCAGGAGATAGAATCAAAATCAAAACGTTTATTCTGCATGTAAGCCACAAAGTAGGCAAGTCTGCAAGTAGGCTTTTTTACATGTCACTTTTTTAAAACTATGTAAGTATAGCTTGTCTAATTTGAAATGACGCACCCCACCACCGCATTTGACATACAGGATTTAAAATCCTGTATGTCAAATGCGGTGGTGGGGCGCGTCATTTTAAATTAGACAAGCTCTACCATCGCTTTGCGTACGTAACCCTAAAAATATGAGAAAACTTGATTCAGTATCAGCCGCTATAAACAGATACACAAATAACAATTGCTTTAAAACTACAGTGAATTTCTTCAAAGAATCGCTCTTCATTTTTTTGCTAGCAAACCTTATCTTGGCTGTGTCTATTTTTTCCATTGCAGGTATTCTGGGCACGTAGGGCTGGCGCTATCCGACACGCGAAGGCAGACAGGCAATGCCGCATTGCGATAAGCTCGCCAACCCTATCTAAGCACGATAGAGCAGGGTTGCCACATGGCCGTGAAATCCGGGACTGTCCCGGAATTAATTTCTTGTGCCGTGTCCAGGAAATTCGCTTTATAGTCCCGGATTTCGAATACCTGCTGCTAATAGGTCGGTTAATAACTATAAATTAACCCTTTATTAGGCCCCATTTATTGGAGCACACTACCACAGAATCAAAAGCAGCTATCGAATGCGTACCTGACAAAGGATATTTTTAAAGCTAGTCGTATTTTCAATAATTACAATGGAAATAGTGACGTATACGCTAAAACGCCTCTGCCTTATAAAGGGTTAAATAAATAAAAAGCCCCAACTCAATTAAGTCACATATATGTTTGAAAATAAAATAAATGCCCACTATACGTCTAAAATTCCTTCCGCACCTAACAAAAGAGCTGATAACTTTGAAACGGCTGAACCAATTTCGATGAAATATGTCTAAGAAACATCGGCAAGAAACCCGCTTTCAAATAAAAAAAAATGCATCCAAATCCGTTCACTCCTTTAAGAGCTTGATGCCACAGACAGACACACACAAACATAGCTGTCAAACTTATAACACCCCTCTTTTTGTGTCGGGGTTTAATAAAAATGAGCGAGCAAGAGATCTCAACTATGTTGTTTAGTTTTTTTTTTACGTGTAAGAGCTAATGTTGTTTTCGTACTTCGTACAGTCAAGGGCAAAAATATGTATACACTTTAGTGCCTTGTCACTTTAACCACTGTGACAGTTCATATATGGCAGTTTAAATATGACGAAAATAGACAAGGTACTAAAGTGTATACATATTTTGACCTTGACTGTACTAACCAACACTTATGTCGATTTTTACAAAAGTTCTATTTCATTAATAATAATAATAGTCTTTTTTTTGGCATCAATAATTAATAGAATGGTTAGTAGTAAACTTAAAGACTATTGTTAGTATAGACATAATAATAATTTAAAATAATTTAAATCGAATAGAATAAAAATAAATTAAATGAAATTAAAACAAATTAAATAACAAGAGCCAATTTGAGTTTTAATGTTTTGAAAGTACAGTGCGATATGTTAGTAATGTAGTTAGGTAGATCAGTTTTTACCATAGATAGATATAACTAATAGTGGTTGCAAAAAATTAAAAGTAGAACGATTCACTAAAATATTATCTATTTTCGTATAATATACTAAAAGTCTCGCCACGATAGTTGAGGCGAATGATTATACACATAGCTACATAAATTACATATTGCAAAAAAAGTAGTGAATGAATGAAAATGTGAGCTATTATGATCTTATGATAAAATACCTACGCTACCTTTTTTCATATAACCTATTTTTAACCAATTTGAAATTGATAAGAAATATTCGCAACAAAAGCATCGGTATTTTATAAATAGCGAAAAATTTGCTTATCTGATTTAAATAAAATAGATAAAGGTAGATCAGTTTTTACCATAGATAGATATAATAGTGGATACAAAAAAAATAGAGTGATTTACTTAAATATTTATCTATCTGCGTATAATATACGACCTACTGACTGAATTCGTGACTCTCGCATTGTCCCGGAAATGTAATGCCCGAATCTGGCAACCCCATACTAGAGTATAGACGAAAATAGAGGGATGATAAAAAGCAACCAAAGTTCTGAAGGCGACGGCGTCTAGCGCAAATTATTGTGTGATAAGATTATCGATCATTTCACTAGGGTAAAGGTATAAGTTGGCAGCCAACTCCACGCAGCAGCAGCCGACGACGTGTCGCTAGCTACGCGAACTTATACCTTATTTCTATGAAATTCCCTCCGTAGCTAGCGTAGCTAGCGACACGTCGTCTGCTGCTGCTGCGTGGAGTCGGCTGTCAACTTATACCTTAACTGGATTTAACCAGTTAAATAATTCAAATGACGAAACAATTATGCAGGGTGTTCCAAAACTCAAATAACCTGGTACAGGGTGAGAGGAAAATATACGAAAAAAAAAAACAGCAGCAGTACCTTTCATCTAAATTGGTTTAGCGATTTAAGCGTAAAGAGATAACAGACAGACAAACACACTTTCGATTTTATAATATTAGTACGGATGAATCCATACTAATGCGAAAGTATGTCTCTCTGTCTGTTACCCTCTTCACGTTAGGTCGCTGAACTGATTTAGATGAAATTTGTTATGGAGATAATTTGAGATCCTGCGAAGGGCACAGGATAGTTTTATCCCGCAAAATTGCATAGTTCTCGCGGGATTGCGACTAACGAATTCTTTGCAGATGGAGTCGCGGGCAACAGCTAGTTCTTTATAGTTAATTATAAAATTACCTTTAGCTTCTTTAATGAAATAGTACCTGGGCGACCGAGCTCTGCTCGGGCAGAAATTCGGTACCAAGCGTTTTCCCAGAGATAAGACCAAGCTAGATCAATTTTTCATCCCCGAAAACCCCCAAATACCAAATTTCATCGAAATCGTTGGAACCGTTTCCGAGATCCTGATTATATACACCGGAGGGGTGAGGGGGGGGGTGAGAGGGGGGAGGGGATGCGGGGGAGGGAGCGCGGGGGAATTAAAGGGGGGATGAAAATTTCATTGATTTTGCCGTAGGATGCACCGTTTTCAAGATATTTGACAAAAACACCGGAGGTTGGGTGAGTCACGTTAAACTATCGTCCGTAAACCGACTTTACAGACAACCGGCTTTTCCTGTTCTGTGCTCCCAATAGGGAACGTGCACATAGACGGTGCTGCCAACTGGTGCCATAAGGGTGCCATCAATTTGAATGTTTAGCCTTGATAAGTTTGTTTTACTGTCCGCATAGTGTCTCTTCTGTCGCATTAGTGCTGTCGCCTATAGTTACTGCACGTTCCCTATAATACTTTTTCTTACAAAAAAGTAACTTTTTCTCACAAAAAAGTAACTTTTTCTCACAAAAGAAGAAACCTGACGTTTTCTCATAAAAAATAAACTTTAAAAAAAAAAAAAAATCTTGAAAAATAACGTGGTATCGAACCGAGGTCGGCTGGATCCGCGACCACCCGATTTCTAATGTGCCATTATGATCTGCTCGAAGTTGGCGAAATTTAGCTTTATATTCTAATGCAAACAAAAATAGCCGGAAAACACGAGTAAAAGCGATTTTCTGAAAATGAAACATAGCTAGATCAGTTTTTCATCCCCGAAAACCCCCACATACCAAATTTCATCGAAATCGTTGGAGCCGTTTCCGAGATCCTGATTATATATATACATATATATATATATATATATATATATATATATACATATATACAAGAATTGCTCGTTTAAAGGTATTAGATAGATTTGTACGCTTGCTTGCAAGCTGAATACAAGGACAAAACTTATAATTATGTATATGACCAATGTATTTTTTACTATAATATTCTTACAAATAAAGTTAATTTGAATTTTGAATTTGAATTTAGGAATAATCCATACTAATATTATAAATGCGAAGGTGTGTCTTCAGGCTTAACCCCTCGTATGCGGGAACTGAAAAAAATCGTGTATTCTACAACTGTTTCAACTGTGTGGCTCAACTGTTTTATAAATCCAATGATACAGATTTTTTTAAAAAAATACAAAAAGATTATCTTAAATTTGGCACGGATCCGTTTCTTAAGCATACGAGGGGTTATACCACTAACCCGATTTAGATGAAATTAGGTATGGAGATAGTTCACGTGCCGGGAAAGGACATAATGATAGTTTTTATCCCAGAACCGATTCCCGATAGACCCGCGGGACGGAGTCGCGGGCAACAGCTGCTGTTATTATATACTAGCTTTTTCCCGCGACTCCGTCTGCGAAGAATTCGTTTATCGCTATCCCGCGGGAAATATGCAATTTTCCGGGATAAAAACTGTCCTATGTCCGTCCCAGGGTCTCAAACAACCTCCATACTAAATTTCATCTAACTCAGTTCAGCGGTTTAAGTGTGAAGAAGTAACAAACAGAACAGACAGACACACTTTCGAATTTGTAATATTAGTATGGATTTAATTTGGTCGGACTCTATGGCTAATACATTACGATGCAAATGTAATATATCGTGATTATTAAGTTCCCGCACCCTTCCGGGATATTCAGGCAATTAACCGATTACTTTGGTGCCAATCTGCCAGCAAAAAGGTTAAACATAATACTATGTTTTAAACATGTTAGGATATAGGTAGAGGCTTAAGTGTATGTTTATGTGCTTCTATGTAAGATGGGTATGTATTACAATACCGAAGTACGAAAGACCGAATGTATTAAAACATCGAATGGGTCAAAAGACCGACACGATTTTTTTTTTTTTCTGAAACCGTTAACTTTTTAAGATTGTTATAAAACAAACCTAACCTAACCTAATGGGTTCTGTATGATGCCGTTTTAATAAATTCTGAGAAATATACGGTTTCAGAGGGGTGTAGGGCGGGGTGAGTACGCTTAAGTGTGCGGCGTTAAGCTATTGGCTCGCCTCTGTCAAGTCTGTCATACGCGTCCTCGTCGCCCTCAGCTCGCCGACGCACGGGCTTGGGGGCGAACCCATTTCATGGGGCGTCATTCGTCTGCTGCGCAGGGCGATTTTTAGGGAAAAAAAATAAGAGTTGGCCAACCTCTTCCCCTCCCTGGTTGATGTTTATTGCGCATGATTCTGGGGGACGGGGAACGGAGATTGAATCACGTGTCGTGTTTTTGGTTTTTGTTTTTTCTTTCTGTGGCCTTGCGCAGTAAATATCAACTCCCCCTCACTCCCTTCCCACTTCCCTCCCTTTCCCCCTAAAAAAGGAATTTAGTCAACCCCTCCCTCTAAGTTGTCTTGTGCAGCGGTCGAGTGATGTCTAATCTCTTTTGGAATGGGTCGCACACCCTGGAAATACTGTGGTCGAAAACGGGCGCCGCATACTACCATCTACCCCGGACTGCTGTAGCTAAGTATGACAGGCCATCTGCCGGGTATAGTGGGTGACCCGGTGGATTTCTATCGCAAATGCCTACCTGCGTGTGTCCTGCGCAGTTGATCGCCGTACGCAGGGATGAAGGAGTCCTGGGGGGTTGAGTCAAACGGGGTCGGGGTTTGTAACTCCGGGAGACAACACGCCCTCTTTGGTCCGGATTTCAGGCTAAACGGTAGCCCTGTAGCTAGCCACTGCGGGGAAATGGACATGCGTAACTGCACGGATGAGCTGGGTGCTTTACGCTGGCGAGATGGGGGAGGGTCCTCTGGGAGGACATGGGGTCCGGCCATGCTGACGGAGCAAGGGTGTTCGGAACAACTGGGGGCCGTGGGATCGCGGTCACCAGCCGGCATCTGTAGTTCCCGATGTCGCGTTTGGAACCCAACCTGCCACATCTATATCTACTGCGTAGCCCCGGTGTCGATACGGCATCCCCAATGTTGCGGGCTCCATGGAGGGTAGGGAGCGCAGTGGATGAAAACTTAATCTGGAAATATGGACAAACATAGATCCCAGACCCCACAGGGACCTGAAGGGAAACCGGACGGTACCTTACTGGTGGCCGGAACCGCGAAAGCGGGTCCGTCTACTAAGCAGCCCTCACGGGTTCAACCAACACAGCGGGGGAGTGGTACCACGAAAGTGGGACCGCCCTCCTCCACAAGCGGAGGCAAGGCAGCGAAGTCGACCTTGACCTCAGCAAACATACACACACACGGGGGTGGTGCTGCTAGGGCGGCGCCACCACACACAAAGCGCAAGTCCGTGGGTGGCCGAGGAGAAACCGGGAAACCGGAGGAACCAAGGCCGTCCACGTCGACGGCATACCCTACAGGCTCAGTGCCACCTCAGGGTGGCGCTAAGCCAGAGGGTGCCATCCTCGAGGTCGCCAGGATACCGGGGCAACCTGGAATCCGCACGGCTGATGAGGTGGCTGCCCTCCAACGTTTTGACGAGGCGTGGACTCTTGTCGACCGACGACGGGCCAAGGGGAAACCCGGCAAGTCGGCGGGAGGCGCTAGTGGAGCGGGGTCCTCCCAACCAGGGGGTGAACCTGAGCCCAAGCGTAAAAGCAAGAGGCAGCGCCAACGTCAAAAGAAGCGTGCTATGGAGGCGGAAGCTGCCAAGCGCGCTGCGGCAGCCCAAGCCAATGAACCCAAACCTAAGGGGTCCGTCAAGTTCGCGAAGGGGGCGGCAGGTGGCCAGGGTAACCAGGCAGCTGGTCGCACCCAACGCGGCAAGGCGCAGGCGAAGGGTAAGGCGGGAGGTGGAAGTACGTCCCGAGCACCGGCCAAAAGGGTGCGCCTCGACGACACTCAGTCGCCTAGGGGTGATCCCAAGAAGCCGAGGCTGGTGGGCGGAACCCAAGTCCCGTATGCAGAGGCAGTGCGGTCGGACTTACTGGTTGCGGTGACAACTGCGACTGGACAGCCCTTGACTGCACAGGCCGCTGATGAGATCCAGGTCCTTCTACAGAGGCGTCTTCACAGTGACGCCGTAGATGCGACCAATGACGTGCCAGTGAACCCTGTATTTCAGGGTAAACCGACATACGCCAACGGGGCTCTGAAACTGTGGTGTGAGAACCACGAAACCGTGGAATACCTCACACGGATAGTTTCGGAGTTCACCTTGTCCGCGGGTACCGAACTGATGGTCAAACGCCAGTGTGACCTCGTTAGGCTGGTCCGCTGCGGCGTCCTACTGCCAGGTAAACAGCCGGATATCTGGATAGTGGGACGTACGCTGCGGTTCCAGAACAAGTGGGCAAGGGTGGATAGCTGGATCCTCCATAAGGTCGATAGACAGGACGATAACACGTTCCTGATCTTCAGCGCTCCTGAGGATGTGGTGCAGACCCTGATTGATCGTGGGCGCCGACTCTGCTATTTGCTGGGGTCGGTGTACGTGAAGTTCCAGGGTCCGAAAGGTAAATTTACCGAGCACCTGCCAACGGAGCATGACGACCGAGTGGAGGACGCCAATGACGGAGGGCAGGCAGAGGGAGGGGAGTCGGGAGTAATCTCGGGTATCCCTGTGCCAACCTCTGTGATGCAGTCGAGCCCTAAATCCCAGACTGTAGAAGCAGTGGACGAGGAGGAACTGCTTCGGGAGTCGGAGGAAGGGGCTTGTGCAGCGGGCCTGGGCAACCTGGCCATAGGGGGGATAGAGGCGGAGGAGATGGAGGTGCTGTCGGATGATGGCTTGCCCAACTCACCCGTCTTGTAAAGTCCTCCAAGCAAACCTCCACCACAGCGTAACCGCAACGGCTCAGACGCGGAAATGGTTGGAGGTCAACACAACAGCCATTGCACTGATCCAGGAGCCGTGGGTTAGGAATGGCACCATATGCGGACTCCGGAATGCTGGAGGTAAGATTATTACATATACGGGCCCGGAAAACTCTAGGGCCTGTATTTACATCTCCAGGAATATACATGCGCAAACTCTGACGAGCTTCTGTTCTAGAGACCTGTGCGCCATAAAGCTGCACAGGGCGCAAGACCACAGCCTGCCGGAGATGGTAATTGCGTCGGCCTACATGCCTGAAGCTGACGCGCCTCCGCCACACGACATGACACGGCTGATAACATACTGCGAAGAGGCCGGGCTGCAACTTATTATTGGCACGGACTCTAACGCACATCACATCCTTTGGGGAATGAAGACAACAAACGAGAGAGGTAAGCTCTTAGTTGAATATCTGATGACCACTAATCTACAGATCATGAACGTGGGTTCTGAACCTACATTCGTGAACAGACGTAGTAGAACAATCATCGACCTAACACTAGCCACAGAAGCGGCCTCGGGAACCATCTCCAACTGGCATGTATCCAACGAGGCATCATGCTCAGATCACAGATGGATACGCTTCGATGTGCAAGTAAGTACAGTCCCAGTTACCCCTAAGCGTAATCCACGCAAAACCAACCGCGTGAAATATGCCGAGAGACTGGAACAGCTGCTCAGCGAGCAGACATGTCCAGACAGACTCGTGGGAACAGGACAGATAGAAGAACAGGTAGGTATGCTAACTGACAAGATTATAGATTCCTACCAAACTGCATGTCCCTTATCAACCCCACCAGACAACACAAGTAAAATAAACTGGTGGGGGCCTGAACTGGAAAGACTCAGGAAAAAGGTAAGGCGGCTTCTTAACAGAGCAATGAATACATGCGCCGATCTGGACTGGGACAGGTACAGGGAAGCTAAGTCCAGATACAAGAAGCGATTGAGGTATAGAAGCACCGATTCGTGGCGCAAATTCTGCAGCAGCATAGAGACCTGCGTACAGGCCAACAGGGTAAGGAAAGTCTTAGCAAACCAATCTAGCCAGTTGGGGGGCTCCCTGAAAAAGCCAGACAACACCTTCACGAGCACGCCGGAGGAAACAGAGTGCATCCTGGTACAAACGCATTTCCCAGGCTGCCATATCATGCAATCGGTTGATTGGCTCGAGGAGGACGGAGACACAACAGAGGAGCATTGGGATTATGCACTCAAGGTAGTAAGTCCATCAAAGGTTGTATGGGCTATCAACAGCTTTAACTCCTTCAAATCTCCAGGATTAGACGGGGTCTTCCCAGCACTTTTAAAGTGGGGAGGTAACCGTCTGATCCAAAGGCTCACCACCGTTTTTGTGGCCTGTTTGGCTCACAGGTATGTACCAAAGCGATGGAGGGAGGTAAAGGTAATTTTCATTCCCAAACCGGGGAAAAGTGACTACTCGGAACCCAAATCTCACAGACCTATTAGTCTCACGTCATTCCTGCTGAAGACCCTAGAAAGGCTGTGTGACCGGGATCTGAGAGAGAATGCCCTAGCTACAGTGCGCCTACACTCACACCAACATGCGTACAGTCAAGGTAAATCAACAGAGTCAGCTCTACATGCAGTGGTCAGCAAAATAGAAGAGGCCATTGAAAACAAATCAATGTGTCTCGGCACCTTCATTGACATCGAAGGAGCTTTTGACAAGACCAACTTCACCAGCATCACGTCGGCCCTGGTCAAACACGGAGTGCATCCGGTATTGGTCGACTGGATAGATAACATGCTCAGTAAAAGAGTCGTCAAACTCGCGTCATCTGAGACACAACATGCACTGGTAGCCAGAGGATGTCCGCAAGGAGGGGTGCTTTCCCCACTGCTGTGGAACTTAGTAGTTAATGACCTCATAGCCAGACTGAACCAGCACTACTACTTCACGATCGGGTATGCTGATGATATTGCTATTTTAATTAGCGGCAGAGTCAGCAGTACCGTGTGCGATGTTACGCAGCAGGCGCTACGAATTGTGGAAAATTGGTGCATAGACAACGAACTGACCGTCAATCCCAGGAAGACGGAACAGGTAATGTTTACTAACAAACGTCTATTGGGCAGCTACAACCCCACTAGACTGTTTGGTACGGAGCTACAGTTCAGCTCGGAGGTAAAGTATCTGGGAATCATTCTTGATAGTAAACTGAACTGGAGCAACCATCTCAACAGCAAGATCGACAAGGCTACAATAGCCTTCTGGCAGTGCCGCAGAATGATAGGTAAAAGGTGGGGACTATCCCCGAAAATCACTCTGTGGCTGTACCAGTCAGTCATCAGGCCCATTATCAGCTACGGTGCAGTGGTGTGGTGGCCGAGAACCAAGCTGATCACCGTTGAAGCAAAGTTGCAACGACTTCAAAGGCTGGCTTGCATGGCGACTACGGGCTGCATGAGGACTACTCCGACTGCGGCCCTGGAAGCCCTACTGAACTTGCCGCCGCTGCATCTGTTTATCCAACAGGAGGCGGGAGCGGCTGCGGTAAGGCTCAGGAAGCTGAACCTATGGAGGAACGTGAATGTAACACACACAGGAATACTGGGTGTACTGGTAAATAGGGAGCCGCTCATCGAAGCGGTCACCGACAGGATACCTAAACAGTACGTATTCGACAAAAAATATAGGATACAATTACACGAAGACCCAGGGGAGGGCCTCAACCTCAAGGAGTTGAGGATCTTCACGGATGGATCGAAAACGTCAACAGGTACAGGCTCTGGAGTACATTCAGAGGACCTGAATATCAACATCTCATCGCCATTGGGGATCCATAATACCGTCTTTCAGGCGGAATGCATGGGTATCATAATGGCAATAACAGCGATTAACTCCAGAGAGGTACAGGGTTTTCCAATCCGTATACTGTCTGATAGCAGATCGGTCTTGCAAGCCCTGCAGAGCAACACTATGACATCGGGGCTAATATACGAGTGCCATCGAGCTCTGACGAAGGTAAGTGAGACAAACACCATTACCCTTCAATGGATAAAGGGTCACAGTGGATCGCGAGGCAACGACGCGGCCGATCGACTGGCGAGGGAGGGATCGGAGTTGAGGGTTTATGGACCTGAACCCATTCTGCCCCTGCCTTTCGGATGGTTGCGCGGCC
Organism: Archips xylosteana; assembly: GCA_947563465.1. Lineage (NCBI taxonomy): Eukaryota > Metazoa > Arthropoda > Insecta > Lepidoptera > Tortricidae > Archips > Archips xylosteana. The sequence goes on along the minus strand of OX387348.1, from coordinate 18,128,959 downwards.
AGTTGCGCCACAACACCAAGGTAATGCACCAAGAATATTGGACAAACCTAGTAACCTGCAGGCAGACCAGAGAAGCTCTTCCGAAGATCAACCCCGGATTATCCCGCAAACTTCGCGGTTATGGAAGAACTCAGCTCCGACTATTGGTTGGGGCTCTAACTGGACATGCCTTACTTAACAAACACTTACACAATTTAGGTGTTACAGACAGCCCCCTATGCAGAGCGTGCATGGAGGCGGAAGAAACGGCCTCACACGTCCTGCTGGAGTGTGTTAGTGTGGCGAGCTACAGGGCACTACACCTCGGGACACCGAGGTCGCTCCAGGAAGTCGTCGGCAACGTGAAGGGTCTGCTAGGCTTCCTTATGGAGTTGGGTTGGCATGAATAGTGCCTACAGCCAGTTACGCAAAATAGGCGCGTAAAAGACGTCGAGTTGCGGAAATTAGCCCGTTATTACCTATTACCTATTACCTATTACGGTTTCAGAAAAAAATCGTGTCGGTCTTTTGACCCATTCGATGTTTTAATACATTTGGTCTTTCGTACTTCGGTATTGTAATACATACCCATGTAGGATAGCGAGCTATCGAGAGGCTACCTCTATATTCGAGATTTCTCTACGGGATCGAATCAGGAATGAGGAGATCCGTAGAAGAACTAGGGTCACCGACATAGCCAAACAGATTAGTTCGTTGAAATGGCAATGTGCAGGCCATGTAGCACGCAGAAAAGATGGCCGTTTTGGCTGAAAAGTTCTGGAATGGAGACCACGGATCGGCAAGCAAAGCGTGGGACGTCCACCAACGAGATGCATGGACGATTTGGTTAAGGCCGCAGGTTCAGGGTGGGTGCAAGCCGCTTGGGTATCAATGAGGGAGGCCTATTCCAGCATTATTGGTCCTGAAATGATGATGAGTGATGTAGAATAGAAGTTCACTTTTTAATTTCAGCAAGTTATTTGCTTAGATTATATACACTAGATAGAGCTTAGGCGGCATGAAAACGTCCTTTGGCTTATATGTCATTTGCCCCCTTCAGTCTGAATGACGTAACGCGATCGTAAGATGAAGCTGTCGAATAGGCTTTTGGACGTTTTGCATCGCAGCGCAGTGTTTGCTACTGACACTCTATCTAGTGTATAAAAATAATCTAAGGTTATTTGTATCAATCTATTTACCTAAACTAGGGCGTGATTCATAAGTGCTCTATAAAACACTAGAAATGAATGACTGATAGTTTGTACTCAAGTGTTCTTGATTACATATCACAATGTTATCATCACATGACAACGTAAATTAATTCACGTAGAAACAAAATATATTGATAAATGAGAAAGTTTGCCTGCGACTCCGTCTGCAAAGAATCCGCTTATCGCTGTCCCCTGGGAACTATGCTTTTTCGGGGATAAAAGTATCCTATATGTTAATCCAGGTACAACTAACTAACTATACTATTACTAGTTAACTATGTTTTTTTTTTTTTTTTTTTTATATTAGAGGTGGCAAACGAGCAGACGGGTCACCTGATGGAGAGCGATCACCGTCGCCCATGGACATTCGCAACACGGGGGGTATCACAGGTGCGTTGCCGACCCTTTTAGGAATTGGTAGGCTCGTTTTTTAAAGATCCCTAAGTTGTAACGCTCTGGGAATGCTGCCGCAGTAAGCTGATTCCAGAACTTTGTCGTGCGAGGAAAGAAGTTTCGCTTAAAACGCACGGTACTAGACTGCCAATCATCAAGATGGTGAGGATGAAAAGACAAACGGTTCCTCGAAGTGCGGTAGTGGAATTTAGCCGCAGGCAGCAATTGGGATGTCCCAATTTTTGGCAACGTATAATAAATAGAAAACCGTTTGGAGAAATAGGCTTTGTGAAGCGTTTTCAGAAATCAGATTCCAAAAATATGATAATCTGAATTAAATAAATATAATTTAACCTTTTCAACGCCAACGACACATATAGGTGTCACAAAGTACATTGTCAAAGTGATCTTGACACAATGACATAAGATTCAAAGCAGGTTTGTGTTTTGTCGAGGCGTGGCGTTGAAAGGGTTAAGTAATGACCTTCATTTGACCCCTGCAGTGAATCGTCACAAAGGCAGATATAAAGCAGGTCTACACTCTAAAGCAAATTGACAGTTTGAAATGTTGCTGTCCTGCTTATAATAGCAAAGAGTGACAAAGACAGAACTTTAATCACATGATGCACACCTGGCTTTAAACAGTTGTCATTTATCATAAAGTCCGAAATGTATACAATACTCGCAATGTATTTTTACAAATTTAATTATTAAATTACTACGTTACAAGTAAATATGAAAGAATTTAAATATCAGATTTTAATAAAAAATATCTATTTACTATCACACCATTAAACAAACAGGAATAATCGAAGCTAAAAGAAGAGAAATAAATAAAACTATTTTGTCATGGTTCATTTAGGACCCTAAGCCGTGCTTGTAATATTGACAGTGACAAGACAAATCAGAGGCACTACTACAAAATTCGAAGTTCGTATCGTATCATCCCTCTCACTCTCGTGTCAAATCATATTAGCGTGAGCGGGACGGCATGAAACGAAGTTCGAATTATGCACTTCGTAGTAGGGTCTCAGTAGTGCCGTGGTAGTGCCACAGATTATGTTATGTACGACTTGAATTTTTCTAGGCTATGGAACGTGGCTCTCTCACTGTGACGTCATCCAACGTATTTCTAAAAAAAGATATAAAAAATTAAATACTCAACCAAATTCAAAATCGATGAAAAATATCCTAATTAAAATATCCTATTCTTTCCAAAAAAAATATAAAAACTAGAGGTTATTTTTTTTGGTGCATCCCAATTCGAACAGTTCGTCAGAACATTCCCCATGATAAATACGGTATAAAATACAGAGAGACGCCACATCCCTCCGCAAAGCCAAAGGATCGAGTAGGCCAGAGAGTGCCTGAATACCAACAAATCGAGCAGCTCTACGTTGGATGCGGTCAAATGGAAGAATTTGGTACTTGGGTGCCCCAGCCCAGAGATGAGAGCAGTACTCCATGTGCGGCCTAACCTGCGCCTTATAAAGTTGTAAGCGATGGGCTGGCGAGAAATACCGTCCCGCTCTATTAAGTACCCCCAATTTTTTAGAAGCTAACTTAGCTTTGCCTTCCAAATGACCACGAAACTGAACATCACTCGAAATGTCGACACCCAGGATCCCAATAGACGATTTGGCAACAAGGGGAGTACCTTCAAAACAAGGCGAAACAACAAAGGGATCCTTTTTAGTGGAGAACGCGCATACTTGAGTCTTTTGGGGATTAAACTGAACTAAGTTTAGTCTACCCCAATCTGCGACATGCTTCAGCATGATCTCAATTTGAGACTCAAGTATATTCCGGCTTTCAATGACGTGTTCCCTGGATAAATTAGCGCGACCGGTATAATAAGTGTCCCCAGTACTGTCATCTGCATAGCAATGAATATTGGTATCATGCAACATATCATTGATATGCAGAAGAAATAACGTGGGGGATAAAACGCAACCTTGCGGGACACCAGAATTTACAGGCTTTAAGTCAGAACATGAGCCGTCGACTACAACTTTGATGCTCCGACCCGAAAGAAAACTTGCAACCCAAGAGCACAACTTTCCAGGTATTCCGTACGCCGGAAGCTTAGACAGCAGAGCTCCGTGCCAAACCCTATCAAAGGCTTTCGCTATGTCCAAACTAACTGCCAAGGCTTCCCCTTTGCTCTCAATCGCCATAGCCCAACGGTGTGTTAGATAAGCCAAAAGATCACCAGCTGAGCGACCACGACGAAAACCGTATTGGTGGTCACTAATCAGCTGGTGCTCCTCCAGATAACCTAAGAGCTGACGGTTAATAATCGATTCCATTACCTTGGAGAGCAAAGAGGTGATAGCAATCGGTCTGTAGTTGGACGGGTCTGAGCGATCGCCCTTTTTAGGGATCGGATGCACGAGAGCTGTCTTCCATCCACACGGGACAACGCCAGTAGAGTAGGAAAGTCGGAAAAGACGCGTAAGGACCGGTGCCAACTCGGGAGCACACATTTTAAGCACAATTGGCGAGATTCCATCTGGTCCACTCGACTTATGGATGTCTAGGGAAAAAAGGGCCTTGCGCACGGTTTTTTGCAAGAACCGAATGTTCTGCATAAAGTGAGCACACCGCGGTATGGTCGGCGGTGTATTACCCCCGTCATCCAAAGTCGAGTTAGACGCAAAAAGAGAGCCCAGAAGATCGGCTTTCTCTTTCGCAGAGTGGGCCAGGGAACCACCATTAGCGCTCAGAGGTGGAAAGGTCGGCTGGCAGAAATTTCCAAGGACAGCTTTGGCGAGAGACCAGAACGCTCGAGTACCCGAGGGAAGACGCAGTAGCTTCTCGCCAATTCTGCCTATGAATGCTGACTTCGCTTTAGCAATGCTTCCCTTAAACGACCTAGAGGCAGCATTTAGCTTCTTTTTGTACGCGCAAGTGTTGGGATCCTGAGACGCTACCGCATTAGCCCATGTCCGGTAACATTCCTGCTTCTGACGGGAGGCTAGTTTACAGGAACGGCCAAACCAAGGTTGGGATCTACCACCGATGCGGACCAACGAGTTTGGAATATATAATTCCATTCCCTGAAGGATTACATCGGTGATAGAGTCGGCGCTAACGGTAGCGTTCGGATCAGACGCCGAGAAGCAGACCTGAGCCCAAGGGTAGGATGCAAAGAAGGTACGCATCCCGTCCCAGTCCGCTGATTTATAATGCCAGACACGGCGGCTGGTTTCAAATTGAGAGCGCGTCGGTCTTGTGAGAGGCACAATGCTATGGACTAGACAGTGATCAGATGAGCCTAGTGGTGCGTCAACAGAAACCCGATAAGTGTCTGGGTGAGAGGTCAGCATGAGGTCCAGTAAGGAAGGAACATGATCGTCCACGTCCGGTATCCTCGTAGGCGAGGCAACCAGTTGGGTCAAGCCGTAGGCCAAAGCGAAGTCATACACAGATCTCCCCGCATGGTCAGTTGTGCGTGACCCTAGCCAATCGGCATGATGGGCATTGAAATCGCCCAAAATGACCATTTCAGCGGAGGGGATCTGCTGAAGGAGGGAATCCGCCACCGATTGGACGTGCTCAATGAGTCGATCAGTTTCGGCATCTCCACTATGGGACCTGTAGAGGCAGGCGTAGATACGAGGATGGTCGTCGCAATCTACGCGTAGCCAGATAACAAACAGGTCCCCTGCTTCGAGGCTGCTGAGGCGACGGACGCACATATCCTCCCTGACATAGACGCAGACCCCAGCGCGCGGCACAAAAGAGTGCTCCACGTTGTACCCCGGGTAGCGCAGGTAAGTGATGTCAGAAGGGGGGGAAATTTGCGTCTCGGTTAAAAATAACAGGGCTGGCTTCTCTATCTCAAGATGGTTATGGACAGCATTAAGATTCGAGTGAATTCCCCTTATGTTGCAGAAATCCACACAAAGCGTGCGAGGGGATGCCAATGACCCCCGTCCTTTTCTGCCCCTGCGACCAGTAACAAGCGGGATTGTGCCAAATTTCTTCAGAATTCGTCAAACCGTTTTAGCGTGAAAGAGTAACAAATATCTAAACAAACTTTCACGCTTATAACATTAAGTAAGAAGTAAGATTTTAAAACCAGACGGGTGACAAAAAACCGGCCAAGTGCGAGTCGGACTGGCGCACAAAGGGTTCCGCACCATTATCTATAAAAACGGCAAAAAAACACGTTTGTTGTATGGGAGCCCCCCTTAAATATTTGTTTTATTTTAATTTAATTATTTATGTTTAAATTGAACATATTAACTAAAATGTTCTGTGAATACTTCAAGCGTCTACCTACCTGTTGCCGTTATCAATATCGAGCAATAACGAGCAAAAAAATCACGTTTGTTGTATGTGAGCCTCCTTAAATATTTATTTAATCCTGTTTTTTAGTATTTGCTGTTATAGCGGCAACCAAAATACATCATCTGTGAAAATTTCAACTGTCTAGCTATCACGGTTCGTGAGTTATAGCCTGGTGACAGACGGACGGATAGACGTACGGACAGCGGATCCTCAGTAATAGGGTCCCGTTTTTACCCTTTGGGTACGGGACCCTAAAAAGCACCCGTAGTTAAGTATTGATTATTTTCCTACCTGTAAGTAATGTAGTAATTTAATTAAGTAATACTCGTAAGATAAATGGTTTGCCTTAAAACGACACCTCGTTGCCTCTACCATGAGTTACACTTGTTTACAGTGACCGTACTCGCTAGCGACGGCGTAAATGATTTGTATGGAGAATTGTGTACAGCGCCTCTAGCGGTCACTTACGGAAGTACAATTCTCCATACAAATCATTTACGCCGTCGCTAGCGAGTACGGTCACTGTAAACTAGTGTATCTCATGGTAGAGGTCCTGTACGCTTAGTATAAGTTTTACTTCACTAAAATACTTCTCGATCGCGTTTACGTAAAAAAATCTATTACTATGGAAACATTGACAGCGTCTCCGCGCGCGCGCGTTCATGTTTCCATAGAATTGAAATTTTTACGTAAACGCGATCGAGAAGTATTTCGTGAAGTAAAAACTTATACTAAGCATACAGTACGCTTAGTATAAGTTTTCCTTCACTTCAATACTTCTCGATCGCGTTTACGTAAAAATTTCAATTCTATGGAAACAAAGACGCGCGCGCGCGGAAGCGCTGTCCATGTTTCCCTAGTAATTGAATTTTTTACGTAAACGCGATCGAGAAGTATTGAAGTGAAGGAAAACTTATACTAAGCGTACTGTACGCTTAGTATAAATTTTACTTCACCAAAATACTTCTCGATCGCGTTTACCTAAAAATTTCAATTCTATGGAAACATGGACGCGTGCGCGCGGAGGCGCTGTCCATGTTTCCCTAGTAATTGATTTTTTTACGAAAACGCGATCGAGAAGTTTTTCGTGAAGTAAAAACTTATACTAAGCATACAGATCGCGGTCCTCGCGGCGGCGACCCAACACTCTGCGGTCGGGGACTGCGAGCGGCATTAAGTAGATTAAAAAATAATTAAAACTATGCCACGGGTCGTTAGAAGTGGGATTTATTTGGGGGCATAGACCTTTGGGCTCGAAAGCCTTAGTGGTATAAACGGATTCTCTTGATCCCTACATTTAATTTACATAAAAGTTAAAACTATTTATAAACTACTAGCTGTTGCCCGCAGCTCCGTCTGCGAAGAATTAGTTTATCGCTATTCCGCGGATACTAAGCATTTTTCTGGGATAAAACTATCCTATGGCCTTTCCAAGGGCTCAAACAATTATTCCAACTTTTAAAAAAAGACAAGAGGGGAAAATTATTTACATTTTGCAAATATTTCATTGTCATGTACCAACTTTAGTTTGTCTTTGTAGTTTTTGTTCTATTTTTAAGAAATATACTTACAAGCTTCGACCAATAAGTGCAATATTTAACGACCGCTTTAACCTAGTTGGTAGTGTCCCTGCCTACGAAGCAAGAGGTCCTGGGTTTAAATCCCGGTAAAGGCATTTATTTGTGTGATGAGCACGAATATTTGTTCCTGAGTTATGGATGTTTTCTATGTATTTAAGTATTTATTTATCTATATAAGTATGTCTATCGTCGTCTAGTACCCATAGTACAAGCTTTGCTTAGTTTGGGACTAGGTCGATTTGTGTGAGATTTGTCCCCTAATATTATTATTATTATATTGGACTCTTCAGTAATATAATATTATTACAATGCAGAATAACAAGCACATGAAGAAAATATATTCGGTATGCAATACGCGGCCTAATTGCTCCAGAGCAATCTCTTCCAGAAAACAAGTGCAATTTATTTTTTCGCTTTGGGGGTAGTCCACTCCTTCGTTGCCCCAATTCCTTGTCTATACTTATACACACGTACTTACCTATACCTATTTAGGTTTTCATAACGCTCCCGCTAATCTCCTCCACAGATTAATGCTCACACGTAATTTCTGCCCCTGACAGAGGGTGGCAATTATCCCCGTTCGCTTCGACCCCTGAACGAATGTTTATAATTTACCCCAACGCAATTGTCTTCTGAACTGAATTAAAAGCTATTTTCAGATTTTCATAATTGTGTTTGCGGCGAATTAATTTATGTGGGCAATCGGGAAAAGGAGGAGGGTACTTCAAAGTAAGCGTGTGGTGTACAATTGACGTATATTTTGGACGAAAAAATTATTTCCGATATGAACCTATTCATTATAATTGTTCATTAAAACCTTCGATATATAGTGACTGTCACCAAGGCCGTGGTTATTCGTTTCTATGCAGCATTAAAATTAAACAACAATTTATGAACCACAAACCTCAATGAAGCCGACTTCGTGAAGCGCTCGCTTAGCCCGTCCGTAGGGTAGGGCCGCAAAGTCCGCACCGCCACTTGGTATTGGTACGTATTACACTAAATAATGTCCGTTATTTATCATTAGTACTAGATAACACTATTTCCAATGTTTTTTATTTACACAGCACAATGCACAATATAATATACGTCTGCCGAAAATTTAAGAAGTGCCGCCCTGACAGCTCCTTTCTTTTTTGCCGCGGTGCATGGCATGGGCTTTGCGCCAATCAGCCACCGACAGCCAAAGAGGATGATAATTCAAAAAATTGTTGCTTATTTAAAATACTTGCACAATAATATTAAATTGATTAACTACTTATGTACCCCTGTTTATTAGGAGGTCATGAATAAGAGTGTAAGTATAACAACACAACATTATTAAGTACTGGACAATATGGACCCAGGCCCTAAGTAAATGTATGATTATTAATTATTATTATTATTATAGGTAAACAAATTTTCAATCAAAATTCAAATAATCTTTTTCGGATTGGGGATGTCTTGAAGAAAGGTCAGATCAAGAGTACTCGAAATGGCGAGCATGTATGAAAAGACCAATGAATGTGTTGTGGAAGCAAAAGATGTATGTCAGGATCGTAACAGGTGGAAACAAATACTTAGTCTCTGCCTATCCCTTTGTTTTTTAGGGTTCCGTACCTCAAAAGGAAAAAACGGAACCCTTATAGGATCACTTTGTTGTCCGTCCGTCCGTGTGTCCATCTGTCTGTCAAGACCCTTTTTCTCAGGAACGCGTGGAGGTATCAAGCTGAAATTTATATCAAATACTCAAATCTACTGTCCCTTGAAGCTGTGAAAAAATCAAACATCTAAGCCAACACAATCAAAAGATACAGCCGTTTATGACGCAAATTTCCGCATATTTTCGAAACTCGCAAGGGAATCAAAACCTACAGGGTACTTCCCGTGAACTCAGAATCTTGAAATTTGGTACGAAGCAAGGTCTTATAGCACAGATAAAGGAAAAATTGCGAAAAGCATAAATTTTTTTGTCTGTCTGTCTATATCAATAACCAGTCTACAATGATCCCACACTGCGCACATTTTGCTTAGGAGCAGGGGTCTGCTAAGACTGGATGTTCATAGATACATATAAATTTGTATGGAACCCTCGGTGCGCGAGTCCGACTCGCACTTGGCCGGTTTTTTTTTATGTTAGAGAGGCCAGACAAACGAACTAGTGGGTCACCTGATGTTAAATGATCACCACTGTCCATAGACACCCGCAGCGCTTTACGCGATGCCAAGTGCGTTGTCAGCCCTAAGGACAAAGGAGAGAGAATAGGGGAGGGGGAGAGGTTGTTGGGAAGAAAGCGGGATTTTACTTATGCACGTTACTTTTGATAGTTTTGGTGCTAATTACCCTTGTAGTCCCAGTGTACTTTTATAAAGTACCAATAAATTATAAGAATAAATGACTAATGTAAGGTAAACATATCAATGATCGGCACCTCAACGCCCAGTGATGACACCCATCTGTCACCTCTCTTACTATGACATAAGATTGAAGGTGCCATGTATTGAGTCAGTGTCGAGCTCAGGGACGTTTACCTTACTATGTGAAGTATAGGGGGGGCACACTTACATATATCATCACTTTTCATGCGACTACAGCGATCTCTGGTGTTTGCCGAAGAACTAAATTAGCGGCCATCTTGGTTGACTTGTCAAACTTGTCAGTTGTCATTCATCGGCCATGGCCATGGCGTACCAAATTGTACAGTCAAGGACTTTAATTGATAGGCCACTTGCTAATGTTCGTATTTTAGCCGTATAATGCAAATCGGGTTTAGCCGCTTATACTTCGTATATGCTGATTTGAATTAGACGGCTAAAATACGAATAGTGGCAATTAGCCTATCAATTAAAATCCTTGACTGTACATTGCTATAGGTACGCGTATCTATAGCTGTACATCACTACCAACATATAAATATAGATAGGTATATATCTATACATACGTCACATTAGTTCTTGAGCTGCCGTAGGGCGGCAGCACCTTCCATACATGCATTTTTTACCATAGAGTTGCCACTCTTGTTCATATAATATTACAATACTCTTTGGTGAAGTACAAATGTTTAAATGAAATAAGGACCCGTGTGGTTTTGGGTTTAGATTTACGCCTCGCCATTTCTTCCGTGGATGTTGTAAGAAGAGACTAAGGAAATAGGTTAAGAGGGTTTATACCTGCTGAGCTGGCAACGTTGCATTTTTGTTAGTTTTTCTCGATTATTCCATAAAAATTGAATGAAAATTAAAAATGTTTTGAATACAAATTGTTCTAATATATAAGTTAATGTGTCTACTGCAATAATAATCCGTGATAGACTTTTATTTTCTTTAAAAACGAACAAATTATTACCTAATGGTTTTTAAAGAAAATAAAAGTCTTATCACGAATTATTATTGCAGTAGACACATTAACTTATATATTAGAACAATTTGTATTCAAAACATTTTTAATTTTCATTCAATTTTTATGGAATAATCGAGAAAAACTAACAAAAATGCAACGTTGCCAGCTCAGCAGGTATAAACCCTCTTAAGGTAATATTGTAGGCGACAGGCTAGCAACCGTCACTATTGTACCAATTTTTTTAGACTTTAAACCTATAATTGCTAAAATGTATCAAAACGTAAATATACTTAGCTTTTCGCGTGCTCTGTCTACCTCATTTGGGGATACATAACTGGGACTTCTCGACGTGTTGCAGTGCTATGTCCGTTATATTATAAATGTCGGGAATTAGGAGGTTATTGTGTCGTAATTTCATTTCTACCAATCAGCGTTTGTTACTTGACGACAGAACTAAAAAGTTAACCAAGGTCTTGTTGCCGTAAATGACTACGAGTGACTACTAAAAAGTGTTCTAACGAAACTAACACGCGCAAAAACTGTTTAGAAATCTCTAAGGCCACTTTCAGCGAGGCGATAATGTCACTCGGAAAATACTTTTACAAAAGATATATTGCCACATCGCGAGTGGTGCAAATTTAGACCAAAACGCTTGTGTTTAAGGTACAGAATTTAAACGTAGCAATTTTGGAGTTAGGCCCTTTTGAAAGAGCGCTTCTTTTTCGCGTGGAGTTGCTAAAATTTACATGTCAGCTCCAGTTGGTGACACGGTTCAAGGTCAACTTGAATTTCCCGAAAGAGTTGTTTGCTTCAGTTTATATGATTAACAAAAACCAACGCCTATATGAAGTGTTCTGTACCTACAGTTAACCCTTTCAACGCCAACGACACATATAGGTGTCACATAGTACAGTGTCAAAGTGATCTTGACACAATGACATAAGATTCAAAGTAGGTTTACGTTTTGTCGGGGCGCGGCGGTGAAAAGGTTAAATCAGGGGCTAAATTCAGGAACGGCCCAACACTGTTTGCGAGCGGTAATTCAATCGTTTGCGATACGATAGGGATGAACTTCTATTCAGGAACGCCAAAATTCACTGGTTTGCGGAGGTTTGGGCTGAGATTGGGATGAGCCTTACTTATTTATCTATTTAAGTACTAGTTTTTGCCCGCGACTCCGTCCGTGAAGAATAGAGGTATATGAAATAGCCTACGACCTATTCTCAGACCTACCAAATAAAGACAAAAAAGTATCATAAAAAAATCGGTCGAGCCGTTTCGGAGGAGTTCGATAACAAACACCGTGACACGAGATTTTTATATATTAGATTTATTCATTTATTTATTTACAAAGCGAATTAACAGGAAAATAAGGCTCATCCCAAGCTCAGCCTATCCTATCCTCTCGCAAACGATTGAATTACCGCTCGCAAACCCGGGGCCGTTCCTAAATTTATCCCCAGTTGATCGTAAGCAAGGTTTGTCCATTTGTTTGACATTGTACTTGACATTTTGATGCCAACGTGTTTGCGATTCAAGTCTTTCGGTTGTGATTATGGAACGTTATATACCGAATGTATTAAAATATTATCATCATCATCCCAGCCTATATACGTCCCACTGTAGGGCACAGGCCTCCTCTCAGAATGGGACGGCTTGGGCCGTAATTCCCACGCGGGTACGGATTGGGAACTCCTCACGCACCATTGAATTTCTTCGCAGGTGTATGCAGGTTTCCTCACGATGTTTTCCTTCACTGTAAAGCTCATGGTAAATTTTAAATGTAATTTCGCACATAAAATCCGAAAAACTCAGAGGTGCGAGCCGGGATTTGAACCCACGCCCCTCTGCTTGAGAGGCCATAGGTCAACTGCTAGACCACCACGGCTTTCTAGGCCATCTCGGCTGTAATTACTACGATGAGATTGTTTATATTTCTTTTTCGTTGGATCTAGGTTGACGTCTATCCCGTATCTTCAACTACTTGCACTACATAGTTTAAAAAAAAAAAGCAATAATCATTCATTCATTCTTTATCATTTTATTAATTTATTTCTATATAGGTAAGTGGTTTATTATAGTATATTTGTGTATCGTTCCGTGAGTCACAGACGGTTCTGACAGAAAATCAGCGCTGCAGGCGTCTAACGCCTCAGCATAATGCTGAGTCAGCGACCGTTTCACTTTTGCGGGGACACACATGCTGAGCTGTGTATTGTACATGTTTATTTCTCCATTGTTTGTTATCTTAGTTTTTTTTTTTTTGTGTGTACTTTCTTGTATATGTGTGTCTTGTAAAAGTGAATAAATGTCTTCTTTCTTTCTTTCTTTCTTTATAATCGTATTGGCTGCACTCACCGTATGCCAATGCAGTATTTATAAACAAAGTGATTAAAGAACGACAAACAATATGACAAAGCGGAAGAGTACGTGCCTAAAAAACAAAACACTATTGAATAATATAATGATGTTGGCAGTACTGATTGTCATAACGTATTTATGCCACTTCTGTGGTTACACTTTGTAATTATAATAGATAGCCTTCCGTCCGCAGCTTCGCCCGCGATAAATTAATTTTTCCGTAGGAAAAGGTATTTTCCCGCGGTAAAAAGTAGCCTATGTCACTCAGTGATAATGTAGCTCTCTAACGGCAAAAGAATTTTTGAAATCGGTCCAGTAGTTTCGGAGCCTATTCAATGCAAACAAACAAACAAACAATCAAATCTTTCCTCTTTATAATATTAGTATAGATACGATAATAAGTTAACGCTTTAGGGCCTACGCTAGCTGACGCGGATTACCCGGAACGGACGCCCGTCGTGCGCGCGTCTAATAAGAAATTGTATGAACAGCGCTAAGTGTCGCGGGCGCGTGTGACGGATTTTCGGTACATTTTAGACCCGCGTGCGGGCGCACGCAGCGGGCGTCCGCGTCAGCTAGCGTAGGCCCTTTGACGTTACGTCTAAGAGGATATACATTGCTTCATTTCATCATTTAATGCGGGCCGATAAAGAATGAATTTCGCCTACGTTCACTATTTATTCCGTATAAATTTAATACTATAGAATAGTGAATAGTTTCTGAACCAGTGAGCTACATCTTCGTCCTCTATTATAAAGGACAGCCACTGGAAATTTAATAAAAAAAAATTCATAGATAAAAAATATTTTGAACATTAAATGAGCAATAAACTGCTTTTGTTATCTTTTCATCATTATCATCATCATTTCAGCCGAAAGAAGTCCACTATGCTGAACATAGGGCTCCCCCAAGGCTCGCCAAACAGATCGATCCCGTGCCATCCGCATCCAACGCGATCCCGCAAACTTAACCAGGTCGTCGCTCCATCTTGTTGGAGGCCTACCTACACTGCGTCTTCCGGTCCGTGGACTTTTGTTATGTTTTGTTTAAATAAAATTTATGGAATGCTAGATGTTACCCGCGACTCCGTCGGCGAAGAATACGGGTATGAAAAATAGCCTATGACCTATTCTCAGACCTACCGAATATAGACAAAAAATTTAATTTCAATTTCAAACACTGTGGGATGAGATTTTTATATATTTGGTAATGTTAGGTTAGGTTTATAGTATATTAGCTCTGCAGAGAAAAGGTACCCTGCAATGTTGGTAACAACACCGAGACATTTTCTCAGCAGCTGACTGTACCTACGCTTACGAAAAACTAATCCAACATTAGAATACGAGGAATACATAGAAATATAAACACATTAAAGTAATATTATCGACAGATATTGTAGAGTGTTTAGATAAGATACATATGCTGGTAATCGAGTCGAAAACCACAAATTGCGAAACCGCTACCACATTCTGTGAACAATGTTTTAAAAATACACTTCCCAATGCTCGCTGGGCTAGCAACGGAGTTAAAACGATTTAGAACAACAAGCAATGTATTTAAATAAATAAATTCATGCTAGAATTTCGAGCGTTAGGTTGGTATCACGCTCGCCGATCAAATCAAATGCGATTACAATGCCACAAAGTTATCTGACCCGGTGGTCAAAAAAAGACCAAGTGCGAGTCGGACTCGCATACGAAGGGTTCCGTACAATCTATATATATAAAACTAGCTTTTGCCCGCGGCTTCGCTCGCGTGTACCATGAGAATTCCAAAGAACCAAGATAAAGCAAGCAAGCATACAGGCAAGCAAGCAAGCATGCAAGCAAGATTGCTTGCGTGACAATGGGACCATCTCAGGAGTATATTATATTCTTTCGAATAAAAAAAGAATTTTTAAAATCGGTCACACAATAGACCAAGAAATCGGTGAACATACCTACATAAAAAATACATAAAATGGAATGCATAACCTCCTCCTTTTTTTGAAGTCGGTTAAAGAGCCCTTTGCGGCCTACTTACAGTATAAACTTATGAATTTAGAAATTTTAGCTTACAACCGGTAAAACGCAAAATCCCGTTTTTCCCGTTCCCGTAAGAATTTCGGAAAATACTTTCTTAATACGGGGAAAGTCCTATCTCAATGCTCCTCTACACTCCCCAAGCAACTCATGCCGAATTTCAGCTTTCTACGACCAGTAAAACGAAAAATCCCGTTTTTTCCCATTCCCGTGGGAATTTTGGAAAGTCCTCTCTCAATGCTCCTCTACACTCTCCAAGCAACCTCATGCCGAATTTCAGCTTTCTACGACCAGTAAAACGAAAAATCCCGTTTTTCCCGTTCCCGTGGGAATTTTGGATAGTCCTCTCTTAATGCTCTTCTACACTCTCCAAGGAACCTACCTACTTGCCAAATTTCAGCTTTCTACGACCAGTAAAACGAAAAATCCCGTTTTTCCCGTTCCCGTGGGAAATTTGAAAAGTCCTCTCTCAATGCTCCTCTACACTCCCCAAGCAACCTCATGCCGAATTTCAGCTTTCTACGACCAGTAAAATGAAAAATCCTGTTTTTCCCGTTCCCGTGGGAATTTTGGATAGTCCTCTCTTAATGCTCTTCTACACTCCCCAAGGAACCTACCTACTTGCCAAATTTCAGCTTTCTACGACCAGTAAAACGAAAAATCCCGTTTTTTTCCCGTTCCCGTGGGAAATTTGGAAAGTCCTCTCTCAATGCTCCTCTACACTCCCCAAGCAACCTCATGCCGAATTTCAGCTTTCTACGACCAGTAAAATGAAAAATCCCGTTTTTTCCCGTTCCCGTGGGAATTTTGGATAGTCCTCTCTTAATGCTCTTCTACACTCCCCTAGGAACCTACCTAATTGCCAAATTTCAGCTTTCTACGACCAGTAAAACGAAAAATCCCGATTTTTCCCGTTCCCGTGGGAAATTTGGAAAGTCCTCTCTCAATGCTCCTCTACACTCCCCAAGCAACCTCATGCCGAATTTCAGCTTTCTACGACCAGAAAAACGAAAAATCCCGTTTTTTTCCCGTTCCCGTGGGAATTTTGGAAAGTCCTCTCTCAATGGTCCTCTACACTCCCCAAGCAACCTCTTGCCGAATTTCAGCTTTCTACGACCAGTAAAACGAAAAATCCCGTGTTTTCCCGTTCCCGTGGGACTTTTTGATAGTCCTCTCTTAATGCTCTTCTTAACTTCCCAAGCAACCTACATGCCAAATTTCAGCTTTCTACGACCAGTAAAACGAAAAATCCCGTTTTTTCACGTTCCCGTCGGAATTTTGGAAAGTCCTCTCTCAATGCTCCTCTACACTCCCCAAGCAACCTACATGCCGAATTTCAGCTTTCTACGACCAGAAAACGAAAAATCTCGTTTTTTCCTTATCCCGTGGGAATTTCCAAAAATCCTTAAAACTGTTTTTTACTATTACAATTACCTACTTTTATGCCAAATTTGAAGAGTCTAGTAATTATAGTTCATAGGATTCCGTTGAACTGAATATATAAATCCCGTTTATTCCTTATCCCGTGAGAATTTTGAAAAATCCTGAAATCGATGTTTTCATTATTGTAATACCTACTTGTGTATCAAATTTGAAGAGTCTAGTTATTATAGTTACTGAGATACGGTCACTCGGAATCGAATCTATAAATCCCGTTTTTTCCCGTTCCCGTGGGAATTCCCGAAAATCCTTCCTTAGTGGATGCCTACATTGTATAAGGAATCTATGTGCAAAATTTCAAGTCTCTAGGTCCAGTGGTTTGGGCTGTGCGTTGATATATCAACAGTCAGTCAGTCAGTCAGTCAGTCAGTTTAGAATTTTATATATATAGATTCTAAACTGACTGACTGACTGACTGTTGATATATCAACGCACAGCCCAAACCACTGGACCTAGAGACTTGAAATTTTGCACATAGATACCTTATACAATGTAGGCATCCACTAAGGAAGGATTTTTGGGAATTCCCACGGGAACGGGAAAAAACGGGATTTATAGATTCGATTCCGAGTGACCGTATCTCAGTAACTATAATAACTAGACTCTTCAAATTTGATACACAAGTAGGTATTACAATAATGAAAACATCCATTTCAGGATTTTTCAAAATTCCCACGGGATAAGGAATAAACGGGATTTATATATTCAGTTCAACGGAATCCTATGAACTATAATTACTAGACTCTTCAAATTTAGCATAGAAGTAGGTAATTATAATAGTAAAAAACAGTTTTAAGGATTTTCGGAAATTCCCACGGGATAAGGAAAAAACGGGATTTTTCGTTTTACTGGTCGTAGAAAGCTGAAATTCGGCATGAAGGTTGCTTGGGGAGTGTAGAGGAGCATTGTGAGAGGAATTTCCAAAATTCCCACGGGAACGGGATAAAACGGGATTTATATATTCGATTCCGAGTGACCCTATCTCAGTAACTATAATAACTAGACTCTTCAAATTTGATACACAAATAGGTATTACATTAGTTAAAATATTAATTTCAGGATTTTTCAAAATACCCACGGGATAAGAAAAAAACGAGATTTATATATTCAGTTCAACGGAATCCTATGAACTATAAATACTAGACTCTTCAAATTTGGCATAGAAGTAGATAATCATAATAGTGAAAAACAGTTTTAAGGATTTTCAGAAATTCCCACGGGATAAAGAAAAAACGGGATTTATCGTTTTACTGTACGTAGAAAGCTGAAATTCGGCATATAGGTTGCTTGGGGAGTGCAGAGGGGCATTGAGAGAGGACTTTCCAAAATTCCTACGGGAACGTGAAAAACGGGATTTTTCGTTTTACTGGTTGTAGAAAGCTGAAATTCGGCATGTAGGTTGCTTGGGAAGTGTAGAAGAGCATTGAGAGAGGACTTTCCAAATTTCCCACGGGAACGGGAAAAACGGGATTTTTCGTTTTTCTGGTCGTAGAAAGCTGAAATTCGGCATGAGGTTGCTTGGGGAGTGTAGAGGAGCATTGAAAGAGGACTTTCCAAATTTCCCACGCGAACGGGAAAAAACGGGATTTTTCGTTTTACTGGTTGTAGAAAGCTGAAATTCGGCATGTAGGTTGCTTGGGAAGTGTAGAAGAGCATTGAGAGAGGACTTTCCAAATTTCCCACGGGAACGGGAAAAAACGGGATTTTTCGTTTTTCTGGTCGTAGAAAGCTGAAATTCGGCATGAGGTTGCTTGGGGAGTGTAGAGGAGCATTGAGAGAGGACTTTCCAAATTTCCCACGGGAACGGGAAAAAAACGGGATTTTTCGTTTTACTGGTCGTAGAAAGTTGAAATTTGGCAAGTAGGTAGGTTCCTTGGGGAGTGTAGAAGAGCATTAAGAGAGGACTTTCCAAAATTCCCACGGGAACGGGAAAAAACGGGTTTTTTCGTTTTACTGGTCGTAGAAAGCTTAAATTTGGCATGAAGGTTGCTTGGGAAGTGTAGAAGAGCATTAAGGGAGGACTATACAAAATTCCCACGGGAACGAGAAAAACGGGATTTTTCATTTTACTGGTCGTAGAAAGCTGAAATTCGGCATGAGGTTGCTTGGGGAGTGTAGAGGAGCATTGAGAAAGGATTTTCCAAAATTCTTACGGGAACGGGAAAAAACGGGATTTTTCGTTTTACTGGTCGTAGAAAGCTGAAATTTGGCAAGTGGGTTTCTTGGGGAGTGTAGGGGAGTATTAAGAAAGAAATTCCCGAAATTCTTACGGGAACGGGAAAATTTTTTAATGTAGGTATGTTCACCGATTTCTCGGTCAATTGTGGACCGATTTTAAAAATTATTTTTTTATTCGAAAGAATATAATATACTCCTGAGATGGTCTCATTGTCACGCAAGCAATCTTGCTTGCATGCTTGCTTGCTTGATATCTTGGTTCTTTGGAATTCTCATGGTACACGCGAGCGAAGCCGCGGGCAAAAGCTAGTTATCTATAAAAATCACGTTTGTTGTATGGGAGCCGGGAGCCCCTTAAATATTTTTTTATTTTAATTTAATGCTTTATTTTTTAAGTCAATATATAATTAAATATTCTGTGAATATTTCAAGCGTCTACCTGTTGCCGTTATCAATATCGAGCAAAAAAATCACGTTTGTTGTATGGGAGCCCCCTTAAATATTTATTTTATTCCATTTTTTAGTATTTGTTGTTATAGTGGCAACCGAAATACATCATCTGTGAAAATTTCAACTCTCTAGCTATCACGGTTCCCAAGATACAGCCTGGTGACAGACGGACAGACGGACGGACGGACAGCGGAGCCTCAGTAATAGAGTCCCGTTTTTACCCTTTGGGTACGGAACCCTGAAAATGTAATTACTCGTAATGCTGCAACTGCATCAGTGATCAATATCATAATACCTACCTATAACGGCAACACTAAATTCACCAACAGCGACATTTGTCACCGGGTTCATAGGCGCTATAAGTAATTAAGAAAAAAAACTTTAGCCTGATTCCAGATTTAAATGCGCTGTGGATTGGAGTGTATCTCCAATTTTGCCATAGACAGTGGAAGTTTTTTTTAAGTCGCTGTTTATGGCAAAACCGTAACTGTCAGCGGGAAACCGAGACATTTTGTTTGTATATTTATTGGTCTATAATTTTACCGCGTATACTCAAAATAAAATAGAGATCACTTAACTTTTATTAACACAGTATACCTATTACATAAATATAATACAGATATTTCTTTCAAGTAAAAATAACCAAATCTTCTATTTTAATTTTACCGATGAAACCTCTGATTAGTGTGTGTACATAAATAAAATAAATAAATAAATATCACGGGACAATTCACACTAATTGACCTAGTCCCAAAGTAAGCTTAGCAAAGCTTGTGTTATGGGTACTAGGCAACGGATAAACATACTTATATAGATAGATACATACTTAAATACATATTAAACACCCAAGACCCGAGAACAAACATTCGTATTTTTCATACAAATATCTGCCCCGACACGGGAATCGAACCCGGGACCTCAAGCTTCGTAGTCAGGGTCTCTAACCACTAGGCCGTCTGGTCGTCTGGTCGTCTGGACATATATGGTAAAGCACGCGTAAAACAGATATACCTACTGTTATTAGATAAAACCAGTGAGATAAAACCATTTTAGGGATTCTGACATGTAACCAATATTCGTAAAGAGAGTGGGTAGTAGGTATTTCATTCAATTTGTTTAATTAAATTCGTGGCTTAAACTGTCAGCGTTGAATTTAAACTAAAATTTACAGAATTTATGGGCAATGACAAAGTTTCACTTAAATTTCGGCGCAGTGGCTTCATGAATACCAACTTTAAGGATATATTTCAAACAATGCCAAAAAGTCCAATTTTATGTGTGTTATTTACAAATGGCAACACCAAAATTTAACTTCTAACAAAGGAGGTTATATGAATAGAACATCCAACTTTATTTTGTTTGTTATCCCACCGTGAGAAATCTACTTAAGTAACAGATTTAGATGAAATTTGATATGAAGGTAATCCCAGAATAACAAGTTGACTATTGATTTATTCTCCGCCGTCGCCGAAAAACAACAACATCTCAGAGAAAAACTAAATTGTTTATGACATACGTCATAGTTTGCGACTAATGCCAATTCTCGACTGAAAAAATCCTGCAACGAGGTGGAATAACTTACTGGGGATAAGTTCGCCTTTGTACTTTTTTCTGTTTATCTGTATTTTGTTGTGCAAATAAAGAGTTTACATTAATACAGACGTACTGATACTTCTGCATGTTTTCAAAATGATTTCAATATTCGAATATCGACACATTTTGTGTTCTTGGTAGATAAATCTGATCTATTGGTATATTATTTTACTCACAGTTTCCCTCACGTGATGCGGCAGTTCAATCGAAATTTCGAGATTTTACAACGAAATAAATTAAATCGTAACGCCCGTGCATAATTTCAAGTATCTGGTCTTGGCGGTTGTGATTTCGAAAGTTTACATGCGTCCTTCCCGATCCTATAGTCGGAAGTCGGAATAGGTATACTCAATTATCTACACTCGAATCTGTCATCCGTTTTATCATAAAATAGTAACAAACCCACACACAAATATTCGCACTCATGATATTAGTAGGATCGCTATCTGGAGCCAAAACTGTGATTTAATTTAATCCAAATATTCACGAAGGCAATTTTGGTGATGGCAACTCTACTTACCGCGCGTTTAGAATGCAACTGACTCAATTTGAAATATTCTTATTTCAAAACTTAAATTCGGATTGAGCCAGTTTCATCCTAAATGTGCGCACGAAATCACGACATAACGGGTCTGCTGCCGTAGACAAAAATATAAAAAAGTGGTAATCACATCACCCGTCAAGCAGGCCCGCCACGCTCCCAGTTTGCACCTTTACAATAACGTGTTTCCAATTGTAATTGTTACAACCAGCCCGTAATAAGGGCTGAAACAGATTGTCTGAAGATATTGCCGACAATTACGACGGCGAATTTCGGCAAAGCCGCGGCTGAGTCGCAATTTTCGCCTAATGAAGATTTATACTGCACTGTGGAACGGAGAATGATACGGGGAAGGTAATAAAGAAACTTATTTGAAAACAAGTTTTTTATTCTTGCGTTTTGAGTAGGTACGTATTTTAAATGCTGGCCATGTCAAGTGTGAGTTCTTTTGTTACTGAACGTATGGATAAAATTTGGTAAGAACGTAACTACATAAATCGACAAATTATTTCGGGAATAATACACAGGTATTTTTATGACGATATTCCCACGTGATCGGGATGTAAGCAAGTAAAACCTCAAAAACGCCACCACTAATTCTAGAGATGACAAATTTATCACGGGTCTTAATAAGACATCGTAATTGAACACCGTGACGTGAAATTTAGGAAAATCGCATAGCGTCAATTCAACTGCTAGAGCTAATGGTTTACACGAGCAAAATCGCGGGTAAAAGTCAGTAACCGTATAAACAAGTGAGATTTCCATACCCTTACAAAGTGACACGAATTTCCATATTCGGTCGGTCGGATATTTGGTCGAGTCCGCGTATCCCCACTGTATGTGCGTGATAAAAGCTCTATCACAATTTTGAGAATAATTCTTGCCAGCTATGTACTCTCCAGACCATGTACTCGTATCTACGTTATTCATACGCATACCAGCCCTCAAAAAGTTGTCCAAGCTCGCACCTCTGAGATTTTTGAATTTACGAGCGCACTTCATTTGTTATTTATGATGAGCTTTTCGGTAAAGAAAAACATGTATTTCGGCGGAAAAAGAGATGCACGCAACATACCGTGTCCGATAAAAACGTGTCATGTCAGTTTATTTAATATTTAGTGCTGGCCATAAATTTCATCCTTTATTTTTTATTTTTTTGAGGAACAGTGTATGTCATAATTTTCGTATTATTTTAATAAATCTTATACTTGAAGTATTTTTAAGTATTCTGCCGTTTTTCCCGAAACTTAGTTACGTATTATTATGTTCAGATGCGCCTTTTTTACTGATTCGGAATATGCATGTACTCGTAACTCAGTTTGGCACCCCGATTAATAGCTGCGATCTGGGTGATATTTGTAAATACAGGTTTTTAGATCTAAATGAAATTAGTGTATTTTTTATATTTTTTTACGAACCTTTTAGTTAATTCCTGAATATTTTTCTTGTGTCCCATTAAAAAAAAAAACAATTTCGAAATAAAATGGCACATGCTTTTTTTTCATATGACGGCAGTAATTATTGATCTAATCTACTAGGTTTTTAAATTGCCACGTAATAGTTTATATGTATTTGCCGAATTATGGGTGAGTAAGTATTCAAACTTGACGGCGACTGGGATTTTTTGTGGCAAAGGCAACCCATAATAATGGAATGGAAGGAGGTTGATAGCAGTAGTTACCTTGAAGCTGCTGAGCCATCATTCTCAGAGATGTTCGCAAAGGAGCTTTTTAATACGAAAGTAGATATTAATTAAGCTTTTTCTTTGAATAGCCTTTCGCTGTTAGCAATAAATGGCTTTTAAAGTTTAATATTAAATTCAAAAGCGCTCAACTACAGTGTAGTTTACTCGGCAATGCAAAGGATAGTCTACTAAACTTTGGACTTAAGACGCGAAGTAGAAAATTCCGTCTTTTTTCCGCTCAAAAGAAATTCTACATTTCAGGATTCCTTGCCTTTAAAAAAATAAGTACCTATGTTCATTTCTGTACACTTTATCGATTTAGACCGACGTACATTTTTTTAATAGGAAATTATTTTTTTTCTAATTTACTTTAAGAATGTTTTTTATTGTTTTTTTAACCCCCGACACAAAAAGAGGTGTGTTATAAGTTTGACCGCTATGTGTGTGTGTGTGTGTGTGTGTGTGTGTGTGTGTGTGTGTGTGTGTGTGTGTGTGTGTGTGTCAGTCTGACTGTGTGTCTGTCTGTGGCACCATAACACTAAAAGGGGTGAACCGATTCAGATGCGGTGTTTTTTATTTGAAAGCTGGTTTCTTGGCGATGGTTCTTTCTTAGATATATTTTATCAATATCGGTTTAGCCGTTTCAAAGTTATAAGCTCTTTTGTCAGCTGCAGAAGGGATCTTAGGTGCATAATGGTCATTTACTTTATTTAGAAACAATATGTCAAATTGCATGCTTAGTATTTTTGTATACCTAGTAAATAATAATGCATGAATATAACTAATTAGATGTAAGACACAAGGTGTATCAAGAGCATTCGAACTGCCAACAAACTGCTACGCAGTTTGGCAGTACAGTTAATTTATGAAAAAATGTATGTGTCAATAATTCTGAAAATAAACGATAATAATAATAATATGCGATCAAATTGCGTTGGGGGTTTTTAAAATTTTTAATTTATAGTTATTAAATGAAACCTTACCTAAAGAACAGATAAGCATAAACTTACTATTTATAATAAAAAAAATATAATCATAATTCAAATTTCGTACATAATAAAAAAATTCACTCCACTTTATTTAATAAAATTCCAGAACCAGTTACTTTAATGTCAACATAATATGCCACTAAAATTTTCACAAGCTACTAAAACGCTTTGGAAACTCGAAAGTTCGTTTAGCCTTAAAAAGGGGCGGAAACTATTACACCGAACGGCACGGTGGACCAAGAATCCAATTACAAAGTAAACGAATTTCCCTTTCCAAGAGCAATCTACGACAAATGAAGATATACGACCAACGGAGGAATAGATATAAGAGCTTAGTAGTAAGTACTGTATGTATAGGATCTTGACCTGTATGACCAGTAGGTACTGTTCCTGTAAGTAAGGTAGCTCAAAAGGAAAAATTTCACATTAAGAGTGAGGCTAAACGAACGTAATTTTTTGAGTTGTGAGTCGCGTATTTTCGTCTGCGTAATTCTGCTTTTATACTAAAGTCCTGTTTATATAAAACTCATTTTGTGTCGCAGTGTGGCACACTGGACTTTTTATAAAATTGAATGCAGCAGAAATTACGCGACTGAAAATACGCGCTCACAACTCATAAAAATTACTTACGTTATTTTGCCCTCACCCTTATACATAGGTCCACTAGGTTGTCCCTTTGACGGTCAGTATTTTTTTGTGTATATAACCCGCCCTTAATTTAGTATTTTTTTTATTGACCACATGCAATCACCACGCCCTTATACCAGCAGTATCTGAGAAACTGGTATATTTTTTAAAACATAAACAACATAACATAGACGTCGTAAATATTGTTTAAACGGTTTTATCGTCCAACAATAAATAAGTAAAGAAGTATAGGAACATAAAAGGTCAATCTTTACGTATTTTTAAGACTAAAAATACACCCATCCATCGTTCTAAATTTAAATTTTATCCACAAACGCTACCAAGTGGACAACATAATGGAATTCTTTCACCACGAGCCCGACCTGTGACACACTTGCCGTGACGGATTGCGGCGGTTTTTTCTTTAATTAAACTTGTCTTACTATACGACGCAGATATATTGTAGCGCATACTGAAAAATACGAAGTAAATCCTGGAGAATTTTCCTACAAAAACTTTTAAAAAATCAAGTAAAGAACGTTGTTTAAAAATTAATTCAAAGTAGCTCTCTTTACACCTAAAAATGAGTGAAAATCACGAATGTTTAAAACAGTACACCTAAAAATGTTCAATAAAATTGAGGTTAGTGTGCCTAATCCTAAGTAGAAACGTATATAGAAATTATGTACGCTAAAAAAAAATCATGTGTAATGAAACATTATGTACTCACCTTAATTAGTCCACAATTAAAAACAAAACCAAAATCACCATAAACAAATAGAAAAAAAAACCGAACTGGCACAGAGAACGCAATCCGGCTCCTCGAACACGGCACTTCACTCAAAAAGTTACAACTGGCAACTTGGACATCTGTGACGGCGGCGATTAATTTGAATTAGTTCGAAATTCGAATCCGGCGCGCGGGAAAGCGTCCCCAAGCGTGCGCTTAGGTTAGTCTTTGAACGGAACTGAAGGACGTCGCGTCTGAATGGCACTCCGTCTCGTCATGCGCGCGACGCCTGAATGAATCTTTTTAACGGACTTTCAGCTTTTTCACACTCGCGCTGGAAAATATTTTCGCCCACCCCAGGTTTCGTAAAAGGGTGCGATAAAAAATTCTAAGGCAAGTAGCGCTGTGACAATCTAATAATGACTGCCTACCTTCCTTTTTCTGGCATTACGTTTACAAGAGAATGTTTAACAAGTGTGTGGGGGATGCTTCGCGCTTCTACTTGGTCTAATGAAATGGAGACAAATTTAAAAAAATATTTTTGAAACGGTGATAAGTAGTGAGTAGTAGATAGATAAAGATAAAGTATGGTCAACCTAAAAGTGGTTTCACATAAGCGAAAATAGCCATTGATGTTTTAAACTGTACAAGTGACATACTCGTAAACCCTAAGGGAGGTAATAGTACATTGTGCATCAAGGGCCGTAAGAAGGAGATTACTAACGAGAGCCTATTAGAAGCCCGACGCCGGAGTATCATAAGCGGCGGTGATCGCGCGCGCGGCGGTGATCGCGCGCGCGGCGGCGGCGAAGGCGCGCGTAGCGGTGAGGGGTCACGCGTTCGCGAGCGCGCATGGGCGACGGATTCGTGCGACGGCGATGGCGTTCGCGGCGAGGCACCGGCTGTCCCTGACGCGGCGGGCGTGTGCACGAGCCAGCGCGCCACGCGCGCCGAAACTCCTCTCGCGACACTCGCTACCGCGTCCATGTGCTCCTCTTCCTCCTGTACCTTCAGCTCCGCCATGTCAAGAGCGAGCTTCTTTTTAATTAGGCCTTCTTTGAGTTTAGCCACCTCGAGCTCCGCTTCATACTCGGCGCGTATTCGTAGTGCTTCAAGCGTAGCCTGGCTGAGTCTCGACGTGTGACTGGCGCTGCTCCTCGCTCGTACGGTGCGCTCTGAAGCCGGCGTCCTCATTTCCAACGGCGGTAATTCATCTCCGTGGTCGCTGATGTGACCACCCCCGTGGAGGCACGCGCGGACTGTAGAGGCGACGTGTGCTGTAGCGAGTCGGCGCCCGAAGGAGTCTCCACACCTGAGTCTGCTATCTCTGCCGGTTTCGTTAACTCCGCAGCTCTCGTTTCACTACGCGTTTTACGTTTACAACTGCCGTGGTCACTCATAGCTGCCTAATTTACTTCATCCGAACTCGTAAGGACCAGTTTTGTAATAGAAGGGCGGGGTTGTTGTAAGAAGTAAATATGACGACCTACGTTCCCTCTGACGTCGACGCTCGCCGCCAATGGAAGAAGGCGAATGCTCTTGCTGAGATGTTCTGGCGGCGGTGGAGCAGAGAATATCTGCCCACTCTCCAAAGACGACAGAAGTGGGCAACGGCAACAGACTCTGTCAAAGTGGGTGATGTAGTGGTGGTGTGTGACGGCAAACAGCCGCGTAATATGTGGCCCCGTGGCATGCCTGCAGGGTCTGCATGCCTGCTGGCTACCTGCAGCTCCGCACATGGGCGGTGCGTGGGAGCGCCTTATCCGGTCAGTAAAGAATGCTCTTAACGCCACATTGAAAGAACGAGCGCTGTCTGAAGAAGTTCTTCACACTGTCCTGTTAGAAGCGGAGCTGGTTGTGAATAGCCGTCCGCTCGCCTATGTTGCAGCTGATCACGACGAGCCGGTCGTGCTCACCCCAAATCATCTACTGCTTGGGACAGCGACGGGTGAGACACCAAGCGGCGCAAGGCAAGTATGGCAGAGTCACTGCTGAGTGATGCAGCCAACTCGAGATGAATGGCGCGTGTGGCAAGGCATGTAAACAACACGCCCCACCGTTTCTCTCGACGCCGTCCAATGGTAATCATCATAGGGCCGAAATAATCGATCCCGCTGTTAACAAATGCTCGGCGTGTCGTGGTAAGTCTGACGAGCGGTAAGTCGCCCATCTTCGGTGGGCTCGGCCGCGCGCGCTGCACGCGACAGAACTGGCAGCGCGCAACGACGGTTTTCACAGTAGGCCGAAGACAGATTACCCAAAATCTCTCTCGCAAGTTTTTGACGACAGTCTCGTGGTTGGCGTGCAGCGCACGTTCATGGTAGTGCTGCACTAACAGCCGCGTGATGCAACATCTGCCGTCGAGAATCACGGGGTGTCTCTCATCGAAAGACAGTTCGGTTGAAGCCCCAAGACGACCCCTGACACGGAGCAGCTCATCCTCATAGACCATGGGGTCGAGCATCAGCAAGCGGCTCGACTTAGGTAGTGAGCGCCCAGCCCGTAGCGCGCTCAGCTCTTCAGGAAAGGAGCGAGCCTGCGACTGTTTCAGCAGAAAGCGTTCGGCCTCCTGTAATGTCTTCATGGTGATCTCGCTTACCGCTGTCTTCTCTTTGGTTCGGCACGCTCTTATAAAGGCAAGCACGCGTGCAGTAACGCGCACAGCCCGCGTCCACGTGGAGTAGCGCGCCACATCGATGAGAGGCTGGCTGGTCTCAGCTACCACATGCGCTCTTTCTAAGCGCTCCGGGTCGTCAGCGGGGAACTCGTCACGGCTCCAGCTCGGCCATGGTACCTGTGGATCACAAAGAAAGGGGGGACCCGAAAGCCACATGCCTCTGTCATTAGGCCAGTCCATCCTGGTCGCCTCATCAGCAGGATTCGATTCGGAAGGCACCCAGTGCCAGTTGCCTCGCTCACTTAAGTTGTCGATCTCTGCTAACCTATGTGAAACGTATTTTTGGTAGTCTCGCGCGTCTGAATTTATCCACATCAGGACCGTCTTTGAATCAGTCCAGAGGTACTGGTTGGTGATAGCGAAGTCTACTTCAGATTTTATTGTCACTGCCAATCTACATGCCAACACCGCGGCCTGTAATTCGGGCGTGGAATGGACACCACTTTCACGGGAGCTACTCGTGCTTTTCCCGCCACCATAGCACATACCCTATCGCCACTACTATCAGTGCCTACCAGAAATCCTACAGCAGCGTAAGCCTTTTCGCTCGCATCTCCGAAGACATGAAGGTCTACCCCCGCTGTCCGCTGCAGACCGTACCACCGAGGTACAGCTACACTAGATAGAACTTTCAATTTATCTAACCATTGAAACCAGATAGAAGCCTCAGCGTCCTTGATGCACTCGTCCCACAAAATACCTGACTGCCAAACGCTCTGCATGAGGACACGCGACTGCACTATGCATGGGTATACTAGCCCAAGTGGGTCAAAGATGCTCATTATAAATTTGAGAAACTGACGCTTGGTAGGTTTGATCTGACCTTCAACTAATTCCGCCGGCAAGCGTTTAAACGACAAATCAAATTTCATACAGTCGCTTGACGGACACCAGATCATACCTAACGATACTCCCCGCCCTTCTATTACATTGATATTATTACCAAAAACGTCACTGTGCTCGTCAGCAGTGTTCGCCCATGGCACTATTTGACTGGACCATTACTGGAATACGATTATCCGTCTGGTTTTCAGAATACCTATAAATAAATACCTGTAAATTATTAGTCACTTTCAAACTGTCGAATGTTTTTTCTCAACACGGATTGAATGTGACATGTGCCGTTTACATGTTTTTTAACTCACCAAAAGTTTTTAAAAATGTAATTTTTGTGCATTTTTTTCTGTCCGTACCTTTTGTTGACTGCTACAAGTTTCAAGTCGATGCCATTAAAATCATTCCGTCGTCTTCTGCAGAGACTATTGACCTATGACATACCTGTATGATATACCTGATTATTGTATTGTCACCGGACTTACATAAGTAGATATGTCACAGCTCAATCGTATACCAGGTGGTCGAAAATGGGCTGCAAATTTTGAAATCACAAGTTACCTAAAACAAACTTAGATACGAAAGTTATTTATTTATTCATTTACAAGTCATGTTCATCACCTACATTAACAGTTATAGTTGCAAGTTTAATAAAAGCCAGGTGGCATTCAGGGCCGGATTCACCATTAGGCAGAATAGACCTAGGGGCCCCGCATCGGAAGGTCCCCGCGCGCGCACAAAATGTTTCATAGAGTGAGAATTTGTATTCTCAATGACAATAAGTAGGTTGACGTCTCTCAATGAGAGTAAAACATAGATGGCGCTGTATTACTGCAGAATGTGATTATTTAACAGACTGAGATGTGCGATGGATAGGAAAAATTTGTGTCTAAACTCCTGACCAGTGGTGGTATAGGGGAATAGCACGCGGCACGGAATGCTGAAGACCTGGGTTCGATTCCCAGCGCTGGTGTTTTTTCTGGGGTTTTTTCTGTGCATCCATGTTTCAGTTTGTATTTAGTATGAAATAATAAGTAGGTACTATTAATTTTTATCGACGCGTGCTGGCAGTGGATTTGATTGAATTTGAAATTGAATAGAGCTGATGATCTTGACCCGCAGAAAAGGGGCCCCGTTATGGTTAAATCCGGCTTAGGTGGCATTCCACAGGTTAAACAAACTACTAAACAATGTTACACGTCGAATTATGATAATGATTATGTCTGATGAATTCAGGCACTCAAATTAGCCTAAGTACCTATTTAAAAGTAGAGTTTTCAGATAATAAAATGAGGAATGAGTCGATATCCACATCACTACCGTTCGTTCAAGATTCGTCCGCGAGTACGTAGTTATTTACATACCTATAGAAACAACGTAAGTAATTAGTGCTCATCGCCAGTGGGGCTATCCGAAATTTGAAATTCGAAGTTCGTTCATGCCGTCCCTCTCATTTTCTTGTTAAATACTATTAGCGTGAGCGAGAAGACACGATGCGATGTTCGAATTTTGAACTTCGTGTTTGTGGCCAGCAAGATAGTCACTAGTGTTGAAAAACAATCGTTATTCAAATTCAATTTACCGTTATGCTTGCACTACACGATGAGCATACATCGTTATCGCGGGGGCAAAAACGATTTGACAGTACTGAAAGATTATGAAAATTAGCAATAACAGAAGCGACACTGATATCGAGCAACATTTATGACCAAGAGTTCAAAATTGATCAACTATATTACTAATATCAGACCTCCATACTTGACTTGATTACTAATACATACATAAAAAAGATTAATTACGCAATCGCAGCGTCAAACTCTTCAGCCACTTTTCTTGCTTGACATTGTCATTTATTAATTATTCTTGATTATTCGTAATAATAACTGTGTTTACAACATAATTATTTGTGATCTATTACGAAATCCAAATAAAATCCGAGTAAATATACGTTAATAAAAATTACACCATTGCTGGCTTATTATTCAAGTAGACACATTGACTTCTATGTATGTAAACGTTTAAACAGTAAGTATAAGGCAAATTTGATTGACCTTTTCCAGCGAAAACTTTAATGTTACTAAAACTTCTTAGATGCTTAGAACTTGTAGGCAGAATATATCCGTATACTAAACACACACATTCTATTATACAGGGTGTTTGGTAGCTACGTGCAAAGCTTTAAGGGGGTGATAGCCAAGGTATTTTTGAACATTTTTATCCATATATGTCTTAGCCGAAATTTGTTTTTTTTTTTTAATTGAAGACTTACAAATTTTAGGAAAATACCCATAATTTGATAGTCACGAGTCAATATTGCCCCCATGAGCGTTAATTTGGAAATTTTAAATATGGCATAGAAAAATGACGTAGACTTGTCTTTTTCACATGTTATTTACTAGTAAAATTTCAAGACTAGTGCATTCTTAGCGAGTGCTCCCTGAGTTAGGTTTTTACTTTTTATCTCAGATTTAGCAAGCAATGTAAATGAGTGATATCTTAAAAGAAAGAACAATAAACAGGCATGTTTCTAAAAATGTTTGAACATTTCAAGGAATTTTTTTTATTTTTTTTTTATGGCAGAGATAAATGACTCTGTTCCAACCTAAGACATATTTAGTTTTTTTTTTTTTTTTATGTTTGATAGGCCAGACAAACGAACTAGTGGGTCACCTGATGTTAAATGATCACCACTGTCCATAGACACCCACAGCGCTTTACGCGCTGCTAGTGCGTTGTCGGCCCTAAAAGGGAGAGGAAAAAGGAAAGGGAATAGAGGATGGGGAGAGGTATTGGGCCCCCGGCGCTCTCACTGACCGTACGAAACGCAGCAGGAGCACTGCTGCTTCACGCCGGTGTTCTGTGAGAGGGTGGTACTGCCCCGGACGAGCTGGCCCATTCGTGATGTAGCGCTAGCTACAACATGGCTCTACCACTACTTTAGTTTAGTAATTTCTAATGCCTCCATTTTGTTTTTTTGGCAAGAAAGACACCTAAAAATTATTTCATTTGGTCCAATACACATTAAACTATCTGAAATAAAAGATTTGGTTTCCAAATTAACGCTCATTGGGGCAATATTGACTCGTGACTGTCAAATTCTGGGTATTTTCCTAAAATTTCTAAGTCATCAATTTAAAAAAAATATCAAATTTCGGCTAAGACATATATGGCTAAAAATGTTCAAAAATACCTCGGCTATCACCCCCTTAAAGCTTTGCACGTAGCTACCAAACACCCTGTATATGTTCTTTAACTGATTTGTTCTTGCTAACGAGATAACGATGTGCCATCGCGATGGTCCCCCGTGAGGAGGGCGTAGTGGTGTCGGATGGCTTATGCCGCGTGCGATGGTCGTGGAATGGCTTCGGTGTCGGTTTTGACCGCACATCAAAAGAATCAAAAGATCACACCTGAACGTCACAATCTTGTAGGTAGATGCGTTGCAGCCTCACTGGGCCATCGCAACGATCATATTTAATGGCCCATCGTGTAGAGGAGGTATTACACGCGATGTCCTTGGTTAAGTATGTGTTATGTATGACCGAGAGACGGGGCTAATTCGAAGTTTATATCCGTCCCTTTCAATCTCCTATTAAATGTTATTAGTGTGAGCGGGGTGGCACGACACGAAGTTCGCAAATCAAACTTCGCAGTAGGTATAAGACCAAGAAGCCAACAGCTCTCGCAAAGAGAGCTCTCGAATAATAATTCAATCATCACCATCTCGTCATGTATAATGTCCTACTGCTGGGCCCAGGCCTCCTTGTAGTTCCCACACGGGCCCAGTGCGGATTGGGAACTTCACACACACTTCAATTTCTTCGCAGGTGTGTGCAGATTTCCTCGCTGCGTTTTCCTTCACCGTTAAGTTCATGGTAATATAATTTCGCTCGTGAATTCTGAAAAACTTAAGAGGAGCGAGTCCGGGTTTGAACCCGCGACCCGGCTTGAGACGTCATAGCACCACTAGGCTACCACGACGGCCATTTTCTTATTTTTAACCCCGACACAAAAAGAGGGGTGTATGTGTGTGTGTCTATGGCATCGTAGCTCTTGAACGGGTGAACCGATTTCGATGCCGTTTTTTTATTTGAAAGCAGGTTTCTCGGCGAAGGTTCTTAGACATGTTTCATCAAAATTGATGCAGCCGTTTCAAAGTTATCAGCTCTTTTGTTAGCTGCTGAAGGAATCTTAGACGCATAATGGACATTTACTTTATTTTCAAACATAGGTGTGACCTAATTGCGTTGGGGGTTTATAATTTTTAACCGACTTCAAAAAAAAGAGGAGGTTCTCAATTCGTCTGTATGTTTTTTTTTTTGTATGTTTGTTACGCGATTACTCCCTCAATTGTGAACCGATTTTCAAAATTCTTTTTTTGTTTGAAAGAGTATACTCCTGAGGTGGTCCCATTGGCACCAAATCAAGATCTGATCATGGGATCCTAGAGAAATCGAGGGCAACCTTCAAATTTTACAGGCAAACCTATGGTGATTTTAGCATTTTTAGCATCAAGTGAAGTATTTGCATTCAGAAAGTATCATTTGGTAAACTGGACCTGCTGAAGAAGACTGTAGATGGCCAACGGAACTCCTCAACGGGTCAAATCTTGCAAGTTAAATTTGAACCGGTTTCCAATTGAGCTGAAATTTTGCAGGCATATGTAAATTGGATGACGATGCAATATTATTATGACATGGAGCTGATCTGATGATGGAGCTGAAAGATGGCCATAGAAACTCTGTAATAAAGCGATACGACCGCATTGAGTTTGGGCTCATTTGATTTGTCTTGACGAGTACTTTGATCCTAGATGGTAACTATAGGATCTGAAGATGGAGTTAGAAGGTGACCATAAGAACTCCGTAATAAAACGACATAACCCCATCGAGTTTGAGCTCATTTGATTCGTCTTGAAGAGTACTTTGGTAACCAGGGTCAAAAAGTACAGTCAGCAAAGAGTGCCTGTTGTATCGCATAATGTTGATTGTTCTAAAAATTTCTGGCCAAGAATGTTTGGCATACTGTTGAAAGTCCTAAAGCATATTTGTTCGTTCTTTATTGATAACAAGAACATCGGATTACCTACAATATTAATTGGCCAAAGCAGTCCTAAGAGTTGTGTAAATCATTCACCTAAACTATAAGTAGGTATGGCACCTACAAAGAAAAGGGGGCAATAAAAAATACCTACAAACCACCTCCCGTTTAACTTGGTTAGGTTCGTTAGTTACCTTGAGCTCTTTAAAGCGGAATAGAGGGGGGGCTCGGGGGGCGGAGCCCCCCGCTAAAAAAAATACTGTCAAACCGCCTCCCGTTTAACCTTACCAGATTCGTTAGTTACCTTGCGTCTCTCAGAGTTAAAATTGAAGCCTTGGTACTGGAAGGGGGGCTCGGGGGGCGGAGCCCCCCGTAATATAAGACACCTTCAATCCACCCCCTGTTTAACCTGGTTAGGTTCATTAGTTCTCTAGTATCTTACGTCACTCAGAGTGGAAATTGAAGCCCCGCCCTTCGAGGGGGGGGGGGGCTCGGGGGGCGGAGCCCCCCGCAATAAAAAATATTCTTACACCACCTCCCGTTTAACCTGGTTAGATTCGTCAGTTATCTTGCGTCCCTCAGAGTGGAAATAGAAGCATCGCTACTGGAAAGGGGGCTCGGGGGGCCGAGCCCCCCGTAATAAAAAAAAAAACCTTTAAACCATCCTTCGTTTAACCTGGTTAGGTTCGTTAGTTACCTTGCGCTCTTTAAAGCGGAATAGAGGGGGGCTCGGGGGGCGGAGCCCCCCGCTAAAAAAAATAGTGTCAAACCGCCTCCCGTTTAACCTTACCAGATTCGTTAGTTATCTTGCGTCTCTCAGAGTTAAAATTGAAGCCCTGGTTCTGGAAGGGGGGCTCGGGGGGCGGAGCCCCCCGTAATATAAAACACTTTCAATCCACCCCCTGTTTAACCTGGTTAGGTTCATTAGTTCTCTAGTATCTTACGTCACTCAGAGTGGAAATTGAAGCCCCGCTCTTCGAGGGGGAGGCGGGGCTCGGGGGGCGGAGCCCCCCGCAATAAAAAATATTCTTACACCACCTCCCGTTTAACCTGGTTAGATTCGTCAGTTATCTTGCGTCCCTCAGAGTGGAAATAGAAGCAACGCTAATGGAAAGGGGGCTCGGGGGGCGGAGCCCCCTGCAATAAGAAATACCCTCAAACCACCTCCCGTTTAACCTGGTTAGGTTTGTTAGTTATCTCGTATCCCTCAAAGTGGAAATAGAAACCTCGGTCCCGGTAGAGGGGCTTGGGGGCGGAGCTCCCGTAATAAAAAAAAACCTTTAAACCACTTCTCGTTTAACCTGGTTAGGTTAGTTAGCTACCTTGGATCCCTCAAAGCGGCCCCCCGCTATAAAAATACTGATGATATGGTTCCAGCGGAAGACCAGCGTCAGCTGCATAGCCGACATCATGCTGAGTTGGGACCATTTCGTGATAATGTTGTATCTGTTACCGTTCTTTCACCTGTTAATTTAAGATTATGTCACGAATAAATATTTTTTCTTTCTTTCTTTCTTTTTTCTTTCTGATAAACCACCTCCGATTTAACCTGGTTATATTTGTCAGTTATCTTGCATTCCTCAGAGTGGAAATAGAAGCCTCGGTACCGGAAGAGGAGCTTAGGGGGCGGAGCCCCTCGTAATAAAAAAATCCTTTGAAACCACCCCTCATTTAACCTGGTTAAGGTTAGTTAGCTACATTGCATCCCTCAAAGTGGAATTAGCAGCCGCGTTCTTGGAGGAGGGCTCGGGGGGCGGAGCCCCCCGCAATAAAAAATACAGACAAACTACCTCCCATTTAACGTGGTTAGATTCGTCAGTTATCTTGCGTCCCTCAGAGTGGTAATAGAAGCCTCGCTAATGGAAAGGGGGCTCGGGGGGCGGAGCCCCCCGCAATAAGAAATACCCTCAAACCACCTCCCGTTTAACCTGGTTAGGTTTGTTAGTTATCTCGTATCCCTCAAAGTGGAAATAGAAACCTCGGTCCCGGTAGAGGGGCTTGGGGGCGGAGCTCCCGTAATAAAAAAAACCTTTAAATCACTTCTCGTTTAACCTGGTTAGGTTAGTTAGCTGCCTTGCGTCCCTTAGGGTGAAAATAAAAGCCCCGCTCTTGGAGGGGGGGGGGGCTCGGGGGCAGAGACAACCCGCAGTAAAAAATCTGTTAAACCATCTACCGTTTCATTTGGTTAGATTCGTCAGTTATCTTGCGTCCCTCAGAGTGGTAATAGAAGTTTTGATACCGGAACGGGGGGCTCGGGGGGCAGAGCCCCCCGCAAAAAAAAACCTTCAAACCATTCCTTGCTTAACCTGCTTAGGTTCGTTAGTATCTCGTATCCCTCAGATTGGAAGTGGTAGGCTTGCTACCAGAGAGTTGGCTCGGGGAGCGGAGCCCCCCTGCAATAAAAAAATACCTTCAAACCATCCCACGTTTAACCTGCTTAGGTTCGTTAGTTACCTTGCGATCCTCAAATCGGAAACAGAAGCTGGGCTTCGTCTACTGGCTACGCCTACGCATCTTTTTTATACAAAAGCAAGTAAAAAGCCAAAAATAAAAAATTTTAAATAAAAAATAGAACCGCCTTCAAAAACACCCAAAAAATATTATTTAAAAATTTAACCGACTATAATGAGCATTATAATATCTTTCTACTAATCTGTTTGAAGTCGGGCCTCAGCTCGAGACAGCAGGAGTGGACCTAGTAATTAAATTAATAAATAAATATCCCGGGACAATTCACACCAATCGACTTAGTCTCAAAGTAAGAAAAGCTTGTGTTATGGGTACTAGGCAACGGATAAACATACTTATATAGATAGATACATACTTAAATACATATTAAACACCCAAGACAAACATTCGTGTTTTTCATACAAATATCTGCCCCAACGCGGGGACCGAACCTGGGACCTCAAGCTTTATAGTAGTAATTTAACTTACCTACATAGATAGATACCTACTATCTATTGGGCGTCTACTACTCCTGCTAGCTCGAGCTGAGGCCCGACTTCAAACAGATTAGTAGAAAGATATTATAATGCTCATTATAGTCGGTTCAATTTTTAAATAATATTTTTTGGGTGTTTTTGAAGGCGGTTCTATTTTTTATTTAAAATTTTTTATTTTAATTTATAAGTATTTATAATAAAGTTAATTTAATAATGGACACCAAGCACAGAATAGTTCAAATCACTGGCTCACAAATCTGCATCTAGCAGAATTTCATGTACTAAGTAAATCACATTTGAAATTTACCACGAGCTTCGGTGAAGGACAACTTTGTGAGGAAATCCACTAATGACGGGTTTTGATTAAAAAAAACCGGCCAAGAGCGTGTCGGACACGCCCAAGATAGGGCTCCGTAGCCATTACGAAAAAATCAAGTAATATTTTTCTAAGGATTTCGTATGTGTACGGAATCTTCCAAGTTAGGTATCGTCAATACTTTGAAAAAAGCTCGTATCTCAAAATCGTTAATCTGGCAAAGTGAACTTTATTACGCGCGTATCAAGGTTCAGTTTTGTTTACATGCTGATTTGAGATACGAGTTTTTCAAAGTAGTGAAGGTATGTTTAATACCTTAGGCTACTATCTAATACCTTTAATCTAATCTAATACCTTTAAACGAGCAATTCTTGTATATATATATATAATCAGGATCTCGGAAACGGCTCCAACGATTTCGATGAAATTTGGTATGTGGGGGTTTTCGGGGATGAAAAACTGATCTAGCTATGTTTCATTTTCAGAAAATCGCTTTTACTCGTGTTTTCCGGCTATTTTTGTTAGCATTAGAATATAAAGCTAAATTTCGCCGACTTCGAGCAGATCATAATGGCACATTAGAAATCGGGTGGTCGCGGATCCAGCCGACCTCGGTTCGATACCACGTTTTTTTTCAAGATTTTTAGTTTTTTTTTTAAGTTTATTTTTTATGAGAAAACGTCAAGTTTCTTCTTTTGTGAGAAAAAGTTTTCTTTTTTGTGAGAAAAAGTTATTTTTTTGCGAGAAAAAGTTACTTTTTTGTTAGAAAAAGTATTATAGGGAACGTGCGTGCAGTAACTATAGGCGGCAGCACTAATGCGACAGAAGATACACTATGCGGACAGTAAAACAAACTTATCAAGGTAAAACATTCAAATTGATGGCACCCTTATGGCACCAGTTGGCAGCACCGTCTATGTGCACGTTCCCTATTGGGAGCACAGAACAGGAAAAGCCGGTTGTCTGTAAAGTCGGTTTACGGACGATAGTTTAACGTGACTCACCCCTCCACCCCCTCCGGTGTTTTTGTCAAATATCTTGAAAACGGTGCATCCTACGGCAAAATCAATGAAATTTTCATCCCCCCTTTAGTACCCCCGCGCTCCCTCCCCCGCATCCCCTCCCCCCCACCCCTCCGGTGTATATAATCAGGATCTCGGAAACGGTTCCAACGATTTCGATGAAATTTGGTATTTGGGGGTTTTCGGGGATGAAAAATTGATCTAGCTTGGTCTTATCTCTGGGAAAACGCTTGGTACCGAGTTTCTGCCCGAGCAGAGCTCGGTCGCCCAGGTACTTTACTCTTAAACTACAAATAATTTGTCCACCTAACAGTTTAGATTTTAGAGGAGCCGGACGGTCGATTTTAATGAAAATTTTCACTTTAAAGTTGAATATTTCGCAAACAAATAACTGAATACAAAAATCATGTAAGCAAACCCCGCAATGGTTTTAAAAGACCTATCCAACGATACCCCACACTATAGGGTTAGTCGAGAAAAAAAAAATCACCCCCGCTCTACGTCTATGGGAGGTACCCTAAAAAAATTTTTTTAGTTTTTTTTTTTAACCACTTTGTCGGCGTGACTAATATATATATATTCATGCCAAATTACAGTTTTCTAGTACTAACAGTCTCTGAGCTTAGCCGCGGACAGACAGACAGACAGACGGGCAGACATGGCGAAACTATAAGGGTTCCTAGTTGACTACGGAACTACGGAACCCTAAAAATGAGAATCGTCCGAGGCGACAGACCCCTCAGATCGCGAGGCCGTGACGTGAGCGAGGGCCCGTTTCGAACCCACACCTAGCTACACGGTTGTGTAGTCTTTTTGAGCACCACAACCGCTCATTGTTTTGCTACTAACTGCTGCACGATGAAGACCGGCGCAGATACGCACACGCACCAGTTGCGATAAATGAAACTAAGAAATATGACGCATTTGATGCGTGCACATGGTGTGCCATCTTTCTTACAGTTTCATTCATTACAACTGGTGCGTGACACGCACACGCATCTGGTCTGGGCCGGCCGTGATCATTTTTGAACTACAAAACCCGTAAATTACACACATTTAGGGGGAAGGGTAGCGAGTTATTTGGCACACTGACAAAATAGGTAATTGCGATTTTCATCCAATTGGCTATAAACGAGCAATAAAATTCTTAGTACTTAGGCCATTGTTCGGGCTAAAACTTGAAAAACACGCGTTTTCTCAGATAAGACTAAGCTAGATCGATTGTTCGCCCCCGAAACCCCCAATCTCATTGAAGTCGTTGAGCCGTTACGAGATCCCCGAAATGAATAAATATACAAGAATTGCACGTTTTATAAATCCTATTTTATGTGACATCGTATGCCGAAAGAAAAAACTTGCATTCTAGTCTCATCATCATCATTTCAGCTGAAAGACGTTTACTGCTGAACATAGGCCTCCCGCAAGACTCGCCAAACAGATCGGCCCTGCGCCATCCGCATCCAATGCGTTCCCGCCACCTTCACCAGGTCGTCGCTCCATCATCATTTAGACGGCCGGATAGCCTAGTTGTTAGAGAACCTGACTACGAAGCTTGAGGTCCCGGGTTCGATTCCCAGTCGGGGCAGATATTTGTGTGAAAAATACGAATATTTGTGCTCGAGTCTTGGATGTTTAATATGTATTTAAGTATGTATCTATCTATATAAGTATGTTTATCCGTTGTCTAGTACCCATAGTACAAGCGTTGCTTAGTTTGGGACTAGGTCAATTGGTGTGAATTGTCCCGTGGTATTTATTTATTATTTATCGTTGGAGGCCTACTTGCAATGCGTCTTCCGGCCGGCGGACGCCACTCGAGAACCCCTATCGAGTACGGACTCATTCGACTCGTCCCCGTATATAATATTACTCTATGGACTCGTCTCAACGTGTACTTTGGTCCTAGATGGTAACCAGGGTCTGACAATGAAGTTGGATGGTGACCATAAGAACTCCGTAGTAAAACGACATAACCCCATCAAGAGTGGTCTCGTTTGATTTGTCTTGATGAGTACTTTGGTAACCAGAGGCCAAAAGTACAGTCAGTAAAAGGTGCTAGTCCAGGCCATTAAAAACAACTAAAAAGCAAAAAATAAAATATTTTAAATAAAAAATAAAACCGCCTTCAAAAAACACCCAAAAAAAACTTGGAAATAAAAATT
This sequence comes from Archips xylosteana, assembly GCA_947563465.1. NCBI lineage: Eukaryota > Metazoa > Arthropoda > Insecta > Lepidoptera > Tortricidae > Archips > Archips xylosteana. Next base: position 18,088,568 of record OX387348.1, on the reverse strand, counting down.
GAACCGACCACAATAAGCATGAAAATATTTTTCTACTAATCTGTTTGAAGTCGGTGCCTCAGCACGAGCCAGCAGGAGTGGTAGAAGCCCTATAGATAGTACTATGTAGGCAAGTTAAATTACTAGGTTCACTCCTGCTGGCACGAGCTGAGGCACCGACTTCAAACAGATTAGTAGAAAAATATTCTCATGCTTATTGTGGTCGGTTAAATTTTTATTTCCAAGTTTTTTTTTGGGTGTTTTTTGAAGGCGGTTTTATTTTTTATTTATATTGAAATACGCTTTTAAAAACATAACTTACTTATGAAACCAAGAGTTTAAATGACCATATTTCCTTTCAAATTGTTACACATTAGCTGAGACTTATTTTTCAAGTGTTTTCCAATAAAAAGACGTCAAGATCGCTTACCTTCTTTCCGCTTCTGAGCAAAATCCACAAAACGCAAAAAGTACATTCGCAAAATGTACAAATCGGCATTATTATTTAATAATTACTTGTACATTTTGCAAATGTACTTTTTGCTATTTGTACGTTCCGCGTATTTCACAATATGCGTTATGTACATTTTGCGTATTGCAGATTTTGCTATTGGTTACATTTTGCGTGTAGTATACTACACATTTTGCGTTTTGTGCATTTTGCTCCGAAGCGCTTCTTTCTAATGCTAAAAAACGAAGTATACAAGTTTTGGATCCTAGCCATCATTTGTAGCGCGCGGTTTTAGAAAAGCTGTACATATGCACAATACGGGATACTATTAGTGTGCGATACAAAGGTTAATAAAACTCGCTTTTTAGAAGCGCGCGCTTTGAAACGCCTATTGTGTCAAGTACACTTAACAGCGAAACAGTGAAAGAAGAGTAGACATTCAGAAAGGAATAAGGTCGAATTTACCAGTTATACTTGCGATTCTGCCTAAGGCACATTTATCTCAAAAAGTAATTAGTTACTCTCGATAAAAAAATAATCCAAAAGCGCTTGAACCATGCAATCAATAAAATTTAGACCCAGTGAAAAGCAAGGTGGTATTCAAATTCCCCATTCGATTTCAACAGTTTATTTCATACCATACAATTGTGGGATCAAAATAATCAATAAAAAAAACAGGTATTAAAAGTCGATTATCCATTTGAAACATATCAATTTAATATGATTTCTATAAACATTACCTATTGAATAATTAAACTGAAATACGCCGGGTGACATGATGGTTGTGACAGTAGTGACAGTATGGATGTACAAAAACTTGTTGAAATGGTTTGTGAACGATCTGAACCGGATGTTTCCGGTTTTCGAGGTCGGTTATCCGGGGGCAGCCGACCTCCGACGTTGAAGAAGAATGGCGACTACTCGATGGTGGTCTGTTCCTCTTTGACAAAGAATTCAATAACTTCTTCAACTGTGTTTTGGTCGGTGTCGAGACCATCCGTGTCCACGTCTGAGGAAAAGAAAAATATATGAAAATGACATTATCTTACTAATATTATAAATTTACTAGCTGTTGCCCGCGACTCCGTCCGCGAAGAATAGGTATAAAAAATAGCCTACAACCTATTCTCAGACCTACCAAGTATACACTATACAGTTCCCGTGGATAAACGAATTCTTCGCAGACGGAGTCGCGGGCAAAAGCTAGTAATCCATAATACAAGTACACTAAATAATAATTAATTATAATTTTGGTCACATTATTTTTTTAATTTAATGAGAGTCATGCAGTCACCCTTGTGTAGGGGTTGTAACAGAACCGATGACCTTTTGCACTTCCTTCTGGAATGTGACCAGATTGAAGACGTTAGGAAGAAATATTTGGCTGATTTAAACATGTATAATGGTGGTGTAAATGTAATTCTGAGTAAGCCGGTGTTGGATGATGCAGTACTGATATACAAATTCATCAGAAATGCTTTTATACAGAGACTCCATCTCTGAGCTAGGCAACAGTTGAGTGTGTTGTAGTTTTCTGTGGCTTCCCATGAGGCTGACATAGTCACATTAGGTGTACTCAAGCCTCGTTAAAATATTAGATTTAAAAAAAAAAGTACACTCTTTTTAAATGAGGTAATTTTGGGGTCTTCTTATTCAAAAACACGGGTACAGTTCATTTTCACAAAGAAAAACTGTGTCCGTATTTTTTGTCAGTTTCCTGACTTTTTTTTTCATACAGTGTCACGAAACTGACACGATATTGTATGGGAATCTAACGACATTTTTTTTAATTATTAAAATCAAATAGCTCTTAAAATTCTGAATAAGAAAAAGCCAAAATTTTCACATTTAAAAAAAGTGATAGGGACACTTTTTATTAAAAACGGCCATATACTGGGTGGAAACGATAAGTGATCTAAGATTATTTCTAAACTATACAAGATATCGAAAAACTGGTAACTGAACCTGAAAGTGCTTCACGAACTCTATCAAACAGTTATAAATACAATAAAAATCTAGTTATTAATAAGTGCATAATATATTTTCAAGTACCTACTTTAATGATAAAATTAAAATAGTATCTCTGTGGCTGTACTAAATGTATGGAAGCGATGCTTGGGATAGATCCAGTTTATTCTGTAACCTATTATTGATACCGTTTGATCATCCTTTCAGGATCAATAACCAGTTTTTCGATATATTGTATACTTTAGAAATAATTGAGTGAGATCACTTATAGTTTCCACCCTGTATGGTGTTGGTGTAAAGCCTTAGGCTGCGTTTCCACCAGAGATGTGCGAGGTAGCTAAGCGGTGCGAGGCTGTGTAACGAGGATGTGTAACGGTGTGAATGTTTCCACCAAAGATGTGCGAGGTAGCTGAGCGGTGCGAGGATGCGTAGCGAGGATGTGTAGCGGGCTCTTTTCAAATAAGCGGGCGGGGTGCGGTGAGGCGGGAGCGGAGCAACGCCGCCTAGCAACACATCCCTCGCAACACATCTTTCCCTTCTTTTGTTTTGTATGTACAAAAACCTCGCTCCGCTGAGCTGTTTCCACCAGAGCTGAGCTGAGCAAGGATAGGTAAATGAAGTGTTTCTATTGGTTTATGACAAACACATCCCTCGCAACGCATCCTTGCACAGCTCCGGTGGATACGCAGCCTTATTCTCCATTGGTCGTCTGCCGTGCGGGTTAAATGTGTACTCACAATTTCTGAGCTCGAGCCGGCGGGGCTTCTGCTCGTTCCACTCCTGCGTCTTGGCCTCGCGGTACTCCACGTGCTTCTTCATTTGCTCCGTGCGCTTCGCCACCAGTTCCTGAACACACATCAATCCGTACAGTACTCGCAATAATGAAATCACAACTACAACTACGTTATTACTATTTATTATTTGTGTTTTATTTTCTGAATTTTACAGCACCATCCACGGCTGGACATAGGCACAGTAGGCCTTCCTCATTGATATCCAATCATTATGGTTGGCAGTGGCTTACATCTGTGAACCTAAGGCCTTTACCAGATCATCCATCCACCTCGTCAGTGAACGTCCCACGCCGATCTTACCAGCCCGTGGTCTCCATTCGAGAACTACACATTAATTGCAATGCTGGTATTTCATATTAACATAAATAAGTTTCTTTTGTAACTACTTCCTACCACTCCCAGGACGCAAAATATCGTTAAAATAACAGAGGCGTTTCGGCCACATTGGGGTCGATTTCAGAGCGTTTTGTCAGCGTTTTTTAAATTTCATTAGTGTCACTCGATTATTGCTGTAAAATAATGATAATTCGCGACAACTTTGGATAAAATCAGACTAAGCCTCGGTACCGCCACACATTTATATAAAAAGTTAACTCTGATCATCATCACCCTCTGCAATATTTACATCGACAGTAATGAAAAAAAACGCGGCGGTCAAAACGCTCTGAAATCGAACCATTGAAGCAGGCTTGCTTTGTCACAAATACACTGAAATGTTGAGTTCAGATAAAGCCTAGAGCATAGATAGCCGAGATTAAGTTGTCAAAATGTATGGTCGAGTAAAACATCAACTAAATTTTAGATTATTTTTAGAGCTTGTCTAATTTAAAATGACGCGCCCCACCACCGCAATTTACGCACAGGATTTGAAACTCCATTGAGGCTACAATAGAGAAATATTTCTCTTGGCAGATGTGCGTAAATGCGGTGGTTGGGCGCGCGTCATTATAAATTAGACAAGCTCTACCTCCCCTCCTTATCGACAAAAGCAAGAAAAACATTTTATCCCCCTCCCCTCTCGTTCTATGCTTACGTAACAATTGACATTTATTTATATTTCAAATCCTCTCAAAGCTTCTTGTAACGTTTTAGGGTCGCAACATTCTGAAGAAAATTAATTCGCTGATACTGAAATTTTGGATATTCTGATTATACCCCCTAACCCCTGTATCCCTCATTTGATGCACCAAAAATAAGCAATGCAAAAATGACCGCCGTCCTAAACCCCTTTTGGTGCTTACGTAATGCTTGAACGGCCTCTCTATTGTAGAGCTGCTTTCTATGATATTAGCACTAGTCCAACCAAAGGAGAGGAAGCGATTATCGACTATTTTCACGCTCGAGACACGAACAAAAGATACAGATCCCGTGTCGGTAAAAGATATATATATATTTATAGCTGATCGCAGCGATAAAAGCTATCAACGATAAAAATCGATCAGCGGTACTCGCTTGGCGGTCAGAACTCACCCTGAGAGACCAACCAGCGATCATTCTATTGAACAGCGTGGATTTGAGTGCTCATATTTACTATGAATTTAAACAATCATTAGAACCATCATTATTGTCTAGTTCGGACGAATCGGTGAATAATCGCCCGACGCATTTGAACACTCGCTTATAGCCGAGCGACAAAACTATCGGAACTACACACAAATCACGCTGTTCGCAAACACGTATCTTATTTCTAGCTGTAATCGCTTCTCGCTCATCGTCGGCGGTGAGACCAGTGCCATAAGACAGGCTTTATAGTAAAATTACATAAAGTTTACCACTGGCAGATGGTTTGCCTTCATTTCATATTCAACTTTAACGACCTACAAATAAAGCCAATTTTAGAATACTGTTACCCACGTTTGCAGATTTTGTAATAGCTACTTTATTTGTATGGTGTTAAAGTTGGAAATGAAATGAAGGCAAGCCATCTGTCAGTGGTAAACTAAAAGTAAACGTATTGTACTGACCTTGCTAGCCTTGTTGCTGCGCATACGATCCTTAGACTCGAACTGCGAGTAGTACTTCTTGAGGTTCTTCTTGATGTCCTTCTGTTGCTTGTCCGGGAGAAGCGTCGGCGGGCGCGGGCGCCAGTGGAACTGGGCGAACCCTTCCTTCATCACCCTGCAAAGATAACAGTGTAATTAACGTATTTGATGCCGGTTAAGATCTTGAAGCTGTGGTGGCCTAGCGGTTTGACCTATTTATTTATTTAGTACTTAAAGACAACAATGTGGTCCACTAGTGTTAGACTGGTGTTGGATATACTTTGTTTTTATTAGCATTACAAAGAAGGTAAGCGATCTTGACGTGCCTTTTTATTGAAATACGCTTTTGAAAAATAAGTCACAGATAATATGTATCAATTTGAAAGTAAATATGGTCATTTACACTATTTTGGTTTCATAAGTAATAGTTACTATTTTTTTAGAAGCGTAATCAAAACAAAGACTCGTCAAGATTGTTTACCTTATTTCTAATTCTAAAAAAACGAAGTATAGGGTTGCCAACTAATAGAGCACAGATTTGAAGTAAATTTGCAATCAAATTGCGGGACTTGGCTATAAAAGGCGGGACTCCTCCACCCGGCCTAACTTGGTTAGGTATATTGCCCGTCAACGTATTGAAAGGTATGAAATATTAAACCAGATTAATTTTTATTGCATATTAATTAGCATAACATAAGTGTTATGACGCAAATGTTAAAAATCTAGTCAATATAGATCGGGAAAGAGGAGCGATAGGATAGTGCCAAGCGAGCGAGGGAGTTAATCGCGGTATATTCAAATTTACGTTAATTTTGGTGCTTATAATCTAGTCTAGTCTGAAAACGGGACAATCGGCGTCCCGCGCGGACCTTTTGCTGGACGCGTGCCCTGGGGCTCCAGAAACGGGACGTCCCGCGTATATCGGGACAGTTGGCAACCCTACCTATCGCACACCTAGATTAAAAGTGCGTCAACTCAAATTAATATACCACTTTAATTTAGACCTTAATGAAATTGACTGAAGTCTAAATTAAAATGGTACATTATTTTGAGTTGACCCTCTTTAGATCTAGGAGTGCGCTATGGCCTCTCAAGTAAGGACGTGGGTTCGAGCCCCGCCTCGCAACACCTCTGAATTTTTCGGAATATTTATTTATTTCAAAGGAACTAAAAATACAGGGACTTTAACGGTAGAAACAATCGATAAGACACGAGTTCTCGGTTCATATAATACTTCTTAGTAAAACTTGCACATACCTCCTAAGAATCTTGCCCTGGAAGGACCAAATGTAGTAACCACAGTCCATCTTGCACTTGAGTGAGGACACCCCAGTCACCACATAACGGCCAGTCGGGTCCCACTCTATGCCAGACATCTGAAAGAACACATTTGAATATAATAACATTAACTAAATAAAGTTAAAAAAGTATAGTATCACATCTTCATTTAAAATAAAGCACGCAAATAAAAATCTATTCTCATTTACACATTTCTATCTTGATATTTCAACTTAGAAAGAAAAGATCATCATTCATCATTATCCAACTTCAGAAATTTTACTTCCTGATTTTTGTATTTATTTTACGATGGTATTATTATTATTTACCATTAAGAATTAAATAATTTATTGAATCAGGCGTTACTTTGCGGAGGTCCATATCAATGAACTGAAACAATTACTTTGCTCACCCGCGACCTTATGATAGCATCATCATAAGCTATCATAAGGTGGCGGGTGAGCAAATTAAACGTTTCAGTTTATTGGTTAAAAATTAACTAAAAATCTAGACATGTAAATGCTGAAGTCATAGGCTCAGGCTTAGGGTGGTGTAGTACTAATAAGACAGCTAGAGTACAGCATCCCGGATTGACAAAGACACCGAGTTCAAAAAGCTAGGTTTCAGCAGTAACTTTTCTGTTTTTTTTTCAATGTTTTTAAGAGGGTACGATGGCTGAGAGACTTTTGAGAAATAGGTATTTTAATGAAATGTCGCTGTCTCGCCCGAACCCCTCCGTGTCAGTACAGCGAGAGCGGGACAAATGCAGCTCAGACCGTTAATAGGCGCGTAAAATTGATCAAAACAGCATTTCGTAATCCCCTGTTTTCTTCTCGAAAACTGGACCAATAAAATTATTTTTTCCAAATATAATTAGAGGATAGATTTCCGCGTGACGAGGCGTGACGTCACTTGTTCCTAAAACGCTCATACAAAGTGTAGGAACAAGTGACGTCACGCGAAACTTCAACGCGCCATATCTTCGTAATTTTTTGTTTAATTGACAAAATAAAAAATACGTGTCCAATATTTTTTGATAATCTAAAAGACTGACTAGTTAGGAAAGTAGCCAATTAAGACGTTTTAAGACACTCGCGTCCGGTCCGATCCGTATATTTTCACTATGAGATCACAATTACTAAAAAAAAAAATACAACGTTAAGAACTGAGTGACGCCTAAACTATCAGTATACATCTCTCACTTGGTGCATACATTGCGCCAGGCAGTTGCATGATAGTTCGAGTTTTAGCTGTCTTTTTTGTGCTACAATTATCTTTTAGTAAAACCGTGAGTGTCATTGACTCTGAAAATCAAGGTTGAATTATCACAGTTCAATTACGCACTATGACGCTAACGCACAACCACATCGTCTATTGTCACATTATAAAATTGAATAGCAAACTATGTACATAGATACAAATTATAGTGCTAATTTGTGAAAATTGTGAACATACCTGGTAATGGTCGGAAACATTCATAGTGGTGAAATCATTAGTATCCAAGAACTCCAACTCGCCTCCTGTGAGCCCAAGATCCGCCAACACAATAAACTGCCCGGAAGGACTCCAGAACAAATGGTTGAACGGCTTCCTTTCAAACTTCTTGAGCAAAGTCGGTGCCTGGCCAGTATTCACTTGATAGAAGCTAATGCAGATGTTCGCTGGGTCACCATGGATGATGGCAAATTTGGATCCTATCGGCTCCCAAGCAAAAGCTTGTATCGGCTCCTTGATTTCAACAGAATCCACGGGAATCTCCTTCTCTCGCATGTGGAATATTTCGAAGTTGCAATACATGCCAGAGTATTTGATCTCGTTCTTGTCCTTCTTGACCTTAGAGTAGCGGTCTACTTTGACGCAGAGATAGTCTCCGGACTTTTGCCAGTGGATTTTGCAGTCTGCGACGGAGAAGAGATTTTTGGAGCGGATCTCGGTGCGGTTCGGCAGCTCGAGGAGCGTGACACGGGCGGGCACGTCTTTATCTTCCGCGACCCAGTACGCAAGGGTGTTGTCGGTCGGTGACCAGCTGAAGTCTCTGTTGAATTAAAATTGTAAAGATAATATTATCATCATCATCCCAGCCTATACAGGGTTATTTTTAATTCACTGACATCCTCTTAGCCCTGAATTCCTGTCACTCAAACAAATGTTTTTTGTTTTACGCACAGAAATATATCGAGATAGAAGGAAAGAGTTTACGTACGTCGACTGGCCAAATGGAGTTTATAAGCCCCAATGCTCGCCGCGAACTTCAGTCTGCTCTCGACCGCGGTCTGCGTGCGACGTCAGGTTTTAAAAATAAAATGACTCGTTGTTCAGTAATTAACAGTTCAAATACTACAGATAAAGTTGGAGCTGTTAGTCGAGGTATTTCCTTTCATTGGTAACTACTATTTGTCCTAAAATATCTGTTATTAATTAAAAAACGATTTATTTTATTATTTTCATCAGAACAGTAGCGGGCGATAGTGTGTCCACGCTAGCTTTCCATTGCGGCTTTAATTTGACGAGCCAGACATGACGTGCGTTCAAAACCAGCAATGTAAAAATAAGCTATTCAAACTATCGAGTCGCGTCCAAGGTCAATTTATCATTTTTTCTGTCAAAAGTAAGAATAGTGATGTACAAGTACACTATCGCAGTTCTTACTCGATTAAAATCGATTTTGAAAGCAGAGGAAATGATAATTACGTTTTTATATTATTATGTAGCTATATAATGTACGTAGTGCAAAGCAAATATTATTAACAAACAGGTTATGGTTACTTCTATATTGCAATTTTATTTTAGTTTTCCGAATGATCCTCATATTAAAAATAAATGGATTGAAAACAACTGGTCGTAAAAAATGGTTTCCTACAAAAAACAGCAAGAATTGTTCTATACATTTCCACGAAGACACCTTTACTGGCTTTAGTACCGACGAGTAATCAGTACAGCTTATCCGACTATTGATGTAGTGATGATGTCATATGATGAAAAGGAACACATTTACATAAGGCTAAATATTATTTTAAAAAATGTGCGTGTGTGTGTGTGTGTGTGTGTGTGTGTGTGTGTGTGTGTGTGTGTGTGTGTGTGTGTGTGTGTGTGTGTAGTACTTACACGATTATAGGTACGATTATAATAACGAGCTATGGAGAGGACTGTGCTCAGAGTTTCTCTACGGGATCGAATCAGAAGCGAGGAGATCCGTAGAAGAACCGGGGTCACCGACGTAGCCAAACGGATTAGCTCGTTGAAATGGCAATGGACAGGCCATATAGCATGCAGAACATATGGTCGTTAGAGCCCAAAAGTTCTCGAATGGAGACCACAGACTGGCTAGCCCAGCGTGGGACGTCCACCAACGAGATGGACGGACGATTTGGTGATGGCCGCAGGTTCAGGGAGGATGCAAGTCACTTTCAACCGTAATGATTGGGCGTCAATGAGGGAGGTCTATGTCCAGCAGTGGACGTCCTACGGCTGAAATGATGATGATGATGATGAATAACTGCAGCGGCTTTAGTAGGTACTGACAAATGTAAAGCAATTTATTGGTTAGGTAGGTACCTACCTACATTTATATTTTTCGATTTGAAATTCTGACCTTTCTCATTTCCTCTGTCGAAAATAATTATCATTTCCTCTGTGCATAAGAATCGGTTCCCTAATCGATCTGTGAATCGATGCTTTTGAATTGATTTCGCGCGGCTTATGTTTCCCATCACTAAATTACACTCGTGACGTCAAAGTACCTACGCAAGATGTTACAGGCTCGGTCTCGCTACAAATTGCCGAGCATTTTCCTTCTATCTCGATATATTTCTGTGGTTTTACGACTTTTTAAAATGAGGTACTCTTTTTCCTATACAAATACACAGAGTACCGTAAAAATAAGAGGAAATCTCAAATTTTCAAAACGTTATTACCAAAAATATTAAGTTATGACAAAAGCCGTAAAACAAAAAACATTTGTTTAAGTGGTAGGAGTTTAGGGTTAAAAGGATGCTAGTGAATTACAAATAACCCTGTATACGTCCCACTGCAGGGCACACTCCAAAAAAAACAGTCTCCTCTTTTTTCTTTTTTTCTTGGCTTTCACCCTTGCTACTTAAGCAAGGCGTATTATGTCAATGTCGACTTAGAGTACATAACACACATGAAGAGACTGTTTGGTTTAGGAAATTTTGATTTTGGGGAAGGAATAGACAGGAGACCTAAAACAAATAGCACATGTTATGGGCGGTACATAGACAACATAAGACGTTAGTCTCCTCTTAAAATGACAGGGCTTGGGCCGTAGTTCCCACGCGGGCCCACTGCGGATTGTGAGCTTCACACACACCATTGAATTTCTTCAAAAGTGTGTGCAGGTTTCCTCAACATTTTTTTCTTCACCATAAAGCTCATGGTAAATTTGATGCAAATACGCTCGTATATTCCGAAAAAATTACCGATGAGCGACCCCAGGCTCGAACCCACGACCCTCTGCTTGATAGGCCATTGTTCAAACCACTAGGCTACCACGGCTTTTCTATACTAATATTATAAAGAGGAAAGATTTGATTGATTGTTTGTTTGTTTGTTTGTTTGCATTGAATAGGCTCCAAAACTACCAGACCGATTTCAAAATTTCTTTTACCGTTAGAAAGCTACATTACCACAGAGTGACCATAGGCTGCATTAAACCACAGGAAAATACCTTTTCCTACGAGAAAATTAATTTTATCGCGGGCGAAGCTGCGGACGGAAGGCTAGTTAGTTAATATGCAAGTCCATATTCACTGTCGGCCGAAAGACGTCGGACATAAACGTCAAAAAGGAACACCATAATGAATGGTCCCATGCCGCATGCAACTATCAAACTCCTGCGACCATCACAAGGTCAGATCATCAGTATTTTGTGAAAGGCTTACGCATGCTATGTGTAGTACGGCGCTGCGGTTCCAGAAGTCAGTACATTATAGTACATTTCTAATCTTAAAACCAGTTCATGTAATTGATATTCTGAACAAGAGTGATACGTAAATTAGGCTATGCTGAACAACTGCTGACTACACATGACAATCGCACTCAGCATCTCTTTCTATTGAATGGTATAAGATTTTAGATAAAAAGAGACAGTGACTAGAATTAGTTGGCAGCAAAATAATAGTACAATTCTCTAGTGTCAATTAAGAAGCAATAAACAGTGTTTTTCTTAATTGAGTATTTAATATCCAAAGTTGCAACAAACCTAGTAAAATATAATTCATTCTACTTTATCATGGTATGTATTTGAATTGCATTTTTTTACATGAACTATTTATAGATTTTATTGCTTTGTGTGAACAATTAGTCATACATGAATAAAAACATATTCTATAACGACTTTATAGAAATAAAAAGATTTATTTCATAGAGGATTTTAAATGCATATTGAATTGTTTCAAACAGTATACTTTACCTTATGCCAGGGATTTTGATGGACTTCTTGTCAAGCAGGCCAAACCCAGGGGTTTCATACACCGAGAGCATATCCGACCCGAGCCTGGCGAAGAACTTGTCATCCTTACTCCAGCGGAATATCGGCCAAGTCACATACTCATCCGGAGGAGGGAAGCTGCGTTTCTCTTGGCCAGTCCTGTTACAAAAGAATAGGATATTATTGGTTTATTTATAAGCTATGACGTTATAATTGGCGTAGAAACTAGGTAGCTGACAATAAGCCGTTAGTGGTAACTTCTTGTTTGCGTGTGACCCCTGTAGTGTTGAGTTAGCACACCAGATCTACAGGCATTTTAGTGAGTGAGAGCAGTTCTGTGGTATCTCACTTTAAATCAATTCACATTGGTTAACATTTAAATAACTCATGGATCATTACGCGCCTCAACGTAAGCGCGTATCGAATTGTTCGTGAATGGCTAATTTATTTTACTGCTAAAAAATGTTGGTCATTTTGGGTAAACACTGGCCGATTGTGAGACAGGTAAATCCTGGGATCACCAAGGTAAAACTATCTGATTCAATTTTGATCCAATAAAATTTTCAGAACCAACTTCTTTAATAGTATGATAGAAGTTAAAATTAGACCAGCTAGCGCATTTGGTTCTCATTTTCGACTCTTACATTTAGTGTCAATCAGTAAACAACATCCTGAGGTGAGGAACTAAGCCGGTCAACAAAGATGAAATAACAGCGCATACCTAATATCCCAAATGATAAGTTTCTTGTCATCTCCCCTATCCCCGCTTGGTGAGAATGTCACGAGGTAATTCTCACACGGCGAGAATGAGATGAACCTTGCCTCCGGATGGAAGAACTTCTGGAACTGGGAGAACTTGGGCCCAGCCCAGAGGGCCACGCCCCTCCAGTGGAACGTCGCCAGGTATGTGCCCAGGGGAGACCAGACTGCATAGGTTTCCGTCCAGTTCTGGGAATATAAAGGTTGATGTTGTAGGAACCTGTGTTAGTGCATGGCAAGTTTGATTAATAAAGCCTTCGACACACAGCGGGCGTCGACGGGACGCCGACGCGACGGTACAATCTGTAATGTACTACTTTAAATAGACGCCGTCCAACAACGCCGTTTGACGGCGTCTATTTAAAGTAGTACATTACAGATTGTACCGTCCCGTCGGCGTCCGCTGTGTGTCGAAGGCTTAAAGGACAACCAGAGTTCGAAATTATAAATATAACTAGCTGTCGCCCGCGAAACCGTCCGCGAAGAAATCGAAGAATAGTAAGCCTACGTCACATTCTCAAACTTACCAAATATAGACAAGTTTCATAAAAATTGGTCAAGCCGTTTCAGAGGAGTTCGATAACAAACACCGTGACACAAGATTTTTATATATTAGAGATTATGTTTATTGATAGTTTATCCAATAATAGGATTAATGACACCACCAATCAAGTGACATACTTTTTATTAACAGTCAAAACATGATTCTCCCATAGATTTTGTATAATGGTAAACTAGTTATTATGGCACTTATTAGTAAACCCCAGATTGACGGGTGCAAAACTGTACCAGAGCTGGTGATTCATTAAATATCATTAAGTTTATCAACATCATTAAAAAGCAAATTTTAATCATCATTAATTATCATAACTAATGGCCAAGTTTGAATACATTTAATTATGTGCAAACCAAACCTCTTATATTTACACAGACATCTGACATTGACTCTGGACTTGAATCACTTAATGATTATGACAATCATTGAATTTACAGTGAATAACAATTCCTTCAGTAGATTCTATAGCATACCGACAAATTGAGAACCTTTTTGTTTTTAATACAGTTAAAAATGCCTTGCAAGAAAAGACTTGATCCATGTGTTGTTGGAGTGTGTCCGGAATTCAGACTTGAGGAGAAAAGTTCTTGGGGATTTGGGTTCCATGCACAATGGCCAGGTGAATTGTTGGCTATCTGAGCCGTTGTCAGACAAAGCAATCGGCATTTACCATTTTATTGATATGTCCCTTGAATAAGGAATTCTGTAAGCACCCATGAGGCTGACATGATCACCTGGAGTGTTCAAAGCCTCGACAAAAAACGGAAAAAAAAAAAAAAAAAAAAAATTGTTTATCTTCATGAAAAGCTGATCAGTGGTATAGAACAAATAAGTTATGGTTTTATAAGACACTAGCCTTCCGTCCGCAGCTTCGCCTGCGATAAATTAATTTTCCCGTAGGAAAATGTGTTTGCCCGCGGTAAAAAGTAGCCTATGTCACTCACTGATTATGTAGCTTTCTAACAGCAAAGAATTTTTGAAATTGTTCCAGTAGTTTCGGAGCCTATTCAATGCAAACAAACAAACAAACAATCAAATCTTTCCTCTTTATAATATTAGTACAGATTGTACTCGGCAAATTATCAAAATACAACAAATTTAAATACAAAACTCGCCATTTTAGTTTAATTCAGGGCTGTTCAAGTTCAGAGTGAACAGGCTGTTACTGAACCAGTGAACTACATCATGCCCTCATTGGCATTTACCATCGGCTGAGATAGAGGTCAAAAACGCTGTCAGTTCAGTATAAAAAAAAAATGAAATATTAAATCAAATACACCAGAAAGGTAAGCAATCAACTGGATTTGGACTTTGTTCTTACCAACATAGCTAAATGCTGATGAATCGAAAAGTGATTGAATAACCAGTTTTTTAAATTAATATTAATAACCTAGTCATTAATTTACATGACCTAATGAGCTTGTTCATGGCATCAAAAATGTATGTCAGCTTAGCTATGCATGCCATTGTGAGACTCATTTGCAACATAAGGCAATTTCATTTGCTTCCACTTACATTAATACAACTCATGCAGAAAAATCTATCAGCACTTAGGATGCCCAACACAAAATGCCTCTATATAGGCAAAACTGGTGTCTTCTGTTATCAGAGGCCAAGATCCAGTTTAGGTCCAGAGTTAGGTACCTAGTAGCCATAAAAAGCGATGGTGACCTAGCTCAAGCAGAGGATTGTGGGTTCAAATCCCGACTTGCACCTCTGAGTTTTTCACAATTTATGTGCCATATTACATTTGAAATTTACCATGAGCTTTACGGTGAAGGAAAACATCGTAAGGAAACCTACATAGACCTGCGAAGAAATTCAATGATGTGTGTGAAGTTCCCAATCCGCACTGGGCCCGCATGGGAACTACAGCCCAAGCCCTCTCATTCTGAGAGGAGGCCTGTGCCCTGCAGTGGGACGTATATAGCAAATATGACAATTAGAAAAAACAGTTATGGCTACAGCAGCTTCAGAAATGGGGTCCTATGAAAGCTAATTACCCTCCAAATTGAAATAGAGGCTCGGATTTGACTAAGAAAAAAGGATCATATGTAAGAAAATAGACAAGAGGAAGCCATGAGCAAAAACTTTGCCACCTCCTTATCATGGAGTCTTCTATATGGTCACATGGCCAATAACTAATACAGCACTATATCTGATATCTGATATTTTTATTGATCTTCCATTTTCTTGATAGATAGTTGGGAGTGAAAGTAGCAGAAGTTATGTATAATTGTCTTTTTTCCCCATAAGCAACTGTTTAACCCTTTAATGCATACAAAGCCATATTTGGCTTCATGCTTGTTTTATGTTTTTAAATAGATTTTTTTGATCATTTGAATTATAATTAATCAAAAAATGTAACAAAAATGATACTTTCTTTAAAGTTCCTTTTTAAACATTATATTTTAAGTAAATTCAAAACTTAGAACTGTGCATTAAGGTTTGAAGCTATGTTAATATTCAATGATGGATGTAATTACTAAACTAAACGGAACTTATCACACAATAAATATTTATTGCGTGATAAGTCCCGTTTAGTTTAGTTATTATGAGTGAAAATCACAAAAGTTTAAAACAGTATAATGATGGATGTGTCATCAAACAAACAAAAAGAAATATGAATAAGGAAAACTAAAGTTATAAATTTAAATATATTCTCACCGGTCTCTCCTGCAGTAACAAAGGCTCAGGCAGAGCATTCTGCCACACTTGCAGCGCCACACCTGTTCCAATGCCGACCAGGAACTGATCATAAGCATCAGGGTCCATGAGGTACCACTGCAGATCCGACTGCACCTTGAAAGGCAGCGGCGCTGGGGGCTCCCATTCTTTAGGGATATCTGCATACCTGAATATAGTAAATCCAGTATGAGTGTCTAGAGTCAACTGTTGTTTTTTTGCGTAATTTACAATACTAGGTTACTGGCAGCATGAATTCATTGCATAAAACAGTTCAAATGTTACATTTTAAGCGAAAAATGGCAAATTCCAAATTGAATTGAACTAGTGGTGGTAGGTACTTACTTCTTGAAATCAGTGAACAGATTCACCAAGAATGTATGCTGTTTATCTAATTTACAATTGTTCGTGGCTTTCACGGCTTCCGCGGCGTTCTGAGGGTTATTATACTCCAAGAAGATATAACCCGTGGTATTACCATTCTCGGAAGTGGGATAATACTCATTGACGATCTTGCCAAACTTGCCAAAGATCTTGGCAATGACGCTCTGGAGTTTCTCCAGGCGCTCAGGCCCGACCTGTGGGCACCCATCGACCACAACCACATTTTCATAACCATCCGACTCTTCAGGCTTCTGATCCAGCAAGTCCGCTAACAATTCTGCAACGTCAATGTTAGGTTATGTTACATGACAAAATAACATAACAACAGAATTTGCACACCGAATAATATTTCACAACACCAAATGATTCCCTTAACTCGAAGTTTCACTTTAAATCGTGTAATTAGGGAGAAATTAAGCAAAAATTGCGCGAGTGACGCATATGGCCGGCCCAACCTAAACGTCGAGAAATCGTACCTTCATCGGTGATATCGTCCACGTAATCTTCCGGATCTTCAAAATTGGGCTCCTCGTCAAAATTCTGCTCCTCATTATCACTCTGAGGAGCCGGGTTCACTTTATCATCGCCTTTTTTCTTAGCCATTTTGACGTTATAACGTGTGGTACCGGAAGACACGCCATTAGTAGTGAACGAAATTTGCCATAGAGCATGCAATGCTTGCCTTTCTATTACTGCGTTTCGTCACGTTTCTTGCAACTCCGCATAAAAATTATTCAGTAAAAATAATAAATGTCATGTTCCAAGCTGAAAAATACATGCAACATCGTATACGATTGATAATCATTAGTAATATTACAAACTCGAAATAAAATTCAAAGTTAAACGTCTTCCATACTGTTGTCACAGAGCATACGTTAGAGTGAGTAAGTTATATAGCCTGACCTCACTCTAAAAATGACACCGGTGCAGTTGCCGCGACAATTTGGCAGAGACGCTTCACATGCTTTAGCGCCTAAGCACACGTCATATTTTTAATGCGCCATCGACGCGCGTTTGTTGTAGGAGCAGCTCGGTCTCCGCTCAGAGGTTCTAGCGTGGATCAGAAGCAAGTGAAGAAAACATGTAAAGCTCTTTATAAATCGTTATATTCTGATATTGCAGTGCACTTTACAATGTTAGGAACAGCAGATCTTATCACTATATTCAGATGAATTAGGATTAATAAATTATAGCTAAACAAGCAGCAGTGAGTCGACATACGGCGAGAGACGGAAAGGGAAGAAGACAAAACCATGGTGTTGTCACATTAAAAATATACTAGAGGCATGCCATTCAATAAGAGTTAATGCATACATACATGCCCATTCAATATCAAACTTAATACTTCCCCTTATGCATTATAATCTTATTCAATACAAGACAAATTGCATGCCTTATGACTCTACATTAGCTCTACAATGACTCTACATGAGCTCTACATCGACTCTATATGAGCTCTACATTTACCTCACATTGACTCTACATTCACTATACATTGACTCTACATTTACTATATACAATACAATGACTCTATACATTACAAAACTCAAGTATATAGTCCATAATGAAATAACTTATCATGCCAGCATAGCATAAATAATACAAACAATAATTCAAGATGCATGTTTACATATAACTAGCATGGCTTTACACACATTTTACTCATCAATAAGCTATTTCGCCTAGCACTCAAGGCTTTAGTTAGAGCATCGGCTATCATATATTCAGTATTTAGGTACTTTACAACCATAAACCCTTTTTGCACTAAATCTTTAATAAAATGAAATCTAACATCAATATGTTTGGTGCGCTTATGACACAATTCTTTATTCTCAATTAATTTATGCGCACTCTGATTATCATTATAAACAATAATGCTCATATGGGTATCTGGAAGTATTTCTGACATAAAGTGGCTTACAAAACATAAGTCCCTAGATACATCCGCTATAGCCATGTATTCAGCTTCAGTACTACTCAACGCTACCGACCTTTGCTTTCTGGACTCCCAATTGACTACATTATTTCCTAACTTAATAATGAAACCAGTATAGGACTTTCTATCAAGAGAGTCGTTCCCCCAGTCAGCATCACTATATGCACGTAATAACAATTTCTTACTTCTTATATACAATAAACCGTAATTAATTGTACCTGCTAAATATCGTAGCAAACGCTTAGCAGCTGACCAGTGAGACTTTCCAAAGCAGTTATTGTATTGACTAAGTTGGCTACAAGCGAAAGCAATATCAGGTCGTGTACAGACAGACAAATACATTAATGAACCAACAAGCTGTCTGTACTTGAATGTATCATCATTCAAACATTTACTTTTATTAACCAACTCTAGCTTAGTACACTGAAGCATAGGTGTATATACAGGCTTACAATTAGACATATTGAACCTATCCAAAATATTCCTTATATACACAGTCTGGTCCAAGGATAAAGTCCCGTTTTTCCTATCTCTAGTAACACGGATACCCAAATAGCTTTTTATGGGGCCTAGATTTTTAATACTAAATTCTTTCTCTAATGTTTGCAAGAGTTTTACTTTACACAGGCTGTCTTTTTTATAAAATAAATAAAAATCATCAACATACAATGCTAGGATAACAAAATCATTTTTCGACCTTATATAGTACACACAAGGTTCACTTTTACTTTGAACCAAACCATTGTTACACAAAACATTATGAATTTTTAAATTCCACATGCGACTTGACTGTTTCAGCCCATATAAACTCTTTTGAAGCAAACATACCTTACTACTAACAGAGCTATAACCTTTGGGTTGTTCCATATAAATAGTCTCTTCTAAATTTCCATTTAGAAAAGCAGTAGTTACATCAATGTGATCAATATTTAAATCAAATTCATTTGCTAAACTAAACAATATCCTCATTGTAGAGTGACGCACGACAGGCGAGAATGTATCATTGTAATCAATCCCCTCCTGCTGAGTGAATCCCCTCGCGACAAGTCGTGCTTTGTGACAAATAAAATTACCAGAGGCATCGTTTTTAATTTTATATATCCACTTACTTTTTACTATGTTAACATTCTTGGGTCTATCTACCAGTTTCCAAACCTTATTTTCAATTAGAGAATCGTATTCCTGACTCATGGCAGCTCGCCAGTCATCAGCATCAGGGCTGGATATGGCCTCTTCATATGTAACTGGCTCAAACGCATGACCATGACCATCCGCTATCAGACTTAAATCATAATCATCATACCTTTTAGGCAAAACAGAACGCGTACTACGCACTGGACGTTCCGTAGAGGTCGATGGCCGGGCATTGACCTCTGCTGAGACTTCCCCTCCAGCAGGACTGCCCGTGCCCGGTGACCGCTCCATCTGTCCCACCGAACCATCGGAGAAAGAGTCACTCTCACTCACAGAGCAATACTCTTCATCATCTCCGTCTGGAAAATTTAATGAGTAATTATGATCACGTTTAATACTCTCTACAATGCTACTTTCATTCACAATTTTCCTATCAGTACTATCATTCTTGATATTATTTAAACCCGCAGTACTATCATTCCCGCTATTGATTGCTACAGTACTTTCATTCCTGTTACAATTCCCAGATGCAGTACTGTCATTCCTACTAATAAACTCTATTGGAATAGTACTCTCATTCCTATTCCCAATCCCTATGCTACTCTCATTCGCATGTGATACAATAGTACTCTCATTCCTATTGCTAGGGTAAATGCTACTCTCATTCGCATGTGATACAATAGTACTCTCATTCCTATTGCTAGGGTAAATGCTACTCTCATTCACATTTGTGACAATAGTACTCTCTTTCCTATTGCTAAAACTAATGCTACTCTCCTTCACATTACCTGACAACAATTCATTACCATTATTAATGTCATTTATAAAACAATTAATAAAATCCAAATTATAATTATTGCCATTATCATTATTCTGTCGAAAATTATAAAACCCATTTTCTAAAAATTCTACATCCCTTGACAATACAACTCTCCTCGGGTCTAAACAGTCAGCCAACCTATACCCTTTACTTGTGTCTGAATAGCCCACAAACACATATGGCTTTGACTTTGCATCTAATTTAACACGTTTAACATCTGGTACCTTCACATATGCCACACAACCAAAAACCCGGAGTTGACCAAGGTCTACCCTTGACCCAGTCCACACCTCCTCCGGAATGCGTCCACCTAATGCCGCTGTTGGAGACCTGTTCTTCAAGTATATGGCGGCCATCACCGCTTCACCCCAAAAGCGACGGTCCAGACCTGAATGTTGCAGCATACACCTGACTTTATTGAATAAAGTACGGTTAAGCCTCTCTGCAACAGAATTCTGTTGAGGACAATATGGTACTGTTGTTTGATGCACTATACCCTTACTTTTCATAAAACTAGAGAGTTGTTTGTTACAATACTCTCCGCCGTTGTCCGAACGTAGACACTTAACGGGCAAACCTGTCTGTCTTTCTAACATACTAACTAACTCAATAAAACGGTCACATACCTCAGATTTCCTTTTCAATAGGAACCCAAACGATTTCCTTGTGCAATCGTCTGTAAAGGTGAGCAGATATTTCGCGCCACCCCAGCTACTAGGCAGCGGGCCACAGACATCAGAGTGGATCAGAACTAGCGGCTTATTGGCCAGCACGCTTTCTCCACTGGGAAAAGGCTTTGAGGGTAACTTCCCCTCAAGGCAAGGAACACATGTACTGTCTTGCTGTCCTTGGTTCTGAAACATGAAATTATTAGACAACCTATCCCCAAGTATTCTTAAATCCCTCTGATTGAGATGCCCTAACCTCTGGTGCCACAATTGATGGGCGTCCTGAGTAGCAACTGCGGAACTAACAAACTCTCGCCCCTGCGAAGATTCATAGTTCACCACATTGCACGAATTCTCACCTATGCTCAATCTATACATACCGTTTTGTATAAAAGCAGACGCAACCCTGTTAAATTTCCTGTCTACAATGACACATCCTTTACTGTCGAACCTCACGCTATAACCACGACTAATAAGTCGACTAACTGACATTAAATTTGTTGAAAGACCCGGTACATACAACACGCTACTTAATTTCCTTACTTTGCCATTTAAATTTAAAAATACATCACCTATACCTTCACAACAAATATATTCATTATTTGCAACCGTCACTTTGTTATTATAAGTCCTTAAATTAACAAAAGAGTCTAAAGAATTACACATGTGCGACGTACAACCAGAGTCCACAAACCACACGTCCCGGTGCACTTCAAAACCTGCAGCCATGGCCTGGTCTTCGCTACTCTTGTTCTTGCTTTGTCTGAATTTATAACAATTCGCCTTAATGTGACCAACCTTCTTACAGAAATGACACCTTCTCTTAAATGTTGTGTTTTTCAAAAGAAATGCAGTATTGTTCTCAGAGTCAGATTTTCGATATTCTTCTTGTAGCAAACGGGCTCGAACAACCTCACTAGATAGTTTCTTCGTCATATTTGCAGTTTCCAGATTTGATACAAGAGAATCATACTCCACAGGTAATCCACTCAACAACACTTCTGCAACCTCCGTGTCTTCAATCACTTTACCTATATCAGCCAATTGTTGCACATTTGTCATGATTGCTTCAATGTAATCCGACATACATCTGAAATTGCAGAACTCTATTCGGTGCAATTGTCGCAATAAGAGTACTCTGCGCACCAATCCCGAATCTTCAAACACGTCAGCAAGACATTGCCATGCTTCCTTAGCGGTTTTTGCATTCCTTACATATTGGTATAGGTTAGATTTCGTAGCTAAACAAATTCTTGCTAGGGCACGCTGATCACGCGCATCTCCCTCAGCATTCGTACCGTCTTCCACAATGTCCCATAATCCATCATGCATCAACGACATTTTTAGAGCAAACTTCCACGAGTAATAATTGCGAGCGCCCTCCAATTTTTCAATATTGACGTATGAGCTCGCGGCATGCATCACAGAACCTTGTGAGCTCCCGGCAGACATATTAGTGCCACGAGGTGCCGATGCCACGTCATCACCATCATTCGGCATATCGCTCCAATAAAAAAATTAAATGCTCGGCTTACTTGTATTGTCAGATGATGCTCATCCATCCACTGTCCACTTATTTCTTCAACTGGGCGAACATAACCTGTAGGAGCAGCTCGGTCTCCGCTCAGAGGTTCTAGCGTGGATCAGAAGCAAGTGAAGAAAACATGTAAAGCTCTTTATAAATCGTTATATTCTGATATTGCAGTGCACTTTACAATGTTAGGAACAGCAGATCTTATCACTATATTCAGATGAATTAGGATTAATAAATTATAGCTAAACAAGCAGCAGTGAGTCGACATACGGCGAGAGACGGAAAGGGAAGAAGACAAAACCATGGTGTTGTCACATTAAAAATATACTAGAGGCATGCCATTCAATAAGAGTTAATGCATACATACATGCCCATTCAATATCAAACTTAATATTTGTATCGATACAAACGCGCGTCGACGGTGCGTTATTTAAAAAACGCCATGTGCTAGGGGGCCTAAGGTTGTTCTAATGGAATGAAAAACGCGCTGTAAGCGCGCGTTCCTAAAACGCGCGTCGACGGCGCGTTCAAGAAACGCTGTGTGCTTAGGCCCTTACACAGCGAAAATGATTTGTTTTGGCTATGTTGGTACTCCTATGCTTTTATACAATTTCTATCGTTTGTATACGATGTTTGTATACCATACCGGCCTTCAAATACTTATTAATTTTGAAAACTTTACGGCGGTAAACTTAAAATTATTAGTAACTATGAGATTTTTCGTGGAGTTCGCAGTTTCGATCTGTTTTAAAGATTAAGATTAAATTTGAACTAACCTGTTTATTATCAAACCGCGTTTAGAAAGGGATTGAGCTCATATGTCATTTTTGAACTAATGCATGATATTTATTAGGACATTGTTAGTGGTACGTAGAGTGTGGAGATAAATTAAAATTGTTATATTAGTACAATGAGGAGGGAGGGAGAGGGGTGCGGGAGTATTAAAGGGGGATGAAAATTTCATTGATTTTGCCGTAGGATGCACCGTTTTCAAGATATTTGACAAAACACAGGTTCTCATCCGATCACCGAGGTTAAGAAGCAACGTCGGGCGCGGTCAGTACTTAGTACTTGGATGGGTGACCGCCTGGTTTCATTTTTGTTTTTTGAATGTTTTGTTATGACGTTGTCACGTTAAACTATAGGTATATCGTCCGTAAACCGACTATACAGACAACCGGTTTTTAACAGCTACGGCAATTTGATAACGCGAAAATGATGTGAATTGACAGATTTGTCAAATATCAGATATTAATGTTTTTTATAAAACAAATGACAACATTTACCGAGAACAGAGTCCAAATATGCAAAGCATATTACCTGTAAA
Source organism: Archips xylosteana (assembly GCA_947563465.1). Lineage (NCBI taxonomy): Eukaryota > Metazoa > Arthropoda > Insecta > Lepidoptera > Tortricidae > Archips > Archips xylosteana. The sequence goes on along the minus strand of OX387348.1, from coordinate 18,064,864 downwards.
TCTATTAATTCTATTATCAATAAGACAAGTGTGCGCTTATGAAGATATCAAAGATTGACTTATGATTATATTTGTACTGATTATGCTAACGGTACTCTCGAATCCCTTTAGTTTGATAATACATACATCATTAATAAGCAAGCCTACATACCGTTTAAACGTGTTATTATGTTTAGGTAAGAATAATGACAGAAAAATATCATAAAAACTAAAAAGGCTACTACCATGAAATATAAATTTTGAAATTCAATTAATTTATAATTAAGTATGTATGTATGTATTTATGTAAACTCTTTATTGTACAAAAGGAAAAAAAAGAAAAACATTATTGACAACCGTTGAAATGCATGTAGGTACAACCTTTGAGTGGATGAAAGGAGCATATTTAGTAAGGGACCGACAAAGAGAAAAAGTAAGTAAATCCATCATGCATACGTGTATCTATCGTCATTGATTGAGGCTGTGTACAGCCTTCCATTAAAAAGTGCCGATCAGCGGTACCATTGTGCTAGGTCAACATTTAATTTTCCGCCTCACATTTCACTGACGTAGAGGTCATTGGTGCGAGCGGCCAAACAGACGGGTCACTGCACATGAAAATTGAGGCCGCACGCTGCACTGCACACTGCATACTGAATAGTTTCATAAAACATGTAGTAGCAACCCAAAACAGTATGAAATCATATCTTGTAGCATTACAAATAAAGCCCAAATTACAAGTATCTAGTTTATTGTAGATGACGCAGTTTTCCATTAAGGTTGCCGAATGTTCCTTGGAAAACATTTTTGATTTTTAAAGTTCAAATTAGTGTGGCTACGGAATTACGCCACACGTGCAGGTGTACCTACCAACTGCTTAATGATTCAATTATTGAGGAATGACTCGAATATTTTATAGCTAACTGCTTCTAAGATTTTAGTATTCAAGAAGCGTTGCGCATTTCCTTGTTTATCAAGTTAATAAGAATTGATGACTTATGTTAAAGTTAGTACCTAATTACGATTGTAATTGTACAAAGCTTTAGTTTTTAGTGCTGTTATTGGCAGTTTTCGTCTACTCTAAGGCCGAGGCCGCATTGGTAAGGCGACCGGCGACGCGACGCGACGGCGACTGAATCAAACATAGTACGAGTTATGTGAACGGCCGCAGCGGCCGCAGAGGCGACGGCGACTAAATCAACTATGTTTGATTTAGTCGCCGTCGCGTCGCGTCGCCGGTCGCCTTACCAGTGCGGCCCCGGCCTAAGACGTGAATGATACAGCGTGCAAATATTTAATTAAATACTGTAATCTACAACTACTGTATTAACACAAAGACCTCTATAACGATTACATTGCGTGTATTTTACAACGATTTTACACGTAGAAATAGTAACAGTTAAGTAGCATAGATTTAGAGAACAAGTAAAACCGGAATTAGCTCTAAAAAATCATAGCATCGTTGTTGTGTTGCTAGAGATACTATGAAAAAAAAAGCTTGTCTAATGCACAGGCGGTCGTGATTGCATTCACCATCTCTTTCTACCCCGGACTTTCAGGGAGGGTTGAAAACCCTATGCACAAAGCTAGATTAGACAAGGATATTACGTTACGACCGGATAGCCTAGTTGTTAGAGAACCTGACTACGAAGCTCGAGGTCCCGGGTTCGACTCCCGCTCGGGGGAGATATTTGTGTGAAAAATATAAATGTTTATGCTCGAGTCTTGGATGTTTAATATTTATTTAAGTGTGTATTTATCTGTATCAGTATGTTTATCCGTTGTCTAGTACCTACCCATAGTACAAGCTTTGCTTAGTTTGGGACTAGGTTAATTGGTGTTAATTGTCCTATGATTTATCTAGGTAAGTATTTATTTATTTATTCGTCCGAGATAAAACTAGCGTGCTATTTAGTTGCGACTAAATGGCTAGCGGCGGCTGTTTTATCGTCGCAGGGAACAATCTCATGGCGTCCTAGTTTCTTGCTGCGTTGCTGTGTACAATGAGGCCAGGCGTCTCAGGTTTTTATTGCGGCACAGGTCTTTCTAGTTTCACTGGTATTTTTAAAAATATGCTTAAACATTAGTATGTTTGATGGGCGTTTTACGAGAACAGTGCACCGAGTTGAGAACTCCCAGTTTTTCGATTGTGAAAATTATTCGAACATACACTGACGAGCAAAAATAAAGGGTCGGTTACAAAAATGTCGATAACTACAAAACCCCGCTGTGATAGCTTCTTCGAGTAAAATGAGTTTAGTAAAGAGTTTTATTCTCAATTAAACTTTTTCTTGGTAAGAATAAAACTCTTTACTAAACTCATTTTACTCGAAGAAGCTATCACAGCGGGTTTTGTAGTTATCGTCATTTTTGTAACCGACCCTTTATTTTTGCTCGTCAGTGTATTTAAGATCTTTCACTGAAAAATTTGTACATTCAAGGAAAGTGAATCCCGTCCACCTTTTCACAACCAATTTTAACATGATATCTTTGGCAGATGTATGGAATGTCAATATGACATTTGCAATGAAAAGGGTTCATTCTGGTACGTGATTCAGTTTCTTCTACTGTACTTTATAAAGTACCGGTAAACTGGGGTTACTTAGGAAATTTTGGGGCTACTTTGATATTTAGATTTGAAATGGTTATAAAAACGCAAATATTCATAGTTCGATTGAGCAAATTTTTTGTTAAATTATTATAAGTTAATCCTACTTTGTTAAGTCTATAAGTTTGCACCGGTCTGGCTCTAGCTGTTAAGGTACACATTGTAATTTTGAAAAATAAATAAATAAATGACATAAAAAGTTTGGTAATTTATCAAGGTAGTTATTTCACTACCATAGATGGTCTAAAAAAATAAGGAAACTGCGTAAAAACTGTTTTCTAAAGTAGCCCCTGCGTTTTAAAGTAACCCCAGGGCTTACAGGGATATAGCCATACACCTAATATTCTATTTTGTCCAGCATTAACAAAAGTAATGAAATCTGTCTATCTATAAGGTGTTGTTCAATGAAATAAATCGAAAACTTCTTGCGTAAGAAGTCGTCATATGCTTTCTTTAGCCTGATTCTGTCTGACGAGGCACATTATAGTTAAGTAATTATTAATCCATAATCGGCAAACAATGGCCCACAATGTGAGGTCGTAGGTGTACTTACTTATTGACTAAGCGGATGAATTCAATAGTTTAATGGATCCTCAGCACGTGCCAGATCTAATCCAGCTCAAAGGACCACATAGCATTAATATGAAAAAAAAAAATATTTACAACACAGCCCTAAACCCTCGTATGCGGGAAGTGAAAAAAATCGTGCTTTCTACAGATTTATAAAAAAAAATGAATGCCTTAAATTGCGCACGGATCCTTGTCTTAATCATACGAGGGGTTAACCATTGGAGCTGGAGTCTAAAAATTTGTCAGACATATACTAAGAGTTATCATTGAGGCGCACTAAGAAGGTGCCTAATATATTGTCTAGCTGAATTTTTGTTTTTGTAATGTCAATGTCACTACTGCTTTTGGTGATCAATACAGAATATATGTATTGTATTGTATTGTACCTAAAATGGCCTGGGATGAGGGCTGAGGCAATGCACAGGAATGGAAACTACACAACGTGGCCACCGGTTTCCGCGAGAGTCTGACCACGCATTCCTGAGGCCATATGGAGCAATAAATGTTATCTGAACCTAGGTCGAAATACGCTTAATTTTTGAGATATTTCCATTTTTATGTTTAAATTTTACTATGAAAGTGGTGGAGGTGCTGGGATTGCATATTTATTATGTATGAAAAAATAAAAAAGTTAAAAAGCATAATCGACTTAGGTTCACATAACATTTATTACTCCATATGGCCTCAGGAATGCGTGGTTAGACTCTCGCGGAAACCTGGTGGGCACGTTGTATAGGAGAGGACAACAACGACCTGGGTAACTAATATTGCAAAACTCAATTCAAAATACCGTCACCAACACTGAAAGTATTTTTTAACGGACTTGTAACCTTTGTGTGATACAAATTCAACATAAAACCTAGTGACAATAAAACAAGGTTGACAAAGTAGAATAAGAACATACCTTACCACGTAAAAGCAGTGCAGTGACCGCTGGAAACCGTGTACATTATAATCACGTAGATTACACATGATGTACGTGAAAAAAAGGGATTACACAAAAAACGCAATCCAGAGACCACGCGTTGTTTTTCTCGCCAGATTAAAAGGAAGGGCAATGACATCATCGCAGAAAGTTCCGCTCATGGTATAAATAAAATATCATCTCGTCCAAATGTATGAGGGTAGATGTTTATTGCTTATTGGCGTCTCAACCACTCCTTATTATAGCCATCATAATCGCTTTCAACACTATTAACGAGCATGACTCACTGAATCGTTACTACCCCCTAGTCTAATTTTCACTGTCGAGGCATGATCTAATACCCGATTTTTGTGATCTTGGATATCTTTGAATGAGTATACGGCAAACGTGGCCTTAAAACCACTGGTTATTTTTATATTTTTTTTTGTATAGAAAAGTCAAAAGAAACTAAGTAATTTCAATATTTTGTCATTTAGTTCACTACTTTTTTCAAAATTAAATTATTTAAACTATTTAGGTTGATGACGTCAGATTATAATTGAGGGTTCCCACACTGCCAAATTTCTAAATCTATCTAAATGCGTACGATAAGGCAACCCCTTTAATTATTTTTTACGTAGTGGTACACTGTAACTAGTGTCACTTTACGGTAAACTAGGGTTACTTTAGGAAATTTTGGGGCTACTTTGATAGATTTAAAATGGTTATAAAATCTCAAATATTCATAGCTCGATTGAGCAAATGACGTAAAAAGTTAGGTAATTTATCAAGGTAGTTATATCACTGCCACAGATAGTCTAAAAAAATAAGGACACGGCGTAAAAACTGTTTTCCAAAGTAGCCCCTGCATTTTAAAGTAACCCCGTTTTACGGTACTGGCGCTGTCAAAGTGCTAGGTGTCAGACAGCGGGTCCAAATCAATCAAACTCTGTAGTATAATCCACGCGTAAATTGTGAAAAATTCTAACCAAACAGAATAAAGTACGACTTGGACCGGTCACCCAATTTACATCAATGTAAAATGAAGGTCATTGCTTATTTATTTGTTATGCAATAAATTCATTATATAATATTAAAATTAAATAACTACAGAAAACGAGTTAAAAAGCATTTATCTCGAAATGATTTTCGATTTTGCTATACATTGCAAAAAAATAGACATCCCCAATTCAGACGTCTACCTTAGTTAACGACTAATAATACAGAGTGAATCCTAAGTCGTGAACCGAAATTATTGTTTCTATCTCAGTTGATGTTGGACAATATAATGCACTAACTCAATTGTTTTAATTAGTCTTATTAAATTTGAGGTGTCCACGTGTTCACGACTTATGATTCGTATTTTAAGGGGAATAATGCAATACGAATAACTATTCTTTACTTTATAAAAATAACAACTCAGTGAGATTAGAAAAATAAAAAGACAGGGAAGACAATCGTCAGTCTTATCGTTTAAAAGTAGTAAGTATCTACCGAAGCATGAAGCAACAACAATATATCGTCGTATCCTACGATAAGAGCCACAATTACAAAATGCTTACTTTTCAGGAGAAGCGTTTTTGTGTTTCTTTTAAAAGATAACTAACAAATTGATAATTTTGTAATTAAATAATGTGTATTAGTGTTCTAGGGTTCTGCTAAAATAAAATTTATGTTTTAAATGGTATATTATACATCGATTTTGTCCTTTAAATCCTTTTTCGTCGGACTAAATGAGTTTTAAGGGGCCATAAGCTACATTGTGCCTTTTATCGTCGAAAAATACGAGGCCACAACTACCATTAGGACCAAAATTGTAGTTGTTAAAATATTTGAGTGTCAACATTTTTTTTATTTTTAAAATAAAGTCATCATCATCCCAGCTTATAAACGTCCCACTGCAGGGCACAGGCCTCCTCTCAGAATGAGAGGGCTAAAATAAAGTACATATTTTTAATTTAAAAAAGTATATTTCTCGTAATGCAGAAAGAAGTTGCAAATAACAACAATATTTTTTTATTTTTTTAAGATTTTTTAAATTATAAAGCGTAGGTACCCACAGTAATTTTCTAACACAAAACAAGTCTCTTTTATGGAAACCAGTGAAACTAAAAACTTCTTAATTTTTCATAAACTTAAAAAATAAATAGAATTGCGCATATTATTATTTAATCAGTCTTCAGTATTCATTGGAGAACTTTCATAATTCATCCTCAACGTCTGTATCACCCGCAGTAGCAACACCTCCTACCTCATGAGGTAACGATATAAATAAATTATAAGGTACATGTTAATAAAAAGAACTACAAAGTTGAAAATAATTTATACCACGTATTAAATTTTTGCGTTTTTATCACAGGCTCTATTTTTTGGTAAAAGCATGTTACCTATACCTTTTTTTATTTCAATTGACAAAATGTAACACGCTTTTATTAAAAATAATTGGGACTGTGATAAAAACGCAAAGATTTGATATGTGGCATAAATTGTTTTCAACTTTTTAGTTCTTTTTATTAGCATGTAGATTGTAGGTACCTAATAAAAGCTTGTTTTTAAAAAATACCCAACCAACCAACCAACTACCCACCAAGATGAATTAAACGAGCCTAAACTCGACGGAGTTGAATGTTTCAATTTTTTAGTTAAGTTAGTATTATTTTACTTTTAATTATAGTGTTAATTTAACTAAACTAATAAATAACTAAGTATTTACCACAAATGCTTAGGTTCGTCTCATTATGGAGTGCCTATTGCCACCTTTCAGCTCCATCATCAGACCCTGGTTACCATCTAGGATCAAAGTACTCGTCAAGACAAATCTAACGAGTCCAAACTCTACGGTATTCGAGATTCCATCATCAGATCAGCATAATGTCATAATAATATTGCATTGTCATCCGATTTACACATGCATGCAAAATTTCAGTTTAATCGGCAATCGGGAAGTGCCCCAGGTGAAGGTAGATAAAAGCTTGTAATTGTAATAAATAATAAGTCATTCATGAAATTCTTCAGGAATTATAATATTCGTGCCTATTATTGTCAGACTGACAACAAATTAGAAGGTAAATAGATATAATAATACCAAAATCACATGATTTTTTTCAATATGTACCCAATTTTGTAATGCGACCTCCAGAGAAAGTACTCAAAATATTGAAAATAATAAATTTACTCAAAGGAAACATTCCTTAATTTTTGAAAAGAAAGAAAACTGCATTCAAATATTTTCGGATATTCGCTTGCCGCACCCGGGAATCGAATCGGCTAAAATCGGGCACCCGGTTCGGTTCCCGGGTCAGGTGAGCGAATTTTCAAAAATATTTGAATGCAGTTTTCTTTCTTTTCAAAAATAAAGGAATGTTTCCTTTGAGTAAATTTTCCTATTTTCAGTATTTAGAGTACTTTTCCTGGAGATGGCATTACAAAATTCCACCCTGTATATGGCGAGAAAGGCCACAAGTGCCATAAGAACCCAAAAAGGAGACATGCAAAATCACACGTTCAAAATAATTATTGTTATCAAAAAACAATTATGTTCATTCCATGGAGCCGCATTGTTAATAAGCCTACCAAATATATCTTTAAAAAGTGAATATTTAAGCAATAATTCAATAAAATATAATTCGTACATAGAAAAAGGACACTACCGCAATTGTGGCCACACATTCGCTATACAAATAAAATTGAGCTATTCCGCGGAAAAAGGCCGCAGTTGCCGTTCGGGCTTTATTCTCGGCAATACTAACCACTTCATTAAATTCTTTAAATTTCTTCATTAAACTATGTAAATATATAAATAAGTGAATTTAAAAATATATACTAAGAAAGTAAACCTAAAAGAAGTAATAAATAGGATCTGAATAAGGAATAAACTTTATAAATAAATTTAGCGTAATTTACTTGGTGTTTTCCTCTTTCGTTCAGCGTCGTCTTTTGCAACTATTTTCACTAATCTATGTCTTCGACGATTCATTTTGTTGTTTTCATTAACAATTAACGAAAACAAAGATGATCTTACAAATTAAATAACTATTACGAATGCATGCCACTCTTCCGCCGCTGTCCGCCGAATACAGTAGAAACGGCGCTTGCGCCCCCTCCTCGCGCCTGCGTCGATCCTTTTTGCACGGCGAATAAGGACAGCAGCATACTTGTGGCTTTACTCCACGTTAGAAGTGAGACATACGTAAATGTGGCTTATTAAAAATATTTTTTTACTATTTAATAAAAAAATATTAAAATTATTATATAAAGTTATAAATATGTATCTTGAGGTGTAGAATTCAATTTTACAATAAAAACTAAAAGCCCCTATGGTGATAGTGGCTCTTATCGTAGGATACGACGATATTTTCTAATAGTTTCATTAGAAGTTAATGAGCCTTAGACTGTCCGTAATGAGGACACACGAGCAAAATAGAACAGTTTACGTCATTTTCATAATAGAGGCATGTAAATAATTATGTAGAAAACTATTATAACTATGAGGTAACTCCTACGCGTGAATTACTTGCAGTGTTGTCACTCTACGGTTGTTTACGCAAATGAAAATAGTAGCGCCCTCTTGACAATGCTCATATATTTCTGGTCAGGCTTTACCTATATTCATATTTGTGACCTACTTCTATGTAAACAAACGGATAGTGAGTATATAAATACTCGTAAATTGCCGGGTAACTAACAGGTTTTATTAGGCACAAGAAAAACATAAACGCTGATGTCATAGTAAATTATTTCCGTGCGTCTTGATAAATCGAATAGGTGCCTCTACCACAAGAGCTATAAGAGCTATAAGTGCACAACTATATTTTGATTCATTGTTGTTTAGTTTGAAAGCACTTTTTAACCTTGATCCAGCTGTTTGGTAAGATAAGTCACATTGCTTTATTACCCAATAGCGCATGAGTATTTTTCTATAGTGGTTACCGTTACCGTAACACTATTAGCATCTCGTTTCTCCATGGGAGTGCTGTAGTACTTACGTACCTTTGCTTTGCTCTCGTCACCGCGCGTATGCCCATCCAATCCGATGCCAGTTCGACCGCCATCGCGTGCGAGTGACGCCGCGTTTCCCGCGCGAAACCATAGACAACCCGGATACACTGATCCTGAATTCCCGCTTTTTAAGGTATTTTTCCGTAAAGTTACCTGCACTGTTTCGAAGTTTGAGTTGCTGTTTGAAGTGTTTTTTTTTTTTTTTTGGTGTTGAAGTGTGTCTTACGAAGTTGTTCGGCAGCCGGTGTGGATTCACTATTTGTTGTGACGCTTTTGTTGTTTCTTCGTGTACCGTTGGAATTTTTCTTTCTGTATTGGTGTTAGTACCTACGTGATTTCTATCAATGGAACTTAGCGTAGAATCTAGTACTACTTTGTGTTCTTAAATAAAACTTTGTCAGTGGGTAACTACTTAGTGTGCATTATTTCAACAACCTAGTTAAAACTTTGAGAGATATGTACCTACCTAGTTCGTAGTACATCTTTTCCTCGAAGGCTACGATCTTATGATGAAGTTATCTTCTTAATTTAAAATTAATTTAGTGGCCACAATCAAGCGTTTCCATTTCCTGTACTCCATCTTTACAAATATTTTATTAGTCACAATTTATTTACACGTGACCTTATTCTTTTAATTAAGCATAATTTACCTCGTGTAATGGTTATGAATACTTAAATTTATAGGTAGAAATGATACACCAAGAAACAATCTTATGTACCTAGCTGGCAATGAATACATACAAGCGTGGTTACGATTACTACCTACTGACTCCTAGGAATTTCAATGGCCTCGACTCTGCATAATTACCTACCACGTGTACAAAGCTTTTGCCCCACAAGGATCTAAAAAAATTAAAATAGTGATTTTTTTATTCGTAGGTATAAGTCTTAGATTATTTATGCACTAGATAGAAAAATATAAGCCAACTGTTGGCTTATATGTCATTTGCGTCATTTGCAGGGTTACCAATAGTAATATGCTAAAATCCCCAAACGCATAGTCGAAATTCCCCACGTGTGGGGAATGAAAAATTATGTGGGCCGAGTGACTTAGTTTAGAGCTTTTGCGAATAATGAAATTGTAGGAAATTAATCAAGACTAGCAGAAATTTGATGTCAAATGTCGCGTATTTGTGTTCATACTTAAAATACCCTCATTTTCCCCGGATTGAAGCTCTCCCCACACATTCCCCAATCAGCTTCACTTTCCCCACATTTTGGGGAATGTGAAATTAACTGGTATCATTAAGCACGCACACAGTGACAACCGGAATGACGTAACGCGATCGTAATATGAAGCTGTCAAATGGATTTGTGGACGTTTTGTATCGCTATGTTTGCTACTGACGCTCCATCTAGTGCATAAATAATCTAAGTCGTATAAGTACAAAAACAATATTTTCTTACTACCTAAGTAAATAAAATTAAAGTTAATTAAGTAGGTACCTACGCGTGAGTTGAAAATAATATTTACAACCTGCTTAGTAACATATTCTATTTAACAGATTATCATAAAGTAGGAAATATAAAAAAAGTTTGTCTAGGTTTTTGATTCAATCAAATTTAATTTGTGAATTAAAAACAAAGTACTACGGAAAACTTGTCCGTTTCATCTAACTGTGATTTAAAAAAGTACACTGCCATTGACCGCCTAGATAAAATTGGCTAATAGATATTAATAACATGTCGGTATACAAAATATGTTTGTACTTTGTACTTATTTGAAATTCTCATGAATTGTACCTAGACGCGCCCGTTACGAGAAATAATAATTATAAACACAAACACTTCTAGCATTTTTTAACTTCAAAAAGTTAGTTTAAGTAATACAGTTAGTTAGCTAGCTAAGGTCTAAGCGAAGGATCAGGCCCTATACTACGAAGCGCGAAATTCGAACTTCGTTTCATGCCGTTCCGCTCACGCTAATGGTATTTATTACGAGAGTGAGAGGGACCACACGATCCGAACTTCGAACTTCGGATTTCGTAGTAACCCCCCAGGTGTAATAAAAGGTGGCCTAGTGGTTTGACCAATTGCCTCTCAAACAGAGGGGTCGTGGGTTCAAATCCCGGCTCGCAACTCTGAGTTTCTCGGAACTCATGTGCGAAATTACATTGGAAATTTACCATGATCTTTACGGTGAAGGAAAACATCGCGAGAAAACCTGCATACACATGCGAAGAAATTCAATGGTGTGTGTGAAGTTCCCAATCCGCACTGGGAACTACGGCCCAACCCCTCTCATTCTGAGAGGAGGCCTGTGCCCTGCAGTGGGACGTATAATTAAGGAGGCTGGGATGATGAAGGACGATTTTGTTGAAATTCCCACAGGATAGGGAATAAACGGGATTTATATATTCACTAACTGATACTGATGATAGTGATAGTGATGATAATGAAATGATTGTAATGATGGATGTCGCCGACGTCGCCGTTGCCGGATTTTTGTTTTATACAATTAGAGAGATGAAGACGCTTCACCACAAATTGAAATTCTGCGCGGACGAAGTCGCGGGCAAAAGCTAGTATCATTATATTAAAAGTTAAAAAAAGTAAGTAAAATAAAAAAGTTTCTGACTTCCGGTCAATTAATCAACAAGTTTTATAGATCGTAATTAATTCCGGGTATTACATACAGATGATACGTATACCAACCTACTTAATGTCCGTGTTTGTCTATACTATTCCATGGTGGTGTCATGTTCCATGATAAGGGCCATAATCTGTTCTTAGACTACATATAACTAACTACAGCAATTTAATTTAAATTTTATTAAATTGCCATGGAAATTTCCAGAAAATTACATCTTGGTCTATGTAAATGTTACTTAAGCACATGAAGAGAAGAACGTCACATGCATAAATCTCGATCCCGTGAGAATGTTTGGCTAAAAATGTTTAAATGTTTAAATGTTATTAGCAATGGCTAATCTGTTATTTATATGACCACATCCGTCCAACCGTTTTATTGCGAAAGTTATCAAAAACACAGGTACCTACTCACAAATTTATTTAGTTTGTCTACTTATTACTTAAGATAAAACAAATGAAAACAATGCAATTTTAGTGCCTAGAACAAATTCAAGTTAAGTACTTAATCCAACAAAAATGTGCAAAAAAATCTATAAAAAGAAAACCCCATCGAAAAGGTCTGACTGCGGCTGGGTGCCCATAATACTAGCGGCATTTAACCCTTTAGATCGCAGGGAGGATCCGCTGGGATAAGTAGTGCCAGCTTTTAGGTCCCCGACTCAATCAACCAGAAAAGTGCAGTTTCTCCGCGCGGAGAAGTGAAACTTCGTAATGTGGAAATGAAAAAGGCACTTATACATCAATATGAACCTTATTGCAATAACTTAAAGCACTAAATTTACTTATGCATCTATGTGTTTAAATTACTCACTAGATGGCGCTTTTATCAAGTCTCATACAAATTTGCACAGACAGTATGAGTCCTGCATCGCACTGTCGAAGTTTTTAACATCCGTTAGTATATATACAATGCGAGATTAGGTACTTGCTTCGGCAGTACATATACTAATGCTTTCATACCCCCTCCATGGTAGCGTGAAACGTTTAACGCGACCTTGTTGGAAGTCGCAATAGAAGTTTCATTTCAAAAAATTCGACGACGATTGGATGGCCTAGTGGTTAGGTTAGGAAACCTGACTACGAAGCTTGAGGTCCCGGGTTCGATCCCCGGTCGGGGCAGATATTCATCTGAAAAAATACGAATGTTTGTGCTCGAGTCTTGGATGTTTAATATCTATATAAGTATGTTTGTCCATTGCCTTGTACGCATAACACAAAGCTTTGCTTACTTTGGGACTAGGTTAAGTGGTTTGAATTGTAGCGCGATATTTATTTATTATATTATTACTAGCTGTCGCCCACGACTCCGTCTGCGAAGAATAGGAGGGGTATAAAAAATAGCCTACGACCTATTCTCAGACCTACTAAATATGAAAGTTTCATAAAAATCGGTCAAACCGTTTCGGAGGAGTTCGATAACAAACACCGTGACACGAGATTTTTAAATATTAGAGAAGATTATTATTATTCTGTTTACTTGTTTAAGATGAGGTGGGCACTTCTGCTGCTGGCTCTGGCCTCGGCAGCCTACAGCCAGGACACATGCATCTCCAGTGACGACGACCCGTACGTACTCTTCGGCACCAAAACCGCGTACAACTTCGTCAACAGGCAGCTATCGAACCGGAGGCCTGAAGACGTTCCAGGTAAGAAAAAAAAATCACCTCCACAGACACACAGACAGACACACACACATAGCGGTCAAACTTATAGCACCCCTCTTTTTGTGTCGGGGGTTAAAAATACAAATAATTTCAGATAGATAGACGTCGAGGAAAATATTATTTTGCGTGATAAGTCCCGTTTAGTATAGTAATTATGAGTGAAAATCACGAAAGTTTAAAACAGTATAATTTCAGATAGATAATCGATCTGCCAATTTAAAAAAAAATGAGGTTTTATTTAGCCCCGCTACCCGTCAGCCAGGTCTGTGATTCTGGCATTAGAATCAAACCTCCCCAAATGTCAATCAGTTCTCCTACTATAAATAAATGTGCTAAGTACATAAAGCAAAAGGCAAATTTTGCGTAACTAGGTAAACTTGTCCCATCCTAAAAAAAAGTTGTTTTTGTTTGCATTGTTTGCTGTCTAGGTTCTGCGGTTATTTGAGTGAAATGATTGATGATTTGCAATCAGCTATATATAACACAGAGAATTATGATCATCAGAAGCAGTTTAACACAGATCTGTGCAGTGCAAGTCAGCGTCAATTGGGATGTCCCAATTTTTGACAACGTATTAATAAATCGAAAACAGATTGGATATTTCTACTTTGTGAAGCGTTTTCAGAAATCAAATTTCAATAACGTGATAAACGGAATTAAATAATAGTATTTTATGCAACGGTATCATAATAAGGGCCATTGAGACTCGCCTCATGTCATAATAGATACGCATGAGTGTCACAATGGTGTACTGCCGTTTGGCAAATTATTTTTCCCTTATATGACTTCCCAAATAACTTATCGCAATAGTTTCATTTCCCAAACGAATGTTTAGCAAAGTTACATTTCGCATTTTATTCATTTGGTCAAATCATCATTTGGCAAAGTTTCACTTTGTCAAGATTTTATTAAGCAAATGCTTATTAAGCAAATGTTTTATTTTGTCATAAATTATATGCCAAAAAAATGTTTGCCAAATTTGTTACTTCCCATGCTCAACTTATAGCAAAAGTTCGGCAAATGATAATTAATTTTTACTGTGGCAGAAATACAATAGTAGGTATCTATACAGGAATTTCAAGTATAAAACGAACAAATGGCAGAAATAATTGGTGACCCGTGTCGTATGCCATGCAATATTTTGTTGCAGATATATAATAGTAGGTAACATTGTTAGGCATATCGCTGGCAGCGAGCGAGCGAAGCGAGCGAGCAAGACCTTTCAGGGCAGAAGCGACTCGGACAGGTTAGGTTCAGAAGACTAAGGCGGGAGCGAAGCGTAGCGTAGCTCCCGCCTTAGCCTTCGATGTTAGGTATTTTTTTTATGACAGCACAGAAAAGGATATTATATCTAATACCTTTAAACGAGCAATTCTTGTATATATATATATAATCAGGATCTCGGAAACGGCTCCAACGATTTCGATGAAATTTGGTATGTGGGGGTTTTCGGGGATGAAAAACTGATCTAGCTATGTTTCATTTTCAGAAAATAGCTTTTACTCGTGTTTTCCGGCTATTTTTGTTTGCATTAGAATATAAAGCTAAATTTCGCCGACTTCGAGCAGATCATAATGGCACATTAGAAATCGGGTGGTCGCGTATCCAGCCGACCTCGGTTCGATTCCACGATTTTTTCAAAATTTTTAGTTTTTTTTTTTTAAGTTTATTTTTCATGAGAAAACGTCAAGTTTCTTCTTTTGTGAGAAAAAGTTACTTATTTTGTGAGAAAAAGTTACTTTTTTGTGAGAAAAGGTTACTTTTTTGTTAGAAAAAGTATTATAGGGAACGTGCAGTAACTATAGGCGGCAGCACTAATGCGACAGAAGAGACACTATGCGGACAGTAAAACAAACTTATCAAGGTAAAACATTCAAATTGATGGCACCCTTATGGCACCAGTTGGCAGCACCGTCTATGTGCACGTTCCCTATTGGGAGCACAGAACAGGAAAAGCCGGTTGTCTGTAAAGTCGGTTTACGGACGATAGTTTAACGTGACTCACCCCCAACCTCCGGTGTTTTTGTCAAATATCTTGAAAACGGTGCATCCTACGGCAAAATCAATGAAATTTTCATCCCCCTTTAATACCCCCGCGCTCCCTCCCCCGCATCCCCTCCCCCCTCTCACCCCCCCCCACCCCTCCGGTGTTTTGATCTCGGAAACGGCTCCAACGATTTCGATGAAATTTGGCATTTGGGGGTTTTCGGGGATGAAAAAGTGATCTAGCTTGGTCTTATCTCTGGGAAAACGCTTGGTACCGAGTTTCTGCCCGAGCAGAGCTCGGTCGCCCAGGTACTGACATTGAATACACCATACATTGTGTCACGTGAATGTCACGTGATGGCCCGCACAATGTATGGCGCGAACCGAAATTCTGCCGCTCACGACTCACAAAATTACGCTCGTGTGGCCTCACCCTTAGTAGAAAGATATTTCTATGCTTTTTGTTTATAGTCGGTTCAATTTTTATTTTATTTTTTTGCTTTTTAGTTTTTGGGTGTTTTTTGAAGTCGGTTTTATTTTTTATTTAAAAATTATTTTATTTTTTGCTTTTTAGTTGTATTTGTATAATTAGATACGTAGGATAAAATCATCAGTTTGATCTCGAAATAAGTTTGTTACAAAATCTATTTTTAATACAAGTTTTTGCCCCTGGTTACCAAAGTACTCATAAAGACGAATCCAACGAGACCAAATTTGATGGGGTTACGTCGTTTTATTACGGAGTTCTTATGGTCACTTTCCAGTTCCATCTTCAGACCCTGGTTACCATCTAGGATCAAAGTACTCGTCAAGACGAATCAAACGAGCCCAAACTCGACGGTGTTGTGTCGTTTTATTGTGGAGTGCCTTTGGTCATCTTCCAGCTCCATCATCAGACCCTGGTTACCATCTGGGATCAAAGTGCTCGTCAAGACGAATGAAACGAGCCCAAACTCGACGGGGTTGCGTCGTTTTATTACAGAGTTCCTATGGCCACCATCCATCTCTATCATCAGATCAACTCCATGTTACAATAATATTGCATTGTCATCCAATTTACACAAGCGTGCAAAAATTCTATTCAGAAACCGGGAAGTGGGTCAAATTCAACTTGCAAGATTTGACCCGTTGAGGAGTTCCGTTGGCCATCTGTGATCTTCTTCATCAGATCCAGTTTACCAAATGACATTTTCTGAATGAAAATGCTTGACTAGATGCTAAAAATTCTAAAATCGTCATAGTTGTGCCTATAAAATTTGAGGGTTTCCGTCAATTTACCCAAGATTCCATCATCAGATCTTGACTTGGTGCCAATGGGACCACCTCGGAAGTATACTCTTTCAAACAAAAAAATAATTTTGAAAATCGGCCCACAGTTGGCGGAGATATCGATGAACGAACATACATAGAAAAAAATATATAAACAGTGGAACATAGAACCTCCTCCTTTTTTGAAGTCGGTTAAAAGTCATTTAAATAGTGATTACTCTTTTATTTCTTTCAACTTGAAAGAAATAAAAGAGTAATCACTATTTAACACACACTAACACACACACACACACACTCACACACACACACACACACACACACTCGCACACTCGTTAAATTTATATTAAGATAAATCTTTTCTTTTTATAGCTTTTGTACTCCACATGTTTTCTAGTTAGGTTCAGTTTTCACGGCATGACCTCTGTGGTTGCTGACATCTGGGTTTTGGAGGCCTGGTGACCTGAAATACAGGTTTCCCCTAGTTCAGGCACCAGTCTCCACCACACAAGTCTTGTAATTAGTTAATTGTAATTTATATTAGTGAAAAATTGTTGATTGTACTTACTGGAACTGTGGTGGATTGAATAAATGCTTTTTATTATTATTATATTATTAACTCCGTGCTAAAGCAAAACAAATTCCCGCTATTTTGAAACGTTTTTTTTTTTCACTAATCACAACCTTAGAATGGACCCGGGAATTTTGTTATACAGCCAAATTGAATGATGTTAAAATATTCATATTTATTAATAACTTTAAAATTCATTTATTGTCCGTTATTTAAGTATTCATTATTTAATAATTGTTTATGTAAACATATTTTAATTAATGTTCAGAGTCGATTTAATAATAATTAAGTAGGTACTTAAATAAAATAGAATGGCTGTCGGCCATTAGATAATAAACCGGTGAACTTTTTTTATTTTTTTTTATTTTAATTTCCGCCATTTGCAGTGCGAAAAAGAACATTGTGAAACGTTTCATAATGAAATGTCAAAGTTGCGATCACACAATGCACCTCATTGGACTACCGATAGCGATATCGATAGTAGCACATTGTAGTACGCGAATAGAAAAACAATATTTAAGTAATGGCCTTCATTTGACCCCTGCACTATGACGACCCAGCAGCAGTTATAAAACAGGTCTAACACACTAAGTCAAATTGACAGTTTGGAATGTTGCTGTCATGTTTTGTTTATAATAGCAAAGAATAACCAAGATAGAACTTTATTCACATGATGTGTACCTGGCTTTAAACAGTATGTCATTTACTTGACAGTGACAAATCAGTACTTAGTATAGGTAACGCCACCAGAGTTGAGGCCACGCACACAACCACATCTCATGTAATGATAAGTACCAGTAAGTACCCACCTCAGATTATGTTATGTACGACCTGAACTTTTTTTAGGCAATGCAACGTGGCTGTCTCACTGTGACGTCATTCACCGTATTTCTTAAAACAATATACAAAATATAAATACACATCCAAATTCAAAATCGAAGAAAAAGGTATCTTATAATATCCTATTCTTTCCAAGAAAAATATAAAAACTATAATTTATTTTTTTGGTATATCCCAATTTAGAATTTTATTGTCATAGTAACTTATCACCACTCATGTTTACGAAATAGGAGCCTGCTTCACCAATGTAATTAAAAAGACATTCCAACTTACCAAGGAAAATAACCGCGTCCGATTCCACAAAAGGCCTTAAAATCAATTTGGAATAGCACAGTCATTCACCTCCGTCCTTTCATTACTTCCAACAAAACTGAAGTTTTTGCATTGTTATTGTTACATTTGTCTGGTTCTGTAGACAGCGTAACGAGTAGGTATAATGAGGTTTGTAGTCACGAATATGTAATTAGAAGCCTCAGAGTTTGATTTAAAAGGACTACCATTTTTGTTCTGAAAAATACCTATTTCCAAAAGCGATCCTAGGTACAGGACGTACCTACCTAACTTCCCTGCGTCAAAAACTTGTAAAGGGCATTACTATGTAAAATCGCATAAACGAGTAAACACAGGATAGCGGTAATTAAGCCTATAAAAAATTACACAACCACGCTAATAGTAATTATTTATAACATGTGATATCATAGGACTATTTTAAACAGTTTTTATTAAACGATCGAAAAATCTGGTTTTGGCACAAATCCAACGTGACATCGCCTTTAACTTTGGCCCTTGTGTTAAAGACGCAAGGCATGTATTAAAAATAATGGCACAGTCGGATTCCCTTTACCTTTATCACTTTTTTTTAGACAAATAAATATAGAATGTATTTGTGTCTATGGGAACAGTGCCTACCTACTTAGATTATTTATGCACTAGATGGAGCGTCAGTAGCAAACATAGCGATACAAAACGTCCACAAATCCATTTGACAGCTTCATATTACGATCGCGTTACGTCATTCCGGTTGTCACTGTGTGCGTGCTTAATGATACCAGTTAATTTCACATTCCCCAAAATGTGGGGAAAGTGAAGCTGATTGGGGAATGTGTGGGGAGAGCTTCAATTCGGGGAAAATGAGGGGATTTTAAGTATGAACACAAATACGCGACATTTTTCGCAAAAGCTCTAAACTAAGTCACTCGGCCCACATAATTTTTCATTCCCCACACGTGGGGAATTTCGACTATGCGTTTGGGGATTTTAGCATATTACTATTGGTAACCCTGCAAATGACGCAAATGACATATAAGCCAACAGTTGGCTTATATTTTTACGGGACGTTTCCATGCCACCAAAGCTCTATCTAGTGCATAAATAATCTAAGGTGACAACATCGTCACATTCCTTTTCGGCATCATTATCTATGTCTTTAGATTTTATTTAATTTGGTAATAATAAGTGTATTTTCTTTTTTTGATGTCGAATAAAGTTATGTCTATGTCTAAGGTGCAAGCCACACAGAAGAGACGTGTTGTTGTTTGCAAACCGCGTCTCCGCCCCGTCTCTTATGTGGCTTACGTCTAAAAGCATACAAATTTACTCTTGGCTGTAGAATATAATATACATTAGTTAGAAATACGATATTTTAAAAAGCCGTGTATCGGGGACGGGGTATTAATCCGTAACGTCGTTTCGCGACACAGATTATCCCTTTGATGTATTTACGCGCAATCGATTCAACACGTATGACGTCAGTCTGAAGAATAGACTAGAGAGGGCGACGAGTAAACACACATTTAATGAGGATACGGGGTGAATTGTGTAAATGGGTCACCATGGAGTTGTTAGCAGATATTACGGTATAGCTAGAACCTACAGACTATCGTGGACGTCAGGAGGGGGTCATACACATTTTTTTTTCGGTTTTTTCCGTGGACATGGCAAAAGTTCAGGGGCGGATTTACATAAGGGTATAAAGAAGATACTTCATACCTAACTTGTTTAAAGTTGCACAGTAGCGCCATCTCTTGGTCCAGGTGAGCGGTTAGTTCCGAAGGAGTGTTAAGTCTCTCGGTAGAGGGCATAACATAGATGCGCGTTTTATCACTGCATAAGGTGATTATAACAGACTGAAATGTACGATGTATGGGAAAAAATTCTTCGCTAACCTCTAGACCAGTGATGGTGTAGGGGTAAGCACGCAGCACGGAACGCTGAGGACCTGGGTTCGATTCCCAGCATTGGTCTTTTTTCTGGGGTTTTTTCTGTGCATCTATATTTCAGTTTGTATTTAGTTTGAAATATATTACATAAGGGCTTTTTGGGCTGCAGCCCGCGGCCCCATGGATGTAAAGGGCCCCCAACTCCCACTGGAGAGATAGTACCATCGCCCCAGACGTCAGCTACCCATTTTCAAAACAAATTTGCTTGCAGCCGTTGATGTTTATTGCTATGGATTGTTATGGACAGATGTCTAGCCACTGCACGCAAACTGGGCCTTTAAGGCGGTTATCTGGCGCTTGGGGCGATAGTACATACATTATCATCATTTTAGCCGAAAGACGTCCTCCGGTGAACATAGGCCTCCCCCAAGGCTCGCCAAGCAGATCGGTCCCGTGCCATCCGCATCCAACGCGATCACGCAACCTTAACCAAGTCGTCGCTCCATCTTGTTGGAGGCCTACCTACACTGCGTCTTCCGATCCGTGGATGCCACTCGGGAACCTTTTTGCCCCATCGGCCATCAGTTCTACAAGCGATGTGCCCTGCCCACTGCCACTTGAGTCTGGCGATTCTTCGAGCTATGTCGGTGACTTTAGTTCTTGCGCGGATTTCACCATTTCTAATGCGATCCCGCTATTATTAGGTAGTATTACGTAGTATATGGCTATGGCGTTTTTAATTTATAGCTGTGGCATCATCATAGCGTGTATAATCCTTTTTCATCCTGCTGCGACTGCGGACGGGCCGGCCTAATTTCGGACATAATTAGAATCCTTCGTGACATTATACTGTCAGGTATTTTAATGTCCGACAGACACGCCTTCCTGGATTTACAAGCTGGCATGTTTCTGCACCGTTTGACCTCGTGAACGCCTATTAGGCCCTGGTTTCTCTGGCCCGTCACACGCGACCGGCGGCATCTGGATGTGCGTCGCGTTAATCCGCTTTTTTTAAGGTTCCGTACCCAAAGGGAACTGCAATTATTGAGTAAATCAGTAATTACTGAGACTTCACTGTCCATCCGTCTGTCCGTCTATCACCAGGCTGTATCTCATGAACCGTGATAGCTAGAATGTTGAAATTTTCACAGATGATGTATTTCGGTTGCCGATATAACAACAAAGACTAAAAAACAGAATAAAATAAATATTTAAGGGGGCTCCCATACCATACAACAAACGAGATTTTTTTGCTCGTTTTTGGTCGATATTGATAACGGCAACAGGTAGACGCTTGAAATATGCACAGAATATTTAGATATATATTTAAAAAAATTAAATTAAAATAAAACAAATATTTAAGTGGGGCTCCCATACAACAAACGTGATTTTTTTGCCGTTTTTATAGATAATGGTACCGGAACCCTTCGTCCGCGAGGCCGACTCTCACTTGGCCGGTTTTTACCTCGCGTTTTTACCACTGCCCCCCCTATACGCGTTAAAAGCTCCAAACGCACAGACAGCGGAGGCGTGGCGGTGCAGAGGCGATGACGGTTGTAATATTCTAACTTGTATGAACGAGTTCGCGGTACGGTACCGCACAACCGTTAATACAAGTTAAAATATTACAACCGTCACCGCCACGGCACCGCCACCCACGCCTCCGCTGTCTGTGCGTTTGGAGCTTTAAGCTAACGCGAAACAGTTAGACATAATTTCTAACATTTGGTAACACAGGGAACGGTTGTGGTACCTACTCTGAAGATGAGTTCTGATTCAGTTCGAAACGCGTCAATTGTAGTTTGGTGGTGGTGATGGTTGGGTTTGTGTGATTTGTATGTGTTCGTACAGTGTGTGGAGGTGGAGGAACTGCATGAACACGCATTTCTTACATAAACGTATACAGTAAAGTCTGGTTACTTTGGCCCTGAACTTTGACCATTGGGATTAACTCTGTCCAGATTTTATTATTGCATCAAAATTAGGGCAAATTGCCGTATGGTTTGTTTTAGCTGACTGCTCACGTTTTTATGTTTTTACTAGACTCTTCTTTATTTAGTTATGCCAAAGTTACCCTTTATTGGGTCAAAGTACCCCGACTTTACGGTATGTAGCTATCGTAAGGTCGTGATGGGTGAGCAAATTGTTTCAGTTCATGTACTTAAGAATTTGCAGGGGTCATAAACCGTTTCCTACAATGCATAACAAATTATTCAACAGAATTTATTACTCTTTAAGCATTACGCCATTACGGCCGTCCTGCAAATAGGGTTGCCACCATAGATAGGATGGTGTTGTAGTTTCATCAAATACTCTTGAAACTTTTTTGTCGGAATATCGGCCTTTCGGGGGGAGGGGGGTTCCTGAGCTAGGGGTCCCTGGTTCGGACCCCGTGTGGCCTTCTGGTAAAGACAGTATTGTTGTACGTAGGTACTTTAATAAAATTGGAAAATGGTAGGAAAAATATTATATTTCCTTTTTAGGGTTCCGTAGCCAAATGGCAAAAACGGAACCCTTATGGATTCGTCATGTCCGTCTGTTTGTCCGTCCGTATGTCACAGCCACTTTTTTCCGAAACTATAAGAACTATGCTCTTGAAACTTGGTAAGTAGATGTATTCTGTAAACCGCATTAAGATTTTCACACAAAAATAGAAATAAAACAATAAATTTTGGGGGTTCCCCATACTTAGAACTGAAGCTCAAAATTTTATTTTTCATGAAACCCATACGTGTGGAATCTATGGATAGGTCTTCAAAAATGATATTGAGGTTTCTAATATCATTTTTTTCTAAACTGAATAGTTTGCGCGAGAGACACTTCCAAAGTGGTAAAATGTGTGTGTTCCCCCCTGTAACTTCTAAAATAAGAGAATTATAAAACTAAAAAAAAAATATATGATGTACATTACCATGTAAACTTCCACCGAAAATTGGTTTGAACGAGATCTAGTTAGTAGTTTTTTTTAATACGTCATAAATCGTAAACCGCAATTTTTTATAGATACTACGGAACGGAACCCTTCGTGCGCGAGTACGACTCGCACTTGGCCGGTTTCTTCAATATTATTTCTCTTGGAAAAAGGTGGCAACCCTACCGGGAGACACTCGCAAGTGCCAAATGTCAGTCGTGGCTGACATAGATAACCTTGACGCTTGGCTTGCTCTATATTTTCTACTTTTCTACATCAGGGATGGCAAACTACTATTAATTTCAGATCCTCTAAAATTAAAAAAAAATACAATACAATTACAATAACTCTTTATTGTACACCACAAAGAAAACAATACAGAAAAACACGTAGTAATATTATAATTGTTTTATTTATTTATTTATTTATTCAGGATAACAACAGCCTTAAATTAATAAAAGAAACATTCAAAAGGTTACATCATATGAGGCCAATAACAGCTATCCATTAAGAGTCTTAATCTAAGTCATCATAGTGGAAATGTCTGCAACACCAGATACACCAACTCATGCTAATGTCTAGAGCGTTATGTAGTTATATGAAATTGTATTTCATGAGTTCATGAGTAATGTATGAGGTGTAATGCTAAACAGTATACAATAATATTCTAATATTTAATGTTTATCGTTAAGTTGCCTCAATCAGTACCTATGGGTATGGGTTCTTCAATATTAGTCTTACAGTCAATAAATAGTCGATAAATACTGCCAAAATTTATAAGTATATAAAATTTGCAAACCACTCACAATGTACTAAATACCAATAATCGTATGTAAATCAAAACGAAATTAGAGCTGAATTTACCTACGTACAAATTTAAAAAGGAAACAATAACAGTTATAATCTAGACGTAACATAAGCCAGCTCACAGTGCCCACACTAGGCGTTACACCTGTTAGTTTTCCTTTAGAAAGACCGAAAGAACTTCTTTCTTAAATTTACTTTTGGACCCCAGGAAAGGATCAGTAGCACTGAATTCACAGTTGTACAGACGGGGGATACGCGATAGTACTGAATTGGAGCCATAGTTAGTTGTTGTCAAGTGCAGTGTGATATCTAAATATTATTTATTTATTTTTGATAACAGGATAATTTTTAAAAATAGAATGCTTTCTAAGGGATTGTAACACGTACCTACCACATAAATCTGATCCGTGCTCAGTCGTGGGTCATATTTAAACACAGACTTAGCTGCCCTCTTTTGCACTTTTTCCCCGGGAAAAATACCCGTTCTAAAACCTTATAAATTGATCAAGTAAATAAACCTTTAACATAACTCCCTCCATATTCTGAGCTTATTCTCGTGGCCCATAAAACTGACTACTTACATCCTACATCAGGCCGAATATTCGTCAATCCCGGGAAATAACACCGCAGGGCTATTTCAAACGTCCGTGATACACATAGCGTCCGTTCCGTAATTAACTAGACAAGTTATAAATAGTCCGACATGCAATCAGGTGCTATTTAAAGTGATATTATTGCTGTTGCATTTGAAACTCACTTTTATGATTTTAATTTTTAATACCTATAAGCTTTTTACTGACTGTACTTACACATTGTCATCCAAATTGCATATCCGTACAAAATTTCAAGTCGAATGCCTTTAACCGTTGAAGAGTTGTTGCGTCCTACGGAGACGATCCTGGCGGACCACCAGAATTTCACAAAGTACTATTGTATTGTCATCGTATGCCGAATTTATAATCAATCGAATACCAAAATGTGGGTGAAAAATGGTTTTAATTTTGAAACTTACGAACAACATTGCAAATTAAATAAAAGCTAAGGTTCTC
This sequence comes from Archips xylosteana, assembly GCA_947563465.1. Classification (NCBI taxonomy): domain Eukaryota; kingdom Metazoa; phylum Arthropoda; class Insecta; order Lepidoptera; family Tortricidae; genus Archips; species Archips xylosteana. Next base: position 18,039,960 of record OX387348.1, on the reverse strand, counting down.
AAGTCATCATCATCATCATCTTTTCAGCCGAAAGACGTCCACTGCTGAGCATAGGGCTCCGCCATGACTCGGTAAACAGATCGGTCCCGTGCCATCCGCATCCAACGCGATCCCGCAACCTTACCCAGGTCGCCCCTCCATCTTGTTGCAGGCCTACCTACACTGCGTCTTCCGGACTGATTTATTGCAGCCATACTCAAAGTGTGTTCCGCGGAACCCTAGGGTTCCGCGATACCCCTGTAAGGGTTCCGCAAGACTTGAAAAAAAATTCAAAACACCTCCCTCTGGTCGACCGTTCTGACGCCTATTAATAAAGAATACACTTTTAAAAACTATTGTTTTATAGTAGGGTTCCGTTAGTATTTCGCTTTCCAAAAGGGTTCCGTCACCAAAAAAGATTGAGAACCGCTGATTTATTGTATCTAACCTTAACACACAGGAAAAAAAATCCAGTAAAAATTTCGAAAAATTACATTGAAGCTCTTCATTACAACCCAGCGATTTCACACACTAGATTAGGGCTATGCTCGAAGTATCTCTGCGGGATCACATTAGAAATGATAAAATCCGCGCAAGAACTAAAGTCACCGACACTCGAACAATCGCCAGACTCAAATGGTAGTGGGCAGCACATCGCTCGTAGAACTGATGGCCGATGGGGCAAAAAGGTTCTCGAGTGGCGTCCACGGACCGGAACACGCAGTGTAGGTAGGCCTCCAACAAAATGGAGCGACGACCTGGTGAAGGTTGCGGGATGGCGTTGGATGCGGATGGCACGGGATCGATCTGTTTGGCGAGCCTTGGGGGAGGCCTATGTTCAGCAGTGGACGTCTTTTGGCTGATATGATGATGATGATATGATTTCACAAACGGACGCTCGCACGCACGCACATTATGCTACGTACGTATAGCGGCGGAATGAAGAGGTTCGTCACTTTTCGACCTTAACTCGTTGGCATAGAGTCGAAAAGTGAGAGCCTTTTCATTCCGCTAATACACACGCTTGCACGCACGTCAAAGCGTAAACTTGCGCTAGCTAGGTATATGAGTGCTTGTACATGGTGGCCAAATAACAGGTAGTTATACACTTTAGTTTTGTAATTTTATTCTATGAAATAAGTATAAAAATTATTAAATATTTCTTGTTAATTATAGTATTTTAGGGCCGGCAATTAAATATGGAAAATAATGTCGGACAAATGTCCATCTCCAGCAGCATGGCAGATGTGAACTTTCCTGCACACTCACTCCTGCGTTATCTCAGTGACTGTGTCTCGAACATTTTGTTTTAATTGCTGAAGGTTCATTGGCCTATTAGCATAGACAGACACGTCCCTTTAGATAGCCTCACAGAAAAAAGTCAGGAGCTGTTAAATCAGGCGATCTTAGGGGCCAATCAATGTCACCGTTCAGTCCATTTTCTTAGAGTTTCCGCAATACATGATTGGGTTGAGTAGAACGTTTTAATAATTAAAACACGTTGTTTAGTCGTAAAACGCTCTATAACAAATTTGCCGTATCTACAAAGTAATTTTCATGCAACAACTTTCATATTTGCCACCAAAACAAAATGGCGGCAAAAAAATTGTATACCTCCAAAATGGCCACCCTGTATCACAGATAATGACGTGAAAGCAATACAGGGTGAAATTTTGAACGTGATACAAAATTAGTGTTTCAAGATTAGTTAAAGCTGGACAACATAATGCATTTACCCAATTGTTGAAATTGGTCTGATAAAATTTTGGATTTTCATACTTTGTTGTATGTAGTTAAATTATGAACTAAATGTATGGACACCTCAAATTTAACAATACTAATTCTAACAACTGGGTAAGTGCATTATGTTGTCCAGCATTAACTAAGCTAGAAACACTAATTTTGTATCACGTTTAAAATTTCACCCTGTATAATATCGCTACTTTGTTAGCATTTTGCGTCTAGAAGCATTTGACGGCATGAATTATGGCAAAACGATGAGCTCACAGCCTGTTTCTGCTGACAGTGCTAAATGGACATGTCGTTTAGTTTGTTTGGATAGTTGATAAGGGAAAATAGGTTTGCCCCTGAGAATAATTTCTAGGGTATCCATTAGGCCAGCCATACTCAAAGTGTGTTCCGCGGAACCCTAGGGTTCCGCGATACCCCTGTAAGGGTTCCGCAAGACTTGAAAAAAAAATTCAAAACACCTACCTCTGGTCGACCGTTCTGACGCCTATTAATAAAGAATACACTTTTAAAAACTATTGTTTTATTGTAGGGTTCCGTCAAGTATTTCGCTTTCCAAAAGGGTTCCGACACCAAAAAAGATTGAGAACCGCTGCATTAGGCGTTTCTATCTATGTAAGTACTTATGTTAGAAAATACATTACTTTACCTTATTGAAACTAAAAGCCAATTTAATTTTACAATCTAATGTCTACAGAATAAAAGCTTATCAACAAAACTTTATATTAATGTAGGTAAGGTACAGTCAAACTACAATTAAAACGTACCTAACCTAGCCTTTGACCTATAGCCTCTCAAGCAGAGGTCGTGGGTTCAAATCCCGGCTTGCACCTGAGTTTTTGAATTTATGTGCCAAATTACATTTGAAATTTACCGTGAGCTTTACGGTGAAGGAAAACATTGTGAGGAAACCTGCAAACACCTGCGAAGAAATTTAATGGTGTGTGTGAAGTTCCCAAGCCGCATTGGGCTGGCGTGGGAACTACGGCCCAAGCCCTCTCATTCTGAGAGGAGGCCTGTGCCCTGCAGTGGGACGTATATACTCTGGGATGATGAATTGAAAAAGTATAAAGTAATTTTAAAACCCCTGACTTAAAAAAAAATTGTAACGAGAGATAATATTAGTATGGATAGAGTAGGTGGGCCAATCAACTTTTATACCGACGCTAATCTGTCCGCGATTTTTTTCAAACAATTGCAGATTTTTGTAAGTAAACATGTTTTTTGTGCAATTTAATAGATGGTGTACATGAATACATGCCATCCTACGTAAGTTCAACCTATTAAACCGTGAAATATCTTGTTGGAAGTACGATTTTTTGGTAACGCCAGAGACAATTTTGGTAACGCAGAAGGCGCCCAAAGTGTTGGTTTAAAAGTTGATTGGCCCAGGTATAAGTTTTCATAGCAGTTCCCTACGTACAGTCGGCCAAAAATATGGTCCACTACCTACTATGAAGTTGGTTTCCCGTTGGTTTCATCGATTTTCCCTTGCAATAAATGATTGCAGTGACTAAAGACAGCTCAGTTAGAAAAGTGAACCTCAGCGATATTAAGATCTCACAGAAACTTTTGTCAAAACTGGTAGACCACTTTCTTTGCCAACCGTACCTTTTTGGTTCTCGAAGATTACCTAAATGTGGCAATAACATATTCGACTAGGTGCCTATGAACTTAATAAAAATCCTAAGAATATCCGTCGGGACTAAGGCGACTAGACATCTAGGCCGCACTAAAAGAAACTCGTGCCTTAGACCTGAAGCATCCCATCTGCATAGAGATGAACTCGGACGTTGGTTTTTATCACAAACGGGTCATACGCAAACGTCGCATTTATTACACTTTGATATGGAATCGCAACACAATGATCACTGGAAACCCCGCTGTCCGTTTTGTGATTTATTAAAGAAGTCAACGCTGATGTGCGCTATAAATATGTACTGAATTGGTAGGAATAGATAATGCTTAATTTGATTTTGACTCGGACCTCTTGAGTTTTTCGGAATTTATGTGCGAATTTACATTTGTACCTAACTAATTTCGATTTCCTATTATTATCTCGCCTCATTCGTTTTTCGTTCAATTCTTATTTCGTCTTGTTCGCTATCCGTCACTATATTTTTTGGTCAAATTCTGCAACTTCTCTATCTGTTATTACGTCTTATTCGTTTTTCGTCACGGTCTTCCTTGGACTCATTCGTCATTCTTCCCTTCCGTTTTTTGTCTCCCTTATGTGTAAATAAGTGGTAAATAAATGTTTCTCAGTAAATGAGACAAAAAAACGAAAGGGGAGAACGACGAATGAGTCCAAGGAAGACCGTGACGAAAAACAAATAAGACTTAAGTATTAAGAGAGAGACAAGTTACAGAATTGACCAAATAAGATAATGACGGATAGCGAACAAGACGAATAAACAATGAGTGACGAATACAGAATGATCTCTGTTTTAGTCCGAGCGAATTTTAGTCGTCCAAGTGTAGTTGTAGGTGTAAAAAAGTACGTAGTGTCGAAGAATATTCGTATCAGGAAGATCAAACTGCTAATTGTTAACACAAAGTTAATTAATGGAACCTTGATTTATCTGCTCAATGACTTCATTGTTCTAAAAGTACGCCCAACCTACTATAATAGTCTACTGTTCACTGTCTATTTTTTTGGCTACTAATATTAAAAATGCCAGGTTGCGAGCGTGCGTGTGTTGCGCACGTTTGTTACTTTATACGCTAAAACGGCTGTACGGATTTAAATGAAATTTGGTATGTACTTAGACAGCTGGATGTCTGTCTGGAATAACACACAAGCAACTTTTTAACCCGATATTCCCACGAGATCCATGTAACATCCCAAACCATTTTACGTTTATAAATTCGTCCAACCGTTTTAATGTAAAGGAGTAATTAATTATAAAAGTTTTTATAAAAGAGACAGCACGATACGAACTTCGAATTTCTTAGTAGCCCCTCAATGCTTCAAACGCATATAAGCGTTCACAGTAGTCCAGCAACTTTATACGAACCTACAATAATGTTTACTTAATTCTCGAAACATAATGAAAATCAGCAAAAGCTTACGTGCGTTCAAGGCACTATGCGCTATCATTTATTGTAATCCTCAATACCTTGTCACAGGATGCCAACCGGCCGCCATCTGGCTGCTGAACCGCCATGGCGCCCACAACCCCGAGGCCGAGGAGTTGGCGGAGCTGGAACGGCTCAACAATTACAAGGACAATGTTGTCAACAACTACCGGACGCCGGGCTTCAGGACCAATAACAATGTAAGTATGAAACCATGCCCCTGTTTTACTTAAAATGATTTACTTGACACGCAAAAGATCTTTGTACCTACCTCTAGAAAATTATCCGCCAAGACCCCCAGTAGTAAGATATGGCCCCTTATTTATGATGTGGAAAATGCGCCTTATACTTATCTATATCCGTCGCGTTCGGGGAAACAGGAGGTATGTGAAGCTCGCCCACAATACCAGTCGCATACCACTAAAAACCACAATGACCTACCATAAAAATTATAGTATTTTATGCAACGGTTGTATAAAAGGCGAGTCTTAAAAGGCGAGTGCCGTGAGTTGCGATACGAGCGAATGCGAGTATCGCAATGGAAGACGGCACGAGCCGTTAAGACCAAATTATACACCGTTGCATACAATATTTTTTCTACGACTCGACTGTACCTACTGTACTGTACCCTACTGTAGGGTACAGTAGGGTAAAATAGGGTACAGTGTACAGTCGGGTACAGTACGGTACAGTCTGGTGAAATAGGGTACAGTAGGGTAAAATTGCATGGTGTCAAAGGCAAACCGTATGCTGGGATTTATAATTCGTACGGCTAAGCCTTTTAAAAAAATTGATACTTTGAAAATCTTGTACACATCGTTGGTGCGAACGAACCTCGAGTACTGTTCCTCGGTGTGCTACCCCATTTACAAGACACACTCGGATAGGTTGGAGGCAATCCAGAAAAAGTTTCTTAGACATCTTTGCTTTCGGAATGGCACCCGCCGTACCTTGCCAGAATACCGCGACCGACTCCTTGCTTTTGGTCTGATGTCGTTGTCTGGTAGGCGTCAGATTGCCGATCTTGTGACCCTTTATAAAATATTGCATGGCGATCTCGACGGTGGCCTTGTACATCATGTTTATTTTAGAGCCACTAGTAAAACGACCAGAAATCGTAATTTGTTTGCCCTGCCGGTAGTATGTAACAATAATGTCTCGAATAATGCTCCAATTACAAGAATGTGTAGACTTTTTAATAACATTGATCTCGAGTTAGACATATTCAACATGACGCTAGCAAAATTCAAATCTGTTGTAAATGAACATTTCACTCAGGCATTATGAATCTTTCCTGGATTCCTATTGTATGATCATTGGCCTTCGTTTTTAGCTGTTCATAATGTGCTTATTGCGATGAATTAAGTACCACTTTTTCATGTATTTTTATTTTATTATTCTTTTTTTTTTGTTTTTGTTTCTTTTTATGAGGGTTGTGTTAAATGCTGTGTACAATTATTATTGTGATGTAATGCGCTGTAATGTCTTAGATTAAGTCACTAATTGTAAATTCTTTAACTTGCATTATGTTATTGTACCCAAGTTAATAAAATAAATAAAAATAAAATAAAATGGGGTACAGTCGGGTACAGTAGGGTACAGTCTGGTGAAATAGGGTACAGTAGGGTACAGTAGGGTAAAATAGGGTACAGTAGGGTACAGTCGGGTACAGTAGGGTAAAATGGGGTACAGTCGGGTACAATAGGGTACAGTCGGGTGAAATAGGGTACAGTCGGGTACAGTAGGGTAAAATAGGGTACAGTAGGGTACAGTTGGGTACAGTAGGGTAAAATAGGGTACAGTAGGGTAAAATAGGGTACATTAGGGTACAGTCGGGTACAGTAGAGTAAAATAGGGTACAGTAGGGTACAGTCGGGTACAGTGGGGTAAAATAGGGTACAGTCGGGTACAGTAGGGTAAAATAGGGTACAGTAGGGTACAGTAGGATAAAATAGGGTACAGTCGGGTACAGTAGGGTAAAATAGGGTACAGTAGAGTACAGTCGGGTACAGTAGGGTATAATAGGGTATATTAGGTTACAGTAGGGTAAACTACCCTATTTTACCCTACTGTACCCAACTGTACCCTATTTTACCCTACTGTACCCTACTGTACCCTATTTTACCCTATTTTACGCTACTGTACCCGACTGTACCCTACTTTACCTTATTTTACCCTACTGTACCCGACTGTATCCTACTGTACCCTATTTTACCCTACTGTACCCGACTGTACCCTATTTTACCCTACTGTACCCGACTGTACCCGACTGTACCCTACTGTACCCTATTTTACCCTACTGTACCTGACTGTACCCTATTGTACCCTATTTTACCCTACTGTACCCGACTGTACCCTACTGTACCCTATTTTACCCTACTGTACCCCACTGTACTCTACTGTAGCCTTTTTTACCCTACTGTACCCGACTGTACCCTACTGTACCCTATTTTACCCTTCTGTACCCAACTGTACCCTATTTTACCCTACTGTACCCGACTGTACCCTACTGTACCCTATTTTACCCTACTGTACCCGACTGTACCCAACTGTACCCTATTTTACCCTACTGTACCCAACTGTACCCGACTGTACCCTACTGTACCCTATTTTATCCTACTGTACCCTATTTTACCCTACTGTACCCGTCTGTACTCTACTGTACCCTATTTTACCCTACTGTATCCGACTGTACCCAACTGTACCCTATTTTACCCTACTGTAACCGACTGTACCCTATTTTACCCTACTGTACCCGACTGTACCCTATTTTACTCTACTGTACCCAACTGTACCCGACTGTACCCTACTGTACCCTATTTTACCCTACTGTACCCAACTGTACCCTATTTTACCCTACTGTACCCGACTGTACCCTACTGTACATCTGTGTATCATAGAACATTAAAAAAACAAGAGTTGTTACATTAAAATGGACGAAGGCAGACCAAGGCTTATTTTAAACGGCATCATACAGAACCCATTAGGTTAGGTTAGGTTTATTTTATAACAATCTTAAAAAGTTAACGGTTTCAGAAAAAAATCGTGTCGGTCTTTTGACCCATTCGATGTTTTAATACATTCGGTCTTTCGTACTTCGGTATTGTAATACATACCCGTGTATCAAACTTAGGTGTCATAGCTGTTGATATTTTAAACATTAGACATTTACTCCATTAGGTATTTTAAACTTAGGTAATTCGTAGGTAGGTGTTAGTTGCTTAGGTATTTAAAATCATTAGGTATTTAGATTTTAGGTATTTTGAACGTAGGTTATTTTACGTTAGGTTTTTAATTTTAGATATTTTGATACGTAACCAGGTAGGTACTATAGCATAGTTATGGTCGAGCCATAAGGCATAGCAAGCGAACAAATTTTTCGGACGAGTTACCATGGTGCACTAAGAGGCAATGTGCTCCCCGACCCCTTTAACCATATTTCATGGTAAATTTCAAATTTATGTGATATCGTACATAAATTTCGAAAAACTCACAGGTGAAGAATTCCTGGTTTAAAGATATAAGGTATGAGAAAACAAGCATACCAAATCATTAAATAAACCTCAATCGAGCTGTCGCTCGTTTGGAATACGTTTTAACTTTGTTATTTCCTCCACAGCCACACATGTGCGCAGCGGACCTCGCTCTTCTGAACACATGGTCCTTCAACCTCCTCAACCGCTCCTTCGCGGGACACCTGACGTCTGCGGGCTACATGCAGACCCAGGAACTGGGTAGAGAGTGGCGCAGACGCTACCCTAGCTTGTTTACCACCAACAACCATGACTACCTGGTGAGTCATCTCATCAGTTTCAATGACGATCGGATAGTCTAGTTCAGGGGCACCAAATGGCGGACCGCTGACCTATTTTGTGCGGACTTTAAGTAAAAAGTAACTTTGGGTATGTAATTTAATAAAATTTTAATGTATGCCGCGCTTTGTCTTTGACCGCGTAGGTAGTTTTATGTTAAAAACCGGACCACTGAAGAAACTAATTGGTGATCCCTGATTTGTTGTTAGAGAACCTGACTACGAAGCTTGAGGTCCCGGGTTCGATACCCAGTCGGGGCAGGGCTCTATATCTAAATCCCTAATGATTATTTATCCTAATGTAATGTTTGTCCTAATGATCGTTTGTCCTAACTCTTTTTATTTAAAATCTATTAATTGTTCTGGATTTTTATAAAACAAACCTAAAACCTAACCTAACCTATAGAGTTCTTGAAAAATTCACGGTTTCCGAGAAAAAAAGTGTTAGGACAAACGATCATTAGGACAAACATTACATTAGGACAAACAATGTTAGGGATTTAGAATGAGACCCGTTTGGGACTAGGTCAACTGGTGTGAATTGTCGCGTGATATTTATTTTATTTATTATTATTCTTTAGGGTACCCTACCTGAAGGGTGATAAATGGAATCCCATTGAGTCTGTCTAATGTCTGACCACGTCTGACACATGTATCTCAAGAACCTTAATAGATAGGCAGCTGAAATTTATTCATAACGAGCATGAATTGCCGCTACAACAAATAAAAAAAAGATGGGTCCCAACCAGCCAATATAAAATTACCCTACACTGCGCACATTTTGCTTAGCAGCAGAACTCTGCTATTGGATTTTAATGGATACCTACTCGATTGCTTATTGCGTACATTTTGACATATCGACGCTCGAAAACAATAAGGGCGTATCCCATATAAAGGTCGTAACTTGATTATTACATGGCTATAATCAGCTTTTTTTTCTGCGTCGAATGGTCCGGGTCTCGTTTCTCTACGACGACAAAAAATTTCAAAATCGGGCAGTATTTTGGAAAATGGGTGTAATTTTTTTGGTCGTAACTGCCCATAAAATGACGAATTTAAACTTTTTAGAGGTACGACGTGTAGAAGTTTGTGTTTTTCATAAAAAAAATAGTTAAGCCGTTCGAGTTTCTACGCACGATAGTAGTTACGACCTTTTTGCGGGATACATTTTTCAAACTTCATTGCTTACGACATTCTTGCAGTTCGCGTTTTTTCTACAGACAACGAATAACCTCAAGATACTGCAATTTCGTGGTTACCCGATATCAATCTAAGCCTAGTTAAACCAATATTATCAGAATGAATATTTTGGAACATTTCGGTTTTTCCCGGCTTACGCCACAGGCACAAGCTACTGTAATACCTGCGCGGACGCGACTGAAAGGTTGTGTTTGTTTTTCCTCGACAAAATCATAAAGGATTATCTGAATCAAAGTATGTATGTACATAAATCTTAGATTACTCGTACTAACTAGTGAATTTCATGATACTTAAGGGCTGAGGTCATTTACCGTTAAACTGACGTACTTAAACCACCGTTCAAAATAGTGAGTGAGGTATTATGTAAGTACATTAACGACTGATCATTTAACTTTACTTGGTGAGCACGGCGTTAAGTCAATTAATTAAGGTTCATTTATCTTAAAATAACATACACGATCAAAAAAACAGAAGGCCATGTAAACTAGCAATTAAGTTTCGTTTTGTTTTCACCCGTCGCGAGAAATTGATCGCAGCTGCATAAAATATCTTAAATATTGGAAATAACAAATTTGTACCTAAGGAATGGACATTTACTTTTATCTTTGAAAATAATAAATACTGATTTTATGGATTTTTGAAAAATGGTCTGCCATAACTGAAACTCGAACAGGTCAAAATTAAATAATGACAACATAAAGTCGTATTTTATATTACCGATCGAAACCGTCATTCATCATCATTCATTTATTGCTACAACACGTCCTTTAAACTGAATAAAAACCTGAAAAATAAAAATTACTAGTATTCTACTAATTGCTACAAATTTCCAATATTTAAGGTAGCTGCAGTCCATTTCCCGTGACGAATAAAAACAAAACGAAAAAAACGAAACTTAATTGTTGGTACCTATTCGTGACCTTCTGTTATGTTGAATCTGTATGTTATTTAAAGATAGAACTCTACATCATTAAACAACAACGCAACAACACATGTTAATTATTATGTTTATGTTATTTTTTATTAACCGGGAGTATTTGACCGGTTCGAATCCCGACAAAGACAATCGAATTTTTAAAAATGCATAAATGCAGTATTTTTTTTAAACGGAAAGAGTCCTTAACATAGATTATACTATTTTAAATATTAAGGGTAGTTGCCCTTCATTCGTTCGTTTTTTTTTCACTCTTAGTACCTTACAAATAATGATAAATATGTTTTGAGATTAAATAAAAAAAATTATGTTACAAAAAGAACATGAAAATTTATTTTTAAACTGCTTAAGCCGGGAATCAATTCCTGGACCTCTTACTAAAGTCCTTACTAGACCTAAGTAGGTACTAAAGAAGTTTTATCTAGCCGATTGCTTAAACTTTAATAACGCAAGTATACACCAACAAACAAATACCACACCAATTAATAGATGTAGTAAATTGATCAAAGTCTATCTAGCGGTGTGGTCAAATACTGATGTTAAGAAAAGAATAATAGTTACTCTGTTGGACAGGTATCTCAGTTAAGTTTTAATCTTGCATAAGATAAGGATAGAGTAGTCCTAACGTTGGGATATAAATTGTTAATTTTACATTTTTTTTATATGGCAGCGAAAAAATGGAAAAACAACCTGAATCACGAATTAAAAATTGTTATTACGATGATTGATCATTTCAAACACAATTTTTTAATGTTTCAATGTTAACATATTCATATTTAATAAAGTTAAAATAAGTTTTCTTGCTAGTCATTTTTTAAAGTTTAATAAATTTGTGTTAACAATAGCTTATGACGTTTCATTAATATCATTGAATTTAAAGAGGTTAAAGTTACGACATTTTTTCTAGCCATTGTCTTGCATTACGAACGTGCTTACACCCCCGTTCCATACGCGAAATTAAAACAAAAAGCAGTTACTACCTTTTTGTAATCAGCTAATTTGCTATCATTTTCTGATTCAGTACAAACATCATGTCAAGTTACGCCATTTTTGAGGTCTGTAATTTCTGTAGACATAGGGCGTAACTCGATTTCTCGTGTTCCTGGCAATACCAAGTTAACAGTTTGTAAACAATATAATGCAGATTTATATTTTATAGTTATAGTCCAAAAATTACGTTCATACGACAAGCCGTTGCAAAGTTATGATTTTTTTTCCGTTTATTTTTCGGTTTTTTGGCTCTGGTGTAAAGTTGGGTTTTCAGGGTTACGCCCTTGTTGTTTTCCGGCGTCGATATGTTGTTCCCTTAAGGCGAAGGGCGGGTAAAACGCGAAAAAGAGTTCAAGAACTAAAGTAAGCCGTACCGACTCGAAACGAATCATTATTGAACAGATAGATTTTTCGACGTTCATAGGAGCATCAATTTGATGCCTAAATTGAATAAAGAATTTTGACTTTTGACTTTGACTTTTGAGATGTCGCTTTGGTCCGCCAGCTACCGTACGTACGTGACAACTGGGCAAGGTCAATTGCCCATCCCGTCGCCTTAACAGTGCAAGTACCATCGACAAAAAGGTCGCCTCGACACCTTAAATGTCCATTTTGCTTGCAGTGGCTAGACGTCCATACCAATCCATACCAATGAACTTCAACGGTTGCAAGCAAATTTGTTTTTTAACTGGGCATGCCTCAGTTTTGTTGACCTACCTACAGTTAGCAAAAAGTACACTTAGTAAAAAAGCGTGTGTGTACAAAATTAAATTTTTACCAAAAAATATTGTCGACCATGATTACGAGTTAGGTTATTTCTGTTAAGTTACGTATTCAATTTTCCAGTTCAAGTTCGTGAACGAGAAGCGTTTCACGGATTCCTTCCGGGCCTTCACCGAGGGTCTGTTTGGAGCCCAGGCGGAGAGCATCGCCATGCCAAGAGACAACGACGAAAAACTTGTCAGGGTACCTATTCGTTTGTAACATTTGTACCTACGAGATTCTTTATTTGTATTACATTTAAGGGGCTAAGAACCACACGAACTCATGACCATGGAGTGTAGGTCCCAGTGGCGAAGGGTAGGTACTAAGAACCCGATTTCCCCCGGGTTGACTAAACTTTCAAAATTACCTAACGATTCCCTTTCATTACTGTTACTGCACCTTCAAGAAGAGGATGAATGGATTTTTTAAGTTTTTTTTACTCCAGCTTTACTTGGAACAATTTTTATGCTCCACCACTGAAGGTCCTACACTGTAGGAGTTACGGGTGAGCAAAGGCGTATATAGAGGGGGACCAAGTGAGCCATGCCCACCCCATAATGGTCTAGTGTCCACCCTAGGGATTGGGGTATCGACTCTGCTCGCTCGTACGGCCATAGCATCTCAGGGGCCACGGTCTCGGTGGCCAGTGTCTACAATAGGTAAGATCAAAGACAGGCGAGCCTGAATTGCACGGTGTCGCTCAGAAGAGCCTTCTCAATCATTCGAATCTCTGTAGTTTTCAATAATAAAACCGTTAGCAATATGCCAAATATTAAAAGTGTAATTTTCTAAATCAACTCCACTTTTCTTTCAGCCGTATAAATCCTGCCCAACGTGGATCAACGAAATCAACGATACTTCTCAGAATTCTCAACGGGCCATTTTCGAGTCCAAGCGAGAGTTTGCCGAGGTATTTTTCTTGACTAAGTACCTAGTTTATTTATTTTATTTATATTTTGTTAGACAAACAAATTAAATTGTTAATGCAATTTTATCAGACCGGATAAATAGGAAAGACGGAGTTCTGCTGTCTACAAAGTGAGGCCGGTAAAATGCCCCGCTTTGTAACTTGCATAATACCTAGTTGCACGCCCGCGTGCAACCAAACTCAGCAAAACAGACTGTTGAGCTAACAAACGAGCACGAGGAAAGGATAGTGTTCCTGGCTTCACTTTGTTGTTCGCAAAATCTTGTCTTTACTTTTTATTAGGTCTGAACTAAATATGTATTTAGAGCTCCAAGTTTAGTAACCATTAATTGAAAACAAAACGCAGCATTTTTTGGGAAACATATACCTATACTTAATTATATCATAACTTTTAGGCTTTTACCGTCTAACAAAGTAAAATGTTCTCAAAAATTTCGAAATTTAGTTTGTTAGAATTAAGATTTTAAGGCGAACAGGTTTATTTATTTAAATACATAAGTGGGTAATTACAACAAGATACTATGCAAACTTACGCTATTACGCTACACAATTTTTACGGTGACCTTTTTATTAACTTGTTAAAAGCATAGCAACTAATCCCGAATGCCAGAGCAATTAGTTTCATTAATGTTTGTATTAATACTAATTGAACAGTGGCATTTTGCCCTATTGTAATTTTCGGCCGTTGGAAGCAAGGTCGCTACAAGTCCGACGGTTGAGTGTTGGGGTCAAAAGATGGCGCCACTTTGTAAAGCCCTACAAAGACTACGCGAGATATCTCATTGCATTGCAACAGACGCTCGTTCTCTTGTGAATAAATAGCTAGCAGCTAGCTGCAGTTCAATGTAGTTTTTCACAGGTAGTTTAAAATTGCAAAATTTTGTTTTAAAAAAGGTATGTTCCTTTCTAGCCCATCGACTCTTTAGGCACAGTATAATAAAGAGTACTAGCGTACAGTATGGCCACTCCCTGCTCAGTTACCTCACAGTTACCGAGCGACTGAGCGTTCGTTCGCACACAGTCTAAGCTAATGTAGCTCTGTAATTTGTATTATGAGTTGTATAGCCAACGGAAAACAGTATTAGTAAATATTTGTTTAATACTGCGTCGTCGCGTCCTGCCAGCCGGTAACTGTGAGGTAACTGTACGCTTAGTATAAGTTTTACTTCACCAAAATACTTCTCGATCGCGTTTACGTAAAAATTTCAATTCTATGGAAATATGGACGCGTGCGCGCGGAGGCGCTGTCCATGTTTCCCTAGTAATTGATTTTTTTACGAAAACGCGATCGAGAAGTATTTTGGTGAAGTTAAACTTATACTAAGCATACTGAGCAGGGAGTGGCCATACTGTATCGTGAAACACGGCCATATTTACTAAAAGAAAAAAAAAGAATGGGTGATTTTATTATACTGTGCTTTAGGTGAAAAAGTCGTGGTATGGTCAAGCGCAAAAATATATATACGTTAACAAGGTGTCAAAAATGTCTATACAACTCTATGTTATTAATCATAAGGTTGATAAGTTTACATATCTTCGATGATACATATTTATGCAATCGACTGTACCTAGCCTAGTGATTTTACCTATGGCCTCTTAAGCAGAGGGTCGTAAGTTTGAGCCCGGGGTCACAAATTTGAATGTTTCGGAATTCACTAGGTGCGATACTACATTTGAAACTATCATGGGCTTTACGGTGAAGAAAAACATCGCGAGGAAACCTGCACACACCCATTGCGGATCGGTAGCTCAACACACCCTATTGAATTGCTACACTCAACTCACATACCTACTTAACTAATTTAATTATTGACGTCAAATTGATCAATGTCGTCGAACATCAAAATAATAATTGCTTCTTTACAGATGGTGACCAACGTGTCTTTGCGACTGGGTTTCAACTACGACATCGACCGCGACATCATACAACGCATGTACCAAATGTGCCGTTACAACAAGGCTTGGGACATCACGAAAAAATCTCCCTGGTGTGGGGTGAGTGCATTTATTACAGCGCTATCTATGTTGAGCCACGGAAAAAACTTGTCTTATATTCCGTAACTTTGATATTCCGTTGGCTGTGCCATTAACTAGGCTATCTGATAGATATGTACATAATAGGGATGTTGACGCCATTAAAATATACTTAATTCGAAGACACGACTCAAGTTAAAAACGCTTTATTTTAGCCATTAAAACCAGATTAATTTTCGATTAACTACAAAATTAGATTTCTTGTTGCTTTAAAACAAATAAATAGTTAGTTGATTGAGTTGGCGAACAAGTGACGTCATAAGTTGTTATTGCCATTCAAACTCTATGGGAGAATTGTGTTTTGACAGCTCATAATAAGACGTCAGTCGGATTGGTGGTGTCAACATCCCTATGCTCGGAAGCGTTGCTTGCTACACGTGCCAAAGAATAACCTTGTTTTTCCTTCTTTAAAAAAAATACACCGGCGATTTCTGTGAAGTTGAACTAATATTTATCTTAGTGAGTGTTTGTTTTGTGATCGTTTTGTTGGTTTTGGTGGGAGATGGAAGGGAACGAACCCCCTGACGGGGGCAAAAGCGAAGGCAACCGGGTCTTATTGGCAACGCGTAAGCGTGTTGTGGAAACCCAAAGTGTTATCAAAGACATTATCGATAAACGAAACACGGATATACCAGCCGCGGCTTCTATACAGCACGCTTACACGGTCCCTGAATACGCCCCGGGTACCAAATTATTGTACGGCCCTAATGATAAAGCTCCGTTTATCGTACAGGTAGTTACGATAGTAGATGACCCAACCTCCGGCTATTCTATTCGCCCCCTCAAGTTCGCCAAGCTCATTCATCAGAATGGCGTCCGCGGTATAAAACAGGCTGGCATTAAACCCAGCGGTCGCAATCGGCAAAATGAATTCATTGCCCACCCTATTCTCGCCGAACACCGCTATTCCGCGAGTATTCCTACATATAACGTCACGCGTATGGGACTGGTGCGTAACGTACCAGTTGAATGGACCCTTGAGGAGTTTGTCAGTTCAATTGAGTATACAAACGATGACTCTAAAGTCATAAAGGCACGTCGTTTGAACCGGAAGTCTACCGAGGATAGTAAAACAATCTGGATCCCAACTCAAACAGTGGCACTCACTTTTATAGGGCAAATCCTGCCTGAGAAAATTTTCTCTTTTTATACATCACTGCCCGTAGAGACTTACCAACTGCCCTCAATACAGTGCAACAAGTGCTGCCGCTTTGGCCATATTAAGGCTGCCTGCCGTTCAAAGCCCCGTTGTTATAAATGCGCACAGTCACACGAAGGAGAATCGTGCCCTGTACAGGAGGACAAGGCCACTTGCCTTTCCTGTAGTGGTCCCCACTTCGCCATCCACTCCTCTTGCCCTGAACATGCGAGACAGAAGGCAATTAAGCTGGTAATGTCAGAGGAAAATATCCCATATAACGAAGCTTCTCTCCGATTCCGACCTGTACGTCGGTCGTTCGCTGACACTGCCCGCATCCCTCAACGCTCTCCCTCTACTAGTGAGAACATGTATGACCCATCGTCCTTCCCCACTCCCCAGTCTCAACACCCTCAATCCCCCCGCTCATATAAGAAAACCGTCTTCACCACCCGTCGTCCGATCCCCCCACGTAGCCCAGGCTACAATAAAGCTGCCCATGACGAGATTACTCAAACACCTCAATCCTCACAGCCAAACGGCTGTGCTTATCTATACAGTGATACTGATGTATCACCAGCTTCCCCAAACGACAACCTCATTAAGCTGCTTATCAGCACACTAGTCAACCTCCTCTCGAAATTCTCCGATACTATACCGAACAACGTCATAGAAACGCTAAACCAATTGTCTACAACAATATCTCTCAATAATGGCCAATACAGCTTGCCAGACAGTTATGCAATGGAACGTTAGAAGTGTCAGGAACAAAAAACATGAGCTATCTTTTTTAATAAATGAACACAAACCTTTCCTGCTCGCCATTTCGGAGACATGGTTGAAGCCGAGTTCCCGATTCAGGGTCCCTGGCTTTTCATGTCTCCGCGATGACAGCACTGAGGGCTGGGATGGCTGTGCCATCCTTGTCAAACGTTCCCTTTCTTATTCCCTTTGTTCTGTTCCCCAACATTCCCCAGGTATTAACATTGTAGCTGTTAGGACCTTAGGTTTCACTTTTATATCTATATATATCCCATACCCTAATCCTTCTCTCATCTCTGAACTAGATCATATTCTGTCTTCCCTCCCCGGTCCTTTAGTAGTTATGGGAGACTTTAACTGCCATAATACTTTATGGGGATCTCTCTCTTGTGACTCCAATTCCACGCTTCTGTTAGATTTATTCGATAAGTCTAACTTATGCCTAATAAACAATGGCTCTCCCACTAGGAGAACATCCCCCTCCCAAAACCCTAGCGCAGTGGACCTAACTCTAGCCTCTCCTGGACTAGCTTCTAGCCTTGATTGGCAAATTCTAAACAGGTCTTATGGGAGTGACCATTACCCCATCGTTATTTCATTCCCCACTGGTGTGTCTACTCCTTCTCCACTCCCTCCTCTCCTAAAATTTAGACTAGACAAAGTCGACTGGGAGGAATTTTCTTCCCTGGTAGAGAACAAAGTCCTCCTATTGCCCCCTGTCTCGCATGATAATTTCCTAGAACTATATAACAGCTTTGTTTCTATACTATCGTCATCCGCTAACTCCTGCTTCCCCGTTAAAAACGCCTCACTTAACAAAATTCCGTCTCCCCCTTGGTGGGATGCAGAATGCACAGCGGCTATTAAGGAACGGGAACGAGCCGAAGATCAATTTCTCTCTGATCTGAGCAACATGAATAACTACCTCTCCTTCCAAAAATCTAATGCTCGATGTAAGAAACTTCTGCTGTCCAAAAAAAGGTTGGGTTGGACGCGTTTTTGTGAAAACCTATCCCCGCGTTCCCCATCTTCCATAGTATGGAAGAACATAAAAAGATACCGCGGATCCTTAACCATGACCAACCAGGCATCCAATGACCCAAATGTTTGGTTAGACGCATTCCTGGATAAACTATCTCCTCCTTATGTGCCATCAGAGGATTGCTTTCCTTCCTTCCCGTCCCCCCCTTCGTCAGATAGAATGGATGAACCGTTCTCCTTCTCAGAGTTGTCTTCGGCCCTGGATAACTTAAATGACTCTTCTCCTGGTGTCGACGGAATCCCCTACTCCTTTGTGAAGAATTGCACCGACCTTTCAAAGCGATATCTGCTTTCCTTATTCAACAACATTTACGAATCTGGTTCCATCCCTGACGCGTGGAAGCAGCAAATTGTCATTCCACTTTTAAAGCCCAATAAGGACCCTTCTGACCCCTCCTCACGTAGACCGATTGCACTTTCATCTGTGTTAGCCAAGATCCTAGAGCACCTAATTAAAAACAGGCTAGAGTGGATTCTGGAGAGTCGCCAAATCCTTTCAAAATCGCAATTTGGTTTCCGTCGAGGGATGGGAACCATAGACAGCTTATCCATCCTCACCTCTGACATCAGGCTAGCTCTCTCTAGAGGTCAACACCTAGTGGGCGTGTTCCTAGATATTACCTCAGCATATGATAATGTACAACTTCCGTTACTCAGGCAGAAAATGCAAGAGCTGAGTATCCCGAGAAAGATGATTCATGTTATATGTAACCTCTTTATGGAACGCTCCATCTGTGTTCGCTCCGAAAACCATATGCTGCCTCCCAGGACCGTCTGGAAGGGTCTACCGCAGGGATCTGTCCTCAGTCCAATCCTGTACAGCCTTTACACCTCGGACCTCGATCGAACAGTGGATTCCTTCTGTGACATCTTACAATATGCCGACGACATTGTGTTGTATTACTCCTCTGACTCCTTCTCGGATAGCACTTCCCGTTTAAACGCTGCCTTAAGATACCTCAATGAGTGGCTGCAAGACCATGGCCTCAGTTTGTCAGCATCCAAGAGCTCTGCTGTCGTGTTTTCCAGAAGAAGGTGGATTCCCGATGTGGATATTTTTGTCGACGAGGAATATGTTACTGTCGAAAACAGTGTTAAGTTTCTGGGTGTATATCTTGACTCGCGTATGTCTGGAGTCCCCCATCTGAAATACGTGCAAAATAAATGTGAAAAAAGCATAAACGTGATGAGAGCTCTCTCGGGTGCGTGGTGGGGTGCTCATCCCTACGCGCAGAAATTATTATACAACGCTATCGTTCGGAGCCACCTGGACTATGGTTTTTTTCCTTCTGGAACCCTGCAGCAAGCTTAATCTATCCTTCCTCGATAAGATACAGTCTAGGTGCCTCCGAATAATAACTGGGGCTATGAAGTCCTCTCCCATTAATGCTCTTCAAGTGGAATGTCTCGACCCCCCACTTAGACTACGTAGACAGTTCCTATCTGACCGCTATCTTCTAAAATCTATTCAGTATTCCGACCACCCACTTATGTCCCGTCTATTTAATCTCTCCCAAATAATTCCCTCTTCTAAATATTGGACCCATAAAGAAACTCCTTGCTTAGTAAAAACGTTCCAAAAATATTCCGACAGTCCCCCGATCCTTAAATTCTCTGGCAACCCTCTGTTTTCCATTAATTTTGATGCCCTTATCTTCCAGCCTAACATTACTCTACATTTTGGTATCAAGAAAGATACCCCGCCCTGTGCAGACACCATTTTCAATATGACTCTGTCAGAAAAATGGGAAGGATGGACTTCCGTATTCACCGATGCTTCCAAACTGTCTGATGAGGGTTCTGTGGGTTCGGCTGTCTGGATCCCTCGCTACAAGATCATGCTGAGCTTTAAATGTCACCCCCAATCGTCTGTTTTTTCCGGTGAAGCTATTGCCCTGTTTGAGGCTGTCTCGTATGTAGAATCTCACAAAATAAATAAATCAATTATCTTTTCTGACTGTCTTAGTTGCCTTCAAGATATTGCTAAATTCCCATTCCGTGCTAAGGACAATCTTTATATCAACTTGAAGACTAGAGAAATCCTCCATAAATGCTACTTACTGGGCATTGAAGTTGCTCTCACTTGGATCCCGGGCCATGCAGGCATCGCCGGTAACGAGCAGGCAGACGCATGTGCCAAGCAAGCTATTCAGATAGGCTGTACTCCCACTCAGAATGCTTTAGCCAGGATATTTGAGCTTTGGCCAAGTCCAATCTCCTCGAACGCTGGAACCAAGAATGGAGTATCTCGCGACTGTCTAAGGGTAAACTTTATGGAGATATTCAACCAAACCTTCCGACCAAACCGTGGTTTTTTAAATATCGGACAGCCAGCAAGCGTGCTACTTCCACGGTTATTCGGTTGCGCCTCGGCCATGTATGCACCCCTTCTTTTTTGGCAAAGATCCACGTGCGTGACCATTCCTTGTGTGAGTGTGGCCTTGAGGAGGCCCCGACCTTTTTCAACAGACGTGGTGCTACAGACTGAGCCGAGTATACTCAGTTTTGTGATTTTGGGAATTATTTCTGCAAATTTAAAGTTCCCATTTCATTAAAAATATTGTACTTTACACTGTACATTCGGCAGTTATTCTTACGATTGATTTGTACTTTATAAGTACGCGGGGGCTTACGAGGTTGTGAGGGGATCAACACCCCCATCCTTCACCACCTGACATAATCTATTCCTCACCTCTACCTCTATATTTGCTTAACTCGTGAATTTTCTTCATGTAGGTACAGTCAGCTACAGAGAAAGTACACTCGAGGAAACTGAATTACATACCAGGGTTTTTTTACATTCGGTTTCACAAAGATTTCTTTTGCAGACAACACGACATTAGACACCGAAATAATCCACTCTAGTACACGATAGAGTTTCATTGACTGCACTTGTACCTGGGTTCTATATTGTTTACTATGTATTCTCTTACTGTAGTGTCCAATATACGGCCATTGTATGGTATTCGAGACGTTGTTTTCTGTTTTCAGGCCTTTTCTCGAGAAGACCTGCGTCGTTTCGAATACGCCGAAGACCTCGAGACCTACACCAAATATGGCTACCAGTCGGCTCTGAACCCTAAACTCGGCTGCACACAAGTTAAAGACTTCGTTAATTTCTTCCGCAACCACGTCAAAGAAGGTAAAGCTGGTAACAATAGTTCGTTTACACCATAGGTTCCCAACGGAGGCGGTATCGCCCCCTAGTCACTAGACTAGGGGGCCATACCGCCTCCTAGTGGACGCTGGCGCTTTTCGTAGGAACGAGTGTCCAAATATTTTTTTAATTTGTCATTATTGATTGATAATAGACAGACATTTAAAATTGGTACTTAAATCAAACATCATCACATCATCACATTTTGGTGATGATAACGTTGTTTTTTTTGTAAAGGGGGCGGTATCGCGCCAGTCCAGTCCATCAAAGTTGGGAATCTATGATTTACATTTACACACTCCGGTATCAACATTTCATCATCATCATCATCGTCAGCTTTTAAGACGTCCACTGCTGGACATAAGCCTCCCCTAAGAAACGCCACAATGACCAGCCCTACGTTGTGGTTGTACTCGAAACAATAAGCTTAGGTTGTATGATGTTTAACATCACAACCTTAAACTTTTAAACTTGTAACTATTTTTTTATTTAATTGGATTTAAGTATATTTACAATATTTTATAAAAATGATTGCCCGGTGGTGCGTAGAATTTTTTAAATTACACTTAAATTCCTATAATGATCATAATCTTGGTACAAGAATATAGTTCATTACCTAGTAAAATTACATTTTACAATGCAGCGTCCGTGAGAGATGGCAACGAGACACGTAAGCTTTTGCATCTTTATTGAAAGTTCTTTATTTAAACCAGTTATCGAATCTTGAGCTGTTGTCTACCGTCGACCTCGGGTCAATGTCTTTTTAGGGTTCCGTACCCAAAGGGTAAAAACGGAAACCCTATTACTGAGGCTCCGCTGTCCGTCCGTCTGTCACCAGGCTGTATCTCGGGAACCGTGATAGCTAGAGAGTTGAAATTTTCACAGATGTATTTCGGTTGCCGCTATAACAACAAATTAATACTAAAAAAAACATGTAATATTTTTCTAAGGATTTCGTATGTGTACGGAATCTTCCAAGTTAGGTATCGTCAATACTTTGAAAAAAGCTTGTATCTCAAAATCGATAATCTGGCAAAGTTAACTTTATTACGCGGGTATCAAGGTTCAGTTTTGTTTACATGCTGATTTGAGATACGAGTTTTTCAAAGTAGTGGCGGTATGTTTTATACCTTGGGCTACTGTTTACTCTTAAACTACAAATAATTCCCAAGCAATCTTAGCCGCTATAATTTTCCTTGTAAATTTAATATATTTACTACAATTTTTAATTTTTTCAAATTTTTCCACCCAACTGTTTAGATTTTAGAGGGGGGGACGGTCGATTTTAATGAAAATTTTCACTTTAAAGTTGAATATTTCGCAAACAAATCACTGAATACAAAAATCATGTTAGCAACCCCCCAATGGTTTTAAAAGACCTATCCAACGATACCCCACACTATGGGGTTAGTCGAGAAAAAAAAACACTCCTACTTTAAGTCTATGGGAGGTACCCTAAAAAAAAATTTTTTAGTTTTTTTTATATAATCACTTTGTCGGCGTGACTGATATATATATTCATGCCGAATTACAGCTTTCTACTACTAACAGTCTCTGAGCTTAGCCGTGGACGGACAGACAGACAGACAGACGGACAGACATGGCAAAACTATAAGGGTTCCTAGTTGACTACGGAACCCTAAAAACGGAATAAAATAAATATTTTAGGGGGCTCCCATACAACAAACGTGATTTTTTTGCTCGATATTGATAACGGCAACAGGTAGAAGCTTGAAATATAGAATATTTAATTATGTATTGACTTTAAAAATAAATCATTAAATTAAAATAAAAAGAACATTTAAGGGGGCTCCGATACAACAAACATGATTTTTATAGATAATTGTACGGAACCCTTCGGGCGCGAGTCCGACTCACACTTGGCCGGTTTTTTTTTAAATGTTATTTTTTTCTAACTTTGAACAGATTGTTTTTTTTTTATTTTACTTACTGATTAAACAATTCCATGCACATGTACATTCCAAGCATCAAAATTTCAGCAGCACCGCTTTAATACTTGGCCAATTCTTGCCAGATCTTTGTCTTAAAATGCTTAAGCATGGCAACACCATTGTATTTTCTGAAGATTTTCTATTTCTTTTTTACAATATATTTTTCTTGTAGATGCACCGGTGCAACCTCGCGTCTCTGTCCAGTTCGCCGAGACTCCATTACTGCTGATGCTTCTGACCGCTTTGGGGGCGCGCCACGACAATGTGCCTCTTACCGGCGACAACTACCACACAACTGCCGTGCAAAGTCGCCAGTGGAGCAACTCCATCATGGATCCTTTTAATGCTAACATCGCTGCTGTGCTCTACCGGTTAGTACAGAATTAATAAGGGCAAGCGGACTAGCTATATTGACGCCCTAGGCGCCCCCTTCTCAGCTTATCGTTAGCTGACGAGTCGTGTGATTTTACCATGATTAGCCGCCGCCTCCTAGGCCGGGTCTAGCTGGCCTTAAGGGAAATCCACTAATTGCAGGAAGAAAAGGAAAAAGAGAAGTTAAAAAGACAGTAAAATGAGCATTTAGGTACAAGGCAAATGTTATTTTAGGCATTATCACTTACAGTCTGGTCTAATTGTGGTCAACGCTAGCGCCATCTAGCCACGGCCACGGGAACTTTGGTAAATTTCAACTTGTACACAGAGATAATTGTGTTTTAAACGAGTATCCCCAAAGCTGTATGATAGTCCATCTCGTATAGACAGCACACACACACACACAGACACAGCAAACTGGTATTTCCAACAACATTATAAATATGAATCGTTAGCTACATTTGTTTTAAAAACGCCATCTTGTGATTAACAACTAATTTTTACTCTATTTGTAACGTATTTCTAGAGTTTCCTATAATTTTGATCAAACCTAGTCAGTGAAACAAAACATTCTTTTATTATAATTCCACCCTTTTTAAGTTTCCAATACTTAGTGGTTATTTTTTGGCAGATGCAACCCAAACGGCAACTTCGGCTTCAGGGACCGTTACCAAGTCCTGTTCCTTCAAAATGCGCAAACGATGAAGATAGAGAACTGCCGCGACGGACTCTGCGAGTGGTCGCATGTGATGTCCAAGTTCGGAGATCTGGCCGACAAATGCAATTTGGACTTCTGTAACAGCGCGCCTCGGCTGAACAGCTTCGTGGCTTTGAGCCTCACTCTAGTCGCGTTTTGCTTCCGATATGTGATGTAAAGTAACTTACACAAGCAAAATTAGTCCGAAATATTTCAGCTAGTAGTTGGGTATTGGGTAAGTTCTAGAAAGGACGATTAAATCAAGAGGGTATGAGCGCAATGAAAAATCTAAATGAAGATGACAGTATTAGGCAGAGGTTTAAGTAACATGATTCAGACATAGGATTTTAGGGGGCAAAATTTTATGACCGGCATGGAGTTCCTTTATCGATAAACTCAACTATAGACGCTTTTCCCATACACTAGTGATCGCTCCAAGTTCTTTTGTAAAAATGTAATTTTATAGAAAGTTCTTCTTTATCCTCGTAAAGCCAACGTCAAATTTTGCCTATCATAATTTGAAACTTATTGACAGTCAAGAAAAGTTGACATTTGCTTTGGCATTATGTATTAAATTTAGCAAATTGGGCCTTACGAGGTTATGGTAAATATTTTATAGTCCGCTCAGCTATCATTTAAAATATGCTTTGTGTAAACTTTATGATATTTGGCTCCGAAATAAGACTTACAAAATAATACAAACTTAGAAACAAAGCTGGGGGTGATCACTACCATTATAGGAAAAGCGTCGATAGTTGAGTTTTTCGATAAAAGAAGTCCCTACCTGTCATTAAATTTTGCCCCCTAAATTCTTATGCCTGTAGATGGAAAATGAATGGCACAAAGACTATAGTCACACGGCGGACACGACGCACAAAATACACGTTCTTGAATCTACATAAGCACGACGACGTCTGTACACGCGTACGCCTACATACATCGCGCGCGCACCATACTGGTGAACAGCGGCGACAAGCAATGGCGCCTTGGGGGGAGGGGTAACTCGAATCGGTGCGGGGCGGAGCGTGGCCATTCTGTACGTTAGTACTATTATATATTCAGTGCTATAGTAAAACTAGCTACGGCAGTGTAACGCGACTAAGCGCGATGTCATCTTGAATGAAAATTTCCAGTAAAAATCTTTGCATAGTGTTCCTTTGGACTTACTCAACCACTGGACGAAATATTCTGGATTTATGTCGTGATACTCTGTGAGGAATTTCATATTCTTATAGTACGAAGGTTGATGCACTTTTGTTGTCTCCAAATAGTTTCCTGACATCCCAGTGCTTAGCGTATTATAACATACGTAACAGTTTTTGACACCTACACAAAATACAACAGTATACTTTGTGCCTATAATTGTTCGTATGTAAACTCTATTATGTGAAAATTAACGCTACCACGGCACAACGGTATTCAGTGTACAAATGTCGGTATTCTTAAGTTACATATTTGGTTTGTTAAAGACTCAAGAACTGGTGCATTTGCCTTAACCATAATTTGAAAAGCATTGTTGTGGATGGCAGTTACATTGTCAAATAGTGCTTTTAAGGCTAGCTACCCATAACTTAGTAATCGTGCGTAATCTAACATTGTTTAACACTGTTGAGTTTGGAACCTAACCAACACCAAATCACATCGAATAGCCAGTAGGTAACGTTTTGGAAGTAAACAGCACCGATTTGGTGAAAAATGAAAAATTGGACTATAATTTTGTCCGTTTTACGGGGAAGGTGAGGTAGGTCCCATTTGTTCTATAGAACTGATATATTAGCAAGTTTGGTTTGAAGTATCTTTTTGTATTTTTTTTATGTATTAGGTTCGATTTTGAACTCTGTTACTTCAAGATTTCACAGTTCTATAGGACAAATGAGACCTACCCGTTTTAAGCATCCAAACTAAAAAAGAATGTGCAAGTTTATGAATATACTGACACTAGCGACCTCTATTATGTGCAACATGAAATTTAGCTTGTAGATACACATCACAATAAATCTCTAATATTGTTGTTGTAAATACCAAAAAGATGTTTAAAATAAGACAGTACAATATAGTAAGCTAATTATAAGTTTTATGTTGATGTTACACCAGATAATCGACTACAAGCTATAAATCCTCTTTTTCACCATATTGTAAAGTAAAGTAATAGTAAAATAGTTTATTGTTGAAAACGGGATTCACAAGATTTCATTGTTCAGTCAGCATCAAAAGTAGCTGGTCACTTTTGTACCTTGTCGCTCTACAGTTAGATGCAAAACGTCAAACTTGATTGACAATTGTGTTATTACGACAAAGTACAAAAGTGACCAGCTACTTTTGATGCTGACCGTAATCAGATGAAAAAGAAACTTGTTTTGTAGTCTACTTTATAACAGAACCAGTTAAATCGTAACACTTTGCGAAACCATAAATTATAACTTTCTATGGTGAATCACGATCCTAATTTGTCTATGGTACTGGTAAAAGAACTTGTTTTTCATAAGAATTTTGTTTATGCACGTCTTTAAAAACAAAACTTAGCTCGCCTGCTTGCGTGCAAGGCGTGCAAAGCGTGCAAAGTGTAATAGTACATTGTGCATCAAGGGCCGTAAGTAGGGGATTACTAACGAGAGTCTATTAGAAGCCCGACGCCGGAGGCGGAGGGCTTTTATTGACTCGAGTTTGTAATCCCCTTACTGCCCGTGATACACAAAATGATTTTCATCATGCAAAAAAATCCAAAAATGAAATTATTTTGTCTCTAAACACTTAAATTAAATAAATAATGGCTACCCGCCAATACAGATTGTCACTTTTTTCAAGTCATCTACCACATATAAAGTAAACAGTGTTTAGAATTCGAATGGCCATACGGCCACATTCTGCCAACATGTTAAAAAAATACTTACTAAAATTATTACAAAACTATTTGATATAAATTTAAAATATAAAAATAACGAAGTTTCATGAAGCGTAGACAAGTTTTGTGTAGTAAAATTGGGTTATAGCTAAGTCCTTAGTCTGTTTGCAAATTTTAAAACTAAAGTTAGAACTCCCTTGGGAAGAAAAACTGTACGTAAATCCATAACTCCCTTAAAAACAAATTAGGCCTTTGACATTTAGTATACAAGCATGGAATAACACCATTGACGAGCAAGTGTGATGAAAATAAATATTATTCCATTCCGGGCAAAGCCATGACGCTTTGAATGTTTTGTTACCTCATTTGATAATTACTAAGTAATTACTGTTAATCAAAAAGTTCTATAATCCAAGGATTAGTTTTCATCTACAAATAAAATAATAATTATAAATTTTAATAATTTATCAGTATTTAAAATCTACTTAGAATCGCTTTTCGATGCATTTAAAAAATTGTTTAATTTTAGTGTTTGTTGTAAAGCTAAAGTAAGGTAATGAAATGAGATATTACGATAACACTGCGGTGCGGCAGTCATCTTACTTTATTGTTGTTTTACTGTTTTTATACTTGTTTTTAATGTTGAATACCCTTAGTATATCCCATAAATCCCGGTCGATTATTTTATTTCGTAATCGTTTTAATTTTATACCATTTTATATTTGTTTACTTTAAGTTAAAAATGCATTTGAATTGTGTGTGAAAAAAATGTTACGCAAAATAAGATAAAATCTAAGAAAGCTTTCTATATTTGTGTAATTATATGTATAAAATCATAGGTATTTAACACGAATAAAATATTGACGTCTAGATGTTAACTTATTCTATTTCACTTTCTTAGCTATGATTAAATGTTAGTTACAAAAAATCACTTTAAAAATATATTTTTAAAAAGTTGTTGTATTGTGCTAAATGTTAAGCAAAGTTGACTTTTCCATATTTTATCATACCGTTGCACCAGTTAGTTATGTAGTTTATATGAATTAATGTATACCTACTTAATTAAAATCTTTACTGTTGTTTAAAAACGTAGATTTTGATGCCTTTTCCTAATGGTTGCATTACATTTTTCGAACGCCAATGGAAAAGTAATACCATTGAAAGATACAATCAGTCTATGTTTCATCTAAATATTATGAGCACATACAAAGAAAACCAATTCGCGTATCAAGGTCAAAACCTTTTCGCAATAGTTTTCACGATGATTTCTTATAGCAGATGTATGGTACATTAACAAGACATTCGCAGCGAAAGAGGTTCACCCACGCGATTAAGTTGCTTCGATTGTACGTAAATTTCGCATGACAGCTTCGTCCGCGGAAAAAGCTTAGTATGTCGCTTAATGTATGATTTACCATGAAGATGAACAAAACAGCTCAAACTTTTGTACATGGCGTTGAAAAAGCAAATACCGTAAAATCTGGTTACTTTGGCTCTGCGAGTAACTTTGGCCATTGTAATTTCCTAGGACCAGCTTTTAATATTACATTAAAAATACAGCATATTGATATTTGGTTGGTGTTAGCTAACAGCCTACGTTTTTAGGTTTTTATTAAACCCTTCTATATACAGTTTTCATATGGGTCAAAGTACCTCGACTTTACGGAAGTCTATAAATGAAAAAAAATTTTATTTCTTTAATGAAAAATGTTTGTCACATACTTATAGCTATACTTCATTTTGTAACTTTAGATTTTTTGTACCACCGTACTTAGAACGGTAATCAAATCAATGTTTTTGTTCTGTGTCAGAAATAAATAACTATTCGTTACTAATCAGTCTTTCATTTAGCTGGAACCACAACTAAATCTTATGGTTGTTGAATAAGGAATCACAGGGTTTGATTTAGCAGAACTCACATTCTTCAACAAACCATAGGTACTGTACGTTAAAAAAAAAATGTAATTAAATAATTATAGTTTATTTTAATTAGAAAAGTAACAACCTTATTATAATTATATACATCACATGGCTCTCTAAATGAACTAACACGCAATAAGTTATAAATTGGATTTTCTTTTATACAGATATATTTTAAAGAATTTGCAGATCAATAATTTAGTTTTTAATGAAATTCCTTTTAAACAATATTTATTTAAATTACAGAACTTTATCATCGGTTACTTAACGTTTCTAAACACAGCTTTTAGCAAATTATTAACCTTTCGGAAAAGTTTTCAATATAAATAACACTTCAGAGACGCTTAAGGGCCGGCGCTCACTGCCGGCACGGCACGGCGTGTCATGGGCAAATCAAGTTATTTTGAATCTTATTTCAATGAGTTTAGAATTCATGTTACATTATTTCGATACCACGATGCCGCAACGTGCCGAGGGATGCTGCGGTAAAATTCGTATGTAACCTGCCGTGCCATGCCGTCAGTGAGCGCCGGCCCTAATTAACTAAATTTCCTTTAAATTTTACCAAACAATAATATTATCAATGATCTGTACAGTTTACTATAAAGTTGTGGAAATAATGATCTAGAAATCAGAAGAGTTGAATAAAATAAAATTATAAGTCGTTTTCAAAAAAAAATTACATAATGAGCCCTTAGGCTTGATGAAAACAAAATCACGATCGCGTCCTTCGTGTAACGAAAGTTTGTCATACAAAATATATGGGTAACCTTCGTTACACAAAAGAAACAATTAAGGTTTTGTTTTGATGAAATCCCTTAATTGTGTACAATTTTTTTTAAAACGATTCATACATTATTTAACCCAAGCTTTCTCATTTTTAAATTTTGTCAAATTAAGCATTAAAAGCCTAAGTTTTTTTATATGTATTTACATATTTTATGTTCCAACGTAGCGCCAAGAATATTCGTTATTATAATTCTGATGCCATTTGTCTACTTTTTATACACGAAAAATAAAATTATAATAATAATAACAATCTTTAGGTCCGAACTATCGAGTACTAAATAACGGATATTAAATTAAATGTGCGATGTAGAATTAGATAAGTCTTCAAAAACGATTATCTATTTCGTTTTCCAGTGGTCTAACAATAGGGTAGCAAAGCGATAAGGCCGCCCATTGCTTACCTTATTTCTTTTTTTTTTCATGTACTTGTTTTACTGTATTGTATTATTTGTGGTGTACAATAAAGATTCATTGTATTGTATTGTATTGTATTGTAGCAGAGCTGGCAAAACCCCAGGGGCTCCCGACACAAGAGGCAGCGAGCTCAGGGGGGCTACTACAAATTTCGATGTTAGACCTTCGTCTCGTGCCATCCCTTTCACTCTTATGTTTAGTACTATTAGCGTGAGCGAAAGGGCACGATGCGAAGTTCGAACATCGAATTTCGTAGTACAAGGCCAGAAGTGTCCTATCATTTTCAACAAAATTAAAATTAAATTACAATATGACGATTATTACTGAGGACCTCCATACGATGAATTTGGCACGAGCCTCAAATGGTATAGTTAGTTGATTTGTTGTTTCCTAAAAGTTAGCGATCAGCAGTGAACAGTTACGTGCAAATCTGCATTTAACGACAATAAATTGTAGACCAGACACAATTTCTCCAAAAAAAAGTCCATTTGATTTATTAATCCGCAAAAGCCAAAACAGTAATTAAAATTATCATGCTATTTATACAGTTCAATTCCTTCCTTAAAATAACAATGTGGTACGTGTTTTTATTTTGGAAATTATAATAAAATTCATTCGCACGGAAGGGTAGGGATCCGAACAGTCCGGCAGACCGAAGTAGAGACCTAGATATTTATCACGTGGGATGGAGGGAGCTCGCGTTTGAGAGATGAAGAGTGGAGCAAGAGAGACGTCTTTGTCCAGCAGTGGGATACAAAAGCTGGCCGACTAAAAAAATTATCAAAAAATCACTTGCTTGCTTTGCGGGGGCTTCCTTTTTAGTTAAAATTTTAAGCAATTTTGTTAAATTCACAGAAAATGTCTTGGTGTCATGAAAATTTGACTCTGTTGCAGTTTTTAATTATTCACGGCTAATTACATTTGGGATTGGGCCGGACATGTGTGCCGGATGCACCCTCAAAGGTGGGTGCCGCGCGACGGTTACCGACGGCGCGGCAGGCTTAGGCGCAGATGGCGAGACGACCTGGACGCGGAATGAAACGATTGGCCAGATTTGGCTCAAAGCAGAGAACTATGAAGGATCAGAGGGGAGGCCTTTGCCCAGCAGTGGGACACAATTATAGGCTAGTAAAAAAAATACATTTGAGTGAAAAGTGAGAACACGTCCAATTGACAAGATTTCATTTTTTTAACACCTGAAACTTACTACAGGAATCGAAAGAGTGTCGCCTCCTGAACACGGAAAAATATTTATTATAATTTATTTGTCCATATAAAAAAATACAACAAATTTAAAAAACTTATTTAAAGCCTGACCAGAAATATATGACTATTCGCCATGTTGCGGAATTTCATTGGAACTAATTTCTTACACTGGCAATAATTTTTCACCTCACTAGCTCGGAAAGCCCTTTTTGTTTGTTTGACATCTATTGAGAAAATCGCTTTTTATCCACATGTGAAGAAAGAGTTTTGACATTTGAAGGCAGCTTACGTGATATTTATTTGACAGCTAACAAAACGTAAAACGTTAAAAGTGCTGAATTTTAACATCACAATTAATGAATTGCATCGAATAAAAAACACTAAATACAGTCTTACAACTTTATTTTAATTCATAAATATCAGCATTCATCATTAACCTTCATTCTTGTTGCAAAAACGGATAAAATGTTCTAACAGTCCAAGCAAGTCGATGTGCGAACAAAACGCATCCGAAATAATAAAAAAAAACTCAAGTCAAAACTTTTCAATTAATTATTTTGAGTGAATAAATAAATAATAATTGATAGTACAAACCCTTTTTCTTATTTTCCTCGCTGTAGTGAGGTGAAAAGTTTTGTGTTATACACGGGTGAAAAGTTATTTTACGTCTCGTGTGTTGAAACACTCGCTATCGAAAGGATTCTATTTTTGAACCACTCGCTTCGCTCGTGGTCAATCATAGAATCCTTTCGATAGCTTGTGTTTCAAATGGACACTCGCAGGTAAAATACAACTTTCCCCCCTTGTATAACAAATAACTATTAATGATTGTCAGTGTCACTGTGGCGGTTTCTTTGAACAATAACAAAAATGCCCAAAACGATTTGTAGTCAACAACGGATCATTGTAAATAATATTTATAATAAACTACTGGAAAAAAAACGCTTGGGGAATGAAACTATTTCGCTACAAAACCTTTTCAAATTAACATCAGAGCTAACAGGTAGGTAAACATTGTAAAATCGCTGTCAATTGAAATTGCGAACAATGTAAATAAACCGTTTAATGAAATATCCATATTCTAGCACTTGTTTATTGTATTAATGGTTTAGGATAGAGTTGTGGCAAGTCATCATCATCATCATTTCAGCCGAAAGACGTCCACTGCTGAACATAGGCCTCCCCCAAGGCTCGCCAAACAGATCGGCCCTGCGCTATCCGCATCCAATGCGTTCCCGCTACCTTAACCAGGTCGTCGCTCCATCTTGTTGGAGGCCTACCTACACTGCGTCTTCCGGTCCGCGGACGCCACTCGAGAACCTTTCGGCCCCATCGGCCGTCAGTTCTACGGGCGAAGTGCCCTGCCCACTGCCACTTAAGTCTAGCGATTCTTCGAGCTATGTCCCGTGACTTTAGTTCTTGCGCGGATTTCATCATTTCTAATGCGATCCCGCAGAGAAACTCCAAGCATAGCAAGCAAGTATTGATTAAATAACACACAGATTTAGCAGTATTTGATGAGGGAAAATGGAAATTAAAGACATTTTAAATACAAGGTTTGTTTACATTGTTTGCAATTTCAACTGACTGACAGTTTAGAAGACAAGTCAAGATGTCATTGTTCCGACTATACTGAACTATTGCCATATAAATAAGAATAATAGCGCCCTCTTGACAATAGTCATATATTTTTGGTTTACCTTTACTTACCAATACTACCACAGAATAGATATGTTTCCTTTACCTTTTTCACCAGAAAAGAGCTGTCATAATTTTAAATTTGACATTGATTTGATATTGACACTTGACAGATACGTAAAGCGCAACACACAGAGAGCGGGCGCGGGTCGGGTCACGCGCGGGTCCGCGCACGTCGCCCGACGTCACAAAAAGCGCGCGGGCCAGTGCAGTGTTGCTAACAAGAGTAATATATGCTAGATAGCAGTAAAAAACAACACTGTGTGATGTCGTCCATACACCGCCATGTACACCCATCCGCTTTCTGTGTGTTGGGCTTAAAACTTGTGCGTAGGAGGTTTGGATCTTTCTTGCTCTGAAACTTAAAATATAAGACTTCTACGACGCTTTTGGCTATAATAGCGGATACTGATACTGGCCTGCAGATAAATACAACACCTGGCTTTCTTACGGATACGGCGGATGATCATAACATTGATGATTTGGAACAGCTTAAAGGACAATGAAACCTACCGATGGTTTTTGTTCTGCAGACAGCAGAAATCTACCAAAAGTAGATTATTTCATGTTGATGGAGTTTATGCGAGAGAACGGGGCCTTCAACGCTTCTGAAATTAGAGGTGCCAAAATTCATCCAGAGATGCATACGTAGACAATGCAGTCGGATAAGTGGCCGGTAAAAGAGACAATGGGAAATGTATAGTCAAGTCAAATGCCGTGTTACGCCTGAACACAAAATAAGATCCAAAATGTACACGGTTACGGCGACTATTTAATTTGCGAGAGCGAGGAAAAACAAAGTGCAGGAAATAAAATGTGAGGATTATGCTGTGCTGCATCTGAAGGGGGATGCAAACATGCCATTTGCTTTTTTTATGTGGTTAATAAAAAGATCCGAAGAGCCCTCCAGTGACGTCGGTCAAATGTTACTGGACTAAGCCAAAGTTGTTGGAAGCTGTCACAAAGGAAAGGACAAGCTTATATTGGCTCAAGATTTAAATAAATGCAAACAGACTAATGTTCAATGTGTACCTCAATTTACGAAAGACGATTTCTTAACGTGATGATACGCGATATCATCCATAGAGTAATTGATGGAAGCATAGCATGTTCGTCTTGCGGCCAGACATCCAGAAGCAACAAATTAGATCAAGTATCAATAAAAGTAGCTTTGATTCACAACGCCTTTCCATAAGTGATGCCACGAGGTGTCATCCGGAAGTTAAAAGGCATTGGTACAAATAAATATTTATTAAAGAGAGGCAGCGCTAATTAAAAGAATAAATAATAAAGGCCACAAGCTAAGCTTGCTCACCTTACTAGTTAACTTAAGTTTTGTTGTTTTTTTTTCCAATACACAGAACCACAGTCAGTGGGGGACTGTTCCGGAGAGGCTTTGGAGGTGGAGTTCCTTGATGAGTCAATTCTGGAATTGGATGAAGAACTCGCAACTGGCAATCCACACCTCCATGAAACACCTAAAATTGAAACTATAAGTCAAGAGGCTGAAAAAGAAAAATGTGTTCCACCGGAAATTTTATCAATTTTAGGAGAGGGAAAAAAGGCCACTGAAACATTAGGCAAGAAAGTGCCCAAAGAAATCTCTGAACGTTGGGGGAAGATTATTCAGGACGGGCTAGCCAAGGAGATTAAAGAGGGCTTAATAAATAAAACCCTAATCCCAGAAAATTTCCAGCTTGCTAAAGCGCCTAAATTAAATGCTGAGGTGTCAGCAATCCTTTCTGATTCAACCAGAAACAGAGATAAAAGACTAGAGAAGTCACAAAATCAATTGGGTCTTGCTATTTGCAAAAAATTCTCCTGGACCTTCATAATGAAGAGACACAAAACAGAAGACGCCTTATTATCCCTTTGTTAGATAAGAAGTTCAGATCAGATAAGTACTCTAAACTAAATGACAAACTGTCCGTTACGCCCATCATCCGTTTCATATTTTTAAATATAGTGTGGTGATACAGTACGCAAAACGACTACTACGTAATTAAATCTCTTCGGGTGTAGCATCTCGTATAATTATGGTTGAAGTTCACTTAAGGTAAGTTCAATTAACCACTTCAATTTAGCATTTCCTTTTGATACTTTCCATGATTCATAATTTTCAAGATCATACTCCAACTGTAAAAATTACAAGCAATACATATTAGTATACAAGCAATACGTATTAGGAACAGCCTATCTATACAAATAAAGTTATGTGAAGAGTGCATAAACTGAAAAATAACATAACATTGCCAAATTTAACAAAGGAAAAACTTACGTCAAGATGGTCTCCGCAGATTGGTGGAGTGGTTTCTTTGGAACACCTAGTTTCCCCACTGATCTACACCAATCTGGTTTATTTTTATTTGGCACATGGAAAAAATGTTTATCCGGTGCCTTCGATGAATTATTTTTGCAATTAGGCACAAAACAATACCTATTTGGTATATTTCGGAGGGGTATATACTTCGTATATACATTCCGGTCTATCCATTTCGATCACAACTACGGGCTCCTATAAAATCTTATTTGAACCATTAACGCTTTGTTCGTTGAATCATTTACGTATTTATTACGTAATTTACGTATCTGTCAAGTGTCAATATCAATGTCAAATTTAAAATTATGACAGCTCTTATTTCTAGTGAAAAAGGTAAAGGAAACATCTATTCTGTGGTAGTATTTGGTAAGTACATATATGTTTTTTAAATTTGTTGTATTTTTTTAAATATGGAGAAATAAATTATAATAAATATTTTTCCGTGTTCAGGAGGCGAAACTCTTTCGATACCACAATAAAAAGAAAAGTCCATTGCAATTCCTTATTTCAGAATCATTTTTCTGCATGTAGTTTTCTTTACGGTCCAAAACCTAAAATCCCTTTATTATCACGCACACAAGCATCACGTTCCTAAATAAAAACACATCACCGCAACAAAATTTGATAACCTATCTAAGTTTTAAAAAATCACGTACCATCATGTGCACTACTAGAGCTAAAGTTACGAGTCCTTTTGCCGCCGCCCACCGACTTATTCTTAGGGCGTTTCTTATCACTATCCTCCTCACTCACACTGTTGCACCTCGCTTTTGGGCTCATGATATCCGAACTACCGGAATCCCGTTGTGACTTCTTCCTTTGACGTTTCGGTACCGCTTCGCCCATCAGCATTTCATTAAACAACCTCTGTTTTGCTTCCCAATATAGGTTCTGTCGTTGGATTACTTCTGGGTACTTGGCTTCGAAAGCTGTATCGGGGGGGATGAGTAGTTCCCATCCGTTTCTGGAGTTGTATTTGGCGACGGAGCGGATTATATCGAGGACGTCTTGCGGGGGTAGTCGCACCGCCGTAGCGACTTTCCGCCGGTCGATGTAGGCGTGTTGTGTGAACAGGTATAACTAAAAAAAAAAAAAGTTTGTACTTACATCGTCATCTTATCTGCATAGATCTACCAAGTTTAGTCCGATCACTACAAGTGATCAAAATTCGACTTGCGAAATTTGAAGACAATTTACTTTACATACAAACAGTACATGCCAAAGAGACCGATAAAGACTAATGTTAA
This sequence comes from Archips xylosteana, assembly GCA_947563465.1. NCBI lineage: Eukaryota > Metazoa > Arthropoda > Insecta > Lepidoptera > Tortricidae > Archips > Archips xylosteana. The sequence goes on along the minus strand of OX387348.1, from coordinate 18,002,937 downwards.
CAGAAGCTCACCACATGGTCCCTAGCCGCGCGCCACATTCCATCGGCCGCAGTGGACCGCGGCGTCCACAGTCCGCGCACGCAACAAGCGTGCCCGCTCAATAGGGACAGCAAAGCGCTTTCGCTGAGAGGACCCTCGTCCGTACGGATCATCGCCCGAAGATCGTTAAACGTCATAAGTTTGGCTGAAAACGAAAAAAAATGCTTGAAGAGGGTTTGAGTGACAACCAGACATGGAAATTTAGGGAAAATTGAATGACAGGTAGGGAGTTCCTTTAACGATAAACTCAATTATCGACACTTTTTCCATGTAGTAGTGTGTGACATTTGTGGCCCACACAGAAAAAGGTTGAGTATGGCTAGGGCTGCCATCCGTTCGGGTTTCCCCGGATTTGTCCTAGTTTAGAGGGCGTCCGGGAAAACCGGAACGGATGGCAGCCCTAGCCATACTCAACCTTTTTTCTGTGTGGGCCTCAAATGTGTTGTAGCAATGGTGAAGCGGACCGCAGAATTGATTGTCAACAGCTTTAAAAATCAAAAAGGTCAAAATGAAAACAAATTTTATACTAGGCGGGCTGCAGGTTGAGTACAGCTGCACTATGCCATCACATCAAATATAGGTCACGTCATGAAAGTTGAGGCGAATGATTATAGTATAAATCTTCCCAGGTGAATTTTTCGCTTCGAGCTATTATATTAAATTTGAACCTTTAACGACCGCTTTAGCCTAGTTGGTAGTGACCCTGCCTACGAAGCAAGAAGTCCTGGGTTCGAATCCCGGTAGGGGCATTTATTTGTGTGATGAGCACGAATATTTGTTCCTGAGTTATGGATGTTTTCTATGTATTTAAGTATTTATTTATCTATATAGGTATGTTTATCGTCGTCTAGTACCCATAGTACAAGCTTTGCTTAGTTTGGGACTAGGTCGATTTGTGTAAGATTGTCCCCTGATATTTATTTATTTATTTAATACTATGACGATACAGTTTGTTTTGAAAGATAAAGGCTCGAAGCGAAAAGTTCACCTGGGAAGATTTATAATTATACTATAACTATAGTGTTTGACGTACCATTGTTTAGTATCTCTGCGAGCTGGTCCTGGGGCGAGGGCCGGGTGGCGGGCGCGCCGTGGGCCTCGTTCGGCGGCGGCGGAGGCACCAGCGCGCGCACGTACTCGCGCCCCCGCAGCGCCAGCGCAGACCCTTGCGAAGAAGTGCCACTGAACAGCTTCAGACGCTCCAGCTGTGACGACCAAAAAAATCAGAAAGAAGATTCCCCTTAAAATGCTTGGAATGTCTAAAATAAAATTACCAATGGATAATACATTTTTTTTTGTATAAAAAAATCAATTATAAGAAACTAATGTAGAAAGTGATAGCGGGATGAGCACTGCAGTACGGCTAGCTTTTTATTGAAATTCAAACCTTAACTTCATATCATATAAGGTTTATTTTACGAGGTAATAAAAAAATGGAAATTCCCTCTGGTGCTCCTAGTGTTAATAATTTTCACTTTTTAGCTAGGGAATCCTCGCAAGCGTGACAATCGAAAGATTTGACAAACGTTGACTCATTATCGCTTCTTTTTCTTAGCCTGGATATATATATATCCGATATATATCAAAAAATCTGATTTTTGATTTTTTCGAACCCTGGTTAAGAGCCATATAGACCGCCGCATCATCCCACCACCACCACTGTTTATTTTATTCTGAATTGCACAATCTGTACCAAGGTATTGAACCGACCAATCAACGATCACGCGCGCCTAGCGGTCGATGTTGATTGGCCGGTTACCAACAAAATCCAAAGCCTAAGCCTTAGATTATATATACTATACAAGATACCCAGTCCCGAAGAAAATTTTCAAACAAACACGGCTAAAGTGACATTTGCAGCTGTATTCAGGAAGATGCCAACATCACTTATTTCAATCTTGTATTGAGATAAATATTTTATGCAAAAAACGACTCAATTTCATGAGTATTTAATATCAAATTTGCAAACATTCTTATCGAAATGTGGAATACTTTTTACTGAAGTAGCCATTCAAACAATATTGACACATTGTCAACTTCAAAGTAATGCTGGACGAAACATAAAATGAATGGAGTCTCGATTCGCTGGAAAATAGTTGATATTTTCTTTAATAAAATAAAATTTATAAAATGTTTTTAAATGCTTTTTTACAGGTTTTAAGACTAAGACACAATTTATTTACACTATATTTACATTTGCGGCGAACATTATTGTGCGAATATAATCGATTGAGCTAGGATATCGATGGGGCGAAAATGTGTCGAGCACACAACGGACCAGTTATAGGGCTTAAGTAGTTCATCACGCCTATCTCGTGCTAGTTTTGCAGCCCATTTTGCACGTCGCTTAATAATAATAATAATAGGCATCGTCACAACCTGCAGCTACCTCATGTAGACAAAAAAGCATCGAACGCGTGGCTGCTGCGTGGCGAGCTGTTCCCTGAGACCGAAGCCTTCATGATCGCAATCCAAGATCAGGTTATTTATACTAAAAATTACCAGAAACACATCATTCGCAGATCAAACTTCACAGCAGATTTTTGCAGATATTGCCATAGTAGCTCTGAAACCATCAAGTCAATAGCTCAAACCGACTACAAACACCGACGTGATCAAGTAGCCGCTATAATTCACCAATACATAGTCTTCAAACACAAATTTATCTCCGAGAAATTACCATACTATAAATATAAACCACAATCATTTCTAGAAAATGAAAGCTACAAGATATACTGGGACAGAACCATAATAACAGACAAAACAATACACTACAACAGACCAGACAATAACTATATTAGATAAACTTAGCAAAACAGTAAACCTTAAAGACATTGCTATCCACGGTCCTTTCACTTCCAACAATGTCTATTTTTAGTTCCGTCAATTTGCACTAGATGGCGATATTATTTATCAAATCATGTAGAAAATAATACTCCTACAGAAAGCAGTCATCCTTAACACCATGCCGAATAGTACGTAAATTTTTATCCATGTCATAAATTAACATTTAAAAGAAACGCACTTGGCTTAGGCCCGTGCAATATTTTACCTCCTAAGTAGGAGAGATGATAAGAAACAAGAAAATAATAATAATAATAATATATTTATTGCCGAATAAAGTATAAGTGTATTTTCTTAAGATTCCGTGGAAAACTTTAATTTAATTATAAAATATGATATGTTAAATTTTTATTCCTACACTTTTTTGTCGTTAGTCAAACTAATTATTATTTATATTTATTATTATGATTATAGTGAGAAAATAGAATATAATAATAATAGCTACTCTATATATTTTTGTTCCATGTGACACCATTATTTTGTACGTTCGAAAAATAAATAATTAAAATTCATAAAATTGCTATTTATGTAACTAGTATTTGCTAATGAATCAATAGAACTTATGAAAAATAAGACATCCCATCATTTTTTCTCATTTTTGAGCCAGTATTTACACATATCTTGACGCAACATTTAGCCATTGTTGAGAACTGACACGGTCTATGGTCAAAACAAGACTAATCTCAAAACTCGGAACACAGTCGAAAGTTCCGAGTTTTGTAGTGCCCATTTATTCCGGCTGATTGTGTATCTATGTAATATATGTATATAATCTAAGGCCTAAGCCTAACAACTAACTACAAGAATTCACTCTCTTCCTCTGTAACTCGCGGCTGTGGCAGGCACATTGTGTTTTATAAATTCAATAATACATTGTTCATACATAACCAAAGACTGTCTGTACCTATAAAGTTGTTATATTGAATAAACATTATTTATGGTGATCTTCGTTTCGATATCCAAGACTCCAAATATCACGTCATTATCAAGAAAATCTAAGCTTATTTTGTACAGCGCTCTTATATATTACTTTCTTAGTACCAGGGAAAATATTCAAGCATTTTGACTGTTGCTTCAAACGTCAACAATTATTACAAAAGATCGACAAGTCTCTTCAAAATTTATTACAGCTGTGCAAATGTGTAAGGTTATTGACCTATTAATCCATTTTTCTTTCATTAAAGCATTACTCTAGAACAATGCTTCTGAATTCATTGTTTTTACAAACATTTATTGCCTAGCAATTTAAATTTGCTTACCTCAGCCTGGTCGGTGTTAAATTGCTTCCAAAGCGCATGGCACCAGGGCTCCGAGGCGATGCGCTGCGATAACGTGTCGTACGACTTTTCGCGCGCCATCTTAGCCACCTCAGTCTCTGGGCGGGCGAACTTTACTATCAGCTACAAAAGAAATAAACGATTAAAAAACTAATCTATACATACTATAAAACTCTGGCACACATCATCTTGGACTTATGACCCACTGCTGGGCATAGGTTTGTAGGTTTTGTACCGAGTTGGCCCAGTGCGGATTAGGAACTTGATTTAATTTGTTTCATTTTCCTTCACTGTAATGCTAACTGCATTTGTTGACCTGAACAAGGCCTTTGATACTGTGAGCAGAGAGGGATTGTACTCGGTTCTAGAAAGAATCGGATGCCCTCCGAAGCTTCTGAAATTAGTACAGTCGTTCCATGAGGGTATGGAGGCCACAGTTTTGCACAATGGCGACACTTCTGAGCCGTTTTCAGTGCGCAGGGGTGTTCGTCAAGGTTGCGTCCTGGCACCTACTCTTTTTGGTATATTTTTCGCTGTGCTTCTAAAAGTGGCATTCGGGGAAGACCAACAGGGCATACACCTACACACGCGCTCCGACGGTAGGCTGTACAATACCTCTTTGCTTAAGTCCAAACGTCACAGAGAGGATCTGTTCATGGACAGTCTCCTCTTCGCTGACGACGCTGCTTTTGTTGCCCACGACCAGGCTCAACTCCAGAGCCTTATGGACAAATTTGCCCAAGCGTGTGACTTCTTCTCGATGTCTATTAATGCCAAGAAGACTGTTGTATTAGCGCAGGGCTGTTCAGAGCCTCCAGTGATCTTGCTTGACGGCGCTCCACTGGAGGTGGTTGGCAAGTTTTGTTACCTGGGCTCGCACGTGTCGAGCAATCTCTCGCTAGACGCAGAGATCGATACCCGCATCGGCAAAGCGGCCACTACGTTCGGGAGACTTCGTACTAGAGCTTGGGAAAACAAGCACCTCACGTTAAAAACGAAGATGCTTGTGTACCAAGCCTGTGTCTTGAGCACACTTATGTACGGAGCGGAATCCTGGACGACGTATGCAAAACAAGAACGCCGACTGAACTCGTTCCACATGCGCTGCCTTCGAAGCATACTAGGCATCACGTGGAAAGATCGCATGACAAACGAGACCATCTTAGGGATGGCACAGCTGAATAGCATAACAGCCACTCTTAAGCAGAGGCGACTGCGTTGGCTGGGGCATGTGCACCGCATGGAGCGGACTCGTTTGCCTAGGCAAATTTTGCTAGGACAGGTCGCAGACGCAAAAAGGTCCATAGGCCGACCCATGTTGCGCTTTAAAGACTGCGTCAAGCGTGACATGGTTGCTTTTAATATCCCTAGCAACCAATGGGAAGAGCTAGCCGAAAATCGTGACAAGTGGCGACAACTTGTTCACAAAGGCCAATCAAAGCACGACGATGCCTGGTTTGAGTTGCTGAGGGAAAAACGCATAAAGCGCCACAACCGGACCACCAACCCTCGACCATCTGGGGCTGCGTACACTTGTCGCGAATGCGGCCGAGGGATCCTATCCCGTATCGGTCTTTTTAGCCACGAGCGCAAGTGTCGCCAGGGTGCTACTTAAATCATCTGTCACAGATGTTAAGGCCTATTATTATTATTAATGCTAATGACTAATGCATTATGGTATATTGGTTGCTTCCCACATAAATTCTAAAAAAGTGAAAAGGTTCAAGTCTTAGCTAACTCATGACCTTCTGCATGAAAAGAATGTGGTTCTAGGTCTGTCACGGCTTTTCAGACACGCAATCACATTACTCCAAAAGCCGTGGAAGCTGTGATGTCCTAGTGGTATAACCTATAGCCACCTCTAGTTCTTCGGAATTTATGTAGGAAATTATATTTGAAATTTACCATGAGCTTTACAGTGAAGGAAAACATCGTGAGGAAATTAGATGGTGTGGGTGAAGTTCCCAATCCGCACTGGGCCCGCGTGGGAACTATGGCCCAAGCCCTTTCATTGTGAAAGGAGTCCTACCCTGCAGTGGGACGTATATAGGCTGGGATGATGAATCCGCTCAGTACCGAATCGTCTATGAAGCAAAATGGCCACAATTCAGATGGTCTAAAAAGCATATGTCCAATTATGTAAATAAATAGTCCATTGTGTGAAGATGTCTTAATCATAAAATACCCAATTCGCATAACGGCTATGAAGGAACACGGCCTGATAGCAACACGCCCTTAAAGCTGAACCACAGAATATATAATAGTACTGACGTACAGAATGGAAACGGTCCGCCCCGCACCGATTCGAATTACCCCACCCCTCAAGGCGCAGATAGCCGGAAACCGCCAGAAAACAGAAGAGTGCGCGCGCGATGTATGTAGGCGTACGCGTGTACAGACGTCGTCGTGCTTATGTAGATTCAAGAACGCGTATTTGTACGTCGTGTCCGCCGCGTGGCTGAACGCCAAAATCGCAGAATGTCCAAAAAATATGATGTCGCGTATTTCACGATATAAAAAATATTGCATTGAATAGGTAGATCTAAATTAATAATATAACCGGCCACTTGAAACACTAACACACTTTCTGGTTATTCTGCTACTTTGGCTAACTGCTTTCAATAAGATTTGACGATTTGACTTGATTTTGATTTGACGATTTTCTGGGTGATAGTGTTTTTGACAATATTTTATGTAGTTTGGACACTATCCTACACGGACTAAATGTTATGCTAATGGGGATAATATGACGTATGATATTTCGCTTCTTGGTCAATTTGCGTCACTGGACATTTTGCTACATAGACGATTCGGTACTGAGCGTATGAATCACATTACTCTATCTGTCAAGGAGTCATTAAAATAATTAGTTGTATTTTAATAAACCTGGCGAGCTTCAGGTTCGTTGTCTTCTCCATCAGAATTTTCAGCCTTAATTTTTTCTTGTTTCCGCTTGTCTTGCTTGTCATAGTATGAGCAAGATGGTCTCATTTGAACAATACCTGGAAATATTAAAAATCATAAGTCACACTCGAGGGGCCATTTCGCCCAGTTGGTAAGGTGTACAAATTACACATTATGTAGACAATTTAAGATTGATATTGATTTTGATTGATATATTGGCAATTGTGTAAATAATAATAATGTAGTAATAAAATATACCTATGATAGGTGTACAGTGCAGTTCTTTATCCTGCAGTAAAGCAACTGCATAATGCCGAGTGTCGGGACAGGGGGTACTGCTCTCAAACACAATCTTATCCATCATGCCACTGCGGAAATATCGACTCTTTTCCCGTTCCTGGTCTTTAATGTACCTTGATGATTCCTAAACAAATGAAAAACCTTTAATATTGTCACTGCTTTGAAAAAATCTCGTATCTCAAATCAGTATGTAAACCAAACTGAACTTTATTGCACACTAAGTAAAGTTCAATTAGCCAGATTATCGATTTTGAGATACAAGCTTTTTTTTTTTTTTTTTTTTTTTTTATGTTAGATAGTCCGGACAAACGAACTAGTGGGTCACCTGATGTTAAATGAACACCACTGTCCATAGACACCCGCAGCGCTTTACACGATGCCAGTGCGTTGTCGGCCCTAAAGGAGAGGGAATAGGGGAAGGGGTAGAGGGAGGGGGAGTGGGAAGGGGTGAGGTTTTTCAAAGTACTGACGTTATGTCATTAATAGGGATCAGATTTTCAGATACATATGTATTTATATGCTGTTGACTTCTGAAAAATGTTGTTCTTAATGATTTAAGTTCCAGGATTCCGGAATTGAATAAAACATCATGAGAACGTAATATCTCGCAAATACAGTGGTGGTCATACAATTAAGAACGATTTGAAGTATCCGATTTTTTTAAATCTAAATCATGTCATATGTCTAGTTGTGTTCCTTCTTAGAAGTAACAAGTTATGTTATAAAATAGCCACATGGATAGAGCAAACGGGATTAAGAATAATAGTGTATAAATGCTAACATTTTTTTTTACAAATTTTATTTGTTCTCTATACTAATAAATTCAAATAGTAATGAAGCTGGACAAATAATTAAGAACGATTTATTAAACTGCTCGAGACTTGTTTTATATGAAACTTAGATTAAATAAATCATATTAATGTGAAGTTGGTATAGAAAAAAAAGCAATTTAATACATTTGAACTAAAATTAATAGTTAGTAGCATGTCCACGGCTTTTAATTACGGCTTTACACCGGCGAGGCATTGAATCTATCAACTTTTGACATTTCGCAAGAGAAATAGGGTTCCATTCTTCTAAGAAAACGTCGTACAACTCTCTCAAATTGCCACACTGTCGATTTGAAACCTTTTTCTTGACTTCGCACCAAAGATGCTCTATTGGGTTAAGATCTGGGCTGTTGGCTGGCCAATCTAAGACAGAAACTGATTGTGATGTGAGGAATTCCTTAACGGTGCGTGCAGTATGCTTTGGATCATTGTCGTGCTGGAATGTCCAAATAACCGGAAGCACGTCTTCGGCATATGGTAAGATTGTTTCTTGCAGTATATTTTTGTATTGGAATTGATCCATGTTTCCTTCTATCAGCCTAACAGGTCCAACGCCATGTCCAGAAAAGCACCCCCAAATTTTCACATTTCCCCGCCATGCTTTAATGTCACTTTTGTGTACTTTGGGTCGAATGCTTTATTCGGAGGGCGTCGTACATATCGTTTTCCATCAGAACATACCCTATTTATTTTTGTCTCGTCAGAAAAGAGAACGTTTTTCCACTGTCTGACTGTCCAGTTTTCATACCTTCTTGCAAATGCAAGTCGGGCTTGCCTATGACATTGTTTCAACATAGGCACCTTCCTTGCTATCCTTCCGTTCAACTTATTTTCTACCAAACACCTTCAGATAGTGCGTGCAGAGATTGCTGAAGGGTTGTTTTCGCCAAAATATTCTTTTCTCAACTCATTAGACCCTTTAAAAGGATTTTCTTTTGCCAAACGAACGATATTTCGATCATCTCGACGAGATGACTTTCTCTGTCTAGGTCCACGCGGAACGTTTGAAGTAGTTTGATACGTGGAAAAATGCTTTACGGCATAGAAAACCATTGTTTTTGAACATTGCAGATGGTCGGCTATCTTTTTATACGACCAATTCTTCTCGCGAAGTTTTATTATTACTTCTCTTGTAGATTTATCACAACTTTTATTTTTCCCCATTGTTTTTATACAAAGTAATCACTTTTAAGACTTTAACAGCACAAAATGGCGCCAAAATTATACGAATAATAATTTACAACCACAGAGCCACACAGTGTTCTCTATTTAAATTTGAAAAAATAATAAACTATTCAGCGTTCTTAATTACGTGACCAGCCAGTAAGTACTAATACTAGGTTCAGATCGAATGTATAAATTTTCTCTATTAATTTTTTAGCCAACTATGTTGCATAAATGAATGTACCGGTAGTACGGAAAAGTTTTGCAATACCGAGAGAAATAAAAAAAATACGGGCAATTAGTTATACTTGTTACTTTGAAAAATTCATCTCAATAATTAATCGTTCTTAATTATATGGCCACAACTGTATATTTAAGTTATTGCTATTTTTAACCATTATTGTAAACAGACAAATTGTTATACAGATGTGTCAATTTTATGTGCTTAATGGATAAAGTAGTCATCAAATTGTTTATTTTGACCGTATTAGTTAATTTAAAAATCACGGGAATGTTAAATAAATTAAATTAAATGGAGTCCGCTTCGACACAGCTCAACATCACCGCTGCCACCGAAGTTTGGGTAAATTAAATATGTATCTGAATATCCAATCCCTGGTCATTAACTAAAAAAAGTGACCCATATTTGCATCAGCGGGTCACAACAGATTAATAAAGACAACATGATGCAATGTTGAGTAGTGTTGATTTAATTATTTTTGAAAAGGGTATGCATTGATCACACATTAAATTTTTTCAACTTTTTATGATTGGTTACGGGTTTCAGCAAGATTAAATTATGACAAAGGTATATAAATACTATTTACAGACTATCATTCTACAAAATATTGGTATGTACGTTAGAGTTTAAGGGCATATTAGAAAAAAATGTACCCTTTTTGTGAAATAAATTCTAATTTTCTATAAATTTTATTTTGTGTCTGTTTTGTAATGTGACAAGCCATATAAACTGTATGAAAAAAGAGTCAAAAAACTGACAAAAAAAATTGCGACTTTTTTAATATCAAAACAATAGTGCTCTTGATTCTGAGTAAGAAAACCCCAAAATATTCTCAAAAAAAAGTGAGGGGTAGTTTTTTTTAATGCCCTAACTAACTATAAGTTTGGGTGGAATCCAATTAGTTGAGCCTGTTAACCGGCAGGTTAACCATACAAAACGATTAACTGGAAAAAATCCGTTGTGACACGAAAATTGGTCATAAAATTGCATGCTTGATTGATTGTTGCATCATGTGCCATGAACTGTCATACTATTTTTGACTATTATTGTTAAATCTCCCACTTTTAAACTCCACCCTTATTTTTTTCAGAGTAATGTAGCCTTTAAGATCAGTTTATTTACCTTTATTTACGATTTTATTTAATTATTCAAAGTTAGCCATATAACCAAAGAACAATGTCTGTTAACTTTACCTGTTGTCCATCGGTGTTCAGGGCTATCTGTTCTCCTTTATAAAAGCAGTATTTGTCGCCATAGGTGTCCAAACCAACCTCCACCCGTACAAGTTGATTCTTGGGTTTAATGGAAGCATTGACCACTTTGACATCTTTCCAATCCCTATTCGCCGGTCTCACAGGATATTGGTAAACATAAAGGTTGTTGGCCAACGCCTGAGACAAGTACACCGGTACCTAAAAGGAGAAATCACCGATGAAAATTTCACGGGACCAACTTTTCGCACAATAACATAACCTAGTAAATTACCACGTTGTAAATGCCGTGTTTGATCGAAATTTACCTCTTTTACGATGGGATCTTCTTCTTCCATTGTTAAGGATGTGATTTGTGTAATATTAGAAAAAACATATCACGAAATTAAATTAAAATACACCAGAGATATATCAGTGCGAGTGAGCCTCTCTCATTCTCAACTCAACCGCTCGTCCGGTTCGGTTCGACATTTCGAGTTTGTTTGAGACACAGACACAGACATAATTATAGAACTAAATTAAAGGTGCCGGTGTGTGTCACTGTATATATAATTCAATGTTATAAAACGCGTTGGGCACGCTCCGTCAGCTATAGCTGACACGGAATTTTTTTAATGGACCTATGAAATTTAATTAAAAATCAATAACGAACTGAAATTAAAAAAAAAACCTTGAAGCGTTATCTTGCTGCTTTATCAATATTTCTTATTTTGCGTCGCCTCCTATTTTGAAAAGTATAACAATGTTTGAGCTGCAATACGTTTACTTTTATGCTTTTAGTTCACCACTGACAGATCGCTTGCCTTCATTTCATTTCCAACTTTAACACCATACAAATAAAGTAGCTATTACAAAATCTGCAAACGTGGGTAACAGTATTCTAAAATTGGCTTTATTTGTAGGCCATTAAAGTTGAATATGAAATGAAGGCAACCATCTGTCAGTGGTAAATTTTATGTAATTTTACCCATGAATTTTACTGTACCGTAGTATCTCTTAGTTAGGGTATGCGCGCACGAGCAACTTTGTCTCCGCGACTATTTTATCAAGTCTCTGTGTTTGTACCCTGGGAGTCGTGGCGCTATGTATGCGCACTTCGATACTAACCCATAGACTTGATAAAATAGTCGCGGAGACTAAGTTGCTCGTGCGCGCAAACCCTAAGAGATACTACGGTACAGTAAAATTACATAAAGTTTACCACTGACAGATGGTTTTTGCCTTCATTTCATATTCAACTTTAACGGCCTACAAATAAAGCCAAATTTAGAATACTGTTACCCACGTTAATTTGCAGATTTTGTAAAAGCTACTTTATTTGTATGGTATTAAAGTTAAGTAAGTTAAGTTTTGTCGGCGGTTGGTATCCATAGGTGCCATGGGTCTTCCGGAGTTTGAAATTCGAACTTCGTTCGTATCGCGCCGTCCCGGTAATTAATTTCAGAAGAGAAAAGGGATGGTATAAAAAAAGAATTATCAAAATCGGACTACTCTGTAAAAAGTTATGCGTGGTCATACATACGCGTCGACTTGAGTAGACTATGTTTTCCGTTTCTTCGTTTCGATTGAAAATAGGAAGTTCGAACTTGCAAGTATAGCTTGCCCATAAAGAGTAGAAATTAAATGAGGGCGCCACCATCGTTCGTATGGTAACACAAATACTACGACCCGAATAGTCATGATAGTAGTGAGTTGTCATAATATGACATTTATCTATCTATCTATCTATCTAATACCTTTAAACGAGCAATTCTTGTATATATATATATATATATATATATGTATATATATAATCAGGATCTCGGAAACGGCTCCAACGATTTCGATGAAATTTGGTATGTGGGGGTTTTCGGGGATGAAAAACTGATCTAGCTATGTTTCATTTTCAGAAAATCGCTTTTACTCGTGTTTTCCGGCTATTTTTGTTTGCATTAGAATATAAAGCTAAATTTCGCCGACTTCGAACAGATCATAATGGCGCATTAGAAATCGGGTGGTCGCGGATCCAGCCGACCTCGGTTCGATTCCACGTTTTTTTCAAGATTTTTAGTTTTTTTTTAAGTTTATTTTTCATGAGAAAACGTCAAGTTTCTTCTTTTGTGAGAAAAAGTTACTTTTTTGTGAGAAAAAGTTACTTTTTTGTTAGAAAAAGTACTATAGGGAACGTGCAGTAACTATAGGCGGCAGCACTAATGCGACAGAAGAGACACTATGCGGACAGTAAAACAAACTTATCAAGGTAAAACATTCAAATTGATGGCACCCTTATGGCACCAGTTGGCAGCACCGTCTATGTGCACGTTCCCTATTGGGAGCAAAGAACAGGAAAAGTCGGTTGTCTGTAAAGTCGGTTTACGGACGATAGTTTAACGTGACTTAACCCCCCCCCTCCGGTGTTTTTGTCAAATATCTTGAAAACGGTGCATCCTACGGCAAAATCAATGAAATTTTCATCCCCCCTTTAATACCCCTGCGCTCCCTCCCCCCTCTCATCCCCCCCACCCCTCTGGTGGTTTGATCTCGGAAACGGCTCCAACGATTTCGATGAAATTGTGTATTTGGGGGTTTTCGGGGATGAAAAATTGATCTAGCTTGGTCTTATCTCTGGGAAAACGTTTGGTACCGAGTTTCTGCCCGAGCAGGGCTCGGTCGCCCAGGTACTATTATAAATATAAGTTATGAGACCTATTTTGCTACAGTACATTGAAATAGGAATAGGAAAATTGGGAGATAAGCCACTTAACGCTAAATTTACACAGTCACACAAAATTTAGGCGAATTTAGAATGTAGGGTGAGGCCACACGAGCGTAATTTTGTGAGTCGTGAGCGGCAGAATTTCGGTTCGCGCCATACAATATGCGGGCCATCACGTGACACAATGTAAGGCGCAACCCAAATTCTGCCGCTCACAACTCACAAAATTACGCTCGTGTGGCCTTGGCCTTACCCTAAGCATGTCAATTAGCATGCTATGCGAATAATGAAATTTAGGTATATCGGCGCCGAACGTGATGTTTCATTCAAATAATTAAAAACAAATTTTATAATTAAAGATTTATTAGTCAGAATCTAATTCCTCTTGAAAATCAGAGCCACTGCTCTCACTACTTTCACTGCTATCATCAGCTAAATTAATTACAAGTTTATCTATTTCTTTGTAGAGAATGCTTCCTCTTTCGTAGTATTCTTTTCAATTTTTTCCACATGATTGCAGCTGTTTTTTCACATATCAACAGTTATCTGGCTGAAGGCTTCTTCAGTGATTTTGTATGAATGGCGCATACGGTAAAGTCGTCTATTTCAATTTTCGGACGGCCTTTCCTGTTTTTCGCTGGAGTGCCAAATTTCCCATTATTATTTTGACCTTCATCCACTAAACGCCTAACGGTACCTACAGATTTTCCTGAAATCAATAAGTAAACAAAAAGTAAAAAAAAAAATGTTTGAAACAGGTATTGTACTTTACGGAGATCCATGAACTACTATAAATTACTTTGCCTAATCGCGTTAAGTCGCGGAGAAGTAAAGTCATTATTGTTGTACATGAATAAATAATAAAACAGACAAAGTTTAACCGACATAACGCAAAAGCATCAAAACTTCACTGTTGCTCTATATTTTCTTGTCAAAAGTGATGCAAAAGTTTCGAAATTCCTAACCTAAATTTTTAACCTACAAATCAAAGATAAACATCAATTAATCAATTATTTCCGTCAGATTATGGTTACTGATAAACATGTATCTTTAGTTTCAAACACGCACTATAGATGTAATGCAAACATAAATAAGAATAGTTACCATTCATTTCAGCAACTCGATTGTAAATATCATCTAGTTCTGTAAGAAGTTTGCCGGCATGATATTCGGCCAAACATCGTCAAAATACTTTGTATATGATTTCTCTGGCGCCACTTCTTATTGTCTTATTCATTTTAGATGGGAAATAGCGTTTTGATATAATAATAATATCAGAAAACAACAATTAACTCACGACTCAATCTAATAACCTAACCCGTACTACGTCAGTTTTGACAGTTGTCATAGGGTTACAAGTAAAAAGAGATTTTAGTTCATTTTTATTTAATTCCATTTCCTTTCTATAATTGGGCTCATCACACTCACACTGGACATTAAAAAAACATTAGAGGACGATCGCGATATGCATCCAGTATGACAGGTTCTTATAATATCTTATGGTACAGATTGAACTTAATTATAGTGTTAATTAATTTAAAGTTAATTATATCCTGGATATATGGCGTCAAAAGCTATTTAATTAGCAATTTCTGACTTGTGAACTTTCCCAAGCTTAAAAATAAAGGTAACGAAAGGATGTGATAACTATGGTAGGGCTTTACATAAAAAAAAATAGAAGATTATAATCTATTTTGACTTGACACTGTCATTGATAGTACAAGGGTTAAAGTTTTATGTTTATTTTTTACAATTTTTATCAGATTTATTACTTTACTTGGTGAAAATAGAACCTGCTGAAGAGAACTAGCACAACATTGAAAAATGTTTTAAATTTTGATGAACAAATAAATTACAATAACACCGCAAAATGTCTGACATGATAATAAACGGTACCTGACTAAACTTGTTCTAAATATAATTTAATAGTTATAAAATCATCAGCTTCTTATTGAAAAACTGTTAATAATTTCCAGATTCTGTACCTGTTGATAAAAAATGGAATGAACTCATCAGATATAACATATTTATAATGAAGCTGGTCGAGTTTGTAAGTATAAATAATTTGAAATCTACATAATTTGCAACATAAGTATTATCTTTGTCTTATGAAAACTATCTTCTATTCGTGCTTCTAAATTTTTTCTTGACCTTTCAACAAAACCGTTAAATCAAAATGTATATTACCGATTGCCGCACATGACTATTGATGATTTACTGTACGTAGAGTAGAGTGGTAACACTGTACGTACTTAAGAGGGTTTATACCTGCTGAGCTGGCAACGTTGCATTTTTGTTAGTTTTTCTCGATTATTCCATAAAAATTGAATGAATATTAAAAATGTTTTGAATACAAATTGTTCAACTTATATATTAGAACAATTTGTATTCAAAACATTTTTAATTTTCATTCAATTTTTATGGAATAATCGAGAAAAACTAACAAAAATGCAACGTTGCCAGCTCAGCAGGTATAAACCCTCTTAATACAATACGTAATGTAATTCATTGGAATTAAAAAACTTCAAAAGTTGTGTCGTTTTAAAGAGACGCTCGCACTAAGGCGTTTTGGCGCACCCATTTAAGAGGGTTTATACCTGCTGAGCTGACAACGTTGCATTTTTGTTAGTTTTTCTCGATTATTCCATAAGAAATTGAATGAAAATGAAAAATGTTTTGTATACAAATTGTTCTAATATATAAGTTAATGTGTCTATTGCAGTAATAATTCATGATAGGATTTTATTTTCTTTAAAAACGAACAAATTATTACCTAACGGTTTTTAAAGAAAATAAAAGTCTTATCACGAATTATTATTGCAGTAGACACATTAACTTATATATTAGAACAATTTGTATACAAAACATTTTTAATTTTCATTCATTTTTTATGGAATAATCGAGAAAAACCAACAAAAATGCAACGTTGCCAGCTCAGCATGTATAAACCCTCTTAAAGACTGCAAAGACTAATCATTCTATAGAGTTGAAAAAGTAACTGCGACAAAGTTCTAGTGCGTGCATCCATAATAAAGCCTTGCAGTATAAACGCTCATTTGAGCTTCAAGGAAAAATCAAAATTATAGGCATACAAAGGTAGGTTTGAAAATTCAAATCAAAATTTTCCATTATTATTTATTCTTTGTAGACAATCTCCCTAATCATCACAATAATGTCATCGGTATTGCCAAAACCACGTGGCCACATGTACTGCATAGCGACTGGTCCCACACTCGTTATATCATTTCTATTTATAATATTGTACTTACGAAGAAAAGTACCCTTATTCATGGAAAAGATGTACCTGTTCTTTCAAATTTTATTTGTGTTTGGTGCATTTATACAGGTTTTTCTGTTGAATATATCTAGAGTTTGGTTATGGCTGGTATATGGCATTTTCTATTTTGCGTTATTAACCGCATTATCATTAGATCTGTTTTTAATTGCTAATGAAAGAGGATGTACATTTAGCTGTGCTTAATTTTAGTCTATAGGACGTTTGATAGGCTAATTATCGACTTGAGAGCAGCTGACAGTAAATAAAAAATAATAATAATAGTATTAATTTATATTTGTAAAAATGCTTAATTAGTTGTTTGCTTGTAATTGTTACCAAAAAGTATCAAAAAAACAACATGAAAGCTTTGGCACTTTTACTAAGTTTATATTCTGTTAACTATAATTAAATTGTGTCCCCTGTCAATAGTTCATTATATAGGTAACGCCACCAGAGTTGAGGCCACGCACACAACCACATCTCATGTAATGACAGCGGGATTTTGACGTTGTGTTGACGTTTAACGACAACACAACGACAAAATCCCGCTGTCATTACATGATATGTGGTTGTGTGCGTGGCCTCAACTCTGGTGGCGTTACCTTTAATGTATTTATCGTTTAGTTACCTAAATAATGTATAGCTTATGACGCACTATATTTTTCAATGTGTTTTCTTGAATATACTTTTCGATTAGAAAACGGCCTTTAACTTCTCGCCTTTACGTAACTTTCTGCAGACGACATTTTTAAATGGTGGCATTTTGTAAGGAAACTCTAAAATCACTAAATTAAAAAATATATATGCTTTTTTTTCTTTTTCGTCCGTTCGTACAGGCTAAGGTCCGGCCGGGACCATATCGCCTCGTCATCAGTAAAATATGGTAATATAATAAATCGTTAAAATGTCACGGACATCACTATTGATTGAACGATGAACGATTCAACTGTCATACTCCTAAAATTCCTAAAAAAAAAAAACTTTCATTTGAGGCTGAGTCAGCTGAGCTGAGTGAGTGAGCTCAAGGCTCAAAATGTCAAAACAAATTTGGACGAGTGTTTGAGAAAAGTTATGTTTTTGTTTTTAAAGTTTTTTAACAAGTAAATTCATTGTTCTAACAGTTTTTGTTACGTAAGCCTAATTCCCAATGAACGTAGTAGCGCAATAAATAGTGTCGTGTCAGTAACTATTTGTCCAATTACCCTCTCGATATTTTTTCCAAAAAACAAAGTTTTATCACTAAAGTATTATTAGGTGAAACTAAATGAACTGAGTACGAATGATAATGAAAATAATATTTGATGTAAAAACTAGGAGATTTTAAGCAGAATGTTGCATGAATGTGAATACGATTGGTGTTTTTTAGGTTATATCAGTGGTTCTCATGATACTGCCGTTCCTTTTAGCGGGCGCAGGAGTAATGCACTGCTTGTCCGTGTCGCCGAGTCTTGTGATGTCGCTAATATTCATTGTGCTGTACTTAGTGGACCAAGTGCACGCTTTAGCCGAACAACTGTACCTTATGACACAAATTACCTTTAATGTTCTCGCTTTATTATTAATACTAATAGTCTCCGAATCCCCCGGAGCGCTTTACGGAGTTTTTTATTGCCATCTACTAATTGCACTGGTTTTAGACCTTAATTTTGTTATAAGAGAAAGGGGTTTTATTGTACTTTGAAACAATAGATTTTATTGTTGATATGAATAAAATTCTATTGAAGGCAATAGTAGTATTATTATGTTAGAAAGTCTTAATTGTTTTAAAAATTAAACTATTACAATAATTTTTTAGAGGAAAATAAGCGGCCATTCAACCACTGCCATTATTTAATACAGAATACTTCTCTAGCAATAAAAAGAACTTAAGAACAACTCCTCCTTTCAACTCCTTTTTTTTCTCATAACCACTATTACCTAGTGAATTGACATCTGACTTTTAGGTAACGGCACTCCTCCTCAATATCATTCCACATGTGGTGGAACCGATGGGTTTTTTTCACTGCATAGTGTCCGGACCCACCCTCGTACTGTCCTTTATGTTCATGGTGTTGTATATAGTGGACCAAGTACAGAATGCAGCGGAAATGTATTATGCCGTATTTGAATTGATTATGACACTGTTGGCAATCGTGAGCCTTATTATAGCTGGAAAACTACTTGGAGCTATATACGGACTCTTTTACCTTGATCTATGTATTGCTTTGTCAATGGATATTCACTACATGAAGAAAGAGAGGGGGTGGACATTTTAATTAAATTATTAGTACAATGTTGTATTTTATTTTGTAGCTATCAACTACTGATAAATATGTAGGCGGTTTGATAAAAAACTCTGGCAGCTTCCTGTTGGATTAGTGCACTATGTGAGTACACTACACATAATGATGTGTGCTAAGAGTGATCATAAAAAATATAAAATTATTCCTTTAGTTATGAATTTGATTTTGAAATTCTGCATAAATATATTAAAAAGACTCTTTAGATTGACCTTATATGAATTATTCTTGGCATCAGTGTTTATGACTGTTTGTTTCATATTTTGGATTTGTGGACGTTATTCAGCAACTTGTGAACTAAAAAAATCGGACAACCCTGTGATAGTGTGGTGGACTGCAGGTTTTCCTGGGACTGCGGAATCCAAAAAATGTCCAGGAAATGTTAAATGTGATATTTATAGTCAAAGAAATATAAGTCAGACAAATTATGTTGAAGCTTTTCTGTTTTATGGGAGTAATATTGAATTTGGAGATTTACCACTACCAAGGAAACCAGCTGAGATTATTTGGGGGTTGTATCATGAAGAATCACCACGGAATCGTGAGGAACTGTCGCATGAGAAAATATTGAAACTGTTCAACTATTCTTCTACTTTAAGTAGATACAGTGATGTCCCTTTTCCATTACAATACTTGGAATCATTTGAGGATATAACCAGTAAAACATATTTTGTAGAAACACCAGCAAAGAACTCGTTTCTTAGTGAAATTGCTCCTGTACTGTATTTACAGAGTGATTGTGAAACATCAACAGAAAGAGATAAATACATGAAGGAGTTGATGAAATTTATTGATGTTGATTCTTATGGTAGTTGCCTGAATAATAAACAACTGGAATCTGAATTTACTCGTGATTACTTGAACCATTTGAATGATGATAGTTTTCTTCAATTTATTGCAAGATACAAGTTTGTTATAGCAATAGAAAACGGAGTTTGTGATGATTATGTAACAGAAAAGTTTTGGCGTGCTATAAAGGTTGGGTCAGTTCCTATTTACTTTGGATCGCCTTCAATAAGAGATTGGTTTCCAAATGACAAATCGGCAATTATGCTAGAAGACTTTCCAACACCAAAGATATTGAGTGAGCATTTAAAGAAACTGATGAAAAATGATGCATTGTATGAAGAGTATCTGGCGCACAAGATTGGTCAAACTGTAACGAATGAGCGTTTAATAAACGAGTATAGAACGAGACCAAACCAACTTGACACAATGAAGACTGTAGAAGAATTTGAATGTTTGATTTGCCAGAAGTTGCATCAAAAGAAAAAAGGAACGCTTGTAGAGAGAGTTATTGATAAGAGTCACTACAACTGTCCTAAACCGATATCAGCTTTGACATTGTCAGTGAACCCTGAAAACAACTGGGTGTCTTCATGGACCTTAGCTGAAAAGAGAGCAGAAACAATGTGGGAAAAAATTAGTAACACATAAAACATTTATTGAACGGCTTTATTCATATATACTGTATATAAATCGATTTACAAAACAGTATTTTTTACGTAATAAATTGTTATACTTTTGTACAAGTTTTGTTTCATTGGCAGATTCCGTCTAGTGGTGACACCGGATGTATTTGCGTGTGAAGCCCTCTCTTGATTTTGTGGGGTATGGTTTTTGGCACCATTCTGTAATGAAAATAATACATTGAAATGCAGTTAGTGTAAACATAGCAATTATTTTCTCTAAATGAATCGCTTCAGAATTCCATACCATAACGTAATACAGCATTTATGTGTTACTCCCATTTGCCACCTAATTGGGGCAACATCGGTGGAGACTGACTACTGCTAGTCTCGCCGAAAAAGTTGAACTACACTAATCAGTTACGTGGCAGCACTATTTTAAGTAAAATTTATTTTGTCTTTGTCAATATTGAATGGTACTTACGAGATACAGTCGATGATGGGGCACACGGACAGACAGAGTGTGCATCCGGTACAGTCATCGGTCACTTTAGGTATGTGGGTGTCGGGATCGAAGCTGTGGAAATAATGTTTAATAGTATTCATATAAAATTGTTGGCTTGTTGATCGAGATTAAATTTTTTTTGTAGTAAATCTTGACAAAACTGGCTGAGTGTAGAGTGGTCGTACCTACAGAGTCTTGCCTTGCCTCCCTAGTCAAGGTGCGCCTTCAAGCGAACTCGTTGTATTTGTGCAATTTCGATTGTAGGTACGCGACAGTACGCGTCTTTACCAGGGAGGCACATTTTCATATCAATGTTTCTATCTGCTAAAGCAGAACCTAGGTGTATCTGGCTGTTTCACACAGTCCATTTACTATCTCGTGCGAGTAACAAGGCAAGCTGTGAGACGAGAGTGTAGGCTCACGCTCGTAGCTCACGTCACGAGCGATTTTTAGGCACGAGTCGAAAGACCTTGTCTGTGGTGTTCACTTTCGCACTCTCGAAGCGGAGAAGTTAATTGAGAGGTTAGACAACGCCACTAAATAGTGGAAATCATTACTGTATTTTCCTACTCCTGTACTTTAATCTGTTTTTTACATGGTCGCGAACAAATATATAAGAACATAGATAATATGACTTCAGAAAGTCTATACTTAATCTATTCGCCATAACAGCACTTGTGTCGTAATGTCGTTATTACGATACACCTAGCTGCCACATAATATTAAATGTAGGGTACACTCAACACTAAAGCCCAGTTTAGACCTGCTGAGTTGAGTAGAGTAGGGTACAGTCGGGTACAGTAGGGTAAAATAGGGTACAGTAGGGTACAGTCGGGTACAGTAGAGTAAAATAGGGTACAGTAGGGTACAGTCGGGTACAGTAGGGTAAAATAGGGTACAGTCGGGTACAGTAGTAGGGTAAAATAGGGTACAGTTGGGTACAGTAGGGTAAAATAGGGTACAGTAGAGTACAGTCGGGTACAGTAGGGTAAAATAGGGTACAATAGGGTACAGTCGGGTACAGTAGGGTAAAATAGGGTACAGTATGGTACAGTAGGGTACAGTTGGGTACAATAGGGTACAGTAGGGTACAGTTGGGTACAGTAGGGTACAGCCGGGTACAGTCGGGTACAGTAGGGTACAGTAGAGTAAAATAGGGTACAGTAAGGTACAGTCGGGTACAGTAGGGTAAAATAGGGTACAGTCGGGTACAGTAGGGTAAAATAGGGTACAGTAGAGTACAGTCGGGTACAGAAGGGTAAAATAGGGTACAGTTGGGTACAGTCGGGTACAGTAGGGTAAAATAGGGTACAGTAGAGTACAGTCGGGTACAGAAGGGTAAAATAGGGTACAGTTGGGTACAGTCGGGTACAGTAGGGTAAAATAGGGTACAGTAAGGTACAGTCGGGTACAGTAGGGTAAAATAGGGTACAGTAGGATACAGTCGGGTACAGTAGGGTAAAATAGGGTACAGTTGGGTACAGTCGGGTACAGTAGGGTAAAATAGGGTACAGTAGGATACAGTCGGGTACAGTAGGGTAAAATAGGGTACAGTAGGGTACAGTCGGGTACAGTAGGGTAAAATAGGGTACAGTCGGGTACAGTAGGGTAAAATAGGGTGCAGTAGGGTACAGTCGGGTGCAGTAGGGTAAAATAGAGTAAATAAAGGTACAGTAGGGTACAGTAGGGTAAAATAGGGTACAGTAGGGTACAGTTGGGTACAGTAGGGTAAAATAGGGTATTTTACCCTACTGTACCCTATTTTACCCTACTGTACCCGATTGTACTCTACTGTACCCTATTTTACCCTACTGTACCCGACTGTACTCTACTGTACCCTTTTTTACCCTACTGTACCCAACTGTACCCTATTTTACCCTACTGTACCCGACTGTACCCTACTGTACCCTATTTTACCCTACTATACCCGACTGTACCCTACTGTACCCTATTTCACCCGACTGTACCCGACTGTACGCCAGTTTACCCTACTGTACCCGACTGTACCCTATTTTACCCTACTGTACCCTATTTTACCCTACTGTACCCGACTGTACCCTACTGTACCCTATTTCATGCGACTGTACCCTACTGTACCCGAACTGTACCCCATTTTACCCTACTGTACCCGACTGTACCCTATTTTACCCTACTTTACCCTACAGTACAGTCGAGTACAGTAGGGTACAGTACAGTACAGTCGAGTCGTAGAAAAAATATTGTATGCAACGGTGTATAATTTGGTCTTAACGGCTCGTGCCGTCTTCCATTGCGATACTCGCATTCGCTCGTATCGCAACTCACGTCACTCGCCTTTTAAGACCTCACTTATACAACCGTTGCATAAAATACTATTATCTACACCCATATAGTAAATCCTCCATTAAGCGTTCAAAAACCATAGATAATGACCAGCATTACGACATTGGATTCTATTATGAACATGGCAGTATCGTAATGGTCATTGCGATACAGAAAACTGTAGGTAACATAATGAGATTTCATACATCATATATTACTTACAGTACCGGTGCAGAAGGAGCGCGCAATCACGCCGCGCAGGTCCTCGGGCGCGCACCGGGCGCAGGTCGTGGGACAGACATACCTAGTTCTCGTTAATGCAGGTCATGAACAATGGTTCTTGAACGCATGATAGAGGATTTAATATATGGATGTAGATAAGATATTGTATGCAACTGTACGTAATTAGGCCTTAAAACACTCAGCTACGCCTCGTTTCATTAAACCACACTCGTGTTTTAAGGACCCTTATTACGATACAGTTGCATAAAATACTATTATATTAGTAATCTAAATGATTGACCAATAATGGTACTCACTCTATTGCCTGGTATCCTGAATCTGCACAGGCCATGTAGCATTTGCCGCAGTTTATGCACATATCCTAAAAAAAAGCCAGTAGGTATATAAATAATCAAATATTTTTAAGTAGATTTTTACTAATATAAACTAATTGAAATTTTCACAGTTTCTATCGCTATAGCAGCTAATAGATGTAAGGTGTGCGAGTTCGACTCGCACGTGCTCGACCACAACTGTGGCCTTTTTAATGAACGGGTTCTTAAAAACTATCATTCGCGATAGTTTAATTATACGAATCACTTTGTTTCTCATAATTTTAATTGCCATAACAACGTTTGCCATAAAATATATAGAACCATTCAGTATCCAGGATTTTACAATTCTAAAAAAAATGTTTCAGATATAAATCAGTTTATGACAAATGAAAATTATGTAGGTAGGTATAAGAAACGATACATTATGATTATATGAAATATGAAAATATTTATTTCTTTAAAAAGATTAACAATACAGAGACAAGGTTGGGTCTTCCTATTAAGTATAGGGATACCTGTGTCTGTGTTTTATTTATTTATTTATTTCATTTATAAGTCATGTTCATTACAGTAGGTGACATATTATGCAGTAGTGGGTAGGGTACACAATAACACCCTGTAAGGGTAAAAAAATGAGAATTCACTTTTACATTTATGACACCTTCCGTCCGCAGCTTCGCCCGCGATAAATTAATTTACCCGCGGTAAAAAGTAGCCTATGTCACTCAGTGATAATGTAGCTTTCTAACGGCAAAAGAATTTTTGAAATCGGTCCAGCCTAGTAGTTTCGGAGCCTATTCAATGCAAACAAACAATCAAATCTTTCCTCTTTACAATCTAATATATAGAAATCTCGTGTCACGGTGCTTGTTACCGAACTCCTCCGAAACGGTTTGACCGATTCTCATGAAACTTTTTTTCTCTGTATTCGGTAGGTCTGAGAATAGGTCGTAGGCTATTTTTTATACCCCTAATATGGCAAAACAACGTTTGCGGGGTCAGCTAGTATTAGTATAGATATACAACTTGGGCAAACAATAGAGAGGCTTACTTACATCATCAATCAACGCGACAACTTGCTTCGTATTATCCAAATGCTTGTAAGTGCCAATTCTGGGTAGAGCCTCTCCAACCACGTCCTTGATCTTTGGGACCGCAGAATGGCCGTTGGATTTGCCGTTGGCTGTACCGTTCGTCGCCAAGTAAGTATCTACTGTATTATCAGCTAACAAATCTGTGTTTAGCCTCATCTTATGTAGCATTTCTTCGCGCTTCTTGAAATACGGCCCGAAGTGAGCGAGGACCTGAATGAAGATAAAGTGAAATTTTAGGAGGCTTAAATTAGGTACAGTGTACAGTAATAGTTATTTGTTATACAAGGGGGGAAAGTTGTATTTTACCTGCGAGTGTCCATTTGAAACACAAGCTATCGAAAGGATCCTGTGATTGACCACGAGCGAAGCGAGTGGTTCAAAAATAGAATCCTTTCGATAGCGAGTGTTCCAACACACGAGACGTAAAATAACTTTTCACCCGTGTATAACACAAAACTTTTCACCTCACTACAGCGAGGAAAATAAGAAAAAGGGTTTGTACTATCAATTATTATTTATTTAGTCACTCAAAATAATTAATTGAAAAGTTTTGACTTAAGTTTTTTTTTATTATTTCGGATGCGTTTTGTTCGCACATCGACTTACTTGGCCTGTCAGAACATTTTATCCGTTTTTGCAACAAGAAAAGAATGAAGGTTAATGTTGAATGCCGATATTTATGAATTAAAATAAAGTTGTAAGACTGTATTTAGTGTTTTTTACTCGATGCAATTCATTAATTGTGATGTTAAAAATTCAGCACTTTTAACGTTTTACGTTTTGTTAGCTGTCAAATATCACGTAAGCTGCCTTCAAATGTCAAAACTCTTTCTTCACATGTGGATAAAAAGCGATTTTCTCAATAGATGTCAAACAAACAAAAAGGGCTTTCCGAGCTAGTGAGGTGAAAAATTACATAAAGTTTACCACTGACAGATGGTTTGCCTTCATTTCATATTCAACTTTAACGACCTACAAATAAAGCCAATTTTAGAATACTGTTACCCACGTTTGCAGATTTTGAAATAG
The DNA here is from genome assembly GCA_947563465.1 of Archips xylosteana. Lineage (NCBI taxonomy): Eukaryota > Metazoa > Arthropoda > Insecta > Lepidoptera > Tortricidae > Archips > Archips xylosteana. The sequence continues at coordinate 17,976,981 of OX387348.1, read as the reverse complement.
CTACTTTATTTGTATGGTGTTAAAGTTGGAAATGAAATGAAGGCAAGCCATCTGTTAGTGTTAAACTAAAAGTCAAAAGTAAACGTATTGTAGGTACCTTCATATCGGATTTGGCTTGATAGTTTCATATAACTCTTACACGACTTGGACGTTTTCACTTAAAAGTATAACTTATTTTTGACTTAGATGAAGAAAAAAAGTCTCGATTTTAAAACCAAATCTCACCCATTTCTAGTGGATTGACTTCAAATTTGGTACGGATATGGAGTTTAGATGACAACACAAGTAAGTACGTACAGAAATAGTCAGAAACGCTTGTACAGTAAACTGAATTGCCTACCAGGGTGGAACCTTTTTGTTTTAAATGTCTTGTTGACGTTCCCTACATCTGCCAAAGAAATCATTGGGAAATTGACTGTGAAGAGGTTCCACTCTGGTACGCGATTCAGTTTCCTCGGCTGTAAATATTAACAAACTTATTTCATAGGATCTTTATACCTTGCCATTCTCGTCGTATTGAGTCTGCACAGGTTTCCCTTTCTGGTGTTTGAAGGTGGGGGGAGACTGGGCGGTCCATCCATCGAGTCCGATCGACCTTAGGTACAGCAGTGCTTTCAGCCCGGTGATATAGTCTTCAATCACCGTGAAATCTTGGTTTTGAACTGCACTGCAAATCTGGAATAAATCATTTTTGTTATGTTATTAATTCGCAGGAGCATTTGAACAGTAGTCTTTATTTATATAACAAAAGGGTCTCTCTTCATCGGCTCTCCTCATGAGCTTTACGGCGAAGGATAATATCGTGAGGAAAGCTGCAAACACCTGTGAAGAAATTCAATGGTGTGTGTTAAGTTCCCAGTCCACACTGAGCCCGCGTTACAACTAGATACGACCCAAGCCTAGGTAGGCCGGAATAATGATAATGAATTACCAATTACAGTCAAAACCGTTTATAACGACATTCAAGGGACAGCAATATTTGGTCGTTAAACACGGTTGGTCATTGTAACCATTGTTACTTTGGTTATAAGATCGTGTTGGGTTTTTTTCTTGGTCGTTACATCCAATATGTCGTTGTAATTGGTGTCGCTATAAACGGTTTTGACTGTAGTACTTGGGTAGTACACACACACACAAACGATGCAGAATCGGCTTAAGTCTACCAAAAAAAGCTTTAAGTATATCCACGCAGCAGGAAAAAGGCATCAACTGCCCGAACAGATCTTCTTCTTGGCTCTTATTTCGGAGACATGAATTTTTTTTTGCTCGGCAACCCCTCGTAAGCTTAAGACACGGATCCGTGCCCAATTTGAGGCATTCTTTTTGTAATTATTATACTAAACTGGAATGGACTTATCACACAAACAATATTTACCTCGACGTTTCAGCCACATTGCAGCAGCAGCAGTGGTGGTGGTGGTTGTGGAAGTGCGGGTAATTCGAAAGACTAGCGGTAAAACGAACTTGACACTACACTTCAGTTAACTCGTGACCACGGCTGCTGCAATGTGGCCGAAACGTCGAGGTAAATATTGTTATCACGAAAGTTTTTTAATCTGTAAAATTGAGACTAAAATGCACGATTTTTTCACTTCCCGCATACGAGTGGTTAAGCCGTTTTGCATCATTAGACGTGGAGAGTCTAAGTATAATAAGTATAAGCGTGTAGTCACTGAAGACCCTCTTACTTTACCTGCACAACGGGAGCGCCGCACAGTATGAACTGCAAAGCTGAGTCCGCGGAGTCAATGCCGCCGATGCCGAGTATGGGGAAGCCGGGCAGTTTGTTGCCGATGGCGGAAACTGCGCGGAGCCCCATCGGTCGCGTGGCGTTACCTGATACCCCGCCGTATGTCGTGTGCTTCTCGCGACCTTCAAGAACGACTTTGGTTTAAACAGTAGGACATTTAGGGCCACTTGCACAGTTTAGAGTTAAAAATTTAAGTCGTTATAAGGATGACATTTTGACACTTCTTTACCTTGGGTTAGCACTTAACTCGGGGTTATACAGTTAACTCGGGTCTGTGCAAGTCAGCCATAGGGAACGTTGTGGCATGAAAGATGATGTTGTGACTCGTATAGAGAAAGGATGGTAAAGTTGGTTGGGGCATGTGGAAAGGATGGACGGAGGAAGAATTACGAAAGAGATATAAGGCGAGTGCAGATGGAAACGTTGAAAGACTGAGACCAAGAAGGACGTTCCATGATTAGATTGCGGATGAGTTGAAGGAAGGTCATAGTTTCATTTTTTTTGTGAATATCTCGTATCTCACATTATTGTCTTGGCTGGCAATTCATGTACAAACTGACTACGAAGCTTGAGGTCCCGAGTTGTTCCCGGTCGGGGCAATAATAATACTGAGTGAACTTTAACCCGTGTGATTTAAGGTTCAATTTGCATATTGAAGGAAGATAAGAGTTTTTTTTAAAGTAACTAAGTGGGTAGTGACGAAATATAAATAGGAAAGTTTGTGAGTGTGTGCGTGCGTGTGTATGTGAGCGCGTGCGAGTGTGTGAGTGCGTAAACTTTCACCCATAATAATAGTATGATAAATTGTCACCGGGTAAACTTGTGAGTCGTCGTGTAATAAGCCGTGGTGGCCTAGTGGTTTGACCTAATGGCCTCTCAAGCAGAGGGTCGTGGGTTCTTTGGCTCAAATCCCGGCTCGCACCTCTGAGTTTTTCGGAATTTATGTGCGAAATGACATTTGTAATTTACCATGAGCTTTACGGTGAAGGAAAACATCGTGAAGAAACCTGCATACACCTGTGAAGAAATTTAATGGTGTGTGTGAAGTTCCCAATCCGCACTGGGCCCGCGTGGGAACTACGGCCCAAGCCCTCTCATTCTGAGAGGAGGCCTGTGCCCTGCATTGGGACGTATATAGGCTGGGTTGATGATGATGAAACTTGTAAGTAGTCGTACTCGTAACGTACCTATAGTTATAACTATAATTATATTGCGGCTCGTCAACTATTTCTTACCTAGCAAATAGTACAGTACAATAGTCTGGGAGCCGCAAAATAAAATTGTTTTAATGTCACTTTATTTGCGTAGCTACATGTCGTCAATTGTTAACTCTAGTACAAATTGTAAAGAGATTACAGTTTACGAGCCGCAATATAATGTTGTTGTGGTTTATAATTCTAAATTAAATGGAGTATAGCTTCCAAGTTTACCCGATGGCAAAACATCCACTACATCATGTACTACTGTAGGTACCTACTCTATATTTATCTAACGCAGCGTAAAATTATGGGCTCACCTACTGCAGGCCATGGCGTAGAATCCGCTTTCACCGACATTAGGCCGGATACTGTGTTGATGGCCGACACGCCATCGGCACCACCTTAAAAAATCTCATTTAAAATTTGACTATGACTCCTTAAATATATGCATTTGATGGATACTTAATTCCATACTAAATCGAACTAGAAATTAAATCGATTTTTTTCTCCAAGTGCAAACCGTAGAACCTCAATAAAATAAGCCACAGCACTTGCATGGTACCTTCGTGAGCTGCCATTGCGATGCTGACGATGTCCGTGATGTTGGGGGTCAATTTGATGAAGACTGGGATTTTGACGGCTTTCTTCACCCATTGCGATATGCCTTTTACTAAGACAGGGTCCTGTGGAAAAAAACAAATTACACTGGTTTATCTGCTGCTGCAACTAAGCGTCAGCTAGCCGCATCGAACACAGGAACTGCTACGACCCATGTATTGGGACCGTGTACGACGGTGGCGCCGCGTAGCGTTGACAACATTTCCTCCTCATTTACTTCCAATTTTTGCCATGTTGTGCGCTGCGATCGTTTTCTGTACCCCACCACCCGCTTCGCTCATAGCCAATAGCTATCGCTGGTGACGTCAAACATGTTCGACATCGTGCTATTGAAGTTTGTCAACTTGGACGCTTAAGTACTTAGGTATATAATACAACTTTTATATCTCTTCCGTCGGACTTCGATCCCCAGACATCTGCCTGGAGAGAGATATCTCTAAGCTGCATAACTGAGGTTCCTAAACAAACCTTTACCTATTTATATGTGAGTAGGTAAAGACAGCTTTCCAAATATACTTGTTTGATATAATCTGCCTCGTTGTGCGAAAGCATTACTTATCAACGGAATCAGCAAATCATGCATTCGGGAACGACCAAAAACATTCGGACTCCTAAACCCTACGAAAATGACTACGTTACAACTTAACTGTACAGTAAGTGCATTAAAGGGTATGTATTACAATACCGATGTACGAAAGACCGAATGTACACGATTGTAGACACGATTTTTTTCTGAAACCGTAAACTTTTCAGAATTTATTAAAACGGCATCATACAGAACCCATTAGGTTGGGTTAGGTTTGTTTTATAACAATCTTAAAAAGTTGACGGTTTCAGAAAAAAATCGTGTCGGTATTTTGACCCTTTCGATGTTTTAATACATTCGGTCTTTCGTACTTCGGTATTGTAATACATACCCGTGTTAAATGTATTTTACGGATCTCTCTCACGATACTAACGATATTCCACCCGTCAGAATACCGGGTGCGGTTAAAACACGACCTGTAATTGTCGCCCCCCGGAATGAACGACAATAATGTACGACCTAATGATTCAAACCCTTATGTTAGGGTATTGCTATAAGAGTTGGAATTATCAGGCTGTGCACTAATGTCGTACATTCCAGGCCAACAAACAAGGGGTCGCGTTTTAAATGCACCCAGAAAACCTGCTCATTTTATTCACATGTCGACCAGAAATTGGCGGGGTCATGCTGACAGTATAAATAAATAAATAAATATCACGGGACAATTCACACCAATAAAATTGACCTAATCCCAAACTAAGCAAAGCTTGTAAGTACTATGGGTGCTAGGCAACGGATAAACATACTTATATAGATAAATACATACTTAAATACATATTATACATCCAAGACTCGAGCACAAACATTCGTATTTTTCACACAAATATCTGCCCCGACCGGGAATCGAATCCGGGACCTCAAGCTTCGTAGTCAGGTTCTCTAACAACTAGGCTATCCGGCCGTCTGAATTCCCATAATCCGCACAAAGCGTTTTTGCTCTTGCTTCATCAACCGTACAGCCCTACCTGCGTCTGTTTTCCCTGAACCTGCAGTCTGGCCGTTTTCAAGTCTAGGGTGAATGAGCTACTAGGCAAGCGTGCTCCATCGTATACCGCATCCTCGCTTGCCATCAGGCGTGATTGTGGTCACACGAAAGTCCAGATTGTATAAAAAAGCCCTCATGGAAGTGTGAGTGCAGTTACCTGTCCACAAGCGAGCCCCATCCCGGACTCGCCCATGCCGTGCGGGCAGGACAGATTGAGTTCGAGCGCATCCGAGCCGGCGGCTTCTGCCTTCTGCGCCAGCTCCGTCCAGTCCGCCTCGTTGTATGAACACATTATCGATGCTATTATCACCTGAAAAAAAAGAAAATACTTAAATATACTGACATTGTACGTAGGAAGATTAGACAACCTTTGCCAGGCAAGGGCCATATAGGAAGGAGGTGGGCCGCACTGAACTGGTGCACAATTTCGATAATAGGTCAATCAATATCTAACTTCAGAATTTTTACTTCCTGATTTTTGTTTTTAATTTTTCGGTTTTCCTTTTACTAATATGTACCTAGCGCCAAATAAAAAAAACGAAGTCAACTATTTTAGGCTAAATTTTGAAAACTTTTCCCGGTGTTTTGAACGTTACATGACTTCATATAGCGTTGCTGCATAATGAACTAATATTTAAAGTGAAAGTCAAGCCTTTTGAACGCCACGCATCGTTTTTGTTAGGAACAAAATTGATTCTTATGCGGATGCGGGTAGGTTTAATTTTGTATTACCGCACTGTCGTCTATAGCCGACGCTGGCGGTGAAAAGGTTAAGGCTTATATGCATTTGAGGCACTAAGTGAAGTCCCGGTACCTGATGGAAGTTTGGAAACAAATTATGTCGACAGCGAATGCGTAGTTAATGTGCACTAAATATTCTTTTAGCTCTAAGATCTACATTGGGCTCAGGATAGCTTACTTTCTCTGGGAAATCCCTCTTCAGCTCCCTAATGCTCTGGCACCAGTACGCTTCACACTTCTCGGAGATCAGCTCGATGTTGAGGAAGCAGCCCTGTCCTGGCCCGTAGTTCTCTCCCGACGTCACGCCACGCACGATACGTGGAGACACGTTGGTTACCAGGTCCTGATAAAGATAAGGTTAGGTCGGTTGGTGTTTAAAAGGGAGGTAGGTAAACTGTTCAAGATAAACAGGAAGGAAATCGCTATGCTAAAGATATATCTTCGCCAGCCCATCGTACGCACAAGGTGGAAATCCAATATAAAACTGTGTTAAGGCCGTTTTTGTACACCCTCTTTGATAAATAAACTTTCATTAATTAAAAGGGATGTTGTAAAGAAAGACGTCCACTGGTGAACAGGCCTTCCCCAAGGCTCGCCAAACAGACGTCTTGCGCTATCTGCATCCAACGCGTTTCCGCAACCTTAAATAGGTCGTCGCTGCATTTTGTGGAGGCCTACCTACACAGCGTCTTCCGGTCCGCGGACGCCATTCGAGAACATTTTGATCCCATCGGCCATCTGTTCTGAGAGCGATGTGCCCTGCCATCACTGACTCTAGCGATTCTTCGAGCTATGTCGATGACTTTAGTTCTTGCGCGGATTTCACCATTTTTAATGCGACCCTGCAGATAAACTCCGACCATGCCCACCATGGTCATGGTCATGGTCATGGTTAGCGGCAATGTCAACTTACCTTATCCAAGCCAAATGTCTTTGTAACCACGAAGCCCCATCCCTGCTGGAACGCTCTGCGGATCATAGCGGAGCTAGTGGTTGGGGGAGCGCTGGCCAGACCAAAGGGGTTCTCAAACTTGATGCCGCACACTTCCACAGAGAGGTCGACCTCGTCGATCGGGCAATGGAACTTGGGGAGCTCCACTGGAGCACTGAAGGGTATACCCTGCGAAGCAAAGAGAAAAACCAAACAATTTAGAAACAAAGTCTTTAGGACTGGACTTGCAAGAAATATAAATGTAGTCTTTAGCCAGATACAAGTGAATAGAGAAACAATTACGTTGGATGTAAATCTGCATCGGCAGGAGATGACAGACAACTGGCAAGAGATTAGGCACTATAAAGGCTTGAGGCCAAATTGTCTAACGCACTTGGAATCACGATTATTTTCGTCACTTCTTTCTCTTAAGTAGGTATATGGTATAGGATGAGTGTAGAAAGAGATGGAGAATCGCGCTTTAGACATACGACATCAAGTTACGACTGCGCAACCAGCGGTTGCGCAACGAGCGAATTCACTGTTTTGTGGACAAGCTTGGATGTAGTAAAAGCATTGCTCAAATAGGAGTATCTTCAACTTAAGTAACTTTAAACCTCTTAAAATCACTTCCTCCACTTCCACTTTCCTCTAGCTGTAGGACATGTAGGAGTCAAAGATACCACAGCTTTATTCTGACATAAAAAGACATACTAACCTGAAGATAGCAATGCATGTACCAAGCAGCAGTCTTCCCATCATTCACGGACTCCACGGTGGTCTCAGCGACCCCCGCCAAGTCACCACCCACGAACACTTGGGGGATGCTCACACTCTGCATGGTGCCACTATCCACCTCCGGAAGACCCCAGCGGTTCAGTTTCACGCCGGACATAGCTTCTTTTACTGTGACAGACGAGTTAATCGTATAGTAAAGAAGGTGTAAAGAAAGAGCCAGATGGTACAGTCACGGAATTTAATTACCTACCCATTTCGTAAAAATGTCGTTAAACATTCGCAATGCATTGGTTAAAATGTCAAATGGAACATCGTAGCCAGCTCTTAAATGGTGACAGTTTGCTGTACGATATTCAAACTTAGGTGGTTAGAAATTATATTCCTTGACTGTACGAGCAAGTTCGCATACCTACTTGTGCTTTGGCGAGCTATTGCCCTCGCGTGTTGCTTGGTCAAGATCGCGAATCTGTGTTACAAATTTCCAAAATGCCATAGAACTAAATGACGTCACTAAGCTATACTCGTTAATCGTAGCTGTTCGTCTATTCAATGACTAGATGGCGCTAGGGTCGCTGCGGTATTAATCAGTAATAGTAATATAGAATTTGAAAATAACCTCGAAAAGGTTCACATGACCATAAGAGGATTATTTTTGTAATGAGATAGACCAATAACAAAATTTGTTATCGAATTAGTGAGAAGACAGCATTGATTGATTTAATCCGGTTCGAAGGATCAATGAAACAAAATCTCAAAACAAGATCATTCAGCAAAAAGCAAGTCTTGTCTAATCTAAAGAAGATCCTGGATTCGACACCAGTTCAATCTAGGCACAGATCATGTCAGATAGGACATTACTAAACATAAACTAGTTAGCTCTACATCTTCGGCCTTATTCGCACTTCCAATCAGATGGGAGATAAATTTACTGGCCTTTACAACAAAAAATAGATTTTCGAACTTCGTTTCCCGTTCCGTTCTCGCTAACAGAGGACAAACAGAGGAGTGAACGGGCCGGCACGATACGAACTTAGAATTTTGAATTTCGTACTAGTCCCTGGTCAGTTGTAAATTGAAGAAAAAGTCTCATATAGAAATAGTCTCAGTGCTCACCATCGCTGTCATACAATCCGGACCCAAAAGCTGATATGATAAAGTTCGCCTTCAACTGCAGAATCTGGTCATGGTCTTCTATCCACTCTCCGTCGTCCAATTGCTCGGTGCGGCAGAACTTTAGGCCAGCCACCTAGAAAATAGACAATGAGATGAATATTTAGGTACTGTAAGTATTATGTGTCATCAACATCATCCCAGCCTGTGTAGGTAAGTATACGTCCACGACAGCAGGCAGGCCTCCTCTCAGAATAAGGAGCTAAGACCATAGTTCCCACGCGGGCTCAGTGCGGATTGGGAACTTCACACACACCATTGAATTTCTTCGCAGGTGTGTGCAATGGTTTGATATCAAAAATAAATGTTTTCTTTCTTTCTTTCAATGTCCTCACGATGTTTTCCTTCACCGTGAAACTCATGGTAAATTTCAAATGTAATTTGGCACATAAATTACGAAAAGCTCAGAGGTGAGAGCCCGGGTTCGGGATCGGGTGAGACCCTCTGCTTGAGAGGCCATAGCTCAAACCACTGGCTACCAGGCTTTTACTATTATGTGTAGGTATTAAATATAGTGCTAATCTTGATGAGTCTTACTCTGCCATTCTTGACGATGACTTCTTGAGGCGACATAAAAGGCATGAATTCACACTTTTCTTCTTTCGCTAAATCGACCTGAAAACAAAATATTGACTCATGAAAATACACAATTAAAATATTATCATCCCAGCCATGTACACGGGTCAGTATGAGTAGTTCTGAAACTACGAGCATAAGACATAGAAAGATCTGTTCTACGGAACCATACCTCTATGATAACCATATGATGACATATGGTTCCGAAGGAGTGTTGAAGGAGAGTCTCTCGGTAGAGGGCACATAACATAGATGCGCGCTTTATCACTGCATAAGGTGATTATAACAGACTGGAATGTACGATGTATGGGAAAAATTCGTCGCTAACCTCTAGACCAGTGATGGTGTAGGGGTAAGCACGCAGCACGGAACGCTGAGGACCTGGGTTCGATTCCCAGCATTGGTCTTTTTTCTGGGGTTTTTTCTGTGCATCTATATTTCAGTTTGTTTGTTTGTTTCAGTTTATATATGGTTTTCACGGGATGACCGTAAAAGTGATAAAAATGAAGTTGAAAAATAAATACAGAAAAAAGATACTTCATACCTAACTTGATGACATATGTCATCTATTTTAGTTTAGTGTCAAGAAAAACGGCATAAGTACTTAGATTTTAAAAAAACATACTTATGGTTCGAGAATCAAACCCAGTCGTATTAAAGAAAAAAAATACTTACTTAAGTATATTCCAGTCCCGGTACCCGTTCTGTCGGTAATCAAATTTATGTTATGGCTAAACTAAAGTCATGTACTTTTTTATTATTCTTTCCAGAACTGGTATAACTTAACTCTCGCCGGCTACTATAGCTTTGGGATAGCCTGTAAGTACACTAAAATTAGAAATTCGAACTTCGTATCGTCCCGTTCCACGACACGATTTCATATGAGAGTGATACTATACTTGGGAGTTTGGGAGTAGAGTATGAGAGGGAAGTGTCATTACCTCTTCGGGCACCGCCCGAATGTTCCCGAAGCCCTTTCGGAAGACAACGTAGACGCGTCGGGCGCCGCAGCGGAGCGCTGACGTGGCGCAGTCGAAGGCAGTGTCTCCAGCGCCCAGGACTATCACGTTCCCATGGAGCTCAGGCAATGCAGTCTTACAGGCGCACATTCCTATGATAAAATCTTGTGTTATATGGGGCTAAAAGGTTCTCGAGTGGCGTCCACGGACCGGAAAACGCAGTGTAGCTTTCAGCAAGATTGAGCAACGACCAGAAGCAGTATTGTCCAACGCGTGCGCGCTTTCTATCACAATCATGATCTCTTTCTGTCAAACGGTATAAGATGCTGACAGAAAAAAGATGGTGAATGCGATAGCGAGGCGCCCGCGCCTTAGACAATGTGGCCTCTGGTTAATGTTGACGGAATACGTTGGTTGCGGATAGCGCAGGACCGGTCTGTTTGGCGAACCTGGAGGCCTATGTTCAGCAGTGGACGTCTTTCGGGTGAACTGATGATGGTCTTAATTAGGTGTTCATTGGATAAACTCAGCTCTTTGTGTAAATATCAATGTCATCATCGTCATCGTCAGCCGAAAGACGTCTACTGCTGGACATGCCTCCTCCAAAGAACGCCATGACTCAGCTGCGCCGCCCGCATTTATCCGACTCCTGCGACCTTCACCAGGTCATCAGTCCACTAAGGGTTTACCCACGGTGCATCACCTAATACAATAGAATTACGGGTGTGTTGGATTGGAAGCCGTCTGAGGAAAGAGTAGGCTCGTTTGTTGAAGATGCCTAAGTTGCATCGGTCCGGAAATATTGATGCAGCGGAACTGCCAAAGGTCAAGGTTCTTAAATAAATGTTGAACATATAACTCCTATCATAATGGAGAAGGCTTAGGCTGTAGTTCCCACACAGACCCCGTGCGAATTGGAAACATCACACTCGCCATTGACCTGCTTACCAGACGTATGAAGGTTTATGAAGGTGCAGGAGTATGTAGGTCTTTTAAAAGCTCCTAGTAATTTTAAGGGATAAAACAAAGCAAAAAACTTAGATGTGCGAGTCTGGGTTCAAACTTTACTTGAGAGGCCATACCATACTGGGTTGTGGGTTACTACCATAAGCTTCACTTTATAGGATGAGGAGTATAATTAATCTCATACCTTTTTTGCTCCCTTTAGAGACGAGCGGCAAAAAGCTCTTGCTGGTGTAGAAGCCCATTTCAGGAGTCAGTCCTTTGAAGATGGGCACGCTTGTTGGCTCCGGGAGCCCTATTCCCAGGAACACGGCTTGGTGGCCGCTTTCAAGCAGACCCTGGGAAAAAAATGACTCTTTATTGTACACCAGGAATAGTAAGCAATACAGAAAACAGGTACACAGAGAGAAAGTTACAAGGTAAGCAATAGGCGGCCTTATCGCTTAAGAGCGATCTCTTCCAGGAAACCCTTTAACAGATAGAAGGAAGGACTAGTTTACAGCAGGTGGTGCATCAATAGTGGATCAGAAAATTAAAACGCAACAAAAATAGTACATCTACTCATGCATATACCAGACCAGACCAGGTAGACGACCAGATGGCCTAGTGGTTAGAGACCCTGACTATGAAGCTTGAGGTCCCGGGTTCGATTCCCGTGTCGGGGCAGATATTTTGTATGAAAAATACGAATGTTTGTTCTCGGGTCTTGGGTGTTTAATATGTATTTAAGTATGTATCTATCTATATAAGTATGTTTATCCATGAACTAAAACAATTACTTTGCTCACCCGCGACCTTACAATAGTTACGTTTATGCAAGAAATGTGTGTTCATGCAGTTCCTCCACCTCCACACTGTACGAACACACACTAATCACATAAACACAACTATCACCACCACCAAGCTACACTGACGCGTTTCGAACTCAAACAGAGCTCATCATCGGAGTTACCACAACCGTATGCTATGCTACCAAATGTTAAACTATCCGTTGCCTAGTACCCATAACACAAGCTTTGCTAAGCTTACTTTGGGACTAGGTCAATTGGTGTGAATTGTCCCGTGATATTTATTTATTTATTTATTTATTTATATATCGTACATATAATAGGTGCACGTCTAAAACAAATATAAGCAGTGGGATAAACAGCCACATATAAATAAATAAATAAACTATAACAAGCTAATTATTAAAGTTAATTATTACAAGAAGCAAGTAAGCGCTTTTATAGATTTAACTTCATAAATTTGTATTATATCTTAAGATCGTATTTGTTCTGTAATAGCGATATGGGGAGAGGCTACAACAGAAAGATCTCTCAAGAGGGAGAACCCCGGGCACTGAAATTGAGATGTTAAATATTGTATTTGCGTGATGGAAATACTGAATTACATTCTGTACACCGGAAGCATAGAGTATTGACAGTCGAGTCGAGCTCCATGATCTGAAGCTGTGTCTTATCATTTCCCGTTGGCTCGGCTGCTTGTGTCCGTACTCCATGTTGTAAATTAATATTATCTAAGTGTATCCTCAACTCTAGCCATACTGTGTTTGTCTTATTGATATTGGTGAAGAGAGTAATAAACAAGATCTCTAGTGAAAGGACAATTTTATTTTTGTGCCTCTACTTAGCACGGCAAACCGACCATTGCACATGGGCTCTGTCTAACAGGTTATGGGCCCAGCACGCTTCCACTGCGCATGGGCTTTGCCTAACAAGAGAGCTGGTAGTTGTATTTTTGCATCCGACTTTTAGGAAGTTCGATAGCCCGTAGAAGAACCATAAATAACGATATCAGACTTAGATACTCATGCGTTTGATTACTTCATCCATTCAGAACTACTATAGCCACTATAAGGATGTCGTGTCATGTTGTAACGTAATCGTTACACGGTCCTCTAAGTAAACAATTTTATACTACGATCTAATTATTTATAACTTAAAAATAACTTAAACTAACAAAAACTATGTACAATACTTAACTAAGGATCCTATAACTACGACAATATCAACAAACATTGCTTTAAAATTTGGCTAATAGAAAGTAGCAGGCGCACGGAGGTCAAGCGCTGTCGCGGAGAGGGTCTCGCACGGCAGAGGGAAGAGGTCACTCATTTCTTTACCGAAGCGGCGAGCGAACTAGACACCTCTGGACTTAATTCTTGTCACTATATTTTAATTCGTTTATTTTACATGAAACTACATCTAATTAAAACAGTAAAATACTTATTATGTGCATCGCTGCGTAATAAAATAAAAGTGAATCGAGTTTACCCCGACCGGGTGAGTGTTGCAATTTATTACTAATATGAATCAGTAGATAGTTACTTTCATGCCTAATTTTACTTAATTATCATGTGTTTGGCTTGTTGCATTTCTTTGTTATTATAGCAATAGTCGCAGATAAATATTTGAGGAAACTAAATACCTGAGTTAATATTAGCTGAGTATTTTTCTACCCACTTGTCAAAAAATAATTATTATAATTTGGTTTTTAATTATAATTATGAACTTAAACGTTCAATAATATCAAACCCCAGTTGCTTTTAATTTACTGTATCCATTTTTACCAATTTCGGTAATGATTATAGCACTTCATCTACAAATTTTATTGTGACAAAATACTTCTTACCTACTAAGCTGATTTTGTATGCTGCTGCAACATCACTGATCACTATTTAATGCTTTTGGTAGTCATCCTGCAAGTAGTGCTTCCATCTTCACCCTCCGCCGGATGTTGCAGTCAGTAACGTGGAATCAGACTTTCCACTAAATGGCCAAAAATGGATATTTCAGGGTTTTTGGTACTAGCTGCGTTATCGTGTGCTCTGACCCGTCTCACCACTTCTGCTGGCCTGCTTACGTCCCGGATCTACCCGTGACGTCACTGGACGCGCGCAACTACACGCCGCCGTCGCACTACAGGGAAGTGGCTGTCCAATAGGACGGTGTTAAGTGTTCACGGCTCACTCTTTCTCACTCTTTCTTTCCTTCTCTCTCATTCTTTTTATTAATTGTATTTAGACTCATTTAATCGCTAAATCTAAATTCCTTCTGAAGTTAGTGAATATCTAGAATCCACCCCCTGAGATCTTCTAAATTTAACGCTTGGCAATAATGTTGTATAATTAGTTATTTAAATTCAGAATAAACATTGTAAAATCATTCTGGTTGTTTCTATCACTCCACTAAAAAACTAAAGCGTTACAATGGCGCCACTTACGTAGGTATTTCACAGAGCCGTGTTCACTTGCACTTGTTTTAAGTATTTTGTAGTTATCTTTGGTGTTGGTTGCTTTAGCTATAAGTACAATCAGTTTATCACCAAAAATTGTGTCCTGTACTACTAATTTCGAATTTAAGAATTTAACTGCAAATATCGCAATTCTTACGGTTAATACTACACTAACCGCTGTTTTTTTCTACAATCTACCCACATTTTTGGTGATACCACTTAGTAAATTTTAAGTTGATTATTGCGCTGGGAATTTAGCTTTTCTGCTTCTGATAATTATTGTTAACTGTTTTTAAATTGCAACACACATCTAGTACGAGGAAAAATGTCCTACCCAATAAAATATCTTTCACTTCAAAAATCAGAACTTGAGTATGAGGTTGGTGTTAGAGGAGGTTCTACAGGAGAATCAGTTCAAGAACTTAGAAAACAAATAGTTAAATTAGCTCCAGTGCTACCACCGGAGGATATTTTAGAGTCTCATCTGGACCCAAGTGTTGATTTGTCGGAAGTTAAGGATACTTTAACTAAAATTAAAGAAAATTTAGATATTCTTAAAACTAAATTTGATAAAAATGTTTACTCTAGGACTGAAGCAATGCTACATCATATTTACTATAGACTTATTAGAATTAATAGGGAAGAAGCTATAGAATCTGAATATAAAGAGTGCTCTCATACCTTCAAACAAAATTTTGGTCTTCTAAAAAATTTAAAAATGCAGGCACCTTCAACTTCATCGAGCACAGCTGAACCCCTATCTGATATTGTGTCAGTTACTTGCGAGAAAAAACTAGTTTCTGATGTTGTCGGCAAACTGAGATATTCTGGTAAGACGTGTGTTAGGTCTTTTATACAAAAAGCTGAGGAGTTAATGATCACTAGAAGTATGCCTAAGGACAAGTTGCTCACTTTTGCGTTCGAGATATTTACGGACGATGCTCTTCATTGGTACCGGTGCATCAAAGATAAAGCTGAGACATGGGATGACCTAGTTAAGCTTCTCAAACAAGACTTTAGTCAAAGTGACTATGACTATCGTCTACTATCGGAGATTAGGATGCGTACTCAGGGTGAACATGAAAATATATCAATTTATATCTCTATAATGCATGGTATGTTCTCACGACTAACTAAAGAGCTATCAGAAGAAGACAAGTTAGATATATTACTACATAATATCCGTCCTACTTATGCCAGTACGATAGCAGCATCTCCAAATATAACGACTATAGATGCTCTTAAAGACTTATGTCGCTGCTATGAAAATATTCAGTCTCGTACAGCACAATTTCACGAACCACCTAAAATAAATTCAGAGATGCTAGCTCGGGAATTTGCTTATAGCCGACAATGTTCCAGTTCGTCATTCAATAAAAATTATAATTCCAATAATAACAGTAACAGTCTTCCTGCTTACAAACAAAATTATAATGACAAATATAAAAATTACAAGTCTAACTATAATAATAATAATGCTTACAGTAAAAATAATCCGGAACAATATAAAAAACCTACTATCAATGCCTTGAATACTAAAACTAGCTCGAATACTCGAGTACTATACTGCCCAAGATGTCGTGTTGACACTCACTCTTTAGGACAGTGTCACCAACCGCATTTCCCGATATGTTTCAAATGTGGTAAGAAAGGTGTCCGTTATCCGGATTGTTTAGATTGCAAAGCAACTCCTAACCAAAAAAACTAGATACTGTGGATTGGGTTGGCAGTGAGTACGATGAGACTAAGATTACTAAATTTGATAGTTCTGAATGGTCTAATTGGCTAGATTTTATCTCCAAATTCTTTTCGTGTTATACTGTCTCGTCAATCCACAATCTACAATTTGACTACTCACGTCCTCATGTTTCTGTAACATTACACGATAAACCACTAATTGGTTTACTAGATACTGGATCTTCGGTGTCAATACTAGGAAATAACTGTCATAAATATTTCACCGGTAAAGGCTTTGTACTGCAAAAAGGAAAACCTTTACAATTCGTAGCTGCTGGTGGTCAAAAATTAAAAAGTATCGGTTGTATCTACCTTCCTGTAGCTTTTATGAATCAATCGCACACTTTAGAAATTTACGTTGTCCCTGAGATACAAAATTCACTTATTCTAGGCATGGACTTTTGGAACGATTTTGGCCTATTTCCAAAACATTTAGCTTCAGTTATTATGTGTTCAGAATCTGATGCCGCTCTTTCTCAGATCACTATAGACAAAAACGCGAATCTACATAGTTACGATCACCTATCAAAAGACTAAAAGATCACAGCTGATAACATTATCTCGCAGTTCCATAGACATTCTTATGAGGAACGTGGTCTTGGTAGGACTTCTCTAATTACGCATTCAATTGACACTGGGAATGCTGCCCCCATTCGTCAACGTTATTATAGAATGCCACTACAAAAACAACGCGTTTTGATCGAACAGCTGGATGAAATGCTCAAAGAGGACGTAGTCGAGCCTTGTGAAAGTGCATGGTCTTCACCTGTACTTCTCACCCCTAAAAAAAATGGACAGCTCAGATTTTGTCTGGACAGCCGAAAATTGAACTCAGTTACGAAAAAAGACGCCTATAGTTTACCGTATATATCCGAGATTTTAGACAATCTACGCGACGCTAAGTACCTAACTAGTCTAGACTTGTCTAAAAGTTTCTGGCAAATTTTAATTAAGGAAGAGGATAGATGTAAGACCGCCTTTTATATACCAACTCGTGGTACCTTCCAATTTAAATCGATGCCTTTCGGTCTTACTAACGCTCCCGCTACACAACAACGCTTAGTTGACCAGTTGTTCTATGGCCCAGAATTCGAGCACAAAGTTTTTGTTTTTATAGACGATATCATAATAGTGTCACCTACTTTTGATCAACATATCTCACTTCTTGTGCGCGTATTGGAAAAACTAAAAACGGCAAATTTAACTATTAATTTTGAGAAGAGTCAATTTTTTCGAGAACAGCTTAGATACTTAGGCTATGTAGTCGATTCTAACGGTTTACATGCTGACCCTGAGAAAGTTGCTGCAATCGTGAACTATCCTCAACCTAAAAACCGTAAAGAAGTCAGAAGATTTCTCGGCACTGCTTCGTGGTATCGCCGATTTATACCGAATTTCAGCACGTTGGCTGCACCACTAAATAAATTAACGTCTCAAGCCAAAACTGCACCTCCGTTTAAATGGTCTACTCAGGCTGATGAGGCCTTCAAAGCTCTAAAAAAATGCCTTGTTTCTACTCCAGTTTTATCTTGCCCTGACTACTCGCAGCCGTTCGAAGTACATACAGATGCGAGCGATGTAGGTATTGGCGCAGTTCTTACACAAACTTTAGACGGTGTAGAGCGGGTCGTAGCGTACATGAGCAAATCACTGTCTAAACAGGAACAAAACTACAGTGCTACAGAGCGCGAGGCGTTAGCGGTGTTAACAGCAGTTGAACATTGGCGATGTTACCTGGAAAATGGTCAAAAGTTTGTTATCTACACAGACCATTCTGCACTCAAATGGTTTTTAAACATTAATAACCCTACAGGTCGCTTAGCTAGATGGGGATTAAGACTTTCTACATTTGACTGTGAAATTAGACATCGTCGTGGTTCGGATAATGTAGTGCCTGATAGTCTCTCTCGTATACATGTTACAGTAATCGACCCACCAATGTCAAACTCAACTCAGAATATTACTGATCCTTGGTATCTAAGTGTCTATAACGGTTGTCAAAATACACCTACATCGTTTTTAGACTATCAAGTTATAAATAATAAACTGTTCCGCTTTAAAAAAAGTTTAAATCCACTGACTAGAGATTTTGAATGGAAAGAAGTCATTCCTCTAGAAAATAGACTCAATATTATTGAACAAAATCATCAATCATCAATCAAGGCTTTCTCTCAAATACTTTTGGCCTGACATGCACCGCGACGTGACTAATTTCATAAGCAATTGTGATGTCTGTAAATCATACAAACACGCTAATCATACCACACTAGGTACGATGGGCCGTCCAAAAGAGTGCTGCAGACCATTTCAGATGCTGAGTATGGATTTGGTTGGACCGCTGCCGCCATCCAGAAAGCAAAACACTTTTCTTTTTGTTGTAACTTGTTGCTTCACTAAATTCTGCCTATTGTTTCCTATAAGACGCGCTACAGCTGATATTATTTCAAATATTTTAGAGGATAAGGTATTTCTGGTTCACGGTATTCCAAGTACTGTTTTGATGGATAACGGCAGACAGTTTACCAGCAATACTCTGAAACTTCTGTTTGCTAAATATAAAGTCCCTAACGTCTTATTTACCCCTAAATACGCTCCACAAATCAACAGCGTGGAGCGCTACAACAAAACAATAATGACAGCAATTTCTTCTTTTGTCGAAAACGACGACCACAGATCTTGGGACGCTAACGTATCTAAAATACAGTTTGCCATAAATTCATCTATAAATGAAGTAACTGGTTTCACACCGTCTTTTCTTGTTTACGGCCGGGAATTAGTAAACTGTGGTTCCCACTATTTAGACAAGGACGTCATAAAAGATCTCATTTTTTCGCCAAGAGAAGAATATGCAGAAAGTTTGGGCGTATTACGGAAAATATTCGATCAAATTCAATGTTCTTTACTAAAAGCACATTCTAGAAACTGTGGCAGCTATAACTTACGTAGGAAACACGCTGATTTCAATGTTGGCGACAAAGACAATAAGTTTGCGAAAAAACTAGCTCCAAAATTTGTCAAATGTCGTATAATAGCTAAAAAATCACCTCTCGTTTTTGTACTCGAAGATCTACAGGGTAATAATATAGGTGATTGGCACATAAAAGACATAAAACTAACGAACTATAAAGTCTAACTAAATAAAATCTATCACTATCTAAACTGATTCTCATATTTACAAATATATTCTAAATAAATACTATTTGTGTGGTGGTGATTCTCTACCGAATTCACCACAAAAATCGTTTTCAACTGATTATGGTACTACCTACCGTAATAAGTTATGTAAGCTATCTGTAATAAAAGGAGATGAAAAAAGAATAGAAAAATATGAGATCTAATAAAATTTTAAAATCCATCTTTAGCTATTGGCGAGTTTTTTTCTTTAAATAAAAACAACTCTGTATGACAGGAACTATAACACTTAGATGAATTTGTTAGAGTTAGTATGTAAGACGATGAATAAATGGTTGGTATGAGTGAGTGAGGTATGTAGTTGAAGCCTGTATGTATAACTAGTAGCTACTGAGTTAGTAAAGTGATAGCGAATTTTACCTAGGCAAAATTCTACCCAAAAAGGGAGGGTATGTAACGTAATCGTTACACGGTCCTCTAGGTAAACAATTTTATACTACGATCTAATTATTTATAACTTAAAAATAACTTAAACTAACAAAAACTATGTACAATACTTAACTAAGGATCCTATAACTACGACAATATCAACAAACATTGCTTTAAAATTTGGCTAATAGAAAGTAGCAGGCGCACGGAGGTCAAGCGCTGTCGCGGAGAGGGTCTCGCACGGCAGAGGGAAGAGGTCACTCATTTCTTTACCGAAGCGGCGAGCGAACTAGACACCTCTGGACTTAATTCTTGTCACTATATTTTAATTCGTTTATTTTACATGAAACTACATCTAATTAAAACAGTAAAATACTTATTATGTGCATCGCTGCGTAATAAAATAAAAGTGAATCGAGTTTACCCCGACCGGGTGAGTGTTGCAATTTATTACTAATATGAATCAGTAGATAGTTACTTTCATGCCTAATTTTACTTAATTATCATGTGTTTGGCTTGTTGCATTTCTTTGTTATTATAGCAATAGTCGCAGATAAATATTTGAGGAAACTAAATACCTGAGTTAATATTAGCTGAGTATTTTTCTACCCACTTGTCAAAAAATAATTATTATAATTTGGTTTTTAATTATAATTATGAACTTAAACGTTCAATAATATCAAACCCCAGTTGCTTTTAATTTACTGTATCCATTTTTACCAATTTCGGTAATGATTATAGCACTTCATCTACAAATTTTATTGTGACAAAATACTTCTTACCTACTAAGCTGATTTTGTATGCTGCTGCAACATCACTGATCACTATTTAATGCTTTTGGTAGTCATCCTGCAAGTAGTGCTTCCATCTTCACCCTCCGCCGGATGTTGCAGTCAGTAACGTGGAATCAGACTTTCCACTAAATGGCCAAAAATGGATATTTCAGGGTTTTTGGTACTAGCTGCGTTATCGTGTGCTCTGACCCGTCTCACCACTTCTGCTGGCCTGCTTACGTCCCGGATCTACCCGTGACGTCACTGGACGCGCGCAACTACACGCCGCCGTCGCACTACAGGGAAGTGGCTGTCCATTGGACGGTGTTAAGTGTTCACGGCTCACTCTTTCTCACTCTTTCTTTCCTTCTCTCTCATTCTTTTTATTAATTGTATTTAGACTCATTTAATCGCTAAATCTAAATTCCTTCTGAAGTTAGTGAATATCTAGAATCCACCCCCTGAGATCTTCTAAATTTAACGCTTGGCAATAATGTTGTATAATTAGTTATTTAAATTCAGAATAAACATTGTAAAATCATTCTGGTTGTTTCTATCACTCCACTAAAAAACTAAAGCGTTACAATGTAAGTCATGTTAAGTAGACAACAAGGATTAAAATAAGATTTCGAGTCAACGAGTCAACGTTATCAAGGTATCTTAAAATAAATCCACAATGTTTCAACACGTGGTTGGGTTAGTTTTACTGAACACCTATGTAAATGTTTTTCAAGTGATTGACATATGTTTCCATACAATTACAATATTTACAACACACTACAATACAATGACTCTTTAATGTAAGTACACCACAAAGAAAAGAATACAGTAAAACAAGTAGGTACATGGAAAAATATATAAGGTAAGCAATAGACGGCCTTACCGCTACCAAGAGATCTCTTCCAGGCAATCTTTTAAAATGAAAAGAAAGCAGGAATGGATTATGGATTAATATTCGATCTTCAAAGCGTACCGCGTCAAATCTACATTTGAAACAAAAATTCCGATGAAACGTTCACAGGGATGTTCAGGCAAACTGAAATATTCCGAAACACGAAACTGGGGAGCCAATAGAGGGAATAGAGGAAGGGAAGAGAGGAGGAGGGGGAGAGGTATTGGGCCCCCAGCGCTCTCACTGACCGTACGAAACGTAGCAGGAGTAAGTACTGCTGCTTCACGCCGGTGTTCTGTGAGGGTGATACTGCCCCGGACGAGCCGGCCCATTCGTGATGCAGCGGCTAGCTACAACATGGCTCTACCACTACAACAACGTGGTAGTGGACGTCTTTCGGCTGAAAATGAGATGATGATGATGATGATTACACGCCCTTTAGACTTTCAACACATCTGTAATCTTACGCCTGGCGAATGTTCTTTCACGTCTAAAAACGAGTTTAACTCGACATGTTTCGGGCTAATTCGTAGCCCTTCCTCTCGGAGTCGCACGTCACGGCGGCTGCCAAACGCGCACTGCGTGCTAAGTACCGCCCTGGTCGCGCGGCTCCGCCATGACTCAGCTTATTTTTACTATAAGAAATTCGATTTCCGAAGTTCGTAGCGTGCCGTTCGTTCACGCTAATAGTATCAAACAGAAGAGTGAAATAAATTCAAATTTAGAATTTCGTAGTGGCTACTCACTTCTAAAAACGAGTTTAACTCGACATGACAATAAAAGTGATGATGAAAACGGGGGTAGTTGTGTTTCGCTGTCAGTAGCGTCGAGTAGCCGCGCGACCAGGGCGGTACTTAGCACGCAGTGCGCGTTTGGCAGCCGCCGTGACGTGCGACTCCGAGAGGAAGGGCTACGAATTAGCCCGAAACATGTCGAGTTAAACTCGCTTTTAGACGTGAGTGATCCGTTTATTTTCACTATGAGTGAGTCTCACTTCTTAGTTTGTATAAGGCCTGATACGGAAGAACATTCGCCAGGCGTAAGATTACAGATGTGTTGCAAGTCTAAAGGGCGTGTAATCATCATCATCATCATCTCATTTTCAGCCGAAAGACGTCCACTACCACGTTGTTGTAGTGGTAGAGCCATGTTGTAGCTAGCCGCTGCATCACGAATGGGCCGGCTCGTCCGGGGCAGTATCACCCTCACAGAACACCGGCGTGAAGCAGCAGTACTTACTCCTGCTGCGTTTCGTACGGTCAGTGAGAGCGCTGGGGGCCTGATACCTCTCCCCCTCCTCTATTCCCTTTCCTTTTTCCTCTCCCTTTTAGGGCCGACAACGCACTAGCATCGCGTAAAGTCCTGCGGGTGTCTATGGACAGTGGTGTTCATTTAACATCAGGTGACCCACTAGTTCGTTTGTCTGGCCTCTCTAACATAAAAAAAAACTACTGAACATAGGCCTCCCCCAAGGCTCGCCGAAGAGACGGTCCTTAACCAAACCTGCTTGTCACTCCACCTTGTTGGAGGCCTACCCACACCGCGTCTTCCGGTCCGCGGACGCCACTCCAGACCCTTCGGCCCCATCGGCCGTCAGTTCTACGAGCGATGTGCCCTGCCCACTGCCACTTGAGTCTAGCGATTCTTCAAGCTATGTCGGTGAATTTAGTTCTTGCGCGGATTTCATCTCATTTCACCACCAACTATACCCATATAGACTACTCTTAGGCTATGACAGTAACTTTAACACCAACGCAAACTTACGTCAACAGTTATATCCTTAGTGGACAGTTTTCTGCCGGTCACGAACTTGACACCGAGGTTCTTTACGAGGTCTACTTCAAACTGCACCACGTCGAAGCCAAGCCGGTACTGTGGGATCTCGGCAGAACTGAAAAATGTAGACGGATTTATAGATACAATGCCTTTAACCGTGGGTTACCTTGGGAGCCCCATTAAGGGCCGGCGCCCACTGACGGCATGGCACGGCGTGGCATTTTATTACTATCAAGTTATTTGGAATCTTATTTCAATGACTTTAGAATTCATGTTTCTTTATTTCGATACCACGATGCCGCGACGTGCCGAGGGATGACGCAACGCATAACCAATAAAGTAACATGAATTCTAAAATCATTGAAATAAGATTCAAAATAACTTGATAGTAATAAAATGCCACGCCGTGCCATGCCGTCAGTGGGCGCCGGCCCATACTGTAATAGCCTAGTGGTTTGACCTACGACCTCAAAAGCAGAGGGTCGTCGTGGGTTCGAGCCCAGTCTTGCACCTTTGAGTTTTTCGGTATAGGTATATGTGCGAAATTACATTTGAAATTTACAACGAGCTTCACGTTTAAGGAAAACACCGCAAGGAAACCTAGGACACATCTGAGAAGAAATTCAATGGTGTGTGTGAAGTTTCCAATCCTCACTGAGTCTGCGTGGGAACTACGCCCCAAGCCAGAGGGTTCAGAATGAGAGCATTCTGAGAGGCCGTGTCCAGCAGTGGGACGTGCTAGGATGACGATGTTGATTAAACTCGCGGTCTACATTCCGTAGAGAGTACTGTGCATACCTCAAGCCTCCCAAATACGCCTCCTTTTCGTAGACCGTGAGGTCCTTGTACCCCAGCCGCGCCAGGAAGCAAGCAGCGCTGATGCTGGCGGGTCCACCGCCGATCAAGGCAATCTTCTGCTGTCCGCCGCGAGGGAGCGGCTTCGTCTTCGGGTCTAGGGTTTGTGGTATGCCCATTTTCATGAATATCTGTGGATATGGGGTGAGACGAAATTGCGATTGGGTGAAAAAAACGAAGATACAGACAGTGGTGTAACTATACCATTTGAGGCCCATAGCAAATACTTTGGATGGGACCCTTGCAGTAAAAATCATCACATTGTAATTTAATTTTAATGATACTTTGGAGCTCGTGGCCTCCTGGTACGCTAGTACTATTAGTTATTCTGTGCTCTTGGGCCGGGGCCCTCTAGGGTCGGGCGCCCTATAGGCAGTTTGCCAGCCCTGCCGCCCTATAGTAACGCCACTGGCTACAGAAGCGCAATTTCACCTACGATAATTTTTGATTAGTCTTAAACTTAAGAAGTTCTTAGTTTAGATATAAATAAGTACCCAAAGAGACGTGGGACGGGGGCGTATCGCAGTTGCGGCGCCCCTTAAAGCGGCAATTACACTGCGTCGTTCACCTAATGCGGTCGCCGAACTTGTTTCCAACTACTTCGGCGACCGAACGTCGTCTTTACATTAGTCTATCCGCCTAATGCGGTGGCCATATCTAGGCGGTGGCAGCTGTCGCTCGCCGAATGCGGCCGACTACAGTGTTTTTTACATGCGGCGAACGACAAAGTGTAATTGCCGCTTAAATCCAATATAATATAATATTATCCATAAATTACGTCACATATTTAGGGGGAGGGGGGTCAAGCGATCTGTGACACTAGAACAAAATAATGGCGATTTTCAAAGTAATAAGTGTGACAGGGGGGGGGTCCAAATTGATCGAAATTGGTGTGACGTAATTTATGGATGGCCCCTTAAATCAGTTTCCATAACTACTTACTAAGCTAATACTAAGTAATATGAAAGCGTCGTGATCCAAAGCAGACAGAAGAGACGGGGCGGAGACGCGATCTGCGAACTAACGACAAGGACTGCGACGCGCCCCCGTCTCATGTATCTTCTGTGTGGCTCGCGCCTATGAAAAAAGCTTTCAATCTCTGGTACTCACGTCAACTGCAAAATGCTGCAACCCCCCAATGTTAATAGCGCCCTCCTCGCTCGCGTGGAGGTTGCAGCCGCCCACACAGAGGTCGCTAGTTGGGCACACCATGCCACACGTTAGCCCCAGCGGGTTGTCCGAGAGAATCGCCTTGGCCGCGCCATAGTAGTTCTGGGAAAAAATTGACAGGAATACAAGTGTTGAAGCATGAAAATTGAGTATAGCCTAGGGAGTCTTAAAAATGATACGTTTTAATTAGATGTTTTACTATGTATTGTCTTGATAAGAAATATTATAGGTACGTAAGAGGGGCGTGTTCAAATCTAGTCGGTATCACCACTTTTACTACCTGTATAATACAGTAATAACTACTCTATTGTCTCGATCGAAAGAAAAATAAATTTGTTTATTCAATATTATTTTTAATCACTATCTTTTAATAATAAACGTTGAGAGGGACCAACCAGGTGGGGCCGGGAGTATTTTGTATGGTACATTAAGTCAAGCTAGTTGTTTTTTTGTCCTTGCTTATCCGGTTTAAGCGTAAACCGTATACGTATAGGATAGGACGGCAACGGGTTGGGTCGGGAGTGCGGCGGGCCCCGCGGGCCTATTGTGTGGCTGTATATGAACAACATCATACCGCCCCGCCTCCGACCCGCGCCCGCTGTCCGCGCTCTCGAATAGCTGTTGCTGAGCTCCATCGACATTGGCTTATACTCAGGGGCGAAGCTAGGATGAGGCACAGGTGCCTTGAGTGCCGAGAGGGGCACGAAAACGAAATTTACTAATTACCTATTAAAAAAAATACGATCCAAATCCGCCATAGAAAGCCTTCTTGAGCTACCTTACCTTAGGACAAATTCAATATTAAATATCATCCTAGGAAAAAAAACCGGCCAAGAGCGTGTCGGACACGCCCAAGATAGGGTTCCGTAGCCATTACGAAAAAATCAAGTAATATTTTTCTAAGCATTTCGTATGTGTACGGAATCTTCAAAGTTAGGTATCGTCAATACTTTGAAAAAAGCTCGTATCTCAAAATCGTTAATCTGGCAAAGTGAACTTTATTACGCGCGTATCAAGGTTCAGTTTTGTTTACATGCTGATTTAAGATACGAGTTTTTCAAAGTAGTGACGGTATGTTTAATACCTTAGGCTACTATTTACTCTTAAACTACAAATAATTCCCAAGCAATCTTAGCCGCTATAATTTTCCTTGTAAATTAGTAAATATACTACAATTTTGTATTTTTTTAAATTTTTCCACCCAACAGTTTAGATTTTAGAGGGGGGGGGGGGGGACGGTCGATTTTAATGAAAATTTTCACTTTAAAGTTGAATATTTCGCAAACAAATCACTGAATACAAAAATCATGTAAGCAACCCCTCAATGGTTTTAAAAGACCTATCCAACGATACCCCACACTATAGGGTTAGTCGAGAAAAAAAAATCACCCCCACTTTACGTCTATGGGAGGTACCCTAAAAAAAAATTTTTTAGTTTTTTTTATTTAACCACTTTGTCGGCTTGACTAATATATATATTCATGCCAAATAACAGTTTTCAAGTACTAACAGTCTCTGAGCTTAGCCGCGGACAGACAGACAGACAGACAGACAGACGGACAGATATGGCGAAACTATAAGGGTTCGTAGTTGACTACGGAACCCTAATAAGCAGGTACAAAAAAAACCAAAATAATTCACGAAGGAGCGTGTCCTAGTGTTTGCTACCGTTTTACGTAGCTACGCCCCTCCTTATATTCGTTAATTTTTCAGGGTTTTCTTCTTTAACATACTCCGACCATTACCAACCTTAGTAGCAATGCTAGAGATGAAGCTCTTAACATCGATCTGGGTAGGACAGCTCTTTTGGCAGGGTGCATCTGCGCACTTGAGGCAGCGAGCGGCTTCCTTGAGCGCGCCGCGCTCCGACAATGTAGTGTGCTTTATGTCGTCAAAATTCTTCTCCAATGTTGGGCACGTCTGGTGGAAAAAGATAAAGTGAAAGAACGATATACTTAATACGCGTAGGTTAGAGCAGTGTTCCGTAAACTTTTTGTGTTCAAGGTACATCTAGGAAAACGAAAATTTTTGGAGATACACCATAAATGAAAAACCATGTGAATCAGCGTGATTTACATGTGTGTAAGTATTTTCTTCCGTCCGTCTATTTAGCCTTATGCTAAGTATAGGTAACGCCATCAGAGAGGTCACGCACACAACAACACGTCATGTAATGAGAGCGGGATTTTGACATTTATTCGTACCGATAGCAAGTTCAACAGACTCAACATAGAATTACAAGATTGACTAAAAATTTCTTCAACCTATTTCTTTAAGAATAATTTAGGAAAATACATCCAAGTAGTTCAAACAAAACAGAAAATAAAATATTTTGATCTATTTTATATAAATAAATACTTATGACCAACCCGAAAAATACGATTAATTAATAAATATACAATCCAAATAATGAGTCTTATTATTTGAATTGTTTGACATTTAGTTTATTTTAAGTTAAATGACTGCAATAATAAAAAATAGTAATTAAATATGTTTGATACTCTGCCCAAAAACTGATGGACATTGAATGAATTTGAATAATTATTATCAAATTGCCCTCTCATATTGGGCATTTTTATAGTGCCCGGTCATTATGAAAAATGCCCGATTTATCATTTGGTACATAACATATATATACATAATTACTAAGTCACTCAATGCCCAAAGGTTAACTGGTAGAAGGGATAAGTTCGCCTTTTTACATGTATCTCAATGGTTGTTATGTGTTTATTTACAAGCTTTTATTTACCTTCACCTGTCCTGTAGTTATGTATGTAATCTTGCAAGTTAAATATTTTTCTTTTTTTGCACAATAACGGGCTTACATACTTACTATAATAGAAATGTCGTCGTTTCCTTCATTATAATAACACATCAACTATTTTATACTTACAGTACACTTCCTGTCGGCATTTCGTTTCCAATGCTGCTTGTTCTTCTTGGTCTGCGCAGACGGCACCAGGTTGGTGTACGGCTTCACCGTCGGATTCAGCCTCAGAAGATTCTGAAATAGATTTAGTATGAAACTTATGCTGGTTTCATTTGATTATAGAGCACTGAGGCAGAACAGCCAATAGCAACATTGAGGTACTGCTGTAGAACGTAATTAACAGTAAATTTACTGTTAGATAGGGGCGAAGACCAAAAAGGTGCACATCTGTTAAAGCTGCATTAGCAGGTATTTATAATTACTATTAATTTTTCACAATGGAAAAAATTATCCATACAAATGTATGGTTAATTTTCGTGTCACAATGGAAAAAGTTAATGGTAATTTTAACTAAAGCACGGTCGCGGAGCACAAAGAATTTCGCACAAAGACCTTCACCACTTGTCTCTGTCCCTCGCACGTAAATATTTTCCGTCGCATTCTTACAAATTCAAATATGCGAGTGCAATGGCGAATATTTACGTACTTACAAGCGACAGAGACACATAGTGACAGGTCATTGTACGATATTCTTCGTGCTTCGCGACCGTGCTTTACCTGCTAATGCAGCTTTAACAGTATGCAACTTTTTGGTCTTCACCCATAGTTATTTTTCAGCTTCGGTGTTCACCAGTTAATACTGTGCTGCTCGCTCTTCTGCTTTGTTGGAAAATTTTGTCGTTTTCTTACTCATAATCAAGAGCGCTATTGATTTCGATGCTTAAAAAATGTCCCTAATTTTCTATGTATTTTTTTTGTATACATACCTATGTGAAAATGCCCATCTAATAGCGGTGTGGTGCCGTATCAAATCTGAAGGGTTGACTATAATGTTTACGTGGCGTCAATAATAACAAAGCTTATGTATAGGTACAGAGCCATCTTAGGCGTGCCAGGGACTTCGGGCACCAACGAATATGGGCCCCGTTAGAAAGTATTAAAGTGAATATCATGGAAAACAAGAAGTAATTAAATTAGTTTCGCGTAAACGAATAAAGGTAGGTATACGTATTTGACTTTCGGTGCCCTATGTGCACTTATGAGAAAGACACTACAGGTTGTGTTCATGAACTACGAGGTGTTGGGTCAGAAGAGATGCCTAATTAAAGCTTAAACCACACATAGGACGGCGGCGGGTCGGGAGCTGATTTGGTCTATTTACGTGGCGATATATGAATAATATCAAACCGTCTCGCGCCCGCCGTCGGTTCATATACAGCCATGTAAATAGGTCCGCCGCACTCCCGACCCGACCCACTCCCGATCCGCTCCCGACCGGCTAGGTAAGTACATCCTATGAGTGGTTTACACATCGGTCCTTCATTATCCGGGTCCACACCTCTACTTAGTATGATCTACTTAGTTATTTTCTATGATCGATGGCATCCATGGTCGATGCGACGAAGCTTAGTCGGCACTCGAATCCATACTTACACACACCCATATTTACCCACTTTTCGCACATAGTTTTAAGAGTCGTAGATAACAGATAATTTAAAGTAAACAAATGCGATATTGCCTCATAATGTTATCTAGTGTTGATAAATGGTACCTATAACCCGAATGTCGCTATTGAATCATAAAACACGGTCGTAACCTTTAACGTAGTTACTTAATACGTACCTACTTACGAGTCATTATATTATCATTTCAAATTCGCGTAAATCTATAGAAATCCTTGTTATTAATTGGATCCCAATTAATATTTAGTAGGCAAACAAAAATGAAGTTGGTTAACAACAATCACTCGGCTCTCAGAAATTATTTATGATTTTTTGCCGAAATGCTTGTGATCATTTACTTAATTATATGCTTAATTTATGCCTCATTGGTCTGGTCATTAACTTCACGCCTTCTGTAATAAATTATAATATATACTTAACATATTATTAATAACATACTTTTAGATAGTTGATGCTACGCACACCAGTCGAGGCGTTGTTTTACCCGACCTCACATAATTCTATCTGTATGCTTAGTATAAGTTTTACATCACTAAAATACTTTTCGATCGCGTTTACGTAAAAATTTCAATTCTATGGAAACATGGGCGCGCGCGCGCGGAGACGCTGTCCATGTTTCCCTAGTAATTGAATTTATTACGTAAACGCGATCGAGAAGTATTTTGGTGAGGTAAAACGTATACTAAGCACTCAGATCGCTTAGTATAAGTTTTACTTCACCAAAATACTTCTCGATCGCGTTTACGTAAAAATTTCAATTCTATGGAAACATAGACGCGCGCGCGCGGAGGCGCTGTCCATGTTTCCATAGAATTGAAATTTTTACGTAAACGCGATCGAGAAGTATTTTGGTGAAGTAAAACTTATACTAAGCGTACAGTACGCTTAGTATAAGTTTTACTTCACCAAAATACTTCTCGATCGCGTTTACGTAAAAATTTCAATTCTATGGAAACATGGACGCGCGGCCGCGGAGGCGCTGTCCATGTTTCCCTAGTAATTGATTTTTTTACGTAAACGCGATCGAGAAGTATTTTGGTGAAGTAAAACTTATACTAAGCATACAGTGTGCTTAGTATAAGTTTTCCTTCACTTCAATACTTCTCGATCTCGTTTACGTAAAACTTTCAATTCTATGGAAACATGGAAGCGCGCGCGCGGAGACGCTGTCCATGTTTCCCTAGTAATTGAATTTTTTACGTAAACGCGATCGAGAAGTATTTTGGTGAAGTAAAACTTATACTAAGCGTACTGTATGCTTAGTATAAGTTTTGCTTCACCAAAATACTTCTCGATCGCGTTTACGTAAAAATTTCAATTCTATGGAAACATGTACGCTTAGTATAAGTTTTACTTCACCAAAATACTTCTCGATCGCGTTTACGTAAAAATTTCAATTCTATGGAAACATGGACGCGCGCGCGCGGAGGCCCTGTCCATGTTTCCCTAGTAATTGATTTTTTTACGAAAACGCGATCGAGAAGTATTTTGGTGAAGTTTAACTCAATGGACGCGCGCGCGCGGAGGCGCTGTCCATGTTTCCCTAGTAATTGATTTTTTTTACGAAAACGCGATCGAGAAGTATTTTGGTGAAGTAAAACTTATACTAAGCGTACTGCACTTTTATTTGGTTTGAGGCCGGGGACCACATGCGGCCGGTATCCAATCATTTGGCAACAAACGTTTAAACAAATATTCATTTAACAAACAACGTTTCACAAACTTTTGTTTAACAAATTAATCGTTTTATAAAACCACGTTTCACAAACTCTTTATTTGACAAATCATCATACATATAACAACTTTACTTGGCAAACTATTCATTTATTATTTCCGTCGTTTGGCAAAACCACGATTGTCAAATCAACGTTTGGCAAAAAAAC
This sequence comes from Archips xylosteana, assembly GCA_947563465.1. NCBI lineage: Eukaryota > Metazoa > Arthropoda > Insecta > Lepidoptera > Tortricidae > Archips > Archips xylosteana. The sequence goes on along the minus strand of OX387348.1, from coordinate 17,945,489 downwards.
GTTTAATAAAATGCATCATTTGGCAAACACTTTATTTAATAAATAGTCTCTAGTTTTCAGCAAATAAGTGAAGGAATCGAGCGAGCGAAGCGAACGAGCAAGACCTGTCGGAGCGGGAGTGACCGGTGTGGCTAGGTTCAAAGGCTAATGCGGGAGCGTAGCGCAGCGCAGCTCCCGCATTAGCCTTAGGTGTTAGTTATTTTTTTATGATCACCCTGAAAATCTTCTAATGACATCAATAAAAGTACGGAACGGCAAAATGTGGGTAGTGCAATATTTTTTTGCTAAACTAAACCTCTTACCGCTTTGCGTTTTGTTATGTAAGTAAATAGTTTGTCAAATAATCATTTATAAATTGATGTTGAAAAACCGGCCAAGAGCGTGTCGGACACGCCCAAGATAGGGTTCCGTAGCCATTACGAAAAAATCAAGTAATATTTTTCTAAGGTTTTCGTATGTGTACGGAATCTTCAAAGTTAGGTATCGTCAATACTTTGAAAAAAGCTCGTATCTCAAAATCGTTAATCTGGCAAAGTGAACTTTATTACGCGCTTATCAAGGTTCAGTTTTGTTTACATGCTGATTTGAGATACGAGTTTTTCAAAGTAGTGACGGTATGTTTAATACCTTAGGCTACTATTTACTCTTAAACTACAAATAATTCCCAAGCAATCTTAGCCGCTATAATTTTCCTTGTAAATTTAATATATTTACTACCATTTTGAATTTTTTTAAATTTTTCCACCCAACCGTTTAGATTTTAGAAGGGGGGGGGGGACGGTCGATTTGAATGAAAATTTTCACTTTAAAGTTGAATATTTCGCAAATAAATCACTGAATACAAAAATCATGTAACCAACCCCTCAATGGTTTTAAAAGACCTATCCAACGATACCCCACACTATAGGGTTAGTCGAGAAAAAAAAATCACCCCCACTTTACGTCTATGGGAGGTACCCTAATAAAAATTTTTTTAGTTTTTTTATTTAACCACTTTGTCGGCTTGACTAATATATATATTCATGCCAAATTACAGTTTTCTAGTACTAACAGCTGAGCTTAGCCGCGGACAGACAGACAGACAGACAGACAGACGGACAGACATGGCGAAACTATAAGGGTTCCTAGTTGACTACGGAACCCTAAAAATGAGTTGTTTGCGGAATGGACATTTTTTAAATGATGATTTATCAATTATCATTATGTGTTTGTAAAGTGACAAGTTTGTTAAAAGTATATTTATCAAATGATAATTTGTGATATGAGCAGTTTGTTATATGAAGTGGTTGTGAAATGATTAGTTTGCGAAACGTTGTTTGTGAAATGATCATAAACAAACATGTGTGTTTGTTAAACGTTTGTTGCCAAATGATAGTAAACCCATGCGGCCATTTGAACGGTCCTGCTTTAAAGTTACGAGTCTAATCTTATCTTTAGTCTTCTAAAAGGCCCAAGATAGGCACAGGCTAGTTTGGAAGTCTTGTAGAAGCTGATTATTCAAATAAAATATTTATTTACTTAAGTATATTTTTATCAAATAAACTCTAATATAATGTAGTTTAAATATTCGTTCAAACTACGCTTTAAACTTTTATAAGGGGCCATTCATTTATTACGTAAGACGATTTAGGGGGGGATTTACCCTATTTACCCCCTGGTCTTGATAGTTCTTACGTAAGATTACAAAAAAGCGCAAAGTTAAGATTATAATTTGAAAAAGCGCGCGCTCGGATAATATGCGTATAGGTATAGATGGGTAAACGACCTCCATAGCAAGAAAAATTCGAAAATAAAACCAAAGTTGATTATTACCTAAAAATAAAAAATATTAGTAACTACAATTAAAGAGACGTTCCTAAAAATTGTTTCTTTGAAAAATAAAAATTAAAACAATCCAAACGTGTATTCATTTGTTCCTTTAGATTCTTGCGTAATAAATATTACACAGGGGGGAGGGGGTCGGCCGATTCTTATTTTTTCTTACATAGGGGGGGAAGGGGGTATAAAATTGGCAAAAATCGTCTTACGTAATAAATGAATGGCCCCTAAGGCATCTGCGTTTTTTTATCTGTTATTTCCCGTTAATGCAGATCTCAGTCGGATATTACTTTTTTAAATTTTTTAATTTTTTTTCCGGTAAACGATGGCTTCTAAAGAAAGCTACCAAGTTCGGTGTACCTACTTTATGCAGGTAAAAAGCGGCACACGAACTAAATTCTGAGTTAAGAAATCGTTAATTGCATCAATTAAACTTTTGTTAATTACTTAAATTAATAGCAGGTTAATCACTATCTCTATCTTATAAATAAAAATAAATTGGAAGAAAGATTTTGCACTGTATCAGTAAGAATATAAACCTCCATATCTATACTAAACTGACCTCGATATCCGGTAGTTCTCTACTCAAAAGCACTTTCGCCATGATTACACTTTAATACGACGCAGTAAGAAAGAAATTCGCGTGAAAAAAATCGTAGTGGACTGCTCACTGGCAGTGCTTCACACAAGACTGATTCTATATTTTAAAATCTACACTATCTACCGACCTTTAATACTAAATAAAACAACGTATCTCACTTACACATGTTGTTGAAAATTAAATTTTATTTCACTGTAAATACGGTTGGTAATGCCAGTATTTTTTCTTGTAGTTGAGACTGTTTTGATCGGAGCAGTTGATGTTTAATGTCCAGTTTAAATGGAGCTCTGTTCCCTTGATTGCCTTGTTAAGCGAAGGTCATCTTAGAATGGCACGTGGTTGTGGAACAAAGTGCGTATAATGTATTTATCAACATTGGTCAGTCACTACAGAGATTTCTGAGGAATGACAAAGACGACATATTTGAGGAGCATAATTCTGGGGCTCCAGCGAAAACAGGGTTAATTCTGCAGAAGTTGAACAGCTGATTTCGACTTAACCCCCTTTATACACAAAATAGAAAATAGCTGTTTAATTTCTGCAGACTTAATCCCTTTTTCACTAGAGCCACAGAATTTCAAATTTGGACTTAATTGCCATGCAGTTAGAACCGAAATTGTATAGGACATTTAAGCGGAAATGTACTTTTCATCTCTCATACCACAGAGTAACTAATAGTACTACTCATACTCGGAAAGTGAGGCATATCATATCCGACATACGGGAGCAAAACTATACTTTCTTCCCAAGGGTAGAAATGAATTAAAAAAAATAAAGGCATTGGCTGTCAATGGAACACATACATACGCATTCAGCCAAGCATTACGGCATAATTAATACATGGTATAATTGAGTATTGAGTTTTTTTTCTTAATTAGTCATATTACAAATTTTATGCAACTGAAATATTATTAAATTATTATTAATTTACATTAGTAGTTTTTATTTAGTGCCTTAAACCAGAAAAGTTAAAAAAATGTTAAGAAAAAACACGTTAAACGACAATGTTATATGTATATCCACACAGCCTATCTCTATACAGCTTAACTCCTTGGTTCATATTGGTTAGGTACGGTCAGCATCAAAAGTAGCTGGTCACTTTTGTACTTTGTCGTAATAACACAATTGTCAATCAAGTATGACGTTTTGCACCTAACTGTAGAGCGACAAGGTACAAAAGTGATCAGCTACTTTTGATGCTGACTGTACTTACTTATTTCACAAATAAATTTCCTAAAATACATACTTTATCTACTGTTTTTATTGATTATTACATTGAACGTTTTAAATTTTGTTAAATTAATTATTGCTTAATAATAAATAACTCTATTGAAATATTTTACAACGGTCATATTGACCAGCTTAGACATTTTTATTTATTTATACATTATTTACTTATATTTTCTTACTTTCCTTGTAGTCGAAATGAAAAGCAGAGTGTTTAACTCGGGAAAAACACCAATATCACCCTCGAAATATTGGCTCGCTGTGCTCGGGTACTAAGTAACCTCGTGTGACATTGTTTATTTTCCTCCCTTGTTGAACAATCTACTTTTCATCTCTCATACTCGGAAAGTGCGGCAAAAAAGGTGGCAAATCAAACATCGTATCGTAATCAAACGTCATAAGGAAACAAAACTACACTTTCTTCCCAAGGGTAGAAATGAATTAAAAAAAATAAAGGCATTGGCTGACAATGGAACACATACGCATTCAGCCAGCATTATGGCGTAATATATATTATTATTATTATACATGGTATAAATTATTAAGTTTTTTTCGCTTAATTACCTAGTCATTGCAATTTTTTTAATGCTAGTAAAATATTGAATTATTTACATTAGTTATACGTAGACTTAATTAATACCAGAAAAGTTAAAAAAATCTTAAGAATAAAAAACATGGTAAACGACAATGGTAAGTAAGTATATTATTTCTGGTGTTCTTTTTCTTAAGATTTTTTAACTTTTATTTTTTAATTTTTTGTATAAGAAACTAATGTAAATAATATAATAATATCTTACTAGCATTATGATTATGACCACATAGCCTATCTCTATACCTACAGCTAACTCCTTGCTTCAATTCTGTTACTTACTTAGTTTACTAATTTTACAAATAAATTAACTAAAATATCTACTTTATATTCTGATTTCAGTGATTACTATATGTATTGAACATTTTAAATTTTGTTAAATTAATATTGCAACTATAAACTCTTTTGAAATATTTTACAATGACCAGTTTAGATTATCTAATATCTACGAGCAATTCTTGTATATATATATATATATAAATATGTTTATAATCAGAATCTCGGAAACGGCTCCAACAATTTCGATGAAATTTGGTATGTGGGGGTTTTCGGGGATGAAAAATTGATCTAGCTTGGTCTTATCTCTGGGAAAACGCTAGGTAGCGAGTTACAGCCCGAGCGGAGCTCGGCCACCCAGATACTTTTTATCTAATATATAAAAATCTCGTGTCACGGTGTTTGTTATCGAACTCCTCCGAAACGGCTTGGCCGATTTTTATGAAACTTTTTTATCTATACTCGGTAGGTCTGAGAATAGGTCGAAAGCTACTTTTTATACCTACCCCTATTCTTCGCGGACGGAGTCGCGGGCAACAACTAGTTATATTGTATTAGTATTTTTTCTTACTTTCCTTGTACACGAAATGAAAAGCAGAGTGTTTAACTCGGGAAAAACACCAATAAGTACCTATCACACTCGAAATATTGGCACCCTCGCTGTGCTCGGGTGCCAAGTTACCTCGTGTAGGCGGTAGGTTAGGTACCTGGTGAAGGTCGCAGGAGTCCGTTGGATGCTGGCACAGGACCGGTCATGTGATAGACTCTGGAGGCCATGTCCAGCAGTGGACATGGCTTTGGCAGACGATGATGACTAAAATTAAATTTAAAAGAACATTTTATCAAAATGTCATAAATGATGATGATGAACGTAATATTGAGTGATAAACTAATAAAGACTGTCATTATAGCGAAGATGGCAACTACTTTAAACGTGTACTTATTTATTAAGCTGTTTTATCAAAGATAGGTAACATGCTAATTCATGTTTGATTAGGTATATTCAAGGTTATCGTCAAGCTAACGTGAAAACAAACCTAATAGTATAATAGAGTATTGTACACACATTGTACGGTCTATGCTGGCAAACATCTGGAGCATTGATCAAAAGGGTGATGTTAACTTAGTGTACTTATGTACTTTTCTACAAAAGAGATGTTAGATTCGCTTCCGCGTCAAAGTCGGCCATTGGTGCCTACGTACTCAAGAAATTACCCGCCACCTGTAACTATTTATTGCGGCTAGCACGATATGCCGTTTCTTCATGCTTACTAGCAGAAGTACTTAATGCCGCTTACGGTTTAATGACGGCATTGTGTTACACAAGAGAAATAATCGTTTAGGCAAGAAAGATCCGTTTCTTTAAACATCAAAATCATAAAAGATCCATTTTCTACATTATTCAAATCCTAGTAGATCGCTTCTTAAGATATCCAAATCCGAGAAGATACGTTGCCCATAGCATCCAAATTCTAGAAGGCACGTTTCCTGTAATAAACAAATTCTAGAAAATCCTTCCTAAAAAGAATTCGCGTAGGAACAAGTCCAGCTTCACTTGTAGTGACATTCTTGTGCCCAGCAGTGGACACTTGAAACTAGTCAAAAATACCGGCACTAAAACAGTATACGCCGGTATTTTTGGTAGGTACCGTGTTCAGGACCTGGAGCCTGTTGCATAACAAAGTACAACTAATTTTACAAGCGGAACTCTCGCTTCAGTTATATTAACTATACTCCATGTAATTTAGAATTATAAACCACAACAACATTATATTGCGGCTCGTGAACTGTAATCTCTTTACAATTTGTACTAGAGTAACAATTGACGACACGCAAATAAAGTGACATTAAAACAATTTTATTTTGCGGCTCCCAGACTATTGTACTATACTATTTGCTAGGTAAGAAATAGTTGACGAGCCGCAATATAATGATGTGGTTTTCAATTCTAAATTTTAATTTCATTTATGAAGTATAGAAAGGGAGTTCAACTTGTAATATAAGTTGTACTTCGTTATGCAACAGGCCCCTGGTGGGACTTATCTTAACTAAGATATGTATGAAGATATACCCAAACGGCAAAACAATAAAATAAAACAAACAACTGAACAGTTAATATAAATATATTTTGAATTATTCAGAGGCTTTACAATATTTGGAAGAATTACTTCGACAGCATTATGCCTAAACAATCCTATTCCATACAGTTCATTTGTATATAAAAATAATGATATTAGCTGTTATCCGAATAAAAGCTGGAGATACAGAATACATCGACTAACATGGACAGGGTTATACAAATTTAATTTATACATTAGTAGGACCTTCAAACGACGATGACAACGATACCTAACACCAATCACAAATCAACAGGGTTAAATTGTAACTTTGGGCTGCTTCTTGAACTCTATTCTTGGCTTCTTTTGACAAAAACACATTGGGATTACAGTTTAAGTACCCTACTCAAAGTCGTGCATCCAGGGCCCTGCTTGCAGTGCCACTCACAATAGTATTTTTTGCAGTTTTTAACTTGTTTTATGAAGAAGAATAAGTCAGAGAAAACACTCGGTATAATACACGAGGCTCGATTCTCAGGCTAGGGTAGCAAGCCAGCAACTGTGGTATCATGTAGACAGAACTTGCTAGAAACAGTCCATATACTGCTAAGATTTTCGAACTTCGTATCGAGCCGTTTCGTTCAAGCTAATAGCGTTAAGCAGAAGAGTAAAAGGGACGACACGACAGGAACTTCTATTTTCGTAGTAGCCCTATATACACAAAACCAGAGGTCATATTGTGTAACGCACGGCCGCTCCTAATTGCATTCATCATCTCTTTCTGTCGCCATCTATTGCCGTTTGACAGAAAGAAATGTGATAGCAAGCGTTCGCAACAATAAGCGTACAGTTTACTATAGTCAACGGCCGTTATGAATTAAGGCCAGCGCAGACCAGATGCGTGTACGTGTCACGTCACGCACACGTACCAGTTGTAATAAATGATACTGTAAGAAAGATGGCTCACTAGATGCGAGCACATGGTGTACCATCTTTATTACAGTTTCATTAATTAAAACTGGTGCGTGACACGCACACGCATCTGGTCTGCGTCGGCCTTTAATCCTAACACATTGCACAACTATGAAGTTACCTACTTGCTATTCTGTAACACGCAACAACTATGTGTGTAACTATGTGTAGCATTTATTTTCCTGTCGTTGACATTGTCAATATTCAAAAAAATTAATTTTTTGGCACGTGTTAGGATTTACATACTTATTTAATTTACTTAGCAACCGTGAACGGTAGCTTGCTAGCATATTATCTTAGCTTGAAAAACTGGTCTCATGTATCCAGGACATTTGCCCAGACTGCTTTCATAAGACATTTTGTATTATCGGCTCAGATGCATACAAACAATACAATTGGATGTGGCACTGTATGTAGTTCTTTGAGTAGGACACTTTATAACTATGCAATTGCCCCAGTTCTAGGTTATTGTACACTGCACAAAGTTTAAAAGTGATCGACAGTCATAGTGTATTTTGTAAGGTAATTGATTGGTCTAATTTTTTATCCGCGATTGTCGTTTGATGGGTTTTAAGTAAACAGTTTAGTTTGAAGTTCTTTATCTGTTTTTTCTTTGAAAACTTCTCTGCCTTTTGTTAACAAAGTCTAAGATGTAACATTTCATGAAAGTATGATAAAGTATAACGTAGTTACATTAAACATATAAGCGTTACAGGTGTCCAAATTATATTTTACAGTTACTAAATAAAGCAAATTCCAATTGCAGGTCTCCTTAAATTTTAGTTACTTAATATTACATAAAAAATGCGTTCAAAGCCCATCTAAAAATGATTCCTACACAATCGTAATAATATTATAAAAAATGCGCCACCTCAGTGCGTTCGCTAAAATTTTTTTAGTTCATACTAAATTACGATATTTACACTGTTCCTTCTAAATATTTGCATCTGAACAATACATTAAAATCTTACAGCTACAATGCATTAAGTTTTGTGCAATTGTCGGTGCTTGCGACGAACTTTGACTGAAGCGTTATAAAAAGTTTTTTTTAGTTAATAAGCATTAACAATTGCACACAATTAACGCCTTAATGTTACTTAATTAGTTTTCGGAGCGGATTCAGGCAGTAATTAATTCTAGTGCCTATTAGTTGGAACTCATAGCATGTGAAATTGTGATCCACCGGGGGTAACTACGACCTTTGATCCGAAAAATAAGCGACACGACGAGCGGACAATACAAACGTCAGTAAGGGCGCGACACACTAGTTGACATTACAGCGTTTTATCGTCACTACTGGTGACGTTAGACCCTAGTGAAAATGGTTAAAAACATATTTGTATAGTTTTTGGCAGGTCGCATTCCCACTATACCCTATAGCATTAGGTACGTTTTCTAGTGGATTAAAGGAAGTGATTAGTTATAGAATTTGAAAGCTGTGTCTATTAAATTATGTCAATTAAAGCCTAAATCCTGGATCACATTAAGTGAACGCCTCCGGGGGCTTTTTGTCTTATGAAAAAAAGAGAAAAAGTATACTTAACAGTTTTTATACCTTACTGAAGAAATATCGCTACCAGAACTTATTGCTTGTAAGCCAACTACTTCTCATCATTAAAACAGTTGACACTGCAGGCATTTACGGGAACGCTCATTCTCTGTTCACTCCCTAAATAGAGTGCCGTCATTGCCGTTAGTGTACGACCTCGTATTTGTCGACCCGGAATGAACGACCTGATAAACAAGGGTCGGAAAAACGCATTCTATCATGCACATGGCCTCCCCTTTCCTCCGCCATTCTTCCCTATCCTGGGCATGCACCTGCCAATCGAGCTGAAAAGCGCTCAGGTCGTCCCGCCATCTCCTCTTGGGTCTGCCTCTGCTCCTTTGGCCATCCCTCGGAACCCATTCGGTAACGATTCGCGCCCATCGGTCCGGATGCATTCGGCAGCCATGTCCGGCCCAGTCCCACTTCAACTTGGCGCAACTTTTGAGTGCATAACGACGAAAACTTAGGACCCATTTAGGAGTCAAAGAAGTTCGTTCACAGTCTACGGATGCCATTGGAGCGTATTGTAACATTGAAAGGAAGTCTTTACTGCATGAAACAGGCTTAGATTTTTAAAATGGCAGTCGTTTTCCCGATCCTTGCTGTTAATTCAAACACTTAGGCCCTGTTTAAATTACTCCAGTAAAATAATTCCAGTAACGGCCGCGATGCTAACGAGTTACAAGAGGTCGATCGAGCACCGCAATGTCCAGCTACTGGAATGATTTTACTGGAACAATGAATCAGGGCCTTATGACAATAACTATGAGGATTTGAATTGTCAGGTTGTACATTCCGGGTCGACAATTACAGGTCATACTATAACCGCAGCCCTAAATACTTATAAAGAAAACTCCATTATTATAGGTATACTTTTTCATCCTTCACAATCAAAAAGCCGAAGTCAATACAGCACTATCATTTCTTTATTATTAGAAGGTAATTTTGATTTTTAAATGGTTCTTTTGGAGAGTAAGATGCTACAAGTAAATGATAGTGCTATATCGGCATTTAACTGACTGCCATTGGGCGTCCGTAGTGTATGTTGAACGCTAACATTTGTGCGATACTGCAGAGCCTCACTACATAGCACGTAATGAAAATAGGTCGACAATTTATATTTTAAGCATGTAACAATTATTTTATCACTAAAATAGCCTTGACCTTTTGTAAGCAAAGGAAACTATTAAGAACGCTCACGTATTTTTACTAATTCCGGTGCTAATTGGTACACAGAAAGAAAAAAATATTTCTTTAGCTCGGGACTTTTTTTTGTTGCCGTGTGGCGCTGTCAGCAAAGCAATTCCCTTTTCTTATATATATTTAACGCAAACAGTGAGATCTTATTCACTTTTAGCTTTAGGTATACCTTTTTTAATAGGGTTGACACCACTATAATCAACTGACGTACTTTTTATGAGCTGTCAAAACAATTCTCTCGTAGAGCTTGAATGGCAGGCAATAGCAAGTTATGAAGTTATGACAAGTTCGCCAACTCAATCAACTATTTATTTGTTTTAAAGCAACAAAAACATCTTTTTTACTGGAGTCGTGTCTTTGAATTATTTTCCTATTGTATCCCTATTGTAGACTTACATATTTTGTTGCAGACCTAAAGCACATATCCCTTTCTAAGTTTCTAATCAGTATGTCCGGAAAGGACAAATTATTTATGCTCTACTATAAAGTTGTTTACAAAAATGTTGACCTTTACCACACGCCTATAATACAAACTGTCGCCATCTTAACAAGACCTGTCCCACTTGACGCCTTATCGGAAGAAAACACGTAAATCTTAAAGATAGCGTATCGATTGCTCTCGTCTCGTTTCTTAGAAGTTTCAAGGCTCGAAAGGCTGTCACATTTCGCTTGTTAACATTAAAAAGGTTTATCTTATAAGACTGAATATTAAAAATGACTCACGAATTAATTTTAACGAACTTTATTGCATCCCACTGCAAAGCCAAGCTTAGAGTTACCTCTTTCTGGAATATACCATTATATTACAGATTACACTGTATACAGATTCGAGACTCTGGTTTGACAGCGGCTATATTCACCTACCAGTCGGCACACCGCCAGCGGTGTTAGTAGTAGTCACAAGAGTACATTTTCGTGTGGCAACTGCCAAAAAAAAAACAGAATCACTAGGGCACGGTTCTGAATACCGAGAGGTCTTATATCAAATTTATTAAATTATAGAATGGTCAAAACATCGGAAAGTTTTTTATCTCAAACCATTACCTTTATCAGGATTCATTCAAACGACACCGTATAGAACCGGTTAGGTTATTTAGTCAGATTAGTGCCTAATCACTATGTATCAACAGTAGCAGTAGGGAGGGACTACTATATTTGACAGAGCACTTATACTTTTGGCTGAATATTCATTGATATAGTTTAAATTTAATTCCAATATGGCGTCAATGGAACGTTATACAGCTACACAGTTCCAACGATATGTATCTAACGTATTAGTCACTCATCGCGGGTGCTTCCAAACGACGCAATTTGACTTCCAGCTAACTTCAGTTCGTAGATCGACATTCACCCTCTCGGTCACACTTGAAGGGTGTGAAGAGGGCAACGTGTGTCACCACTGTCTTTGAAATAATACCGTGATACTTAATAAGATTGTTAAGGTACGCTATAGCAACTCGTATAAAATATGACGCGGCAGATCAAACCGTTTTGTAACGCGCGGTAGTAGTCACAAGTTAGCTCAGCATTAATGGAAGTCATTCGATTAATTTTTAATTATTTTAATACACAATGAATACAAATGTTAACACCTAAACGAATACTGTACTTATAGACACTACACTGAAACGCAGGTGTGAACAAAATAAAAACCATCAAATCGAAAAATATAATCTCTGGCTAACAAAAATTTTCAACAATTCCATCATCAAACGTAAATTCATGTGTTAAACAATTTGTACCAAAGAAGGTTGCTAACAGTAGGAATGTAATTATAATAGAAGGCGTTAATAGAAAAGCACCCAAAAGTGAGTTGCGTTGACCGTTCTCTGGCGAGAGACCGGCGACGTTCCGAATTTATAAAAAACCGTTTACATAGTATACGGATCACACACACCGACCCACGTTACATTATTAATGCGTATTAACAGTAAATTAACATCTATGTATGCATATTGCAGTACGTTCTTTACAGCACACTGTCGCGCGAGGCGACCGTCCCTGCGCTATGTAAGAAAGCTACGCTGTCTGCACGCTGGCTTACACCTCGGTCTATGTAAACCTGGAACGTAAAACATAAAAGTTTATAATCGGGCTTGTGTTATAATCCTTTTCATATAGCTTGGGTTCGGTGACATTTTTATTTTTATTTTTTTTTTTTTTTTTTTTTTTTTTTTTTTTTTATTTTATTTGTTTTTTTTTTTATTTCATGCCTGAAATGTTGCAGGCCAATACTTTGTAAAAAAATATACTTGAATCCCGAAAGAATAAAAAATATATATCTCCACAGCTTAAAATATTTCGTAATAATAAACACATATCACTTCAAAATATATTATCATGTTATAAAACTAAAAAGATAAATTTTAATCTTGTCAACTTTCATTGTGTAAAACGGAACTCAATTACAATTCCGTTCCGTTTTACACAATGAAAGTTGACGAGATTAAAATGTATCTATTTAGTTTTATAACATAATAATATAATATAATTTTGAAGTTATATATATATGTGCTTATTATTAGGTACGAAATATTTTAAGCTGTGGAGATATAATTTTTTTTTATTCTTTCGGGATTCATGTATATTTTTTTATAAAGTTTTGGCCTGAAACTAAAAGATGCCGCGAATACTCGCTATTATTCGGTATTTAGTATTAACTATGCCGAATACCGAATAATAGCGAGTATTCGCGGCATGAACTAGAGATGCCACGAATACTCGTTATTATTCGGTATTTAGTATTACTATGCCGAATACCGAATAATAGCGAGTATTCGCGGCATCTCTACCTGAAACATTCAAGGCGTGGAATGGAAAAAAACCAAATGTCACCGAACCCAAGCTATATGAAAAGGATTATAGTGTTGGGTGAGACACGACTTGAAAAAGAGTTTGTAAGAGTAGCCTCAAACTCAACCAGCACAATGCCATACTTCAAATGAGACGAGGCGGACTCAAGCTCAGCGATACGTTTAAAGTTAAAAAGTGCAAGTATGACATAACTTGATGTTATTGTCGATCGTGCGGAGAGTGAGAAACGCGACTGCCGCTGCGACATAAAATTTGAATTTGGTTTTTTTTTTGGTTGTGGTAACTCTGAAGATGAGCTCTGGTTGAGTTCGAAACGCGTCAGTGTAGCTTGGTGGTGGTGATGGTTGGGTTTATGTGATTAGTGTGTGTTCGTACAGTGTGGAGGTGGAGGAACTGCATGAACACACATTTCTTGCATAAACGTAACTATTATAGGGTCGCGGGTGAGCAAAGTAATTGTTTTAGTTCATTAATATGGACCTCCGCAAAGTAACGCCTGATTCAATAAATTATTTAAAATTTGAAGTAGTACACCTTAAAAATACACACACTTTAAAATATTGAGCCCCTCTTACATTTTGACGTCATGTATGGGACAAATGTAGCGCCTATAGTATGTCATACTCAACACTATCGTGTACGTACACGTTGTCACGTAAGTACTAAGTACCTACTAATAAGCAGTAGTTCTTGACACTGTACTAGAATGAAGCGATTCTATATCGGTGGGCTATGTCGATAACTTTGGTACTCTGTCGGATCACTTCGTTACGAATTCGATCTTTCAGAGAAACTCGGAGCATAGCCCTTTCCATAACACGTTGAGCAACTTTAAATTTGTGGACCAGCCCTACCGTGAGTGTCCATGTTTCGGCACCGAGACCGGATTAAAAACTTACAGTAAAATTACATAAAGTTTACCACTGACAGATGGTTTGCCTTCATTTCACATTCAACTTTAACGACCTACAAATAAAGCCAATTTTAGAATAGTGTTACCCACGTTTGCAGATTTAGTAATAGTTACTTTATTTGTATGGTGTTAAAGTTGGAAATGAAATGAAGGCAAGCCATCTGTCAGTGGTAAACTAAAAGTAAACGTTTTGTTCACTAACTAAACTTACTTAATGATTACCTGAAGCGCCGGCCTTACAGCAGCCGGCACGCTCTCTTCTTCTTGGCCAGCGGTACGGGGCAAAGCACAGCGCGGATCGCCTCGTCGAACACCGTCTTGAGCCCCTTCTGCGTGAGCGCACTGCACTCGAGGTACTTGACAGCGTTGATCTCCTTCGCCATACTGAGACCCTGGTCATTAGAAGAGCCAATTTTTATTCTGTTGTACGTTTCGACTTTTTTTAACCCCCGACACAAAAAGAGGGGTGTTATAAGTTTGACCACTATGTGTGTGTGTCTGTCTGTCTGTCTGTGGCATCATAGCTCTTAAACGGGTGAACCGATTTGGATGCGGTTTTTTTTTTGTTAGAAAGCAGGTTTCTTGGCGATGGTTCATAGATATGTTTCATCACAATCGGTTCAGCAGTTTCAAAGTTATCAGCTCTTTTATTAGCTACGGAAGGTATCTTAGACGCAAATTGGGCATTTACTTTATGTTCAAACATAATTATGTGTGACATAATTGCGTTGGGGGTTTTTAAAATTTTTAATTTATAGCTATTGAATTTGAAAAATTGTATGTGATTTCTGCTTAGAATCACGAGCTTTTTCGATCCTACAAGGAGAAAAAGTGTCCCAAAACTTCCATTATAATTTTCGATTCTTCCCATTTAGTTACGGTCAAATAAATTCTATGAAAAATGGTAACTCAATGGAAAAAAATTTGGGACATTTTTGTTCCCTTAATAGGATCGAAGAAGCTCGTAATTCTGAGCAGAACTCACATAAAATTTTCCAAATTTAAAAAAAAATCAAAACATACAACAAAACAAAATCGGCTCAGAAATGTTTAAAACACCGTGTTTAGACCTTATAGCCACCACTCCCTAGAAGTAGGCTTAAAAGCAATGAATTCCCATCACGGACCGAGACTAGGTCAGTTTGAAAATATCCTCCTTTTTAGGGATAAGTTTACCTTTGAATTTTTTGTTTTTTTTTTTTAATTTGTTTTTATCATTATTGTGTCTTATTTACAATAAAGAATTTACATACATAGCTCCTAGGGCTTTTTAACACGTTGGCTGCCATGAGTATCACTGATGGTGGGATCACAACCTAATTTTTCTGGATATTGTTGATTATTTTGGGGGCCAGATACAAACTGTAAGTGCTCTTTTATAGATGATACTCTATAGTTGTTTACAAAAATTTAACTATATTGAATTTTTAGATACTCAGCTTCTGAGGGGCTTCTTAAATTTGTATGGGACGAGGGAGCACCACTTTAGGGGATATATGGGACAGCCAACGTGTTATATGAAGCATCCAATCAGTAAGATCGCACGTGCATCAGAGTCAGTGGTCTGTGATAATCGATAATACATTCAGTTATACCTGCGGGTAAGTGATGGGCGCGAGCTTCTTGTCCTTAAGTTTCTCAATGGTATCCTTGTCTTCGCGGAGATCGAGCTTGGTCCCGACCAGGATGATGGGCGTCGACGGACAGTGATGCCTCACCTCTGGGAACCACTGCAATAAGAAGTTCCGGTTGTTAGTAGAATTGTTTATAGGGGTCTATATTGGGATCCATAAATATTGAAAGTTGTAATGTTTGCAATGATCATTTGCCATAACTCTTCTTTATGCGAATATATTAATTGTTCTGGATTGTTATAAAATAAAAGTAACAACCTAACATTATAGAGTTCACAGTTTCAGAAAAAAAAGGTTATTTCAAATGATCATTATGAAAAATGTTAAATTATGACTTACAATGTCATGGATCGCGAATGGGACCCGATTATGGCCCTGTGGCAAAAAAATATCGTCTCACGTGTGCCGCATTGCGAAGCGGCTCTTTAACTCAATCTCCAGGTATTAAGACATGTGAAGATCGTATGGGTCCAGGCCCTAACCACTAAAAGCCATAAGCACCCTTCTTCGCTATGACTAGGGACATGTGTACACCTGGGCGGGTGCGGTTACTGAGCAACCTCTAATTGTCGCCCGAGAATGAACGACAATAATGTACGATTTGATAATTTATGCCCTTATGTAGTTCGACACACATTAGTGCCCATGTAAAGTCCCTCTGGTAGCTCCGGGATTTAGCTCCGTAATCGACACGTGCGGCCTTAGGAGTATGCGATGTCCAGTTTACTACCCACGATTCACTGATCTGTGTCCAAGGATGACTCTATTTTAGGGACAAGGAGCGTTGAATAAGGAAATACATACACATTTAAAATTACATGCATTAAAATCAATCGGTTCTCATTCTCACACCAATTTAATGCTTAAACATCTTTGAGCACTGTACAATGATGGTGCTGATAACGAGAGTAGAAAGTCAATTGACCCGAAAAGATAAAAAAATATACCACTGGAACTGTTCAAAGATCAACAGCTGATTTATAATGAGTCATCAGCATTTATTCGAATTCACTCCAGATGATTGTGAATCATCAATAAGGAAAAAGTATTGAGTCACAGTACCTTGTTAAACGCTTATAAAATATTGATAGCATTTATTGAATAAATAGAAGCAGTGTTAACCACAGGACTCACATACATTACTAATTAGTTTTGTGGTATTTCAGGTAGTAATTTATCCAATTCTATGACACGATTATTGCGATACACACAACATTAAAATACCCCATTAACATAAATGCAGGAAATACCTCCCTACCCAAACTGGGGCATGCGTAGCAAAATTTTCCTGTCATTAGTAAAAAATAAAACCCAGCAACCCAGGTCTATCTGTATCCTGTACTCAATTGTGGAAGACATCTGGCTAGGGGCCTGGTCCCGGGTATGCGGTCACTCTGGGTCACTTTATGCTTCCACAGGCTTTCAAATGGTGGTAACCTAAAGTAAGGTATTGTATTAGGTATGTTACCTATGCGCGAAAGCTCTTAGGCCGCGAACTGGACGCCAGCGGGGAGAGGGGCGGGCAGCGGGGCGGCGGGCGGTTTCTCTGTTCATTGTGTGTGTTGTAAGGCGGAGGACGGTTGACGACGGTGACGTTTACCAAATAAATGTTCTGAATTTGAATTTTGAATTTGAGAATCTTACAGATCCTACTGAACACGTCCGTCTGTGATTAGGAAAGAAGTCGCATTCTGTCGTAGTTTCCCTGGCCGGCTATATCTCAGAGTCCCAGGTCGTTGGGCTTGGACTATATCCCGTATCTAACTAATAGAAATGAAAATGTTAGTTACCTTAGCGCGGACGTTTTCGAAGGAGGCGGGATTGACGAGCGAGAAGCATATAAGGAACACGTCCGTCTGTGGATAGGACAGGGGTCGCAGTCTGTCGTAGTCCTCCTGCCCGGCAGTATCCCACAGTCCCAGGTTGATAGGCTTCCCGTCAACCATCACGTTGGCTGAATAGTTGTCGAATCTGGAATCATTAAGGTATTGGTTTCAATGATTTGACGTACTACTATAAATTTTCTTCACGCTTTCACTGCATGCGTTTTCGTGACGTTCGCATGTTATAGTTTGGCAGTCATTTGAACGCACAAGTGCGTTTGTAGCCTGAAGTCTCGAGTCTGACAGCCGGCAGCATATGCGTTAAAAGGACATATTTTATTTGCCTTTCTCTTGGATCCTGCCTGGTTAAATTAAACAGACCTGACGTATTGATAACCTTCGACAATCTCAACTATTATTTAAATCAAAGTAATGTTATTATTCCGAATTGATGACAGTTGAGGCCCAATACCTCTCCCCCTCCTCTATTCCCTTTCCTTTTTCCTCTCCCTTTTAGGGCCGACAACGCACTGGCATCGCGTAAAGCGCTGCGGGTGTCTATGGACAGTGGTGATCATTTAACATCAGGTGACCCACTAGTTCGTTTGTCTGGCCTCTCTAACATAAAAAAAAAATAATAAGTTCAGTGGGTGTTCTATGGTCAAGCAGAAGATAGCGTGTTTGAGCTCGGGATTTGATGTTTACTATGAGGTTCTCGATGAAAGAAAACATCGCGAGGTAACCCGCAGCACCAGCAGAGCAATTCAATGATGTGTGAAGTTCCCAATCCCAACCCGAATCACTAGGCCCGCACATAAACTGCAACCGAAGCCTTTTAATTTTGAGAGAAGATCTGTGCCCAGCAGTGGACCGAATATAAGCCGGCAACTGAATTTAAAATTGTAGCACGAGAAGATTTACTGTCATTAAGTGTAAATGGAAAATTGTCCACTTGAATTGACCATTTTGAATTTTAACCAAAAATGATACCGTTCAAAATGAATTTTGACAAAATGTAATGGTGGTGAAAAATAATTATAACCAAATTTATTTTCATCATGAATGAAATAAGTCTGAATTAAATCATTAATTGAATTGGTCATTATTTCTTTAGCCTTTATTAATTTTGACAATTTTAGTATGGGACATGATTCCATTTTCGACAATATTATTGATGACATAAATCAACGAGAACCTCCTTTTTAGGGTTCCGTGGTCAACTAAGAACCCTTATACAGGGTTATTTGTAATTCACTGACATCCTCTTAACCCTGAATTCCTATCACTCAAACAAATGTTTTTTGTTCTACGACTTTTTAAAATGAAGCACTTTTTTTCCCATACAAATACACAGAGTATCGTAAAAATAAGAGGAAATCTCAAATTTTCAAAACATTATTACACCAAAAATATTAAGTTATGACAAAAGCCGTAAAACAAAAAACGTTTGTTTAAGTGGTAGGAGTTTAGGGTTAAAAGGATGCTAGTGAATTACAAATAACCCTGTAGTTTTTTAACTTGTTATTGGAACATGCTCTACCTTTACTCATTGTTTAACCGTTTAATAAGGCTAATTACAAATAAATATGAGAAACAATGGGTAAAATCTCTCATCACCTTGGCGGTGCGATTATTTTCAATATCGGGTTCAGATTTATTATTCATTAATCAATCAAGAGACTTGATTCAAAGCGAAATTACATTCCACAACGTCGCGTATTTCAAATGAGAATGTTTTGAATACATGAAATTGTCGAAGCCTAATTACCGGAAGACAAGCTTTTATTTAGCTAATGTTCTTATGTAACAAAGTAAGATTGTCTTCAATTCTTGCAAGGTGAATTTCATCCACTTCCAGTGATCAGATCGACTTGAAATTTGATACGAATATGTCGTTTGGATGATAGTCACGATCGAATTTCGTTTACGTTCGCCATGAAATCGTGTGTTTGTTTTTAAATGTCATCTTATAGAAAACAGTCGGCTAGTACAGTAAAATTACATAAAGTTTACCACTGACAGATGGTTTGCCTTCATTTCATATTCAACTTTAACGACCTACAAATAAAGCCAATTTTAGAATACTGTTACCCACGTTTGCAGATTTTGTAATAGCTACTTTATTTGTATGGCGTTAAAGTTGGAAATGAAATGAAGGCAAGCCATCTGTCAGTGGTAAACTAAAAGTAAACGTATTGTACACTTTGTCTATCGCGCTGACAGTAAACAGTTGCTATCGCATTTACTATTTCTTTCTGTCAAACTGTATGAGACGGTGCCAGAAAGAGATGGTGAAAGCGATGGCAAGGGTCTGCGCGTTAGACAATACGGCCTCAGGTTAGGTTAGTTTAATAACAATTCTGAAGAAAATACTGATTCATAGATAAATTGATGATGATGATGATGATGTGAAAATTATGGAAAACGATACATTATGGCACATGAAATTCGGGCACATAGTAAAAACCGGCCAAGTGCGAGTCGTACTCGCGCACGAAGGGTTCCGTACCATTATCTATAAAATCGGAAAAAAAAACACGTTTGTTGCGTGGGAGCCCCCTTAAATATTTATTTTAATTTAATTTAATTATTTATTTTTAAAGTGAATATATATAACTAAATATTCTGTGAATATTTCAAGCGTTACCTCTTGCCGTTATCAATATCGAGCAAAAACGACCAAAAAAATTCACGCTTGCTGTATGGGAGCCCCCTTAAATATTTATTTTATTCTGTTTTTTAGTATTTTTTTTGTTAGAGCGGCAACCGAAATACATCATCTGTGAAAATTTCAACTGTCTAGCTATCACGGTTCCTGAGTGAGATACAGCCTGGTGACAGACGGACGGCCAGCGAAGTCTCAGTAATAGGGTCCCGTTTTTACCCTTTGGGTACAGAGCCCTAAAAAAGTATAGTCAACTAAAAGCTTGTACTAAGAATGAAAATTTGACCAAAACTTAAATAAGTAAGCATAATAAAAGTAAGCTTTACTAACACTGTGGGTATGTATTCTCCAGGGAAGGCATTTGTCGTGTAACTGATGAGCAGGCATGTTTTACCGACGGCGCTGTGGACAAAAGAGAAAATATATTAAAACTTGAGCAAACTCAGCAAGGAAACTATACAGAATAATGATTAAGATTCGTAGCGTTGACCTAAAGAAAAAAAAAGCACTTGGGCACGTCCCAGCTTCCCTTGGGAGTTGGTTGGTGCTCGGTACAAAAAGCTTTAAAGAAATTGTGGTCGGGTTTTAGTCTTTGATGTGAAACTCACTTCACACGAAATAATTCTTTGTATTTTAGAAAGTTTACAGACAGAGAGTGGAGTCTTAGCATTAGGGTCCCGTTAGCAGCATTTGGGTACGGAACCCTAAAAACAGTGTAATTAAGACGTCTAGTTGCAACTAATTTCGCTCAACTAGTAATGAGTTGTTGAAGCTGTTTTCTGTATTAGTATGGAAATGGACGAGATCCGAGTGAGTAGATGTGGAAACACGACGATTGATTTCTTTACCGGAATATCCGGTAAAGTTTCTATAATGAGTGATGGATGATAATCAGTCTTGACTTTACGTTATGGATCATCATCATCATCACCTCAGCCTGATGTACGTCCCAGTGCAGGGCACAGGCCTCCTCTCAGAATGAGAGGGCTTGGGCCGTAGTTCCCACGCGGGGCCAGTGCGGTTTGGGATACGTTATGGATACTTTCGTTCAATTTTCGATTCGTGCCTAACTTACAAAATTTTAACGGCTTGTTAGTGTGAACAACCCTAATAGTTTAACCTATGGCCTCATAAGCAGAGGGTCGTGGGATCGAGCCTAGGCTCGTACCTCTGAGTTTGTCTGCATTTATGAACGAAATTTCATTTGAAAACCATGAGCTTCACGAGGAGGGAAATCTGCATACACTTGCGATGCCAATCTCAATGCGCACAGGGCCTGAGCGGGAACTACGGCCCAAACCTAAGTCAATTAAATTCGTAACTATGTACCACCGAAAATAGTTAAGGAATTTTGGGACTTCAATGTTTGGTAATCAAAAGTTTAATGATATCGAGACTAATTGTCATATTATTTTATAGCTTTATACACTAGATAGAGTGTCAGTAGCAAATACTGCGATACAAAACATCTTAAAACCCATTTGACAGCTTCATCTTACGATCGCGTAACGTCATTCAGACTGAAGGGGGGCAAATGACATATAAGCCAACAATTGGCTTATATTTTTCGGGACGTTTTCATGCCGCCTAAGCTCTATCGTGTATAAATAATCTATGTTTATAGCGTACAGTCAAGGAAACTGAATCGCGTACTTGGGTGGAACCTCGTCACAGTCAATTTCCCGACGATGTCTTTGGCAGATATAGGGAATGTCAACATGATATTTGCAACAAAAAGGTTCCATCCTGGTACGCAATTCAGTTTCCTCTACTTTTTTTTTTTTTTTATGAAATAGGGGGCAAACGAGCAGACGGATCGCCTGATGATAAACGATTACCGTCGCCCATGGACACCTGCGACACCAGAAGAGTCACAAGTGCGTTGCCGGCCTTTTAGATAGGAGTACGCTCTTTTTTTGAAAGCTTGAAGGTCATATCGGTCCGGGAACACCGCAGCAGGTACTTCATTCCAGAGCTTAGCCGTGCGAGGCAGGAAATTTCTGGAAAAACGCACAGTAGAAGACAGCCAACTATCCAGATGGTGAGGATGGAAGTGTTGTCGCGTAGGGCGATGGCGGAAGGATGCGGCAGGGATCAACCCGAACAACTCCTCGGAGCACTCTCCGTTGTACATGCGATAGAAGATGCACAGTGAAGCTACATCTCTACGCAGCGCCAAGGAGTCAAGTCGATCAGAAATTCGTTAAAACTGTACTTCGTTCGAACTGTACTTCGTAAAGCGTTACTCAACAGGAAAGAAAGTAAGTTAAGTATAGTAAGTAATGAATGATAACCTAAGAGTTAATGGAAGGCACATTTTGTCCGTGTAATTTACTAGTTGTTATCTATTACGAATAACTCATAATAACAAACCCGTTTGAACTGGATCACGTGTAACGAAAAATGTAAGTAAGTATAGGTAACGCCACGAGAGTTGAGGCGAATGGTTTCACACACAGCTACATAAAAGCACTGATTGCAAAAAAGATAGTGAATGAATGAAATAACTGAGTGAATGAAAATGTGACCGGTATTTTATAAAGAGTGAAAAATATGCTTATCCGATTTATATAAAATATATCAAAATATTTTATTTCCTGTTTTGTTTGAACTAGATGTATTTTCCTAAATTATTTAATAAAGAAATAGGTTGAAGAAATTTTTAGTCAATCTTGTAATTCTATGTTGAGTCTGTTGAACTTGCTATCGGTACGAATAAATGTCAAAATCCCGCTGTCATTAGATGACGTGTTGTTGTGTGCGTGACGTCAACTCTGTTGGCGTTACCTATAGCATAAGAATAAATAATAACAGAGTAGAAGGGAAACTCCCGCTCCGGCCGGACTCAAGGTCACGATATTAGAGTACTCCCTAAGAGAGAACTCAGTCAGGGTGTCACGGCCGGCGTCGTCGCACGCGCGTTTGGCTGTTAACTGTTTACGCGTTCGTTTTATTGGAAACAAATAACAATTAATGAAGTCAAGTTATTGTGGTGTATTTGGGTGTATAAACAATTCAAAAACGATGCCAAATCACCTTAAATGGCTTCTTTTGGTATGGCACTTGTAATAAATTCTTACTTAGAAGTACCTACCTATAATATGTAGGTACGTACAGTCAAGGATTTTAATTGTTAGGCCACTTGCCACTGTTCGCATTTTAGCCGTGTAATGCAAATCGGGTGAAGCCGCTTATACTGGTATATGCTGATTTGCATTACACGGCTAAAATACTAACAGTGGCAAGTGGCCTAACAATTAAAATCCTTGAATGTACCTAATGATTTATAAATCTCATATTTTGTAAAACTAGAATAAAATAATGCTTTCAAAGTAAATAATAACTTAATATTTTAGCGATATTATCTTTAGAGTAAGTAATATTTAACAGTAAGCAACCCTAGCAACACGCCTGGACGTCAGAGGGGTGTAACGACGTGAGGGGGGAAGTAGGTATATAAATGGCGGCGTTTTGGACGCAGTCAAAAGAGATTCCCTTCTACTCTGTTATTATTTATTCTTATGCCTATAGTAAACATAACGAGGCTATTTAGAAAATTTATAACAGAACAGACACATTTATATACGTTTTATATGTATTGTAAGACAATAGAATCTTTACGTTTATTTACTAAAGTCTCGGAAAACCGGGGATCAAGGAAACTAAGGAATCAAAACTCTTCGTTTTAGCTTTACCTTTTCCTGGACCTGTTGCCTATGGGGTTTTTACTCTATGGTCTTTTGTCTAATTTAGTCCGTATAAATACAAACATGTCAAGGTATGGTAGCCTAGCAGCCTAGAGGTTTTTGACCTATGGGCTCTCAAGCAAAGGGTCGTGGGTTCGAGTCCGGGCTCGAATCTCTGAATTTTTCACAATTTACATGCGAAATTAAATTTTGAAAATTACCACGAGCTTTATTGTGAAGGAAAAATATCGTGAAGAAACCTGCACACGCTTGGGAAAACATTCAATAGTTTGTGTGAAGTTCCCAATCCGCACTGAGCCCGCTTCGGAACTACAAGCCCTCCCATTATTAGAGGCCTGTGCCCTGCAATGGCACATAATATAGGCTGGGATGGAAATAAACGCGAGTACGGGGAAATCGCAAAGGGAGACTTATCTTGAAAAGATTGTCTCGCTACAGTGATTTATCATTTATCTAGCTTGATTTTATTATCTAAACATGTTCTAATAATAACACTTTCGTGTTAATCGTAGTGTGGGTTCCCACCCAACCAACTTTTATTATCAGTGGTTAATTTCCGTGATCGAACGGCCAAGTGGAGTGCACTCGACATGCACTCTCCCATATTAGAAAAGTTGGAACCTCCGAAGTTTGTCATTTGAAAGACCAAAACGCAATAAACAGTTCAACTGATTTTGATACGTAGACTCTTCTAAGTACATACGTGGGTCATACTGAAAGTTTCTGGAACTGGCCACTTATAAAAAGAAAATTAAAAAAGCAATAATAGGATTTGAAAAAATAACTCTCTGGCAGTATATTACTTTTTAATTTACGAGACTGTCATTTGTTTTTTAATCGCGGTGTTGGATTGAAATTTGTGTGTCGCTGTTGCAATGAGTTTAAGTCGTGAAAATTTTCGATCGATGATTTTTTACGATTTCCGATGTGGATTAAGTCAGCAAGAGAGTTGTCAAAGACTTCTATTAGCATTTGGTGATGAAGCCCCATGTCGTAGCTTTGTCTATTCGTGGTTTAGTGAGTTTAGACGAGGACGTGACCATCTCCATGAAGATGAACGTGAAGGCGGCCAGCAACTGCGGTTACCGATATTAATATTAATACTGTACGACAACTAATTGAAACTGACAAAAAAATTACATGTCAGCAAATTCGTACTACCTTAGGAATTGGAATGAGCCAGGTCCAAAAGATATTGCATTTGCATTTGAAGGTTCGGAAACTTTGCACCCGATGGATACCGCATGATTTATCGGAAGACCAGAAACGACTGCGTGTAGAGTGGTGCCGCAAAATGATAAAAAAATTTGACGGAGGACAATCAATGGCTGTATATAACATCGTGACAGGTAACGAAACCTGGGTATACTGCTTTGAACCGGAAAGAAAAAGTCAATCGGCTGAATGGGCCTTTCCTTTTGAAGACTTGCCGACGAAAGTAAAAAAGAGTCGAAGCACAGGTAAGAAAATGGTTGCTTCGTTTTTCGGCAAATCGGGACATTACACCACTGTGTCACTTGAAAACCAAAAGACAGTAACTGCAGATTGGTATGTGAACACGTCCTTGCCCAAAGTGTTTGAAAAAATTCGTGAAAAGCGTCCCCGTAGCAAAATAGTCCTTCATCACGACAACGCGACGGCACATTCCGCTAAAGCAATGAATGCGTATTTGGAGGCCTCAAATGTAGAATTAATGACTCATCCGCCATTCAGCCCTGATCTTGCACCATGCGATTTCTTTTTGTTCCCAAAGATTAAAGATAAACTTAGAGGTTTACGGTTTACAAATCCGGAAATGGCAGTGAATGCTTTCCACGAGGCCATCGAAGAAGTCCCTAAGGAAGACTGGACCTACTGCTTTTCACAATGGTTCCAGCGAATGCAAAAGTGTGTAAATAGGGAGGGTATATACTTTGAAAAGCAATAAATGTGTCATAACGATAATGCGTAGTCTTATTTTTTAGAATCCAGAAACTTTCAGTATGACTTAAGTACCTACCATCCATTGTTAGTGAAACAAGATTTTTATTAATAAGACCTGCGTTCAACACGGTCTATAAACACACTTATGCAGACGGGCGCCAAATTTATAACGCCTCTCGCATCTAGGGTCAAAAATCAGAGCCCGTAGACGCCAAAAAACGAGCCAAAAGACGTCCACTACTGGACATCGGCCTCCCCCAAAGAGTTCCACAACGATCGGTCATGCGTTGCCCGCAAACAAGTAGTTCCTGCTACCTTTGCCAGATCGTCGGTCCATCTTGCTGGGAACCATCCCCACACCACGTCTTCGCTCTAGAACCTCACTGTCCCATCTGCAGTCGGTTGCACGACATAAATAATGATACTTTACATTCTATATTTTCTATTATAGTAACTTGTATACGCATTTCCGCGGTCGAAGGGCCAAGAGTGTAGGTACTCGTAATATTCTACCCTCGTACTGCCGGCTCCGACGCATCCTGCCACAACAGGGTTGCCACTCGTTATCGGCGCGTTAAAATTTATTTGCCGTAAAAAGATATTTGGAGCGTATCTTTATGACGGTTGGCGTTAATGTGTTATTGTTGTTTTATTGCCTATTGACGTAAATATTCAAATGGGATGTGTGGATCCGTCGCGAAGATTGGAGTATAAATGGAGAGTACCTATTAAAAAGAATTGAAGTCAGCTGCTTTAGTTGATCGTAAGAGTAAATAAATAAATTAATAACTAAATATATCATCACTCTGACTGTAATATAGATCAATTGAATAAGTTATACCTGTCTTGAATGACAGAACATTTAGGCATGACCTGTAAAGATAAGGTTGCTATTGACTACACAATACGTGTCATTTTGTTTAAACCTGGGGTTCTTGTCTTCCTTCTCTTCCGTTCCTTAACTCCCTAAACTTTGAATCCTGGTTACTTTTGTTAGTGTTTTCTTAATAAGGAAATAAAATATTGCTGTTTAATATTGAAGTAAGCGTAGCTTAAGCTTTTTTACAATCATCGACGGTGCGTTATGTTTTATAGCACTTCGTTCGCACTGAAATCTTTATAACCCGATGCACAGTTATAATGAAGGCGTAACTGTCTCAGTTAAAAAAAAAAACATTAGAGAGCACTATGTCTTATAGACAGACTAGAGGCCGTAGATTTTTTTCAGCAAAACCAAATGACGTCACAATGACATCCGACAGTGACCTAGGGTTGTCGAGGTGTATAAATATGATTGACGTTTAAAATAGTGTAATGTTATGCTGTCGTTGAAAATGAAACAATATTTTTTTTACTTAACCAGTTATTTTTGTATACCTAATATTTATTCAGTGCCGTACAGCTTTTGCTCGTAGGCAAACAGTCTGTCTGAGTTCTAAACTCTATAATAAAATTAACAAATTAATCCCTATCTATAAATTAAACAAATACGAAGTTAAAATTAAAGTTAAGAAATGGTTTCTGGGTCTTACATATCATGATACAGAAAATCTCCTCCTCACAGTGTCTTAGCGTTACTATGAGTTATCTTCCCACGCGTTTATATTTATGCCAAAACATTTGCGTCTAAAGTTACACGGTTGAGTCTCTGATCATCTATAGTTTTTGTTTTCATCTTATTTTTATTTTAATTTGAATTTTCAATTTTTGTTCCTATTGTTTTATTGTATAACTTCAGTTATCATTGCTGTTGATCATCTGCACTGTAAATATTGTACGTCGATCGCCGAAGCCGGAGATACTCAAAATTAGTCCCCCAAGACACAGGTCTTTACCTAGTTTGGGGGGTCAGATTGTATGACAACTCTTGTGACTTCTCTGTACAAACCTACTTTATGTATTGAGCACTGTAACTAATTTGATGTTGATTGTACAATAAATCATTTTTATTTATTTAATTATTTATTTATTCCTGTAACCCAAATTTTGTCAATGCAAAATACATGTTAAGCAGAAAAGTTAGTATATCAATTTCTAATCAATCATTAATATAAACTATAACCTCAGATAATGATTTATTAATAATAAATTAACTCTTCATTTCATTATGGATATTGGGCTTTACATGTTCTAAGAATATTTTCTGTATTTTCGATTTGTTTAATGACATCCTTTACACCTCAAAACAGACAAACAATACAGTACATAAAACTTAAAAATAGAGGTAGATAACAGACGATCTTCAAGACGAGACTTGAATCGGGTTTTTACTAACCATCTCTACATTATTACTTAGTTCTAATTTGATTCGATTTTATTGAATTCTTGGTTCAAACAATTTAATATTTGTCACTAGTGTCAACCCTAAAATGCTGAAAAATTAAAAATGCACCAAAAATGCTGAAAAATCTATGATCACTGCTTATAAAACACTTGGCTCAAGTCATGTGGTCTTCGATTAAAATGACAAGTTTTTCTAATCACTGCAAATGATCTTGTAATATACAAAAATCTAGTGGCACAGTGTTTGCTATCGAACTTTTCCGAAATGGGTTGACCCAATCTATGAAATTTTTTCTCTATAGGTACATATTTGGTAGGTCTGAGAAAAGAACATAGGCTATTTTTACACCCCTATTCTTCGCAGACGGAGTCGCGGGCAAATAGACAGTAATAAATAAAAAAAAAACAGGGTAAACAACAGAGATTTGAAAGTCATCGTCCTTTTTAGTGTCAACCCTAACAGCTATCTCTAGAGCGAAGGATCATCGACTATCCGTAGACAGTGCGAGCGCAGGTCTGAGCAATGTAGGCCACGCCGCAAGTAGCAATTTGTGCGCAAACGCAGTAGGGTCAGGTGGAGCGATGACCTCAGGACTTAGCACACTAGCACTTACACCGGACATAATTTATTTAATTCAGATAAAAAACATACTATATTAGCTACAAAAACATGAGACTTATGAACTATGTTAGTCAATGCAACACATAATAAATGTCTTAAAAAATATCATCGTCAATCAACATTGTCTACTTAGAATTTGCATGCAAGGAGTTCTAATGCGTCAACAATACGTAAGTCTGACTCTCTCTCCTAAATAGGCCGGTGGAGGGTGTTAGGACTATCGCGCAGGTGAAACATCAATGGAACAGAGAATAGGCCTTATTGTGTAACGTGCTCGGACTGCTCGGCTTCAGAATCGTTTTCACCACTTCTTGCTTTCACACGGTATAGGTGGGGATAGAAAGGGATGGTGAATTTAATCGCGAGCGCCCGCGCGTTAGGCGCAAGCCAAACAGAAGAGGCGTGAGACGGGGGCGCGTCGCTGTCGCGGTGCCCCTTGAATCAGTTTTCATACTAAATGTATAGAAGCGTCGCAATCCAAAGAAGACAGAAGAGACAGGACAGACACGCGGCCTGCGAACAAATGACGCGGACAACGACGCGCTCCCGTCCCACGTCTCTTCTGTGTGGCTTGCGCCTTAGGCAATACGGCCTCTAGTCGCTTACGAATGATTGCTAGTATTGCTACCGAACTATTGGTTGGTGCTTCCGCAAACATCCCTAACGCACTTCAAAAACGTGGCAGTCCCATTAGCATCCTGTATCGGTTGTTAACGCTTTCGAAAGGAACCTAACACGCTAGGCCTCCAATAACGTTATGGTTTTGCAGCAGTCAATATTGGTGTAGCGACAACTGGTATCGATTAGAAGGAAATAATGAAGTTTTATTACCAAGACGACTAACAAGTTCAACTCGCCTATTTAGAACGAAAACTATACCTACTAGAATGACTTAATAGTACGGGATATAAGACTTAACAAATGAAATTTGGTGTGTAAACTGTTCTGACGGTGTAAAATAATAATAATAGTAATCATTTATTTCAGATCCAAAGATCCATACAATTTAAATGTCACATTTGATAAAAAATAAGGTTAAGATTAAGATCAGACAATTCAAATAATTTATAATTTAATTCAATAAAATAATGTCTCTATTTTGTGTGAAGGGCTATCCACCTCCTCAACATCGGAGAGTCCCACCTGTCACACAACACAACACATTCCGATTGCCGTTTGTACTAGGAAAAGTATTTGTTAAGATAGAAGGCACCTGTAACAGTTCGTACGAAAACTTAAGTGTCTATTGCAGCTTATGCTTGAGTTTTAGAATGGATGGATGGCGTTCATGATAGTAACAGACATACAATTGTGGCTTCGAGGTTCCTTATTAAGTAAGGATGTAATGATTTGGAATTCACTTGTAAGCACTGTCTAGTTTCATTGCTTTTAATGGGTAAAGCTAGACAAGGTTCAGCACTGTAGATTCTAGGTTTATTTATTGGGTAGTTAAGTCGAGACGTGTGCGTCGCACCGCTGACAGATTATGATTGATTTTTTAACGTAAAGAATATGTAAATTGAACGTCTAGAAATATTTAAATTTTAAAATTTGGAGGCACTTCTAGATTTTTAAATGAAACAATCATGAAATTGAAAAATGTAAGTTCAAGGCTAAACGAGTCTTTATTAGCCTCGTCGTCGTCGATTTCGTGAGCATAGGTCACTTGCAACTAGATTTGAACAACTATTTATATCAAGCAATTAACATAAATTATATTTAATTTGAATTTAAAGTGAGTCGAACACTTAAAAATATTTCTAAAATATTTTTGAGTATTTAAAAATAATTCTTGCCAACCTGATAAAATACTTAATCTCATGTCACGGGGAAAAGAAAACAAACAATTTCCCTGTTTATCTTGTTCTCGTCGAGTAAACCAATCAGTTGCATCATCAATGAAGCATGGAAAATCATCGGCCTCGAGCGTGAATCACGATGATTGAGGGTCTCGATTGATCTGTATGATTGAAGCAAGCCAATATGAACGTTGAGGTAAAGTTACAGTTTCTGCCCTATATGCGAGACGTGGCTTAAGGATTAAGGATTCCACAACATCAAATAACTTATAATATTAAAAAATCTATTTTTTTTGGATCCTCAGTCGGTGCGTACTGCGTAGCGTACCTCACACTCACACTGGTAGATATTTATTGCCAGTTGTTTTACTATCTATTTATGGGTGTGTTTAGTTAACAATATTATCAATATCATAGGAAATTTGAATTTTAAAAACACGTTTTCAATAAATTATTATTTTGACGTATCCGTGAGAAGTAGAAATAAATGAAAATGGCGCGATTTATCAACGCAAAACTCGCTCGTGCACGAAAACTATACGACCGTTTTAAACTAAATTTATTATTCTAAATGCGTACAGAATTCTTGTAATTTTGTGAAGATATGTAGTAAATTATGGCGAACACGTTATTCAGGAATCGTTTCTTATTCCAGCAACGAAAACCGAATTCGTTCAAAGCGAGGGATTCAGATTGTCATAAGAAGAAGTAACGCTAACGCACTGTACGGTTATATATGAGGAAAACAAAAGAAAACTGCGGAATTATATTATACTACAGTTGAAGGGAAACGGAGATAGAACTCGAATCGATCAATTACCTATGAAAGGAATATAGGCACTGGCACGTAAAGTGAGAAACATGTGAGACGGAAATATTTCCGACTTATGTTATTAGGTCAGTCGATCGATAGTTCACTAGAAATCGCTAAAATTACAAACTAAAGGCTAGTTCTGGTTGTTAAATATGTTGTTAGGAGCCTCTGAGTGACTTTGAGCAATAAAAAAATAAAAAATAGAATTCGGATACCTACGTAAAATATAAATAATCCACTTTGAAACATCCGTGTAAGAAATCCAATAACGTTTATTGCAACATTACAGAATTAAAATTGTGACTACATCCCGAATTCTAAAAACAAAGACTATTTGAAAGCATTAAATAATCCAATACAAACCACGTCAATGTGTAACCCTGTAACCTGTTACGCCTTTAAAACATAAACGTCGCAAAATCTCAACGCGGGAGAGTTGTGGCGATATAAATAACGACTCGAACAGTTCCGCCGCTCTGTAGCAATCGCAAGAAAAGCAATGCTGTGTTGTCTTGCTTAGTTACTATAGTTGACATCGGAAAGATACCGTTAATCTAAAGGTAATGTGTACTTTTTAATAAAATATAATATTCAATATTTGCAAAGTAATAATAATATTTGATAGCTTAAGACACAGTTCACAGTGGCAAAATAATGTAAAACTTTATGAATAAAACGATTAACTACAAAACTACACGATATAGATCCAAAACAAAATATTAATAAGAAATCTTATACTATAGCTGATTCGTATAGTCACGCTTGTCTATCAGTACCTATATTGAGATTATACCATTCCTAATTCTTATTTTCAAATCAGTTAAAAATAAACCAACTAATCTCTATTAGTTACGCAAGTCAATTAGCTGTATTAACTGTTCAAATACACATCAAGTTAATGTTCGGATGTGCGAGTCTGTATAAATCGGAAATAATTAGGTGTGCCTCAAGGGTATTACTTAGGGCGTATGTTATTCTGTCCGAACATTAACATTATGTGTATTGATAACATACGCCCTAAGTAATACCCTTGAGGCACACCTAATTATTTCCGATTTATACAGACTCGCTTAGCAAACAAAGTAAATCTTGGTAGCGTAAACATGTCAGATAGCATCACAATTCAGGACTGTCAGCGCATGTCTGCCGTGTGATTAGGGTTGCTAAACTGGCTAGGGTCTGATCTGATTTGAAAGTTAAATTTTAAATGGAATTGGAGGTAGACTGGCAGTTATTTAGTAGCATTGGTTGAAGAGAACCCTGTGAGCTAGATAATGTTACTTTGACACAAATTACCTACTAACTACCTGGTACGGCATAGCAGCACTGTACTGATTCACACTACGAATGAAGTCAACTACGACAAACATCATCGTGTAGTTTATATCGGGGCATTACATTACATGAAACTAAAGTAAGAACAAGAGAACATATGACTTCTACATGTCACAATCGTAACGAATAAATGTAGCAACCCTAGCAACAGGTAATCCTAATGTTGTTGAAGCTATGAGAATTCTTAAAGAGACTTCTTTTGTATGGTTGTCAGAACCGTAATCCATTTGGCATATTGAAATCCGTGAATTCCTTGATGTACATATTTACTGAATTAACTTCGTATGAAATCTCAAAACATTTCGAGATTAAAAAAGTTGTGTTATGATAAGGTTCATTATGGAAACCGTATGAATGGTAATACACGGAGATGATTTATGAAACCAATAAAGTTAAGCCAGCCAATGTGACACATGTAGATAATTATTTGAGTGAAAGGACAGATGTAGAAAGTGTGACATTTCTCTTCAGATTGTGTCTGAGGGAAAACGTTCTAATCTACTAAAAGTTTGAACAAATTTTATACATGTTATGTTAAATTATACGACGAAATATGTATGTGATCGGTTTCGGCAATTCTGTCAATTTTGATTTCTCCCGATGGCAGGTTTCGCCGTATCTGCAAAAATAGCGTTCATAAAGAATGAAACAGATTTGGCATGGCACCGTTCATGAAACGTGCCAAAAATGCACGTGAAACGAAGCTACGATTTACAAGCAAAGCTGAACCTGACTCTAAGGGGTCAATGACTCTTGATGGACATTTGTTTAATCTGTCTCGTTTATCATTATCACACAGCGTCTGGTTTCCAACATTCGGTTTATGAATATCATGAACAAAGCGGTCTGTGTTACCCAAACAAACATGTGAAGTTGTGTAAGATATAAACACAGAATTAAATTAATATGATTCCTGCATTTTCTTTCGTCGTCATCATCTTTGATTTGAGTAGGTATCATTATTTTTAGTTAAAGCTTTGATTTAAATAAATATCACGGGACAATTCACACCAATTGGTCTAGTCCCAAAAAAATAAGCTTGTGTTATGGTACCAAGCAACGAATAAACATACTTCTACAGGATAGATACATACTTAAATATACAGGGTGTCCCTAAAACCAACGCTAAAATGAAAAGGGGAGATAGGTGGGCAGGTCGTCTACCAAATATCAAAAAATAACCTTAGTAAAAAACACACCGTTTTCGAGAAATTTCGATTTTTCTGATTTTTTGAAAAATGTACACCCGCACTAAGATTTTGAGTTGTGATATTCGGAATTAATTATTTTTTGCATTTATTTTTATTGGAAAATAATCTTGAATAGTTGTGTTGTCAGACGCAAAAAAAACAATTTTTAAAAAACTATTGCATTTTTTTATTTAAATTTAATTTTTGCCTCTTCTCCTAAACTTTGGTCAAGGTTTGATCTATCACAGTGAAAAAAATTACATGACAACTGTTTTGCTTACTAGCTTAAAAACATGTCCATTTAATGGACATTTAAAAATGATAAAAAACTTATCAAAAATATTTACAGGAAAAAAAAATCTCCATGCAAAGCATTAAGTGGGCCAATCAACTTTTAAACCGACGTTTTTGGCGTCTCCTGCGTTACCAAAATTGTCTCTGGCGTTACCAAAAAATCGTACTTCCAACAAGATATTTCACGGTTTAATAGGTTAAACTTACGTAGGATGGCATGTATTCATGCTGTTCATCTATTAAATTACAGAAAAAACATGTT
The DNA here is from genome assembly GCA_947563465.1 of Archips xylosteana. Lineage (NCBI taxonomy): Eukaryota > Metazoa > Arthropoda > Insecta > Lepidoptera > Tortricidae > Archips > Archips xylosteana. The sequence goes on along the minus strand of OX387348.1, from coordinate 17,911,122 downwards.
TACTTACAAAAATCTGCAATTGTTTGAAAAATGTCGCGGACAGATTATAGTCGGTTTAAAAGTTGATTGGCCCAAGTACCCTACAAATCTCGTTAAGCCAGTACTACCGCCTTATCTAAGTTGAGGATCAAGGTGGATCAGAATGCACTCTGGTTAAATTCAGCGATATGCAAAACTAAATAAATTAAAAAAATCTAAATTTCCCGTGTTTTATTAGAAAAAAATTTAAACTCATTCATATTTGAATCCAATCTTACCGTTAATTCGGGTGTGGTTAAAATTAAATAAACAATTAATCTGCAATTTTCAAACAAATTTTCATCGAGATTCTTTGAAACTTAACAACGCTTTGTCCAAATTTTTATTTCTAAAAATACTGGCCACAAAGATTTTGAACGCCGCTAAATTGAAATTCGAAATTTAAAGATAATTATGTTTATTATTTGTTTATTTAACCACACCCGAATTAACGGTACTTTAAGATTGGATTCAAATATGAATGAGTTTAATTTTTTTTTAATAAAACACGGGAAATTTAGATTTTTTTTAATTTATTTAGTTTTGCATATCGCTGAATTTAACCAGAGTGCATTTTGATCCACCTTGAGCCTCAACTAAGATAAGGCGGTAGTACTGGCTTAACGAGATTTGTAGGGTACTTAATGCTTTGCATGGAGATTTTTTTTTTCCTGTAAATATTTTTTGATAAGTTTTTTTATCATTTTTGAATGTCCATTAAATGGACATGTTTTTAAGCTAGTAAGCAAAACAGTTGTCATGTAATTTTTTTTCACTGTGATAGATCAAATCTTGACCAAAGTTTAGGAGAAGAGGCAAAATTTAAATTTAAATAAAAAATTTTCAAAAAATCAGAAAAATCGTAATTTCTCGAAAACGGTGAGACTTTTACTGAGGTCATTTTTTGATATTTGGTAGGCGACCTGGTCACCTATCTCCCCTTTTCATTTTGGCGTTGGTTTTAGGGACACCCTGTATATTAAACACCCAAGACCCGAGAAAAAACATTCGTATTTTTTATACAAATATCTGCACCGACACGGGAATCGGACCCGGGACCTCAAGCTTCGTAGTCAGGTTCTCTACCCACTAGGCCATCTAAAACAATTGATTTGTTACATGAGTAAACATATATTTTCACTCAACCCCTATTTGTCATTCTGGCAAATAAAAAAAAAACAGCAAGAAAAAAAAGAAACAAAATTAAGACTGTTCTCACCATATGCTGTGTAAACTCTATAACTTCCTTAACGGACTACCAACAAATAAAGAGTGGCTAATGTGTCACCAGCACCGGATTATTTCGGTAATAAACTAGTTGTACGACTAAAACCACTTAAACTAGAGCCGTAGTAATAAACGTGTTAACCTTAAAACAAGGTAAAGCAAAGGGCTACAAATGTCTTATAGAACTGGTCACATTGGAGATTTAATCTAAGCATGTGGCCATTTTAATTTGATCCCTCCTTCTACTTAAATTACTAACAACAGCAAGGGAGGGAATGGCCTGGCCCCTGGGTTACTGGTTTTACTAGTAAGTATCTTAATAATGCCATTCCAGCGCGTGAGTAATGTACGCAACTACGGATGCGTCATAGAATCCCATGAACTTAGTCCACGTCTGTCGTCTATGGGTTAAAATAATGTATGTCAAGTTGTCAAGCGAACCGAATGAACGCCTGAACGAGTATGGTAAAGAAAAGGATCTACTTTTGAATTTGATCATCAGAAGGAAAGAGACACATTTCGTTTTCTTTAAGTGACTCTGTAACAATAATTAGTCATCTCATCACATTTATGCGTCATATTCATATAGTAAAAGGTCGAAGTTTTAAAGATAAACATTAAACAAGTACTAACATGGCATTATTGACATTCAATTGTATTCCGATTAGGCTTATTGCTGTCGCGAGGATTGCACTAGTACAAGAAAATATAGTAAACTAAAATTTACATCTAAAAAAAGGAAACTTTTAGTGAATACAGGATATTAACTAACATTTGGTACTGTAGTATCATTCATCAACAAAGAAGACGTTGAAATGGAAGCTACATTTTCTACAGCGGAAAGAATTGTATACATGTTAATGAGACTCTATGTATTCGGCGAAGCTCCCAGCTACATAGCTGTAAGAGTAGTGTATGGACTAGAGTTAAATCTATTTGGATCTAAATTGCTCTCTACAGGGCCGCAGCAGCGAATCTAATAGAGCAAGAGTGTTCAGTAAATTGGTTGAGTGCAAATGAAAATATCTATTATATTATATGCCATACGGAAATAAGTTCAAACATCAAATTGGATTCGATTTTGAAACCCAGCGATTTATTAAAATAAAGAAACATTAACACGATGCATAGTTCCAAACGTGAGGTATAAAAAATTTCAGTCTGTCCGATTGGACTCGATTGAGTAGGAAAGCCACACGAATAATATTTGCAACGACTCGTGGCTCGTTCACAAGCACTTTGTAGATTGAATTTCTGCATTAGTCCTATTTGGTTACTCCGTAAGAGTTTTCGATCAAATAAAAGTTTGCACGGAAAACTAACATAATGTCATCTATGCATACAACAGGTGTATGCAAAGTAGGCCGATTTTGTATAGACTGGGTGGTCTGGATAAGCTATGCAGCAGCTGGTAAACAGTATTATGGAACATGAGAGCGTTTTAAAAACTCAATTTGTCGCAACCAAGTCAAGATGGCAAACAGGTGTGACGCACGACCAGCTGACCTATAGGATTGCTTTACATTCGATCAATCAGTAAAGAACACGGCCAACTTTATGAGCCAGATAGGCGAATTGCAGTTATGTCACGAATCAAATCGGTATTCGTGAAATCATTTTTAGTTCGCCTTTTGTTCTTATCGACTGTCGAAACAAAGAACAATAGTGTTACCAAACTGACTATTCGATTACCTTTGTCTCGGCTTGGTGATTAAACTTGGCATTTCCATTTTCTGTTCCATTTTACGCTTTTAATTCTTTTCGCTAAGCCAAACTAAAAAGAGTCGAGTTTGTCAGAAATTGAGTAATTGTATGAATAGAAATCGTGTCAATCCTAGTCTTAATGTTAATTTTTACATTGCAGCACAATTTAAAGTTCATTGACATTAATCTCCTATTATGATTCAGCAAAGTTCAGGGGAAGCATACTTGACGCTGCAAATTTTCTATTCTTTTTACGTGTACAGTTTCGTCTGCACTAAATAGCCTAAAAGGTAGTTCAATTATTTTTAATTAGCCACTAAAAAGAACCCAAGTAGGTACGCGTCTCTTTATAGGGTTGAAACAAAAGCACGTAGCTCTCAAGGGAGCGCTAATTTTGCGGAGGCGGGAAATGGCAAAACAGTACCGTGTGTGGGACAGTGAAAAAAGGACTCTATGATGTTGACAAACGTTTGAGAGTGACAGCAAATATATATGTGTGTGCGCTAGCTAGGAGTGAGGTAACGAGGAAAACCAGGATAATGAGGTGGATCCGACGCGTACAGGATAAAGCTAAAAATAGTTTTACTGTATTTTCGGACAACACTAATGAATACAATTATAAGAGAGTTACCTCTTACAAATAACATCCTTACTACAAAACTTTCCACTATATGCGAGAAATAAAATTATTGTAAGAAATAAAAGTAGTACTGAGGAAAATGAATGCATACATTTGCAAATGATCTGACATTCTGCCGGCTTCTGATGCGGCAGTCAATTTCAGAGGTCTAGTTTGAAAAAGACGAATAAGTAAAATCTAGACAGAAAAGTCGTCCAAGTATAAAACAGCGTTATTCTGAAAGCTCAATGTAAATATCTTGGTTATCCTAGCAGAAAATCAGGTCGCACGACTCGCTCGGAATGGGGCAAGCAAAAACGAAGTTTCGAACCCCACATACATTTACCTTTCACGGGAATTTTATCTAACTTCGGCAGGTAACGAAGCAACTCGACTGTGTTATTTGTTCAGTAAGCAGGGCCGTGGTCAACCAACACACTGAACTCATTATTTGACCACTTGTTAGCACTCTCTGATGTTTGCGTAAACGCAGGTCAGTAGGCAAGCTCTGCTGAACGAGGCCTTAATTTGCTGGCAAATTAAACGGAAACCAAACTAATGTTCCCGAAAATGATATTAATTTACTTTTTAACTGACTTTAATTTTCCTCTGATAAACCAAAGATTCCTCCATAAAATTAATTGAGTAATTCCATTGCTAACTCAATTTTCTTTTCTGAAGGAACTTAGGGAATTTCCAATCCGGCTGTTTCGCCAACGCAACGTGCCTCAGTTTCAAATTAGATTTCTTGAAATGTTTCGAGGCCAAATTTTCGCTTTTGATGTATTATGAAGTAAATAGAATTATAAATAGGTATCTAGAGTAATAACAGGTCATGTTTACTAGTAGCGAGAATCTAGGTCGCAATAAGTGGTAGGTATAGAAAATCGTGATGAATTTTATGAGAAATGACGTCTTATGAGAAAAATGCCTAACTAACCGCTTTTTTTTTGATATACTTAATCAATAATCGCAAACCTGTGTTTTTATTGACACTTTCACATACAGTCTAAACTTCTCAGCGATTCCAATCCCATTACAAAAGTTGATGTAACTTACTCGTATGTTTGGTTTGTGTATCATACATAATACGGTCATTACGGGACAAAACATCGATCATTTAGTAATCTATCGCCAATTATGAGTCACTTAGGTAGGAGCTTATTTATCATGGCGAGTAAACAAAATGAAATAGACATGTGGCATGTGTGTTATTTCGATATGTGCCATGTTCCGATACACATTCCAGTTGAAAATAAAAGTAAAAAATCATTATCTACAAACAAGTATCGGAGCTTTGCTGTAATTGATCAGTTTAACACTTCCTTCATTCCTGTCAGTGTATGTCGTATGTATATAACAACTGATATTATCTAAATTGTAAAATATAATTTATTCAATTTAGGTTATAACACTTGTGAATGTCGAAGAATCTACCACTGGTTTGAAAAACTCTGTTGAGAAGAATCCGGCAAGAAACTCAACAAGGTAGGTAGGTTTCTTGTCGAAATAGCGCGCTCGCTCCAAAACAATGGTTGCTGCAGTCGAGCTATTAGAAAAATTGCATTTGCATGCGGCAAACAGGTCAGTCGGATGAGCGGGCGGGATCACAGCACCGGGAATTGGGGCAGCACAGCAATTGCTCCAAGCCGCTCGGGTTGCTTCAGGCATGACGTAGGTTAAGTTGTGAATAGAGTAAACTGTGAAACTGTTTTTCAAACACGAACTGAACTGCTCTCATTTATTAATGTTTTTTACGATGGGTATCATAAGAAAGCTCAAGGATACTCAGAGGGCCATGGAGAGGGTTATGCTCGGAGTTTCTCTGCGGGATCGCATTAGCAATGAAGAAATCCGCGAATGAACTAAAGTCACTGACATAGCTCGAAGAATCGTCAGACTCAAGTGGCAGTGGACAGGGCACATCGCTTCTCGAGTGGCATCCTCGGACCAGAAGAAGCAGAGTAGGTAGGACTCCAACAAGATGGAGAAACGACGTTAAGGTTGCGGGAAAGCGTTGGATGCGGATGGCGCAGGACCGATCTGTTTGGCGAGCTTTGGGGGAGGCCTATGTTCAGTAGAGGACGTCTTTAGGCTGAAATGACGATGATGATAGTTACGTAAAAAAATGCGAAGTGTGGGCAAGGACGATTAAATCAAAAGGACAGTCAATGTCTATACTCCGTCGAGTTCCTTTAAGATAAGATAATAAGCGTGCTGTAATAGCTAGTTTTACCATAGAGAGGTCTCTGTACTGTACCATTGATTTCGTATGGCATATTGACCACCTCGAAAGCAAAAAGCGGAACCCTTATAGGATCACTTTGTTGTCCGTCCGTCCGTCTGTCAAGACCCTTTTTCTCAGGAACGCGTGGAGGTATCAAGCTGAAATTTATATCAAATACTCAGGAGGTCTACTGTCCCATGGAGCTGTGAAAAAATCAAACTTCTAAGCCAACACAATCAAAAGATACAGCCATTTATGCCGCAAATTTTCGACACTCGCAAGGGAATCAAAACCAACAGGGTACTCCCGTGAACTCAGAATCTTGAAATTTGGTACGAAGCAAGGTCTTATAGCATAGATTAAAGGAAAAATTGTGTGGCTGTCTGTCTATATCAGTAACCAATCTACAATGATCCCACACTGCGCACATTTTGCTTAGGAGCAGGGGACTGCTAAGACTGGATGTTCATAGATACATATAAATTTGTACGGAACCCTCGGTGCGCGAGTCCGACTCGCACTTGGCCGGTTTTTTTATCATTAGATACCATTGAATCATATAATTACGAGACAATGTACTGTCCCGTATTGGTTTTGCCCAATTACGGGGCAATGAAAAATTTGTGCCTGAAATATGGGACAACTCGTAAAATACGGGACATATGGTCACTCTATTTACAATACACAAAATTTTCAAAAAGTAAAGACGTACGTAATATTATAGGGGAGCATAGAAGAAACTTAACGGATATTTTAAATTTTTTGCTGATCAAATGAAACATAAAATTATAACGGCCGACACAGTAACAATATAATGTCATTCAAATAACGGATGTAATCATTAAGTTAGCAAATTTAGAAAGCAGAATAAACGAACTGATTACGTGTCTCCGTCACTCATGTTGGAAACTAATAAGGAACCAGTAATAGCAAAGAAATGCCAATCATAATCTGTAGTCACAAATTGCACGAGAAATATAATTCAATATGGCATATCGGCATAGTGTGAAAACTCGTTATTGCGAAGCAATCGATTTCGTATGACGTAAACATAATATAGACCCCGATTTTATTCAGTAAAATCCTACGCTACATCTACATCCAAATGGAACATAGGTACTGTTCTTAATTTTAACAATTACTACACTTGACATCAATTACCACGAAGTTATTCATCATTTTAATAAAACATAGCGGACAATATGCCGTGAAATTATGTAAGAATAAGCGGCACATAGCCCCTATTTACAGCGAATTCTGCAAATCTATCATCGCGACGGTATCGCGAGTTTATTTTTAAATCTTATTTAAATAAAGAACAGCAATTTTCAGCACGTCGCTGCATTCGTTCGTTGTTTACTGTCTTGCGAACTGGTGACCTATTGGCGAGAACTGAGGTTGAGGTCGAAGAGGTCTGGATCGGCTAGACATTGGTAGTGGTACATGCAATATTCTGGTTCGCACCGGCCCGACCGGTTCCCATAGGACGAGGGGAGAGCAAGGTTGCGCGTCATTTAGCACGTGCGACACAACTCTTACCTGCAGACTCGGGCATTCCATATTCAAAAAAATCGATATATATACATGTGAATCTTATATCCATCCAGCCAGCAATAATCTACATTAGGAAAATCTCATCTTTAAATTCTTACTGTCGTCTGAATAAGACGGCTGGTTTGTATTTATAAATAAAAATAAAAAACTTTCTACGGGATTATGATTGGTTCTATATTTTATTTCTCTTGAATCCGTGCTTGTCAGTTGTGACACGCTTCACATCCGATGCGCAGTTGTTTCCCACGTCTCCGCCATGTACTTGAAGAGTAATCGCTGCCGGTCTCAGCATACTCGGCCATTTGTGGTGCATTATAAGGCACGATTGTGAATGAATGAACATTTTTAGATCGGTGAACCAAAGCACGACAGTTTGAGACAAATTTTAAAGTAAAGAGGAAACCATTTCAGCTATGTATACAGGGTTATTTTTAATTCACTGACATCCTCTTAACCCTGAATTCCTATCACTCAAACAAATGTTTTTTGTTTTAAGACTTTTTAAAATGAAGCACTTTTTTTCCCATACAAATACACAGAGTACCGTAAAAATAAGAGGAAATCTCGAATTTTCAAAACGTTATTACATCAAAAATATTAAGTTATGACAAAAGCCGTAAAACAAAAAACATTTTATTTAAGTGGTAGGAGTTTAGGGTTAAAAGGATGCTAGTGAATTACAAATAACCCTGTATACAAAACAAGTATTTGTAGAGTTTTCGTTCGCTGGTAGAAAAGATTTGGAGCATTAAGAACCAAACAATGAATGGGCATAATATGGAATATTTTATGTTAATCTGCTGTTTTTCCCAGTTTGCTTTGAATCAAAAATACACCGACGTGACGTCAATCGTCAATTTACGACACAAAACACCATAGATGTCTTTGTTAACAACTGTATGACTTAATAATACGTCCTAAATACTTACTAATTTAAAACAATTGATGATAAATTAACTGTGATAAAGTATGTAGGTACCATATCACCAGCGATGTTAACTTTAGTGAAATAGTAAACGTCTCTAATAAATGGCGTTCTGTTGTTATAGTTTGCGGTACGATGTTTATTGTATACGAAGAGATTTTGATGTGCTTAAAATAAGAGAGAAAAACTCCAGAACATTATTTTATCCATGGTCATGCTAATTGGATCGAATTAATTAATTGCCTACGTACACATACGTTAATATTCTTTATCGATGATATATACAATCATTTTTTTTTTTTTTTTTTTTTTTTATACAATATAGGCTTGCGTTTGGCCACAATCACGCCTGATGGAAAGCGAAGATGAGTAATAATTACTAATAACAAGTTGATAAAAATAACCATTCAATTACTTGTACCAACAAAAACACTGATTTACATTCTAAACTTCATGTTCTAATTAAAAACGCATTCGGTTTAAAAATATTTATACACCCGTCCAATTTACCACGAGCCGTTCGTTTTCATTTTCGTTCACACAATTTCATTCGATCACGACGTCCCACACGGGCACGCAAGGTCCTTCAAACTGGTCTCCAATTACTGCATAAGTTGAATGGCCGAAAAAGGGCTGCAAACGAGATGGAACGCGATCCGGCCACCACACTCCGGGGATCGAAAGCGCCAATTTAAAAGTTGCACCGGACTGACAGGATGAAAATATGAAATTACAAACGGGAGCGTTCCGGCTTTCATTATAAGCGTGGCAGTTCCAACGAGTTTTGTGGAAACTGTCACAAAGCAAAAAGCAGTTGCTTTGCTACTTTTTGCGCAGGCTTTAGAAATCTCACTTTATAATTTGCACAAGTTTCCTCTGCAAAAACATCAGGTACAGATATAGCTATAAGATTGTAATCCGGAAATCCTTTGAGTACAAACTTGAAACAATGTTTACAATGATAGACCAATTAATAGAACGAAGGAAGCCTTTAAAACAACGAAAACGGAATCGTTTAATGCAAGTAAAGGTGGAGTAAATTTGATGGTACACTTAATCCTTTTGCTTTCATGTTCGCTATCAAAGACTACTAATTATATGTCTATCTATGAAGTCTGTTTGACTTTGAGCTATTTATATCGTAAGTTGCCGTTGATGAAACAATTTTCAGTTGAATTTCAAATGATTAGGGCCGTAATCGATATCTCCTACTAGCCAAACATTGAAAGTTTACTCAATCAAAGATGATTTGCGTAAGACCTCGTAATATCATCGGAGGATAAGCAAATAAATGGTTATTAAAATTTCAGATACATTAACAGTTTAGTCTTCTTTATGAATTGATAATATTATTAAAACTAAGGCATGTCGTTTTTTCTTGTATGTATGTCATTGACTAAATGACCCCATTACTTTTTGAAGGAAGTGAGCATGAGTAAGTAAGACATATAAAGCAAATTCTTGGTATAATTAGAAGTCACATATGGTTAAAGAGTTCGAATTCCAAGCAATGTTTAGCAAAAACTCTGGGCATAACCAAACCGGGGATATAAATAAATTCTATTACAAAGTCAGTGAATGCCACTCAATATAATCGTTAATTGAGAGTGCCCGCACTATGTTCCATTAATTGGATAATAGATAGATTAGATAAAAGACTATTAACTAATTGAATATTCTGAAAGCTGACGGTATTCTGCGATAATGCTGGCGCCTCGCCTGCTCCAGTTAAGAGAATAATCCATTTCGACTAGACGTTGCATTGCAATGAAGCTGTGCCAGCATCTTTTATTAAAATTGCAAGGACTCCTGCAAATAAATTTATCAGAATAATACGAGCAGAGTTGTGACGAGGGATACCGATAAGTCACAACGTCGAAACCCATCCATGTCATATTATAAAAGGGTTGACTCCCAACTCCCAACTAAGCTACGTGATCGATCCGGAAACTTGGGTGACATAGAAACTTTCTCGCTCGTGTTACCTTGTACTTAATGTAATGAGCATTCACCATGGCACAAATTTGCTTTATGAAAATCCCAAATCTCAGACTCAACAAGCCTTAATAGGTTTACAAACTACAAAAGAACCGCTTCGGATTACTCAATTTATTCCGTTGTCTACTTGTTGACTAATCCTATTATGTCATAAAGCCGGTTTCGTATGCGGGCGATACTTTGTCACTGCAAATCAGCATACAGTTAGCGGCGTTGTCGTCATACCGCGAGTCCAATGGGAATAAAAGAATATCTTAACTTAGTTAAACGTAACTGTTGCAGTACTTCACTTCAGTTGTAGCCAAAACCCGCTAGGACGTTTGAACATTTTATGTTTCTGTGTGAATAAATTACAGTGAATTTTTTTGTTTAATGACAACGTCGAGTGGGAGAACTTGCGAAACTAGAGCGAATGGGAAAGCAATAATATCTCGAAATACATTGAAATGATTATGGCATCCGAGAACACATGTGCTACAGGATATTGCATATGAAATGAGATGCTTGGAATATTTTATTGTTACTGGGATTAGAGCTCACAATGTTTTGTACCGAGAAGGCAGTAAAAAGTTAAAATAACGAGTTTTCTCCTTATTGCTTGTTAAGAAAGGATTACTAACTAACCTACCTAGAATAGTTTGCAACTTTGTCCCAAACAGACACATGCGACAATGTTAAAACCCAGACAATGTGCGATACCGGTATCTTACAGTAAACACTGCTATTCGGCTTGCGTTTTTAGAGGGGTCAAGATCCTTCAACCCCAAAAAAGTTTGATGTTATGACGTCTAAGTATAAAGCCTAAAATACAGAAACAGTCTAGTCTGCACACTTTTATGCATATAGATAGCTGGCATTTTTATCTCTCTGGCAAAACAGGCAAGCTTAAAACTATTCCAGGCTAGAGGTTGGTCTCGACTTAATGTTGTGTTGATTTTAAATAGGTACGTCTTTGGTAGTCTACGTGCAACATTAAATATTTTGGTTTCTAAATATGCCTTCTAGTAAATAGAGGTAAGTTGATGCAGAGCACGCACTCAAAGCAAATAAGGATGTGACATTTGAAACGAAATCTCGACACTTTCACTTTCCTACAGTTTGAATGCTAAAAAGCGAAAACTCATCGGCTCAACAACCTTAGGAACCTAAATAAGGGAAATTGGACGATAGTTAGCTATGCTCTGCATAATAAATCAATATTAATATTACGCTACTCGGAATTGAATCTAAATATGGTTAAAATCCAAAAGAGGATATTCATTATTTATGTTATGTAGGTATTTCTAAGTGGACGGACAGTAGTCTCGATGATGTTGAATAATTATGTGATTTGAGAACAGTTTAAGTTAAAATATGCAGAGAAATGCTTTATTAAGAAAAACATTTTAATTGATTCTGATATTATTTAGCTAGATGTGTGCAAAATTGGCAACAAAATAACTTTAACAAAGGATGGCATAACGCGTTTTTTCAAAAAGCTTACCAGTTGGAATTCCCATAGACTACAACAACAGCAAAACGATTTTATCGCTATGCGCTGTTGGAAATTTGGAGAATTCGAAACATACAATATTTAGCCTTGAAATAAACAAACCCGTATCTAAAAATAGCTTTTATAGTGTTTACTATTGGCGGGCCTAGCCTAGGCACCGTTTGCCGAGGTCGTGTGCCGAATCAATTATTTTTATTGTTTTCGTCGAACCCAGTCCTTGAATTTCTGCCATTTAGATCGAGGGCTGAAAGGTTGAAAAGTCATGCTAGTACACATAAGACGAAGTACAATAAGCATCACGTTAAACAGTAAGTATTCGCTAAACCAATGAATTTCCTGTGCTAGTGGTTATCGAACTATATTAAAATCGTACAGATGTAAATTAAGCTGTATTGAAAGCTGAAAATTTTACCGAAACGGCGAGCAACAGGGGTGCTATTAAATAGGCACCCGACTCAAATCTGGTGCAAACTACATTTCAATGGCCCGGCCTTTTGATTGCTCAACACGGCTGTCAAAAGTGAATGGCAGCCCTTATATGTGGCTACCTACCTACCCTACCACTTTATCAAACAACCTTACTCCTTTGAGCGAACATTCAATGTTGAACACACGGAAATTATCACAGAAATCTGCAAATAGACGTGAATTGTGTATAGGTAGAATAGGGAGTAAAACATCCCCATTCTTCAGTTGGAAAATGTTCGGTTTCCGTTATGAGCGTATCTATGTTTACATTGTGTTCTCACACTATTAACCTTGGCACTGTATCTGTCAAGGCAGAAGCAGATATAAATAAGAATTCGAAGAAGCAAAGTACCTATGAAGACACTTGACAGCGCTGGATTAACAGCTCTTCTTGCCATAAATGTTGGAATTATTAATTAGTATAGTACATTAAATAAATAAATAAATAAATATTAGGGGACAATCTTACACAAATCGACCTAGTCCCAAACTAAGCAAAGCTTGTACTATGGGTACTAGACGACGATAAACATACTTATATAGCTAAATAAATACTTAAATACATAGAAAACATCCATAACTCAGGAACAAATATTCGTGCTCATCACACAAATAAATGCCCTTACCGGGATTCGAACCCAGGACCTCTTGCTTCGTAGGCAGGGTCACTACCAACTAGGCTAAAGCGGTCGTTAAACACACACATTATTTTATTATACTGTTTTAAACGGTTAAAACGGCGAGGTAAATATTGTTTGCGTGATAAGTCTCATAGGCCAGGGCAGACCAGATGCGTGTCACGTCCCGCACACGCACCAGTTGTAATAAATTATTCTGTTAGAAAGATGCCGCACTAAATGTGCCATCTTTCTTACAGTTTCATTCATTACAACTGGTGAGTGACATGCACACGCATATGATCTGCACTGGCCTTTAGTGTTATCCTACATTATTGTCGTCCATTTCAGGCCGACAAATACGGGGTCGTACACTAACCGCTCCCGTTCCGACGATCTGACAGAGTTTGTGGTTAGGTTGAATCATGGTTGCAGTTATCACTACAGGTTGTGAAGGTAGGTAGACAATCGTATGGACTAATGAATATGATATAGATAGCACAATTTGGGGTTAATGACCTTAAACACTATACTTAATATGGATATGCCCCAGGATTTTTGGGACTCTTGTTGTTGTTGAAGGATATATTTTTATTAGCATGCTATTTTATGAATATGGGCGAGTTGAGAATAAGTAAAAAAATAAATAATAAGAAAGAAAGAAAGAAAGTAAGTAAGTAAGTAAGAAATTAATATTACTATGAAATGGATGTATTGCTTGCAATCTTTGTATTTAGTACACATATTTAAACTCTTCAATTTTCCATATTAATATTACAAATGCAAAAGCAACTCCACTGTCTGTTAGTTACCTCTTCAAGCATAAACCACTGAACAGATTTATATAGGTACTAGCTCGTGCCCGCGACTATGTCCGCGTTAATCATTGATGCTCTGCTCCTATTGGTCTTAGCATGATGATATATAGCCTATAGCCTTCCTCGATAAATGGGCTATCTAACACTGAAAGAATTTTTCAAATCGGACTAGTAGGTAGTTCCTGAGATTAGCGCGTTCAAGCAAATAAACAAACAGAGACTAGTACCAGGCTAGACTAATAACAGGGACTAGTAGTTTGAGACTTAAATAGGTTTTAGACCGGAACTTAGATAGTTCCCGCATAGAGATTCATAAATTAATTATTTGTGGATAAACTAATATAAACTTATCACACTTCTACCCCTCCCCCTCTCTTCATGCAGCCTTTCACTATCAGGATGATATGTGACTGACTGTTTAGTATTAATAATCAGTTGTGCACTTGTTATGAATACGATTTAAAGTGTAGTTGCCTATGAACACTTAAGTAACTCAACCACTGGTATATCACAGCAACATTATGTATATATAGTTATGTAAGTAACATGATATATAATACCTAGGTCAAGTCAACTGACTCACATTGCAAGATGAAATCACTGAGTTGTTGAACTTGGAATGAACTGTAGTAGCAATATTAAGTTAACTGATATGTGTGTGTGTGTGTGTGTGTGTGTGTGTGTGTGTGTGTGTGTGTGTGTGTGTGTGTGTGTGTGTGTGTGTGTAGAGGTTCATTAATACACAATTACACATACCTACACCTTAACATGCATACATACACGTGTAAGGGAGGGGATGGGGAAAGAATCTTACATGAATTGTGCTTTAAGGTTGTTTAATGCTTTTAAGCTATTAATGTAGAGGAAAGGGTCAGCACTGGATCAGCGATGCAGTTATTAGTAATGCAAAAGATACATGAATACTTTTCATAGGTGCCTACTCTAGTGGGAAGAGTGCAGAGTAACCTTAAGCTTTTGGATTGTGAAGACAAGGTAACTCCTATTGCAGCCAAAATTAGCTCTCATTCACTCATGTCCTCTGAAAGCAGAGCAATACTAAGGGTAGTATTGTTCTGCTCCCATAAACCCTATGGGATCAGAACCTGTTGACAAGCTTTGTTATAGCTCCAAATGAAAAAAAAAATGGCCCTAATATTACATGAAAAATATGGTAACCATCACCAGCTCGCTCCTATGAATCATTTACTTGAGCAGTCAAATAATTTTTTCAGACATTTCTAAAATTATTAACAACGGCCAAGCAATAGTGCTAAACTTAATGAATCTCAAGATTTGACATGCACATCCCAATACTGTGTGAAAGGACAACAACATGAGGTTTGAAGTATTAGGTTATACATTACTGTCATTCACTCCAGGTGAACAAACACAGGGTTGTGTTTTAACTGCTACAGATGGGAATATCTAAAAAGTAGCCTGAGATTTAGTGATATATATACAAACTGAATTCGGCCACCCATTTAACTATGAGAGAGTAACAAAGGCAGAAATTTATCCACAAGTTTTTGAAATTATAAATGCAATTATCAGTAGGATCATTGGTATCAGAACCAAACACTCCAAACAGGTAGTTTCTTGTACAACATGTAATGCTTGTTATCTGTTAGTTAAATTTAGACAGTCATTTGTTATATTGATTTAATTGCCACCTAGATGAGAGCACTCATTGCAACACACATTAATGATTTACCACAACTCTCCTCATACACACTTTGTGCGATACATCCACAACATTGAGGTAAATAAACATTATTTTAAATGTAATAAAACCAATATAGCATTTGAATATGTACAAATATCAACTCCACAAAAAAACCCCAAACACAACCCAGTGGGAATGTCCTGACACTGGGAAGGGGACCTGCCACCACGTCACTCAATTGTTCAGGTCACAAGGAAATTGATAAGAACCATTTATGATTTAAGCACAATACAAATGCATGACTCAGAAAGCAAGTTTATCAGACATTTTTACGATTTATCACAGAATTTATCTCCATTTTGCATTAACATTATCACAGACTGATAAAAGAAACTGCTCCCATATAGTACTTATCATTTCCTAGAATTCACAATTTCAAAGTAGTGTTCTGACAAATACTGTTTGAACAGATTCTGCCTTCTCAGATGTGCCTTGAATACACATTTTATGTCCCTTTAAACATGAAACTACTGTAAGACACACTCAAAGTGAAAAAATATAGATAACTCATGTCTATGACATGTTTCGGGCTAATCCATTCTTCTTAGAGCAACACACCACAGTGGCTGTCAAACGCGCACTACAATGGCGAGCTAAACTCAATCATAGATGTGAGATATCCATATTTTTCACTACACATGCCATTTATTTCGCTGACTTCAACCCAGTCCCTTGCACCCTTCTGAGTTTATATTTAATATTACAATAGAATTATGAATCACTATTTATTTTTTTATCAATAAAAAAAATATAGCATTACAGTTTGTAATACTGATGCATTGTAAATTTAAAAAAAAAATAAAAGAAGCAAAATGTTGAGAATAAATTGTCTTGTTTGTGTCCCTCTGTTATTGTTATTGTGCATAAAAATTGCGAAACTTTAGTCCAATATAAGATCAAACAATTATAATAAAATTTGTTATTTATGGATTTTCATCTTCACTTCACAAAAGTGATGGATCACCACACCCTCGAGCCAAGAACATCTGTTGGTGCTTAGCAGAATGATGTATGCTTCTATTAATTTAAAACAAAAATAAAGTAAAATAAGTAGTAAAACTTGCCCACAGTGAATATTAATAAAAAAGCCATGCCGCAAGGAGGACAAGAGGACAGACAGTTAAGCTCCAAACGCACAGACAGTGGAGGCGTGGAGGTCTGCAGGCGGTGACAGTTGTAAAATTCTAACTTGTATGAACAAGTTTGCAGTGGTAACGCACAACCTTTCATACAAGTTAGAATATTAAATACTTTAGATGTATGTCATTTAATAACAATGTAGATCTGATTGAAAAAAATATACCTTGTTGAGTTTCTTGCCGGTTTCTTCTCAACAGGGTTTTTTCCGAACCGGTGGTAGATTTTTCGACGTTCATAGGAGCATCAATTGATGCCTAAATTGAATAAAGAATTTTGACTTTGACTTTATTACAACCGTCACCGCCACTGCACCACCAGACCTCCGCTGTCTGTGCATTTGGAGCTTCAAGGTCTGGTAAATATTGCGAAACGGAAAGCCATTGACCGTGGTTAGCATTGTAGAGTTCCTTGTGGAAGGCCTGTGTCTTAGCTGATAAATGGTCAAATATTTGAACTAATACATATTAAAAATAATTCAAATAACAGGAAAAAAATGTTAAGTGGAGACATTCAGAGTTCAATTTCATTATCCTCTCAGCAAATACTGTTAAAAAGATGAGTAGTGTTAACTTTTTATGGAAATGAAAGACAGTACTGCAGAATCTAGTATGATCAAAGTTGTTGCAAATAGTACTTCCATAGTGGACAGACATGTCGCTCTTGCATCGGGCTAATCAGCTACGATAAGCATTAACCATAATTCACCTGAAACAGACACATAAGCCTAAATGATGAATAAAAAATAAAAATAAAAATAAATAAATAAATGAGTGGTAATAATAGTTATTTTATTAATTTTGTATATATTTAGGTTTAGTCTATACAGTGAATTTTGTGAAACTCTCTTATTTTGTGGAATGGTGCATTAATACAAAGGAAGGAAGACTACAAAGGCACTAAAACCAACTAGCGAGACAACTAACAATACCAGAAATGACTTGTCTGTTGAAAAAGAGATGACACATCTTTGATCAGGATGTCCAGCATATAAACTGATCACACAAATACAAAGGGCCTCCTCCACTGGAAGAAGCTCCCTGGTCATTTACCACTGCCATCACTTCTGCTTATAACCCGCAGGGCGGATTGCAAGATAAGAAAAAGGTTTAGTCGAAAATTTTATCTTTCCTTAAGTAATAAGGAAAAATAAAATAATTATTTTATTATAAAAACTCACACACACACACACACACACACACACATGCGTGCGGACGAGCGCACTCACACTCTAACACACTTACCTTACACATATCCATACCATTCTCATACTCATTAACTCATTTATGTGGATTCAAAAAAAAAAAAAAATATATATATATATATATATATCTATGTACTTATATATATTTTAGCTTGAAAGCTTGATTTGTAAACTTGTTGTATCTGTGTTAGTATAAAGTATGTTTCGCTTAACTGTATGCCTGTGGACATCTGTTATTGGCTTTTTGTCTAGTACTTAAGTCTCATTATAATGTATTGTATTACTGTTGATGCCCCAAATAAATAAAATAAAATAAAATAAAATAAAGTATATTAATAAAAATAAGTTTATATTTGTTTTGGACAAAATGCAGGGTCTTTTTTTAGAATTACTGCTGCATTACCAACAAAAACTGGAAACTGAATTGGCAATTATATTTCACATTATAAATAGTAGTTAGGTATGTGGTAAAACATCATTTGATCTTCATCCTATATAAGAGTTATATATTTATGTTGTGATAGGTTAGGATCAATTAAATAAATCGGATTCATTAAATATCAAAAACAAAGATTGAGAGGAGATTATTTTACAATAAACGAGCATTGGTTTAAAAGGGACAGTACAACAGTAACATGTTTTTGACAACTTTTGACTGAAATAAAATCAACTTTAATAATATGCAAGCATATTTAAGCTACTTCAGCAATTACACATAACGTACGCAATGAACGAAAATAACTGATATCATCCTAACTAACGCTACCTCCAGCGTACTAGATATACCTAATGCTACGAACATAAATTTAAACGTATCAATTTAAAAATGACGTCAGTATATGTATGTAACAAAATGTATAGCTACACTTGTAATACATGGAAAATTAGCAACAAAAATAGAAACTTACCCGTCGCCGACCACAACGCATTTGATCGCCTGCATTTTCGCTTAAACCGAGACGATAGAACTAATAAACCACAATTACACAAGCGATCTCCCTAATTCCTTTTCTCAACACAACACTAAATTACCACGTTCCGATGCAATCAATACACAATGGCACACAATTAACACTCGTAGAAACGAATAGCACAGTTTTTAGATAACAATATTAATTTCATATCTCTACATGAGCGATAAGAACAATTTTGTTCACGAAACCACCGTTCACCGAAGACGTTTCGTTCGCTCGCCGTCAACGACAACGAAACGAACGGCATTAAAATATTGTTGCCATGCGCAAACGTAGATTACCCTGCTAGTTTCTCCCTATTAGTGATATTTTTTCCACCATGTACATTTGTATAAGGATACGTTTATGCAATCGTAAAATGGATGCGCAAAAGATATATTAATACATAGTTTTATTTTATGTATTTTGAAAAATTCCTTCTTAGAATGTCTTTTTGATCCTCAGGAAATATGAATGTAACTACCTCTAGTAATTTAAGCAGTGCGTTCACTGAGCCAGTCAGTCACATTAGGACTTCATATAGGTATCGTCATTTGCTCTTGTTGTGAAATTCAATTCGGTGCGTTTTAAAAATCAAATGAGACAAACATGATGACGGTTTGTCATTTACGTTAAAAATGAAATGCGTACACTTCACATAGTGTATTCATTGAAATATTTCAGTAAGTGACAGAGAACTATTATCTAATATATAAAAATCTCGTGTCAAGGTGTTTGTTATCGAACTTCTCCGGAATAACTTGATCGATTTTTATGAAAATTTATTGTATGTAGGTATTTGGCAAGTCTGAGAATAGGTCGTAGGCTACAAAGGTCGTATTTTTTATACCCGTATTCTACGCAGACGGAGTCGCGGGCAACAGCTATTATAGCAAGAATTTTTTTTTCCTGTAAATATTTTATAAGCTATTTATCATTTTTAAATGTCCATCAAATGGGCATGTTTTTAAGTAAGTAAGCTAAACAGCGGTCATGGATTTTTTTCTCTGTGATAAATCAAATCTTGACCAAAGCTTAGGTCGTTTAGGAGAAGAGGCAAAATTTAAATTGAAATCCATCATCATCATCCCAGCCTATATATACGTCCCATTGCAGGGCACAGGCCTCCTCTCAGAATGAGAGGGCTTGGGCCATAGTTCCCACGCGGGCCCAGTGCGTATTGGGAACTTCACACACACCATTGAATTTCTTCGCAGGTGTATGCAGGTTTCCTCACGATGTTTTTTTTTACCGTAAAGCTCATGTTAAATTTCAAATATAATTTCGCACATAAATTCCGAAAAACTCAGAGTCGCTAGCTGGGATTTGCACCCACGACCCTCTACTTGAGAAGTCATAGGTCAAACCATTACGCTAAATTGAAATAAAAATGAATAAAAAACTGCAATAATTTTTTTTAATGGTTTTTTGACTTTTTTGCATCTGATAACACAGATTATTTTTCAATAAAATTTTAGTGCGGTAAGGTATACATTTTTCCAAAAAAACAGGAAAATCGTATATAGATATTGTAGGTATATAGATATTTGCTATATGATGGTAAGAGAACGTCATCTGAAGAAACTTGACCGGTCGTTACAAAATTTTGAAGTCGAATAAACAGGGCAGGAATAAATAACTTAGAATTTTGTAAAGAATAAGAATCTTACGGCGTATATTAATAATCAGTTTTGGTATTTTATTTATGATTGTATTAAGACATTTTAACAATTTCAAAAATGTACGAAGTTATATTATTTTAGTGTGTATTTTTATGTGTGTTCTCCGAAGGATGACTGACAATAATTGTGGTCAGAATTGAAAAACATTTTTTTTTGTTAGAAATTTTATGCACAAAAGTTAATCATATGTTAATTTTATCCAATTCGGTTCAGCAATTACCTTAATTCTCAAAGGCAATTACTCACATTCGAAGTCAGTAAACGTTTTTGTCGAATAACTGATTATTGTCAATGAAATTATAGTACCCTCATAACATTTTGAATCTTTTAGTTGGCCACACAGAGAGCATAGACAATATTTGTTTGTTTTTTACATGGCAAAGACGAAAGTCCGACGTTTTGTACATTTCCACACATTTATACAATAAAAATAAAAATTGTAATTCATAAATTGTGTGCCTTATGTTAAGGTTTTAAAACATAAAGATATTAAGAGATAGAATAGAAAAAAACAAGGCATATAAACCGGTATTTTTACAAGCAAGGTTACCCAGCAGCATTAATGCGCATTGTCGCATTTTTTGTGGTTCTTTTTTGCATTTAGTCTATGGTTCCAATACTATGGCGGCGGTCACAACGGTAGTTGCGCGGTATTGCGTTATACTGTCGAGTTTTGATTAACGATGGCTAAAGGTGATAAAGAGCTCGAAAAACCCATCGTTAATAATGAATTACCAAACCCGGAGTGTCGTAGTGCGGATCAGGAGGACTCGGAATCGACGCAAGAACAACCCCTTGACATCGGAGAGCATTATTTGGTGCGGCGTTCGGATGAGTCATGGCACCCGGCCGAGATAATCCAAACACGATACAACGCTGCAGATTCCGGCTTCGAATACTATGTGCACTATGTGGGCTACGATCGGAGGCTGGACGAGTGGGTTTCCCGCCACCGCGTCATGTCGGACAGGTTTGACATGTGCGAGCAGTCCAATAACAACTTAAATTCAGACCACCTGCTCACTGATAAGTCCGGCCGCAAAATAACGCGGAATCAAAAACGTAAACATGACGAGATCAACCACGTTCAGAAGTCCTACGCAGAAATGGATCCCACAACAGCGGCGCTTGAGAAGGAACACGAAGCAATCACAAAAGTTAAATACATCGATAAAATTCAAATAGGAAAATATGAGATCGATACTTGGTATTTCAGCCCCTATCCTGACGAATATGGCAAACAGTCTAAACTATGGATATGTGAATATTGTCTAAAATACATGAGAATGGAGAAAACATACAGGTATCATTTGAGTGAATGCACAGCAAGACAGCCGCAGGGCAGTGAAATATATAGAAAAGGCACCATTGCTATATTCGAGGCAGATGGAAAAGAACACAAGATTTATTGTCAAAACCTGTGTTTACTAGCAAAGTTATTCTTAGACCATAAAACATTATATTTTGATATAGAACAGTTCTTATTCTACATTCTATGTGAAGTTGACAAGCAAGGTGCCCACTTGGTTGGATACTTTTCGAAAGAAAAAGATTCTCCTGAAGGTAATAATGTTGCATGTATACTTACCCTCCCACCATATCAGAGACAAGGCTATGGAAAGCTACTCATAGCATTTAGTTATGAGCTTTCAAGGCTAGAACAAGTTGTAGGTAGTCCCGAGAAGCCTTTATCAGACCTTGGTAAGCTTAGCTACAGATCTTACTGGTCATATGTATTGCTGGAGGTCTTAAGTGCAAGTCGAGGCACCCTGAGCATTAAGGATCTAAGTCAGATGACCGGGATATCTCAGACGGACATTATATCAACCCTACAGTCCATGAATATGGTGAAATACTGGAAAGGGCAGCATGTGATCTGTGTCACTCCTAAGATAGTAGCAGAGCAGCTTGCCAGCTCTCATTTCAAGAAGCCTCGGTTGTCTGTTGACCCGTCTGCCTTGAGGTGGACACCACCAAATAAGCAAGGGCATTCAGCTAAAGCCAAGAAGTAGTACAGGCTTACAGGCAGGGCCTAGAGAAGTTAAAATTTAGCTACAATCAAAAGGATTCTCTGGGTACAGGCCTGTTGAAATAAATAAGATATGGTTTAATTTGCAGTGTGGACTCGGCTAGAGTATTATTATCTATAGTTTGTGTTTATGATAATTATGTGGTTATGTCAAGTAATTATTGCACTGCATTTGTTGATAGCATTGATAAAATCCATGTGGATTAATGTATTATAGTTATTTGATTCCATTTATTGATTTTGAAGGGGCAATTGAAAATCCAAAAAAAGTAGAATGTAGCTTGTTTAGATAGAATCATACAATATGTATAAAGAATGTTAATTATAATTATTATATAAGCATTGTCTTGATTCCGTTTTAATTTATGTATATTATTGATTTCCAAGATAATCTGTATTGGTGTGAAATCAACATTTTAAACATAAAACAAAGGACTTGTGTAGTTCAAATGAAACTGACACGCAAGTATGTAGGTATTGGTTTTTCTGCCCATTTTATATCTAATTTTATGTTAATTAGAAATTACCACATTTTGGATCTTAGTGCTTTATCTTTTGAAATATGCTGATGTACTTGTTCACAACAGTAAGTCAGACAATATAAGCTCTGTACATAGATCATTAAGGCTTTTCAGGATTTAAATTCCTACCACCATCTTCAACATAAATAATTGGAGTATGTTGGGAAAATATGCCTATTATTTAGTATTAGCAAGCATTAAACTCCCTAGTAAAAAATAGTAATAGCCAAGCTAATTACATTAAAAACCTTGGCACTTAGTGCATTTTTAAATTTAATGTTTTTTTTTGCCAGTGAAACCCAGATCTGTGTAAAGCTGCTTTTACATCTCATTGAGTTCCTTTTTTTTACTGGTAATAGTGATACTAATCTTAAGTTAATTAGGTTTTTTTTATGACAAATATAGCATAGTTTGTAAGCTTAAATGATAAGTTCTGTTCAACATGTACAAAACTGGTAGCAGAAAATTATGTATATGGGCATTTCTATTTTTCGTTTTACCGAAAATTAAGAAATTGTTAACAGGGAGTTAAGGACTTTACATTAAAAAAACATTACAAATCGGACAAGTTTAACAATGTTTAACAAGAAGTGAAGAATTGTATGATTTGTTACATTTTTTTTTATTGTAAAGACTTGAAAAGGTGTGTAACCAAACAGACAAATTTTAACTCCCTGTTTACAATTTCTTAATTTTGGGTACAAAGAAAAATACAAATGCCCATGTATGAGTTGATTTTGTAAATAAATTTTGAGTCCACAATTTTATTCAATGTGATAACTTGACTTATAATTTTGAACATTATAACCTGATAAATGAGACATTTTGCTTTCCTTGAATCACATTATTTTCTCTTATTTGGTGGCCTCTAATTGTTACTATAATAATTAATTTTGTGAGTAATATCATTGACATCATTTAGAGATAGAGTTTTGTTCTAATTAATCGATGTGTAGGTATACCATAGAAAATATTTAAACAGTAAATGGGGTGTAGTTAAAGAAAATTTTGATTGATGTTCAGTAAAATTTTAATTTAGTGTCTTTAACAAAATCAAAAATAACTTTTGGGAGTGTGGGATCCTTTTCTCTTAACTATGTCCATTTTATGTTTATCATCCGTTTCAATAATGATGCTGAAACACCTGAACATACATAGAGTTAAAACTTTATGGATAAACTTCAAATCCATGTGAAATGAAATGTCTCAATCCCATTAAATTACTGAGAATTCCAGGGTACTTGGCAGAGCAGCAGATCCAAATAATGCTTTGTAAAAGCAAAATTTCAAGGCAACAATAACGTAGATCTATCAATATTTTGTGTTTGCTCTGTGGCTGTGGTCATTCTCAGTGTTAGGCTTGAAGGGATGCTATTTTAGTGACACCTGTACATGTCTCGGGTTTGACAGGCATTAGGCAGTAATGGTGGAGTGCAAAAAGTTGGACCATGTTAACCATACAAAACTATTAACTAAAAAAGTTCCACTGTGTCATGACAACTATAAAACACGAAACTTGTTTCTACATAAAATATGTACGTTATAAACTTTGAAACCATCCAACCAATGTGCCTCAAACTGGTTTCATCTAAAATAAGGCAAAGATGGTTTTATACCACAAACAAATCATTACGCACAATCAGTCCAGTCATGAATCGATTGTGCGGACTAAGACACTGGCTTGGAAAAGCTACTTATCCATAAAACTGTGTTTGTCTGTCATAATATTTCCAACTACTTATGTTAAATGTCCAACTTGAACTCTACCTGAAAGCATTAACTACCAAAACAACAAAAACGTAGTCGCAAAAACTTAGCCATTGGCTCATGGTGCCACAATGACCTTGGTATTACAAAACGTATTTATGTTAATTTAGCCGCATCAGAGAAGCCGTTTAAGGTGAATGACTTGTTACGTCAATGCTTTAAAATATCCCGCGTCTGCGTGAGATGGCGAGATATTGCGTCATTAGTGAAGTTTGCTCCACATCGCTACTTCGCGAGCTTTAAAATTTGGCGCCTTTAATAATCTATTTGTTAATGATTGGTGTGCGTTGTTTATATAAGATTATTCCACAGTTAATGAAGATATATTTTGAATCTTAATTTGTCTATTCTAATTTTGATACACAGGAATTGTATTTTACCTAGTAAATGGAAATGTCATAGCTACATAGGTAGTTTGCCGGTTAAACCTCTAAAATTAATTTGGATTTTGTGAGAAGAACCTTTTGCCATATTTGCCAATTAGGAGCTAGTGTCGCAAATGCAGGATTCTTGGTTCACTTGGTTGTACTACCGAATTTTGTAATAATAGTCTGAGGCCATATTGTCTAACGCATTCTGTATCGCTTTCACCATTTCTTTTTGTCTAACTACAGGATGGGGGTAGAAAAAGATGAATGCGATCACGAGCGCCTGTGCGTTAGACAATATCTATGACTGTTCTCGAACAATTTGTTTTAGCTTTAGTATAAAATGTAATTAGCTTTTAGTCCTCGAGTAGTGTACCTTGTAAATGTATAATGTAATGTAAGCAATGTGTGTATCTTCAGTTCAATTTGTCATAGTCAAGCCGCTAACTAAACAAATTTAAAAGATCTTCCCATTGCAGTTTTGATTCGATTCTGTGAATCATTAGTTTTCTTTATTGTAAGAAAAAGTGTCGAAGGTTCGAAGAATAAAAATAAATAACTAAATCTGAAATCAATATTTTTTCTTGAAACAGTTTAACTTCCCCTTTCTTCGATCTATGATTATACTATTATAGGGCAGGGCTACTAAAATAATAACACACATCCACAATATCTATCGCATTCCAATTTATTTTTCATTTTATTACCATTTATTTCATATGCACATTACTGAACACTTACATTTTAACGTAAAGAAGAACACAGTTCAAATTATTAATATCGCTTGAGACGTTTTGTGCGTTGTTATAAACAAGATTGTAAAAAAAGAGAAACCACCCGTTTTAATAAATCGGTTCATTTTATCACAACTCCAATTATTATATTACACATCACCATCGTAATCTTACGATGAAGTTATCTACGAGTGTGACACCAGCATTGATAGCTCTAAAGAGTGATGTCAAAAAGTAGAGTCTCCTTCCATCATACATAAATGTATAGTCGGGGTAAGAAAAGGTTCGTCACTTTTCGACTGTATGTCAACGAATTAAGGTCGAAAAGTGACGAACCTTTTCTTACCCTGACTATAGTACATCAGAGCAGTCAAGGTGCTCAAAAATATCTGTACACGCACTTGCGCGATTGATAGTACCTACGGTCGTGTTCTAATATTTTCGACTCCTGAATGCTGCGATGTTTATGACAATGATGGTAAGACTATACCTAATAACGTGTTGGCCACAAATGTGTTGTAGCAATGGTGAAGTGGGCGCAATTGATTGTCAACACCATTAAAAATCAAAATGGACCAAAATTAAAACAAATTTTATACCAGGCGGCCCAGTCACGGAACCTCGAAGGTCCACATGTGGCCCGCGGGCCGCAGGTTGAGTATAGCTGGTCTAGGGCTACTAATCAGAGCACCAGTCAGTGTTCAGTGTTTTGACTAAAGATTCAAGAATTGTGGCAAATCTAGAAATTAAATGTACCTAATCAGTAATCACAGTCTAGTCTAAGGTAATCAATCACAGCTTATCAATTTAGGTCAAAAATAAATATGAATAATCAAACACGTAAACAAGTTTATCTCAGATTTAACATAAGAACACAAGAGGGCAATGTCCTGGTAGTGTAACTTTTTGCGACTGAGGTGTAATCTAATTCTTGAACATGACATGTATTTCTTTACAAGCGCTCCACCCGGCCACGGCTCAGTAGTTGCGGTAAAATTAATTAAAAAAAAAAAAAATGAAATTGTATAGTCGATAAAGAAAGTGCTTTGCCTGTTACGATGAGAGTTCCTACTTCAGAAAATAATCAGTACGTCACAGGATTCGTGAGACAGTTGCTGCGCTGCCACTGCTGACTAGCGAGAAACGAGTAGAGCGCGAAATTAGCTCAACCTGTCGTAGCATGTATTTCTCAACATCTATTTGTACTTTTCCTGTGCGGGATATAACCGGGCAAATGACACTAAACCTTAGGTCAGAGCTTTCTTGGTTGATAATTGGCTTCATACCTCGCTCTTCTACGTTGAAGCTACGTTACGACTAAATAATGCTGTTCCGTAGCACCACCAACAGAAAAGTTAGAAAACGCCAAAGAACTGATTGTATCAACTTTATTTTTATCTCCTATTTTTGCTTTATCGAGATTTTCTATTTCACGTCTCAGTCGATATTAATAAATTAAAAAGTGGTTACAACAATTAGGAATATTTAACTGGAAAGTAAACTAGTAAAGGTCTTTGGTTACGCCTAGAATAAACCAAGAAATGCTTATTTAGATAATCACCATCAGATTCTGTTATCTACAGACATTTAAAGACAGATTAAACATTTCTCAGCTCATTACGCTGCCTTTGGTAACTACGTGTTAACTTAATTTAATGAACAAAGAATAAGTGAAAGTAAACATTTACACATTATCTACCTTAACATTAAAGCTCATCTCTCGTAAAACGTCTATACATCGCCTCGCTTCAGTGAACCAAGGCGATGCAGAGGCGATTAGGAGGTGACAACCTTAAGTACTCACCAAACACTGAACGTTTTAGCGTTAATATTCAACACTTATTACAATATATTTTTTTGTTTTATTAAATCGCTTAATAGTTTTTTTATTATCGTCAAAACATACCTAACCAACACGGGTTACATAGATTTCTACAGCTAGATTTAAACTGTCTATGCCTTTACAGAGTAGGTACAGAAGGTTTACAATAAGCAAGTACTCTAAATATTATCAATCATGTATATTTAGAAGGGCTTCTGTTCGAATTCTTTAAAGTTTTTATGATTTATTTTAGTCGAAATGTGTTGACGTGTCCAATTTCATGGTGATAGTAATTGTTTTTGACATGGAGGCAAGATATTAGTAAAACCTTGTTGGTGTTAATAATTTTTAATGACTGTACCATTATGAGGGTAGAAAACGAAGATCAGTTTCAAAGCTTTATCACATGATTGCAATTGTACCTATCAGTTTAATACAACAGTTTCCAAAATTTGTACTTACTTTCGTTTATTTCGGTAGGGTTCAAAAATTTGGAACACTGAGTAGTTAAGAAACTTAATTGTGTAGGTCACTAAGTGTAGGTTTTTCTTGGTTAACTATCTGTTAACACGGTCCAAATTTATGGCCTCCACCCATTTATGTGCTTTATCGATGCATCAAATAAGTAAATAAATTTTGGCTTGTGACATACATGTGATAACTGCTTTGTTGTAATGTTGAACCTCACTTTGACATTGCTCCTGTTCTTTCTCACTAACGAGTAGACTAAACTCTTCAAAACATAATACATCTGTTCAAATTTTAGTAATAGATTATATACCCAGTGGCGTACCTAGGGTTTAGCTTTAGACCATTCTGAGCTAGTCAGTGGTCAGGTGTTACCCAGGGTTTAACAATGCAGCCCAAGTATTGTGAGGACATGAGCGGTAACAACTTCTTTTATTGAATGGCTGCTTCAAGTGAAGTTAGGGCAAAATGCAAAAATTGTTTTATAAAAAGTGCGTCCTAAAGCAATATGTCGAATATTTTAGTTTCAACGCTCAGAAAGAAAAGAGAATAACACTACAGAGAAATAACTTGCGAACTATCAAAGTGACGTCGCATTATGAATTATGACAGTTTTTAAAATGGAAAATGTGTTTTACCTTTTTCACTTTAAGTGCATTTTTGAGCACTATAAGCATAATAATTGTTTTAGCTCCTTTCCTTTCCTACAATGATGATAATTTACGCCCTTATTACCTGACTGATATGATTAAAACTCTATACATAGATTAGATGTACTCATCCCCAATGAAGCTAAGCGACTTTCTCTTATCAAAAGCAGCTGAAACCGTACAATGTACTTGAGAGTACACCCGAACTATAGAATGACAACTTTATATTTTATTGCTAAAAAATTTTTACAACAGTGCAAGCTATGGAAGTGATAAAATAGCCGTCGACTCGCTTAACACCAAAGTCTTTGAAAAAAATAATACTTAACCACTTTTTATAAAATTAAGGTTGAGCTAGGATTTTAAACAGGAATCAACGTTGCTGGTTGTTAGTAATAATTTTCAAGTACATTATGATTTATGATGTATTTTGTGGTTGAGTCATTTTATGACGATCCCTGCGATACTTGCAATGATTGCTTTTGTAGAATAATGTCGATAATTAAATTCCTAGCTTAGGTAAGCTGAATAAGCCGACGGCGCTACAATGACAGTTATGATCATAATTCTGGAGAACGGTTTTGTACTTCATTTTAGATCTTTGCTAACCTGTCAACCTCAATGCATTTTGAGCTTTTCTTCACACAGTACTACGAAATAATATAGGTCCACTTGCATTTACGACCCTAGAGCTGCAATGTGACTAATAATGGAACTATAATACCGCAGTACGATCACGCTCTCTTCTTGTATTACATTGAGACACGAATATCAATTGCTAACTTTAATTATACAATTGCATCCTTCATGTTGGTCAATGCTTAGCGGGTATTGCAGAGCTCATTTCTGTTAATTAACACGTCCTTTGTCTACTGAGTCTGACAGAAATATAGACCCGACAAGAGTCGAGCTTACACCGGTATACTATTATATAATGATCAAGTACTTTCTACCATACTCTATCGTTTAGTTATAATAACATTAACACCAGAACGATGATACATAATTGCCTAATTTCAAAACACTACTGAGATAGCATTAATCCTAAAATATCATCTTTAAAAAAATACTATGTATTCGAATTAAGCGCTTAATATTTTATATGTATATTATAATACTGTATGCATCAGATCGTTATATTTTTTTTTTATTAAAATTAGTCAATGGATTTAATAAATGCCTTCATGACATGACAAAAGCGATAGCAGTGTTGCCAAATAAAATTTGTAATTT
This sequence comes from Archips xylosteana, assembly GCA_947563465.1. Lineage (NCBI taxonomy): Eukaryota > Metazoa > Arthropoda > Insecta > Lepidoptera > Tortricidae > Archips > Archips xylosteana. The sequence continues at coordinate 17,881,164 of OX387348.1, read as the reverse complement.
GCGATTAATTTTATCGAGTTTTCTGGTAAACTGATATGCCACTTGTATCTTTCTCCTGTTAGGTACTTTAGCCTTGTTGAATGTTATGTACATTACGGCATTAGTAAAAAAATAATCTTATGAAATGACAATGACGATCGTACATGATAAAACGGTCTCAAAGGACGCAATGAGACAATGTTGCGTGCAATGTTTTCACAGTAGACACAATTTTCGAAATATTGTATTCATTATTACAGAATGTACAACTGTATTAGGTTAACGCCCTAAAGCGTTTCAACTGCCGTATCTGGTGTGTTCCGAAAATCGAATACATAAAAATCTCGTGTTACGGTGTTTGCTATCGAACTCCTTCGAAACGGCTTGACCAATTCTTATTTTTTTTTATTTTTTTTTTTTCTTTATGTTAGAAAGGCCAGACAAACGAACTAGTGGGTCACCTGATGTTAAATGATCACCACTGTCCATAGACACCTGCAGCGCTTTACGCGATGCCAGTGCGTTGTCGGCCCTTAAGGAGAGGGAATAGGGGAAGGGGGAGAGGGAGGGGGAGAGGGAAGGGGTGAGGTATTGGGCCCCCGGCACTCTCACTGACCATACGAAACGCAAGCAGGATTACTGCTGCTTCACGCCGGATTTCTGTGAGAGGGTGGTACTGCCCCGGACGAGCCGGCCCATTCGTGATGCAGCGGCTACCTACAACATGGCTCTACCACTACAATCTTATTTTTTTTTGTCTACATTTGTTAGGTCTGAGGGTCGTAGGCTATTTTTCATATCCGTATTCTTCGCAGACGGAGTCGCGGGCGACCGCTAGTAGTCTTAATAAAATAATATTCCAGTCAGGTGGGTTCCAAGCTGAAGTGGGACTAGGCAGGCCACGCCAGCCGCATGGATCCAAATCGGTGGGCTAAAACAGCCACGGACTGGATACCACAAGATGGATGGCAGCGACGAGGCAAGCCCAGGAGGCGTTGGCAGGACGACCTAGACGCGTACCTTAGGGACTGGAAGGACACCGTTCAAAATCGAGATAAATGGCTAAAATAGGGGGACGTCTTTGCCCAGCAGTGGGGACACTTCTCCAGGCTAATTAATATATAATATAATATTGCAGTCAGCTAAAAATCCCAATGATGTACGCGTGGTGTAATTGGTCTTAAGTTCATGGGGATTATCTTTAGATTTTCGTAACACACTGGAGACGGCTGTTGAAAAGTTTCAGAGCCCCACCGATTTATCGATAACATCAAAAAATTACACTTAGGTACGTTTGAAATTTATCATATTCCAAATAAAAATTTTCGATGACAAGGATTCTACGTTATGTGACGCTCTTATTCCTATTAATTTCTTAATTTATCAAGATAAATATGGCATAAATCGTGGCATAAAGTAATATCGTACGTATTATTTTTTATCAAGCTTATAGACATGGCACGATTTCATTGCGGGAAAATAAATTACTTTAGAAATTAGGAAAATAATATCACAATTAGCAATTATTTATGAATCTGAGAAATTACCCTAATGTGCAATAAATACCTCGGAAACCAAAAGACAATGTAGAAAGGAAAGAATATTGTGAATATTTAGTGATGTCCGGAATCATGACTGAAGCTAATTAATAAAAAGCATTAACATTTTTAATAAAAGGGATTCATTTCACATTAGAACAGATTCTCTTCGTATATTATCACTAGCTGGGTTCATCTCTGTTGATAGGTATTCGCGTTAAGATATTTACACATATATGTATAGGGTATTTTACAATAGGTAAATAATAGGTTTATATTGTCGTACATACACATACCTACAAGCAGGTACTGTGAAGCGATACACGATTAATATTTCTGAGGTTCCTTTAAAATTATACTTAAACAAAATTATAGTTAATAAAAAAATAATGTCGTTAAAATATTCGAGAACATCGAAAAGACTTAAAAAAATCTAGGCTTAACTTAAACAACATAATGGACGTTTAAACGATTCTTGACATCACAGTAAGTAATAGCGACTTTACGATACCTAGAGAGCTCAAACAATTTATCTTCTGTGCATTTTTCAAGCTATCACGTAGGATAATAGTGAATAAATCTTTGCACATTAATATACAAAATTTTAATACTTAATTCTTGTATACAACTAAACCAGATTTTGTCAGACGTGTCGTGGATGGTCATAATCATAATACATCCGATAAATTGTAGTTTAGGAATACAATCATAAATGGTATTACATCGACATTCAGCCACGACCAACGACCACGACATGAATGTAAGGGAAGTAATATAACTCTCTAGATCTGAACATAGCATCCCATTTCAAGTAGCTAAATCAATGCAAGTTGTTAGCAAACCTTCTTCCATAAAATGTATTTCTCGAAACCTAATAAAGTTAATAGTTAATTTATAACTTTATTTGGTCTACTTCAAGGTTCAATTTAGTTGACGTATTGATTTGAGATACGTGAATGTAGTGACGAAATGGTGGTAAAACCAGTCAACTTACTTCACCATGTTACTATACAATTGATAACTTCAAATGTTTCAAAACATCTATGAGAGTATGGGATAGTAGTGTTACAAAGTAATTATTACTTACTGATGCGGTGTCAATACAAAATAAAGGATGTGAGATAATCGAAGCAACCCCTCCGCGAGATTAGTAGGTCGGAGCTGTGTAGTCCATGTTTCCTGAAAGCAAATAGCTTTGCGTTAAAAAAATAACTGTCAGTGTCAACAACAAACATCAACATATCGGCCTTTAACGTCCCACTGCCGGGCAGGCCTATTCTCAGAATGAGAGGGCTTGAGTCGTAGTTCCCACGTAGATTCGGAACTGTCAGTGTCATTTTGGAATATTTCTAACTGTCGTCGGCACCCTTGTTGACAGCGACGTTCCTGTAGCGACCTCGAACGCCATCTAGTCTTCAAATGGAGAAACCGCTACATTCTAGATCCTATAGTCGACCAAGAAATTCCTTTACCACCCAAGGTTCAATGCCAAATGCATGGCTTAAAACATCAAAGGCTATTTTCGCTTACATTTACTTAGAATTCTGGAAACTCAGAGGTGCGAGCCCGGGCGAGAACCCATGACCCTCTGCTTGAGAGGCTATAGGTCAAAATTAAAGCTTATTTGATATAGTGTACTCGTTGCTTAGCCTGAACTAACGCGGTTAGCGTTGGTTGGCGTTGCGGGTGGTGACTAGCAGCTTCTAAAAATCCCCCAAAAGGCGGTACCGGTGGTGGCAAATTATCTTGGTCTAGAGCCTTAGTTCCCAAACTTTTTCTCATAGACCACTTTCAAAATTTAGCTGGTTCCGGTGGACCCCTTGCAGCTACATTAGTTGTACCATATTCCCAAAACTCGACAAAATTGTGAAGATTGGATCTAAATCTAAATCCCGTCGAGTCTCCCGTGGACCCCTGGGGGTCCACCTGGACCACTTTGGGAAACAATGGTCTAGAGGTTACCTTGGTCGCGCTGCGAGAAAGGCGGCTCGCTGTAAGCCGGTTGTGGGTCCGGCGCGCCGGGGTAGGCCGGGAAGCCGCCGGGGCTGCCCACGGCACCTTCCACCTCGTAAGCTGGCGCGAACGCAGAATCCGCGCCGAGCCGAAAGCGCTGGAAGGCGAAGAATGCGCAGCCGACCTGAGAGAGAAAACGATTTTTTATTACTTTTAACGACCGCTTTAGCCTAGTTGGTACTGACCCTGCCTACGAAGCAAGAGGTCCTGGGTTCAAATCCCGGTAAGGGCATTTATTTGTGTGATGAGCACGAATATTTGTGCCTGAGTTATGGATGTTTTCTATGTATTTAAGTATTTATTTATCTATATAAGTATGTTCATCGTCGTCTAGTACCCATAGTACAAGCTTTGCTTAGTTTGGGACTAGGTCGATTTGTGTAAGATTGTCACCTAATATTTATTTATTTATTTATTACTAGTGTCTACCCGCTTCGCTTGCGTGAACTATTAAGTCTGGCAGTTCAAGGTCCTTGTGGTCGCAGTCGTGGCGATTGTGGTCTTCTTATCATTGTCATCATCATAATTATTTCAGCCGAAAGACGTCCACTGCTGAACATAGGCCTCCCCTAAGGCTCGCCAAACAGATCGGTGCTGCGCCATCCACATCCAACACGTCCCCGCAACCTTAACCAGGCCTACCGACACTGCGTTTTCTGATCCGTGGGCGCCACTTGAGGACCTTTGTATAAATGGAAAATTTTAAGCGGTTGAGCTTTCGGCACTTAACAAAGAAACATACAGTCAGTTCCGTGGGAATATTGGAAGAAAAATTGTGATGTGTTATTTCCGAGATCCCGCTATCTACATACCAAATTTCATCCAAATCTTAGTGCTGGTTCACACAGTGACATTAAAATCGTGCCAGTAGCATGATATTGCAGCGCTCGATCGATCATTTTCAACTCGGTAGCGCTGCTGACCAATCAACGATGTAATTCTACTGGCACCACTTTCCACAAGGCGTGTAAACCGATCCTTTGATAATTTTAACGTGGAAGAACAAAAAACACACGAACTTACGCATATATTCTATTGCAGATTTCGTGTTAGTATATTGTAGCGAACATTTCTCTCGCGGGTCTAACATTCGTGCAGGCTGCGCTCGTCGCTGAACGAATCGCCTTCTATTGTTTCAGCCATAACCACACACTTACCTTTTGTGCTGCTTAGTTACTTACCCAAGCGAAAATGGAGAAGAAGCAGAACGCGATGGCGCCCTGCATGTTGTTAGCGGTGCCCGGGGGCGTGGGCACGGTCTTGCCCCACGCGTTAGCGAGGTAGCAGAAGCCCACGAAGTAAAGGAAGGCCCAGAATGCTGGAATAACAGAAGACGGTTAAAGATAATGCGATCATTAGACGTCAAGTGTACTGAGAAATCAAGAGGCTAAACAAGAAAGACGTATCCAACGTGTTTTTTGACGTGACAACGTCTAATAAATCGATGAACGCCGGCTGCATACACGAAAAAACCAGCCAAGTGCGAGTCGGACTCGCGCACCGAGGGTTCCGTACAAATTTATATGTATCTATGAACATCCAGTCTTAGCAGACCCCTGCTTCTAAGCAAAATGTGCGCAGTGTGTGATCATTGTAGATTGGTTACTGATATAGACAGACAGACAAACTAGATCTCGTTCAAACCAATTTTCGGTGGAAGTTTACATGGTATGTACCTACATCATATATTTTTTTTAGTTTTATCATTCCCACACATTTTACCATTTCGGATGTGTCTTTCGTGCAAACTATTCAGTTTAGAAAAAAATGATAGAAAAAAATTTGAATTTGTAGTGGTAGAGCCATGTTGTAGCTAGCCGCTGCATCACGAATGGGCCGGCTCGTCCGGGGCAGTACCACCCTCTCACGGAACACCGGCGTGAAGCAGCTGTAATCCTGCTTGCGTTTCGTACGGTCAGTGAGAGTGCCGGGGGCCCAATACCTCACCCCTTCCCTCTCCCCCTTCCCCTATTCCCTCTCCTTTAGGGCCGACAACGCACTGGCATCGAGTAAAGCGCTGCGGGTGTCTATGGACAGTGGTGTTCATTTAACATCAGGTGACCCACTAGTTCGTTTGTCTGGCCTATCTAACATAAAAAAAAAAAAAAAAAGGGGATGAAAATTTCATTGATTTTGCCGTAGGATGTACAGTTTTCATGATATTTGACAAAACACCGGTTCTCATCCGATCACCGAGGTTAAGCAACGTCGGCCGCGGTCAGTACCGGGATGGGTGACCGCCTGGTTTCATTTTTGTTTTTTTTGAATGTTTTCATAATGTTATCACGTTAAACTATCGTCCGTAGACCGACTTTACAGACAACCGGTTTTTTCGTATAGAGCTATTTTGTACGCTTATTGTCTAAGACGGCACGGCACGAGAGCAGTCGCGTTTCGGTTGGAGTCTATTTCAACCCGAATGCTCTGAATTTTGTAATGAAACTGCAGATCACCCAACAGCGACCGCTTGAAGCTTTTGGCACTGACTGCTCTATGGAGGCCCTAGCGCGCGGGCTCTTGCTGTCGGGTTCACTATCTCTTTCTAAGGTCGCGGGTGAGCAAAGTAACTGGTTCCAGTTCTGTTTAATGCTTCATCACCCCAGCCTATATACGTCCCACTGCAGGGCTCAGACCTCCTCTCAGAATGAGAGGGCTTGGGCCGTACTTCCCACGCGGGCCCAGTGGGGATTTGGAACTTCACACACACACCATTGAATTTCTTCTCAGGTGTGTGCAGGTTTCCTCACGATGTTTTCCTTCACCGTAAAGCTGAATGCCGAAAAACTCAGAGGTGCGATGAGAGCGCGGATTTGAACACATCCCCCCCCTCCCTCCCCTCGGTGACCGCCCGTAGTATTTTCCAAGACCCCCCCCTCCCCCTTTAGTTTTCACGTAGTCTATATACATATATAAAAATCAATGCCACTTTTCGTTGTAATTTTATAACTCAAAAACGGGCTCACCTATCCGAACCAAATGTTTAGGCTTTGTTCAGACTATTTAGTAGATGGTTTATGTGAAGTTTGCACAAAATCGGTAGAGCGGTTATTCATTTATCACATTTTTTGTAACAAATGAATTCAATAAATGGCGGATCATTTTGTTAATGGGGATTTTGCTGTCAAATTGATGTTCCAATGAAATTTTTTTATATTTCACTTTATACGTAGCGAAGCACGTACCGGGCCGCTAGTAATTTATAAATGTGATTTTAAATCATTTTTTGCAAACAGAAGGCTAAAAAATAATAATTTGGCTCATATTTGTCTTTTATTAATATAGATTTGCGAGATTTGCCTAGACTAAAGACTAGAGTTTGTTGGCTACGTGATGAAAATGTAAACCCCCTCCCCCCCGCCCGTGACCAGGCGTGGTATTTTTGGTGACCCCCTCCACCCCTAAACAGGTCACGTAATATGGGTACGTTCCCTTATTGTATTGTATTGTTTCTGGTACGTATGAGTAGGTATATTCCATCTTTAAAAAAACGCGCTGCCATTACAGGCTTTTAAGGTTACTCGATATTTTTGATTGATGTCGAAAGATAACGGCCTATATGTTTACTGATCTCACTTCACGCATCAGTGTTTACTAGGACGATACAAAAGTATAGGAAGTATAACAGCTACGGGCTATTATTAGTTGCCGACTGTCTAAACTAATGTCAATTAAATTCTATAGTTTTAAAAACTAATAATAACTTAAGACGCATCGAGCGAATACACTATTTATTACTCTAATGCAGGGGTGGCCATGACCAACTATGTAGGTTAGGAACAAGATCTACTGTTTACTGACGAAACCCTGGGCGGTCTACCAATGACATAAACGCAGCAGTTGGTGGTTGTATACGTTGCGCAGTCGGTTCTAAGTATTTATACTTTTGCCTTGCCACGATCGACTGGACCAGGTAATAGCCGCGATCGACCGGTTATCCACCCTTGCACTCTAATGTATATATTTTTCTCTATTTTTTAGTAATAAATATCTATAAACATGTTCCATATTTTTTTTTCAAATGACCAAGCGATTGCGAACCGTCCCCCGTTTCATCTTGGGCAAAAATGCTTTCGTATGTCCGGCTATTCGTTTTCTACCGATTCCCGTGAAATTTTATGAGCAGGTTCGATATTTATATGGTTTTTCTATGTCAATTGAGTTTTGGGAAAATTTACAAATTAGCAAAGCAATGGTGGTTGAAAACGTACAAAATATCATACTTCCGCTATTTCGAAAAACTCGCGAGGTTCTCAGCTCACACATACACTAGTAAATAGGTATACCTCTACAATAGGCTCACGGAACGCTTTGAAAACATAAAAGTAATTATCTAATTACTAATTAGAAATATTATGACCAAATTGCTTGCCTAACCTATCTCTACGAGATCTTTATATAGCAGCTATATAGTTCCCTATCCCCACTATACCAATAAAACACTTTAAATGAGAATGTTGGCGTCGTAAACTTAGAGAACGAGAGTTAATAAAGTTCGCATAGGTATATACCTATCTTCATCGTTTTAGGTGCGTGGGTATGTCCCCGAGTTGCCGATAACATTTTTATGCCCACTGAAAGGGTATAATGGGGACACTGGCGCCCAAGATTCGACTTGACAGACGTTGGTATTTGTTTAAATTTTGATCCAATGTTTGGTCAAATTTAGCAAAAAGGATTCTGGATCTCCATGCGTTGTACGCTGTTCTTAGAGCGGTCAATTAACTTAAATATGCTTCATACGTCGCATAATAAAAGTACGGAATTTTGAACGATTAAATAACTTCGACATGTACAGATACTTCCCCATACTTCTTAAAAAGTTGGAGCTCATGGGTGTGAGAGGAATTGCTCTGGACTGGTTTGGTAGTTATCTTTTGGGTCGGACGCAACGTGTGAAGATTGGCCAAGATGTAAGTAATCCTATGGATGTCGTTTTTGGTGTCCCTCAGGGCAGCGTTCTCGGTCCAATATTATTTAATGTTTACATTAATGATATTGTCTCTGGCAAAATACCTAACGCTGATGTCATTTGTTATGCTGATGACACAGCGATTATTTTTCATGAAAGTGACTGGGCTGAAGTTGTTGAGTCCGCGGAGCGTGGTATGGGAGTGGTAGCTGACTGGTTAAGGGGTAACCTGCTGACACTCAATGTTATGAAATCCAAATTCCTTTGCTTCCATAAGTCATGGGCGTCTGCTCCGGGTTCATTATCCAGCATCAGAGTTCACAGCTGTGGCCGGAATGGCTTACATGTAACTTCTTGTCTTTGTCAGAAAATTGATAGGGCTCATATCATTAAGTACCTCGGCGTAGTAATTGATGATAGACTGGATTTTAGGGAGCACATAAAAGCTACAGCAAACCGGGTACGCAAACTAATATACGTTTTTAAAAACTTGCGCAATTCGGCTAGCAAGGCATTACTCAGAACGGTATACATTAGCATCGGTCAGTCTGTTCTAACTTATTGCATAACTGCGTGGGGGGGCGCATGTAAAACGTTCATGCTTTTGCTGGAGAGGGCGCAAAGGGCTGTCCTTAAGGTCATTCTTCGGAAACCCATTAGGTACCCAACTAAGAATGTGTACGGCGATATGGAGGTTCTTACTGTCCGTGGGATGTTTGTCCTGAGAGTGGTGTCAAGTGTCCATGGAGTGGTCATAGGGTCGTCTAATTACCATTCCATGTTACAAAAGCGCACGTATAAAGTCTTTGTGCCTCCAACAAACTCAGCTTTCGCTAAAAGGTTACCTAACTTCATTCATCCTTTTCTTTATAACAGAGCCAATTCTAGGATTCCTATTAAGAATCTATCCGTCAAGGACGCTAAGAAAAAAATCTCTGCATGGCTTCGCTCCCTCTCATATAACGATATAGAGGCCCTAATGAGAGTAACTAAATAATAAGAATAAAATAAAATAACAAGCACACACACTTATACTCATACACATACACTCACATATACAGACACACACACATACAGTCACACACACACACACACACACACACACACACACACACACACACACACAAACTCACACACACGCACATAACTACCGTATTTGTAATTTAAATCTTAGATATAGTATTTAATTTTTACTTAGATCCATTTGTTTCTTAGCCAAGGGATTCTTTTTAGATTTTCGCATCAATTATGTCAACTCGCATCGGAATTGGTTACCTACGAAACAGGCTGAGCCTAGTGTAGGGGCCAGTGCAACCAAAATTGTGAAATTGTTACGTATATTTATATCGCCTGGTTTCCAATGTGACAAATCTTATTATTGTTATTTCTGTTGTAATAGATATTTATGTACAATAAAGAAATTATGAATTATTATGAATTAGATACAGAACTAAGTATCAGGAATAGAAATATCACCTGAATTGAAAATGCGACCGCGCATATGGCTAAAAACAAACCATGGTCATATTGATCTTCCCAGATCAGTTTACTATTTATTGGATACACGGTGGTTTAAAAAGGAATAGGTACCTATTTTAATTGATGATGAGATACCGTAATCTTCTAAACCCTATGAAAACAATAAAAAAAACGTGTGCCCATGAGGCACGAAATGCCGACATCGATTGAGGAGTGAAATACGCACGATAACATTAATTTATTTCTCTTATTATTATATTAGTAATGTGGATGAATAATTTTGATCCTCCTTCTCAACTCAATGGCCGACTGGTAGATGTCTCTTAAATAGATAAGTTCCCCTTACATGTGTCTCAACGGTTAGCAATAGTGTAGTATTTTTGAGCCGAATTGCTCTAAAATTAGCTTAAAGCCGCTCCAACTTACTCAAGATATATCTGCCGCCATTACCTACCTACCTAGAGGAATAAAAAATAATCTTACCGGAGAATCCCAAGTCAGCGAGCACATAATGCTTCCGGGTCTTGACCGACGACATCTGTTCGAACAAGTACTCGCCGGCGATGAAGCCGACGGAAGCAATGAAAGCGATGACGGATATCCCCACGCCGTAGTTGCAGGCGTTTGTGTCGTCGTTGTACGCGCAATACTCCTTGCCGTCCTTGGTGTACCAGCCCTTGGCTGATATGCAGCCCATTACGATCACGCTGAACAGCTGGAGACGGAAGGGATTTTTAAAAAATCATTTTTTACAGTGAAACAGGATGTCTCCACGAGATGCTCAGACCAAATGAAATGTAAAGACCGCTTAAAACTACGCCTTGTCTTTTTGCAAGTTTTTATTTGGCTAGCAATGTTTGTATTGTATGTTTGTTAAGTTCATATCTAAGGTCAGTTCCAGGTGTCGGATTGATTTCAAATTTGGTAAATGTATGTTTAAGTTAGAAGACAACATTGGTACAGTCAATAAAAGGTAGTCAGCAAAAAAGCTTAATATTAACAATGAAAATGTAAGCTAAAACTTATGTGTGTTAAATACTCAATCATACAGAAATATAAGTGGGAGAAAGATTAAAAACATGGAAGCTCACAAACAGGTACATTTTAATTTGCATTTGCAGTACAATTTTCCAAGTTTTATTCATCAAAATTAAATCTTATAGTAATCAATCAATACTTTTACTTCACTTCAGATGGCCCTGACTTGGTCCATGGTGTAACATAATTTGGTACATGTATAGATTTCTGATGACAATGCATAAATCAAGTACCATTGACAAAGAATTGTATTAAAATTAAACTTCTCACGTAATTTGCATATTAAATTACTAATTAAAAGGGTAATTTGCTTTAAGCTGTTATTTCTCTGAAGCTAGATTTTTTTGAGGACAATTTATTTATTTATCATTGCTTGTATTATCATTTCTGAGCCACCATCTCATTCTAAAAACCAACATTCATAGATAATTTTTCAATAATTTGTGATTAATGAAAGGAGAATTCTATTCAGCTACAAGGAGATCCAATAAAACCAAGGAACAGTGTAATTGAGCCACAAGTTCAACAATTATCCAATATAATTCAATTGACCTCTTAGAGCTGCATAAATTCCTTATTGAACCCACTCAAAGGACTAAATTTATACAGAGATTGAAATTAATGTAACCTCACAAGTACTGATATTTTCTGCCAGACAATGCTACAGACTACAGACAGACTAAGTCAAATACATTTATCCAGTTGTGTGATTATGGAAATTATGTCAACAAAGTTTCAGTTTTCATTTAATTGAAATATTTATAATTCATAGTACATTCTGCAGTTCTCCTTACAATGGATTTGCACTTAATAGTATGCAAGTAAGGATTTATGAGGTTACATGTAGACTTTATGGATATTGAAGAAGTTTAAATACAAATTATATATCACTGAAATAATAAACCTTTAAAAGGCTTAATTAAGTACCTACCTATGTCATAGATCAATAGTTAAATAGCTGAAAATTATCTAAACTAACATTTTCCAAAGTGTATTATGCGCACAACAATTTTTTAATTTTTTACATTGTTGTGCAATTAGGGAATACAAAATTACACCTTTCAATTACCACATAATTTAAGTTAAAAGGCATTACCTTCGAAATACTATTCAAATTCATATTTTAGTGAGATGTATGAAGATATATATTTTTAACTATGAACTGCTGCAGCTGTGAAATGCTGCAACCCATTATTTTTTAGTGGCCCGGTGCCAGATTGTGACCCATCACAGGGGAAGTGCTGATCTACACTATTATACTCTAAAAGAAAATAACAGACTATAAAGATATTTATGAGTTCTACAATGCAACTACTCTACTATTGACTCTATACTGTTCTACATCAAGTTTCTGCCCCAGTTTGGAAAAGTTGTAGATCCTTTGATTGTGGTAATAATTGATCCCTGATTCTAGGTTGCGGGTGGTCTACACTTCTCTATGATATTTATGAGCTGTTTCACAGTGCATCTACTCTACTATAGATTCTACAGCTACTTCTACATTGTTTTTTTCTCTATACATTATCCTTCCAACAAAAACTGTTAAAACAGGATTTATCTCTAGGGTTAACTTATCTTGAAAATTAAAGACTGAGCTGATAGCTAAGTCTATTTTGATCAAAGTTATTGTAACTTGAAAGGTGGAGCAAGTGTGTTTTGGAGTAGAGACTCCGGCTAGGCAAAAGAAGTGTGGACAGGTTGCCTGCACAATGGTCCATTGAATTTAGGAAGATAGCAGGATGATAATGTGCTGAAGAAGATTGTAACTTGTTGTTCTGCCAGGGCTGGATTTAGGGGGCCAATGTGGGGTAGGGTTGCCAAACGTACTATAATATACAGTATTATACTATATTTTGACTCTGTGTACTATACTATATGTATACTGTTGAAGAAATATATAGTACGCAAAAATACTATATTTTGGTCACTCCTTACGCATGCGGTTTGGGTACGCCAGTTTAACTATAATAAAATTTAATGAATCAATTTTCACTCTTTTAAGTATTTTGTACTAATTTTTCAGAGCACTATATTTTTTGTACCTTGGGCTAGGAAATACTATAGGTACAATATGCTTAAGAAATAGTTGGCAACCCTAATGCCTGCTGCCTGCTGTACCTAGGTACTTTGGGAGATATTTTCAGGGAGCACCAAGATCAGATATTCTCAAATTCAACTGCTGGGAAAAAGAGGGTGCTACACTGCACTGCCTGCTATTGTGGTAGTAATTGTGGGAGGATGTATGACCAGAGCAATCAAAACTCAAATACTCGCCCATCTACATTAAATAAATGTTTACTAAACTTTAATCCATTAAGGCACAATGGTTACGGTTAAATGACAATAGCCATTATAATATTATTTGACCATGTAGTTTACTTATTCAATACCGATTCAAGGTCAGACATATGACTACAAACAATGTACTGGAAATGCATTCTGATATAAGTAGTTACTTTACTTATCATTATATTTATGTAGAGCAGCCCAATTTCTGTTCTGATAACTTTAGTAGGTGTACTTATGGATATTAAAATTACTAGTGCTATCTCGTTTGCAAACATGCTTTTAAAAAGTGACGAATTTATTCAAATGAGCGCAGTACAAGTTCCAGTTGAATATTTGTTTTAAGATCAACAGAAAATTTTGCGTCACAAATTCGCTGTAAAGATTATGTTGAGGACCTTACTGCTTGAAATAGTCATAATACACGGTTCATTTATTACAGTATGTAGATGAAAATGTAAATGTAACGTACCCAACAAACCGCCCTCACTATAACAGGGGGTCTTTGAATGAAGGCCTGAGGATCAAATGCACCTCCGGCCTTTCCACCTCCATACGCACCAGTCGTATCCATTTTCGCACTTTTTTCAACTTTCTGTACTCCTATCACCAAACCTAAACGTCCATTAAAAGATCAAAGACAATACGACCTCCGCAAACTCCGAAAACCAATTTGTATTATCGATCGCGCTCACAACATTCAGCAAACGTATGACATAAGGAAAATCTACAACATTTCTGTTCTCTCTGGCGCTCTTTTGTCTAGGTTTGGCATCGATCTGGTCCTCTGAACGCCCATTGGCTGACTTTTTAGCTGTCAAGTTAAGCAGCCAATCAGCGGTGGTAATTACAATTTTCAGGAAAAGAGTACGAAGTGTAAATTTACAATGTAATAGAAAACTTACAATTTTTCACTAGAAGAGCAAACGTTTTTTTTGTTATCTTTTACCGGTTTTTCAACTTACATTTTTTTTAAAGCTATTACAGTTTCACTGCTTTTGTAGTGATTTTTTATTTACCTGGTTTAAATAATCTACAATACTTGCCAGTACTGCAACTTTACCCCCTCTCTATTTTTTACCCGACTGTTAAGCTGAACTCAATGAGAGGTATATATACCTACCTACTTAGTCTGTTCTGCCAAATTTAATTTATTTTTGATGAATTATAAATATTATGTCTAATATCAATTGATGAAATGTTACGGTTACCTTCAATTTTAAAAGACTTCGTAGCCAACCTATTTGATTCTTGAATTTTTCTAACACTAACACCGTAAGAGCGGGAATTTAAAATTAATTTTTCCACTCTACGTATGTATACTACTACTATTACTACAATATATCTATGTGTATTTTATGAAGTGCAGTATTGTATGTATGGTTGTTTTTATATAACGCCTGTTTATATTATTAATTATTTTAACTACATTGCACCACCTTCTGAAATCTATTCCTTGCTTTCTTTCCATTTTAAAAGGGTGCCTGGAAAAGATTGCTTCGAAGCGATAAGACCGTCTATTGCCTACCTTATATTTTTTTCGTGTACCTAAGTACTTGTTTTTCTGTATAATAGCCCGAAACAGCTAAACTCGATCCACGTGAGTTATCCTTATTTTTTCACTATAAATTAAATAATCTAAATCTGAATCTGAATCTAAGTTTAGAAAACCGTATTTGATCAAAGATTTTTGATAGACGAAGCCTGATTCCAACAACAGGAATGTCTAGCTAGGTCATAAAGGTTGATCTTTGGGTCGAAATGAAGCTGCACGTAGAATATTACAAATATATTTATTCAAATAAGAGCTCAACTATAAATAAAGATGTAATAAGCTGTGTCATAGAACCTCGCGTCCATTTGCCGTCACTCGGTAATTTTGACTAGTTCCACCATACGGATAAACAATAAAATAAAAATGACAAAAAATAACTAAACTAAAGCTTACTTTTATAACTAAAACTAAAACGATAGTCAGAGATGTCAAATGTTAGGTAAAGTCGAAGAAACTGAATGAAGTATCAGGGTGAACCCTTTTCATTGTTAATGTCTCTGGTACGCGACTCAGTTTTCGTGAGTGTATATAGGTACATGTACATAGTAAGGACAGCAATCTCTGCGAATTCGGTTCTAGACTATATTCTCACCCACAGGCGTTTTAGTTTCCAGAATAAAAATAGCTTTAAACTCAAAATGTCTCACAACAAAAAACCTGGCCTAGCAATTTCTGCATCAAAAACATTGTAGAATTAGATAACCTATGACAATGTTATAGTAAAACATCGATTATTCGGAATATTTCGTGATCAGCATTCTCTTGCTTAATGTTTAAATCTTTGTACGTGTACTCAATTGGACCTTTTTTTATTTGCTTGAGATAATCGATTTTCTATTATAACTACATATAATCTGGATGGATTAGGCTTACAAAATACGTACTTTATCCATTCCAATAAGGGAAAGTAATTGAAATAAATACGAGCTATTAAAGATAGGATTTCAAAATGGGTACCGAAATGTACTAATCATCTCGGTCTTACATATTCTTTGTTGCTTTGATTTTACATTTATCACAATTAGCGGGACTGGAAGTTGAAATCAAGTATTTTACGCCATTTTAGAATCCTAGCATTAATGGTAGGTACAGGATTCAATCTAGCTCAAAAACAAGCTTTATAATGTGTGTCACGCGCACCATATTTGGCATTATGTCGCCTCAGGTCAAACATGTATATGAAATTTATTTATTTGTAGCAAAGACGATTAAATCAATATCAATGTCTAAACAAACAACATCACATCGTGTTCCTCCAAAAAAACCTGCTGTTGTTAGTTTTGTTAGATAGACCTTCGTGTGTTCATTTCATTATGGCATTTTGATCTTTGCTAAACTCAATCAATAACGCCATCTATGATCTCGATAAAGAATCTAAATAGTGATTCTATTGTGTTAAACAGAGATCTAAGTATCATACAAAATGAATGGTACCAAGACCTCTCGATATTGAAACTAGCTATAGACATTGTCAGTTTTTTTTATTCAATCGTGCTTGTTTCTAGTTAGGTTTCTTATTATGCGATCATTACAAACAAAACAAATGTGACGGCTGAAAAATGTTACACTTCTATATTATTCATAGGCAGGTATACAAAATTTCTAAATACGAGCTGTTATTAAAGAAGACTGAAATATAAATGTAGAAACACTGATGTCTATTACAGGTATTTACAGAGTTAAGCTTAATGCGTACGTCATATTGCGCTACGTTTAGTATGATAGTTATTTTGTTTTAATGTACACGGTGTTAGTATCACGAGTATCTAATAGGTAAGGCAGTGTTGAATAACTTTTTCACTAAGTACAATGATGCGAGAAAATGTTAGAAAAACCGGTAAACCGGTGGTTTCTGCACATCACTGTGGTTGTGGAAACTACCTCTCAAATACCTATTTATTTTATTGTATGGCCGCTAGATATCACGTTCTATGTGGACATGGGACAGTTACAAAGTACAAGAGATCTTTATTTTTTGGTTGCCTTAAATTTTACGCATGTATTCAAGAGCCAATGTTGCAAAAATATGAGGAAATTTTTATTTCTCCTTTTTTTAGCCGCAGAGCTTGACGCTGTCAAATAGCAAGCTGAAGTAGTGTTGCTAAAGCCACAGATTGTATAAAATTGGTTCGAAGTGTATAGCAAATGAGCATGTCCATGTATACAAAGGTTGTTAACATACAATAACTATGAGGTCTATAGCTAATTTATACGAATGTCTATGATACATTTTGTTATAATGATAACCCCTAATTTCACGCTAGTACTAGTGCTAATATTTTGTATAAACTCTAACTAGTCAATCCTACTTCATACCCAAGTACTCTACAATTTTATTGTACATGGAAATCTAACTACAAGATAATATTTGTATCTATTATGTTATCATAATTTAAGTAAAACAATATTTACAAAAATAGACACTTTCATCTGTTTTTGGATCCGTCTATACCTAATTATTAAATGAAACAAAACACATAATAATGTTTTTAAATGTTAAATAAGGAACTATCGTTAACTAATTTAAATATTTAAAATAGAACAATATAAACACACAGTTGTAACTCATTCATTGGAGAGGGCACTAAATTTATTCTTGTTATGTACAAAAAAAATATTTTCTGACTTTTGCCATAAGTAGATTTTGTTTTCAGTAATTTAACATTCAAACAAGCATGTTGATTTCAATGATTAATTGCGTTTACTCAATGTGAACTTAATTCAACAGGGTTCTTTACGCATAACAACAAAAATAATAAAATATATTTTTATATTCACTTATTGTTATGAGAAGTTATCAGAGTTTACTGGCGTAAATAGTTGGTTTGTTTAAATATATTTATTGGCAAGATATTATAGTGTTCTCAATGCAAGCAAGGATCCATTTTCAATGGCAGATATAATTGCTCTTCAATATTGCATGTTTAATATTTTATTATGTAAATTATTGTTCATTAATAGCTCTTCAATAGCATCGAGCGATCATAATTTATTTGATTTTAGCAGGTGACAATAATAGCAGAAATCTTTGGAATTTTATTATAAATCAATTAGATTTTTATCAAAATTCAATTCAATTTTAGTAATGCAGTTGCTTAGAATAAAGAATACCAGAAACCTAAGTACTTATAGAAGTTTAAACACCGAGCAGGACTTCAAAATATTGTAAATTTGTAAATTATAATAATTTTACCGGTTTCTAGGCGCATCCCTATTCTAGGCGTTAACTTTTACGAATCGGCGAGACCTTGACGTTTCTCTTCTTCCAACATGGCGTCAAGTTCGTCCGTAAGGTTGGCCAGCATGTTTCCTATGTCATTGAGAACGTCTACGGGCTCTGTGCTTTTTCCCTCGTCTTTTTCGGGCAGCGTGTGGGGAGTGGTGGGTTTGATGTCTGGGTTTCTTGGCGGGAGATTTGCCAGACCGATGGTAGTTCGTCCGTAGTCCACAGTGTGCGGCCGTCCCGTGATTTGGCCGCGGTTTTGTTTTATCGTGCCCGCGTTTTCGTTAGCGAAAGGAATGCTGTCCGATTCTGTGCTCGAACTCGACTGTAAAAAAAAAAAACAAAAATAAATATTTATATTTGAAGTAGGCACAATAAAATGACGACTGACGACGAGGCGATATGGTCCCAGACCTTAGCCTGTCCGAACGGACGAAACAGGAAAAAAAAAAAGTAGGCACTATGTTGGCATTACAAGCTTTGCTTAGTATGGGCACGCGGCGGACACGACGTACAAATACGCGTTCTTGAATCTACATAAGCACGACGACGTCTGTACACGCGTACGCCTACATACATCGCGCGCGCACTCTTCTGGATTCCGGCGGGGTCCGGCAATCTGCGCCTTGAGGGGTGGGGTAACTCGAATCGGTGCGGGGTGGAGCGTGTCCATTCTGTACGTTAGTACTATTATATATTCTGTGGTATGGGACTAGATCAATTGGTGTGAATTGTCCCGTGATATTTATTTATTTATTGTTGGGTTTAACTAACCAAGTGCGAGTGTGTAATTTCGAGCAACAGTATAGTACAGTATTGATTGGAAATGAAATCTAAGATGTATCATCGTAACGAAATTTTGGAAATAAACTAAGTTCTCCTAACGTCTCCTGTTCGAAGGATGAAATAGACACCGTGTACCTACCACACACGCCACCTAAGTAGGTAGGTATTTGCTTTGTTCACATAAGGACTATTCGGATTTATTTTTAAGTAGTATCCAGAGCAAATCGGTAGGTAAGATATTTAAATTGTCAATGCTCACCTTAAAACTAGCATCGGAGCCGGTCCTCAGTTTGTCCTCTTCATACCTCCGCGGGGGAGAGGACGGCGCTGGGGGCGGCGGAAGAAGCCCCGTGCTGTCCAGACTCACGCTAAGCGAGTCTGAACTGGGGTAGGCAGGCAAACTAAGTGGCAGGCTCTTCTCTGGATGGATCTCTACTGTGGTTTGCCCGAAGCGCGAGAAAGGTGCGTATTGGGAGGATTGGCGCTTCGGCGGATCGGGCGGAGGTTTTCTAGCGACGTGCGGACTCGCCCCGTAAGCCACGCGCTGCAGCCGCGCCGAGTACGCGATCTCGTCGTAAGTATAATCCGGAGATTTCTCTCTATAAGCCGGCGTAGCTTGGATCTTCGCTACGGGTCGAGGACGGACCAGTCCACGCGGGCGCGGCAGTGTGCCACCTCCCTCGTACGAGCTGTCATTGGTCGGAGTAATGTCGCCGTCATCGTACGATCGGCGCCATTGGCCGCCGCCATAGTAAAACCCAGCGTCAGGCGAAAACGTCGTATGGGACGACCGCTCTGAAGGATCCTCTAAACTTTCCAGAGATTTCCCGCGTGGGTGACGGATCTGTGGAGTTTTAATTTACAATTTAGGATTTCGAATGACATAGCCAATTCGATGATTTATGGTTTGCATGTATAAATATGACGACATATACATAGTTAAAATACTTATCAAAAACATTAAATTTGGATTAGATCTGTCGTATTTCTTTTGTTAATATTGCACATGCTATTAGTTAAGTATTAAATACATATTCTTGATTTTATCATTAATTATTAAATTTTTATTTTATTATAAATACAATTGAAATCAGTGTTAAAAACTCATGCTTTTTATTTGCTTATTAAAGTATGAATACCGAGCAAGCTATAAACTGATACTAGTATAGAATTTTAAATATACTAAATATGTACTAAAATTTCGTTACAATTGTTATTTATAAAAGTGTGAGTAATAAAACACAGAAAAACACACACATCGAAAACACAGCGTTCTCAATTACAGAAAATAATAACGGGTGCACGTAAAAGCCGGGTGCTGGATGCATCGAGAACAAACTGACAAGACTGTGCCATAGGAGGTTGACTCATACCTGGATAGGGACCATATCAGTGCCACATAGGGGCGTCGGTAGGGCGTCAAAGTTAATATCGGGGGGTTTATGGTAACTCCGCTCATGTGTCTGCCAAGTCTGGTAATGCAGCTCCCTCGGATATAAATCCTTTAGCCGATTATGTCCAAGGTGCAGTTTGGTGTTTGAAAGAAAAGAAAACAAAACATTCACATGCTGCTTCGGGCTGTGGTATGGTGGATGCAGCGGAATGGTGGGACTGGCCGGCAACAGCTCTGCGATTCGCTAATATTGAAACTAGAAACCGTTCTTTATTTAAATTGTTTTTATTCATCGCAGAGTCGTATTTCCAGCCAGCGACGACAATGGCGATGGACAAAGACTTCTAGAAGTCCAAGCGAAACGATAATGACAATTTTGGAACGCAACGGGAAAAGTAAAATTTTGATGTTTATTAAGAAAGTCCAAATTAGTTCAGTCCGTACTACAGACGTGTTTTCCCATCTGTCTCCAACATCTATAGGCTTAGCAAACCAAAGTTCCAGCTTTTGTGCTAGATATAGTATACATTGAGCTAAACAGCTAAAGCTTCGTTTCGCTCAAAATAAATAAAGTTCAATTATTTTGTTAAAATCAATAAATAACTGAAACTACATAAAACGCTTTGGTTAAAATAAGCGTAGTTAGTATAAAACTATTGGAAAAAGTAAGCATTAAAATATTATTTAAGTAAGTAGCTTCAAAATTCTGTTAAATTCTTGAAAAACGGCCAATTTCATGACGATAATGGATGAAATGAATATGACAATGTGAATTTAAAAAATAAAAATATTCATAAATTAAAAATCATTGATTTGAAGTGATGCTTTTTAAATATATTTCGAGCTAGTAAGATATAGAAAAGTCTAGAAACTCTATAATCACTCGTAAAAAGAATTATGAAAGCCGACGTATGATCTAGATCTATTTTGAAATTGAAATATTTACCACAAAACGTCTGCCATCATAAAAGTTAAGGAACTATTTAGAGTCTAGATCTAAAACATCACTACAAACACATTAAAAACATATGAGTTGTTTATGGTACTGACCTGGCCTGGCTGTAATCTGGTGAAGTCCAGGGACCCTTGGTTGCTGATGCTTCTTTTTCCCGCTCTAATGTCTTTCACTCTTTTGATAGCCAACACTATTTTCTTTTGGTGACCGAGACGGACTATGCCCATGTCTTCTAAATCCTGAAAACAAAAGCAATAATATTTTACGACATGTTTAAAAAGTGAAGAATTATAAATAAGATAGATAAAACAATTCAGTTGGGCGGTACTGCTAAACATTCATGGGGAATTGGGGATACACTATTTGAATTGACTTGGTGTTAGTCCACTTCTGCTTTTAACTTTAAAAACTAGTAGGTAATATTAGAAAAATTGCGAGTTATATATTGCCAGTGACGTTTATCTTTTAAGTATTTCCAGTTTAACTTGGGGCGCAATGACTGCACAATGTCCTAGCTAGATCAAAAAAGAGCAATAGCCATCTTGCATATGTAGGTAGACTGGTAGCAAAGTACTTTGAAACGTCTTTGGCTGCAGATCTTTGATTCGCAATCCCCATGTTATATCTCTCATTATAAGTGACTCTATATAACGAAAATAAGTTTACGTCTTTAAATAAAGCCTTATACTTAGTCTAAATACATGTTTATTCTTTCTCATTATCAATGTTTCTTGTTTATTTGTGCACTTGGTGCTTACTATATTTGGATTTCGAACTGGACCACCATTGTGGTCTAAGTATTTAAGCTCCCTGAGGCCTTATTTTTCTAACGCACTTGGAATTACAATCGTTTTCACCACTTCCTTCGGTCATACGGTATAGGATGAGGTTAGAGAGAGATGGTGAATGCGAAGCGCCCGCGCGTTAGACCATACGGCATCTGGTCTTTTTTTCGGATTTCTAACACCATTGTTCAGGATTGCTCACTTAATGGGCTCTGTAGTGTTAAACTTTTGAAGCTTTAACAACCATCTACTAGATAGATGGAATATACATTAGATAGATGGGTGTTCTTATTCTTACCTCCCACGCGAGTTGCGTGACATCGTGCACCGTGCGATAGCCTTGCGCCACCAGAGCTGGTCCATATTCTTCTAGTCGCAGCAACCGCAGCCACTCTTCAAGGGAACCCTGGAGTATAGAGAGCGATTGACGATCAGCGGAGAAACTTGAACATGTTACCCGTACTTACCTCATACGGAAAAAAGACCCATCTGAGATTATTTCCCGAAACCAAATTAAGAACGTATATATTTAGATGCGTCTTTTTACTGATTCCAAATACTTATGTATGTAACTTATTTTCGAATAAAATTCAGATGTTTTTTCGTCCGTATGACGGCAGGTTTCATTTTGTCAAAATTATAAAACTGCAAAGTATGTAAATATCTAACATTTTTATAATATAAGCCGTAGTATATTTCCATAGAGTGCAACGCATTCCAAAAGCTCCAGTTCAGGTAGAACTGCCTATAACTAAACAAAAATGGTTTGAAACTGAGCTCAAAGGATATTTCGTTAGAAAGAGACCCGACCCCCGATGGGCTAAGATATAGGTAACGCCACCAGAGTTGAGGCCACGCACACAACCACAACTCATGTAATGACAGCGGGATTTTGACGTTGTGTTGACGTTTAACGACAACACAACGTCAAAATCCCGCTGTCATTACATGAGATGTGGTTGTGTGCGTGGCCTCAACTCTGGCGGCGTTACCTATACTAAAGATTAGCATGGTATAAAAATGCGAGTACATACCGGTATGTAATCAGGAAGGTTATCTGGGACGTTTAAGTTAGCAAGCTCAGCCTTTAACCGCTTTCGATGATTCGGTTTCTTGATGCCCACAGCAGTCAGGTCTTCGGGCGTCATGCGAGTGACCGTCGGTAGATCGTAGCCAGCCTCTATAAAGAGTCTCGCGTACTCTTCCATTTGAAGGTCTGCGAGCCATGCGTGAATTATGTCAGGATCCTGGAAAATATGGAGATGTTGTCAGTACACCAAAGCAATGTATATAACTGACTGGCTGAGCCAGTGTCCAATTTACAACCGCAATGACACTTTTTTTGTTTAGCCTTTGTATTGTTCTTTTTGTAAAAATATTTATGTGTCTTGTGTTGTTGTAAATAAATGTATTTTCTTTCTTTCTTTCTTTCTTTTTATATGTTAACGACTAGGAAAAAATAAACATCGAAGGCAAAGGAAAGGTTGGATCGTTGTGTTTCATTTAACTAAAGTTACGATCCGGATAGTTGACCTCCTTAATTGAATAACTACATATACAGGGAACTGAAAAGTTGCCACGGAAGACTACCTTCCCCCCTGCTACAATAAAGCTAAAACTTCTGACAAATTTTGATATAATGTTAGAGTGTAGTGTAAAATAACAGACCCATAATTTTTTTAGCTGCCCAAACTCAACCTATTCGGAGAAATTGTCCTCCAAACGTACTGAAAAGTGAATAAACCTTCTAACTTCTATAGAAAAAAAAAAATTTCAACCAAATTGCAAATTATTACTGGTTTCATTATATGTTTGAGAACATGAAAAAACCGGCCAAGAGCGAGTCGGACTCGCGCACGAATGGTTCCGTACAATTACCTATAAAAATCACGTTTGTTGTATGGGAGCCAGGGCTTTATTTAACGTTATTTTTGCATAACGCTATTTTTCTTAACGTTATATTACGGAATAGCGTTTTTTAATAAATTTTTCATAACGTTATATTACCGAATAGCGTTTTTTAATAAAACGTTATTGTGTAGCGGTATTCATTATAACGTTATTAATAGATATATATCGATACTTCGGCAAGCGATATAATAACGTTAGCGATTATAACGTTATAGACCATCTCTTTCTTACACTCTATTTAACCCGCTCCTACGCTGCGGGCGCGGCGCGGCGCATGGAGCATGGAATAGTTTTGCCTAGCCGTCTGGCCCGCCTGCTTGATAGGAATACTTAGTGTACTCTGTGTACTTACCTACATAGTTAGTGTTTGTTATTGGTATAATCGGACTAATCGGATCGGATTGTCGTCCACTCGGTGTAAAACACATTATGGTAAGCAGATTATTTGTACTTTGAATTGATAAAAGTTCCTCCGAAACGGTAATGTTTAATAGTACATTGTTGTAGAGGCTGGAAAGTAAGCAATAGATGGACGAGTTTGTTGATGTACGAGTCCATCTATTGCACTTTTGGCCGAGACTAAACATTGTGCTTTTCACGACTAATGCGAGGAAATCATCATCATAATAATCCATCCCGTCCATCCCGTCCATCCGTCCATCCGTCCATCCGTCCATCTTTCCATCCGTCCATCACGTCCATCCCGTCCATCCAGTCCATCCCGTTCATTCCGTCCATCCCGTCCATCCGTCCATCTTTCCATCCGTCCATCCCGTCCATTCCGTCCATTCCGTCCATCCGTCCATCCCGTCCATTCCGTCCATTCCGTCCATCCGTCCATCCCGTCCATCCGTCCATCCGTCCATCCCGTCCATCCCGTCCATCTTGTCCATCCCGTCCATTCCATCCATCCCGTCCATCCCGTCCATCCCGTCCATTCCGTCCACCCCGTCCATCCCGTCCATCCGGTCTATCCAGTCCGTCCGTCCGTTCATCCGTCCATCCGTCCATCCGTCCATCCGTCCATCCAGTCCGTCCGTCCGTCCGTCCGTCCGTCCGTCCGTCCGTCCGTCCGTTCGTCCGTCCATCCATCCATCCATCCATCCATCACATGCAGCAGACGATTACTTTTGATTGGTCCAATAGTGTCCTTTCAGCACGCCAGGAATGAAATTCAGAAATTATCTTTCAAAAAGTCGTATCGTATTATGAAATACATATACTGATACGTCCTGTTTTCGATTAGTGTAACATTGTTGTCGTGTTTGCGCGCCATAAATGAGTCCGCTGTTAAATGTACATATATAGGCAGTTTTGAGCACTGGATTTAGGTTATCTATGGCCACATTTTCGAGCAGTTTCGTGAAAAATAATATGATATTTCACAACTATAGAGCTATATTTCCCAAAACTTAATTGAAATAATACGATATTATTGCATTTAAGATACTCAAAAAAACTGTTTACGGTTTTGTGCTAGTGCTGCATTCTGACGGGAGAAAATTTCAATCGCTATTGATTTTCCCTGTTGATGATAAAGTTTAATTACTTATTTCAACGCGCGTCATCTTATCAAATGCTGAACTTTCACTTACTGATCTGTCAAAATATGTAATGATTACGATTAGTACAATTAATTAGAAGAATTGGAAAGAATTCAACTATCACAGAACATGATTATAAAATCAGAATAGAAGGTCCAAGTTTTTATACATAAAAGTGCTGCGATAGTAAGAAGATTTTAAGCAGTCTGTAATTTTTCGGTACGAACCAGCAATATGTCTTCAATTATATAATTTTTTAAAGAATGCCTTTTATTGGACACAACAAATTTCAGAGACGAAAAAAGTCTTTCTACGCTTACTTGAGTCATTGGACTGGCTAAAACGACAGTAGCTAGTTTATGCAGCAATGGATAAACATGTCGTTTCTGTTTCCACCAATCTAATACATTGACATCTTGAGAGAAAAGAGGTTCATTAAAAAATCCATCAAAAGATTGGTTTTATAAGAAATATGGATAATATAAGAAATAGTTTTGACACTTGGCTCATGAGGCTAATCGTCCTAAATTCTTCACATTTTCTCGCATTTTTCTTCTTGGATAGTGTGATGAAAGTTGATTTTAACCAATCGATTGGTATTCGTCCCGAATTGTATATGCCATTAAATAAGTCTGTTAGAGCGTCCATATGTTCATCTTCAAAATCATATAATATATTAAAACAACAAATTTTAATTTTAACAATTAACAAGTCAGCAACTCCGTAGAGTAATCCTAATCATAATCAGTCTTTTATACCAAATGTTTTTTACCATACAGTCATATTAATTATGTTTTTAGTTGTTTTGAAAGTAATGTGTACAAAAAATTAAAACAAACTAATCAATAAGAACATGACTAAGCATCATTAGCTTTATGTAACAAATTACAAATACAAACATAACATCACCTCACCTCTCGTCTCGTAAGAATAGAATAGTATTTGAAAGAATACTTGTCTGATAAAATATTACTATTATTATAAAGTGCATTAAAATGTGAATAATTACATTACATTGCAATTTGTAGTCAATTTTATACCTGTAATAGTGTAATAAATAACATACAAATCATAAAATCACTAATACCGGGATCCCGGTATTAGACTTTTCAATACCGGTATTGAAAAATGGCGAAAAATTTCCGGGATTAGCCAATACCGGGATCCCGGTATTGGAAGCCCTAGTGACAACCTACTGCCATACGCCTGCCCGGTAGGCGCGCGCCGGCCGAACAACGCCACCAGAGTATAGTACCTATAGCAAATGTAAAGCTGGCAACGTTGCGCAATCCATGAATCCAGCGCCGTGTGCGTGTGCCCAACCCAAAGTATACTGAGCGGCAACAGCACGTATTATAACGTTATTTTATTACTATAACGCTATTTTCATAACGTTATGGTTTTCTTTCCGTTATGATATGATATAACGTTATGAAGGAATATAGAATTTGTTTGAACGAAATTTTAAACACAAACGATATATACCGGTATTATATCGTTTTTTTTCATAACGTTATAAAGCTCTGATGGGAGCCCCCCTTAAATATTTTTTTTATTTGAATTTAATGTTTTATTTTTATAGTCAATACATAATTAAATATTCTGTGTATATTTCAAGCATCTACCTGTTGCCGTTATCAATATCGAGCAAAAACGAGCAAAAAATCACGTTTGTTGTATGGGAACCCCCTTAAATATTTATTTAATTCCATTTTTTAGTATTTGTTGTTATAGCGGCAACCGAAATACATCATCTGTGAAAATTTCAACTCTCTAGCTATGACGGTTCCCGAGATACAGCCTGGTGACAGACGGACGGACAGCGGAGCCTCAGTAATAGGGTTTCCGTTTTTACCCTTTGGGTACGGAACCCTAAAAATAATGAGCTCGTGTTTTGTTATATCGGCTGGATAAGGGAAGCCAAGGATAGAAAGTTGTAGCGTTTGAAGGAGCCCTATGTTCAGCAATGGACGGACTTGACTATAGCTGTTGATTGATGTTTACCGGTAGTCCCTGAGCGATCATAGCTCGCACGCGGTCCGCGGTGTCACCGCAGTGGCATGCGGCATGGTGGTGGTGTGGCATGCGGCCTGACGCACGCCCGCTATCCAGCGAGGCTGATGAGTGCCGCGAACCTGAACCAGCTGAACCTGATGACGAGCCAGGGCTATCGCGGCCGGGACTCTGGAATATGACAAGTTTATACATAAATTGCAAGATTAATGCAAGAAGTAACAGACCATTGAATTTCGAAAACTGGCAAAATATCGTTCGATGATGAGCTGAAGCTAGTAGTAGGCTTTTTTCTGAAACTGACTCATTCTACAAGTAGAAGTGACTAAGTATTTTAAAGTAGAACTTAACAAGCTACTGCTATGGTCGACAGCAGAAAGGTTTGACTGGTGATCACGTAGCAGAATTCGAGGTAGACTGTCGATTTGCGAAGAGAGCATTTGACAGGGTTGGTTGGGAGAGCGAAATCTTTTGGCGCGCTTTCGACGCTTTACGTTTTGAAAACCGCCATCAAAATTTACTTTTCGCATCCTTGCTACTTGGTTTTGGTGCTTTACTTCTCGTCTGCCACTGACGTAGATCTGCGCCAGTCAGATTTCCATTGTGTTTTATTGTCTTTTGTTCCGGTAAACGACCACTTAAGCTGGATTTGCGCAGCTGCGGGCCGATAGTAACGGAGAGTTGTCAGTTCAGAAGCAAAGATGACGCTGAACTCTCACCTGCGTCATGTCGATCCCCTGGTCATCGCTGAGCGCGAGCTGGTGGTGGTAATACACCGCAGCCTTGTGAGTGAGCGGCTGCGAAGGCGGAGGGAACGTGAACGTGCCACCGCCCGCCGGGCTCTTGCCGAGGCTCCCACTGGCCCCACTGACGCCGGACACCCCTGACACTGTGCTGCCATAGTCCGAGTGGTCGTCTGGAATTTAAAAATAAAGTCTTTAGAAAGAGGCTAGAAAGACTCTTGTAAGGGGGTAATCTCTTGAAGTTTGACAGATTCGTACGTCGGAACTACTACTACTACCTATTGATTGTTTAGATTGTTCATTTTAGTAAATTATAAGTTAGTAGTTCGGATTATGTATTTTCCTGGTAATAAACCTAGTGTTTAATACTGTAATGGAGTTTTTAAGCCGAAAAAAAAATATCAAGGGACAATTATTAACAACACACTACTTAGTGCACAACGATGATAGATAAAGCAAAAAGAAAAGGTAACTTTTTGTGAACAATAAGAGAACTCTAGAATTAATTGCAACCACATTTTGTAAAGCTTTAGGACTGTTTCTAATTTGAAGACTCGAGGGGAGTTTTTTGGAGATTCCAACGACTGTCAACCCTGCGGGGTTTCAAATTATTCTCACCCTTAATTGCAGAAAGTGCGGTAGGAACTGAACAAGGGTTGTATTTTTACGTTTTGTGATTTAGCATTGTTCATATGCGTTCATTTTGCCTAGTTACAGGAAGTTCAGAGAAAATTTGTCGTTTATTGAAAAAATAAAGTTGCAATAACTAATCTAATAGGGTATCTTTGCTTTGAAAGATAGCGCTTAGATGTTTATGCGATTAAACCGTTTCAATGTGTTATTATAAGTGTTCGTTTACACGTTGCCGAAGCTCAATACTGTGGACGAAACAACAGCAATTTCCCTAAGCTATGACAAAATTTTAGCTAAAAGAAAAATCTTCAATTTTTTTTGACCAATTAAGTATCTTCGTTACAGACTAAGCTAGGAAAATGAATATACGGCTTTTAGACAAATGCGCGGTCGAATTTTTAGCTCGCGTCACATTTCTCTTTCTCCTATTATTAGTTACTTAGTAGTAGGTAGAGAGCGTACGCGGGAAGGTCTGGTGGTCGGCGGCCGGTTGGCCAGCCTAAGTACCGCTGGAAAGACGAAGTGGAAAAGGATCTGCGCGCTCTGCACGCACAAAACTGGGAGGAGAACGTAGAGAGCAGGGTGCGTTGGCGTCAGATCGTATTGGAGGCAAGATCCACTTCGGGTCGCTGAGTCAACAGAGTAAGTAAGTAAGGTAGAACTAGTTCTCACCTCTTGTGTGTGAAGGTGTATCCGGCGGCTGGGGGTACGGCTGTTCCTCACAAGACGCGTAGCCTTGGGAACCGAAGCTGGAACCGGAGTGGCGGTGCTGCGGCGTGCCGAACGCGTCCCCCGGCACGGCTGGCGGCGGCACGCGCTTGGCCGTCGCGGCCTTGCCGGCGCCGGCGCCGCCGCGCGACATTCCGCCAACTAAAAAAAATGGATTGATTCAGGGGTTGCTAATACGTTACGTATCAAATTTGAACAGATACAGTTTGAAAAGAATAACCTTTGGCCTCATCTGCACTTTTCATCTGGTGAGACAGAGGTTAATCACGGGTCAGTGTTATGTAAAATAATGGACCAAATACATAATGCTCTTTTGATACAATGAAATAGTCCACTTTACAGGTTTGTACACAATAACCCTAACCAGGTCTATACAAATACAACGTCGCGTTCATTTAAAATAATAAACCAGCTGTAGCTGGTTTTACTATAGAGAGGTAGGGCATGCTCCCGGTACTGGATTTCCATTCAAATACGGTACCGGAACCAGGATTTCCCGCTCTGTTCTCGCTATACTAACTCAGTATCGGGAGCATGCCCTATAGAGTGGTCTATGTACCACTAATTTTGAATGTTACCATAAGAATAAATAATAACAGAGTAGAAGGGAATCTCTTTTGACCGTGTCCAAAACGCCGCCATTTATATACCTACTTCCCCCCTCACGTCGTTACACCCCTCTGTCGTCCAGGCGTGTTGCTAGGGTTGCTTACTATTAATTATTACTTACGTCTAAAGATAATATCGCTAAAATATAAGTTTTTATTTACTTTGAAATCATTATTTTATTCTAGTTTTACAAAATATGAGAGATAATCATTAGGTACAGTAAAGGATTTTAATTGTTAGGCCACTTGCCACTGTTCGTATTTTAGCCGTGTACTTAATGCAAATCGGGTGAAGCCGCTTATACTCGTATTATGCTGCTTTGCATTACACGGCTAAACTACGAACAGTGGCAAGTGGCCTAACAATTAAAATCCTTGACTGTACGTACCTACATATTATAGGTAATTAAGAAGTTATTACAAGTGACATACCAAATGAAGCCATTTAAGATGATTTAGCATCGCTTTTGAATTGTTTATACACCTAAATACACCACAATAACTTGACGTCATTGTTATTTGTTTCCAATAAAACGAACGTGCAAACAGTTAACAGCCAAACGCGCGTGCAGCGACGCCGGCCGTGACACCCTGACAGAGTTCTCGATTAGCGAGTACTCTAATATCGTGACCTTGAGTCCGGCCTGAGCGGGAGTTTCCCTTCTACTATGTTCTTATTTATTCTTATGATGTTACTTAGACCTCTCTTTAACACAATAACGCCATCTATTAATATAACTTTTAAACTTTAGTATTTTGACACGTTCCATACTTTGCGGAGGTCCATATCAATGATCTACAACCTTTTATTAAGCTGCTACAACCTCTCATGATCTTCTTGTGGTAGAAGAAGAGCAATGTAAATAATTGAAATTTTAATAAAAAAATAATTCATTTTTATTTTGCCGTTGACTAATGTATAGTATAAATCTTCCCAGGTGAATTTTTCGCTTCGATCCATTACATTAAATTTGAACCTTAATACTATGACGATACCGTTTGTTTTGAAAGATAAGGGCTCGAAGCGAAAAGTTCACCTCTGGGAAGATTTATACTATACTGAAACAATTACTTTGCTCACCTGCGATCCGACTTTGCCTTTGACTTTGGTCGCGGGTGAGCAAAGTAATTGTTTCAGTTCCTTAATATGGACCTCCGCAAAGTAACGCCTGATTTAATAAATTATTGACTAACGAGCTGCTGCCCGCGACTCCGTCTGCGAAGAATTCGTTTATCGCTATCCCGCGGGAACTATGCAATTTTCCAAGATAAAAAGTATCCTATATGTTAATCCGGATTATAAACTATCTGTGTGTCAAATTTCATCAGAATCCGTCAAACCGTTTTAGCGTAACAAACATCCATCCATCCATCCATACTTACAAACTTTCGCGTTTATAATATTAGTAGGATGTTTTCATACATTGCTCGTTCGTTTGAAGTTAACGCTGTCGAAGAGGTGGGGTGGCTCATCTTTGCACAAAATGCCGATGAAAAGCTCTTACAGAGTTGCTCAGTCAAATTAAATCAAGCTTCTGCAAGTATTCCGGATTATTTTTATGACATCTTGTTTAATTAATCTGAGTACCTACCTATCATTAAATTTTAGTATTATGGGAACGTTTAATATGCGTTCAGTTTGCAGCTTAGTTGTAAAGTTTGAACCATATAGCACAAAAGTCCTTACGTGTTTTCGGTTTGGAAATAATTGATATTTAAATACCAAAAGCTTTTATAAACTCCTCTTTATATGTCGCCTTCGTTCATAAAATGAAGTCGTTAAAAATATTCACAAGTTTTCAAAAGCCAACCGGTTTAAAAATAACGTCGTAGTCGTGATCTAAAATAAAACGACAATTAAATTAAATTTTAATTCAGTGTGACCAGAGCATGCGTAACGGGAGTTATTTAATGCCGAGAGATGTTGCCAGGGTAGATTAGCTAACTAATTTAGAATAGGCATTAAATAAAAATACTGCAGCTTTATAATTTTGTTTTCTCTAATTTTTACCAGGTTCGTAACAAACTTTAAAGGTAAAGGTGAAAATTGACAAAAGCTGAAATAATTCCTTATTTGTGCTTTCTCTATCTTTATTCATCTATTTATTAAGAGGCTGACAACACCTAATTTTGTTGAAATTGATGTCATTTAAACAGTTTTTTAAGAAAAACTGTTTGTTCTAGCACATCAAAAAATTATATGTTAATAATTCATCATATTTCAAAGACCGTGGACGGACTCGATACATAATTGGACGAAATCGGCTCGATAGAAAATAATTGCAAAGATAGGTCTTAAAATCATCATTAAACGGTTCTATGTCTTTATTTTTTTGGCGTATGCGTCTGCAATTAAAAACATGAAGTGAACATATTCATACCTAAACCGCTAACGAGTCATATTTCACAAATAATCCACAGTTTTTTTTTAATTCAATATTTGCCCGATAAATTTCAATATACCCGGCTGCCCAGTCATAGCGGCATCTCGTTTACTCCGATACAAATAGACAGTGTGCGCCGACGTTGGTGTTGACAGCGTCTTAATAAAAAAATATAGCATTACAGTAACCAAAGCACTGTAAAACTTGAATAACAAAAGATGTACAACTAATTAGAGATTATTATTTCCGCTTCCCTATAACGACGGAGCTCCACACCTTCCGGCCATAAGTCGGAGCAAAGAAATATCTGCTGCTGGTCTTTGGAGTCAAATTTAGTCTTTTAAATGGATTAGATTCCTATATTCTTTAAGTGAGTTTAAGGACATAATTTTTTCTTGACATAATTTTAATATTGGTAATTATATACCAATTGACCTAGTCCCAAAGTAAGCTAAGTAAAGCTTGTGTTATGGGTACTAGGCAATTGATAAACATACTTATATAGATAGATACATACTTAAATACATATTAAACACCCAAGACCCGAGAACAAACATTCGTAATTTTTTTCATACAAATATCTGCCCCGACACGGGAATCGAACCCGGGACCTCAAGCTTCGTAGTCAGGTTCTCTAACCACTAGGCCATCTGGTCGTCTAAATTATGTTTTAATTAAATTTATTTTGTTATGACGATCCCTATTAGAAATACCATTTATTTGTAGTTATTTTTGTACTTTCATTGACATAATAAATTAATTATTTGTTTTTGACAACTCCCACTTGGGGACGAATATTTTGACATTTGCATTTTATTGATTGTTTTTTCATCTTTGGTTATTTTTATTATTATATTGTTATGTTTTGTTTTTTATAAATTTTTGACGATCTCAGCATAAATTCTTGTATACTGACTTTAATGTATTAGTACCTGGGCGACCGAGCTCTGCTCGGGCAGAAACTCGGTACCAAGCGTTTTCCCAGAGATAAGACCAAGCTAGATCAATTTTTCATCCCCGAAAACCCTCAAATACCAAATTTCATCGAAATCGTTGGAGCCGTTTCCGAGATCAAAACACCGGAGGGGTGGGGGGGGTGAGAGGGGGGGATGGGATGCGGGGGAGGGAGGGCAGGGTATTAAAGGGGGGATGAAAATTTAATTGATTTTGCCGTAGGATGCATCGTTTTCAAGATATTTGACAAAAACACCGGAGGGGGTAGGGGGGGGCGGGGGTGAGTCACGTTAAACTATCGTCCGTAAACCGACTTTACAGACAACCGGCTTTTCCTGTTCTGTGCTCCCAATAGGAAACGTGCACATAGACGGTGCTGCCAACTGGTGCCATAAGGGTGCCATCAATTTGAAAGATTTACCTTGATAAGTTTGTTTTACTGTCCGCATAGTGTCTCTTCTGTCGCATTAGTGCTGCCGCCTATAGTTACTGCACGTTCCCTATAATACTTTTTCTAACAAAAAAGTAACTTTTTCTCACAAAAAAGTAACTTTTTCTCACAAAAGAAGAAACTTGACGTTTTCTCATGAAAAATAAACTTAAAAAAAAAAACTAAAAATCTTGAAAAAAAACGTGGATTCGAACCGAGGTCGGCTGGATCCGCGACCACCCGATTTCTAATGTGCCATTATGATCTGCTCGAAGTCGGCGAAATTTAGCTTTATATTCCAATGCAAACAAAAATAGCCAGAAAACACGAGTAAAAGCGATTTTCTGAAAATGAAACATAGCTAGATCAGTTTTTTATCCCCGAAAACCCCCACATACCAAATTTCATCGAAATCGTTGGAGCCGTTTCCGAGATCCTGATTATATATATATATACAAGAATTGCTCGTTTAAAGGTATTAGATATAATGTAATTATTATGTCTGAGTGAATAAATAAACTAACTAACTAAACTATAACTGACTCCGAAAGGGCATATCCCTTTAATATCATATATTTACCTTTGCGTTGCCTCCATGCGCTCTATCACTTAAAAGCCTGTTCAGTTACAAAAATTATGCTTTATTACTACTACACCTAATAAATTTGATTGAAGCCACTGATAGCATACCTTCTTATCTTAATCTTGGTCCGGAACACAATCTTGGGCGTTCCCGATAATACGGCCGGGTTGCGTGTACTAATGAACTAAAATCACCATCCATCATGTTCGGCACCCGATCACCCGGACCCATCGCCCATCGATTGCTGACAAATTGCGTGTGCCGAATCGATAACGTTAACTAATAGCCACCCAAAATCGACAAAGACTATTTAAAAAAAAAACACGTTCCATTGCGCCTAAACAAAAGATTCGGTTACGGCTATTTTAAAATAAGAATGAGGTTCTTTGCTAAACTAAAGATTTTTGTTTTTAATACTTGTAGGTAAAGCAAGAGCAGCTTCGAGTTTATTTGCCAGGCGAAAATTGGAAAATAAAATCATTACAAAATTGTGTTTTGTTTTGTTGGTTGTTTACGCGCCGAAGATGAGTTGCCAGCGTAAAACTATTTACAGTTGCGTTCAATCCATTTACAGTTGGTATTTTATGACCGCGGCTCTTCTTTGTAAAAAAAGTTTATGTGTTCAATTACACGCACGCAATCATGATTCAATCATGCCGAATATTTAAGAGACCATTACGATATGATAATAAAATAAAGTTATACGCAAGCACGCAACAATGTCCGATTTAAAGGCAGATAATGAAACTATCTCACACATCCATATTATGGACGGTAGTTTACTTTGCGTTTATAAAATCAAATGGTTTTTTTTACTAATTCTGATTCAAGTAAACCATGGCACAATCTTCACATAGCGTGATGGTGACTTAACTACCAACCTAATGTATAAAACTAAGTATAAGCAGGTGTCCCAGGACGTTAAGTTCACACCTCGGGGTCATAATCTTTTAAGCACGCCCTACTTTCTTTTATCGCCTGCTTTTAAGGAGCCTTATTACTTGAGCGGATTATTATACCGTCTGATGGATGCTTTTGACATGGGCATTATAGGTTTTATGGGAGAAAATTAGGGGAAAATCGAAGAGGTTATGGCAGAGTTGCGAAATTCGATGACACTCTCAAGTTAGCTGATAAAATTCAGAGAATGATAATATAGGTACTTATCGTGGTCCCCCCCGAGGATTGCCCGCCTTGTCGTGGCGGGGGGGCTTAGTAACCGTGGATTGGTCATCCACGGTGAAGCTAAGAGGCAACCAGGGGCGGCCTGTTGGGGTCGCCGGCTGGCCCGAGGAGGGCGCTCCCAGCGGGCTGAACAAGTCCGCTGCGGACGTGCCTTGAGGTGGGACCGCAGAAGAAGAGGAGTGCCGGTATTACGGTGCGCCGTTCTCCCTATCTTCTGCGGCCGTGGAGGGATCGCAGGGGGAGAGGCGTGTTGGTATTACGGTGCGCCACTCTCCCTACCCCCTGCGAGCTGGCGGGGCCGTTCCGTCGAAACGGCACTGGTGGGGCCGCAGAGGAAGAGGCATGTCGGTATTGCGGTGCGCCGCTTGCCCTATCCTCTGCGGCCGAGAGGTGGTGTGGTGTGGTGTGGGGTAGCTCCGGGGGCCTCCTGGAGGAAAAGTATCCCGGGGCCTGAGTGCCCCGGGTGGCCCAAGGATTCCTTGGGTCTTTTCCTGGCCCCAGTGAGGCGAGCTTTCCGCGCTTCCATCAGATGGCATCGGGTGGTGGATCGGGGGGTCCGTCACCCGCCAAAGATGTTCCGGGGTTGTAAGGCGCTCCAGGTGTTCCCGTAGCCCCTACCTAAGCGGAGAGAGGGAACACCGTGGGGTTTTAGTCAGTAGGAGTCTGACATAACCCATCGTCCTCCCCCGAGGACGGTGGGTATCCATGAGGATTTCCCCACGAAAAAAAAAAAAAGGTACTTATCGTGGTATTTCGAAAAGGTTTAAGAATAAAAGAACACACTAGCATCTTACTTATTTTCTGTCAAATAAAGTTATTTGTAAGTTCCAACGAATATTGTTTTGTTGAGCAATAATTAAAGTGAGATGAAATTTATAAATTTGATAGCCTTAAGACGCATGTATTTGTATAGCTCGAGTATTAAGTATATCCGAATTCAAATGTTCCTTTGTTCTTAAACAAATCCAATGTAGGAAAACGACACTCTTTCTTGGAAATAGACAAATGAATGATGTCACCTTTTGTTTGGTATAACGTTTAGTTCAGTTTACACCTGTTATTTACTTAACAGTTTAACAGAGTTCGTTGGTTGCTAAAACGTTTTTAGCAACTTTAATAATGAAGTCAAGCGATGCAAGGCTAAAATAGCTAACTGAGCTAAAACTATGTTAGCTAAGGCCCTGGAAATTACAGTATATAGTAAAGTAAGTAGGATGCTATACCCACGTTAAAGACAAATGGAACTACACACAATAATATACATTTAACATAGTTTACGAGCTCTTTCGCACCAAGGAAGCAATCAACATTAAACTAAGATAAATATCTTTAATAAATGTGCATAAAACAACTGTGTTCCGCGAAAAACTACCAGTAGCTAAAATAAATACCGACTGGCCGCAACTCAACCGACTCTATTAGAGCAATGGTCGCTCGTGGTCTTGACACCAGTTGCTGCATTTAATATAATAACACCAATAAGGACTCGGTAAAACGGTAGCGTGTCTGCATCGCAATAAATATGTGCGTATCTGCTAATTAAAGACAATTAGAGCGCTATTACGGGTAGTATTACAAACTTGTCTTTCCTATAATCTTGGTCAAAATGCGTTCAAAATGAAGCTCTTGCAGTTACCAAGCAAGGTTTATATTTCGAAACATCGTTGTAATAGAAAATTATGTTAGAAAGGATAAACGCCATCTAGAGGCGTCGAGTTGAATCAATTAAGCCGGTATCGAGATCGAGATTGCGTGGGCTTAAAACCCAAGATGCCGAACATTGCCGCCATTTTAAAATATGCGGCGCCAGCCATAAACAAATGCGTGTTTATTTTAAGATCATGTATTCAAATTATGTGAGATTATTATGTTAGTATCACGATCATGTAGCTCGATATACGTGCGCGGAATATCAAAGGCTCTTTACAGTTATGCCTTGTTTATTGACGTAATAATGGTTTTAGTAAAGGGTTTCGTGAATCAAAGCCACCCAAGCGATTGTATTAACATTATTTACTATGAATTACGATAGTTGCGGGAGGTAATAATGTGGAATAATGAACGCAGCTGGACAGACTCTATTGTTTTGTTAACTTGCTGTGATTTGGGAATGTAAGATTGTTTCGTTAATGTGATTCACATTGACCTATTGATTACAGTAATTTAACTCCGAATTTACATCCACACCATAAAACGTGATATGATAAGTATGTATGTATGTATATACGTATGTAAACTCTTTATTGTACAAAAATAAGGAAAAAAAAAAGAAATACGTAACGTACGTACGTATTACGAAAATTAAAAATCAAAAAAGAGAGCTTAATTTGGTCACGAAGTCACGAACAATCTAAGCGACAATTAACCTTTAGATTTATTTATTTACTAAATACAAACAAAAGAAGTAAGTACATAAATACTTCTCTAAATACTTCTGCCATCTAGCAGTTTGTTGGCAGAAAGTGTAGAACTCTCATTAGAAGAAGAACCTGGGTTCTAGTCTGGTTTATCCCAAATAAAACCATTGTTACGTGAGTGATACGCGCGTAATACAATTACTCTTAAATAAATCCAAAATTTATCTAGCTTAGTTTTTCCCTGGTTGGGATTGGGACTCGCAGCATTTATTTACCGTTCCTGCTTCACAGACCTCAGAACCGCAACGCATTGCTTCAAAAAGCAAAATATTTCAATTCTCTGCAAGAATAACTGTTTGTCTGAAAGGCAATAGCTAAAGGGGCAATTAGCGACCTAGCCTGTGTAAACAATTATCCATTACATGGGATTATTTGTTGAACGAAAAAATATGTCGGCGAAACGGTTTGTGTGCGAAACGCGATGCAAGTGGGCGCTGAGAGTTCAACAATTCTATTTTCTTCTTTAACATTGACTACCTACCATCTTTCATTTTTTTAACACATTAAAAATATCGTATTGAAACAGGTTTAATGTTAAGTGGCAATTAGGAATCAAAAAGAGGCGTCGTCATTTTTAAATGGAAATGTTTTTTATGGATATTTTTCTTAAATAATACCAATATGTAGTGTATGCCTGTTTGATGATCGATGATCCATTCTTGCAGTCTTGGAATGCCTTGTATTTCACAGCAATAAGGTGTTTTATTACTAATATAATAATTAATAAAAATAAATTTAAATAAATTATAAGTAGCTATTGATACTTTTTCCGTCAAATAAATACGTTATAAAAACTGACCGACTGAAATAAGTACTCTACTTAATTTCTGATTATTTCATTCTTCGATCAACAATTGTTGATCGAAGATTTCATTGCTTCATCTCCGACTTAAAAAGCCATAAAAATGTTCATAATTAAGTAGTATCATTTGTAGGAATCATAAATATTAGTCTGCTTATTCTACTTGTGTTTTAACGACGCCCTTTGAGTATAAAAGTAAATTAATTTTAATTAACTACAAACATACATCCCACCATACAAGTTTTAATTGCTTCGAGCAACTTTCAACTGTGAAGTTAAATACTATTAGAGTAGCATTTAGTACTCTTTTAAAGTTACATATATCATACTTGGTTGGTACTAAAGTCTGGCAGTTCTCGACGTAAGATAATCACACGGGAACACTAAGCCCGTATAATTAACCAGAAGATTATCTAGAACTGCTTATTACAAGGTCAAGTCTTTATATGTATTATAAATAAATAAATTATACTAAGATCACGGGTTTCTAATCTTTAAAATACTGCTACTCTCCCTTTACAGGTTGTAAATATTTTGCAATACCCATACTACAGAAAATAGACGTAGCTCTACAGGGTTATTTGTAATTCACTAGTATCCTTTTAACCCTAAACTCCCACCACTTATAGAAATGTTTTTTGTTCTACGGCTTTTGTCATAACTTAATATTTTTGGTGTAATAACGTTTTGAAAATTTGAGATTTCCTCTTATTTTTACGATACTCTGTGTATTTGTATGGGAAAAAAGTGCTTCATTTTAAAAAGTCGTAAATCAAAAAACATTTGTTTGAGTGATAGGAATTCATGGTTAAGAGGATGTCAGTGAATTAAAAATAACCCTGTATATACGCTTACCCATCGTCTCGCTATCCCCCTGAGAACTCCTGTTGTAGATAATCACTGGCACAATGTAAAAACTTCACCCTGCAGAAGGGAACAATCAAGCAGTGCCGGTTTTATTCGGTGATACTTTCGACACATTAGTCCGTAGTAGCCATAAGTGAAAACAATGGCGTCCTATCACTGGCAACAATTAGCCGGTCATTGGGGGCACGGCTAATCGCTCCCAGCAGTTACTGTCTTGCGCAAGTCGGTAATGCATCCTACAGTGTAATGTACGAAAATATTTTGAGTGGGAACGAAGTCACTGGCCGGCGATAGACGGCCATTAGAAAAAAAAAAACTATGGTTTCGTAGCTGATAGTGACAGATAAGGCTATTTTGGCGCCAACTAACTAACTCATTCCGTTACTTGAACGCATCAAGTTCATGCATTTTGGGAACTTCGCCCAGTGCCTTGAACGCTGCTGTGAAAAAATCACTATGAACCCTCACGCGTTTAAAAAAGTAAAATAAACGTTTATATGGCTCAAGCATTGAACGGAATCTGGCACCTGTAGGAAGTTTGGAAAAAAAAGTTTGTAGTGAATGCTATAAACGAAAATATAAATGGGTTAGGTTAGAAGTGAAATGTTTGTAGTTTTTAATTTCAATCGTAAGTTATGTATGTAGGTAGGTGACGTGTCTTATTTAGATATTATTTACCGATGCTACTTATCTTCATAGTCTTTACTCATGTCGTCAATTTAAACACAATGTGGGTATCCCTTTCAATCCATCATGTGTCCAAGTCGTTAAACTTGGGCTTCCGCAATAAGGCAAGCTCATACATCCATACATACATAATACACACAAATAATCACGTCTCGTGGGGGAGATTGTGGCAATGGAGCAAAATAAAATGCAACCCCTATTGTTACACTTAGAAGGGTTTCTATTAACGTATTTACTGGGAGCCATGTAAAGGGTGAAATAGTTACAATTAGGTACCTAGGGTAAGTACAATACCTACCTATACCTATAGGTAACTATAAGTATTTAAGTTAAATATAATCCTTCTCTTAACATAACATACACGCCGATACCAACCATTTCCATTTCTGTGTTCCGTTTTATATGGAGTCGTTCAAATGGACTATAATGAAATTTGCAAAAAGTGAAGAATTCATTTATCGCTCAAAAGTAATTAAGTATCCTACATGTTATCCAGGTTACGAACTATCTGTGTGCCTCATCAGAATCCGTCAAACCGTTTTAGCGTGAAAGAGTAACACACATCCACACATCCATCCATACATCCATCCATCCATCCATACAAATTTTCATGTTTATAATATTATTCGGGTAAAAGTTATTTGTGAACATTATCTTCTATTTATATAAAAATCCTTATATAAACTCCTCCGAAACGGCTTGATCGATTTTTATCAATTTTTTTTCTCTATATTCGGTAGGTCTGAGAATAGGTCGTAGGCTATTTTTTATACCCCCATTATTCTTCGCGGACGGAGTTACGGGCAACAACTGTCTTAGTTTATAAAAACTTCGTGTCACGGTGTTTGTTATCGAACTCCTCCAAAACGGCTCGCCCGATTTTTATGAATCTTTTTTCTCTACATTCGG
This sequence comes from Archips xylosteana, assembly GCA_947563465.1. NCBI lineage: Eukaryota > Metazoa > Arthropoda > Insecta > Lepidoptera > Tortricidae > Archips > Archips xylosteana. The sequence goes on along the minus strand of OX387348.1, from coordinate 17,839,826 downwards.
TATGTCTGAAAATAGGTCGTAGGCTATTTTTTGTATACCTACCCCTACAAAATTATTTAGGCCTTTGTCACATAGTTAACCGGTTAAAACAGCACTTTTTTTTAAAATGTTATTAAAAAAATGGATCAAAATAAAAATGTTCGGGCTACTTACAGAAGCAGGTAGCCTCGTTGGGCAACCCACTCGTTGCTACCACCCATTGATCTATCCCACCTTGAAAGCATTCAAACAAATGTTCAAACACCACTACAAGGCGGGAAAACATACTAAAAGGGACATTGAATGAAATGATTTTAGAGATTTGAACTCACGATCACAGAGCACAGAACGATAGTCAAGTTCGTAGCTGATACAACCGAGCCAAACGGTAGCGTAAGCATCGTTACGAAAATACGTATCGGTTTACTAGAGAGGTTCTGTTGTGATTGATTAGTAAAAGCACAGCACATAATAAGTATAGTGATGATATATTTTATGTCCCATTTACACCATTCCATTAGCATGAAATAGGGGTTATAAAATGATAATTGATAAGATAACAATAAAATTTTTATGAGCTGTCTAATCACGCATCTCCCATAGATTTTGTAATGACATTGTTAGTTAATACGTCACTTCTATGCCAATTCAATTGACTTACCTACTCTTTATTTGATTTAAAGCAGCTAAAAAGTTCATTTTGCAATTTTTGCAGTTACTTGAAAATTAATATGGTTTTCAAAATAAAGCGTTTTTTACTAATCGTGCCTTAGAACTATTGTTTTATGGATTATGGAGTCATCGTGTCTCTTGTGTTAGATATTGTTAAAATATTATTTGAGTAGCAAGTTCTTGTTCGTAAAAATATTGATTCGAGTTAATCTGATTGTATTTCTGAACGTGTGACAGATGTCACAGCGGTAGCAGTTTTTAAAAAAAGAGTTGATTGTCAATAGAGAGGTTTTGGCGCGTCAATGAAAAAGTGTGTTAGCAAGTGAAAAGTTCAATAAATTAACTAATAACGGATTTGGAGACTTTAATTGTAGATTAGTTCTTTTACTTGCGGGATCGTGTTACCAACGAGTAATAAGAGGTTTATCGACTACCGCAGTGTCATGCTCCTGAATCGACCACTAACAACTTAATGTTCAACAAAATGAAAGGAAAAGTTTTTGTAATAAAAAAGTATGTATCATTTCTCACAGATCGTCGTTGATTTCCTGTCACACGAAAACTAACACGTAACATCATTTATTCAATAAATCTCATTAAAAATCGCCACCTTCCTTCCTCGAAAGTTACGCGTAATGTCACGGGCCGCTATCTCGGCATCGCGATAACCGTGAGACCTAAACCGAGGAAGTGAACAAAATTTAATTTTGCACGGACAGTTGCGTCCGCTGGACCAGACTTCAGAACCACTTTCCCTGTCCCCGGTGACCATAAGAGGGTTTGAGAATAACCGCTTTTACTAAAACGTAGTGCTTTGTGAATTTTTGATGGCTCTCTCCCGGATTGTTTTGACGCATATGCCAAATATATATTTTTTCTCAAACATGCTATGAAATATTGACGTTATGTTCCTTATAATACGCCACGAAGTGTCACGATGCAGGCGCGGCGTGGTGTGCGGCTAGAAGAGAGGTCAGTAATGGAATTTCATACAACATTGCTGGCCTTGGCCAGCAAAGTGATCGTCTATTGTTTCACGTGACACAGCACTATGACGTTTATTAGGTCTATGGCATCTTATCCATTTCAAAAAAAAAACTATAAGCAATATTTGCGTTTTGGTTCATTATGACATTCTGCCACTACGCTTATTTAAGGTAAGGTAAGATGGTGATGGTGATGGTGATGGCAATGGCAATGGTGAACTGCCTAGAGAAATATTTCACCGTCAACAACACCAAAATTATCATTATCATCATCATCGTCATCGTCATCATCATCATCACCATCATCATCATTATCATCATCATCGTCATTGTCATCATAATCATTACCATCACTATCATCATCATTATCATCATCATCGTCATTGTCATCATCATCATCACCATCATCATCATCACCCACCATCACCATCATCATCATCACCATCATCATCATCATCAACATCATCATCATCATTATCATCATCATCGTCATTGTGATCATCATCATCATCATCACCATCACCACCATCATCATCATCATCATCATCACCCACCATCACCATCATCATCATCATCATCACCATCATCAACAGCATCATCATTATTATCATCATCATCGTCATTGTCATCATCATCATCATCATCGTCACCATCACCACCATCATCGTCATCGTCCGTCATCGTCATCATCATCATCACCATCATCATCATCGTCATCATGATCATCATCATCATTATAGGCATCATAGCATTTATTTAGCCATTAAAAAAAACTATAAGCAAAATTTGCGTTTTGGTTCATTAAGACATTCTGCCACTACGCTTATTTAAGGTAAGGTAAGATGATGATGGTGGTGGTGATGAAGATGATGATGGTGATGATGATGGTGATGGTGGTGGTGATGCTGATGGTGATGATGATGGTGATGGTGGGTGATGATGATGATAGTGATTGTGGGTGATGATAATGATGATGATGAAGATGATGGTGGTGGTGATGGTGATGATGACGACGACGGCGACGATGATGATGATGGTGATGGTGGGTGATGATGATGATGATGATGGTGGTGATGATGATGATGATGATGATGATGCATGTTTGAGAAAAACTCTATACAAGCCTTGGCCACGAACAGGGATTGCCGGCCTCGTATCTCTAGATGGCCTCGTTAACACTCGGCCATCTATAACAACTCGGCCGGCAATCCCCTATTTCGCGGCCGCTGCAGTAATGTACTATTATGCAATGCTTTTTATGTATACGCAACCATTTGGTTCATTTCCCTCGAATTTGAATTCAGAACAAAATATTTTTTTTTATGTACATAAGTATCATTTTAAGTTATCATTAGGGTAAGTCCCGGGGTCGTTGTCAAGTAAATGTGTCTTTGTCTTTGTACATAAAAGTGTTTACATGCGAATTTGTTACATAATATACACACAAACCCAGATGAAGCAGGTATAGAGAGCGTGAATCTAAAAATAGTGAAAATGTTCGTTGCAGAAAATTACACATCGACATTTATTGAGACCATGTAAACCTTCGAAAAAAAAACATAATTTTTGGCTTCACTCCATAAGCGCTGTCATTGCAAATGCCACAGGGATCATAGTAAAATTTTAACCATACTATAATTGCTGTATACTTCAAGAATCTGGAGTGGCGGCGGCGGATCCTAAGTGGGTATAATAATACCTATATTAATGTCACGAACAGATATTTTTATACGTTTATGACCTTCCTTTGTCTGCCTAAAGGTAAACACCTATTATTTTCCTATTGAAATGTTTCTCAGAATCCGAAAGCAGCAGAAAGGTTACAATTACAAAGATCAAATAATATCGGAACATTACTAGTCAAAAGCACCCACCTAACATCGCTAAGTATAATCTTTCATTAGTGAAACACAAATCAGTTTACCGTCCTAATTTAAACTTGTGGTCTTAACTCAACGGTGTAAGACCTACATTTCAACGCTCTTTCAGAAATTACAGTCATTATCGGTCCTGTAACAAGATTATTTTCGAAGAAGCGAAGTCCTTCGTTTCATCTCTAATTGCTTCTGAGAAATGAAATAAGTAAATGTTATTAAATTTCGAGATCTCGATGCTGCGGCTGTAATATAAATTTACGGTCGATATCGAAATACGTTCGAAACTCACTCAAAACTGCACTCTGTTTCATTCAAAAGTTAAATTTCAAGCTCGCAAACAGCTCGAGTTAAAAGTAGCCTTAGCAGTCAAAATTTGTAATTATTAATTAATTAACCGTAAACGAGATAATAACTTTTTGCTGTTGCGTAAATAAAGTAAAATTATCGGTAAAATGTCGATTTTGTTTACCCCTCTTAACTAATGAGCGGGAAAAATTAAAAAGCCAATGTTTTTTTTTAATTTATTTTTAGGCTGGGCTGTTAATGACGTGTTATGTTGTTTCGAGCAGTATTTAGGTCACTCTTGACAATAATCCTGACGTTTGTTTGTAATTAGAAAGAGTGTTTAATGGATTACGAGTCACGAAATGAGTAGGCTCTATGCGTTGTGTGAACTTAAACCGATGTGTTTATTATTATGATATACCACGGTATAGGCATACCTACCATAGTTATAAATAAATAAATACATAAATTGTGAGACATTTACAGCTTTGAACACAATCGTATGACAACGCCTACAGGTACAGGGTAGAAAAAGCGAACGCCAAATGGAGGGTAGTACCTTAAATATCAGAAATAGCACATTATATGTAAAGGAGACTTTCCTTTATTTTAAACAACTTGTCTCAGTCGGAACTCGAACCCAGTCAACTGCGACAAAAAATAACGCGCTGTATATAAACAACAATCAAATTATACCAAGGATAATATACACTGGATTGGCAGTCGCCATAGTACGGATCGGCCGCGGTTTTTGTAGTTCGATTATTAAATCTAGATGACGCTGAAATATAGCCAGAGGCTTTGAAGGAAAAACAATAAGACTACAGATGTTTCATATTACTACAAATGTATTATTTTTCAAAAATATTGCATAATACATTTGCAGTGATATGAAATATCTGTAGTCTTATTGTTTTGCCTTCAAAGCCTCTGGCTATATTTCAGCGTCATCTAGATTTAATAATCGAACTACAAAAACCGCGGCCGATCCGTACTATGGCGACTGCCAATCCACTCTATATCATCCTTGATTATACATAATGGAGACTTACTTTTATTTTTGTTTTTTTTTTAAAATAAATTAAAGTCTCCTTTACATAGAATGTGCTATTTCCAATATTGAAGGTAGTTGTTCTCCATGTGGCGTTCGTTTTTTCATCCTGTATAGGGGAGGCGCCATCTGTCTATATTTTAAAGGCAGACGAGTAGTCACAGCAAGCGGAATTTCAGCACAAACGAGGCATATGTTTTTATAATACCACTGACCCTGTAATAATTCTCTTAATTAAAAGCGCAGCACGTACAACTGTTAACAACATTGCAAATTACCGGTAGATGGCAGCACGGTTTTGTTACTCATTTAATTTGGCGGGAACATAATGAATAAGGCCATTTACCAAATTGCTAATTACTTGGTCGTTTAATGAGGCCGGGTGGGCTGTTGTAATTACGTTTTTAATTTTTTACGCACATCGCGTGATGTTTAAGGCATTTTTAGGTTACAATGGTCCTTTCGTTTCGGGCTTTTGAGCGAGACTTTGAGTGAAGATTTATTCAGGTCCAACAGTTTAGGTTTCCCTTGTTAGGTACATCCCTATCTAAATAATTCTAACCTATGTTATGTATAACTTTTCCGTTGGAAACGTTCTTTAACTACTACATACACTACTACTACCGCTTCAGTCACGAGCTTTAATTTGGGAGTCCAGTCATATTGTATAGGAATTCAAAGGATATTTATTTGAAATGGTCCCAAATTAAAGCACGCGACCGTACTACAAGTACTAGTGTGAGTATTTATAATAAGCTACCTGAGTCTCAAAGTGTCAAGTTCGCAAACCATTAAAGACAGCAGCTGGTAATTGTATTACAACTACTACTTAAACGTTACCAAACCCTTGTGACTGCTTATCAGTTGTATAATATTGTCCATCTTACCTGAAAATAAAAAATATAAATTAGTATTGTTGGGAAATATGCGAGCACCAGGGGGGGCACGCTTACATATATCATCACTTTTCATGCGACTACAGCGATCTCTGGTGTTTGCCGAAGAACTAAAGTAGCGGCCATCTTGGTTCACTTGTCAAACTTGTCAGTTGTCATTCATCGGCCATGGCCATGGCGTACCAAATTGTACGGTCAAGGACTTTAATTGATAGGCCACTTGCCAATGTTCGTATTTTAGCCCTATAATGCAAATCGGGTTTAGCCGCTTATACTTCGTATGTGCTGATTTGAATTAGACGGCTAAAATACGAATAGTGGCAGTTAGCCTATCAATTAAAATACTTGACTATACATTGCTATAGGTACGCGTATCTATAGCTGTACATCACTGCCAACATATACATATAGATAGGTATACTTCTATAGAAACGTCACATTAGTTCTTGAGCAGCCGTAGGGCGGCAGCACCTTCCATACATGCATATTTGACCATAGAGTTGCCACTCTTGTTCATATAATATTACAATACTCTTTGGCGAGCACTGACGGGCAGGGATATTTTAAATTGCTGCACAGAACATTTTCTTTCTGGCAACACATACTATAATTCTGGCAACATACACTTTTCATGATATAAGTGAGTACACGAAAGCTGCCTGTTAGTGCCTGGCGGCAAATCTTTCGGTCTAAGTACTCTAAGTTTTTTTGCTTGTTCTTATTCAAATTTATTGGCCATATCAAGTTTTAATTAATTTGTAGGTAATAAAGCCTAATATCTTTGTGGCCCATCGTAAAAATACCGGTTTTTCGGTGTGATTGTGCTAGAGTGTATATAACTCACAATTAACATTTTTATATGCTGTGCTTACGGATAAATATTTATGATACTCATTAATGTCATGTACAAAAATTTATGTATTTGTTTTATCTCATTTTACGGTTAATAAATTTCGCTACGCTTATGTAGACCAATCATTAATTAAGTTAATAGATTTTTGTTTATGTTGCGGTTGCAAATATAGGTACTTGTATAAAATAAATAGCTTTAGTATCTGCCAAAGGCTGCGTATTCGCCGGAATCAATAGGAATAACAATAATTCCATTTCCTAGTCTCAGTTTCCTAAGCGCAGTTTTCTTATTGGTAGTAGGTACCGTCTTTATCATAAGTGAACACATATTTCTGTTGTCACCGTCTTTCACTCTTCTTACATCCCAACGGGGCCCCAAATACGTTGATAAATGTCAACAAGCCTAGAATGTCACAAAACTCTGCATATTGGTGAATTTTCCTCGCAAAAAGAATTTAATACACAATGATTTTCAAAGCTCTAAGGAAAGTTTTAATTAAGAATATCTTTATTTCAATTGTGCGTCGGAAATTTGAACTCTGTTACTAATTCATCATCATCATCATTTCAGCCGAAAGACGTCCACTGCTGAACATAGGCCTCCCCCAAGGCTCGCCAAACAGATCGGCCCTGCGCCATCCGCATCCAATGCGTTCCCGCTACCTTCACCAGGTCGTCGCTCCATCTTGTTGGAGGCCTACCTACACTGCGTCTTCCGGTCCGCGGACGCCACTCGAGAACCTTTCGGCCCCATCGGCCGTCAGTTCTACGGGCGATGTGCCCTGCCCACTGCCACTTAAGTCTAGCGATGTTACTAATTACGTTCCTTTATCATTATTGCTCTTATCTATCAAGTGTAGTAGGGAAGCGTTTTATGAAGTGGATAGTATAGTTAGAAACCTTTTTAATTTCTGATTTAAACTAGCATAAGTAATTAGTTTTATCAAAAGTCACTCCTCTTAAACAATGAAGGTATGATAGCGATATGATTAAATGTGTTCTTGAATAACGGATAAACAAATGAATTATGATAAATAAGAGTAATATAATAAGCGAAGAACATGCGTGACGCCGATCAGATCGAGATCGTGACTAGGCAGTGGGTCAAGACGACGCATTAATCGTAATGGCTGCAGTAGGCATAGGGATGTCACGATTAAAAATTACGACTAAGTATTAATCAAGTAAATGGAATATTAGAAGTTGAAGTAAGACGAATTACCCACAATAGTCAGAAATGTCTATGGATAAAATGTGTAAAGATCTAGGACGTTTCCTTATGGTACACCTTCCGTTAATTCAAAATTGTTTGAATAAAATGGAACACCCACAGAATCGTTTAAAATTAATTCGAAGTATGTTGGATATTTTACTACCTACCCACGTGGGTTAACTATATTTGTCGAATGACCTTTCAAATGTTGATAAATATATTTTAAGTACTTATTTATGTTCATTTGTTTCAAGGGCGATGCGACATGAATATATCCGAGCAGATGTTATGAAATACCTTCCTTTTGTTTTGATTATGTATAGGAAGCAATATAATATTACATTGAAGGCGAAATCCAACCAAAAATGCAATATAACTTTATGCTCGTAATAGTCATGCATTTACTATCCATTTAGTATCCATTTATCCATTTAAATATCAATTTTTCTTTTTATCGCCATACCTATCTATTGTGTGCCTATGGACGGAAACGTCTGACAATAAATGATTTTTATTTATTTATTTACGCTGAGACTTGATTGTCATTTTTACAGTTCCGCGCTCAACTCAACGCGGATATGCCCAACGGATGTTTATTACTAAGCCCCCGCTGTCTGTTTGTTAGGGCTTTATCGTTTGTTTTGTAATAGGTAGGTAGTTGAAATGTGTGGCAGAGTTATGGCCGCTAAAATAGTGAAAATTTATTAAGGTTATAAGATAAAGGGGTACAAATTTATGTGTACTAGCTGTTGCCCGCGACTCCGTCCGCGAAGAATAATAGAGGCATAAAAAATAGCCTACGACCTATTCTCAGACCTACCGAATACAGAAAAAAAAGTTTCATAAAAATCGGTCAAGCCGTTTCGGAGGAGTTTGGTAACAAACACCGACACGAGATTTTTATATATTAGATTTTAGTGTATACGGATCCGACCCGCACTTGGCCAGTTTTAAACCCGGTACTTGTTCTTTTTATAACATCAACTATCAACTGCTTATTACTCCATACCAGCATCCCTGTTTTCTCAGTAAGCATACTTCAAACACAAAACATGCTATCTTGAGCTTAAATGCAAACAAACGTTTGATGAATGTCGAGTTTACCTCACAAAAGATTAACATTTCTCTTGATATTCAAGTGCTAGTGGAGATAAACATCGGTATGTGTATAATGAAGCTGTAAGCAAGTGTTCCTGTTATTCTGCTAAGGAGAAAACGTGTTACGTGTTAAAGTTTAAATAATCTGTCTTGTTTACAGGAGAGCAAAGTGATTGAAAGGGGTGGGTTAGTGGAAGAAGATTTACTTACTTCATATAATTTCAGTTTAATATGAAAGTCAATCATTGTAGAAAGAAGAGATATGGACCCAGAGGTATTACGTACGGAAAGTTATCAGTAAAATATTTTGTTCTCTGAACTTAGTCTGGAAGAGGAATAAAGTTACAGATTCATCATCGATAAAAGTGTCCAGAGTATTATAGGAACACATACGATATTATAGGTATTAAAAAAACTTTGTCATAAATAATACACTGAAGGATCTATGTTAAGGTATAGACTGTCATTATGAGGAGCACTCTAGCCCTAATTTCATAGAGTTCTTCTGTCTTAACGTAATTGTGAACTTCTAATGAAACTTTCCCAAACTAATGTTCCGATTTCACACCATGCAGAATAATTAACGCAATTGCAGCGTTTACTAAAAGAAAGTAATATTATATTAGCGGATAATTAAAGATAGCGATCTCTAAACTGGTAATAATAAAGCTAACAAGAAGTGAAATGAAATTAGATTCATAGGTTAGGAATTTTGGCGCCAAACACTTGTAATGCAGAGAAAGCAGTGTGTGCCGCGAGGCATCACAGATTGGTGTCAATGCTCGAAAAAAAAAACAAATGCGCTCTTTGGTGCGACCGCCATTTTAATTCGGAAAGCGGGAATTATCATTAGATGTCGGAGTTAAAACGTAATTTATTTTATTATAACGGAACGGTTGATTCTAAACAACGCTATGAAGAAACGTGTTTAAAAATAAAATTCATGTCATTTTGAAGCAATTTATTTTTAAAAAATATTCCGTAACTTTACTGATAAGTACCTAGAACCTTACTTAGTAAGACTGCTAATTTCTTTACCACAATCCAGTGCTTCAAGTAACCAATTTTAAATTTGCCAATTTTACAAGACTAACCGTAACTGATGTATTCGAGTTTCCTACCATGAAAATCCGACAGAGATTTATCACGCCGTAAGTTCCTGACATTTAGCAAGTTTGCCTTTGCACGCCTCCCATACATTTCGATACGGCAACAATTCCCTCAGTTAACAATGTTCGATAAATTTTAAGCTAAACGTTATGATGCCTGGCGGTAAATGGCTACAAAAGTAAACACACCTATTTGTCCACGGTAGATTTTAATCTGAGATGAATGTGTCATTGTCCAGTGCACGCTGGGCCGTAGATTAGATAGATTTAGTAGTCCTGAACCTTTGGTATTTATTTATATTGAATTTCTGTAATCTGTTTGTTGACATTCCAAATTTGTATTTTGCTAACCTCATTTTCTGGCATTCTCAGATTTATTTACGTTTATACTTGAAACCGGAGTAGTTATGATAACTAGCTTATTGTTAATATGAATAGGCTAAAAGTTGAGCGTACAATGGTTTGTTTGTGTGCCTAGACAGACTGATATTACGATACTATTCAAGGCAGCGAAAGTGAGCGTATCTGCTCGAACATGGTCTAAGGCTAACACCATCTAGTTTTCATTTCGCTTGTATATCACCTGGACGGTGTCAAAGTGCTTAACTCATATCACTTTACGATCTAACTAACAAACACCTTGTTTAACGCTAGTTAGCTTACGCAGAAAGTAACATAGCTACCTGTTGCCATGCGATAGCCTATGACACAGGATAATGGTCTAATATCTTCAATTTACAAGGTATTAGACTGGTATCGCGTCGTGTACAGATACTACACTAACATTTGTCACAGCCGTTGATATCATAAGTTCTTTACTAGATATTATAAGTACCTACGCGGAACGACCTGCTAGAATTGCTATTTGCCGCAACAACATTTTACACCGAATAACGTGAAAACGATCTAAAGCCCAGTTTAGACTAGCAAGAAAAATCGCGCAAGTTGCTTTACATTACAGAGTTTGTTTGCCCACTTCAATCAAACTAGTTTGCTTTGCGGCCGCGCAATGTACCTAATTCAACTTGCAAGATTTTTCTTGCAGGTCTGAACTTGGCGTTATATTGAATTTACTTAGTTTATGCTGTTGATGTTAGTTATTAAATTGAGCTTAACCTTTAGCAGCATACGAAACAATATTATTTAAAAATAATAAGTAATGATTATATTTTCTTTGTCTATACGAATAAGAATTTTATGATTAACTAGTTGTTGTCTGTGACTCCGTCTACGAAGAATTCGTTTTACGCTATCCCGCGGAAACTATGCAATTTTCTTTATTTTTCTATGTCCTTCCCGGGGTCTCAAATTATCTCCATACCAAATTTAATCTGTGAAGAGGTGACATACAGACAGACAAACAGAGTTATAATTTATGGTAAGATGTCGGTTTCAAAAAGAACAAACTAAAATCGATGCTACAATAAAAAACTAAAAACACTGCTTAAATGACTAGATCATCACTACCTGTAAGGGTTACTTAGTATGCACCAGAAGATTTTCACCGTAGCTGACCTAAGAATGACTAATTCTGCCAAAATGTTTCCGCCCAATGCAAAAACCATTCGCCGAATATAGCAGCATGTACTTTCCTTATTGACTCATCTCAGCCAGAACCAGATTTGAGAAGGTGAGAACCTGAAGTTTTGAGACCTGTTTTTGAAGTGACATCACTGAGCAACTTTGTATAGATACTATTTTCGGATTACAAACTTCGAATAGATTTAGGCTCTAATTTTTTTGAATCAGGAAGGAAGGCCTCTGGGATAGTTAATCGTACCGTCGTGGCATCTTGTCTCTTTGAAAAAAAAAGTATCGGTTCGGCCTAAATGGCCATTACTTTTAGCATAAGTTGTGGCAGTTGTTGAAAGTTTAACACTTTTCTAAACATAAATTGACTTTAGGTAATCTAATACTGGTATGGCAAATATCGATCCTGAATAAATTACCCCATTAATCTCCGATAGGTATAAAGCTCTGTATGGACAGGACAGTAATCCGATACGACCACGTGTGGTCCTGAGGTAGAGTACCTAGTTTTATTTGTGCAATTATCTCTTAACATGCGTCCATTAATTCACAGGTTTTACATTAATGCCGAACAAATCGTCGGTTTGATACAGTCGGGAATTACTTGAGAATTTCAAACTATACCAAAATAGAATGAGGTCAATGAGGGAAAAGAATTACAAATTACTAGAATTTACATTTTACCAATTTTAACTCGTAGGTATGTTAACAATTCGCGAGAATTTTATTTGAATTTAAATTTTATTCTTCAACAACTTAAAAAAAAAAACAAACCAGCGACACCGATTTAAAAAGTTTACAAGCGTCACAGCGTCAAGCAAGCCTTTGAAACGAAAGTTCTCTCCCGCCAGTATTTCAAATTTAAACATGGAACAATCTACGACACGGGGCTAAGCTATTGTTGTTGCCTAGATGGCGCGGCGGGTCAAAAGCTATCTGGCAATCGAATAACCGGATCGTTCGAATCCTAACCACAAAGCTCTTGCAAGATGCAATTTTGCATTACGAAAACAGTATGCACTGGGACGATTTAATGTCCCGTGGAGTAGTAATAAAATGGAGCTGGGATTGAAAGCAGCTATACCTACCCAAAGGGACAGTATTGTGATCTAAAAAGGTCTACAAAGGCCTTGTCTCGTTTTGCAGCTATAAAAGTTTTAGTGGCGACTTTAATAATGTCTGGTTCAATTTGAATGTCCCGTACGAGATTCACAATGTCTTGTTCTCATTTAACTTTTGTGTTAAAGAGATTATGTATTTTCAATAAACGTACGAGGATTTAGACTATCGCTTATACTAATAATATTATAATGCGAAAGCCTGTGAGCATGTGTGTGTGTGTGTCTGTATGTAGATAGGTGGACGTCTGGATTATTCCAGCATGTTATCATAAAGGCTAGTTTTTATCCCGACACTCCCACGATTATTGCTATCCCACGAGTTATTCGCAGCAATACTCCGAGATAAAAAAACTATCCTATATCTATAGAATATAGAATAGTTTTTTCTGGGATATATCCCAGAGTGTCAAACTCTCTACGTACCTACCAAATTTCATCTAAATCGGTTCAGCGGTTTAAGCGTGAAAAGGTGAAGGACAGAAATATTTTCGCATTTATAATATTAAGTAAGTAATAGTACGGATCATCTGACCGGAACGACATCGACTCTGTACTGCACAGATGCTTTTAATTCACCAGATGTCTTAATTAATCCTATTAACTAAAGTGCAAAACGGGGGAAATTCGTAATAAAATCAACTATAGTTAAGTCAAAGTCACATCGAGCTCCCTAAATAATGGGTTACAGTTGGTAGTTCGTAATCCAAAGATACGAAAACAACTGTTAATCTTTCAAAAAACTTATTAAAGAACATTCTAACATTGAATTACACTTTAGTCACCAAAGTCACGTTTACCTGAAATATAAGTTTGTGTATAAAAAAAATTACATTTTTAGTACATATACCTAAGCTTTTTGTTAACTATACCAACATTGAAATTTATCCGTATTATTATCATTATAAATTTCGAAACAAACCGACCACTAGAAGTGGGCGTAATTCGACTTTCAAGATCTATAAAACAAATAATCATACGTTACATTGCAAGTTAAATAAAAACTTGCAAAAAAATGTGCTTGTGTTGCTAAAATGTGACTTTGGATTATTTTATTTCGATAAAAAATGTTTTGGCGGCAAGAAGTGAAATTTTAGGTTAGAAACTTAGCTAGAGATGCCACAAATCGGCAAGCGTCGTCTTAGTCCCCCGCGGTTACTCGTATTGTGCCGCTATCGGCAATGTTAACAAATGTTATCGACCGGCTGACATGTCGGTTATTAACGACCTTACTTTAGACCTTGGATACCGTATTAACCATTAACATGGAATAATTCTGTGCCATATCGTTGCCGCAGATCTTACTACATAATATGACTAGTTAGGGCGTGTATATAAATCACGACCATGATGTTTTTTTGACCATTATTTTCCCGTATAACATAAACTGGACTTCGGTCCCCAGGCATAACATCTTCCTGGAGAGAGATTTCTCTATTGCAACTACCCCCATACGCTACAATAGAGAAATATTTCTCTTGGCAGATGTTATGCCAGATGATGAGATGTTTCATAAGATTCTTGCTACTCCGCTCGATTTTTTTCGCAACACCTTATTGCTTTTTCCAACTACAAAAAAACTATGAAAGTGATTTCTCATATCATAAACAGGTAAATCTGTTATTTGTACCTACTGTCATAATTTTTGATATCTTTTGGCAGAAATATTAAGTCGTTTGTAATACAGTTACAGCAATAATAAATTAATTCAAATTTTAAAATGTTTAAATTTCATTTAATTTTAATTTAATGTAAGTATCCTTTAATAAACAATAATCATAAATATCACGGGACAATTCACACCAATTGACCTAGTCCCAAAGTAAACAAAGCTTGTGTTATGGGTAGGTACTAGGCCACAGATAATTTTTCCTATCGATTTTAAATCAGAAAAGGTAACTGTTTTCATTTCATTTTAAGGTAGCTAAATTAACTTGAATAATACAAAAACTTTTATACGTTCAGAAAAGAAGAAAACATGAACATGTAAAAGAACATGAAGTATTGTTTTCTACGTTTTAACGCGAGATTCTAAAATTAGCAAACAAAACTTTGCAATGAATATGGCAAATCCAATATAATTTGCTCCACTGATATTGCTTCAGAATCAACTATTTCAAATCGTAAAGAACGTTATATTGACAGCTCTATTAAACTGTAAGGCATCATTATGACCATTATAGAATCAAGCGGTGTCTTTGCAAGTTGATGCAATAAAAATCGACAATGTTAATGTCAATGCCGCAGAAATAAAAGATGGAACCGGATCGACGGGTTTCGATTCCGAGTTCAAGATCGCAGGTATCTTGGCAACATCCGGTGGTTAGTGATGTTTTAGTCAATATGAAGCTAGAATATTTTGGTTACGTTGATGACATTATTGTTTGTGAAGAAGTGTTTCAAATACATTTAGGTACAGGAAAATTTATCGGTTTTATCCTTCAAGAAGAGAACGTTATTATTAGAAAATGTGTTAATTAAATAACTGAAACCCTGAAAGTATTTGTAGGTTGCATAGAATTAAGAGTAGAATTGACTGGCTATACTGTCGTCTAAAGGAAAAAAGATTTACAACTGTAATTTTTTTCTAAATTGAGTTACATGTATATTCAGAACCACTAAAAAAATATTATATTTTAAAGACGACGGTCATTTTTCTTTTTTATAATTTTCAGTCTGAAAGTTACAAATGGTACAAATGCCGATTTTTAGTGAAGCTGTAAGCACATTAAGATAATTATACTGATCCAAGTCTATCTTGTTTCGATGCAAACCTTTTGAAAAAAGGTAAGGATAGAGGTATTTGTGAAAATACGCATTAAACTAACATAAAAATATATAGTTGGGGTGTCTGAGGTTTAAACAGTGATTTAAACTTAATAGAAGTTACAAGAGCATCATCTAAGACCGTTTTTGCAAACAAGCTGGATTGGTTACATTCCTGAAGTGGTTGAGGTTGACTGACCCATCACAACCAAAAAAGGGAACACTAATTCATACCTAAATGGCAACCACTAATGAGATAATACTTAATTACAACTATCTTAGACAGCACAAGTGAATTAGTGGTCTTATACGGTGTAGCCGATGGAAGGGATAGGCCATAAAACAGGTGATTGCCATCGGCATTCCTGGGTTTCTGAGGCTGAAACTGTTTACGCAGAAATACTGTCACACGATGACGTAAATAACAGTGTAGGACGGAATTTACGTAAAGGTAATATAGCAATTAGTTTGTAAATTAATAAATCAGAGGACCATTGCGGCAAGGACGGCTATTGAAGTTTATTAGTATGTTGAAGTTTATAGGAGCTCGCTGGAAAGTACCTACCAAAAGCAAAAGTTACCATAAAATATAATAAGCACATCGGCAATAATATCTCAGCCTTGGCCTGTATTTACGAATTATGTTTGCAATATTTTGGAAACAGGTACTTAGCCCATCGTCGAGACAGCCTCTAAAAGCCTAACATTAAACTTTTTACAAGGAAATGATTCAGGATACTGTATGTGCTAGAAGGAGGATGTTTATGTATCCACAAGAAGACTTTATGACGTTTATTGTATTGTTAGACTTGTTGCAAGGAATTGGCTCTGGTAGGTAATCACCTGAGAGAGGGTATGCACCTACTGAAGTTTAGGGCAAAAATAACGAAAAATCTATCACTTAATTAAGCGATAAATAAATAAATAAATCATTGGACGATTAACACCAATTGACCTAGTCCCAAACTGCCCAAACTAAGCACAGCTTGTGCTATGGGTAATAGACAATGGTTAAACATACTTATGTAGATATTAAACATCCAATTAGACGGCCGGATAGCCTAGTTGTTAGAGAACCTGACTACGAAGCTTGAGGTCCCGGGTTCGATTCCCGGTCGGGGCAGATATTTGTGTGAAAAATACGAATGTTTGTGCTCGAGTCTTGGATGTTTAATATGTATTTAAGTATGTATTTATCTATGTAAGTATGTTTATCCGTTGTCTAGTACCCATAGTACAAGCTTTGCTTAGTTTGGGACTAGGTCAATTGATGTGAATCGTCCCGTGATATTTATTTATTTATTTAATGCTCGAGCACAAGCTTTCATATTTTTCATACAAATATCTGCCCCGACCGGGAATCGGACCCAGGTATGACCTCCAGTTTCGTAGTCAGGTTCTCCAACCACTAGGCTCTCCAGTCGCCAAATTTAATAACAAAGTAATAATAATACACCTACATTACAATTCGTTTGACTAAAGAGCCGCTTCGATTTATTTGATGGCTTACTATGCGCATCTTATAATATAATACACATACACACACAAGCACACACACACACACACACACACACACACACACACACACACACACACACACACACACACATATTATTTTATTTTTCCTAATGTATTTATGTGATAAATTTATAGCATTTCAGATTAGCAGAGCAAGTAACAAAGCGTTATAAGATCGTGATATGTCACCGTCACCGGCCGGAGTAGGTAAATAGAGCAACAATAATACCAAGATCATCAGTAAATCCAAGATTAAGAGTTTATCATAGAAAGATGCATGCATTATTTTGATTTTTTGCATGTCATAGTGTGACAAAAGTGTGTGAAACTGTATTACTTTTATATCACCAATCTAATACCATGTTTTTATGCAAATAAATGATTATGATTATGATAATTAAATAAGTCTTTGATCAGTAATTATTACACACAACACAGTATTAGCTACGATTGTGAACATTTCAATGGACACAAATTGACATCAAAATGTTTTACGTTTATTGGAAAAGATCCCGCGTGATTAATATGCCGACGTCTTTATATATCCGTTTCTTATTCGCAATTACTGCCACGGAATAACAGAATTACCATTTATCCACACTTCAAAGCGTTAATTTAGCACAAACTTTATAAGTCGGTGTTGCAAATTGAGCAGGTTTGAATGATACCCATGTCTAAGAAAATGTGTCACAAAAGTAAACATGCGAGTGCCAGAGAAACAGAATTAAATTTGCGGTCTAAAAAGTACTTGACGCCTAAACATAGTTAGAAATTTGTAAGTGGCCATGTTAGTTTCAGTTTTGGCCAATAGAATATACAATTTTGCAGTGCGTTTATTTTGATTAATTGCAGGGAAGGCGCCATATTTCAAAATGGTGGTCGTGGCTGCGCACACCTTGTTAGCGTCTGGGGCGCGCGCATTTTTCATGAGCGCAAGATGGCCGTGTGTTACCACTTGGCGCCAACCCACTCGATAACCGATATATCGATTTACGACCTCTGTTTATTACTGGCCAGTCTTAACCACAAAACACCAATGATATTAAAATTAAATTATTGTCTTTGCTTTAACAATTTACATTAAAGTTTCGTATCTGTATTTAAGATTTAGATTTATTTAAACAGTAATATTTCAGAGTAACGTTTATTGGAGACATTAAACTGGTATTAACAACCAGCATTTGATAGACATTAATATTTTACTGATACGTGGAGTTGTAGAATTGCACGATTCGATTAAAATTTACGTTTGCCAAACGCCTAAAGGTAAAATTTGCAGGTGTTAAAATCACTAAGTACGCCAACATACTTTGAAATTACCCATGGCAAGAACGAACTAAATGCAAGCACATATAAAATTAAAAAAAATCCAAGATTGCGAGGTTTGTACCGGTGACCTCTTCTAAAAAAGCAGCCGTCAAATCTGTGCTGAAAAGTACAAAAATGTAGCTAAGAAATTGATAGCGAGTGAATATCGTCCAAAACATGGCCGTGCAAAAAGTGTACTTGAAAACTCTATTTCTTATTACTTAGACAGTCAAGTGTAGTAGAGATGCAACAAAACATATGTGAAATACACAATTTATCATCAGTCCTATGACTCAGGGTGTGGGCGTATCTCAGTAGATAAAGTACCCTAGCCCTAGCATCCTCGACTATCTCTACCCAAACGATCTGCATCTTAGGATTATCATGAGCAGCCCAGCCATTTTTATGATTTGTTTCATTCCGAAAAACGACAAATACTCTACATAAAAAACTTCTCGCAATATTCTATAAAATTCGTTTATCGCTTTCCCGCAGGAACTTTGCGATTTTCCGGGATAAAAAGTATCCGTGGTGTTCACGTTCAGTATGCTTAGTATAAGTTTTACTTCACCAAAATACTTCTCGATCGCGGTTACGTAAAAATTTCAATTCTATGGAAACATGGACGCGCGCGCGCGGAGGCGCTGTCCATGTTTCCATAGTAATTGATTTTTTTACGTAAACGCGATCGAGAAGTATTTTGGTGAAGTAAAACTTATACTAAGCGTACAGTACTCCATCCGCGAAGAATAGAGGTATAAAAGATAGCCTACGACCTATTCTCAGGCCTGCCGAATACGGAGAAAAAGTTTCATATAAATCGGTCAAGCCGTTTCGGAAGAGTTCAATAACAAACACCGTGACACGAGATTTTTATATATTAGATAACCAGCTGTTGTCCGCGACTCTGTCTGCGAAGAATAAGTGTACGAAAAATAGCCTGCGACCTATTCTCAGACCTACCAAATATATGTAGATAAAAAATTTCAAGCCAAGCCGAAGATCGGTCAAGCTGTTTTGGAGGACTTCGATAACAAACACTGTGACACGACATTAGAGATTACCTATCTCTAAACACTTAAACATATAAACTTATAATATTAGTAGGATAAAAAATATCACGTCTTAAATGAGGCTTGATTTTTAACTGATCTTAGGCATGTTAGAAGTAATATTGAGACTAATTAAATTATGTACACTGTAAAAAAAGCAAAAAAGATGTTTATCTAAAATCACTTATGTAAAAATGTTTACGAGATACACATTACAACTCAATTTAAATACTTTTATATTTTTTACGAGTAGGTTAAAAAAAGAAACAGCTTAACACCCAGCCTGATGAATTTATACTTAGAATTCTAATTGTAGCCTTTTACAGCTAATGATAAAAATCGTGATTGTAAGTTGTACTAATGATTGACTTAGGGTGTGTAAGGCCAATGTTTTGCGTAAGCCAAGTAAGGCATAGCCTAATTATTGCATGAGCCCTAGTTAGCCATTAGCTTTGGTCATATCAAAACATATCTGCTGAACGTATCTAGCGCCACGCTTGCTAAGGTTGCCAATTATTTTGCCAGGCTTATGCATAATCATGAATGATTTGTTCGTGATCAAAGTGATTATTGCTATTTGAATTGCATTTTGCATACAGAAAGTACGATTTGTAAATAATGTATAGTATTTCCAAAATCTCCGGACCGGACTCAAAATAAAAATCAGTCACTGGGTGCAGAAAATAAGCTTAATTTAAAAATAACAAATAGTGTACGAAAAATTTCCGTAAATAATTATATCCGGTGTGGCTGTCGGAAGAACGATTCCAAATTTTTAAAATTGGAACGTTGTAAACAATAAACAAGGTTAGGCAGTTACTGGCAGTCAACAAACAGCTGTATCGTAAAAAATAATTGTTATCGTTGCGTCGAAGGTTTTATTCAGAGCGTGATGGCGAATATGCAATCCACTTGAATTTATTAAGGCTGGCAATTTTCATGTAGTCATGTGCCGGATATTCGTAGCCACGGTGATGCAAGAGGATAAAAATCCGGATTCCGTTACTTTTTAGTGGATCTTTTAACGAACTCATATTCTGCTTACTTTATCCCGCGGTTTTGCTCCCATAGAAGAATAAAAATTTGACTATTCTGTGGGGATCTCGATTTAATTTCCTTTTAGTGCACCTCTATGATCTTCAAGGAAATGGCTGTTGAATTTCAAGTCTCTATTTTCAATGGTTTAGGCTGCGCCTTGTTTGTCAGTCAGTTTCGTTACTTTTTTATATATACTTTAGCTGTTTCCCATGACTTCGTTTGCGGAACATTCGTATACACTTTGATATACTATTTTCCGGATTAAAAAGTATCCTATATGTTAATTCAGGTAATAAACTTTACTATCTGTGTGCCTCATCAGAATTCGACAAACCGTTTTAGCGTGAAGGAGTCACTAACGTCCAAACAAACTTTCGTATTCATAATGTTAGCAAGATTTGACGTCGTTTACTTTTAATCCAAAGTCGTGGGCTATTTGCAAGTTAAGGTGCATATTCGTATTCGTGGATATTCAGTACATCACTATTCCATGCAAAGCGGCTTTATAGGAAAAACGTGGGGTTCGATTTTTCAGTGTAGGTTCACCTTTAGCGAAAATTGGGGGCAACGACATCAGCCCACGCCCAACGGTGACCCGGTTTGTCGAATTGCCGCGCTATCGAAGGGAATCGTACCTTAGGTCAAATGTATCGGTTTCGTTAGCTATATTTAAGTTTTAATTTACATTATTATTTACTTACCTTGTGCTAGCTTTTTCCGGCAGTTTCGCTAGCGTTAACTATTATATTAGTATCTTGCTTTTGAATTGAAATTACAGGATTTTCCCTTATTTACTTGTGTCATGTGTCCTTACAACTAGCTAAATTTTATAATTTGGCATCGGCAAGTACCACAGTTTCTATTTCTACGGCTTTTGTATAAAAATACACTTTCAACAGATTGTAAGTATACTTTGATCACAGTAATTCAAAAACTAACTTTTTTTGCATTGCAGGTACTGCAGATCTGAGTACTTACTTATTGACATTAATTTCAACATTCCGCCTGAGAAAAAGGTTCGTGACAGACAGAATTCCAATTTCTCTTTTGAGGTAGGTATGTTTCCCTAAAAAATAAGTTTAGGCTAACCTTTTGCACAGCCCTGCCTCCAAACAACAAATTATGCAGTGCTCTATAATAATTGAGGCGTAAGACGTCGCGGGTGGCACGTGGCGGTGTATTCTTAATCGATCGGACTGCTCACACACCATTGGCTCGCGTTTTAGGGCTGTCAATAAAGTTAAAGGTCGTTTAAGTGTCGTAAAAGGCACATGTTAGTTTCGCGTTAATTAAGGCGGCCGTTAACGGTTTTTTGCGTTTACAGAGAAAATGAATTAAGATGGTAATGTTTCGTCGCTTGGAACTATGTTGTAATTGGACGTTGGATGGAAAGAAAGCTTCATTAATTGGGATAAAGTCTGTTAAAGCTGTCTTTTTTATGTGCACGAGATAATAAAGGCGACGACGAAAATAAATGTTGGAATTCGACAGTATTTTGTTGACATGTGAAGTTGAGTTTTGATAGATTGTGAAATATGTGGAATAACAAATGTGGGGTGTGTAAATCTGTCGACTCGAGACAAGTTATGGGATTTTTAATGTTACAAACTAATTGGCATGCTGATATTTTATTTTATAAGATATTTTTGCTATTCAAAATACAAAATGAGATATTTGTTGTTGGAAATAAATAATTTTCAAACGGAGATCCTTCGAAAATACGTGGAAAATACTCATTCATGCATATTAAGTTGTTCGCCTATTCAACTGCTGCATAAATTAAAATTTCACTTGGAACTAAGTTTACATTGTAAGTGTAGGTATACCACTTTAACCCTATCACTGCGCAAGCTGCAAATCTGCATAAGGAAGCCACCAACGTCAGTTACTTTAAAATCGGCGAGGCACAAAAGCGTCACGTATTGCAACAGGGATGCAACGCGTCACGCAGCGCGCATCCTAATGAGCGGCGTCGTAAACAAGCGGTTTGTGACAGCCCTAGCAACCCACACGATATGGCTGGTGGAAATTTGAAGGGTTATCGAGAAGGTTTCTGAATTTTATTTTTGTTAGTGTGAAATTGATACGAGATTACATAATAGACATTTGACTTTTATTGTAAAGAGAGGCAAAACTTACGTTATAGGAGGTGGTGTAAAAGTTTAAAGTCATTAAAATTTTGTTCTGATGGGTTAAGCTAGGAGTTCCATCAAGCTGAGCGCCGTTGACTCTGTCTTAGACGTGTTAAAATGTAATAATAAGTCGAACTTGAATTCTGTAATTTTAAATTTACCGAAAGTAAAATATAGAACTGCCCTTTTAAATCGGTGCCTAAAATTAATCTGGGATATTATTATGCGCTGTAATTCCTCATAACATAATCATCATCCCGACCTATATTCGTCACTGCAGGGCACAGGCCTCTTCCCAGAATAAGAAGGCTTGGGTTGCAGTTCTCATGCGGGCCCAGTGCGGATTGGAAACTTCACATAAATCATTGAATCTCTTTGCAGGTATGTGCTACTCAGTGGCGTAGCTAGGTTACCAAAGGCCCTGGGCAAAAAATAAACTAGGGCCCCAATCTGTGTTTGTTTACATGATAAGACAAGTAAGGACGAATGCACTTTAAATTCATTAGACTCGCGCGCTTGTAAAATCACTAATAGCGTTTTATAGTCACGCTGTTGAAGCGCGCCGCGTTTATCATAGGTCCGCGTTTATAGTTTGTAAGTCGGAGTCCGTGGGCCCCGTGAGCTTGGGGGCCCCGGGGCACTGCCCCGGCTTGCCCTACGGTAGCTAAGTCACTGGACTGCTATTGTAATCAATGGTGTGCAAATCAGACTAAACAGCTTTTCAAGTTATCACTCAAGATGAAGTCCATCTTTGACACGTTCCGTTGTGATCCTCGATCTCAACTACATTTACAATCTCAAATAAAATGAAAACTGTTCAGGAGCTTTCAGTTTGGCAGTGGGCAGGGCACATCGCCCGTAGAATTGACGGCCGATGGGGCCGAAAGATTCTCGAGTGACGTTCACGGACCAGAAGACGCAGTTTAGGTAGGCCTCCAACAAGACGGAGCGAAAACCTGGTTAATGTTGCGGGAACGCTTTGGATGTGGATGGCGCAGGACCGATCTGTTTGGCGAGCCTTGGACGCCTATGTTCAGCAGTGGACGTCTTACGGCTGTAATGATGATGAGGGGCTTTCATCCAAACTTGTTCAACCATCTGGGCTACCACAATATTACTGATTATTTTAAGAACAGACAAGTGACAGCCCTAAGCTCGTGCAAGGATTTATACGCCGTGCCGAAAGTTTGACGTGTCGTCTGACTAACTCTAACCCGCGTAATGCGTTACTTATGTTTTACCTGACAGCGCGGTTATGTTTAACCACACAATTTCTGAGTTTCAAGCCAAGCAAGCATGAGATGTGAAATGCGAATCCTACTGTACTTACTGTACTTCGTTTTTTTTTAGCAGTAGAACGAAGGTAAGCGATTATGACGTGTTTTTTTTATTGAAAATCTCTTTTGAAAAATAAGTCACAGCAAATATGTAACAATTAGCAAGGACATTATGGTCATTTACATTTTTTTTTTTTTTTTATGTTAGGCCAGACAAACGAACTTGTGGGTCACCTGATGTTAAATGAACACCACTGTCCATAGACACCCGCAGCGCTTTACACGATGCCAGTGCGTTGTCGGCCCTAAAGGAGAGGGAATAGGGGAAGGGGGAGAGGGAGGGGGAGAGGGAAGGGGTGTTTTGGTTTCCTAAGTAATATTAACATTTTTTATAAAGTGTTTTTCAATAAAAGACTAGTCAAGATTCAGTGGCGTAGCGTGCCTTGGCGGGGCCCCGTATAAAAATTTGTTTGGGGGCCCTTAAGAAGGGTAAAGATTTCTCACAAAAGAAAAAAAATGTTTGCATAAAATTAAAAGAAATATTTATTTTCATCATAATCTATCTGTCACTTTTGCTTTTTTTGACTTTTGTCATTTCTGAAATAAAAAAAATTTGGGAAGTTTTTATTACCTACTTAATTTTTGCTTACGCACGTCGGGGGCCCCCGTAGCTCGGGGGCCCCGTATAATTGATACGGCATATACGGCGGTAGCTACGCCCCTGTCAAGATTGTTTAGGTAGACACTCTTTTTCTAAAGCCAAAAAAAAATCGAAATATAACGTAAATCCAGATTCATTCTGCAAACTGTAATAGTTGTTTAATTCCTACTTTAACTTTAATTCCTACCTAATCCCAAAGTAAGCAAGGCAAAGCTTGTGTTATGGGTACTAGGCAACGGATAAACATACTTAGGTATATAGATAGATACATTCCTAAATACATATTAAACGGGTATGTTTTACAATACCGAAGTACGAAAGACCGAATGTATTAAAACATCGAATGGGTCAAAAGACCGACACGATTTTTTTCTGAAACCGTTAACTTTTTAAGATTGTTATAAAACAAACCTAACCTAACCTAATGGGTTCTATATGATGCCGTTTTAATAAATTCTGAAAAGTTTACGGTTTCAGAAAAAAATCGTGTCGGTCTTTTGACCCATTCGATGTTTTAATACATTCGGTCTTTCGTACTTCGGTATTGTAAAACACACCCTATTAAACACCCAAGATCCGAGAACAAAAATTCGTATTTTTCATACAAATATCTGCAATATACGATAGCAACCGTCAGGGCATTAGACATTTTAGACAATGCGGCCTCTGGCTCTAATACTTTTGATCGAAGCAAGTCTCGTCTCCCTCACATACATAATAATGTTAATAATCTACGTGCAAATAGTTTATTTAACATAGTTTGTTTTAGATCCAAGTGCGTTTGCACAAACATCATTGTGAAATGCCTTAAGACGCATGTACACATGTCCTGATCTTGGTATCTTATCTACCTGTCAAGATTGTGTGTTTACAATTTTACAAGCGGACGTGTATGACGATAAATTGGACATAAATTCTTAAGGAGATATTCCGGTGTCAAATTTTTATGTGTATTTTGACCACCCCGACGTCAGCACTCGAAGTCGACGTATAACTGTATCTATAGTAAATCTTAGACCTAAATTCTAAGGAAGGCCTAACTATTACTGAAGCTACGCTATCCGTCTGTCTGTCTGTCACATCACAAGGCTATATCTCGACAACAGTAATAGATAGACATTTGTAATTTATACATTACTAGCTGTTGACCGCGACTCAATCTGCGAAGAATTCATTAATCGCTATCCCGCTGGAAGTATGAACTTTTCCGGGATAAAAAAGATCCTAAAACTAATTCCATATATATTCCAAATAATTCCATCAGAATTCGTCAAACCGTTTTAGCGTGAAAGAGTAACAAACATTCACACATCCATCCATCCATACCAACTTTCACGTTTATAATATGAGTGGGATGGGATGATTCAAATTCAGCCTTCGCAATAAAATCTTTCATCCTCGATTTATTATGCCAACTCGCGACAAGCATCATGTATGTCCTTGTCTTATGTGATAACGTAGAGTGAGATGGCGTGGTGACTTTATTAGTAGACCTTTAACGCTTTCTCATCTATTACAAGTCCGGTCGGGTGTCTTGCAGTGGAGAAAACTAGAACGTGTTTTCATTCAAATATTCAAATTTGGAGCGGAGATTTAGGTGAAAAAAAAAGTTATTGTTTACATAGATTAGTTAGACAATCAATCAATGATTTTCAGCTAGTCTATGGTTTGAAAAACTTTACCATATTCTCCCTTAAGCAGCCAGCTGGAGGCATTTTATTTGTAACTTACCTGAAAATAAAAAAAACATTAAATAGCTAAATTTGTGATTAACAGGCGAAGTCAGAGATCTCAATTTATACTAATCATAGTATAACAAAAAGCTTTGAAAATAGTAGCGGACACGTTTTTGATGTACTCGTAATTCTTGAATTTAAAAGAAAACCTCAAAATGGGAAAATGTTGTTCTTTCATCCTAACTCGTTTTCTAATTAGTGTTAGCTAAAATTTAAAAATGGAACGTGTTAGAGCCCAATCAAAGCATCTGTCTTCCTTTCTGTCTGGCCAGAGTGCCAGACATGTTTTTTTATGATCGAATAATGTTTATGATAATGAATAGAATATAGGAAATACAGCAATATTATCTATGGATTAGAAATGTAAACGAGCTTCTGAGATGAAATTTAAGATTCTAGTCATTGGCAAACGACAGTTATTTACGAGATATATCAGATAAATGATCAAGTTTATAGTATACTGTAATATTCAGCGAAATTTATAGTAAATCGTATTATAATAACGTTAGACAAGCGTGGAATTTGTGAAACTTGGGCTCCTTAGGGCAGTGGTATAAAATATAAACTTAAGCGAATAGCTTTAGAGCTTGCACGAATATTTTGTACTTATAAGTCGATTCAGTGTATTTATATGTATTCTTTACGGTAATTGGATATTTATTAAGTTCATATAAATACATATAATACACATATAACTAGACATAGGTAGTAGGATTTCCCCGGGCCAAAGCAAATGACACGTAGGTACTGCAGCTGATAGTATATTGGAATTAAACTTTTCAGTCGTTTTTCCAACTAAATAGACACTGCTAAAAATGTATATATGTAGCATAACACATTGGAGACCCTTTTCCGGTGACATTTAGTGTCGCCACCATTATGATTATGATTATACCCGTTATCAAGTGGGCAGTTTGGTTTGGTGGCTAGCTGACATTAGTGATGTCCAATGTCAATAAAAAACTTTTTTATATTGAGTTTTCTGATATATAATGATTTCAGGTACATAGCTATGTATAACGTCGAGACTTCGATAGTTTGTATTGCACATCAGAAATGTTAGATAGCCACCAAACTGGGGTCTAATTATAATACATGTATGTAATAACTTTTTTATTTTGATGTCAGATGATGGTGCTTTTGGGACTGTAAATTAAATATTCTATTTCTTTCAAATAAGTACCAACTGTAGATCTAATCGTAAACTCCTTGGCCTTGCACCGCGACATAAACGGTGTGGAAAGGTACAAGCCGACTCCGTGACTGCATCGAGATTATCATTAGACAAATTAGACCAGCAATGATCGATCGACACGCTTCAGTGTTTAACATTATTTTCTAATACCCACCCGCTGACAGCTAAGCCTCCGTTCGATAAAGGCAGATTTAGATAGATAATGTCGACTGTTCTAAAGTCGTGGCCATTTGACTCTATTAGTGTGGCGGGCGTGAATAGCGATCACTACTGTTCCTTGGTAGGTATAGACATTACCAACTTTAGTCCCAAAGTTTACCGTTTTCAAGATACTACAAGCTTTTATTTACCTTCACCTGTCCCGTAGTCTGTGTGTCATCAAATCTTCAAAGTCTAATTTGACCCTTTTCTCGGTTACCGATTTGCATGCATGTATGAATCGGATGACAATGCAATATTATTATGATATGGAGCTGATCTGATGATGAACCTGGAAGGCGGCCATAGGAACATTGTAATGAAACGCATGACATAACCCCATCGAATTTGGACTCTTTTAATTCGTCTTGACGAGTACTTTGGTTCTAGATGGTAACCAGGGGTAAAAAGTACAGTCAGCAAAAAAAGATTTTTAAAAAGGCGACTTTTAACAAAAACTTATTTTTTTTTCTTCTTCTTCTTCTATTATTCTTGTATGACGACGCCCTTTAATATTTAGTATTTGTTGTTAGAGCGGCCACAGTAATACATAATCGGTGAAAATTTTAAGTGTCTATAGTATAAATCTTCCCAAGTGAACTTTTCGCTTCGAGCCCTTACCTTTCAAAACAAACGGTATCGTCATAGTATTAAGGTTCAAATTTAATGTAATGGCTCGAAGCCAAAAATTCACCTGGGAAGATTTATACTATACCTATTACAGTTCAAGAGAGAGAGCCCTGTGACAGACGGACGGACAGACAGCGGAGTCACAGTAACAGGATTCCGTTTGCCACCCTTCAGGTACGGCACCCTAAAGGCCGGGGCGCAGCCCAGATAAGCATCTAAAAAATTAAATTGGTAACCCTGGGTTAAGAATGACAGTTCCATACATTTTGACACTTTTTAACCCTGGTTAGCAGTTAACACGGAGTTAAGCAGCTAACCCAGGTCCGCGCAAGCCGGCGCCTTACAGTTTCATTTATTATTATTACAACTGGTGAGTGACATGGACACGCATCTGGTCTGCGCTGGCCTTAAAAATCAAATTTTGAATTCGGAACGGAACTCGCGAAACCCGAGATGACGGACCAAAACAAAATGACGATCACAAAAATTCGGCAAAAGCAAACATTGAATTTAATATCGCGAGAAACCTTACCTTAAGTAGAATCATTTTGTAAACTTTTAAAACACAAATTATTGAATGAAATATGCTTATTAGCATACAAAAGGCGTTCGAATGTCGTCCCGACCGTGATTTTTATATCAATGGAGACACGAGGATGGAGCTCCTCTGGAATATTAATAGGCTTTAATGACGAAGAGGTAATATAATATTAATAATGTCGTGGAACATTAGTGCGGTAGCAACGGGTTTTTGTAGGTGGTATCATTAAATTTAAAAAAGCGCCGTAAAGGTCATGGTAAATTCCAAATGTAATTTGACACGTAAATTCCGAAAAACTCAGAGGTGCGAGCCGGGGCTCGAACCCACGACTCTCTGCTTGAGAGCCCATAGGCCATACCACTAGGCTAGGTAAATGGTTTGTAGCTTACTCTCTTGAAACTGGCTAAAAATTATGTTGAATTAGAAATTATAAATAACTGATGAAATACCAACAGGGATTGGGTAATATCTTTAATAAAGAGAGTCATGTTATTTAGATTGTTAATGAACAGGAACTTCGTGGGTTTTTGTCGGGTTAAGCCTTTTGAAGTGTTACTTAAAATGCATACATAATTAAGTAAATTTATACATTTGGTTCCTTGAACACGGACGACCGTTTCGGTGTCACGAAGTCACGTTTTTTAAAGAAAGAAAATATGAAAAACATCTCTTTTTTGTAGTTTTAAACTACTACGTTTTAAACATTTAAAACTGTTCGTTTCCGGTTGTTTAACGCACAAAATTTCAGGTGCCGATTGGGTGCTACAATTGCAAATGACAATGAAACTACTTGAACATTAAAAAAACCTTTTGATGTGGGTTTTAAAGACCATCATGAAATACGAATGATTGTAAAGTCAGTGGTAATAAGTAATATCGGAGAGGACAAAACGCTTTCTAAAGTCTTGGCTGATATGGTGCTACGCAGTGGTTACCGTAGTACACGAAATATTGCGTGTCTATACACAAACAAAGAAAATGCTTGCTAAGTCGCCGGTTAAACATTTGTAAGTATTTTGATTTATGGACCCTATTTTACCACGCTGACAGGTCGACCATTGTCAAGGCGAAGTCATCAAAATCATTGCTATCGTCACTATCACTTTCACGGTGAGCCATTTTGAAAATACGGGTCACGCCACGTAACACTAGAACTGCAACGCAAGCCTGACACACAGGTTTAATCTCATGTCAAGATTTACCGACAAATCTACTATTATGTAGACTAGGAAAAATAATTCTTGTTTCACAACATTGTCACACCTTTTACTATTAATTTACTTTCATTGTTTTTAGGGTTCCGTACCCAAAGGGTAAAAACGGAAACCCTATTACTGAGGCTCCGCTGTCCGTCCGTCTGTCCGTCTGTCCGTCTGTCACCAGGGTGTATCTCGGGATCCGTGATAGCTAAAGAGTTGAAATTTTCACAGATGATGTATTTCGGTTGCCGCTATAACAAAAAATACTAAAAAATGGAATAAAATAAATATTTAAGGGGGCTCCCATACTACAAACATGATTTTTTTGCTCGTTTTTGCTCGATATTGATAACGGCTATAGGTAGACACTTGAAATATTCACAGAATATTTAATTATATATTAGCTTTAAAAATAAATCATTAAATTAAAATAAGAAAATATTTAAGGGGGGCTCCCATACAACAAACGTGATTTTTATAGATAATTGTACGGCACCCTTCGTGCGCGAGTCCGATTCGCACTTGGCCGGTTTTTTATTTACTCTTTTTTTTTTAAGATTTGTTTTTTCTTTTTTGGTGACAGTAAACATTATTTGAATTTGAACTGTCAGTGTGTGCGTAAGTGTGTAGAAACCAAATAAACATCAAAAAGCTCAAGTAAAATGAAAAGCTGAAGAATATTAAGAACACCAAGTGAGATAGCAGATAAGAGATACCAAAAGTGTCAAAAGAAAAATTAACCTTGCTCTGATTAGAAGCTTTCTTGTTTGTGGAAGCTCAGTGATTACGTTAAAAGCTCAGGCAGTCAGCGTTATAACTAATTAGAGGGTTTAAGAAACTTTTAAGATTTTTATCTGGACGTTACGTTGTTCTGAGAAATTGAAATTAATTGCCTAAGAAAGCTAAGATCATTTTGGGTTAGTTTTGTTTTTATTTCAGTGCCGAAAGCCTACGCCACAAATAATGGACTTTTATAATCTTTAGCGACGTTTAAAGTAAAACTTAGTTGGTCTAGATACTACAAATTTTCGAGAGCTTCTTCGCACAAGCTCTACGTCATCAGACAATGCTTGGATGTAGACCGTGATTACCTCGCTCCCGATATTTTGACATATCCAGCGTCATGATCACGGTATATAATTCACTGTGAATCATTTAAAACTATATTTATTTATTTATAATTTCAAAACTTAAATCTATCCAGTTATGCCCAATGCGATAGACACGTCAAATAAAATGGAATAAAATTATAAACCTTACAATTAAGTTTGTCAATATTGTTCATATCAATAAATTAATAGCATAAAAAAATTAACATAGGTAGATACGGCAATAAAGTTATAATACATTAAAACTAATTACAATTATAATACATTAATACTTCATCATCACCATTATCTACGTCAAAACCTATGCAACGGATTATCAAAGAATTAAGTCTAAGAGTAAGAATTTTTTTGTGCATCCAGCAAATTTCTTGGCGTAATCAGTAGGTACATACGTATGCAATAGGATAATTCGCGATGCCGGTCTTATACCGCGAAATTCGATTTTCAAACTTCGTATGATATGGTGCCGCTCCACCAATAGTATTAAACCGAAGAGTGAAAGGGACGACACGATAAAATTTCAAATTACGAATTCAATAGTAGCCCCCTACACTCTCATCTTCATGCAATGCAGACGAGCTCATCCTCACTCGAGAAAAAGCAACGAGTCCTTTTCTGCACGCTATCGGTTATAACATAGTTACATGCACCACAATCGTCATTAAATATTCACATACCACAGCTGTGTGCCTTTAAATTGGTACGTTTAGTATTTTACCCCATGCTTAAACTCATAGCTTCTATTAAGCTAGACTTTACTCGCAGCTCTACGTGAACCATTAAGTCTGAAAATGAATTTGAAATTCCGGGATTTTACCTAATTCCCGTGGAATTTTCCGAAAATTGTATCGTTGTCTTCATTTACGCCGCATGAAGAAAGCCCGTGGAAAATTTCTGGTCCTGGCCTATTACGAAGTTCGATTTTTAGTGAGAGGGACGGCACGATACGAATTTCGTAGTAGCTCCCAAGTCTCTAGAAGTAGTGGTTGAGTTTTCGGAATTTTACATACACACATACGCTCTTTATTCCGTGGGAATTCCGGAATAAGAAGTATTCTTTAAGTTACTGTCGAGACCCTGCTATCTACAACTACATACAAAATTTTATCCGAATCCGTCTAACCATTTTAGTGTGAAACAGTAACAAACACTTGAGCACCCACAAATTCACGTTTATTAATATTAGCAAGATTAAAACGCTTTAGCACGGCTTAGCGTCTTATTTCATAAACGCTGCCGTAAATGTCAGGTTCTAAATCTAACAAATTTTATACCCCTATTGATAATTATCTATTAATACCCTCCATTATACGTCAACAAAACGATTGACATTAATGCCCGTAAGAACTATTAGATTGTGTACTTTAAGTTAACAGAAGTTGTCCACATAATTATAAAGCATGGTAATACATAGTGCAATGACGAAAACGAATTTACCTTAATAACAGGACCGTGGCTCTAACGCCTGTCGCGGACATACAGCATTCATCCTTCCTTATCGCAGTCGCATATCACACACTGGGCAGAAAGGGATGAAAGCCGTAAATCCACTATTTGAGCTTACATGCTAGGCTAGCCTTCCTTCAAAGACTAGAGAACAACAAAAGAAGACATCTCACACGAAACACACGCAACACGCTAGGACATTCCCTTCGAAAAGACGTCAAAACGCATTGACAGACCGTTTTCCATCAACATAAATTAGCCGAACAAATTCAGTTGATGAGTTATAGCTGACTTAGCGGTAATCCTAATAAATTACTCGACTTGCAACTAAACTAAATGGAAGATATAAATAATGTCCACAATTTCTCTATCCGGTAAAGCGGCAGTCTACGGATACAAACAACAAAGTAAGCGCGATATAATGTTACTTTGACTTCTCATTCCGCTGTTCATTAAAGGAATGTACATTGAAAATTTCACTACATATTATTGAATGTACCGTAGAATAAAAAAATGGGGTTAAAGTCATCTAATTCTTACTGAACAATAACATAAAAGTAGCGTTAAAAAAGAAGTTAACCGCTTTTACAGAAGAATTTTTAAATTCCTAGCATTTTTACATGTATTAGCTTAATTTCCTCTGCCATACTATCATCGTATCGTACATACCCTCGAGGGAAACCTTAAAACATTCCTACGTAATGTCTTGACTATTTCTGCGAAATATTTAGTAAGTATTCAAATTATAAAATTCAACGTTGTCTAAAATCAGTAACACAGATGTTTTTATCAATTAGACGGCAACACGAAATCTGCTTATAAATCGAAGCAGTTGTAACATTTTATAATATAGGTAGTGCTTTATTTATAGCTCACTTTCTACACTGGACTAAAGCGTTATCTTTTTTATAGCACCATAATTTATGGCTGTTCTAAATTGATTCTGCTCTAATTACGGACAGATGTCTCACAGACAAAGCAAAAAACGTTAATTTGTCTTTAGCTTTCATTCAAAATAAAGCGCTGATGTCTTTGATTTATTTATTACGTTTTTGGTTATGATCGCTACTTTTGTGGGTGTATTTGAAATCTGTGTAGGATTTATATCACATTAATATAATTATAATTTATGAGTATCTACCGTAAAAGGATAGTCGAGGTGATGAAACGAAACATGGC
The DNA here is from genome assembly GCA_947563465.1 of Archips xylosteana. NCBI lineage: Eukaryota > Metazoa > Arthropoda > Insecta > Lepidoptera > Tortricidae > Archips > Archips xylosteana. Next base: position 17,806,175 of record OX387348.1, on the reverse strand, counting down.
GTGAGATTTGGGGTCAAAATCGAATCCTATTGCACTACTACCGCATTCAAAACGTGTGTGTGTATGTTAAAAAATATAGTTTTACATTTTAATAATATAAATTTAATTAGCTTTTGCCTGCCAACTACCTATTCAACATCATAATATCTCTGAATGCGACAAAAGCGTCAACGTAACCGTTACTAATTCTTATTTAATAGGACAAGGACATGCCTATTAATTTCCTGGGGCATTTTTTATTTTACGGTAAAAAAGTAGATATCATATATCCCATCTCCGAGTCATGATCTATCTTTACTTAGATTGTTTTTTATACAATGTAGTCTTGCGTTGGACCAGAATCACGCCTGATGGAAAGCGAAGATGAGGCCCATGACGGAGCACGCTTGCCTAATAAATGCTCATTCACCCTAGAATTTAATTTAGGGGAATAAGCAGAAAGAAGGCAGTTCAGAAGAGTTGTTGAATCCAAATCCGTGTAGCCGCGTTGATATTAAAACACAAATGACGTAACATTTGTAATATTAGTAGCATTTATGAAGTGCACTATGAGCTCATTTGTTAAATTGATTCATTCGCAATAAGCCGCTAATTAGAGATAGTATTGAGGACGCGTCATCGATAAATTCAATTTGATTTCTCTTCCACGAAGCCCTACAAAATGTGTTTAGTGAGAAAAAGATAAAGTATCGGCTCTTCTATTTATGGCACTTAGGATCCAATGTCTACATCATTATAAACATTTTTGAAACGAAGATTTCTTTTTTTATTGCTTTGTTGCACCAATATTTTCTAATTCCTATTTTTTAATTAAGATCAATTTTAGGAACAATTTGCTTGAATGAGACAGTAAGTCAAGTTTGTTACCTTTCTAAAAATAATAATTGTCAATTAAACAGTCCAGACAACGTGGACGGTTGGCAGAGAATGCCATTAGGGCTAAGACTTCTATTCCTGCATCACACAGTATTATTTCCCCTTTAACAGATCCTTAACTGTAAAAATTATAATTGAACTTGACATTTCTTAGATATGGGTTATGTAAGCGATACGAAGTTTTTTAATAGCTATCTTTTTTTTGGATTCCGCAACAAACTAAATTGAATGGATAACATCGTGTTGAATTAGGTACCTATCAGCTGTCATGGACTTTGCAATTTAATTCCAATGTAAAACAATCGCGGCAAATGTTGTTTTCGGGAAGTATTTTAGCATTACTAATCCTAGTAGGTACTATAAATACACTATAAAAAATGAAATGAATATTAAATGTTACTTTAAGAGGGTACGATGGCTGAGAAACTTTTGAGAAATAGGTATTTTAATGAAATGTCGCTGTCTCGCCCGAACCCCTCCGTGTCAGTACAGCGAGAGCGGGACAACTGCAGCTCAGACCGTTAATAGGCGCGTAAAATTGATCAAAACAGCATTTCGTAATCCCCTGTTTTCTTCTCGAAAACGAGACCAATAAAATTATTTTTTTCAAATATAATTAGAGGATAGATTTAGCTATGCCCCTATGTTTTCCTTTTTTTGTTTATATGAGGGATTCTTTTCTGATGAGTGTCTGAAAATGACGTTGAAATTGGGCAATTTTTTCAGTTTTTGAAAGCTCATATTTCTTATGTTAATTGAAATATGGAAAAAAACGAAACCTAGGGGCATAGCTGTGGTAGATACAGATTACACAGTAAAAAAAATTTGGCTCTAAAGCCAATATCCAGGGAGGAAACAGGGGATTACGTTTGTATGGAGAAATGGTGCGCATCGTATCCTCTTAAGTAGGTGCATTCCAATACATATCTAAATCACGCTTCTCTCACACGCCGCGTTGTCTACTAAAATGTTCACTCTACATACGCTACTGGCATTAAACACATTTAACCAGCTAGCCTCAGCTAGCTTTACTCCTCTACTTCCCGGCTGCACAATTCCCGCACCACTTTACCATTACGAAATCGCATAAGCGCTTCAAACAAAAAATGCTTGTCATCACCAAGAATTCCTGGTCTCAATTAGAAACAGTATGCAGACCTATTTGCGGCGTCCCAATTCATAACTGCTCGTATGTAGGACACGAAAACAAACGTTAAAAGTTACGATTTTATGCGTTTTACCTTACCGTTATATGGGACACCAAGGAGGTGACGGACGGTACTAAAAACTTTGTACACGTAATCTTTTACGAAAATAACAGCTGATGTATCTGCATTAGTTTACTATCAAATTACATTGTATTATTATTATTGACTCTTACGCAATAGAAGTTTCGACGCCCGCAGAGGGGTATGGAGAGAGCGATCGGGATCATCCTTCGAGACAGGAAAATTAGCGAATGGATCTGAAATAAGACTATAATGAACGACGTCATGGCTGTCATAGCAGAGAAAAGTGGACATGGGCAGGACACGTTGCGAGAATGGACGAGAGTTGCTGGACAAGGCGACAAGGCGGGTCCATGAGTGGAGACACAGAGCGGACACTAGAGGACGTGGCAGACCACTTGAGACCACTGCAGCGCTGAGTGGACGACATTCGACGACACGAAGGCCGGGACTGGATGAGACAGTCACAAGATCGCCAAGAGTGGAAGAAGAGGCCTACATCCAAGATTGGATTACCAAAAGGCCAACATGATGATGATGATATAAAGCTAGTAATCCCAGGTTCGAATCCTGGTAGGCCCGCCCTTTGTATGATGAATACGAAGGTTTGTACCAGAGTCATGTATGTTCTATGTGTTTATGTATATGATACAGCTAGTAAGAACATATAAACCACAATTTCATAAGCTTAATGGCCACCAAATAACATTTAACCTACAAAACGTATCGTAACAGCGTACGGGCGTTTATTCTATTTGGCTTTATTGCTCCCATAACGTCTCTTTACGGTCAACACTATTATGCAAACATTTTGAACAAAGCAAAGGTCACAGCCACAGAAATGATAAGAGATGCTGAAATGTCACTTGTATTACCTTTTAAATCCAATTTCGCCATTTCTTTGCATCTCTTGTTATTAATGTGTACATATTTTTCTGTTCTATTGTCGCTTGTGACATGGATTTTTTTTCTTTTCTTTTCCAGAACTGGTAGGTATAATCTCGCCAGGTGTGGTCGGCCAAGAAAGAGGTCTACCAGTTTAGACAAAAGTTTCTGTGAGATCTAAATATCGCTATGTTGACTTTTCTAACTGAGTGAAGTCTTTAGTCACTGTCGTAATATTATTGCAAGAGAAAATCGACCTCGTTTTATTATGACGTGCAAATGAACTTCAACCGTACGTATAGGGTGGTAGACCATATTTTTGGCCGATGGCCTGTTATCGTTGAGTTTTGGGACATCCTGTATAAGGGAACAGCTACCTATTGCAACTCTGGGGCAATTCAAATTATCCTACTTTATTACTAGCTACTTCATGCCTTTTTAGCCATATAGGCGTATCACGTTTTTAGTTTATAATAATAGTTTAGTTTCATAAAAGGACAACTGAATATAAAGAATACAGATAACAATATGTTAGGACACACAAAATAAATAAGGAAGACATAAAAAAATATATATCTGTTCGCAGATAAAACCTTTGTTGTTCATGATCTCACAACAGTTAACCCTCTAAAGTTCATGTGACATTTATATTCTAAGGTCACATCCAACATCTCTGATCTCTCCAGTCCCTGTATAACACAGGCAAAATAAGGATCGTCACGAAAAAGAAAAGTCTTATTAAAAAACGTCTTGGAAAATTTAATCTGGCACACACTGCCGCTCCAGGGGAATGAAAAATCCGGGAGAGTATTTGACTGGTAATGAAAGAAATATTACTAGAGCCTCTGAATAGTCGCGCTCGGAATTGGGTTTAGGGAGTGAGGGTTTGCTACGAAATAATGCCTTGGGAAACGGGGAACGTTGCAATTTTTAATTAAAGTATTTGTTTGTAATGGGAGGTTGCAGTGGGGACTGTAATTGGTGTGAAACCAACGCAAACAATTGTGGGGTAAAGTATGCAGCAGAGCTCAAAAATATCTAAGTACTTCTACATAGTCTTATTACATTGCAAGGGCTGCATTGCATTGCTGCTTGTTATTTTGGTTAGTTATTTTAAACCCATGGCCTTATGGGAAAACAGAGGCATAGTTGTCGACGATAGGAGATTAACTAATCTCCGGTTCGCTGACGACATTGTCCTCTTTTCTCAAACGGCCCAAGACCTCGAATTGATGCTGCAAGAACTCAGCGCGGCAAGCCTTAAGATTAGACTAGCGATAAACAGGTCAAAAACCCAACTTATGACCAATAGCACCAAACGTAGGGTTATGGTAGATGGGCAGATAATACAATATGTTGACGAGTACATATATTTGGGCCAGGTAATCTCTTTCAGTAATAGACAAGATAAGGAAGTCGAAAGACGCGTCGAAAACACCTGGAAGAGCTACTGGTCCATGAAAGAGCTTATGAAGGGAAACCTTCCATTAACACTTAAGCGCAAACTCGTCGACATGTGTATCCTGCCCGTCCTAACCTACGGTGCGCAAACATGGTCTCTGACCGAAAATCAAAAGTCCAAACTTAAGGTTTGCCAACGAGCGATCGAGCGCAGCATATTAGGCGTGAAGAGGATAGATAGAATCCGGAACACCACGCTGCGCTCAAAAACACGCATAGTCGACGTTGGGAAAAAGACTGCTAAGCTAAAATGGGACTGGGCTGGACACGTCTGTCGCATGCACCCACAAAGATGGGCTCACACAGTTACTTGGTGGGTGCCGAAGAACGGCCAGCGACGGCGCGGCAGACCAAGAAGGAGATGGCGGGACGACTTGGACGTGTACGCAAAGGACTGGCCTGATATTGCGCCGGAACGGGAGTTGTGGAGGTCAAGAGGAGAGGCCTTTGCCCAGCAGTGGGACACTATAACGGGCTAATAATAAAATAAAAAAAAATAAAAAATCCAACCACTATTTATCAACTGTTAATTTTACAGGTAAGTTCGAGGAGTAATGATTTTATACAGTAAAAAAAAACATTGAATTTTTGAAATAAAAAAAATAAAAGCCATCAGATAAATTTCGTGTTCGTTTGTTTGAAAATCATTTTAACAAATTATAAGAAATTCAGTAAAAAAACTTTTCTTGTATTATACTAGTACCTACCGTATTATTTTTCAATTAAATGTTAGTTTTTGCAAATTTTGCTACAAGATTAACAAAACATAAAAAGGTCCCGAGACCTCTAGCTCTAACTTCCACTAGCATAATAACTAATTTTACTTTAGCATATAAAAACGTCTCATTACTTGAGCGTCATTCCTCTGCCATTCATTCCCCTGTTTGGAGACGGGAACGACAAGCGCAATGAGTTCGTTCGCGTAATAAGATTCCAAATGTGGAATTCTGTATCAAATGATGTAGACTGTACATTATTAAAGGAAATTCATTTGAATTAACATTCTTGAGTTAAATTATATTGCTTAGCTTGATTGAGTATTGTGCTATTTGTGCTGATGTTTGAACTTGTTCATTGAATCAATGACATAATAGAAAGTTCTATACTTAATTATGCAATAAACCTTAAGGTGGTAAAGGAATTTATATGTCGACTATACTAATCGTGTCTTACACTTTAAAAAAACTTAGAACATTTTTTTATGGCACACACATTCAGATATTTCTTTCTGACAAAAATTAGATCTTAGAACAAACAAAACTAAATTGGGTGAATCGTTTAATTGAAGCAAATCGAAGCACATTAATTGCAATGATAATAAAGATAACTTAACCGTTTTATGGAGACGTATGAGCAGTAAAAAATACCAATAAATTCATTGCAAAAGATAAGTCTTGTTATTTCGGAGCAAACAGTTTTTGTGGGAGTTTTGAAGATTACGTTATCATTTTGGTAAACACTAAGTTTGATAACCTTAAATTATCATGAGAACGAAATTGAATCGTTTTTGATAGTTTTTATTCTAAAACTCGATTTCGTCATTAAAAATATAGAGTTCAAGGAGTTAGTGATATTTTAAATCAAAATACGGAAAATAACGGATCGTTCCTGTTTTTTTTTAATTGACCTCACCTTTTTAAGTTGTAATAATAACAAAAATGTACGTTAGTAAGTATGTAACAAGTAGATGGAAAGCAACATTATGCATTATTTGATTTCATTCTGGATTATTCTAAATATTGACTATAATTTATAATTTACTACTTAACACATATGGAATATTTTTGAATTTTAAAATTATGTTAGGGAAGGTCGAATTAATATAAAATTTTATGGCGTAAAATCGAAATAAAACCAAAATCACTTTACAATTTCTTTCCGTATATACAAAAAGAAAATCACTCGTCACCATCACTTCGTCCATAGCGGTCGGAGGGTTCTGCATAATTTATATGTCGGAAAAGAATTGTCCTGCCCCATGTTTACATTTGTCTTCTTGATTTGCCGCGGGGATTCGCCTTCCCTATCCCACGCGATAGGACGGATAGGGACGGCTGTTTTTACAGTGGAAAACGATTTGAAAAAGGCTGGATTGAAAGGGATTTACAACAAAGCAAAGGCATCGGATGTCCCTTGGAGATGAAATGTGTTTCCCAGCGCTGACTTAGGCTTATCTGTATTTGCATTATTTACATCAATCACAAGCGGCCATATTGATAAGAAACGCCAAGTGCGAGTGCAACTTGTGCACTGAAGGTTTCGTGCATACAAACACGCCTTCTTCCCAGCAAAGGGGTAGGCAGGGACTATTTGTTTTCATCTCCTACGATCCTGACATACGTCTTAAGTTTCCAAAACACTTATTAGTCTTTTCATAAATGCTCGCCGGTTTCGGGTACTCTTGACCTGGCCTTTCTTCAAGCCATCCCCAATTTGATCATGGAATGCCGAATGTTCTTCTTGATCTCCCTCTTCCAATATTCCCATATACACTCGCCTTATATTATATTATAGGTATAGATATCTCCTTCCTAATTCTTTCTTCATCCATCCTCTCCACATGCCCAAACTATCTTAACATTTCTTTCTCTATATGACACCACAAAAAGGTTTCATGCAATTAAAAATTATATTTAATCAACTTTTAAAATTTGTTAGACAAAGTGTTAGTCAAAAGGCAAAACGTCTACATAAAAAGAGCTTTAAACAAAAACTCCGGAGTTGTTTTCTAAAAATTGCATTTGAATTTTATCTGTAATTATTTTGAAAAATTACTCATGCTTGTCAAATGACCTTTAATCTTTGTTTCTTTTTCAATTATTCAAAATTAATGATCCGCTTTTTTGGCACAAATTATTCAACAATTAGTCACGCTCTCTGGTGGCAACCTTTGCAACTAACCCGACACTGGCAGGTTTATAACGAGATTCGACACCATTTTGTTTTTATTTTTTAGCCGCGCGATATTCGGTTAGTTAGAATGTTAGAGTTTTTATTCAGACCCAATTATTCACGCATCGTTAAATCGAATCTGTTTTGAGAATGCAAATCTTTTTTTGTCCTTGTTATAGGAAAATCTATTTTTTTATTTAACTACATTTTTAGGCGGATGAACAAACGAACGCTACAAAATAAAGTTAGCTATGAAAACTCTTTCAAATACATAAAAATATCGCGTCATTTGAAACCAATTCGAGGCAGCCAAATGTTATGGGAATATGTTTCTAGCACATTGAGTCCACTTTAGATCTTTAATTCACATAAACCCCTGTGCCTTACGCGCATCAAAATAAGAACTATTTCTATAAATCTAGTTTTACAAAAAGGTCCGTAAACGCTTCTTTCCTCGTTCCGTTTCGATTTTATGAGTCAACGGCGAGTTTTGGAATTGTTTTTATGGTTCCTAGTAAAGCCTGGGCCTTTGAATTATTAAATTAAATTTAGAAGAACACGGCCGAGTCGTGGAAACCTCGTTTTATTGGATGCGTTTATTTATTAACGGATGGAGGCATGTGAAAATACACCTTCAGAAACGCCTCGACTTGTTGCCACGACGTCTCGAGATGGGAAAAAGTTGCGCTTGTTGTATTGTATTGTCTTATAAGAGACAGACTAAGTGAGCTCTCCAAATGTTTTATCTAAAATCTTTTAGTCTATTTAGTTCCAGAGTGTTAAGTTAAGGCATCACAAAATGACTGTGGAAAATTTCGACCGGTGGTTGAGCAAGTCCAAAGTAGTCCAAACCCCTACAAAAATATTTCACCCGAAATTTTCATTCAAGATAAAATCACGTGTTTGCCTTAGGGTAAATGTACTGAAGCCTTTATAATAATATGCAAATCTAGTCCATATGCACTATCTAGTACTCATGCCTATAAAGTTCTTCAATCTCAGTAGATCCATTATCCAGAATCAACATGGATCGAGTGATACGTTTTTTATCCCGACTGCAAGGAAAGGGTTACATTTTTCTTCTCAGTAATACCCTAGCTACCTTGTATTTATAAGCAGATGTCTGTCCGATACTCTTGAGATTAGGGGTCTTAGTCTGATTCAATTTCATGGACGATGTGTCGACCCAAAATCAAGTCAGAATCAGGTCTTACTTAGTTTACTTACCAAACAAAATTATCGATTTCTTAGGCGCTTAAGAAAAGAGCATCATGTACTTACCTGAAAAGAATAAAAACACAAATAAGTAAAAAAGCTGTGGCAGCTACTACAGCCCAAACCCTCTGATTCCGAGAAGACGTCAATCCCCAGCAATCTTATGTTTATAATATCACGAATAAACTTTTTTTTCTACTTTCCTGAATAGGCCGAGGATATACTACGAACCTGTGCAATGCACTATTTATTTTCGACAGCCAATTACGCTAATTATTTATCGATCACGAACGACAAACGGCGCAAGCATTGCTCCATTAATTTTGACGATATTAACCAACATAAATTATAGCTAGACGTATAATTACTTGCCCACGCAAGGGTAAGAGCGGGACGAATTTCACAATCACTTTTCCACCCACGGTCTTAAAACAAGCGAAGTATTTACTTGAAAACTTACTTTTCTAAGATAAACCGTCGGATTTGCATTGACGCGCGATAAGAGTATAATGAGAGGCGGTTTCCCGCCAATAGATCACGAGATGGCGCCAGTGCGCCGCCTGCGCAAGAGCTTTGCACTCGATCATAGATCACCGTTGATTGGCTACGTTTTTGCAATTAGCGCGCTTTTTCTGGTGCTTAGGGTTAATAATAGTAAATTACGTCTTTAGAAGAAATAGTTTTAGCACGTGAGTATGATACAAAATACGTTTGACCTTGTTTTAAGAATTTAATGATAAGTTTAAGAGATAGGTACTAAGTTGGAGAGTTGAGAGGCTAAAGGCCCATTTAGATTATAAAACTTTCTTCCACATTCCTTACAATAAAATTGAGGAATTAAAAAATTGCTCAGTCTAAACGTAATGTAATATTCTTTCATATTGAAAGCAATTTGAATTCAATTCTGGAATAGGTGTATTGGCTGTATGTATTTAACAATTTTTTTTAACATTGCTAGTACACTCTTTGGTACAATTCTTGAATACTAAGTATTACTGCAACAAAATAATTGCATACCTACAATTATTGCCGATTCTTGTACAAGAAACTTGCATAATCTAAATGTGCCTTTAGTTTGAAAGTATATAGGTACCACAGAGGAATTGATAGGATGTCTATCTAAAAAAGCCAGATAAGGTAGACGTCCGAGTGCTGGTCACTGTATCAGGAGTTGCCATCTTGAACTTTATGTCCTTAGCAATAAAGATGATACAATATTATTATGGCTGGAGCTAATCTGATGATGGAGCTGGAAGGTGGTCATAGGAACTCGTAATAAAACGATACGATCGCATCAAGTTTGGGCTCGTTGGATTCGTCTTGACGAGTACTTTGATCCTAGATGGTAAATAAAACCTATGAACATTCCAAATTCGCCCTTAATTTCTAACCTTTTCTTTACTTCTTTATTGGCACCACTAAAAACCAATCTCAATCGAGAAATTATTATCAATGATGGTTCCCACATCATTTCTAAGGGCTGCCATTCTCGTATTCCGTAACTCACGACTGCCACAATAGGTTGCTTGTCCATATAAAGAAATGCAATTGCAGTGAATAGCGAGACGGACTGAGACATCGATCTGCTAAGTTAAATTATTATTAAGGCTAGGATATATGAAATTTAAAGAGAAAGAATTACGAAAAGGATTATTGTTTAACCTTATAAGAACCACGTCAAATCTCATCATCATCATTATCATCATCATCATCATCATAATTATTTCAGCCAAATACCCAAACATCCGACCAATTCCGCACTGGGCCCGCGTGGGAACTACGGCCCAACCCCTCTTATATTGAGAGGAGGCCTGTGACCTGCAGTGGAACCCAAAAATCATCACAAACATTCTCATTTATAATATTAGTAGGATTATCTATATATTAATACTATAAAGCTAAAGAGTTTGTTTGTGTGTTTGGTTGAACGCGCTAATCTCAGGAACCACTGGTTCGAATTTTTTTTTTGTGTTGGATAGTCCACTTTTTTTATTATGAGAGGGAGGAAAACGAGCAAGGGGGTCATCTGATGGAAAATGATCACCACCGCCTATAAATATCAACAACTCAAAGAGATTCACCAATCTATTGCCACTTATCGAGGAAGGCTAATAATAGACCTTTACATCTGTGACTGATGATTTATAGGAGCGTAGCATCAATGAATAACGCAGACGAAGTCGCGGGCACTACCTGGTACCTAATTCAATACTTGGAACAGCTAGACATTTGCTGAATACACCTACACAGTTACCGTCGTCCGTCTTTCACCCTTTTATCGCAAACTCTTCCCAACCACCTCATAACCTCCGTCTACACTTCTGAGCCTTTCTCAAAAGATTCCTTACGACCTGTCGTCCGCAACTCCGCAGGTCGAGGTCCCGCCCACCTGCGCCCACGCCGGCGCCGAACCAACAGGTCCTAATCTGGCCACGTAATTTACTTAGCCGAATGTGAAGGGTTCTTGGGTATAACCTTGATCAGTCTAGGAATAAGATAGATTAATTGGGGCTGGGGTGAATGTACCGCATCATGGAGATGGCAACCAATCCTTGAAGTACTAAACGAATCGTTATCTAAAATGACACCCTTTGATTTTTTTTTGTTATAATTCGTGTCTTACATTCTTGCTCAATAATTACAGGGCATACCTATATTAAACGCACCTGATATTACCAACTACACTCTTACTTATGTTCAAGGTGCAGTTGCAAATCGGTCTCATATACTTGTACTTAAATGTTTTATTCACCATAAAACGTCATTTCTATCGGCAGATATACATACAATGTGACAATGTACAATTACGTAAAAACGAAACTGTGCCAGGAAAGGAAACATCTACATATAATATTCAGTTTTTATGCTATGACCTGCCACAATGTCTGACAACTAAGGTGCATCCTACCAGTTATGATTATGACTTACGCTGCAGAGACGCAGACACTCACAGGAGAACTAGCCCATACATTTAAAGTCGCTTAGCGTGCTATAGAGACGGCTATGCTCGGTACTGAGAGAAAGGTTTCGCAACGAACATTATCAGACAAAAGACCTAAGTCGTTGATATAGCCTGAAGGATTAGCACGCTGAAGTGGCAAGGGGCTGGTCACGTTTGCCGTAGAGCCGGCAATCGTTGGAGCAGACGTGTCCGAGATGGAGATCAGTTTTGGGAAAGCTTAGTGTATTAAGTCTTGTGCCTTGTTGGACTGATGACCTTCGGAGGACAGCTGGCAGCAGCTGGATGAAGGAAGCCCAGGATCGCGAGTTTTGGCGCAATATGAAGGAGGCCTACGTCCAGCAGTAGACGGACAATGGCGGTAGATAGAAACTACGACCTATGTTTATTTAAATTTATCATAGTTTAGGGGTGTCTGGCAGGGCTTTGGAATTATACTAAGCGTCTGGCAATGGACGACGTGACTTCTAATCCGAATAAAATATATAAAAACTGAGCTTTATACTTTAATGAATTGGTGATGCAATTTTACACACCTTTGCCAAAGCTACCGCGATCCAAACTTTATAGTCGGGGATCGTTTTTAGCTGTGTTGGGGTCATACTCAGATAATTTTTCAGTTTTTATAACATGACGTCAGCCTGGCTCTGGGGGTCTCTTGCTCTAATGATTTTTTAATTGGTGGTGTTAAAATGTTTTGGTGGCAACAGCAAAATTTTTAAGAAACTCAGTTAAGGATGACCAGACCTGGCGGATTCCAGAATGCATCCTACTTAATTAATTTATTTATAACAACGCAAAAAGGCGGCGTTCCTCCAAAGCTCACCTGAAGCAGAAATCAGAATATAATAATTATTATGCTTAAACCATGATCGGTCGGTACGGCAAAACGTAGCGTTTTAGTAAATTTTATTCGCTTTTAAGTGTACCTTTATAACAACTATTAGCTATGTGAAACTCAGTTATTTAAATAAGGAAATAGACAAGAGTTTTACTATCTTGATACATACTTATGCACCGCGTTAATACTCAAGAGTTAATTGTAAGAAACGATTATATTTTATGCATTTATGGAACAGTGAATTTCCAGAGAAATAATTGGTACTTTTATTATAATTAAATGTTTAATCGGATTTAAATTGCGCGTATCCTGTAGTAACTGGCAGATATTCCAGCTTAGCTCTGCTTCTGGGCTGCAATACATTGGCAATCGCTACGGTACTTGTGTGGTCTTAGTTCCTTGGTCTACATTCGGCGACGGGCAGAGTGACAGGCGACACGTGGCTATGACAATTCAAAATAAGTTGTTAAATTGAGCATCATCGTCATTTTGATAACGATATAGATCGAACTGTCAGTTTCATCCGTCTTCTGTCACGATCACGAAATAGTACTTAAAATGGTGAACTAAACTTATTGACAAAAATATTTATAAAAAAAAACCGGTTGTCTGTAAAGTTGGTTTACGGACGATAGTTTAACGTGACAACGTCATAACAAAATATTCAAAACCCCCACCAGCGAATACCCCCCCCCCGCACCCCGCATTTGTCGGGGTAAGAAAAGGTTCGTCTCTTTTCGACTCTATGTCAACGAGTTAAGGTCGAAAAGTGACGAACCTTTTCTTACTCCGACTATACATCCTGGCGTTCGCCGCTCTCTTGCAACTGGCCCTCGCCGCTCTCTTGCAACTAGCCTGCTTCGCTGCTCTGTAGAATGTAACGTTACGTAACGTTACATGTACGTTACAATGAGTCATGTTTTTTCGTGTATGCAGCCGACGTTCATCGATTTATTAGACGTTGTCACGTCGAAAATTAACCGACACCAAAAACCATTTAAGTAGTTTTCTTCTGATCTGTTTGAAGTCGGTGCCTCAGCAGCAATATGAAATTGATATGTTTTGTCTGCGTCTAGTAAACACAAGTTCTAAAGTCACGGATAAAGCCAAACGGGTATTAAAGCTCACCAAGCGTTTATGAATTAAGGGGGCTAGTACTTCAACGGGCTGTAATGTTGTATTTTTGCCTAGTTGCCGTATTAGCATGTAACATAACTGGACGTGTCAGGTTTCGGAATGTGGCACCCACGGCGCAGGCGCCGGTGTGGGTGGAACCTGTAATACTCGCCTCAGGAATCCGTGAAAAAGGGCCCAAACGAAAACTAGATTAACTTACTAGATGAAGCTTATGGCTTTAATGGTGTTTATTTTTCAATGGTGACTGAAAGTCCCGACCCGCACTAGGCCCGGGTAAGAACTACGGTACAAACCCTTTCATTCTGGCGTCCCAAAACTCAAAGATAACCTGGTACTGGTAAATTAGTAAAATCTATGACAAAAACGTGTGCGAGGAAGGCGATAAAGCGGCGACATCGGTTTTGGAAGGGCATACAAATGAAAACAGTTGTATAGTACTTTTATGCATGTTCAATTCAATATCTATTGAACAGTGTACGAGTACCTACACTTTTAACTATTTTCAGACACCAAACTTCATCTAAAACGATTCACCGATTTTAGCGTAAAGAGGTGAGAACAGAGATAGAGTTACTTTTGCATTTATAATATTAAATAAATATGGAAAATATACCATAATATTAAAACTAAGTTGGCACAAGCCAATTCCAATTCAATTAAATGAGATATTTCACGCTTATTAGGTACCTACACGAAAATACAAATAAAATATTCATAAAACAGTCAGGAGTAAATTGAGCTCCCCATTTGTATTTTAACAAGCAATATTCTTTACGATGTGGTAAAAAGTGAATATAAAACGTACTAGATAGCTAAAACCTGGTTTGCTAGTCGTAAAAAAGGCCAACCTAGATATTATCCGACACCGCAATTACTATGTCCATCTGTATCTATTTTATTGGCTCGAATAAAAACGAATAAAACCAATAAAACGTCATATTATCTATGAGAGATTATGACCGCAGTAAACCATTGCCAAATATATGAAGAGCCCTGCCTCACCTCGTTATTTACTAGGAATAATACGAAATACGACTCGCTTCGTGCCTTCTTAAATTGGATTATCTATCTAAGGATGTAACCTCAAATAAATATCAAATAAGATAACATTTTACCGATATGGAAGCAACTACAACATTAAGAACTAAGTCTGACCAATATTCAACTTTACGACATTTTCATAGAAGTGCATCTACGTTTACGATGTGGAGTAAGATTTGCGCTGGTCTCACGATCCTCACCCACGCTTTGGGAGCCTGGTTTCATTACTCATTTGCATGACGCCATTTCATGAATTCTTTCCAGGTATAAGATTGCGAAAATCTCTGGGACAGACATTCCAGTGAATACGTAAACTATTATGACGCCTTTTCTACCTTTTTCTTGGGTTATCTTGGTCCGTAGCGGCTGTTTAAATAAGGAGCCGTGAGGGCGGAACGTGGTTTGATGAGGGAGATAACTGATACAGAGATTACATGTTATGAAAATAATATTAAGTAGTACATAATGTTTTACAGTAGATAGGAGCTACACTACATTATTATAAGCGCCATTTAAATTCACAAGGTTTACATGAAGAACCAAAAGCACAACAATATTTTTGCATAATTTGCACAGGTTCAGATCTTTTGCATGTTTTTCGCATAATTTTTTGTGCAAATTGTTAGATGCTAGTTAAGTGTAAATCGTCCGTAAATGTATAGAATATTGTAAAATTTTACAAAGTCACGCACTTACTTGACGCACAATGAAAATAAAGTTATTCAAATTAAACCAAAATAAATATACAGATTACGGCACACTGCTTTCAAACAAATATCTACAAGGTCAAAGCCTATACAAACGCTTGCATGCCATTAACACGCTTGCACGCTTGCATGCCATTAATACGCTTGCAAGTGCGTTATTGTAATCCGGATCTTCTTTTGATGTGTTCAAAAACCGATACTGATCTGGATCGGCGACAAGCTCTTGCAAGCCAAGCCAACACCCCTGTTCACACGCTTGTGCTTGTGAAAGATTGCCGAAGCTTGACAAACTTGTAAATGTAGCATAAAAATGACACTTAAGGCGGCCCCTAAACGGTCAATTATATTGCG
Organism: Archips xylosteana; assembly: GCA_947563465.1. Classification (NCBI taxonomy): domain Eukaryota; kingdom Metazoa; phylum Arthropoda; class Insecta; order Lepidoptera; family Tortricidae; genus Archips; species Archips xylosteana. The sequence goes on along the minus strand of OX387348.1, from coordinate 17,790,581 downwards.
CAATATTGCGAATTGTGCAATATTATTGGCCGTTTAGGGTTAATATTGAAGATTGCGCAATGATTGACCGAAAGTTTGAGCGAGTTTAATTTTTATTGCACAATATTTTTCCATTGCATCGTGTAGGGTCAGTATTGTGCAATATTTTAGTATCCGACCAGTGTTGCCAACCCCCAAAAACTAAAAACCAGCAGCTCACCAATAAAAAAACAGGAGAAAACAGTAGATAAAGTGAAAAAAGGCAGATTTCATGCTTTCCTCATATACTTAACTAGCTTTTGCCCGCGGCTTCGCTCGCGTGTACCATGAGAATTCCAAAGCACCAAGATATCAAGCAAGCAAGCATACAGGCAAGCAAGCAAGCATGCAAGCAAGATGCAAGCATGCATGCACGCTTGCTTGCTTGCGTGACAATGGGACCATCTCAGTAGTGTATTAGTAGTATATTATATTCTTTCGAATAAAAAAATAATTTTTAAAATCGGTCCACAATTGACCGAGAAATCGGTGAACATACTTACATAAAAAAAATACATAAAGTGATTCCACTTTATGTATTATTTTATGCATTCGCATAACCTCCTCCTTTTTTTGAAGTCGGTTAAAGAGCTCTTTGCGGCCTACTAACAGTATAAACTTATGAATTTTGAAATTTTAGCTTACAATCAGTAAAACGCAAAATCCCGTATTTTCCCGTTCCCGTAAGAATTTCGGGAAATTCTTTCTTAATACTCCCCTACACTCCCCAAGAAACCCACTTGCCAAATTTCAGCTTCCTACGGCCAGTAAAACGAGAAATCCCGTTTTTTCCCGTTCCCGTAGGAATTTTGGAAAGTCCTTTCTCAATGCTCCTCTACACTCCCCAAGCAACCTCATGCCGAATTTCAGCTTTCTACGACCAGTAAAATGAAAAATCCCGTTTTTCTCGTTCCCGTGGGAATTTTGTATAGTCCTCCCTTAATGCTCTTCTACACTTCCCAAGCAACCTTCATGCCAAATTTAAGCTTTCTGCGACCAGTAAAACGAAAAATCCCGTTTTTTCCCGTTCCCGTGGGAGTTTTGGAAAGTCCTCTCTTAATTCTCCTCTACACTCTCCAAGCAACCTAGATGCCGAATTTCAGCTTTCTACGACCAGTAAAACGAAAAATCCCGTTTTTTCCCGTTCCCGTGGGAATTTTGGAAAGTCCTCTATTAATCCTCCTCTACACTCTCCAAGCAACCTAGATGCCGAATTTCAGCTTTCTACGACCAGTAAAGCGAAAAATCCCGTTTTTTCCTTATCCCGTGGGAATTTCCGAAAATCCTTCAAAATGTTTTTTACTATTATAATTACCTACTTCTATGCCAAATTTCAAGAGTCTAGTAATTATAGTTTATAGGATCCCGTTGAACTGAATATATAAATCCCGTTTTTTCCTTATCCCGTGGGAATTTTGAAAAATCCTGAAATCAATGTTTTACTAATGTAATACCTACTTGTGTATCAAGTTTCAAGAGTCTAGTTATTATAGTTAATGAGATAGGGTCACTCGGAATCGAATATATAAATCCCGTTTTTTCCCGTCCCCGTGGGAATTCCCAAAAATCCTGGATGCCTAAATTGTATAAGGTATCTATGTGCAAAATTTCAAGTCTCTAGGTCTAGTGGTTTGGGCTGTGCGTTGATATATCAACAGTCATTTAGTTTAATTAGACATTTCAACCCCATCCAGGGAGATGGTATTTTACGTCCGCCACATCGGATTTTAAAACCGTTGTTGTTTTCATAACCAGCGACCCGATGAACCATAGAAACAACACCCATGTTGATTTTCAGACTTTGTTACCCCTTTCCCCCCTTTTAGGGGTTGATTTCTTAAAGAACCTGAAACACGTGTTTACTCATTTACCATTAGGAGTACTTCTGTGAAGTTTCGAATAAAATAGTCGAACTAATCTTGTTTCCCCATACAAACTTTGGACCCCCTTTTCACCCCCTTAGGGAGTGAATTTTGAAAAATCCTTTCTTAGTGCACCCCTAGACCTTATAAGGAACCTACATGCCAAATTTGGTATCTCTTGGCCCAGTGGTTTGGGCTGTGCGTTGATATGTCAGTCAGTCAGTCAGTCAGTCAGTCAGTCAGTTTCTTCTTTTATATATATAGATTAAAACGATTACCTACTTTTATTAGTTACTAGGACTCATATACATTGTTATATTATAATATTGATTACAACAAAATAAAAAACAAAAATCAAAGCAAAATTTTCTTTTTTCATCCTCAATTGCTTCGCCTTCAGTATTTTCAGACTCATATTCATTTTTATAGTCATACATATTTTTGGTAAATTAGTCTAAGTCGATGGCGCTGAACGGTAATTGAAAAACAGTAAAAATTAGGAATGAAACAGAAAACAGGGGCATTGATGTGAAAACAGCAAATCTACTGTTAAAACAGTAGGGTTGGTAACACTGTATCCGACTGAACACGAAAACATTGTGCAGTTATTGTGTATTATTGTGCAATATAATTGCTCGTTTGGATTCAGAGCGCCTTTCAATCTTACTGTACAATAAAAAGTATTGTACAATGTTATTGTAGGTGTAGGGGCCGCCTAACAGGCGCGGCGCCAAGCTCCTCCAAACCATTCTAAACACCCCGTTAGCCCGCTTGAACATTGTGAACGTTGGCCAAGACTTGGCAAGCGTAAAGAGGGTGTATGGCCTGGCTTACGTGAGATAGTCGCCGATCCGTGCTACGATCGGAAGACACTGCACTCGCAAGTGTAAATGGCATCCAAGCGTTTGCAGTCTTGGTGTTTGTGTTGTGGCAAGCGTACAACGTAGCATAACGCCTTTTGCACCCTCTTTTTTCGCCGAACTCTTCGAAATATTTATAGATCAAGCATATTAAACCTAATATAAACTGCTTTAGTAATATATTCCGCTATGTAATTATACAGGTCTCGTTGCGTCCTGCATAATGCAACAGGCTTCGTCTGTTTCGCTGGAAATAACACAGTTCTATGTATCATTTACCACGACTATCTAAATCCAACCTTATGTTGGCTAGATCAAGTTTAATTTTGAAGTTGCGAAATGTACTTAGAACTTTGAAATAGGTAGTTTGGCTGTTGGGTTTTGATTTGATTCACCATAAACGGCATGTCATTGTTTATGTATTGTGTTGTATCGAATGTATTGAGAAATAGGCGCGGATAGCTCGGGCTGCTGCGTCGTCTGTAGCTACCGTTCATAAATAAACTAGCAGTTTGTCAGTATTTATTTTGATTCAGTCATACGCACAGAACTAACAGTAAAAGGTAGAGAGTACTATTACGTTTGCATTACATTTCAAATTTTTGTAAAATGAGCTTTCATCATCCCAACCTATATACGTCCCACTGCAGGGCAAAGGCCTCCTCTCAGAATGAGAGGGCTTGGGCCGTAGTTCCCACGCGGGCCAGTGCTGATTGGCAACTTCTCACACACCATTGAATTAGGTACTTCGCACATGCGTGTAGGTTTCCTCACGACGTTTTTCGCTACCGTAAAGCTCATGGTAAATTTTAAATGTGATTTTCGCAAGTAACCTGAAAACCTCAGAGGTGCGAGCCCGGACTAGACGATCTTCTGTTTGCGAGACCATAGGTCTAACCACTAGGCTACCAAAGCAATGAGCTTTACTGTGAAATCCGCATACAACTAAGAAGAAATTCAATGGTATTCTAAGAAGAGTCCGGCCGGTGCCATGCAGTAGGAGTATACGTATACACGAACTAAAACAATTACTTTACTCACCCGCGACCTTACAATAGTTACGTTTATGCAAGAAATGTGTGTTCATGCAGTTCTTCCACCTCCACACTGTACGAACACACACAAATCACATAAACACAACCATCACCACCACCAAGCTACACTGACGCGTTTCAAACTCAACGTATACACGTACAATCGGCTCAGACGCCAGCTTGATACCTTAAAGGTCCAGTTTGCGTGCAGTGTATCTGTCCATACCAATCCATACCAATGAACTTCAACGGCTGCAAGCAAATTTGTTTTGAAACTGGCAAGCTGGCGCTTGGGCCGATTGTACATATAGGCCGAAATGATGATAGAAAACGTCACACGAGCGAGCTGAAATCGAGGAGTGTATCTCGCTAAAAAGCCATGTTTATTTTCCCTAAAATAATGGATTATTGTGGAGATAGTTCACCAAAAATTTTACATTTTACTGGTGAGTACCGTAACTTACTAAAACCATGAAAACACAAAACAGCCCAAAAATTTTTGTCTATGGGAGGAAATACCCACGATATCATTACTATTCATTTTATTATTAGCTCTGTGGTCACTTAAGCGTAAGTTTTTTTATTATATCTAAAATACAAACAATTGGCTAAGTAAAGTTTTTTGAAGAGGTGCTAATTATATTTTTTTTCGACAGTCGGCGTTCTGGAGATCGAGAAACTGCAGCTGTTTTATTTTTATCTCCTATTGTTTACTGGAAATATTTTTTTAAGTGTTCGAGATGACATTTGTGAGATTTTATGGCTGACAAGCCGTACGAGCTCAGAACTTAGTAGAAACAGAAAAAAAACCGAAGTGAGCTGTCACTTCTGTCAATGTCAAATCGTTTGCGTTTCGCTTGCTTTGCATTTCGGTGTGCTCAGTGTGATTTTTGGACTATTTTTATCGACCTCCGCATAAAATCCGAACTTTCAATTTTACCGCATTTCTCCACTACCTATGCACGATAATTGGATCACGATTGAATACTTTCGATGACTATTTTGGAACTGCTTCTTGGACAACGCAAAGCAAACGAAACGCAAACGGTTAGATTTCATATGACATTGACAGAAGCGACAGTTGACTTCGTTTTTTTTTCTATTTCTTCTTTGTACGGAGCACGAACCGCTTGTCAGCCGTAAAATCTCACAAATGTCATCTCGAACACTTAAAAAAATATTTCCAATAAATAAAAGGAGATAAAAATAAAACAGCTCCAGTTTCTTGGTGTTGTAGTCGACCACTGTCGAAAAAAAATATAATTAGCACCTCTTCAAAAAACTTTACTTAGCTAATTCCGATCACAATTAATGTCTGTCTAAAATAACCTAAGTTTTGTATTCATGTCGTCAGTAAATATCAGTAAATTTCAAGTAAAAACCTTGATTTTAAGTCAACCTTTTGAACAGGCATTGTGGTAGTTTTTCCATGTCCTTAGGTATCTGTCAAAAAAGTATTATTATGCCAATAAAAGTCTACATCACACGTATCACAAAGATTGAGATCCATTTGTATGCTATACTCATTCTCTATGACGAGATAGCGACATAAAGACTCCAACGTCTGCTTTTATGGCACTGGCAACACTTGCAGAACACACATCAATGCTTTTTACATCGCTACCCAAAAAAAGTAGTTTATTGTCTTTGGTAGGTGCTCAGGACAGACTATTTTGTAAAGATGTTTTGTTTTGTGTAAAGATGTTTGTTACTCTTGCACGCTAAAACGGTTTGACGGATTCTGATGGCACACGGATTTTGTATACTGTATTAACATGTAGTATAAGTTGTTTAGTTCCCGCGGGATAGCGAAGCGATAAATGAATTCTTTGCAAATGGACCGCAGGCAACAGTTTTAAAAAATTTTGTCCCTGCGTTAAATCATTACTATCATTTCTTTATTTTATTGCAACCATGTCTGTCATTATTGAAATATGTAATTATGAATTTATGAAACTAGTATACGAGTACTTACCTAGATAAAAGTTTCCTAAATACGTTATACATGCAGTGTCTTAGAAGTTTTACAAAAAAATGTACTATTCATTATTCATTGAATCGTCTTTAAGAGTGTTGTTATTCTTATTACGTAGGTACATGCGGATACATATAAAACTTAATACAACATCAGGTATTAAGTTGTACCACCGTATTATGTAAGTAAAGTACGATTACAAATGCTCGCAGCCAAAACTACATTTGTGTGACAAACGATATCATTAAACTGTAATCCTCTAAAGAGATTAGCGGGTCTCATATACGAAGTTTACCTGCAGTAGGTAGAATAATAACAGTAAGAGCGATTTTTTTTCGGACAATTTTAGTTTTGCCAAGCTAAAGTGGGACTGGGCAGGTCATGTCAACCGCATGGATCCAAATAGGTGGGTTAAAATGGCCACGGACTGGATACCACAGGACGGATGACGACGATGGAGTCGTCTGAGGAGGCGGTGGCGGAACGACCTACCCTTATCAATTCAATCGACGCTGTTGACTGATAAGTTGATAGTAAAAAAGCAACTTAAATGATCCATAATGATCGCATTTTAATTAAGTCTGTAAAAAGTTAGCGCGCGCTGTCTAAATTAACCAAGAAGAAAATCAATGCTTCGCTCGCTAGTTTTACTATATAAAAAAGTGGGCGGAAAATGTAACAGATTCTTGGGTTTGTACGAAAGATTACTTAGTGTCTTTAACGAGGCTTTTCAATTTCGTCAAGCGAGGGTTGCGTGGTCAAACCCGATAAATCGAAATAATTGATTATTGAATAAAGAACTCTAACTAAAACATCTAAATTCAAAAACCCTACAAAAAATTAGATCACCTTATCGGGTTTGACCAGGCAACCATCGCATGTAAACATACTGCTGTGATACCTGTCACTGTGGACATTACGCAAGCGTTCTGTGGGAAGCGCGCTACACATGTACGTTACAGTTGTGTTAATAGCTATATGCGTACGCGCCGTTTGTAATGCTAACTTATAATATCAAAGCCGCAACCGTTAGTGTAATGACGGCGCGCATTATGACATAGCTACACGCTTGACGTTTGTTTACTTTTTTTACTACTTGCTTCACTATAGCTTTGAGCATCTTTTTTCCCTTTTTTACATAAAACTGACCCGTGATTGACTTCTATCTCACCTGATGAAAAGTGTAGATAAGATGTGGTCAAAGGTGTATCTCGAGATATCACTGGTTCAATAACGGTTCCACTGTAGCCTTGAGGAGTTCTAGGTTGTTCATCTGTTATCCTGCCATTTCCGTTTCGATCTTATTTTTTTAAAGCCACTTCCTCATAAATATTCACTTTTGATGTTGCCACTAATGACCTGGGTACGAGATAAAGAGATCAATAGAGGCGCGTTGCGCGGGAGTACCCGTAATTAATATTAATGAGTTACTTAATTATTAGTTGGCTGCAGGTTCCCTACTGACAGGTTAGTGAGGCTGTTATAGGTGTGAACCTTTTAGAAATATCCTGGTACTTAAAGATTAAATTCACTGCGTTATCAGTATTATGTATAAATAAAAACCAGTCAAGTGCGAGTCGAACTCGTATAACAAGGATCCTTTACCTCCGTAGGTACAATGTTTTAAAAATAGTTCAGTAAAAATTAATATAAAAATCGAGTTAAAAACGGTGAAAAAACACGTTGCTTGTATGACAATCTCTAGCATAGTGAACGGTTGCGATACTCTGAGGATGAGTTCGAAACGCATCAGTACGCTTAGTATAAGTTTTCCTTCACTTCAATACTTCTCGATCGCGTTTACGTAAATAAATCAATTCTATGGAAACATGGAAGCGCGCGCGCGGAGACGCTGTCCATGTTTCCCTAGTAATTGATTTTTTTACGTAAACGCGATCGAGAAGTATTTTGAAGAAGTAAAACTTATACTAAGCGTACAGTATGCTTAGTATAAGTTTTCCTTCACTTCAATACTTCTCGATCGCGTTTACGTAAAAATTTCAATTCTATGGAAACAGACGCGCGCGCGCGGAGGCGCTATCCATGTTTCCCTAGTAATTGAATTTTTTACGTAAACGCGATCGAGAAGTATTTTGGTGAAGTAAAACTTATACTAAGCATACTGTATGCTTAGTATAAGTTTTACTTCACCAAAATACTTCTCGATCGAGTTTACGTAAAAAAATCAATTACTATGGAAACATGGACAGCGCCTCCGCGCGCGCGCGTCCATGTTTCCATAGAATTGAAATTTTTACGTAAACGCGATCGAGAAGTATTTTGGTGAAGTAAAACTTATACTAAGCGTACAGTATGCTTAGTATAAGTTTTCCTTCACTTCCATACTTCTCGATCGCGTTTACGTAAAAATTTCAATTCTATGGAAACATGAAAGCGCGCGCGCGGAGACGCTGTCCATGTTTCCCTAGTAATTGAATTTTTTACGTAAACGCGATCGAGAAGTATTTTGGTGAGGTAAAACGTATACTAAGCACTCAGTATGCTTAGTATAAGTTTTCCTTCACTTCAATACTTCTCGATCGCGTTTACGTAAAAATTTCAATTCTATGGAAACATGGACGCGCGGCCGCGGAGGCGCTGTCCATGTTTCCCTAGTATTTGATTTTTTTACGTAAACGCGATCGAGAAGTATTTTGGTGAAGTAAAACTTATACTAAGCATACAGTACGCTTAGTATAAGTTTTACTTCACCAAAATACTTCTCGATCGCGTTTACGTAAAAAATTCAATTACTAGGGAAACATGGACAGCGTCTCAGCGCGCGCGCTTCCATGTTTCCATAGAATTGAAATTTTTACGTAAACGCGATCGAGAAGTATTGAAGTGAAGGAAAACTTATACTAAGCATACAGTATAGTTTGGTGATGGTGAATATGTAGTCGGGTTTGTGTGATTTGTGTGTGTTCGTACAGTGTGGAGGTGGAGGAACTGCATGAACACACATTTCTTGCATAAACTTAGCTATCGTACGATCGCGGGTGAGCAAAGTAATTGTTTCTGTTCATTGATAAGGACTATGGACCTCCGCAAAATAACGCCTGATTCAATGAATTTGATTTTTAACTTTATTTTATTTTTATTTTTATTCTGTACAAGAGACAGAGCCCTGTGACAGACGGACGGACAGACATTATTATTTTCTTCAATATGATTCTTTGCCTATTATTTTTATTTTTTATTTCTGTCTACGTGTACTCTTTTAACCGACTGCGGCGAAAAGAAAAGACACTCCTTAAAAACGCTAAATATTCTCCCCTTCGCTCTGTACGGGCCATTGGACTGACCTTCTATGCTGTTATACAGTAAATTACCAATACCATACTAAGCACCAACCCCGTTGGATGAATAGAACGCATGTCAGGTGGATTCCCATTAAGGCCTCGCATTCAACCCGACTCTCATGACGTACAAAAAGGAACGCATAATTACTTTACCAACTTGGGAGAGAATAGGATTGCATTACCATAACTACCGCCAGATAAATAAAACAGACGACCAAATTTGTTCCACTTTGACAGGGTTCTTAGTTTGACTTGCAGCGTAATTAAAATTGGACCGTAATGTTGAAGCAGCACGGACGAATTTGTAGTTCTCTGATGCTGCTATTAAGAACCTTGATGTTAATGAAGTATTTTAGTTGGTTGTGTCAAATCGTTTAGAAAAAATATAATGGTTATAAATGGTTTTAAAGAATGAAAGTTTTAACTGGGCCATGTTTATGATTTTTATATGAGATTTTTAGTTCGTTATGGTCAAAAACGGCGTTTAAAATCATTTACTCGTAAGTTTTATTTCGAACTACAGTACTTTGGTCTATAATAACTAGTGGCCATAATTCGAGAGACAACTTTGACAATAAAATTCATTTTGCTCAAATGTTGCCACAGACAGGGTAGTGCTGTTCGTGTCGATATTAAAAAAACAGTACGGCTTTGGCTACCTGTGGTATATTCATTACTTACGGTGATATGATTAAATTAATTTAACAATTTACTTTTCAATGTAAGATATCATTAAAGGAAGTAAACAAAAATCCGTCTTATAGTAAATCATATAGTCCAGTCGACACTGATTATCGATATCGGCCACATCGCTATTTAATTTCGTCTAACGCTGGTAACCCTTTAATTGTCAAGCTTATTTGTCTCTCGAATTATGGCCACTAGTACATATAGAGCGACTAAGAGTCTGAGTTCTATCATCTCATTACTTCCATCCTGTATACAACCCACGATGAGCTGTAGAACCCACGCGGACCCAGGGTTGTTGCCTGTTTATGGTTTCGTTTCCAAATCAACGTACGGATAAATGCCATAAATAAAGGAATGATTACTAATAAATATAAAACATCAGAATGTCTCAGTGCGCCCCGTAATCTTTACCAAACCTTATGAAGATGCTCGCAACTCTCTTCTACTGGTATGTAACTTACCTGAAAAAGAAAAAAAATCATAAGTTCTTGTGTGCCAGTGTAAACTCAAATTAAACGAGTGTGTCGCCCTCAGAATACTCAATGGTGGCCTGCGGGGTTGAGGAAGCCTATACTAGTGGGGGATAGTGGCCATTCTATAGCTAAACCGTTTGAATGAGTCCTCGCCGCCCGCACCTCTCTCGGCCCCTTTGTCGTCATACCCCCCATCCCCTGTACCGCGCGTGCGAGGATTCATTTAAAGGCCTGTATTCACTTTGATTAGTGCGAGTGCAAGTGATTAGTAATTGAGAATGATTAGTGCAGGTGTGTAGTGCAAGTAGTGTCCAATTCTTGTTCTGGCTCTGTTAAGTAATTCCAAACCAGACGTGTTTAGTGGCAGGCACGCTGCGAGTGAGGGGGAAGGGAGGGCACGCGGGCCGTGGCTACTCGCAGTTCACTCGCAAAAAAAACAGAACACGCTTCTAGTCACGTTACTACGCAGCCAACTAATCACCTGCACTAATCAGTCGCTGTCCACACTTGTTTTCTCCTAATCACTAATCACCTGCACTAATCACTAATCAAAGTGAATCCAGGCCTTAAAGTAGGTATTTAAGCGGTCTAGCTATAAACGAAATGTTCTCAATCAGACCACAACCCGACTGAGTTTCTTGTCGTTTCTTCTTAGTCGGGACTAACGTAATTTTTCCGAAACGATGTAGCATAAAAAATCCGATTGCTTGCAAATCTCTAGTTAGCGTCCAAAGTCCGAGGTCGGCTCAATAGGAGCACCCTTTGGCATGCTCAGAAAACCACCCTTTGCTGAGCTGCCCGTCTGGCGGCTCGCCCTCTCTCCGGTAAGCTGTAAAAGCCGTCGAGGCTAACAGCAACAGTCCGTTCGAAAAAAAAAGTTTTAATTAAAATAAATCTCGAATATTTCCGCGGATAATTGAATTCGATTGACTGCACACTTTTTATTTAAGGTTACGAGAGTGCGTCGGATGCGGATAGCGCGAGACTGGGGGAGGCCCATATTCAGCAGTGAACGTCTTTCGGCTGAAATGATGATGATAGCAACCTATAAAGGTTTGTCATCGGAACTTTGGATTCAATATGTTATCTCGCCTTTCACGCGGTACACTTCGAATATTATGGTGTTACTTTGCAGGGGATACAATAAATGAACTACAATTTTTTACCTTGCTACTCAAGCAAAATACGGAAAAGCAAGGTAAAAATATTTCAGTTCACATATGCCTGAAAAACATTCACAGGGATGTTTACTTAAACTTAGGTAAGTAGCTGCTGCAATATTCCGAATTAATTTAATTAATTGTTGTTGTAAGTACCTACATCTACCTAACCTAATTCATCCGTGAGAAAAAAAAACCCGGTCAACTGCAAGTCGGACTCGCGCACAAAGGGTTCCGTACCATTATCTATAAAAACGGCAAAAAATCACATTTGTTGTATGGGAGCCCCCCTTAAATATTGGTTTTATTTTAATTTAATTATTTATTTTTAAAGTGAATATATAACCAAATATTCTGTGAATATTTCAAGCGTCTACCCGTTGCCGTTATCAATACCGAGCAAAAACGAGCAAAAAAATCACGTTTGTTGTATGGAAGCCCCCATAAATATTTATTTTATTCAGTTTTTTAGTATTTGATGTTATAGCGGCAACCGAAATACATCATCTGTGAAAATTTCAACTGTTTAAGTATCACGGTTCCTGAGATAGAGCCTGGTGACAGACGGACAGACGGACGGACAGCGAAGTCTCAGTAATAGGGTCCCGTTTTTACCCTTTGGGTACGGAACCCTAAAAAGTTTTAATTTTCAAACAAAAAACATCCAGTTATGTTCATTAGGGCTTACTCTTTCTACCCTTAAAATATATGTTTGTATAGAATCTATTTTTTCTAATATATAAAAATCTCGTGTCGCGGTGTTTGATCGAACCTCCGAAACTGTTTGACCGATTTTTATGAAACTTTTTTGTCTATACTCGGTATGTCTGAGAGTCGTAGGTTATTTTTATACCCTTATTCTTCGCAGACGGAGTCGCGGGCAACAGCTAGTATAATTATATGCCGTTACAGAACCTAGGTGCGAAATATTGGATAATTTCAGGGTAATGGCGTAACATGGCAGTCTGCGCATGGGCTGGTTATGCAAATGGCAGAGGCGACCACGAGCGACCACGTGGAAGGACTCTTCTACCCGGATCTCTGCCTTTTCCCAACTATATTTTTCCCAACTGATTCAATTGCCAACTGTTTATATTTTCTGAAACTGTAAACTTTCAGGATTGTTATAAAACTAACACTATATTATGAATAGTTAACAGTTTCAGAAAAAAATAAACAGTTTACAAATGTATAATTTGGGAAATAATTTTGGGCGAAAATGCAGGATACCCTTCTACTCAAAACTTCGTACGGTTGGGAGTCTTGTATCAACAATACTATAACAATTGTATTGTTGATCGAGGGGTGGAGTAGTTTGCTAAAGATTTATTGGTCGTCAACGATAGACCAAAATCGAAATACTTGACTCCGTATGACCCGTAAGTCATTATTTGAGCGTTTGTTCCGAATCACTTTAGTGGACTACATAATATCAATCTACCTTAATTCCGTACTTAGTATGCCAATAAAAAAAAAAATAGTCTAGCAACTTTATCATCAGTTTTAAGAAATACCTTCATGCCAGTTACACTCAATATACTAATGTTAGATAAGATCGGTCTGTTGACTTAGAAAGGTAGTTGTCCAGATTCTTGAAAAAGTAGACACCCTATCCGTGAGTGGTCCCAGCCGCTGTATGCGCGGTCATGGGATTCGCACTTTGCATTGAAAGCACCCACAATGGATGTCGCCACTATAGCTGGATTAGAGCATTATAAACCCGACTATACAAGCAAAGTGTTATAAGCGCCTCACGCATTGAAACTTGGACTTGGAGATCTAATAACATAATTTTTAAATCGCATAGAACACTCTATGTAAGTATACTCTTTTAAAACGTTCTCGTTTAAATGTAACCGCTTTGAATTTAGAATTTAAGTCAACAGTGGCCAGTAAGAATGGCATGGCATTTTTTTCCAAAGTAAGGAAGTTTCTTAGGAAGCAAATTGCACGTTACTATTTTATTGGGTTTAAATTAAGTTACAAAGGGCCACTTGCACAGATCAGGGTTAAAAAATTAAATCGATAACCCTGGGTTAAGAATGACAGTTCCATACATTTTGACACTTGTTAACCCTGGGTTAGCAGTTAACTCAGTGTTAAGTAGCTAACTCCGATTCTTTAATTTTTTAACCCTGAACTGTACAAGTGGCCCTCACAAGAATAGTGTTGTGTTCAAGGGTTTAAAGCGCCTAGTTAACAATCGTTAAGTACTTTGCTAAATTCACTCGTAGTTGTAAAGATTATTAAGAAAGTTTAAAGATGTTAATCTCAAACTTCGTTTCTTTAAACTATTTGAATAAAATATTCAGATAAAATAAAGTTTTAACGTCGACAAATAAGATCAACAGACTTTTTGAAAGATAAAGTCCTGTACTTACTTAGTAAGTATATTGGCTTCCTACGCAAGCTTACGATATTGTTAATATATTGCGAACAAGCAGGCTGTAAACAGCACCGGTGATTCCACGAATGACGTCCAGCTGTTGCCAGCCCGATCCTCCCTTAGTAATTCTAAGCATACCTATTATATGAAGCTGAAGTATAGCAACTTATAATACTTTATATGGTAAAAGTTGGACCAAGTTAAATCGTACTTAATCATACAAAAACGACTGACTGATGGACGGAATTATCTTTCCCCAGCAGTGTTAATGTGTCCAACTTTTTGAATGAGTGTTTTATTTGTAATCTTATAAGTTACGATTTTTATTTGGACCTATTGTTTTTAATGCCATTTGACAGATGTTATGATTTGCAACTGGCCAGAGGCTGGCTTCAGCATTTTTAATTTGGTTATAAATTTGAATTTAAACATAGGATCTTATTCTGGAAATTGCCAATTGCAATTAAGGCCACGACTGCGAGAAACTTTTGTAATAAAATAACCTGTGTTTAGTACGTATTATGTAGTTTAAATAAGCTTATTATTCTTGACGACCATGGCCTAGTGGTTAGAGAACCTGACTATAAAGCTTGAGGTCCCCGGTTCGATTCCCGTGTCGGGGCAGATATTTGTATGAAAATACGAATGTTTGTTCTCGGGTCTTGGGTGTTTAATAATTTCAGTATGTATCTATCTGTATAAGTATGTTTATTCGTTGCTTAGTACCCATAACACAAGCTTTGCTTAGCTTACTTTGGGACCAGGTCAATTGGTGTGAATTGTCCCGTGATATTTATTTATTTATTCTTTACAACACCAGATCTATAAAATTACTCAGCAAAGCTACAAATAATAACGCCTACTTATTACACGATGAAATGCTTATGGTTGTATATATATATATAAGGACTGTAAGTTAATACCACAGATATTTCTCTACACCAGATGTTTCATATTGCTTTTAAAATGTCGGTCCACGCTTTGTTATAAAACACAATGCAAACAGAAAAGTCAACGAGTAGGTAACATAATAGGATACGGAGCCACGACCGCGTTGTCAAGAGTGAAAACGCTGTTTTCTGCTGTGTTACAAAATCGCAATTAAGCCGTATAATCGTCAGAATCGCTGATGGTTTGCGGTTTGTTTCGAGACTTATAAGTCGTAATAGCGTTAGAAAGTTGTTATAACACCGAAAAAAGATAGTTCGCTTTCGTTGGTGTTTGCAAGTGTTGAAGTAAAAATTTATGTTTTGTTTTTATTATTTACTACTTATTATATCTTCGACAGTGAAGAGTAGAAAACTGAAGAAAGAAGACTTGCACCTATGTTCAAGCATTTCACGTTAAAAATGTTGCAGCTGCGAAAAAAGTTGTGCTTTAATTTAACTTTTACTCTTAATTAAAATTTCTTTGCAAACGAAACCATACGAAATAATTGTTCTTAAATTCTTTATTTTTAACATAAAATAAGTACATACTTACATTGTTAATTAAAAGAAACAACAGTGGCAGCAAAATCATGCACCAAATAGCAAAAACATAGGTAATTTTCCTCAATATTGCATGTGAGACACAATTATTTCAAATAAATAAATGTCACGGGAATTGACCTAGTTCTAAAGAAAGCAAAGATTTATGGGCAACGGATAAACAACTAGGACTCGCGAACAAACATTCTTATTTTTCATACATAATATTGCTCCGACCAGGGCTCGAACTCAGGATTTCAAGTATCGAAGTCAGTTTCCCTAACCACTGAGCTATCCGGTTGTCAATATTCAATTAACAATGGAAAAAGACGAGCACCGACGAAGAGACAAATCTATTCCCAGAACTGTCAGCACAACAACAGAAGACCTAACCCATAATACATTGCAGTAAATCATACCTTTCGACTCCCGTAAAGGCGAACAGAAGGTATTTCTTGCAACAAAAGATAATAAAACTGTCCTCCGTAAGGGCAACTCCTTATTGGAAGAAGATAAAGCTAATGTTCGTAATAAGGCATTCACACCATACACAAAGACTATCGATGATGGCACGAATGTCATGCTTTATGGGGAGAGATAGTGTGTACATGCTGAGACGTGAGACGTCCCGTTAGAACCGTTGATATTATCCAGTGACATTTGCATAATTGAGCTATGGAAAACAGACGGGAATGATTCCCGCGTAGTATGGCTACTGTGGCATGAGTACACTAACGTTTGTAGCGTGCTTATAATCATCTCTCCCATACGCACCTAGTAAACCTAGTATACAACTTCTTCATCATCAATATTAAGAGTTGCACTGCCGGTGGAGTAACCCATTTCCCGCCAGGCTTTTTACTTCTTGATCTGGCTTCTCAATAATTTGGTCGAAATAATTTATCTTTGTCTCTCTTCTCTTCTTCCATTTTTACCTCTAACATATTTGTAAAAAAACGTGTACCAAATTAGGTGTCTTATCCTCATTCATAATTATCATCATTCTTATCCCAATAGTTTTTAACAAGAATCTTTTCTCTCCAACTATGCGCAAAATTTCGCCATTAGTTTTTTCTCCGTTCAACTTATCCTCTTCATTATCTTCCAGCACCAAAGCTTCCATTTTGTCTCTATCTGTATGTCGCAGTATTCAATTCCCACTTTCATACATGCTAAACTCCAGATTCACATCTTAATTAGGTATGTGTTTTTTTTAGCTTTCTTTAATAATTTTGATTCCAGCAGTTGACTCTTCTTATTATTAAAAGCTTTCTTAGACATAAACATAATAACTTTGATCAACGAAAAAAGTAAAATTAACTAAGTATGTCAGTGCTTGCACAACTCGTCCATATCATCGTATCTTATAATCCTTCAAATATTTAATGCATAATAATAAATTTGAATGTGTCAACAGTATCAAGGAAATTAAATCGAGATTAAAACTAAACCACCGATAAAGAAACCCTATAATTAACTATAATGAAAATCGACGACATTCCCTAAGCAATACAAACATGAAAATCTTGGTCGGACGTCTGTTGCAATTTCTGTTAACGATAATTTGCATACGTGTCTAAGGGAGTGGCGTTTACTGCCTTTTTAAAGCTGGAGACATTTATGTACTAGCTAATGTTCACTGGTTTAATCGACTAATAACCAGAAAGTGTTATGTAATAGTGCAATCAGTGAGGGGATATTCAAATGCATGATAAGGAGAGAAATAGGATTTAACTGGTTTTAATTAGGAAAAATATACTGCGTTGGAATGCGTTAACTGCATAATTTGTAGGCTTTTCGATTTCTACTCCTTTGCGTACGTTAAGGCTTCTTTGCATGATTACATTAACTTAAGAGATGAAATTACAATTTTGAATAATTCTGAATTCAGTTTTAACGTGCCGCTAATGAACTTTGCATATTATCGTTGTGAAGTGGCCCAACGACAAAATTAATTATGTATATAATATGACTATTCACTCAATTTTAAAGGCCACAAACAGTCTTCACCTGAGCGGTACCCTTCTGCATCAATTTTAAAATCAATCTTTTATGTACATTTCGCCGATTCAACTTATTTATCGATGATATAGTGATACAAATCGTTAAATGTCTAATCGATTATCAAAGAATCGACACCCGTCGCGATTGCCAATACAGAGAATACCCATATATCTGATACCCTGGGTACCACCATGGGGGGCCATTAACAGTACACAGCAAGGGCATTCAACTGAACGCAGATTGTCAAAAACGAAACAATTTACTTGAAAACCAATAAAGAGAATCTGAAGGATTTGATAAAAAAAAACTTTTAATGCAAAAATGTCTTTGCTTTACTATACAGTTAGTTGTTGGTGAATTTAATGCTACATTGTTTTAAGGTGGAATTACCTAGTTTTTAATCCTTTCCAGATAGTTCAATGTTTAAAGAGTGTACTTCTTTGTGTTTGTCTAGGATTTCGTAGCTTCAAAAAGATGAATAATTTCGGTCGCGGTTCTTCAGAAATCTAGTTTAACTTTAATGATTCTCAACTAAATTCATCGACGTTTATGAGATATTGAGCATAGAAATAAAAATATCGGGGTTGAAACTTTGAAAGTTGCTTCTAACATGTTATTTTAATTGAATTTCTAATGTTAACTGCAATTAAAAGCAAACTGCAGACGGAACACATGCCTCACGGATGTACATCAGATCATGAATGCTTTACAGTTATTCGTAAATGAAGAAAATGTTACTACGTACACGTGATGATCAAAATACAGTTGGTATTTAATAGGTATCTGTAGCCAGGACGTTTATTTACTAATCTTGGTTTATTACTTGCTTGTTGTGCTTTTTTATTTGTCTTTAGAAGGGAAGCATACTAAAAGATCATCTTGATTACAAGTATAATACATGGACAATGAGCAATTGAACTAAGTCGAGGATTTGATCCTATTGCGTTCACTAGAGGAGACATATGTCCTGCAGAGAACGTAAAGGGGATGGAAAAGAAGAACTAGGAGTGGAGAACTATGGTGGAGTTAACAAGGTGCCCAGAAGAAAATTTTTATAAGAGTAATACCTAAAAATTAAACGGTCCAACTGGGTGTGGTGTGCTTTCAAGAATAGAGGGCGCCCCTTCAATAATCTTAAAGTACCTCAACTTTCAAGATGACGTACCTATTAACTTTGTCTGCAATCAATAGATGGCATTGTCCGAACGAACGTTGTGCTTTAAAAATGTTCATAATCATCAGCATCATCATCCCAGTCTATATAAGTCCCACTGCAGGGCACAGGCCTCCTCTCAGAACTGAAGATTGGGAACTTCCAAGCACCATTGAATTTCTTCTTAAATGTATGCAGAAAAAAATGTTAGGATACTTAACCTTTTTTCATTGGTTACTAACACGGGTGAAGTCGCGGGATAAAGCTAGTAAATTATAAATAATATGACAGAAATTGCTCAAAACAATAACAGACGAGACAGAGAAACAGAAACAATAGATAGAAAGTATAAATCTGGTGACAATTGCAACAGTACTTCTGTTAGATTAAGTGAAAAGATTCGTGAAGCATCTAGAGAAAACAGAGCGGAGACTGCTCCATCGGTTGAATTTAGAGACAAGCTAGCCAGTGAATGTGACCCTATTAAAATGTAATTCCTATAAATAGGTTCAACTTGTTCTCGGTATATTGATGTGTAATAAAGCTCTCTGTATAAGTAAAATAGGTAATAAACAAGCTTTAGCTGGGATCGAACCAGCTTCCATCGCGTGGGTGTCAAGACTGGTTTAGCTTTAACACGGTGTTTTGCTAATATCATGCGTAAACGCATCGAGAATCATTGCACGTGCGAACAATTTTCCGAAGGGATTATTACCGTAAACGCACCACTTCTAATTTGGACTCTGCGCCCTTAATTATTAGGTTCGTAGTGAGAACATTATCGAAATGATGTTAAGACCTTTGAATAGCCACATTGATGCGCTTAAGGCTTTTTAGATTGCACTATGGTTTTGTTTTTTTATGTGAGATCTGGATTGAAATGCAATGTGTCGAAGATAGGGTTGGCAATTTTTTTTTTTGAGTTAGGTACTTGTTATATTTTGTGTAATTAAATAACGAATTGTTATTTGGGTAATAATTAATTACAGTTGCTGCTGTTATAAACGGTTGATAAGAATTACAACATTTCAAAGATCTATTGGCCATGGTAGGCGTTAAATAAATCTAAAATCCTTTATAACATATCCCACAGGGAATTATGCAACTTTCTCGAATAAAAAGTATACTATACTGTTTGTGTGTCACAATCCAACTAATCAGTTTAGCAAATTTAAAGTGAAACAGTAACAAGCCTACACACAGACACACTTTCAAACTTTAGCATTTTCACACGGTATTTTAATAGGAATGTTAGTGGTGACAACCCTATTCAAAGACCAGTATTAAGCTGGCAGCCATTTTGTACACAATTGCGATGCTCTCGCGCAAGATTTTAAATGTCAATTAAAAAAATGCAGTGATCGTAAAACATGATTGCTGGTATTCAATTCATTTAATAGATTTCTATCTTCTATTCGGTAAGACAGTAGTTTTCTAACACAAAAGGGTATAATTTATCGATCGATAAATAATAGTTGTTAATGTCAGTAAATGGCATTTGTATTTTTGTTTATTTGGAACTTTACGGTGTCTCACAGCATGCGGTAATCCGGCGCCTTTAAAGCGTTAGCATAGTTTATGTTATTTTCTATAATAATTATAGAAAGGTGTCAAGTGGAACGAACTTGGTTAAAAAATTATGCTAACGTCAAATTATGGTCACTTTAGTGGTGAAGTAAAAACAGTTGGAAAGTATTGATAATATTTTTAGTCAAGAAAAAGTAGAGTCGACAGAAAAGCTTGTATTAAAGATTCATTTTATTAACCTTACAGTTGATTCGGTCTTTAGATTTTCTTCAAGTCCTGAGGCCGTATTGTCTAACGCTTCTGAAGCTTGCCTTCGCTTTCACCACCTCTTTCTGTCATCATCTTATACCATTTGAAAGAAAGAAATAGTGATTGCGCAGGCAAGCGTCAGAAGCGTTAGACAATAGGTCCGCAGAAGCCGTATTATCTAACGCGCGGACGCTTGCCTTTGCTTTCACCATCTCTTTCTGTCACCGTCTTATACAGTTTAACAGAAATAAATAGAGATTGCGAAAACAAGCGTCTGCGAGTTAGACAATAAGCCTGCCGGTTATAGTATTTAGCGTTGGCCTCTCATTTCTTTCGGAATTCATGTAACGTAATCACACCTTGAAGAAAAACATCGTGATCTAACCCGCGCATACCTAGTTCAATGGTGTGTGTGAAGTTGCCAATTGCAGAAGAAGTTGCAGCCCAGCCCTCTAATACGGAGAGGTGGTTTGTGCCCTACAGTAAATAATAATAAATAATAATAAATATCACGGGACAATTCACACCAATTGACCTAGTCCCAAAGTAAGCTTAGCAAAGCTTGTGTTATGGGTACTAGGCAACGGATAAACATACTTATATAGATAGATACATACTTAAATACATATTAAACACCCAAGACCCGAGAACAAACATTCGTATTTTTCATACAAATATCTGCCCCGACACGGGAATCGAACCCGGGACCTCAAGCTTCATAGTCAGGGTCTCTAACCACTAGGCCATCTGGTCGTCTAACACAGTGGGACAAATATAGGCTGAAATAATGATGATGGGGATAGATTTTCTTAGACATCGTGCGTGTGGTCTCATTTGAATATTACCTATTTTAGCATGACATATATCGTTACACGCATTTAAACATCGATACATACCACATGGCAGTGACAGTTGGTCCATACAGATCCGTGTCAATGACACGCATGCGCCACTTAGGCCGTATACGGTGAATGAGTTATTATGCCAGTAATCGTTTTGCAGTGATTAATAAGAGCAAATTCCATTTTAAATGCAATTTTATGACGTGGAATTAGAGGTGTCAGATTTGATCTTTTTTTGATGATACTTCGGACGGAGGGAATACCGTAAAGTCATGGTATGACCCACTGCAGCCTATATTGTATAGGCTGCAGTGGGTGATACCCTGACTTTATAGGCCATACAAGTCCCAGGGCGGCCTCTTCTCAGAATGAGACGGTTTAGGCCACAGTTCCCATGCGGGCCTAATGTGAATTGGGAACGCCACACACACTCATGTCCCATTAGCTCGTAGAACTGATGACCGATGGGGCAAAAAGGTTCTCGAGTGGCGTCCACGGACCGGAAGACGCAGTGTAGGTAGACCTCCAACAAGACTGAGCGACGACCTGGTTAAGGTTACGGGATCGCGATGATTGGATGTAGATAGCGCGAGACCGATCTGTTTGGCGAGCCTTGGGGGAGGTCTATGTTCAGCAGTGGACGTCTTTCGGCTGAAATGATGATGATGATGATGACTAAGAGTCAATGACTTGATATAGGAATCAATTTAATAACTGACGAAAGTTTTCATACCCCGACAGTACTTGCATTTCGCTTGTACAAAATACAAAACTTAGGCCATTTTCTACTATCTACAATGTTCTTAATTACACACTTGCATCTGAATCATAGTGAAATGCAAGACAAGTACTTAGAGTAATAAAACGCTTATACTCAGTAATAGTTACGGCGTGTGTTACAAGCTTTACCCAAAACACGCGTAAATCAAAAGCTTAACTACTAAAAACCATGTTTTCAGACCGTTAAAATCTTCCCGTTAATTATATACCACATTAAAGTAATTAGAAACGGAGTGAAAGCGTCATAGGTCATAGTTATGAAATTAACGCGTTATCTTAACGTTTATGGCTGCTTTTATCTTCGTGGAAATCGTGAATGTTTGCTTTAGTTCTGAAGCCGCCGACGCAGTGTGGTTCTTTTATAACGTATTATAATATCTGTTCATTATATAATACACTATCTTTATCACGTGGCTTCGTCCGTGTTAGAAATCCAAGAAAATAGGTTACGGTAGTTACGGTTTTTAAAGCACAACGTCCCCGCGGACGAATACTATCCCATGGGTACTCATTACTAGTATTTTTAATGTTGGACCATTCGAAAAAAATACCGAGATATTAAGTTTAGTAGGTATCCTATGTCTCAATCCATATGTATGCCAAATTTCATCCCAATCCGTCCCGTCGTTTTAGCAGAAAATGCTAACAACCACGCACACACATGCACGCGCACACACACAATCTATCGCTATAATATTAGTAAATTATGTAACAAATAACTATTGACAGCTGATACCCATAATTTGAATTGGAATGACAGCAGTAAACAAGTTAACTAACCATAAGAAATATCTCAATACAGCACTTATCTACCTGCGATACTTGCAGCTTTTCTAAACAGGAAGAACATGAAGTTTCTGAGTTATATCCTATGGTGGTAAGATTAGCGACTCCGAGTCAATAAACTTAAATACTCATCATAATCATCATCTTGATCAGCCAATGCTCGTCCACTGCTGGGCATAGGCCTCTCCCATGGCACGATCCTCGGCCACTCTCATCCAGCTCTTGCCAGCCGCCTTGCGGTAATCATCGCTTCACCGAGTCTGAGGACGTCCTACGCTACGTTTGCCGATCCGTGGGCTTCACTCAAGAACTCGTCTACCCCAACGGTTATCAGTTCTTCGGTACTTAATTATTATTATTATTTAATAAATGGACCGAAAGTTGGCCAGGGGTCTCAGACGCCGATGTAGACTTGACTGAAAATGACCACAGGAGAGACGCGAACAAAAAAACGTGTTAATACACATACTCTTCTACACAAAAGGAATTGGGTGCCAAGAGGAACAAACTTAACGCCGGATGCAGCAACCAAGTGACATAAAGCACCGATTACTTTATTATGGGATGTGAAACTAAGCGCAGGAAGGAGTAAATCTTTCCACGCGTGTCCTAAATTTGTTCGTACTAGGAAAGTAGTATTTTTTATTAGACTAGCTGTTAAAATTTAATTTATTAGGTTAAGTATAAAAAGAAAGAACTAAAATAAACTAGAAGTCAACAATTTTGATGACAATTTCAGTGTGTTAATATAAAGTTGTCTGCCTAGAAGAGATTGTTTTTGCGATAAACCGCCTGCTTGCCTTGTCATATTTTCGCTATGTACCTATTTTCTGCATTGTTTACTATGTGGAGTTCTATAAATAATCATTGTATTGTATTGTTTAAGCGTGCGTAAGTAACTCTATATAAATGTAAAAGTAGAATTAATATCTTCTAACCTTATTAATATTATCATCCAAATATGTTCAACGGGATTTTGATGAAATTTGGCACACAAATAATTATCATAATTACACAATTCACCGCTGAAAAGTGATAAACTAAATCTTCGCGGACGAAGTCAAAAAAATTCAAAATATATTTATTTAATTCAGGAACTTAAGCACTTGTGAATGTCGAAGAATCTACCACGTAACATAAGTCGCAAGTAACAGCTCATATAAAACATCTAAAAGCAGGATCAATTTATATACCAATCATGAATAATTTCACTTAAATAAGTATACTTAATTTAACAAACAAATATAACACGTAACGTAAATAAATACAATTTACACCTCTCAATACATAATTACTGTAAATGTTCGTTAAGTTAAAATGTGACAGCCTCAATGTCTTCATTTACCTCGTAACAGTTATAGCGCCAAATTAAGTTATTGAAGAAAGTTGTAATAAATAAGGCTTAAAACACCACCTATTAAATACAAGGTCTTATAACCCATTACAATTGCATTCAAAATTAAACTTAATGTAAAACAACACTGGGTCAAAAATTAATTACTAATGGAGTGTTAGGTTAGTCGAAACCTATATTGCGTTTATGCGAAGAGTTATAGAGGTTTTAGTTGAAACAAGTTTTAAAAAGATCCCATAAAAGCTATTTTATACCAGCAATTTTGTTTTATCTATCGCATTGTCTGTAGTTAAACTTGGCAACTTTGTTGGCATTAACTTAGCTGTTAGAAAATCGACTTGACGGTAGAATGGGCCGTTTCCATTGACTTTCCCGGTAAAATAAAAAAATAAAATTGCTGGGATTACCACAATTACGATACGAAGAGACGTAACAATTTACTTTCACAGGTTTAAATTTGCGTAACTACTACTGTAAAGAACAGTAGTTTAGACTTGTAAGAAAAATCGTGCAAGCAGCATTACATTGCGCGGTCGTAAAGCGGACGAGTCTGCAGCGGTCAATGGAGCGCCGCAATGTATTACAATTTGCATGATTTTTTGAGCGTTTCAACCGCCTCACTTTCGATCGCGTTTCTAACTCCTCGCGTTTCTACTCGGCTCCCTACGCCCTAACGTTTTACGTCGAATGGATTATTACTTATTCTTTCAAATTCATGTTAATGTTCATTACATTATTTTATTATTTATGCTTATCTGTCAGCAATCGGTTATTGGTTCTCCTTTTTTTTGAAGTCGGTTCAGAAGAGTAACTTTACTGACTAACTAAGGATTACAGACAACTAGAGACCTTAAATTTGGCAGACTTTTTCTTTAAAGATCATAGAGGTGCTTTGAAAAGGGATTTTGCGAAATTCCCACGGGACAGAGAGCGTCTCAATTTTTTATTCTTCCGAGAAAACGACGCCGCGTGATAAACCTAATCATTACATAAAAAGGTGATTCGATAGGTAATTTTGATCACACATAAATTATTGACTGCCATGAGGTAGATGAGCAAAAAAAGAGTAGGCACTAAAAAACGAAAATTCCTGCAAACTACTGACCACATAGAGGAAGTTGTAAATTACTAGACATATTAAGATCACTATCTTGAGATTAATCTATATTGTAGAGGTATAAATTCACGCCAATTAACTTTATCATCGGCTCTAGTTATTGCTAATATTATTTAAGCGTCTTCATTTGTAATAAATGAATCAAAAAGCACAACATTTCAGAGATACTCATTTATGCTTTAAGTATTAAAACAAAAATAACCTGCCAGATTTAATACAGAAAAGTCTTATCGCAGTTTTTGAAAGGATTTTTTTTATCTCGATGTCAAAGGTTGCAAAATTGCCACACAAGATGTAAACTAAAAATCACCTACTCCAATTATGTTACCATAAAATTAATGTTGGAATGAATGCTCCATTTGCATAACACAGCTTACTTGTCTATGAAAACAAAAACACTGACCGGTTATAACATCCGTTCACATCCTTCGTTCAAAGCGTCGATATTAAAACTTTTTTCACTTCTCATGCTCTTAAAATGTTACTTTAGTCTCTGCATATCGGGACTAAAGCTCTTTTTTGATCTCAAGGGATTAAAGTAAAATTTTTTTAATTGACTATGGAAACCCCTAAACTGCCAATCACGGTGTTAGTGAATGGAGGATTATCGCCATTTTCAGTAACTGGGTATAGACAATTTTAAAGCTTTCCACAGACCGAAGCGCGCTGCGGACGCACTGTAGCGCCCTGCGCTTCGGTCTGTGGAAGCCTTTAGGGCGTGGAAATAACCTCAAAATGACAACTGTATAAAAAATATTTAAAAAATAATAATTTCGTGAAACACATTGAATAATTACGAATATTAATCTATTTAATTATAAAATATTAAAGATGAATTCATTTTATTTTGCACGTATAGAAAGATTTCCTTTAGCTTAGGTGTTTTTAATTTGTTTTTTTTTTAAAAACGCTGTCGGCAAAGCAGTCCCTGCTCTGTCGATAAAATAGCAATCCGCACTGTCGGCAAAGCAGTGCTGGAGTGTACGGTAGATAGAGCAGTTACGTTTGAATGTTAATATGGCGTGACTTCAAAATAATGCGATGTCAGTTGCATTTAATAGTAAATAGAAAGTATAATTAGATATAATTTAACAAAGAATTGGCATATAGAAAATAAACTTAAAAAGTCGTTTCTTTATTCACGGGTAAGTGTTACACTTAACAATATATTTTGTGTGTGAACTTAGATCAATTAGGTTAATATATTTGCCGATTCTAATGAATGAACAATTATCATTCTTACATGCATAGTCCAATTAGTTTTAACATAGTCTTTAAGTTAGAATCTGTTGGCTAATTATGCAAGCATTTAAAGCGTCACTTTACAAAAAATATAAAAGAAATGAAAAGACAGCGGTATTTTTTTTGCTATTTGAATTTTGAACAGATGTCCATTGCTCGTATTGAGCATACGTTGTAAAAAAGTAATTTTGTACGTCGTTTTTTTCCTCGCATTCAAAGTGAAAAGTAGAGTGTTTAACGCGGGACTAAACTACCATAATGACAACTCGAATTATAGCCTCCCTCGCTATCGCTCGGGTGGCTAAATATTTCGTGTCATTATGGCTTGTTTTAGTCCCTTGTTGAACAATCTACTATTATCATCGCGATAATTTCTATAATCTCTGTCTATCTAATTAAATCCTGGAGCGATCCGATCGCATTTGCGGGACATCAAACATTGCTTGGCTAATAGTGCAAAAAGTATTCTTAGTACAGTATACAACACAAGTTCAACCGTATTTGTTCTTTAATATGGCTGCGGGTTTGTGTTAATTCGCCGACTGCATTAACTCGAAGTGAGATCGGGTTTTGCGGTAGCAAGAAACTTGAGACGTGAGATGATAACTTGGTTAGGTGTGTTTCCACTGTGACTTGAATTTGTGTTTTCCTTAACGAGTTTAAACAATGGATAGTTTACCTCTAATTTGCACATTAATAAACTTCAGAGACAATATGATATTTTAGATACCTATCAGGTCAGTTTAGGCTAAATAATCATCCATCATGTTCGTGGTTGGGTCTCTAATTTATACTAATCATCCGCATTGTAACAAATAAAACGTATTCTAAGAATCTTATCTTAAGTGCGAACTATCAAACAAAAAGAGTTTTCCAGATAGGTTCGTAATTTATTTTATACTTTGTGCACAAATTATATCAATTGGTCAACAAAATGCAAGCAAATACACATTATGCTTACTGACGAGCGAAGTTCTGAACTAACAAACAAAGAAATACAACCAATTTAAGAAGCTCCTCTTTTTTAATTGGTTTAAAATGTACTACCTACTTACCTCAACAGATTTTTCTTACAAAATGGTTACAACACTTTCTTAAAAAAGGTTTCTTGGTGTTTGTTGAATGACAATCAATAGGATATTTTCTCAAGTAGTTGGTTATATCTTCATTATGTCAATATTATTACGCGATACAATCAACATACAGAGCATATAGTTTCCAGTGCACTATAGAGTACGAGTATTACGATGACACTCATGTTGTCTTACTCGATGAACATTCTAGTTCTATCTCGTTTAATTTTCACGTATATGATAGAGATGGAATAATTTAACTGATATGTGAATTAAAAGCACGCCGTGATTAGCCCGCTTTATAAATATTACGACAACTCGTGTCGTGCGTGCCTGTTAGCCTAGCAAACACGACGTCGTGCACTAGTCTGCACTCATTCATAAACAAACTTCTTTTTTCTGCACCGGCAATGATCTAACGCCAAACAGCCTTGAAATAAAGCCGGCATTCACGTTGCGACATAGACATGCCCAAATTAAGACCTGAGCGACAGTGATTCGATGACAGATTACATCTTAATTAACGCGAAATTCTGTTTCACGACTAATTGGATTCTGGCCTTTATGTCCGGGCCTGTAAATTTCATTTAGATAGTCCCGGGTCGGGTTATTACATTATTTGTTTGCCAAGATGGCGGCGTTAAATATAGGATTAATATTCACAAAGCGGTGCGTAAATGTGCTTAATGTAAAACTGACCACGTAACAGCGTTAATGATTATGGTGCTTGCGTTAAAATGTTTAATGACTGAGCTAGTTTGTAGCCAACGGTGAAAAACACCATAAAGCATTTAAATTAAGATGAAAGTGTTGATAAATTTGGAAAAAAATATTTATTTATAAAGAAGATCCAGAAAAATAATCACAAATGAGAAACACTGCATGTGGCTGAGATAAAACTGCAACAAATCGCATGTCATGATCGACCCATACATGGCACAGACCGTTATACTATAATGCGGTTGTGTGGCAACATTTTAAACTGAACTAAACCTTATTTTTTGAGTCTTTGAAACTATAGCTTTATAATTTGACGGTAAAGCTTAGCGACAAATTGGGTACAACGAACATGCACCGTGAAGCCGACTAATGGTTGCGATTTGGCTCAAGAACACACCTCCGCATATTAATTGCAGGCATTTAAAAGCCATGGGCGGATCTACAGATTATATAACACCACACTAATATGCATCAACAGTTTGTAGAAACAACAGGGACACTAGGTTTACGAGCAAGACTGAAATAGAATCTTGTCTAGCGACTTATATTGAATCGCGAACCCACTCTATGATTTTTAAAGTTTGATTGGATAATGTCTCATGTCTTAATGTTAGCCTGTATATTTTAACTTTTAACCTACTACATGAAAAGAAGGAAGTAATCAATTCGGTTTTAATTTTATTTGCACAGTATAGTCAAGTGGAAATAATGGAAGTATAGACCACCGAGAGGAAGTTTTACGCAGAGAGGTTTATTCAGAATTTATTTACGTAAATACGAAAATAATTTAGGTATTAATACATTTACCAAGCTCCTGTTCTAATACCTATTTATATCAAAATAAATTTTGTAAGCCTAAGACATAGAAGCCGTGGTAGCCCAACGGTTTGACCTACGGCCTCTCAAAAAGGGGGTGGTAGGTTCGAGCCCAGTATCGCACCTCTGAATTTTTCGGAATTTATGTGCGAAATTACATTTGAAAATCGTGATGAATCCGGCACACACCAGCGAAGGTGTTAAACGAACTGAACAATCCGCACTTGGCCGCGCGGGAACTACGGCCCGAACCCTCTCGTTCTGAGAGGAGCCCTGAGCCCTGTAGTGGGACGTATATATGTAGGTGGAGATAATGATAACACAGAATTCTACGAATAAGTGAGCGACTAAAATTATTCAATTGAGCTGTTAAAATGTACAATGTCTAAAGTGTTCAGTAGATGAATTGGATAATTATAAAAGTAATCAATCATTACAATATCCTCGGTGATGGTATGAATCAATTTAAGTGAGCATTTACGCATCCAAAGGACGTAACCTATTTCTATTTGAATGACGGTTAAATATAAAGTTAGCGTCATAATCATAAGCTCCAAATTTATGAAATGGAAATAGATAGATGCTTTTGATACTGAATTTGCTAAAATTTTGGGTAAACTTTATAAGTTTTCTAATTAAGTTCGACCTTGAGTTTCGACTACATTGTTTCTCTGTTCAAGTAACAAACAAGATATTAGGAGCGAGTAACTTTTATATGTTTACTACAATATACAGGATAACTTCTAAGTCGTGAATATTATTGTTTCTAACGCAGCATTTTAAAGCAAATTCAGTGCATTAGCTGTAGGAGCAAACAATTGCAATTTGATTAATTAGTGTTAATTATCTTAATATATAAAAGAAGAAACTGACTGACTGACTGACTGACTGACATATCAACGCACAGCCCAAACCACTGGGCCTAGAGATTCCAAATTTGGCACGTAGGTTCCTTATAAGGTCTAGGGGTGCACTAAGAAAGGATTTTTCAAAATTCACTCCTTAAGGGGGTGAAAAGGGGGTCCAAAGTTTGTATGGGGAAACAAGATTAGTTCGACTATTTTATTCGAAACTTCACAGAAGTACTCCTAATGGTAAATGAGTAAACACGTGTTTCAGGTTTTTTGATAATTCAACCCCTAAAAGGGGGGAAAGGGGTAACAAAGTCTAAAAATCAACATGGGTGTTGTTTCTATGGTTTATCGGGTCGCTGGTTATGAAAACAACAACGGTTTTAAAATCCGATGTGGCGGACGTAAAATACCATCTCCCTGGATGGGGTTGAAATGTCTAATTAAACTAAATGACTGTTGATATATCAACGCACAGCCCAAACCACTGGACCTAGAGACTTGAAATTTTGCACATAGATACCTTATACAATTTAGGCATCCAGGATTTTTGGGAATTCCCACGGGGACGGGAAAATCGGGATTTATATATTCGATTCCGAGTGACCCTATCTCATTAACTATAATAACTAGACTCTTCAAACTTGATACACAAGTAGGTATTACATTAGTTAAAACATTGATTTCAGGATTTTTCAAAATTCCCACGGGATAAAGAAAAAACGGGATTTATATATTCAGTTCAACGGGATCCTATGAAGTATAATTACTAGACTCTTGAAATTTGGCATAGAAGTAGGTAATTATAATAGTAAAAAACAGTTTGAAGGATTTTCGGAAATTCCCACGGGATAAGGAAAAAACGGGATTTTTCGCTTTACTGGTCGTAGAAAGCTGAAATTTGGCATCTAGGTTGCTTGGAAAGTGTAGAGGAGGATTAAGAGAGGACTTTCCAAAATTCTCATGGGAACGGGAAAAAACGGGATTTTTCAGTTTACTGGTCGTAGAAAGCTAAAATTCAGCATGTAGGTTGCTTGGGGAGTGTAGAGGAGCATTGAGAGAGGACTTTCCAAAATTCCTACGGGAACGGGAAAAAACGGGATTTTTCGTTTTACTGGTCGTAGAAAGCTGAAATTTGGCATGTAGGTTGCTTGGGAAGTGTAGAAGAGCATTAAGGGAGGACTATACAAAATTCCCACGGGAACGAGAAAAACGGGATTTTTCATTTTACTGGTTGTAGAAAATTGAAATTCGGCATGAGGTTGCTTGGGGAGTGTAGAGGAGCATTGAGAGAGGACTTTCCAAAATTTCCACGGGAACGGGATAAAACGGGATTTTTCGTTTTACTGGTCGTAGAAAGCTGAAATTTGGCATGTAGGTTGCTTTGGAAGTGTAGAAGAGCATTAAGGGAGGACTATACAAAATTCCCACTGGAACGGGAAAAACGGGATTTTTCATTTTACTGGTCGTAGAAGGCTGAAATTCGGCATGAGGTTGCTTGGGGAGTGTAGAGGAGCATTGAGAGAGGACTTTCCAAAATTCCCACGGGAACGGGAAAAAACGGGATTTTTCGTTTTACTGGCCGTAGAAAGCTGAAATTTGGCAAGTGGGTTTCCTGGGGAGTGTAGGGGAGTATTAAGAAACTATTTTCCGAAATTCTTACGGGAACGGGAAAATACGGGATTTTGCGTTTTACTGATTGTAAGCTAAAATTTCAAAATTCATAAGTTTATACTGTAAGTAGGCCGCAAAGGGCTCTTTAACCGACTTCAAAAAAAGGAGGAGGTTATGCATTCCACTTAATGCATTTTTTTTATGTAAGTATGTTCACCGATTTCTCGGTCAATTGTGGACCGATTTTAAAAATTATTTTTTTATTCGAATGAATATAATATACTACTGAGATGGTCCCATTGTCACGCAAGCAAGCAAGCGTGCATGCATGCTTGCATCTTGCTTGCATGCTTGCTTGCTTGCCTGTATGCTTGCTTGCTTGATATCTTGGTGCTTTGGAATTCTCATGGTACACGCGAGCGAAGCCGCGGGCAGAAGCTAGTTTTATATACTGAAAATGACTAACAGTAACCCGGTTTTTCTATAAGACTAGACGACTTAGGGAGTCACCCTGTATTTCATTCAACTTGGAAGATTAAGGTTGTGTTCAGACCAAACCGACTGTCGGCGCCGAAAGTGAGCGAGCGTTACGCAGTTTATTGTATTTCCATACATATTCACTTTTTCGTTCACACCTAACCGACAATACGTCATTACGCTATGCGTAGTCGCCGACATAAAATACCGTACAAAATAACGTTCACACTGGGGCTCACAGTGAGCCTGCTCACATTCGGCGGCCGACAGTCGGTTTGGTTTGAACGCAGCCTAACTCTTTATAAGCCTTGTGCATGTCTATCGAGGCCAATGCATCTTTATGATGAGGTGTAAATCGACGTAAGACTTATGTATTTGATTTATCATGTTGCGAAAGTTACTACCGAAACTTTAAAACGTCTTCACTGGTATGTTGGAAATTCATAATCCGCACTAGGCACGCGTGGAAACTACGGTCCACCTCTCTCATTCTGGGAAGAGGCCTGTGCCTTACAGTGGGACATTATTGGTCGAGATAATGAGAGTACGTAAGTTCTGTTTTTACAATATAATTACGGCTTGCTGAAGCATTTACCACTGATCTTTTAGAAAGCTTCACACGTCACATCTTTGTTTCTTTTGTTCATATTTTATTGTTGTGTCTATCATGTGTCAAATATTTATCAATAAAACTTTTATTTATCCAACACGTTCATTCGCATTACTCTAGTATAAATCATTTTCTTCTGCCCTAACTAGAGTACGACCGAAGTTAGTATCTGTAACCGGAACCGTAACAGATTTTTGGTTTCTGCTTCAATTTCGGCCTAAATCAAACCCTAAACTTGATTCGAGGGCTATTTTAGTGTATATATTTTAAACGTTTGTGGCGATTTTTCGATACATTGGTACATAGTTTGGTAGCTTCAATAATAATAATAATCTTTCTAAGCTAATCTTCTAATATACAAAATTCTCGTGTCATAGTGTTTGTTATCGAACGGCTCCGAAACGACTTGACCGATTTCTTCTTTTATGATTTTTTTCTCTGTACCTATTTGGAGGTCTGAGAATAGGTTGTAGGCTACTTTTATACCCCTATTCTTCGCAGACGTTGTCGCGGGTACGAGCGAGTAAATAATAAAATGTCTTTATTTCCAGACTGCTACCTCCGTCCACAGGTTGTTAGCAAAACAAGAGGAACGGCTTATTATACTAAGTTAGTCTTAGAAAGGTGCGGTAAAGGTAAGAATACCTAATCTATTTAATGTGAAATAAAAACGTAGCGATGATACTCCACGACGCCGGTAAGGTTACCTACTCTCGAACGCCGCATGGAAACCCACAAATCCAGATCCGGTTTCGATCCTTCGACAGATTCTGATGAAACCGTAACTCCAATGTATCGCCGAAACTCGCCAAAATCGAAACCGAAGTTCGGTCAGACTCTAGCCCTATCTCGTCTAGACAATATCTGGCGCCGCACGTCCGAAGACATGTGACTTGCACGCACGGCCATTAGCTCTTTCTGGCATTTCTTAACTCGCTACAAGCGTTTCTAGTGTCGAAAAACGTCTGAAAGAGATGAATTATAAATTGTTATAACATTTTTTGTTATCAATTGTTTTCTACGTTGAGTTGGCGAATCCCGCATCGACATAATACTTGGGAATATATTTAGAACCATGCTTTTTAGAATTTTGTTTTTGTGAACATGAGGAGATCTGTAGATGAACAACGGTCACCGACATAGCCAAACATACATTTGCTCGTTGAAATAATAAATCATGGGACGATGACTGACACCAATTGACCTATACTCAAACTAAGCAAAGCTTGTACTATGGGTACTAGACAACGGATAAACAACTTATATAGATAAATACATACTTAACTACACATTTATTAAACATCCAAGACTCGAGCACCATTCGTATTTTTCAGACAAATATTTGCCCCGATCCCCGGGGATCGAACCCGGGCCCTCAAGCTTCGTAGTAAGGTTCTCTAACAACTAGGCTATCTAGTCGTCAACCATGAAAGAAATGCCAATGGGCAGGCCATATAGCACGCAGGACAGATGGCCGTTGGGGCGGAAAAGTTCTCGAATGGAGACCACGGAATGGCAAGCGCAGCGTGGGACGTCCACCAACGAGATGGACGGAGGATTTGGTAAAGGCCGCAGGTTCAAGGTGGATGCAAGTCGCTTCCTACCGTAATGATTGGCTGTCATAATTGACATCCAATCAATCCTAATGGGAGGCCTATGTCTTGCAGTGACCGTCCTACGGCTGGCATGATGATGAACACGAAACATTAACTTTTAAAGCACGTACAGTTACGGCGTCGGTGAAATTAAAAATTTGACGAAAACATGCGAAACTTTCCCACACGACCGCTTTAAGTGATTGAAGGACGTCGGAACTAATGACCGTGTCGGCGGCTCCTTAAAAACCGTGACCGCGAACCGGTGAGTTTGTTTAGCGCATAACTTTAGTTCTTAGAAACTATTGGGAGGCCTTTTTAATTTTGGCAGCTTTTAAAGAGTATGCTATAACAGCGGTATCAAAGTATAAGCTGGATTGCGGATTGCATTGTCATAGAGGAAACTCTTAGAAGTATCATTTTTTACATACTTAAGTACTTCCCTATCGCTAAAGCGACAGACATAAAACACCTGCGAACTAGTAGTCTCTTAAATCTCCTTACGTAAAGGAGTGTAACGGAACACAAGTCCAAACACTAGAATTAATCCATGACTTGAGACAGTAAATTTGTTCGACGTACTTTCTGCAATAACACCGGTAACTGTCATACGCTACTGTCAAAATGGTGCATACATTTATTCTAATTATCCTGTCCTACTCCTACTACGTTTGGATATTCGGATGTATGTATTTATGTAAACTCTTTATTGTAACAAAATAAGAAAATAAAAATAACACTATTGACAACCGTTGAGATAAATATACAGTGACGTATTTGTACGGATGCTTGAATGTTTATTAGTCGCAATAACGATGTGGTAATAGGCCACAATAGAGAGATCTCTCTCCAGTCAGATGTTATGCCTGGTTACCGAAGTACGAAGGAAGAGATGTAAGTTTTATTTATGCATCCGAGCTGAGAAGCTTTGATAACGCGATGTAAAACATAGCGGTTTCTCTAATTGACGACTAGATGGCACTGGAGGACGTTACAACGGCTTACCGGATTCGGAAGAAACTTGGCGTACAGAGAGACAAATGGATACATAGAATAAGTTTCATTATTCCATTATAAGCCATATGAGCATCTTAAGCTTTTATATCGCATGACACGTTTAGTCCTCTTTTTATTAGCTCTATGGTACCTATACAAAGAGTTGACACTCAAATACCTACTTGAAAATGACATCATTTCGATTTAATTTGTTGAACATGCCAACCAAAATTAAGATGCACTTAACATCATGCCTAATTTACGAGTCACATTGCCATGCGGTCAGACGTGCGGTGACATAATAATGTCAAAATAACTAATTTACATTATGGCAAAAACATGTAACCTTGACATGGCGTTAATTTAACCATTTTATTAGGTCTCCTATTCGAGAACAGCCGTATGTTTTGATTATTTGAAACGCGGGTCACGTTACATTGGTTTATGGCTCTTTTATAGCCAGTTTATTAGGTCTCCTCGTTTCGTACGTGTGTTCGTGTTGATTGTTTTAAGCGTAGGTCAAAATACATTGGTCTAGTTTACAGATGTTGCGAATAGCGTCACGGGGCGGACGGTCAAGCTCACAGAATTAACAAATGGAATAGAAGTGTCACGTGAGCTAAAAACAACACAATAAAGAAGTTGTTTGCTTAAAAAATGGGTTATTGCAGAGAAGGTGGTTCAAAAAGTATTGCATTTCAGTGTTGAAACTGGAACCTATGAAAATACGAAAACTATGGAAAAATCTGGTGGTTTGGCCTAATGGCCTCTCAAGCAGGGGTTCGTGGGAACGAGCCTAGGGTCGTACCTCTGAGGTTTTCGGAATTTACGTGCGACACACACACACACACACATTTGTAATTTACCATAAGCTTTTACTGTGAAGGGAAACAACCTGCAAACACCTGCGAAGAAATTTAATAGTGTGCGTGAAGATCTCAATCCGCACTGGAGCCTCGTAGAAACTACGGCCCAGGCCCTCATATTCTGAGAGACCTGTGCTCTGCACTGGGATAATAATGATGATGATGAAAATACGAAAACCTGCTTATTGTGACTGGAGAGACGAAAAGAGACATCGATTATGGCAGACAATACATACGATAATATTCCTAATCCTCTTATTATTAGTTCTATGGTCAAGCCTGCTGGGACAATCGCTCGCAATTAAGTATGACGTGATCTTCGCCGTAGCCAATAAGACTTCGCTGTAAGGTTGGGACGGCTGGCTAATGACACCGACGTTATTTAATAGGTAGGCGTAAATATTTCGTTTTGTTTTCTTATGCTAGGAAGCAGAACAGCAGCTTTAATAAATTCTCTAGTTATTTAAGTACCACAAACTCTTCCACCCCAAAACCCAACAAAAAAACTTAACGATGAATGAAATTAACCGCGAATGTCGATTGAATTACGCCCAAAATCGGCGACTTGTTCGGTACTGTTAATTTATCCAAAATTACAAATTATATAAAACACGCTTCAGCTTCACACAGTTTCTTAAAGCCATAGCAAATGGCTTTAAGAAGCTAATTTTATTTAGAAAACAAGAAGTAGGCGATCAGACGTCGGCACGGCAAGGATCGGAAAAACACCCGTCATTTAACTTATAGGTGCTTAACTTTTTTCTTGGACGTTCTGTTGTCGTTGCCCTCTATTTGCTATTAGCCTGTTAGCCTCTGATGGCTTTTACAGCTTACCAGGAGAGAGGACGAGCTGCCAGATGGGCCGCTCAGCAAATAAAAGGTGCTTAACGACGACAATTTAGGACCCATTTATGATTCGAAAAAGTTCGTTCACAGCAAGGATGATATAGACTGGATTGGCAGTCGCCATAGTACGGATCGGCCGCGGTTTTTGTTGTTCGATCTAGATTTAATAATCGAACTACAAAAACCGCTACCGATACGTACGACTGCCAATCCAGTCTATATCATCCTCTTGGTTCACAGTCTTTTGTGATATCGTTAGGTATCTCTACACTGAGGCCAACGTGCGGACGTTTACTTTCGAATTCAATATTTCTTTCTGTCAAATGGTATAACATGGTGACAGAAAGAGATGGTGAAAGCGAAGGAAAGCGCCCATGCGTTAGACAATACGGCCTGTCTAGGTTTCGCCTTGTGTTTTTATGCCCCTTGTTAAATGATGTCATTTAATTTTACCCTAACTTGTTAACTAGAATGTGCACTTTCTATTTCAATATGAGTCAAGAGAACCGTTAAATACATAAACAAGTTAATTTAACTTTTATTAAATACCGAAGTGAAACCAGAGTAGTCTTAATTACAAGACTATGGGCCCGCTGGCTGCCATTAAATTGTGCACACAGTAACTGTAATTTAATTGTTACTTTCGTAGCAAAATTATGACCATGCTGTTCGAGACTAGTTTTTTGACGCTCAAGAAGTGAGAGCCGTTTGCTCTTGACTGCTTATAAGTTTTTTCACAATCCTACTTCGGAAATTTAAAACGGTTTTGTTTAAATATATCAATTTTTAAATAAAAATTTAAGTTTTTTCGCTGAATACTATAGGTACTTCGTAACCAAATTACATCGGTGTCAAACTTCAAGTCAAACCGATCGCTAGAGTGATCGCAAAATGGTTCACTTTTGAAAATGGGTAGTTCAACGAGTGTTATCAATTTCCTGTCGCATATATTGAAGAATTTAGCTACAGTTAGCAAAAAAATTGAATGGAAATTGTATCATTTTCTAAAAACCTTCTACTAAGTTTAGCTCATTTCTTCAATATATTTGACATGATACTCGTAAAACCCAAATAACTTACATATTAGTAAACATTCGAGCATTGCAAGCTTAATTAAAGCTTGTAAAAATATCCTTTTATTGATGAACGTTCATATCCAAAATATAATTTCCCCAATATTATATCAGAGGAGAGATCCTTCGAGACCGGATAATTCTCAAAACGAAAGAATTTCGTTCTATTTAGGTAAAACGGAAATTCTTCTTATCATTTTGTCAGTTCCGCTTCCTTAATCTTTATTTCTATTCTTTGACTATATCGTACGTATCAAATCTTTTGAAACAGTAAAGAATATACTTTTCTTTGGATGGTAAGTAGAGTCGGCTTGCTTGAAAAAAATATTCTTGATTTAGTCGTTAGTTTTGGTTTAAGGTCGAGAGTTCCAAACTTTATGACACTAACTGAACTTAATTTAATAATAAATTCAGAATTTATTTTTGCCAGCGAAGTGGCCACAACTCAAACATAATATTTAAATAATTTACTTGGACAAATGATGAATAAAAAAGTTACAATTGAAAAAAAAAGAACAGCTATGTATTCATACGACAAGCCATAACCTGTAAGTAATAATTACCTATGTGCAGTAATACTGTGGTAATACTCATGATGCATCACCCAGACTCATCCGTAGATCAAAAAGCTAGGAAATTAAAGTGTTAATGTTAATTTAACACCAAATTAACTTCTTTATCCGATTTGATTACCTCAACACCCATTGTGTATGCAAAGTACTTACTCAACTGCCAAAAAACTAGTAGGACAAGGCCTCGACTTACCTGCAAAAGATAAAATTGTAATTAGTAAGAGATGTTAACAAGGTTATATATACAGTGTGGGTTTTTAGGGTTCCGTAGTTTTGCCATGTGCGTCCGTCTGTCTGTCTGTTAATTTTTTCTCGTTTAAACTCATAGTGCGATAGTATCGTTGGATAGGTCTTTCGAAAACATTGTAACTTCGCTTTTATTCAGGGATCTGTTAGCAAAATATTAAGTTTTAAAGTTGAATAGAAAAATAAAACAAAATTATAATAGTATGTAGTATAATTATATACCTATCGACCACAACAACTTTCCTCCTTATTTAAGAGTTAAACTCTTGTCGGTGTAGCCGATGAATGGCTCTCCACTTCTCTCTCCTCAAAGCTGCCTCCTTGACCTCCTTATACGACATGACGGCTACCTTCTCCTTTATTTGCTTTATATAATCAATTCTCGGCCTCCCTCTTTTTCGCTTCCCTTCTACTTTTCCTTCCAAGATGACAATTATGAACTCATCATGTCTTATAAGATGACCAATCATTTTCCCTGTCCGATTCTCTATTGTTTTCATTAATGTTCTCTTCTCTTTCACAACAACTTAATAACTTTTAATAGTAGCTTAGTAACTTTTAATAGTCGAGCATTATATTGAAAGTTTGCCGCATATTACATTTGAAATTTACCATGAGCTTTACGGTGAAGGAAAACATCGTGAAGAAACCTGCACACACCTGCGAAGAAATGCAACGGCATCTGTGAAGTTCTCAAACTGCATTAGACCCGTGCTACGGCCCAAGTCATTCTGAGAGGAGGCCTGTGCCCCGCAGTGCGACGTGTATAGAGTGTATAGGCTTGAATAATGATGATTTGCCGCATATTAGTACGGAACATCACACTGAGCGTGACTAGACTCGCACTTGACCGATTTTGTAAGATTGTACAGATGGATCAAAGGATTCGTGATAGACGCACAATTGCGAAGGCCGCCGTAATGGGTTTAATATAGATATGTGAATGAATCGATTGGTTTCTACATACATTTGTGTCGATAGAGTGCTTCCTCGTGTTGAAATCTTAATAGCATAGTTAATAGTAGACATATGAAGCCGCTCGCCCGACATATGGTTCGTATAAAACGTTGATAGAGATGGAATTTTAATGTGATGTGTGACACATATTGGGACGAGCATGTTGATGTAGTGGACTGGATTTAGGGATTTTCAGTTCAAGCTGTTTTGCTTTTGAAAAACCATTACATAACACAACATGCGTCGCCAAAAATAGGTGTTCTTTTACAAACGAGGTAAATGACTGGGTCGGATGTTTAGCACGTTTAGCACTAGCATCTTTTTGGCAAATTGTTACTGGTTCAAAAATGTAGCAAGAATACAAACAAATACTTATTTATATCGAGCGGAAAAAATATCACTCACAACAACTCATTGAGATGACAATCCAGGATAAATCCTGGCGCATTAAAAAGAGAAAATCTGACCCCAAATAATTGGAAAAGGCAAAAAGCAAGAAAAAGAACAAGACAAGTCATAAAAAGACATAAAAAAATAATTAGTAAAATTTATAAAATATAGCTTTTACTACTATCGAAGATACCGCCAATGTTGAGGTTGGCCGTTATTCAGTAGCTAAATACTAATTTATATTTCCATCGGAACAAAAGCTTTTTAGTTTTTCTCGAAGTCAGTCGAATTTAAAACCTTAAAATCCTTTAGAATTCTAAGGAAGTCTATTAAATCCCGTATTAAAGTTAAGGACAGATTGGTTATACCGTACAACCTAAATAATTAATGTCAAAATGACAAAGACAAACGAATGTTAAACTAATAAAGGCTTAACAAGCGTTTTTAATAAGGCAAATCGCGTGTGCACTGTTATCTAAAACCTGGCTCAATTTAAAAACCAGTAACGTCCAAGCCTTTTACTTAACACTGATTAAGTAAAAAACACCGCAATCGTCTTTAAAGTATTATACTCTTACATTGCGGTGCGGAGGAGCCATCTGTTTATAAGTGACCGAGCTAGCGACGCATTGTATTGCTACTATCACGAAACTTCTTGCATGGATTGGATTTAAGGGTCGTTTTGGGTAAGATGGTAATTAGAAGGAATTTGCGTGGCGGCGAGCCAGTATCGCCGGCATCGCGTCTCGAACCTATTGAGCCTAACAAAGGCGTTTGGTTTTTCTGTTTTAGGCTGAGAAATGCGAGGCGATAAGAAGTGTCGATTGTTGTGTAATGGGTAGCAGTATACTCATTTTGATGGATACTTAATTATGAATCTATTAAATAGTACGACAAAAAAATCAGTATAAAAATATTTTTTTGTTAAAAAATATTCTACTTTTTACCTTCTCGTGTGGTCTCGTTAAGATAATGGAATCATCGAATCGGCAATATCTTTGTTTTTTTTTAATTAGTGCAAAAATAAAACACCTTGTATTATTAATTAACAATAGCAAAGCCAATATTATTTGTGCACCTATTAAAAAAATAACCTGTGTTTATTTTGCTATCTTTGACGTTCAACCATTCTAGTCTAGACCAGGTTGTCAAATGTTTTAATAAAAAACGTTACAGAAAAAGCAGGGAACTTTTTAACTCGTTGGCGGAACCAACGGCTTGATAAACACTAGTCTAGACGATACCGAGGGGCCAATTAGTGCCCAGTTGTTAGTGACACTTTCCCAGTCACAATAATGAAATAGTTATCGAAACTTCAGGTTCCACCATAGCAACATTTTAACACGGTTTTACTATGGACATGATTTGACAGCAAAATACGAGTAAAACCGAATATAAAAGTGTATGAGATGCTTATAAATTTTTCAGCCATCCATTCATCTTTTCTTGATATTTAAAGTGGATTAGCCGTTTGATCTCATTTAGTTTTTAAGAAAAAATTGGACGTTATTTTTCCATCTGCAATCGCTTTAGTATTGCGGATGTCTATGAGGAAAGTGTTTGCTTTAAGTACGATCACATGACCCAATGCTCGTTAACCACTCTTTATCTTAAAAAAAGTGCTCAGTGGGGTGACCGAGTTTGGGGCCTCATCACTACGAATCACTTGGTACAGTCAAGGTCATAAATATAATGTACAGTTGACAAAAGCGAGGCCTGCCCAGTTTCAAAACAAATTTGGTTGCAGCCATTGAAGTTCATTGGTATGGATTGGTATGGACAGATGTCTAGCCACTGCAAGCAATATGGGCATTTAAGGTGTCAAGGCGACCTTTTTGTTGATGGTACAGTCGGTTCCCTAACATAAGTATCCACTTTTCTATGCAGTTAGTATGGAAAAGTGGATACTTAAGTTAGGGAACCGACCCTACGTTACCAAAATGCCAAAAAGCTATAAACCTCTATAGGTACTACTAAGCATAAGGCCCCTCGACTGTACATATTTTTGCTAAAAAGTCACGTACATTAATTAACTAAAATTTAGTCTGTTAAAAATAATTCCTGTTCCCTGTTCTAGCCAGCCAGCCAGTAATTTATATGACACCTATTATGCTGTATTGTCGTAAACTTCCGTTACACAACACAGATGTCGCCATCACATGCCACAAACGTCATTTTAAACCGCTCTACATTTCGCCAGTAAAAAACTCATCAAAACAATGGCATCGGCAACAAAACCGATCTTTATCTCACAACTGACAGATATAGCGTTCCAATTTGCCGGAGCAGTAAAGCACGCTTTCTCCACAAGGAAGTGAGAAGGGCATAAATATCTTTCGACACAAAGTCAGTACAGTTGTCAATGCCCACGGAGATTGGAATGTACTGCCCACGCGCGTAATGTCTATTTAGAATGTGTATTTGATGCGGGGTTCGAATTCGAGTGAACACAATCACGTACTTAGTTAATCACTTACATATATTTGAAATTGATTGATTGATATAACCTAGTGGCACAGGCGTCTTGTTATAATGAGAGGGTATATTGGGATCTTCCCACACACCATTGTGTGTAGGTTTGATCGCGTTTTCCTTCACCGTAAAGCTTGTGGTAAATTCTACATGAACCTAATTTCGCACATAAATTCCGATGAACTCAGGGGTGTCAGCTTGAGTTTGAACCCACGTTCCTCTGTTTGAGAAGCTATAGGTCAAACGACTAGGCTGCCTTGGCTATGGAATCAAAAATTGTTTATGTCTCATAGAAAACTAATAATAATAATAATCATGGGACGATTGACACCAATTGACCTAATCCCAAACTAAGCAAAGCTTGTACTATGGCTACTAGACAACAGATAAACATACTTACTTATAACTTATAACGTTTGGGGTTGAAAACGTAAAAAAAATCCAGTCATTTTCTTTAAAGTTAAATAATTATTCTTTTCGATAATGCTTCTCTTCATTCATAGCTACAAATTGCTTCGGAAGCTGACATCATATTTTAATACAAGCAGACAGCATTCCAGCCCTAACTGGCTGGTGTAAAACCCGTAATTGTAGCTAACCTTTACGACCTCATAAAATGGTCCACACATTCGTTTCAGACTATAATATGTATACTCTCTGGCACGAAATATTACGACTAAACGACTGAGAACACCAGGTTTAAACAGAAATCAGTACCCATACAATTACGAAACGTAAACGTGCGTAAAAAAGTATTTTCCAAAGTTCATAAAACTACCAGAAGCGCTACTCCGATTTGATGGCTGTAAACTACTGCTAGGGCTGCTACATGAGTTTACAGTGCACAAAATTAGCTGTGGCCGAGGCCGAGGACTCCGTCTGCGAAGAATTCAATCTTAGCTATCTCGCGGGAACTATGCAACTTTCTGGGATGAAAAGTACCCTACAATCCCTACATGTCAAGTTATAAACTTTGTTCCAAATTTAATCAGAATCTATCTAACCGTTTAAACTTTCGCTTTATTAGTGAAATAAGATAGACTATAAACACTATAGTGACTCAGTAAGCTGTAGGGCCTCACGAGTTCTTCAAAACGGCTGAAATATGATATGTTTTACGCTGTCAACCCTATGCCATTAAAAAAAAAACGAAATATGAATGAACAAAAATCCATACAATTAACGAACCAAGCATTTTTGCCCGAAGCTGAAACTCAGACGCTTCACGGAGACGTTAATAAGTAATTTGGCTTTGGTAGACGGTACTTTGTTGATCGAAGACGGTACTTCATCCTTTGCTGTTAAGAGGATATTAATGTGGAACAGCATAGTTTTAAACCATGCTAAAATGAAAAGATAGTACCTGAAGGAGTTCGTGTAAATATAACCGCATTAACCGCTGCAGTGTCACTCGGTGTTTTTTTAACTTGCTTGACACCCTCCCGTGCCGTGAGTGTGGTGGATTGTTCACAAAGTTTGCAAGGCTCAAGGCAGCCCTTACTCCAAAATGACTGTAATAGGGCAACGTTCGTTACGTGAGGTGATTCAAAAGCAATATAAGCATCACACTAGCGCCTCACTCCCCGTATTGGACGAAAATCACTTGGAAACACGGGCATTCCACGTCCAGGTGTCGTAAAAAACTGTTTTATTGGAACCGAAATGTTTTAGTGAGACAGTAAAATAAAAAAAAAGCGTAAAACACACGGCATTGTCTGCTGTTTACGAGGTTGTGCGTTAATCTCT
Source organism: Archips xylosteana (assembly GCA_947563465.1). NCBI lineage: Eukaryota > Metazoa > Arthropoda > Insecta > Lepidoptera > Tortricidae > Archips > Archips xylosteana. The sequence goes on along the minus strand of OX387348.1, from coordinate 17,746,378 downwards.
ATTTTAATTATCTATTTTAAAATGGCGTGATTTCACATTCGGGTTAAACGGCCGCGATTTGTTTTGTCACGTGTGATTCTTGGTAACTAGTCCAGAGGCCGTATTGTCTAACGCTTTTGGCGCTTGCCTTCGCTTTCACTATCTCTTTCTGTCAACGTTTTATACCGTTTGACAGAAAGAGATAGCGATTGCGAAGGCAAGCGTCAAAAACGTTAGACAATAAGCCTACAGATGCTCTAAAGTAAGGCCAACTAGAAAAGACAAATTATTTGAATGAGAAAGAAACAGAGCGAGATATTAAGAGGGTTTATACCTGCTGAGCTGGCAACGTTGCATTTTTGTTAGTTTTTCTCGATTATTCCATAAAAATTGAATGAAAATGAAAAATGTTTTGTATACAAGTTGTTCTAATATATAAGTTAATGTGTCTATATATAGGCCTTTGCGTCTATTACAGACGATTTATGGCGTACCGTGTGGGATACAACGTCTTCTATGACTGTGCAAACCAATGCGAGAGCCACACACTCTCTAATGTGTCTACTGCAATAATAATTCGTGTTAGACTTTAATTTTCTTTAAAAACGAACAAATTATTACCTAACGGTTTTTAAAGAAAATAAAAGTCTTATCACGAATTATTATTGCAGTAGACACATTAACTTATATATTAGAACAATTTGTATACAAAACATTTTTAATTTTCATTCAATTTTTATGGAATAATCGAGAAAAAGTGACAAAAATGCAACGTTGCCAGCTCAGCAGGTATAAACCCTCTTAAGAATTACGTATTAAATAAGGATGAAATATTATTATCTAGTCCCGTTCCCATTATTTTAGTCCGGTAGAAGCGTATATAATCGCTGCATTCCACTCTCACAGACAAAGCCGAGAGCCGTACGAGTGCAATGGGAATTCGCACGTTTTGCGTAGCATTTTCGCCAGCATACCATCATGGCTAGGGGATCTAGAATATTTGAATATCTGCTCTTACCATGGTCAAAGAGAAATTAACGTTACTGGAGACTATAAATTTCAGAAGGGGAGATATGATAGGACACTTGATACGACACGGCAATTTCTTTTTAAACCTACTGGAAGGAAAAATATGAGGAAGACGAGGCAGAGGAAGGACAAGATTGACCTATTTTGACCAGGTGAAGGAGAAAGTGGGTGTCGTGTCGTATCAGAAAGTCAAACAGCTGGCCGAAGACCATGCTCAGTGGCGGTTACTCCACCGTCAAGAGCATAGCTCTTAAATTTAAGAAGAAAAAAAGAAGACGAAACTGCCAAAACCGTTTCGGAAAACGATTGTAATACTGTGACGAATCGAATCAAAGCGTTTCGATTTCTACAATCGCGGAGAATTAGATCCCCTTGATCAATGTCTAAATCTCGAAAATCCTAGCGTTATTTTTAGAAGAAAGCCATTTGTCTTGTGCCTAGGATAGAAACTAAATGGTAACGCGGTACTTATTTTGATTTGTATCTAGTGCTTCGTCATTCTCTTTAGCAGCTGATACTCGGTTGTGTACCTACTCTGTGACTGGTACTTAGGTACACAGTCAGCGGTAAGCCTGCTGATAGGTGAATATAGCGATTGTATCTGCTACTTATTAACTATTATATAATCTCTGTTAAGGTTAAAAACTCACAAAGAAGAAAATTCAAACCGTACTAGCTGTAGTTTTCAAACCCCCATTTGGAAGTAAATGATTCAAATGTAACAGGATCAAGAACCAAACTGTTTCACAAGCCATTTCCTTTGACTAGAAACAACTAAGTCTCATCACATGGAAATGATTCGGTTAGAAACAAAGGAATAAAGAGCCGTAAAATTCGATTTTTTACGTTCGCAAGCGAGCCTTGAGGGATAATGTCAGCATGTTTTCGATCCTTTTATGGTAATTTATTGCGAGTGATCTGTCTTCCCGCATTTCACGAGATGAGGCGACGTTTAAATTGGTGGGTTTGCAAAAAAGATGGGGAAAATAACTTGCAATTATAACGCAATGTACAAGTCCCATGAAATGGAAATTAGGTGAGGTAGAGCAACGTCAGAACGGGATATATTGTTATCATCCCAGGCTATATATAGGTACAGGTACATACGCCCCACTACAGGGCACAAGCCTGCTCTCAGAATGAGAAAGCTTGGGCAATATTTAGTTCCCACGCGAGCCCAGTGCGAATTATGAACTTCACACACACCATTAAATTTCTTCATAGTTCTCCAGGTATCTTCGCAACATTTTTTTTCACCGTAGAGCTCATGGTAAATTTAAAATATAATTTCGCACGTAATTTCGAAAAACTAAAGAGGTGCGACCCCGGATTCGAACCCACAACCCTCTGTTTGAGAGGCCATAGGTCAAACCAACGGCTTATACGCTGGGATACATTGTAGTTTTTTGTAATACGAGTGTCTGAAATATTCCGGATTTATTTAAAAATACTTCGTATTTCATTAATGGTTTAATAGCGATCTTGTCAGTTGCAAGTAGTTTACCTTTACTCTGGCTTGTCCACGTCTAACAACTCTAACAAGTGTAAACATGTTATTTAAATATTACGGGAACAATTTAATCAAAATCATTGTGTTTAATGTCTGTCTAGCTACAGTAACTAGACATGTTATTATTGAAAAGGGCGCCAATTAAAAGGTTTCGATTGCTGTTAGGGTTACCAGCAGCTAAAATAAAATTATAATTCCTTTTTTATAAATTATGATTTTGATCACTTTATCTTTACAAAATTACCCAAAAATCTATACCAATTAATATATGCATACAGCTAAAATTGCATCGATTTTAGTCACGAGTAGTAATTAAATCCTGGGTGATATTAAGTATTAATGAGAATTGGGAAAGTTTAAATATAACATGGCTAAAAACAGAGTCAACTTACCCAACTTACCTCGACCGCTTAGCCTAGTTGGTAGTGACCCTGCCTACGAAGCAAGAAGTCCTGGGTTCAAATCCCGGTAAGGGCATTTATTTGTGTGATGAGCACGAATATTTGTTCCTGAGTTATGGATGTTTTCTATGTATTTAAGTATTTATTTATCTATATAAGTATGTTTATCGTCGTCTAGTACCCATAGTACAAGCTTTGCTTAGTTTGGGACTAGATCGATTTGTGTAAGATTGTCCACTAATATTTTTTTCTTTTTTTTTTTTATAACTTTAGTAATACGCAATGTCATGTCGTGGCTATTACTTATAATAGAGAAGTATTAAGATGCTCCTATGTTTTTTTAATAAGGTCTGCCCATTGGAGGGCAATTTTGAAACCGTCAAGTAGAAGATAGTTTCAAATCATGTCGGTTGTTGTTCGATAAAATAATTCTGTACACCCGTTATTAGCTATCGGCCAGTGAATATCCATAATTGGCCAGGAAATCATTAAAAAGTAGTTTCTATGATTCTAATCATTTGTCTTGGATATTGGGTAAGAACCTAAAGAGAGTAAAGTTTTTATATTGTTTAGTCTATTGTTTTGATGGATTTTTTTTGTCAGTCACTAAGCCACTATGGATTTTATTTGTCAATAGACTTATACAGGGTTATTTGTAATTCACTAGCATCCTACCACTCAAACAAATCTTTTTTGATTTACGACTTTTGTCATAACTTTATATTTTAGGTGTAATAACGTTTTGAAAATTTGAGATTACCTGTATTTTTACGATACTCTGTGCCGTGTATGGAAAAAAAATGTACTCCATTTTAAAAAGTCGTATAACAAAAAACATTTGTTTAAGTGGTAGGAGTTTAGGGTTAAAAGGATGCTAGTGAATTACAAATAACCCTGTAGAGTAAGAGACCATTAAATCACCTTTCCATTTTAGGAGTATTTATGTAACACCTGTAGGTAACGGACAGATATACCAGCTCCATATAAATAAAAAAAAACTTATGTAGTTTTTAGTCCTATTCTAAAACCTAGTTCTCAGTATGTATGAATATGTTGTTTTAGATAAAGTACCTGGGCGACCGAGCTCTGCTCGGGCAGAAACTCAGTACCAAGCGTTTTCTCAGAGATAAGACCAAGCTAGATCAATTTTTCATCCCCGAAAACCCCCAAATACCAAATTTCATCGAAATCGTTGGAACCGTTTCCGAGATCCTGATTATATACACCGGAGGGGGGGTGGGGGGTGGGGGGGGGGGGGGTGAGAGGGGGGGATGCGGGGGAGGGAGCGCGGGGGGCATTAAAGGGGGGATGAAAATTTCATTGATTTTGCCGTAGGATGCACCGTTTTCAAGATATTTGACAAAAACACCGGAGGGGGGGGGGGGTGAGTTACGTTAAACTATCGTCCGTAAACCGACTTTACAGACAACCGGCTTTTCCTGTTCTGTGCTCCCAATAGGGAACGTGCACATAGACGGTGCTGCCAACTGGTGCCATAAGGGTGCCATCAATTTGAATGTTTAATAAGATAAGTTTGTTTTACTGTCCGCATAGTGTCTCTTCTGTCGCATTAGTGCTGCCGCCTATAGTTACTGCACGTTCCCTATAATACTTTTTCTAACAAAAAAGTAACTTTTTCTCACAAAAAAGTAACTTTTTCTCACAAAAGAAGAAACTTAGTTTACTTACTTACTTTTTTTAGAAATATTAAAACTAATGCAGTTAATCTTGACATACTTAATAATACACCTATTATGGTTGTAAAAGAGACTAAATTTTTGGGTATCCTGGTAGATGAAAATTTTAATTGGAAAAAACATGTTGATTATCTTTGCAATAAGCTTAGTAGTTTCACTTTTGCGTTACGAGGTTTATGTAAAATATCCACTAAAAAAGCGGCTTTGCAAGCTTATTACGCTTTTTTTCAGTCGCATGTTATTTTTGGTCTGGCAATTTGGGGTAGTTGTGCAGATATGGAGCGATTGTTTAGACTACAAAAGAAATGTTTGCGTATTCTAAATGGATTAAAATCCAGCCGGGACTCATGCAGGAGATCCTTCAAGGAATTAGAGTTGCTAACTTTGCCAGCACTCTATATCCTAGAACTTTGCAAACTTGTAAGGAGATTCCCAGTCAGGTTCCCCCGTAAGGCCAATTTTAATAGTGAGAGACTCAATACTTTATTCGAGCATGACGTTAGAGCCCCTTTAGGTAAAACAGCGTTGTACCGTAGATGCCCTAGCTATGTCGCTGCTAAGGTTTATAACGCTTTGCCATGTGAATTGAAGTGCCTGCCTTATACTAAATTCGTGACTTCTCTAAAGAAATACCTTATTGATCTGTGTCCATACGATCTAAATGAATATTATAGGTAAAATGTTGCATTGTACTTTAAATACTATTATTCGTATCTTCTGCTTTGTATTACTTGCTACGCCGTATTGGCAAAATTGTGTTGAGACTATTTTATATTTTTGTACCATCCTTGTGTATCACACTCAATTTATTGCAAATAAAGAACTGAACTGAACTGAACTGAACTTGACGTTTTCTCATGAAAAATAAACTTAAAAAAAAAACTAAAAATCTTGAAAAAAAACGTGGTATCGAACCGAGGTCGGCTGGATCCGCGACCACCCCATTTCTAATGTGCCATTATGATCTGCTCGAAGTCGACGAAATTTAGCTTTATATTCTAATGCAAACAAAAATAGCCGGAAAACACGAGTAAAAGCGATTTTCTGAAAATGAAACATAGCTAGATCAGTTTTTCATCCCCGAAAACCCCCACATACCAAATTTCATCGAAATCGTTGGAGCCGTTTCCGAGATCCTGATTATATATATATATATATATATACATATAGTACCTGGGCGACCGAGCTCTGCTCGGGCAGAAACTCGGTACCAAGCGTTTTCCCAGAGATAAGACCAAGCTAGATCAATTTTTCATCCCCGAAAACCCCCAAATACCAAATTTCATCGCAATCGTTGGAGCCGTTTCCGAGATCAAAACACCGGAGGGGTGGGGGGGAGGGGATGCGGGGGAGGGAGCGTGGGGGTGTTAAAGGGGGGATGAAAATTTCATTGATTTTGCCGTAGGATGCACCGTTTTCAAGATATTTGACAAAAACACCGGAGGGTGTGGGGGGGGGGGGGGGTGAGTCACGTTAAACTATCGTCCGTAAACCGACTTTACAGACAACCGGCTTTTCCTGTTCTGTGCTCCCAATAGGGAACGTGCACATAGACGGTGCTGCCAACTGGTGCCATCAATTTGAATGTTTTACCTTGATAAGTTTGTTTTACTGTCCGCATAGTGTCTCTTCTGTCGCATTAGTGCTGCCGCCTATAGTTACTGCACGTTCCCTATAATACTTTTTCTAACAAAAAAGTAACTTTTTCTAACAAAAAAGTAACTTTTTCTCACAAAAGAAGAAACTTGACGTTTTCTCATGAAAAATAAACTTAAAAAAAAAACAAAAATGTTGAAAAAAACGTGGAATCGAACCGAGGTCGGCTGGATCCGCGACCACCCGATTTCTAATGTGCCATTATGATCTGCTCGAAGTCGGCGAAATTTAGCTTCATATTCTAATGCAAACAAAAATAGCCGGAAAACACGAGTAAAAGCGATTTTCTGAAAATGAAACATAGCTAGATCAGTTTTTCATCCCCGAAAACCCCCACATACCAAATTTCATCGAAATCGTTGGAGCCGTTTCCGAGATCCTGATTATATATATATATATATATATATATATATATATATATATATATATATATATACATATATACAAGAATTGCTCGTTTAAAGGTATTAGATAGATATTTTTAAACTTATCAGCCCTAATTGCAGTAGCCATAGCGCATTGGCAGGTCATTGAAGGCGCCATGCGCGCACGCAGACGCCCACTTACAAAATGACGTAACAAATGCTTCTAAACAAGTATAGCGAGTCGCACACTAAGCAAACAAGCTAAGTCCTCACTGTTCCTTTTAGGGTTCCGTACCCAAAGGGTAAAAATGGGACCCTATTACTGAGACTCCGCTGTCCGTCCGTCCGTCTGTCACCAGGCTGTATCTCATGAACCGTGATAGCTAGACAGTGAAATTTCCACAGATGATGTATTTCAGTTGCCGCTGTAACAACAAATAAGTACTAAAAACCAGAATAAAATAAATATTTAAAGGGGCTCCCATACAACAAACGTGATTTTTTAGCTCGTTTTTGCACGATATTGATTGATAACGGCAACAGGTAGACACTTGAAATATTCACAGAATATTTAGTTATATATTCGCTTTAAAAATAAATAACTAAATTAAAATAAAACAAATACCGATACCCCATACAAAAACCATGATTTTTGTGGCGTTTTTATAATAATTGTACGGAACCCTTCGTGCGTGAGTCCGACTCACACTTGGCCGATTTTTTCATTCAACAAGGGTATGCGTCATAGCGCATTCAACAGCGCACGTGAGGCATGTCCGTAACGCAAGCCTCTTTTTAATTTTGCAAGCGTAGCGCATGTTCAGAGGCACGCGGTCTCGGTATATGGTAAGTATTCAATGAAGTAACACACAAGTGCAGATAATTTATATTTTATCGTAAAGTATCTGTGGGCTCCGAAAGAATCGAAAGATGGTGAGGAATTTTATCTGCTTATAAGTACAAATATATCTGCAGATAATACGTGCATCAAATTTAAAATCAAAATCCGACGCTCTTCTGACGAGCTGTCAAGTAAATACAGAAACAATAAACGCGAAATCATTGTAACACTGTATAAAAAATAAGTCTATTCAGAGTGAATGTTTAGCTAGTGCCACACACGAAGACGCGTGAATTTGTCAAAATTAGACATTATTACATTGCAATAAGAACCACGGCACGCGTCATCATGAACGACTCGATCTATATCATCTCGTATATTATCGTATCTGCACGAGTGTGTTATACTTTCAGTTCAGATAATTAAGTTTAAAGACGCAGATAAAATATTGCCGTATCTGCATAGTGTGTGACTCGCTTTAGTATCTAATGACTAATTTTCGTTACAAAAAGGACGCAATCATGATTTTAATATATGCATTTTTTTTGAAAACTACTCATATAGGAAATAATAATAATTTAAATATACACAGTTTGAATAGCCAGTTGCAATATCCAATTTTTATCTAATTAAAAACTGATTTTAAGAAAAAATATCACTGTAATAATTTAAATATACACAGTTTGAATTGCCAGGTGCAATATCCAATTTTTATCTAATTAAAAACTGATTTTAAGAAAAAATATCACTGTAATAATTTAAATATACACAGTTTGAATAGCCAGTTGCAATATCCAATTTTTATCTAATTAAAAACTGATTTTAAGAAAAAATATCACTGTAATAATTTAAATATACACAGTTTGAATTGCCAGTTGCAATATCCAATTTTTATCTAATTAAAAACTGATTTTAAGAAAAAATATCACTGTAATAATTTAAATATACACAGTTTGAATAGCCAGTTGCAATATCCAATTTTTATCTAATTAAAAACTGATTTTAAGAAAAAATATCACTGTAATAATTTAAATATACACAGTTTGAATTGCCAGTTGTAATATCCAATTTTTATCCAATTAAAAACGGATTTTGAGAAAAAAAAAACATTTTGTTTGGCACATTAAGTATAGCGCACAATCATGTTTGTAAGGCCAGCGTTACAGTGTCTTATACGACTTTATTCTCTCCAGTACCTTAAAGCGGCAGTCTACCTGATTGATAGACGGCGCCCGGCGCGACGTCGCTAGCAAATAAGTGGTCTTGTAAACCTATTAATATAACCATAAAATAATCGACGTTCGGTAATTTAATACGTAGAAAAATCACCAAGGTTCTCCTAAGAGCAAGTTTATATTCCTTGAACTAATTCAATGCATAGGTGTATGGGAAACTTAACCTAACCTTAACTACATTTTCTAGAAATTGACGTATCGTAATCGGGTTACTCAGACCTTGAAAGGTAACTTTGGCGTGAAGGGTTAAGTGATGAATGCGATACGTTAAACAATACGGCCTAAGATTTTATTATTGGGTGTAGGTATCAACTTTTTATTGCCACCCGTTGCTATGGTTACACAAATTTTGCCATATCATAGTGAAAATTAACGGATCACTCACGTCTTAAAACGAGTTTAACTCGACATGTTTCGGGCTAATTAGTAGCCCTTCTTCTTAGAGTCGCACGTCACGGCGGCTGCCAAACGCGCACATTATTTAATTTCACTATGAATTTCTCTATGTTTATTAATTTTCTGTTACTTTTTTTTTAACTCTGACAAAAAACATTTTATTTCAGATATGAACTTTAACGCCCTTAACTCAGTTAAAAACCGTTTATAACGTCACCAGTTACACCAGTTAGAACAGCTATTACTCAACTGCGGCCTGCCCTGAGTTTAAGAGTAGCCCGCCTGACAGTAATTCTATAGATTTTCAACGATTTTGGCTTACTGCCGTGTCTCGCCTAAGTAACGTATCTCCAAAAACGACGATTAGAGAAAAACGCGATCAAAGATTTTGTTTATTCACATCTCATTGCTTGTTTACCAATGAAGTTTAAAATTTGAAATTTATACAGTAGGTTAGAAATATTATTGTGACGATGTATTTTTAATTTTAACACTGTGCTACGAATCAATTTGAAAAAAGACGGTTTTTAAAGTTTTCGCGGCCTTATTTTTCATACAAAATTCTGTAACGCAAAGTTGCGTATCTGCATATACGTTAGTTAAGCGTGACCATGCTCTTTTTATTACCCAAAACTGTGTAATGGCTATGACCTGTATCTTTACTTACTTTACTTTTTGGAACCAAGAAACAGAACATTTAAGTAAATTAAAAGTGGGTTGACTCTTTTATCTAGTCCCGTTATTTTATTTTATAGATATACAAATAGGTAAGAAGGTTAATAATAAGTAAAGTGGAAGCTTGAAAACTTTTACTTAATTGAATTTTATCACAGCAGCAGGATTTTTATTAATTCTTAACTTTTAGGTATCTTTTTTTACTAAATAATGCATTTGATATAATGCAATTTTCTTGGAAATTCTCAACTTTACAGGATTTTCATAAAATAAACCTAACCTAACCTAAACCAATCTGTAGATTACATGATTAAAAAAGTTCGTTTTATAAATAGTTTCATAGAAAATTTTAGTATGTATTATGACCATTATGTATTTCGTCCCTTATTCGTTTTAAACTTTATATATTTTGATACGTTCCTGTAGATTACACGATTAAAAAAGTTCGTTTTATTAATAGTTTCATAGAAAATTTTAGTATGTATTATGACCATTATGTATTTCGTCCATTATTCGTTTAAAACTTTATATATTTTGATACGTTCCCGTTTCAGAAAGTTTATGAAATATAATTAAAATGCCTTTTATAACATATAACAACAACCTGATTTGAATTAAACTGCACCAAAAGATTTTTCAATTTCGATTCTGCGGGCGAGTTCTGTATGACCTATCTAACGTATTTGAAATACGGGAGATATCCATTACAAGTGCGTACAAAATTCCCAGATACGTTAGTTCGGCTATCGGTGTTTTTATTGAATTATGGCAAAAAATGAAAATCTTCGATATGTATCAGATAGTATAGCGTCAAAAATGTCGATTTAGCACTGTTAAGCGTAACTAACGTATCTCAAGTTACGTTACTTAGGCGAGACACGGCAGCTTACAGACAACGATAAATTCATGATGTCGCCGCTGCATTTATAGCTACAACACATTCGTGTTGTGGCCTTTATTAAAAAAAAAAAGGTTGAGTATGATTGTTAGAAAACGACGTGCTTGATATAGTTGTCTTAATTCCGAATTTTAAGCAGAGGTCCTTGATATACATAATTTAAGTGTTTTAAATAATAGTATCGCGAATAAAAACTTTCGATTTCGACTGTCATATTTTGAAAATAGAATAAGTTTTTTCATAAGTAGCTACAATAATTTCTGGCCAGGTACAAAACAAGATAACGTAACCAATGTTTACAAATTATGAACAATATTTCATTGGCAACAATTGACCCTTGAAAAAAACAATTGTGTCACTATCCAGTAGCGTAACGATATCGATTTTTCGGTAAACATCGGTGCAACTTGGCGGCGCCTGCGAGTCGCCTGAGTGGGATGGCTACCTGCGCCTGAGTGAATATTTTAGCGAGAAATAAACCAAGTAATTTAACTTGGCATAGCTTGATCTATTGGCAGGCCATTTGTCTTCCGCAGGCTCGACTTTAAGATAAATAAACTAAAATTTATACGCGTTTTTGAATTTTGCATTTATTACGAGGATAACTTCATTTCGCAATTTGGGTTTTGTACGGGTCATCCTTAGATTTTTACATAGTGATATAAATATAATATCAAACGTAATAATGGTTATCGGATTTAGATTTTCATTAGTGATTTCATGATTTGTCCCTTTCAATGCACCACTCGTCCTTCCACGATAGTTTTTATTTTATAGTTGATATGGAACAAAACCCATGCTAGTTTTACCAAAAATTTGTACGTATGTATGTAATTTCCTTTAAAAAAAAGCAAACAACAAAACACACATATATATTTATATACATTTTATGAAGTACGAACACCATGGTATTTACATGACTAATAACAATGACTAATAGATAAATCTATATTGTATTGGATGACAGGATAGCCTAGACCAGTGCCCCGGGTTTGATGTCCGGTCGGGGTTGATATTTATATGAAAACATGAATGTTTGTGCTCGAGTCTTGATAATTAAATGTCTTTATATGTATATTTCTATATAAGTTTTACCTATCCGTTGTCTCGTACTCGTATAACATACAAGCTTTTCTTAGTTTGGGATTAAATTAAGTCATGGGTGTCAATCGTCCTATAATTAAAAAAAAAACTTTGACTAATGTCTAGTGTCATTCCTTGGGCCGGCCAATCGTACAAAAATGACCAAAGTGGTTTGGCAGATTAAAAAAAAAAACAAATCTATGTCTTTTTTTTTTTTTTTTTCTATAGTATAGGGGGCAAACGAGCAGACGGATCGCCTGATGGTAAACAATTACCGTCGCCCATGGACACCTGCGACACCAGAAGAGTCACAAGTGCGTTGCCGGCCTTTTAGGTAGGAGTACGCTCTTTTTTTGAAAGCTTGCAGGTCATATCGGTCCGGGAATACCGCAGCAGGTACTTCATTCCAGAGCTTTACTGTGCGAGGCAGGAAATTTCTGGAAAAACGCACAGTAGAAGATTGCCAACCATCCAGATGGTGAGGATGGAAGTGTTGTCGCGTAGGGCGGTGGCGGAAGGATGCGGCAGGGATCAAGGGGTATGTTTAGTGTTCAATAATAATATCTCTACCTAGTGAAAAAGTAGGTTACTAACTAGTCCACTTCTAATGATAAAGACAGCCAATTATGTGACATGCACGCTTACACTAAACGTGTTGCCATTTACGGACGAATTGACCGAACAACACGGCAACTAAAGTACCACACACGTCTCAAAATTTAGCCGCCATTCAGACACCTTGTCATTTGTCAGAATCGCTTTTAACTCGCGACCATTTGTCATCGGCCACCTTGGACCATTATACACTTGTCAACACAAACAATCCGTTACAGTTGTCGATTTATCAAAATTGACATATTTAAATGCAATGCGAGCCGAGAATCTTGCGGCCGTGGAAAAGTTAACGTGAAAAAATATGTCAAAACAAGCATGCAATATAGAATCAAATAAAATCAAATTGTTTACTGTGTTATTGTACAAGATCCATATAATTATTTAAGGATTTGTCACACTGAATGCGTTCTGCGGTCGCGGTAAGGTCAAATAGACCGAAGCCCGCATTATGTATGAACAACATTGTCGGTCTCTATATATTTTGTATAGATATGCAATCTGACAGTGAGGTCCTCGCGGTCAGATCGCACGCACGCGCAATATATAGAGACCGACAATGTTGTTCATACATAATGCGGGCTGCGTTCAATTTGACCTGACCGCGACCGCAAAACGCATCCAGTGTGGCAAATCCTTTATACTTAATGCAAAATAATACAAATACTTCTAAATTTAAATTAAATTATTAAATTTAGTAGTCCAAATTACTGCACGCGATTATACATACTGTTACAATATTATTGTCAACTGCACTCTCGGACCCCAAGATACAGGCTAAGCCTAGTTTGGGGTCCACTAGACACTGTATTTTAATGTAAAATTATTTTGGTCAATAAACGATTTTGATTTGATTTTTTGACTTCTGAAGTTTAAAAAAAGTTCTTGGTTTGTTATCGGGCTCTTATGGCCTCTCAAGAAGAGGATCGGGGTTCTCAAACCTATGAGTTATTTTAAAAATTCATGTGCAAAAATATATTTGAAGCTTGCCACGAGATTTACGGTGAAGGAAAACATCCTGAGGTACCTACACACACCTGCGAAGCAACTCAATGGTGTGTGTGAAGTTCTCAATCGACACTGGGCCCGCGTGGGAAATATAGCCCGATCCCTCACAGCAGAGATAATTATAATTAATGATGATAATGAGAGATACTCCTATTCTTCCTCACTGAACACCACAAATCTGAACAGTGAGTTAACAAAAATAAAGACAAAAAAGTATAGTGGATATTTGGACAACAGGCGGTCTTATAACGTAAAAGTGATCTCTTCCAGACACCGAAGTAGATATAGAAATTAATACATACATGATAAAGTGGGTAAAGTATACACATATACTAAGAAGTGAAGCTTTGAATTGTTGAAAAGCAAAAGATTCGACATTGGCTACTCTACGTCATTAACGTAACCAAAATTAGATCTTTCAGACTATTCAGACATTACCCAGATCTAAAAAAAAAGAAAGTCTTGCTGCCGAACTCAAAACGAATGTCATACGCAGCTAATCTGGCAGCGGATCTGTTTTTGACAGCTGGTCAGATGGCGCAACGTCTGTATAGCGGTGAAGTGAATCGTAAAATTAAAGATTTTGCCAATAAAATTGCAGTAAAGCCCATATTGGGCCGGTTTGTAGGCGTCATTTATTGAAGCAACAATCTGTGCTCAAGCATTCGTATATTCAATTGTTTTGGGAATGCGACCTCGAATTGACGCCTTCATTTTCAAGAATTTTATATCTGTCCGTGTGCTACTTCCTAAACGTAATGTAGCACTTTGAAAAATAATACTTAATACTTGAACAAGAGCATATGAGGGTCGTATGACTGGCCGTCGTCCGGTGGGCCGCCCTAGGTATCGCTGGAGTGACGCCGTGGAGTCCGACCTTGATGGACTGCAAGCCGCAAATTGGCGGAATACTGTGCAAGATCGACAGATATGGCGCTGTCTCGTATCGGAGGCCAAGATTCACTTTGGGTCGCTGCGCCAACGGAGTAAGTAAGTAAGTACCTACTTGAAATTGAAATTGTGAGAAAGCTTCTTAAACTCTTTCATTGAATAAAGCAAAAATCAGGCTTAGCAATATCCATAAATCCATCATCGTCATCGATATTACTTAATGACTACATAAATCACGTTTTTTTTATTATTTCTGAAAAGCTGAAATTAGTTTTTTACTCTTACGATAACTTTAACCTATATGTATGTAGGTATGCCAAATTTACCAAATTTGAGGAGTCTAGTAACCATACCTAAGGAGATGAGATCATTCTAAATCGAACATATCAATCCCGTTTATTCCCTATCCTGTGGGAATTTCAACAAATCCGTCTTTATTCTTTGCTTACATCATAAAAGCGACTTTTTGCAAAATTACAGGCTTCTAGGGCCAAGGGTTGGGCTAAGCGTTGATGAGTCCGTGAGTCATTCAGTCAGTCAGTGTGTCAAACAGTCAGTTAATAATCGAATCAGTCTTTTTATAGATACGCTAAACCACGTTTTCTCAGCACGATGCTTCCAGTATTTGCGAAAGACGAAACAAATCCTAACCCCATCCCATTTAAAGTAAACCTGCCGAGTCCCGTAACAGCGGGGTCGGGAATACAAAGCTGGCAACACCGACCACTTAAAGGCCGCATTCATTTATTGCCGGCGAAAATAATACCGCTATCGAACCGTTCAGAATTTGAGGCACGTCGCGCGTTTACACCACCCTGTTTATTTTAAATAAGGTTTTCGCTAAGTAAAGCAAACCCAAGGGGGCCTGCCCACTGAGCTGAATGAAAAATTAAGGAAAAATATTCCGATTATTCCGCTGCCGAGAATACCTGATAATTTTTCACCGTTGCCTTTTGGGATGCTTATCATAATTTTGAGAATCGTTCCCTTTTAATGGAATGGCTTAATGCCGATGGTTTGGCGACAAAATTGAGACTTTCTTTCGAAGGTTTTCGGCGTAATGAAAGGTATTTCGAACGTTAAATACGATGAAACGTTGAGAATCACTCGGTTCGCCCTTATAGGGTTTTAATTTGGCTCTTACAGACTACTTACTTGACCAAGAGGTAGTATTTAATTACCTTTATACATTAATGTAATGAGCACAACAACACAGATTATTTTTTCTTAACCTGCTGGTAGGATCCTATATGCAACGAAAAACCTTAAAAATCATCGTTTAAATTTAATACAGGGTTATTTTTAATTCACTGACATCCTCTTAACCCTGAATTCCTATCACTCAAACAAATGTTTTTTGTTTTACGACTTTTTAAAATGAAGCGCTTTTTTTCCCATACAAATACACAGAGTATCGTAAAAATAAGAGGCAGAATCAAATTTTCAGAACGTTATTACACCAAAAATATTAAGTTATGACAAAAGCCGTAAAACAAAAAACATTTGTTTAAGTGGTAGGAGTTTAGGGTTAAAAGGATGCTAGTGAATTACAAATAATCCTGTATAAACCATTCCTTGACAATGCCGCAAAAACATTCACTCCGTTAATAAGGAAATCGCAAGCAACAGAATACACAATATGAAAATGAACAAGCTTTCATCGCAGGAACGTTGAGTAGCATTCAAATGTACAATCAGTTAACGTTTCTTCCCTAAACACATTAATTATTCAATATCAATTCCTTGAAACCCGGTAACGTCGCACGAGAAACCGGCGCAGTAGGCGAGCGTGAACAATTCTCGTAGTGTACTTTACATTGTACAATTTATGCAAGTTCATGGGTTATTCTGAAGCAGCCGCAAAAAGCGTTGTGTTGTTTCGTTGATTAATGACTACTTCGTAAAATTTTATTTATTGAGGAAAATTGACAGTATAACCTACTCTACTCTCAAAATAAATGGATACTCTACTCTAAAAACAAGAGCTCTTTGCAGCCTACTTAAAAAGTAATCCTTTTGGTTTTATTACTCTTTTTAATTTATTATAAGTTTTTATTTCAAATGCTTATAATATGACTATATAATATGACGCCAAATCTTGGAAGTCAAATTTAACCCACTCTTACTGGGAGGATCGACGTGAAATTTGATATACTTATATATTACAGTCCTGAAAAAGTAATCAAGAAAAAAAATCTTGTATCGAACGACTTTTCTTGTTTAGTCTTTTGTGCTGATTTTATGGGATGGATCTACTGTATGTAGCCTTGTTCAATTATGGATCCGTACAGTTTCGTTCCAAAATTAGAGTTATGATGGGCTCGGAAACAATGAGGTTGCGTGCGGCGCGATGATTGCAAATGGTCGAATTCATTAACATTTCCCAGCTTGCGTCTTATACGTTTACGAGTGCATTACAGTACAATCTTGAGCTTTTGAATTTATAAGTTTTGTGACTTGGAACTTTTGGCTGTTGGAAATCTTGCCGGTGTTTGAGGTTGAATTGACAGGTTTAGTTCTGTTCATAGAACTACAAGTAATTGATCGTGCAAAATGTGGGAACTGCGATTCATCAATGTAAATCATGTCGACCACTTTTTTGGTCCAATTTTTTTTACCTACCTAGTCTTCTGTTATTTGTAAGGGAAATCGATGGATCACAAGATGGATACGGTATTATTATTAAGTGGCTTACTTTCACATAAAAAATGAAAAAAACTGATGAAAAAGAATTAAATATTAATTTAGTTTTTAGATTCCTAATTACTCTTCTCAATGATCCCTAATCGTTTTAATATTTTTTTTTTTATATTGAGAATTCGCAGTCTTTAAAATTAGCACCTACATTGTTCCTTCACAAATCAGTTTACAATAATTAGTCATCCGCTGTACAGTAGCTTGTCGGTGGAGAGGCACAAAGGAATCGATAGCTATTGTGCTCCCCTCGGCATTAAATTATATTCGGGGGTGCGTCCGACATCTGCAGACTATCGGCTTTACCTTTTATCAATATTTACATCGATTTTATAACGCGTACGAATCATGGCGACGACATTGAAAATATTTTTTTGACAAAATATTTAAATACACGTTTTTTTGTTGAGTGCGTTTTATTATTATACTGTCATTGGTTCAAGTATTGGTTCAAGTCTTGGTTCTGATGAATAGGCTCAAAGTCGCTCAACGAGCTATAGCTATGCTACATAGCCAAAAGGATTAGCTTGTTGAAATGGCAATGGGCAGGCCATATAGCACGCAGAACAGAAAAACAGATGGCCGTTGGGGCTTAAAAATTCTCGAATGGAGACCACGGACTGGCAAGCGTAGCGTGGGACGTCCACCAACGAGATGGACCAACAATTTGGTGAAGGCCGCAGATTCAGGGTGGATGCAAGTCGCTTCCAACCGTAATGATTGAGCTTCAATGAGGGAGGCCTATGTCCAGCAGTGGACATCCTACGGCTGAAATGATGATGATGATGATGATTGGTTCAGGGCTTGAAGCCAAAAACAAAGATAGCACTAGATACCAAATAAGTACCTACCGGAGTTTCTGGTGACAGCGCCTGAAACTAGACTGAAAATACCGATGCTAAAAGCGGTATGTACCGATGTTCAGAAAAAGGTAACGAACAATAGTCAATCTGACCACTGGTGCTGGTGTAATTTTAAATGTAGGTAAGAATGTATGTAAAACTCTTGATAGTACATTCGTCATCATCCTGTTTTTGAGCTTCGTCTGAGCAGTCGTTTTATGAAGTACTGGCTGAAACAAAGTTTTTCTTTCTACGTTATAAAAGTCCGAATGTGACAAGTTTCAAGCCAAAAGCTGGGAAGGCTATACATTGTCTTTGCTGGGAAGTGATTTAAGAGGATACGATGCGCACCATTTCTCCATACAAACGTAATCCCCTGTTTCCTCCCTGGATAATGGCTTCAGAGCCAAATTTTTTATACTGTGTAATCTGTATCTACCACAGCTATGCCCCTAGGTTTCATTTTTTTCCATATTTCAATTAACATGAAAAATATGAGCTTTCAAAAACTGAAAAAATTGCCCAATTTCATCGTTATTTTCAGACACTCATCAGAAAAGAATCCCTCATATAAACAAAAAAAGGAAAATAAAAGGGGCATAGCTAAATCTATCCTCTAATTATATTTCAAAAAAATAATTTTATTGGTCCAGTTTTCGAGAAGAAAACAGGGGATTACGAAATGCTGTTTTGATCAATTTTACGCGCCTATTAACGGTCTGAGCTGCAGTTGTCCCGCTCTCGCTGTACTGACACGGAGGGGTTCGGGCGAGACAGCGACATTTCATTAAAATACCTATTTCTCAAAAGTCTCTCAGCCATCGTACCCTCTTAAAAGTTAGTTGACAATAGGAATGAACGGAAGTCGTACTTATTTTATTTATCTAAGATAAAAACTCTGATAAGAGCCAGATGGCAAACCGAAGTTAAAGATACGAATATTCGGAAGGAAGGTCATAGTTTTTTTATTCACTAATCGAGGTTAACAACCACCACAAACATAAAACGATCAGATCATAATAGAGTTGTAAAATTTAACCATCGAACAGATGCGCGCAAATTATTTTAATAACAATTTTGCGTAACTTTTAAACTGCTGATGCTGATGACATTATTCTGACATTAAAACAAGAAATTCGGATCAGATGCAACCTTTAATTACATGAAGAAGTTCATTAATTATAATAATAAGTTAGCCAGTCTAGATAAATAAAAATAATTCTGAATACTCCTTTTGCGGACATCAAAATTATACTCGACGATTATGGTGTTTAAATAAACTTTATAAATTGATCCCATATTTCCATACGGTAATTGCTATAAAAGAAGCGACGTGATATATTTCGTCGACGGTCGATAAAAATGCAATTATGTCTCATATTTCTTTAACCTCGAAAGTGAATGCAACTTTATGTAATTATTTATATCGAAGAATAAATCTACACATCATCATTGGAGACGTAGTTTTGTCCGAATGCAATAAGATGATATTTATGGCATAAGTCACGAAAAAGTCGTAAATTGAACGTTAGACTTTTTAATACTAATACTTACCTAATACCAGCTGTTGCCAGTAACTTCATATGTCAACACTTTTCGGGTTATAAATAAAATAGCCTATGTAATTCGAGAGTAAGTAGTGAAGTTTTCTACTAGTTAAAGAATTCTTTAAATTAGTTCAGTAGTGCCTCTTTATAATCTTATTTTCACTGCAATCTTTCTCCATCTAGATCAGTTGTCTGTTTCTTTCTTCCAGACTGGCCCTGCCGTCTCACTGATGTCATCGAACTATCGGGCAGGTGGTCTGCCCACATACGTTAAACTAAAGACTTAAACTTTGATTTTTTTGGGGTAATCTCTAAAACTACAGAAGCAATTCTAAAAAGTCTTCAATTATAGAAAGCTTCGCTATCCCTGATTGACATAGACTACTTTTTATCCCGAAGAAATGTTGAGTTCTCGCAGCATGCAGATAACATCGAATACTAAGCTTTCCATCTGATCAAAAACCTTCGATCCGCCTTCCAATAATCGTATCTATTTTTTTCAGATACCCTACGATCCTTTAGCCTTTACAAATTGATCACAAAAAAGTAGAAAGATTGTGCAGTTATCGTCATCAACAAATAAAACAACCAAACATACGGATTGACCAAATCAGCAACTAATAAAATACCGAAAACGTGACAGACATTTTGACGGGTTATAAGTTGGCAAACATTATACTCCGACAGTCACGTTTTACACAATTTTACATATTTCTTTGGGAGATAAGAAATTTAATTAAGTTGTAATGTGGGATGTTTGTACCATATGAGCTGATTGAATTATTATTGGGGGCGTGGTGGGCTTCAGCTTATTTAATCGATTGGATTTATTTATTTGTTTTAGTACCAGCTGTTGCCCGCGACTCCGTCTGCGAAGAGTTCGTTTATCGCTATCCCGCGGGAACTATGCATTTTTCCGGGATAAAATTATCCTATGTATGTCTTTTCCTGTAAGTCAAACTATATCTGTACCAAATTTCATCTAAATCGGTTCAGCGGTTGAAGCGTGAAAAAGTAGGGTAATCTACCCAGTTACTACCCACGCACCAGTGATTGACCACTTTAAGAATATCTATAAATTAAAAATATGAAAAACCCCCATTGCAATTTATGCGTCTAAGATTTCTTCCGCAGCTCACAAAAGAGCTCATAACTTTATAACGGCTGGACCAATTTTGATAAAACATGTCTAAGAACTATCGCCAAGAAACCTACTTTCAAATGAAAGAAAACCTCATCCAAATTGGTTCACCCGTTTAAGAGCTATGATGCCACAGACACATAGCGGTCAAACTTATAACACCCCTCTTTTCGTGTCAGGAGTTAAAAACATGTCAAACGCTTAGGTACTGTTTATCATTAGCGTTTGATAAGCATTCACTAAATGGTGCTGTGATTAATTCATTGTCAAGTTGTGAGTTACACAAAGTAGCTAATCAAACGCAAAAGATAGACAGTTACACTTAACAAATTTTTTTCTTTAAGTGGTCAATCACGATGCATGAGAAATAACTGGGTATTTTACCCTAACAGACAGACAAACAGACACACTTTCGCATTTATATTATTTCGAATTTATAACTTTCTCTATACTCGAGCAGTTCTTTCTTGGAATGCAATATTTATTTAGGTTCTTTATTTCCAAGAACAGCAGTTATTCTTTATTCGTAATACACCGCAATATTGCCGCTGCAATACTCGTAATGCCGTTGAATACATAATTAAGCGAGCCCACCATACTCATGCATAATCGCGTACGAATTGTAAACGACATTATTGTCTTTCTTTATTTGGCACCACAATTTCGAAGATTACTTTCTATGATTATCTCAGAATTATTAAAACGCCGGAACAGTGTTTACTCTATACAATAAAGTACTTCCCCAATTCCCGCTGTCAACTTTGACACGTGTGAGTTTGAGTGAGTGATTCTATTCTATACTCAACGCCGTATGTAGATTCCAAAAAAACTACCAGTGTGTTGCCAATAAAATGAAAAAGTTTTGCATCGTTAAGTTTTAACTTTTCTAAATATAATACATAAGTAATTTATTTATATGTAATTGTAAAGTTAAAATTAAATGCAACCGCATAAATAAATAATTTAATATCAATATTAATTTCATCTACAGATATTTGGTTGAAACTGTTTTGTAGAAGAAAAGCTCATATTACAGTGGTAATACTTCAGGTTTAAACAACATTTGGATACTATTAATGTTATAATTTGCGTACCTACTTATATACTATTTACAAATATTTTTGGTATGCTCATAGAAATGTTGACAACAAATCACGTATGTCAAACTTTATGGTAAACATGGCGACCACAGGGCCACCATGACATCTCCAATTGTCACTTCATTCGGCATCTGACGTTTGGATTGATCGAATGCTTTCTGTACTCGTGATAATTTTCGTTGTTGAGTTTTTGTTTCCTGTTAAGTTTTGTTATTTTGTTTTGTTCGTGGGTTTTGCATTTACGCAAGTAACATGGAACGGCCTTACAGGGACGAGAATCTTCCTACTTCTCCACCAAGGAAGCGTCCTAGAAGTCATATGAGTGTCAATTCAAGTCGATGATTGTCAATTGATTGTAATAAATTTTGGCACATGGATAGTTCAAAACCAAGGTATTCATGTGTAACACACATTGTACACAATACGGTATGCGCAGGTATACTTATAGGAAACATCAAAAACTTGGGATAATCTTTACACTTAAAAACAACAAAATATTATTATGACTATTTTTTATTAATGTGCATGGGTTGGTTACATCTGGAAGGTCACAATGACAATGACAGTTGTGTCAGTTACGTTCGGCCATCTTTGGTAACTTTTTTGGAATCTATATACGGCGTTGAGTATAGATCATATGTAGTTGATTTTATGCGATTTCATTTTATGACAATTAAAGTTATAGTTTTAATAATGTTATGCATCAAGATTGGTATGAAGTATCTTTGTATTTTTTATTTTTCAACTCCATTTTTTTTTTACTTTTACGGTCATCCCGTGAAATCCATATATTTCATACTAAATACGAACCAAAACATGGATGCACAGAAAAAACACAGAAAAAGACCAGCTCCGGGAATCGAACCCCGGTCCTCAGCATACCGTGCTGCGTGCTTTTACCCCTACACCAGCTGGTCGGGATATTGGTCTTTTTCTGTGTTTTTTCAGTGCATCCATGTTTCGGTTTGTATTTAGTATGAAATAAATGTTAAGCATATTTCAATTATGCGGATTCATTATTATTAGACATCGGATTATATGCACTATCAAAATGCCAAAATATGCATGCAAATATGCACTAAAAAAGGACGAAATATGCACAATCAAAAAACCATTTATTATTAGAACTTACGATATTTTCACAATATCATTATTTTTCCATATTTTCTGCAGCAAACTTGCGACGTTTGTCAGTCGCTTAATATTAGTTTATTGGCTGAAAATGACCTTCTGCAGAGACTTGTTCAGGCAGAGTTTGTTCGGTGCCGTTGATAAATGCATCAATTTACAACATAATACAACACGCCTAACACGAATAACTACTGAAAGAAGCACTGTCAGTGAAAAAGTACCAAAATATGCAATAACGCTATAAAAATAGAATTATATGCATTTGCATATGCAAATAAACCGATGTCTAATTATTATGCTAAATAAGTGTTGTGCATGTTATACGAATTCATATATCTAATGCCAATTAATGTTATGCGTAATAAGGGGCACCCCTATAGCGGCTGCTAAAAGCGAGTGCCAAGTCTGTTACGTTTTTTTAAACAAAGCTTAAGTAAGTTTATTTGCTCCCTCAGTATTCTGGAATCCCTTTTGCTGACGTCATTGCGAACGTTATCATTAATCTCCTTGACAATGGATAGTGACGTCATCAAGGTACGGACTGCGTAAATTCTGACGTAAGACGGAACAACTTTCGCAGTCTCATAACTGGACTAAGGGCGAGTTCTTTGTGTTTCCGTGAAAACAAAGAACTCGCCCGACAACGACAACGCACTGGTATCGCGTAAGGCGCTGCGAGTGTCTATGGACAGTGGTGTTCATTTAACCCCGGCGCCACACATAGCACAAATGTATCAACATATATTTGAACACATATTTGATCTATGGTTGATTGTATGGTTGTTCTATTGAACAAATAAGCAAATACCGGTGCTACCTACACATGTGATAAAATAAATGTGTTCAAACATTTGTGCTATGTGTGGCGCCGGGGTAACATCAGGTGACCCACTAGCTCGTTTGTCTAGCCTCTCTAACATAAAAAAACCTCCAATTTATGTTTAAAATAATATTGGTTCACATTGTTTCGTAAAAATAGGCTCTGGCTGAATAAATAAGTATCCCAGGAAAATTCACACCAATTGACCTGAGGCCGTATTGTCTAACGCTTCTGACGCTTGCCTTCACTTTCCCCGTCTCTTTCTGTCATCATCTTATACCGTTTGACAGAAAGAAATAGTGATTGCGAAGGCAAGCGTCAGAAACGTTAAACAATAAATTGTGTTATGGGTACTAGGCAACGGATAAACATATAAATAGTCGTATTTTTCATACATAATATCTGCTGGGTCACCGACATAGCAAAGCGGATTAGCTCGTTGAAATGGCAATGGGCAGGTCATATAGTACTCAGAACAGATGGCCGTTCGTGCCGAAAAGTTCTCGAATGGAAACCACGGACTGGCAAGAGCACCGTGGGACGTCCACTTTGGATTTGATGAAGGCGTTCAAGTTGGATGCAAGTCTCTTCCAACCGTAATGATTGGGTATCAATGAGGGAGGCCTATGTCCAGCAGTGGACGTCTTGCGCCTTGCCTGAAATGATGATAATGATGATTGAACCAGGAATCGAATTAGCATGTTACTGAATCAATGAGCAACATCTTTGGTCCCATCTGTATCCACGCTCAGATGAAATAGAGGTATAGTATAAATCTTCCCAGGTGAATTTTTCGCTTCGAGCTTTTATTTTTCAAAACAAACGGTATCTTCATAGTGTTAAGGTTCAAATTTAATGTAATGGCTCGAAGCGAAAAATTCACCTGATAAGATTTATACTATAACCAAATTGTGTTGACATGTTGTGGTAGTCTAGTGGTCTGATCTATGGGCTTCCAATCAGAGGGTCGTGGGTTCAAGCCTAGGCTCGCACTTCAGTTTTCCGGTATTTATGTGCGGAATTAAATTTGAAATTTACCATGAGTTTTATGGTGAAGGAAAACATCGAAAAAAACACGAGCGAAAAATTTAAAAGTGTGTGTGAAGTTCCCAATCTGAACTGGACCCGCGTGAGGACTATATGGCCCAAGCCTTCTCATCGTGAGAGGGCGGCTTGTGACCTGCGTGGGACGTATATAGGCCGAGACAATGTATGTATAAAATCAGATTAAATGATGAACCATTAAAGTGACTCGATGATTTCTTCAAACCGTTCTCCGTTTTATTGAAATACATATGTCATAAACCAAATTCATGTACACACTACGTTTTACCTTACATGTATAAATTTGTATAAGGCTATTTATGTTAAGAGAACTTGAGATTAAAGAACGCTGTTAGCTTTTACCAAAATCTTCCCTACCTTCATCCAAGCTCATCCACTTTCATACACGCCTTACCAATTTGTTTAACGCAACCTGAGGCTATAATGTCTAACGCACTCAGAATCCCTATCACGATTTCTTTCTATGAAACGGTATACTTATGAGAGAAAGTGAACGCGATCGCTAATTAGACAATAGATAATATTTTTTTTACTTTTACGGTCATCCCGTGAAATCTTAATATTTTTTATAAATACTAAATACAAACTGAAACATGGATACACAGAAAAAAAAAACGTTTGATCAGTGGTGGTGTAGGGGTATGGCACGCAGCACGGAATGCTGAGGACCTGGGTTCGATTCCCAGCGCTGGTCTCTTTTTCTGGGTTTTTACTGTGTATCCATGTTTCAGTTTGTATTTAGTATAAAAAATAGTTGGATGATTAATTTAATAAGAACCGTAAAATGCAAATACAATAAAATAAACCTCTTATTTCTGCCAATTCACTCATCATCATCATCATCCGACTATATACCTATATACGTCCCACTGCAGGGTACTGGCCTCCACTCAGAACGAGAGGGCATGGGCCGTAGTTTCCACGGGAGCCCAGTACGGATTGGTAGAGACTGGCCAGCTTATGTTGGCAATGGAAAACAGCGGCAAATTTAAAAAATATTTGATTGGCAACCCACATTTTAACGAAAATTAAATCCATCACAATTAATTTTAACACTGGTAATCCTGTGAATGAATGGAATAAATAAATTTGATACTTGTTTTAATTTCAAACCGCTCAATAAGTGTTGATCTTTCATTTTGATTGGTTTTAAATTTAAATCCATTTTTTAGCAGTATTTGCCTTAAAGTTTCTCGATATCCCATAAATCCAATGGCTTGTCGGAGTTCTACAAGTAATGTTCTTAATGTAAGAACGTGTTTTTTTTTACTATGTAAAACTCATTGATTTTATTCCTGATAGCCGAAATGTCTCCGACAAATCATCAAGGTTTGATACAGTTTGTGTATAGTCGCAGGCAGCAGCTAGTTTACCTATAAATATCAAGAACAAACCAGCGCAGTACAAAAAGAACAACGATGATTTTTGACGGCATAAAAATGTTGCCAGTATTTAATTTGATGTACATTGCTGCTTTCCGAACTGATTTTTGGGATTGCCAAAACGACGTTTGATTTACATTGCTTGTGACAAGTTATACTGGCCAGACTCTAAATTCACACACCATAGACTTTCTTCGCAGGTGTGTACAGATCTGCTCGCAATGTTTTTCTTCATCGTAGAGTTCATGTTAAATGTTATTTCGCACATAAATTCCATAAAACCCAGAGGTGCGAGCCCGGACTCAAACCCACAACTCTACTTGAGCCATAGGCCAAACCACTACGCTACCACGACTAAACCATAAATTCACTGTTTCATTATAATTGTAGGAAATATCCAAAACCTTAGCAAAATAACGTTTTCAGCAAGTACCGTTTAATAACGCTCGGCCAGAAGCTATTCTTTCTTATATCTTGGCATTATCCAAAGCTCCAGATATTCGTCCATGCAGTAGATTATGTGAGCTACTGCAACATTTCTTTTATATAAGATTGCTCGGGATTACCTCGACTCGAACAAAAGGTCCTAATAGGCACTTATTGTTGTGGTGTATTAGTGATGTATTTTTGTTTTAATCCAGCTTTCACGGGGTCTATTGTCGACATATTTGCAGCTATTATCAGTTAACGCAGTGACAAGTCTATCTATTATTTTATCTGGCAAAACATCTCAGAAATTCAAACAATGATGCACGCAATTTCGAAATCAAGTAACAGAAAATACCACACTATCAAACAAAATGTTCCCGTTATTCTCTTTATTATCGAATACCTCTGTGGTCTTGTTCACATTTGTAAATATAATATTACTTATTCTTTTCGATAAGGATTTATTGCATCTACCAGATTCGGTCGTTATCAAGCGCGCCGCGGGCAAAATGCCAATTGCTTACCATGCACGTACAACGCTCGTAAATTAACAACTTCTTATGTATTTCCATAGTATGCAGACGTTTGCATTTTATGGACCAAAAATACATGGAAAGGAAAGTAATGAATTAGTATATTGATTAGTCGGTGAAGGATAGAGTTATGTGGAGGTCAGGAGGAGAGGCCGATTGCCAATCAATGGTACACAATTATAGGCAAATATGGAAAGTGCACTGCAAACAGCTTGCACCACAGGAATTTAGAAGTCAATTACGAGAGAAAATATGCTGCGGCTTGAAAATCGTGTTCATTCGTTAGTTTCACAATTAATTCTTAAAACCTTAACAATTTATGTTTTTATTTACTTTTCCTAAGCCTAAGTTATCAATTATGTCGTCAATGTATACGTCCTTATTTCACACAACGACGCGTACTTTCCAATCTCTACTTAAGACATACCCAATGCTTGTAAGATCATATCCGGCGCCATCTAACTATCATTCCATCTCCAACATTCATATTTACTACCATTTACAATAATTATGCTGATGCTTATCAGGGGTCAGCTGTGACGATGGTAGGTTATGTTGATTTGACAGCTGTGACCTTATAGAGACTGCATTCTACAGGCATAACTTTCTTAGTTACGTGTGTTTTGTGTTGCATCCTTAAAATTACGTTTTACATCACAGAATAGAACAAAGTGTTCGAGAAGGCCCTCCCTCAGAGGCTCATGTCTGATTTGTACTAGAACCTGAGTCGCTGGTTGTTGACACTGTATTTATGTTAGCAATGCGCTTAAAGCATTACGTATTAGTATTGGTTTCAAGCCATACGCAACATGACATGTGCGTGCAGGCATGAGACCGACATCACACGCATATGACAAAATTGGTAAACAGGAGTAACTGACTGAAGGCGTGGCGCTAAAACGACTCAATTCCAGTTTGCTTAAATTATTAACAACACAAGTGATGTCAAGTATAGCAAAGCTTGAGTACATGAAACACTTTTTTTTTTTAATTTAAAACCTTTGGCCTTTGCCCAGCAGTGGGACACTATTATAGGCTAATAAAATGGGACAATGGGCACCAATCGAGCTAGTCCTAAAATTAGCAAAGCTTCAACTATAGGTACTACGCAACGGATAAACATACTTATAGACAAAAACATAAAAACATATTAAACGTCCATTATTGGAGAACAAACGTTCTTTTATTCATACAAATATCTGCCCGGAACGGGGGTCGCACCCGGTACTTCAAACTATATAATGTTCTCTTGGCTATCCAGTCACCAAAAAACGATAGCAAATACACAAGACAACGTTAACAACGAGCCACCGCATCGTTGAAGATCCCCTAACCTGCTCACTTTCCTTTGCCTAAAGAATGTTTTACTTCATGCAACAACTGCTCTGCTTAGCATTTACTCACATATTTACATTTTTGACCTCTTTCTTATTTTCCATTGTTAAAACTACCACCTTTCAAAATTTTCAAAATTTGCTCGTCAATGGTTAAAATAAATCTACGATATTATGTGGGAAACATAAATTAGGTACAAATACGATTGGGCAGTCAGTGGTTGGCTTTAGCTAAGACTTACTCGACGTATAAGCGGTCGCGACGCAATGCTCCATTAATATTAATGCCACTTACCTGAAAGAAAACAAATTAATAACGTTAACAATGACGTATACATGAATTTTGCAACAAAGTAGCATCAATCGTGCAAGCACTTAGTATTCGATATGACATATACTAGCTACACCCAATAAGGTAGTCGGTACCGGTAGTGGTGTGGTGTTATGTCGGTGTGTGTGTTTTTGTATACAGATTTAATGGAATATGACACAGGCATTTAAAGACAAAGAGAATATTGTACCTAAAGCTAATAGCAATTTTCGTCTATATGAACATGTTAATACGAGTACACACAGATAAACAAAAAAACAAAAAGAAAGTCAAATAAATAAAACACTTCAAATTACACATGAAATACAAATTTAATTGTTAGACATATTATTAGAAATGATGGGTGTCCTCCCCCACGAAATCATAATAATAATGCTAGAGGCATTTTCTATGGCAATACAAAAAGCATTTATTCATTGTAATCTCGCACGTGTGTCGCTAACTTTAGTTCATGCTAATTTAATAGAATTGGAACACTAGTGTAAAGCGTATTGAGTCCAAAGCGGAAGAATGCAAACAAATCATATCGAGTTACCTATCAAGAAAGGCAAGACAAGCAATTTGATAGTTGTGTACGTTCTTATTTGGAGGTTATGGATAGATATAACTTAGCGTTATGGGATTAAGTATGAGCAACGAATTGATTCTAATACTTAAAACTTTTAATCTACTCGCAAATCAACTGTATAAATATACTGTATGGGTGATGACAATTTGTTAATAATCAAAAGGTACAACAAAAATACGATGAATTTGGAGTGAGACTGTCAACGTCTCCGTATAACAGAAAATATTAACTTTATTCCACTTTATTTTTATTGTACCTATTGTAAATCATTAAAACAATTATACCATTACTTATATTTCAATCTATTCTTTCCTCCAGCCCAATGGAATGTTTAGATGAACATGATCTCTGTTTGAAATTGGTGACGGCCATAAGTGATGGCGATACAAAAATAAAAAGGGTAAAATAGGGTGTATAAGTACGATAAAACTTAATTTATCAGTATCCGTAGACAATAGAAGAATAAATACAAGGCTTGACCAAGGAAGCGAATCTCTTTCCAAATTATCCTCGAACGGCTTGCGCAAAGTATTTAAAAATATCAGTAGAGAACGTGAAATTTCGCAAAATTTAATCAATCTTGATTATAAAATGTCTCGTACAGTCTAACCAACTTATCCGTGAACTGAAAATGTTTTTACGCCGTTAGCATAAAGTGTAGTATTGGTTGGCCTGGTTCACAGGTAAGTTGGTTAGTCTGTACGCCTTTTGGGGCCAGTGGTATCGTGTCTGGTGACTGCACCGAGGGACAAAGGCCCAGGCGTGGGGAGCAAACAATGCATTGGAAGCGGGAAGGGCACATGTGTAGTATAATGGAGGGGCAGCTTTTTTACTTTTTGTCACGAACAAAAGAATAAACGAGCGAAGATCGTCGTGTTTTAAGGTTTTAAAAGATCAAGAAAGGTTGTTGAGAGGATCCGGATAAGTTATGCGACTTTTGTCGAATATTAAACTACATGGTTAGAATTTTTGTGGTAAGTTAGGTACCTTTATACCATCCTCTGTCTTCAATAAATTGTATCTCTGTGATGAGAATTTCAATCTAAACAGAGATGAGGCGCTAATTCACGGTTTAAATATTTAATTGCGCGCGACCAACGGTGGGATGGAATTTCGCTGGTATCCTCCTTCATTACGCTTGTAGGCATCTTGTCTAGAGATATTGGAACCACAGTTGGAACTATGACATGGAAACGTAAAATTACATAAGTTTCAAAAGAATATTGGACAAAAAGCATATAAATCATTTGACATAATGCAACTGTCACAGCAATTGTCTACTTTACCTTGTAACCTTAAGATTAAGCAATCAAAAATTATATACATACATAGTTTCATTTGTGTAAGAGGTAATGATTCTACTTTGAAAGCTAACAAATGTACCAAGTAATAGGATGCACATTGACCTGTTTAGCACAATGTGCGGAATGCTCGTTTTATCACCTTGCACCTTTACATGTAAGCCAGTAATCTACTGCTCAACAACACCAGCTTTCATTTCCACATCTTACCAGCATTCTATTCGTCAGTAAACAAAGTTAACAAGAGAATGAGCCTCATTTCCCGATGTCACACCATATTGTCATTTTAACCAGCTATTGTTTCCCAGATGTTTATCGCACTACCCTACTTTAAAATCATTTCGTATATCACGCTACAACGGTAACCGTAACCGTTGCATTGTCCGGTCTCATATAATTTTATTATAATTGACACTTTTGAAGTCCCTAGTGATTATTGAATTATGGAGGATTATTGATTTCGAAAGGTATATAAATCGACGGGTTTTTGGTAATTTGGCCTCTGGCGAAATTAATGATGATTTAAAACTCATTGTTACGGTGTTGCTTAAAGCTTTTAAGTTACTTCATTGCACTGACGCTTCTTCGCTTATTCGCTATCGTTTATTTAGCATACTGTTAAGCACTGGAGTCTTTTTTACTTGCAATCCAATGTAATTCACCATCGGTCTTATAAAATAGATTCTAAGGCGTCAAATCTTCACCCACATCTCAATGAACTACAACTTTTAGCCTGGGTCCACCAGTTGCCCGCAAGTCTTGTTATGACCTCGGTCCACCTAGTAGGAGAACTACCAATGATGCGTCTTCCCGTTCGTGGTCGCCACTCAAGAACCTTTATTCCCATCGGTTATCTGTTCTTGAGCGATGCCAGGCTTCAAATCATAACCAGCAAAAACAAATAAGACTTCCTAACTTGTAGGTACCTATCTTTGACCGTCCCATCGTCAAACAGTTAACTTTATCCCATTCAAATTCCCACTTTATCCAACTTTGTCCTTGCTAAAGAAGGTGATATTTAAATTCCGCGTAGCCTTTGTCCCATCGCCTCCCTGTTGTGATTTAGACATAGCACAAAGGATTCGTAAAAACATTTATAAAAAGTTAAACGTTCCGGGATTCCCGAGGTTCCCCGAGTGTCTCCGAACATCTCCGATTGTCCCAAACATCCTCGATTGTCCCCTTTAGGGCACTACGAGGTGATTTGCATTTAATGTATACTCGGGGACTTTATTTCTTGCCAATGGAAAACTTGGACTGTATAATAGATAAGTAATGGACGGCAAAGCCTGCGGATAGGCGGTTATCATACTGCAGCTTCGTTGATTGGCTAGAATTAAAATTGCACTTCGTATTGAATTGATTTGAAGAAGCCATCTAAGATTATCGAAGAGCTTTTAATGTTGAGTGGGACTTGTCTAGGACTTGACTTGACTAGGCATACAAATTGCATCAATGATTTTTTATGAAATTTCAATCGTCGTAAACAAACTGATCTTCCATTGACATCTGTTTTGGACTTTATAGCCTTGATCTTCGTTAAACGTAACAAATCAGCAAGAAGGTACAATCGAAAAACTGAGTCTCATACCAGAGAGGGACATCTGCCAAAGAAATTATTGCGAAATCGATTATAAACTTCCAGTCAGTGACGTGTTTCAGTTTCCTCCACTGTACAATACAGATGTTTTTGAATAAGACTTTGGTAAAATGGAATAACATGGTTAATGTAATACTACCTCTATTAACGTACTAACAATAGTTTTGTATTCTATGAAAAAATCTATCTCGCTTACGTTTCACACATTGTAGAAAAACATTAACAAGAAACAACTTGAAGTTAACAAGCAACTGCCGCATGGGCCAAAGATGGCCATTCATCCTAGCCCACTCGAACACGTATTTACAAAAGGGAAGAGTAATAAATTAATCACGTTGCACGCTGCACCGCGGCACCGCTATCAGGCTTCAGACATCAGCCTGCAATCATTCGCAATCACAGCGAGGTGATTTGTAAAACTACTAGCTCCTCACCACACCTGTAATTGTATTGAATTAAATATTTTATTGAAGGCTTACTATGGATGTAGCGATAACCTTTCCACAGTTTTTGCTCTGATTTTCATTCGCATTCTCTTACAGATCTGTATAAACTTTTTAAAGAACATAAACCATTAAATGCTGATCACTCTCTTTATTTAGTTTTAGGTATGACGTTGAAAGACTTTGCGCATATCTTGCAAAATTTAAACCAACTATGTTTAAATGTAAGTTCAATATTTGCGCAGAACAACTTAGCTCTTCTATAACGTTTCTAGTGGGCAGATAAACTTCAAAACTTACAACTTTCCCTTCTCCACACCGATTAAATCTGCAAGTCCGTCCATCATAAAACAAATAATATTTTATTAGCTACGTTATCGTGTTTCAATAATAACAAACATGGTGCCTGGGGTCATTTCTGGCTCACGTGCGCGCGGCACGTACCATGCAAGACATGATATTTGCCGTGCGCCGTGCAAGGGTGATTTTGAAGCCAGTTGGAGAAATTTATCGGACATTTTGTTATGCATGAACGATGTCTTGGTCGCTGTTGAGCTATAAGTATAAAGTACCTATAACTTCTACCAGGGGCTAGGAGTGAACAGTTTCGCTTGTTCAGATTAAGAGAAACCTAAGATCGGATGCCATACCTTTCGGATAGTCTACACGATGTGTGCCGTACTTGTCATCCTAAGTCCTATAAAAAATATAGGCAATCGAGTGGGAAACGAGATGTTGCGGCGCTACGCCTGTGCTACGTACTATTGCCAGAAGACGCTGTGACTTGCTTGCACATACTTACTTTTCTGTTCTACTAGCTGTTGGCTGCGCCTCAGTCGCAGAAAGAAATCATTTATCGCTATCCCGATGGAATAATGCAAATTTCCGGGATAAAAGTATCCTATATGTTAATCCAGGTTATAAAATATCTGTGTGCCAAGTTTCATAAGAATCCGTCTAACCGTTTTAACTTGAAAGAGTAACAAACATCCACATGCCCATCCATCTAAATATGTATACACAAACTTTCACGTTCATAATAATACTATAGGGATTTATTTCAATAGCCGTAATAAAAATGGACCCATGGACTCAGGTCTTTGGTATACTTTTATCATTGTATTACAATGTTCAGCAACGTCCGCAAACACAAAAACAAAAAAAATGTACATTATTTTTGATTACCTACAACCTTTCGGTAGAGACGTCAAATCGCTGTGGAATCGAACACATCTACGGGTATAATAATTAAAATTTCTAATTTAAATTCGTCAAATTATTACGGCTACTTTTCCTTTAGTTTTTGCACTGGTTTAATTCATTAACAAGTCATCCGAACACAATGCAGTTTAAAATTCAGCACATTACTTTATTTTATTTCACAGCAAAAGCGAAGTTTAAATACAAAATTAAATAACGAAATTGCAAATCAGCGATGAACGTCCAATTTATAATTGAGTCTCTTTCACGTTATTTATAGCGTAGCCTCGCGTTAACGTTTAAATTCTGAAATCGCATTCGACGCGATAGTTCTGAGCTAATTGAAAAAAATTCAAAGATGTAGGACTAATTATTTTTAAAACAGAGATTTTCAATCCTCATGGTTTTTAAACTTTGTCAACTTTTTGACATGATAGTTGAATCTAAGTTAGATTCTGATAATAATTTGATTCATGTTGATCAAGTAGGTATCCATTATTACCTATGCTACTCGCTACGTAAAGTACCTCATGTGTAAGGATGCTTTACAATGACATTTATAGTGACTGTAAAAGTCAATTAAACTATCCACGTGTAAAATACGGTATGTTTGCACCTAGCACCAGAGACATAAGTGAAAGTCACCATTAAAGATGGAACCAAGAGGAAAGTGTCAGTCTCAAAAGGACATACAGTAAACAAAATACTATACATAATTGATTGGTTCAGGCTTGCTTTAACGACAATCCTTTAACTTGATAGGTACTTCGTTTAATTAATCCTTTCCTTTCGAACAATAAAATCATTTCATTTCTACCAATTTCATTATTTATTTTAAGTCCAGTTAAGTACCTGTGTTTGGTGACGTAAATTTAGATCTGCCCGAGTGTGTTTAAGCAAAAAAAAATTGTTTAAACCGTATCACATTAATAGACTCATCAAATACTCGAAGGTACGCTCAAAGCGAAAGTAAAAAGCAACTCTGCAAAGATCCACCGCGAGCCACGGATAAAGGGACCGAAATTAGACTTATTATTTCTGAGCTGGTGAATGCATTTGCCTTTATTCGAATATTTTCTTAGACGTGGAAATACATGACGTCGTTATATTCAGATAATTATAGGCATTATAGGTATTATTGAGGTCCGAATAAGGATTACAGATTATTAACAGGAAGGAGGATCGTATAAGCGAATGACAACGATATGTCAAAAAATAAATCTTAGGCCCACTAAAAGAGAACGGAGTCATTATTAATCTCACTAGCTCCAACAGTAAACTTAAAGCCATTTCAGTGGGTACACCACAGCCCGCAGTCTTTTAAAATACTTCAGAACCATTTTAAAGTTTACAGAGTGCAAGCAACGGCCATTATCCAGCGTTCGAAGTATTGTCCGGTCAGAGTGCAGTGTAATGGAAAATTAAAAAGGCAATTTTCTTAACGAGTCCCTGGAATGGTTCTGGTGGAACTTTTGTAGTTCCTAAGAAAGGGGTTAATGTGGCTTGAAACTTGTGCAATGCAAGGGCTCTAGATAATTGTGTAAACGTGTTTTTTTAAGTCTGATTCGTGTCCACGCATTTGCTAATTGGAGCGGTCGCTTTAGTTGATCGAACTTTCTAGATTTTTGTATACCTTATCAATTTTCTTTTGGAATGTGATAATAATAGGGATGTCAGAGATTTAAGTATTTGGATAACATGGAAATGTTTACTGGAGGCGTTAACATAAATAAATTTCTGAAAATGGCCGACAGAGAAGCGAAGCTGATTTACAAATATGGAAGCAATGCTGATTTACAAATTCATTGGACACGCCTTTGTATCCAGAGACTTGGTTTCTGTATCAGGGCGAGTTTATACATAATATGTGTCTGAAGTTCCCTATGAGACATTGTCACATTTGGTGTTCTCAAAGCCCCGCTAAATTTTCTGGAATAGGTACTGAAAATGAACGACGTCAAGCATATTTTCCAAAGTCAATTTTTTTTAGATTAGTTGACAGTCGATAATCATTAGACGCACTATAATCAGTCATTTAGACTGTGTTTCGCTATGGTAGCCAAAGCCATTCCCTTAACATTACATGTGATGTTATGATTTCATGCTTTCCATTTCGCAAAGGTTCATTTTTCTCAGCAAATCTAGCGCAAAGTTACATCACTTTATAGGTGTAGATGTTAACGTTCGTTCATATTACGTCGTTAAGGAATATGCCAGCTTGGAACAGTAATCAGCGGTAGTAGCCACTCAGACAGGGGCGCTACTCCGAAATCCGAAAATCGAAGTTTGTATCGTACCGTCTTGCTCATTCTCTTATTAAATACTATTAGCGTGAGTAAAAGGCTCGATACAAAGTTAGAATTTGAACTTCGTAGAATAAAGGGTAAATCCTAGGGTTCACGGTTGTATTCCAGGTACAGAATAATACTTTGTTAGTCGCATAATGGAAGAAAAATTGTTACGACTACTCGCCACTACTATCAGTAAACAAACTAAGTACCGATACCTACACAATTTCCAAGGTAAATCATTTTTCGACCACTTTCTGGTATCCGATTGAGCTGAAATTTGGCAAACTTGTTTGAGTTTGGTGAAAATACAATAAAATGGTTTTGAAATTCAGATGGTCCAGCTAGGATCTTCTCGGCAGGACGGAACTCTTTAATGGTTAATGGCATCGACTTGGAACTTGGAATGAACATGTAGTTTGAATGACAATGCAAGTATTGTCAGTAAAACAAACTTGTATATAAAAAAATAAAACTTATTTGTTTGAATGTAAATGAAAAATAGTTCTTTTGTGCCACAACATAAGACAAGTGAGAATGTAGATAAGATCGTCTGTTTCTGTCAAGTTAAATAAAACCTACTGCCGAATAGATCACATAACAAATGTTATACGTCGTGATACCGTGATAAATATACTAGTAATACATTGTATTAATCGAAAACCGTCAATACTAACAAATGAAGGCGATTAAACTATAATAAAGCACACCAATTACTCAACCTTAAAATTAAGAATAATTAATTGGTGTAATCTTCAACAAATATCGGTGTGATCTGTAAATAAAAAAATAGCCGTACACCAGACAGCTTAAACAATCGGTTAATTTACATAAAAGAAAGCGTTTAATTCGGTTAAGCTGCGGTTAATCAGTGGTTTAAAACTAAGCTCTTGGTCATTTGTACCCGTCGGTCTAATAATTAACTGAGACAACCCAGCGGTAAAACGGTTAACTGCCTTTTAAATAACAGAATAATGAGATCCCTAACCGGATCCAAAGGTTAGTTGCGTTGCGTCTGCGTAAACGTTTTAGTTAATTGATGGTATTAATTAAACGTCTCAGGCTTGTTAAGTGTAATGTACACGCATACGGGGATCTGTTCGATTAATCAGTTGGGAGAAATGGTTATGATCTGTCTTGATGACTCACGTAGTAGGAGGTTCTTCCAGCTTCCGCCGAGGGCGCGCAGGCAGCGGTGAAGGCGCGGCGCGGACGC
Organism: Archips xylosteana; assembly: GCA_947563465.1. Classification (NCBI taxonomy): domain Eukaryota; kingdom Metazoa; phylum Arthropoda; class Insecta; order Lepidoptera; family Tortricidae; genus Archips; species Archips xylosteana. Next base: position 17,709,137 of record OX387348.1, on the reverse strand, counting down.
GGGCGGCGCGCGTGGCGGCACCTGCCTCACATCCCCCTCGGAAGAGCTCCTGGCCAGCAACGAAGATCCTCGGTCCCTCGACAAAGACCGTCGCCTCCCAAACGGCGCCCCTCTAACCGTCGCAAAATTCTCTTCATTAAACGTATCCAGAGGAATCCCTTCAGGCTCCTCTCGTCTACTTCTAACTGAGAATGTTCTTCTAAATCCGCTAGCAAAACCTTCGATAGTTCTTCTTCTTGGCTTCGGGACTTCTTCTGAGCTGATGACCGTGATGTCATCTAAGTTTTGTGGCTCGTACGTCCTGTAAGTCCTCGGCAGTTCCAAGCCAGTGAGGTCTTCGACGCCGCCGTGGCGGTACCTCAGAGGTCTTCCCCGGTCTATGATACCGAGTTCGTCGTAGCTTCTGTACGTGGAGGAGGCTCGCCGCGGCGCCGGCGGCCTGCCTGCCCGGTCTACCGTCATTTTAGCTCAACTCTAGCCAATTAGCTTGAACCTGATGAAAGAACGACTAACTTTAGATTAGAGACCAATTAAAGCTGGATATCTTTCGATCTTTCGCTTTCCACGACGCACATTGTTTAAATCCTTCAGGTTTTACTCGAGGTTCGTGACTAGTTTTTAGTAAATCTATTCAAATTACTCCTTAAACACAATAAAACGTGGTTATGTGTGTATTAATTAAACGGAAAGTGTTAATTTCCTGTAACCTTGGCGGCTACGGGTCATAATTACACTTTCTAGGCTCGAATAGGACCTTTTGCCGGGGTTTCTGGATGGTTATTATTGTGAACACGAATATTTGCGTTCGCGTCGCGTGGGTAGTTGGCATTCAGCGGCCGCCGCGTCGTAACCTGTCTAACTTCTGTGTAACATCGTAATGAAAATTGTTTACATCCCAACAAAGAGCGATAGGGGCATTTTTTCGAACAAATCTATTGGAGTCACGCGACATGTTTCAGGAATTCCCTCCACGCGACGCGCTTTGCGGCGAAGAATGTAGGTGCGATAGCGGACATTCCCATTAATTAGTTCATAAATACCGTATCCATTTCCAACCTTATCTAAGTATCATGGTGTCCAACTGATATAGAGAAGTACATCGACGTTTCAGCATTAATTTATCACTGGCATGCTTTTGTTTGTTTGTGGGCTAATTAGTTCGCCCGAGAGATCAAAGAGAAAAACTGCAAGTACTCTTGCAGTTTTACTTATAAAGTTCTACTACGAAGTTTGAACTTCCTTTTAGTCTAAATAACGTTAAGGAAACTCGCATACCGGCGGAGGGCTTATTTATCTAAACTACTACAGTGGCCACTTTTCTCCCAGACCTCACCATGTTTATCAAGTATACTCCCCTCTCTATTAATAGGCAATAACAGTAACACATATATTATTTTATTACTATCCATTAACTTGCAAAATATCTACACACTTAATCACAACATAGAAAACAACAGCTATAGCACTAATAAGAGCCGCTAATGTTCTAGTCTCCAGCATCTAGTGGCACTCGACTCAAGTGGCTGATCGCGGACATGCAATTAGCTGGTAATTGCAGCTTCTGTTCCTAAACTGACGCGAAACGAGCCAATCGCAATAGGAGCAGTGGCAGACTCGCAGTACTTCAGCAGTCGTTAAACGGTTATGACTGGATTAGACTGAACGAACAACGGTAACGCTGGCTTTTATTACTTTATACACAAGTTATATTTAACTGCAAACATATTTAATGTTTCAGTCGTATGCGCTTCACACGTAATATATAATTGTTTAGAGACAGAATCCCTCAAAAATTAGTTTTTCTAAAAAAAATTACAATAAAAAAATTTTGAAGACTGTACTTGCATTGTCATCCAAACTACATATACACCGAATTTTAAGGCAATCTGACTAGAACTAGATCAAATTAGACTTGCAAGATTTAATAACCGACAGACAGATATCAGGACAGGTGAAACGAAATGAAAGTTAGTGCAGCAATCAAAACATTTGCAGTTTCTTGCATCTTAAAAGTATGCAAATGAAACCCTTGACAAAAGATATCGAGATTTCTAAAAAGAACTGAATTTCACGAAACACCAATTCTCATCTGCTTATCGAGTTTCTAAACGTCATGTCATGTCGACGGACATTGTGCAACCGGTGATCCATAAGACGTCGGCAACGGATTTCGAACAATTATCGAATTAGGAACTGTATCCTGCCAGTTAGTGGCATCCGCGGAGTCTTGTTATCTGTTCGAAATTTCGTGAGCTCTCTATTAATGAGATATGGCGAGTGGTCGCGCTGTAATGTTGTTTGATAGTATTCTGTGTGTTTTGAAGATGTTTCTAATGTAGTTAGACTGAGAGACAAGCACATCTTTGATTTAATCAACCAACCAGTCCACCAGCCGCAGCAGCCTGAACTCTAGCTCACCTGATGAAAAGTGTAGATGAGTATAAAAGTCAATTTAAAGATAAATTTTAATGAAATCAAAAAATAAACTGCACTTAACATTAACCTTTAAATAACACGAAGCGATAAAAAATACTGTTTGTTGGACAACTTTCGATGGCACTAAGATCTTTCGTTCACTAGAGATTGCAGCGAAAATTAAGCATCGTAAGTTTATATACAAACCTGGATTTAATATTTCATAGCCGTGATGGACGTCACTAGCAAACAATAAATTAATTATGAAATTTTTTAGCTAGCTACATAAAGCCGCTACCAAACCAAAGCAGCAAAGGCCCTTTATATTTAAAGTGACGCCTGAATCTATCCATTTTATGGTAAACCAATAGCAAATCGTCTACATGCACCGTTTTTCCACTATAGGCTTAAGAAAGCTGATTGCAACCAATACGTCTCACGTCATCAATTTATCGTGTCTTTGTTACTCCCGAAGCGTTTTGTTACGCATTTGTCTCGAGAGAGAGCGCTAGGTGGCGACAAAAAGCTCTAAAGTGAAAATTATGTCCGTAGGCGTTTTTGTTCAATTAACTTTGGGCTGTTTTTGCACTTTCTAAAGTTTGGTTATCTTGTTTAAATGTTAATCATCATCAGCATTGTAAAATCCGATGCTGATCATCGGCCTTATCTCACAAAGAGGAAGAGGGGTTGGGCTGTAGCTCCTAAACCCAGTGCGGATTGGGAATTTCACACATGGCATTGAACTACATCGCAGCCGCATGCAAGATTCCTCGCAATGTTTCCCTTCAATGAAAAGCTCATGGTAAATTTGAAATCACTAAAAGGGCGATGAGGAGAGCTATGCTCGGAGTTTCTCTGCGGGATCGCATTAGAAAGGATGTAATCTGCGCAAGAACTAAAGTCACCGACATAAATAGCTTGAAGAATCGCCAGACTCAAGTGGCAGTGGGCAGGGTACATCGCTCGTAGAACTAATGGCCGATGGGGTAAAAAGGTTCTCGAGTGGCGTCCACGGACCGGAAGACAGGTAGGCCTCCAACAAGATGGAGCGACGACCTGGTTAAGGTTGCGGGAACGCAACGCGTGTTGTTTGGCGAGCCTTGGGGGAGGCCTATGTTCAGCAGTGGACGTCTTTCGGCTGAAATGATGATGATGATGAAATTTGAACTGTAATTTAGCACGCCGAGTTGCAAAGTAGGGTTTGAACCTACGGTCCTCTGCTTGGAATATAATACGTTAAACCATTGGGATACCACGACGTTTTTTTAATTTTCCAAAGCCTCTTTGAAATAGTAAAGTACTAGGATAGGAATACCAAGTTATCTCGTCGTTGATAAAGAGGTAGGCGAAGTACTATGGAACCAATTGAATCATAAACCACTATGGAACCTTTACACAGAAAAAGCCACAATGACATCGTATTGCTTGATAGGAAATTCACTATCAGATTTATCGTGAGAACGTTCTAACTGTACCTAGAGTACATTGTCTGTCTCTGTAAGAAACGTGCAATTTTTTCATCGCCTCACATCTCAGAATAAGAACATGTTTGGCTAAAAAAAGTTGACAGACGCGCTTCGTGTTCAATTGTTTGCTTATGTAGGGTACAAACAAAAGACAGCTTTGGCCCGCCTGCCACTGTTTTTGTTTTAAATCACAAAAAATATTTAACGCCTTCAATTGTGTTTAACGCTAGGTATAGTAAGCGGCCTCTGTAATAAGCCTAATGGTGAACTCTACGATTCCCTCTGACTTGTGTATGAAAATATTGCTACAACAACAAATATTCTAAGTCAAGTAAATTTTTCATCAAATATAACCTTTAATATACCTAAGTATATAAAGTGGATTTTTATCATTGTACAAAGTTTTACATTTAATACGAGAGCGGAAAAGGACCATGTCTATGTATTTTTCATTGAAATTACCCTTAGTAATTCAACGACATGATTTGGCGAATACCATTTAACAAATTAACGAAGGTTAAAAATTAAAAATAGTTTATTGTTATATTAATGATCCTAAATGAAATGATATGTGATGGTGACTAAAAAGCAATTGACAGGAATCATCTTGGAATTGGAACTACTTAAATCTAGCAATCTTCTTCTAGTTCGAAAAGATTGGATTTTACATATTACAGCCGCTGTCAAGCAGCGTCACGTCACCAGTGTAATTGAGCGTAACATAATAGAGAAACGTACCACTTTGGTTTTGCTCTGGCTTTATAAAGGGCTTACACAGTTTTTTTGCTGATTGACGCCAGCCCGTGAATAAGAGAATCGGCAACTTTTTCATTGAATAATGGGCACTGTTGTAGTTGCGGTTACGTAAACAAGCGGTTGTAGAACTGTTAACACTCTCCAGTTCTAGATGACGATAATGAGCATAATAAGCTGGTTGCCAAGGTCGAAAAAATGTAGCGGTGGTGGTTACATATTTTAATTATGTGAGATCATTACATATTATTTTATCGTCATCGCGCCTCTAAGTGTACGTCCCACTATAAGGCATAGGCCTCCTGTCGGAATGAGAGGGCTTGTGCCGTAGTTTCCACGCAGGCCCAGTGCGGACCAGGAACATCACATACACCATGTCTTTAGCACCACGGTGTTTAGCTTTACCGTAATGCTAATGATAATTTTCAGATGTAATTTTGCATTTAAATCCCGAAAAAACATAAGAGGTGCAAAATTGCGAATCCGGATTCGAACGCACGTCCCTCTGTTTGAGTGACTAGGACTTTTGACACTATTATACATTTAGGTAGGTGGATTTCTGATCTGGATTTCTGATCGGTTGACCCAGTTTTAATTTAACTCTGTTTACTATGTTAAAGTTAGAGGAAATCAATTGTTATCGTTGTTTATTATTCTACGTCTTTTTTATTAAAATTTAAATGCCATAAAACAGTACTGCGTAAGAATTTTGGGCGTCACTTTCTTCATTAGGTACTCTCACGTTTTTGACTTTTAATGTTCGAAAATGGTAACAATTTCGTAAATAAAATTTTAGTTCCTTTTTCATTAATTTTCTACTGTTTTATATACTTTATTCTTTATTGTAGTAAGAAAGTTTATCCTAAAATCGTTACTAAAAATCCAACCTTTTTGCACATTTTGCACAAAAAGGTTGTCTTAAAATACTGCAACAAGTATTGCATGTAGAGCCTTGAGAATTCTTTAATGATATAGCAATTATTTGTTATTATTTTGTCCTCGCATGGAGGTTCGATGACTGTCTTCAAATAAGCAGTACTTGTAATATATTGACTCTTAGTTCGCCACGTCCAAGTGTGTATATCGACGACTTTATAATTTTTTTTTTCATAAAACTGACCGAAGTTGAAAGATGTAAGAAACCGCTTCGTGTGGGCCACTTATGTAGACACGGACGTTCGTTGGTAAAATGGAGATGGAGGAATTCATTTAATTTCTGTGCATACTCACGAAAATAAATTTAATTAAAAACAGACTAACAAGCATCTCTACGACGATGTTCGGGGCTCTGTAGCTTAGGGTATGTATTACAATTTACAATACCGAAGTACGAAAGACCGAATGTAATAAAACATCGAATGGGTCAAAAGACCGACACGATTTTTTTCTGAAACCGTAAACTTCTCAGAATTTATTAAAACGGCATCATACAGAACCCATTAGGTTAGGTTAGGTTTGTTTTATAACAATCTTAAAAAGTTAACGGTTTCAGAAAAAAATCGTGTCGGTCTTTTGACCCATTCGATGTTTTAATACATTCGGTTTTTCATACTTCGGTATTGTAATACATACCCGTAGCTTACTCCCGATCGACGAACTATCACCTATGAGTCTTCGGGCTTATGGATACAGGCTGTAGAAGTACCCAACGTTCCTTCTAAATACTTTCCAATATTATCAATAGCTCGACACAATGCTTAGATGTGTATAACTCAATGCACAATAGACTTGTGACTCATGCTGATATACAATGTCTCGGGTAATAGCTTAGGGTGTTTGTTAATGTAATGACATAAATGAGTTCTTAGAATCTTTGAAAACCTAACTGTTTAGTGCGATAATAACCGATACGGGACTTAAATAGTGTACAGAAGATCAATTGTTTTGGAAGAAGAATGTAGATGAACGAGAAGGTATTGCAACGAGGTAAATATTCTAAATATACTGGCCCTCGCCGCTCTCTTGCAACTGGCCCTCGCGGCTCATGTTACTTACACATTGCGTCATCCTTTTTCGTGTATGTAGCCGGCGTTCATCGATTTATTAGACGTTATGACGTCAAAAATTAAGGGGTGAACCACCCTTAACATTTAGGTGTATGAAAAATAGATGGTGGCCGATTCTCAGACCTACCCGATATGCACACAAAATTTCATAAGAATCGGTCGAGCCATTTCGGGGAAGTTTGGTAACAAACACCGCGACACGAGAATTTTATATATAAGTTTATTATGCGAAAAAACAACAATCTATCCATATGAAATGAGAACTAACATTGTTTTTCAAAAGATTTCAGGTGTCAGGGTTTGGGGGTGTTGTATTTTTATTTATCCATGTTTTCATATTAATATTCATCGTCAGACTACATATGCTTTCAGTTTGTACAATAAAAGTTATTCTCAATCAACTTCAATGCGCAGTTGCGCGCTTCAATGCGGATACGTCTATGAACGAGTATAGTTTGACATGTTTCAGGCTAATTCGTAGCCCTTCCTTCTGGAGCACACGCCACGTTCATTGACGTAAGTTATCCATATTTTTTTACTATGAGTGGGTCTCACGGTAGGGGAACGTATCAAAATATATAAAGTTTAAAACACATAATGGACGAAATACATAATGGTCAAAATACATACTAAAATTTTCCATGAAACTATTGATTAAACGAACTTTTTTAATAGTGTAATCTACAGTTTAGTTTAGGTTAGGTTAGGTTTATTTTATGAAAATCCTGTAGAGTTGAGGATTTCCAAGAAAATTGCTGTATATCAAATGACCATTATGTATTTCGTCCATTATTACTTTCAAACTTTATATATTTTGATACGTACCCCACGGTAGTTTTCATGTTCAAAGTATTCAACAATATTTACTAATGACATAAATCAGTTTAAAAATAGTAAAACTTATTCAGTCGAGTGCTCAAATATTCTTAACTCGCATATTATGTAGATTTTTGAAATCATTTTAAAATAATAAGTACCACTCGAGACTAAACAGTTCTCTGAAGAAGGCCATGAACAAGCAAACAAATGTTCAGGAAGTCTTAGAAGAACGGGGAATCCATTAAAAGCTGAGTGATAATTGGTATTTGTGTCGGACATTTTTAGCTATCCATAGTAAAGCGATCTTGTGTCTTTTTATTGGAAAACACTTTTGAAAAATAAGTCACAGCTAATATGTAACAATTTGAAAGGAAATATGGTCATTTACACTCTTTTGATTTCATAAGTAATACTTAATATTTTTTCTAAAAGCGATTTTCAATAAAAGGTTCGTCAAGATTGTTTACCTTATTTCTAATGCTAAAAAAACGAAGTATAGGCTAGGCCTGTCCCGTTGGATAACATCTTACAGAGCTTACCTAGAAAACTATTTAAACGTGCATCCAACCTTACGCTAGTAAATACAACTTAATCATACTGCACTCAGATATGATCCACTTCATTATAATACGCATAGTGAACCCTTCGAAAGAGAATCTTAAATTATCACTATATTTCAACGCTCATAATTTTATCACTTTCCCGCTCCGCATTCCTCGGGACATTATATTTCCCATTATTCTTCCGCTTTGTTGAGTGATAATTTATAGCTTAAATAACTCGAGATGGTTCTGCGATAATTTCGAAATCAGTCCGGTAGTTCCGAGACTGTTTTTAAGCCATGCTGAAAGCAATACGACTGGCACGGCTTGCGTTCTCTCGTGTGAATTCTGGGGCAGATTGTGTCTTTATAAGCCCTTTCATAGCTCTCAACAGAATTGTTAGCATAGCATTACGAATATAAGTATTCAGATAACAAAATACAATTATCAGTTGATTTACAGTGCTCTTGATTTAAAACATCAATATGCAAACTTATAAAAAAAATAAGATTTTAGAAATTAGACATTATCTTCAAAGACCTCCGGATATTTCGATGTATTTACTAGCGTCATGATCTCGGGTAGACAGGAGGCTCATTAAATGTAATCGCGGACTATACCCCGTAGAAAATACAACAATGTATAACCGTAAATCATTTAAAAACGGAATTAGAATTAATTGTCAACTTTGAGGCAAAAATAGGCAATCGATTACTTTTAAAAATAGGCTTTATTAGACACCAAATTGTTTATTAATGACTGAATTGAAATAAATAGTTATCTGTAATGAAAAAATACTGGACGATACGTGGATCTCGACGCCTTAAATCAACCACAATAAAGTGGCCAAGAGGAGAGTATGAACGTGTCAGACGTATTGGTTCGAATAGGAATTTATGCTGTTTTATGGTTCCTTCACTCTGTTTTACGCGTTAACTGAAGCTGCAGCTTTGATTGCCTCTAGATCCGGCATCAAATTCTTAACGGATGTTATCAAAATTATACAACATCTTTCTATAAATCAATCTCTCTCTATTTTGTATTTTCAGGAATGCGAAAATATTTCAGGCTCAAAAGTTTCCTTCAATTTATTTGTTTTTATCAACAGTACCTTTGAACAACGAAACCTTCGACTTTTTTAAATTAATAAGTTTGGTTGGTTGGGTGTTGGGTGCCCCGTGGTCTAGTTGGTAGGACACTTGACGCGTATAGCCAGATTCGAGTTCGAGTCCCATCCAACGCCCGAAAAACTTTTACATTTTTGAAATGTCTTAGATTTCTTTCAAGTTTAAATATACGACGGATTCTGTACTAGCTTAAACAATTGTTGTTCAAATTGAAGCATTTTTGAGAGCACATACATATACCTAGGATATTTCTAGTTCGGATGGTTGATTCGTAAGTTTTTGTAATAAACGAGCGAGTGGGGACAAATATTAAGTAAGAACTTTGGCTTATTTCAGCCAACAAAAGTTATCTTTGGGAACAGAAGCTCTTATAGTTTATTACCATTGTAGAGGTCACCGCGTTTATCGAGGGCATTTCGTATGTAACGATTTCGCGTAAGAAGTAGTTTTTGTGTATTTTGCGATTATCGTGTAATTACCTCGACGTATCAAAAGTCGCAGCGTGTATTGCGACAGCAGTAATGTAGATGCATGCGTTTACGTAACTGCTGTCCCGATATGGGCACGACCGAATTACATATCAACAGGAACTGGGAAAACGTGGCTTATTAAAACTATAGCATTGATTTCGAATTTAAACTGCGATAGAAGTTAAATGTAAGTTGGATTTGGTTTTAATGCGATTTACGCCATATGCCCGTCAGGCTCTCAGTTGGTATCTTTACCAACGGTTGTGATTATTTGAACTCGGACAAATCAGCCCAAAAAAAATACAACTCGGAAATGAAAAGGGACATAATAGAGCCGTATAATGTACAGAGTTTTAAATTATATTTATAACAATTATAACCGTAATTCAACGTAAGACAGCTCAGAATAGTTCTTGATCCACTTCTTGATTAGTATATTACGAAGAATACAATTATTTACCATGATCAGAAGAAACCAAACTTTTCATTAAAGATTTGTCTTCACGCCTGATTTTTTACCTCTCACAAAGATTAGGAATTATAGCAGTTCAGAGAGGTAACGCGACCAGTATCTTGTGGTCTATGCCTGTGGCGGAAAATTTGGATGATATTTTTACTTCGTAGTTTTAGTTTTCCAATTATATTCATTCTTTTTTCCTAGTAATGAAGAGTTCACCAAGTTTTTTTTTGTCAAATAAATTATTAGTATTGTTATTTTCGCTTTAGGTAGGTACTTTGAAGAAAATATTAGAAAAATGATCGAAAAGGAAATTTCTTCATTCATGAAGCGTTTAACGTGAAAAAAGTGACAATTCCGAAGAAAGTAGGTACTCTTTTATATCAAACTCTACGGACTCTAATTGTAATTATGTTTTGTAAGTATTGTGTTTTGGTACAAGTATGCTAACTCTTTCTAAGTACTCTAAAACGAAAGAGAAGTAACTATCTTCAAACAGTGGTGATGATTTTGTAACATCAAACTAGTAGCTCGTAGTATTAACCCGCTTTTGTGTTTTCGCACCTTCACAGACCAATCAAAGCACCATAAACCTATAATACTCGATCGCTGGTGTATACATTATTGCGCGATGATTATGAGTCAGCTTATTTCAGTTTGCTAATTTTCCACAGCGCGTATAATTTACGTTCGAGTAAGCAAGCCCCTTGTCGCACTACGGCTGCGCTGATACAGCGATATTTTTAGTTGTAACCTACCTACATATAACAGGGGTAGATAAAATGCTGTGACCGTAGGTACGTTTTTGGTTAGTGATTAGTGCTTTAACGTTTAACATTTTGATCAAACTGATTAGATTTAGATTGCCTGAGTGCTGCTAATATGAAGAGTGATTATCTGGGGCGCATATTTCCAATTTGGTTACGCTTTTCGCACATCGAATAAAAAAAATTAGGCTTTATTTAAACTAATTTAATCCCACGTTTCGATCCCGTGTTTCCACAGCAATAATTGACTAGTTTTCTATCCCGTGGGAATTTCGTCAAATTCTATCTTAATGCTTCTTTGTATCACTCGAGAATAAGTATGTCTACAAAATATAAAAGTCTAGCTCCAGTCTCATTACTCTTTTGTAGAGATGACAATAAGTTGTCTTTCTGAAAATATGTTTACAATTCCGAAGAAAATATGCATGCGCAAACATAGATAACCAAGCGAACAATGATTACCTACATTATTTAGTACTCATCGTAAAGTATTCGCACACTATACACTATACACTAGACAGTTGTACACAAATGAGTGATAATTACAATAAAAGCAATTAATTTGAAGAAAGTAATACACCTACGGCTTGCTACAAAGGAGCGTTGTCAACACATTATCATTAAGAGAACATAAACATTACTGACATTGTTAACCCTGTTGTGTTCTTATTTATGCGACTGATAGTAAGTGTACTGGAATGCGACCATTTACCTACAAATTTAACAACAAACATTAATAATAAATATCAGCATCGTTCCATCTGAAAGTCCATCATTGCTGGACCTTCCCCAAGGATATCCACAACTTTCCGGCAATTTCTACCAGATCTTCCATCCGCCTTAAGATATGTCTTCTGAAAGACTTCGCCTTCTGATACGCAGTCACTACTGCAGAACTTTGCTGCCCTAATGTGGTCTTATCCTACTACTCAAGTTGTTGGATTTGCTGAGCTATGTCGTTAACTTTCGAACTTCTTCGGATATCAAAAAACGAATACCAAAATTTGAAGCGATAAGGCCGCCTATTGCTTACCTTGTATATTTTTTTCCATGTACTTGTTTTTCTGTATTGTTTTATTTGTGGTGTACAATAAAGAGTCATTGCATTGTATTGTATTCCCGGTACTACTCGAATTTAAGACAATAAGCTGTCGTTAATTGAAATCATACCACTAAGTGTCAAATCAACGTCCCATAATACACTCACATGAACAACTATTATGAGTGACACCAAATCATCAATTATAATGACATGCAGATAGACAGCAATAATAGGAAAACATACAGAGTACGTGTGTATTATTAATCTGTACAAATACGATGATAATCATACAGTCTCGATAAAATCTTTGAAGTTGTGAATGAAACCGTATCGCGTGATCGGTGACATGTAATACGGCAATTATTACGGTTGCGGCACGCCATCCGACCATGCGACGCGATGACATACGTGAGAAAATAAACAATATGCACGTCTAAACTTGCAAAGTTCACGAATAAAGGGACGCTATTAAAACGCAGATAAAGGTTAATTACGAGTAAGACAAAGGAAAGTTCAAGAGACAAAAAATCTCACGAAGATCGAGCACAAAACCTTGCTAACGAGACAGGGGCAGCGGCGCAGGCCATCCATCAGCCGCGGAGAAATCTGCCCGACTGATAGCGCCAAATTACCTGAACGTAGGGTGATCGCCTCCACAGGCTACCACACAATAACCTGACCTCAGAGAAAGTGACTATGCAAGTGATTAATAACCTACTCATATCCTCCGGCCATCCAATAAACAGTGACCGGTAATAACAGATCATATCGAAGCGTAATTGTAATATGTTTAATAAGATCCAACTGACAGAGCAATTGCCCGTCGCGAAAGTGCATTGATTTTACCGAGAACGGTGATATGTAAATTCATATCCAGAGCGACCTTGTCGACGCCTTGATTGTTGCGACGCTGACACTTTAACGAGAGCCTTTTAAACGAAACTTTACGTAAACAAGATGGCGAAAGCGATGAAAGAGGAACGATTTGTGAAGCGCTCGGCGTGTCACGAGGTGTGAAGGAAGACGAGGGTCCTCGGGTCATTCATAAGCAGTGAAAGCGGACCCCAATGATAGTCCTAAATTACCTCAGGCCATGGTATCCGTTGTCGCGCTCGCTACACTCGATAAAAGCCCTATAGAATTGCAGGTGATACGTCAATAGCCGGTAGTACGTACATAAGTAGGTATACGACCTTAAATACAGTAGCGACTTTGACGTCCGCATGAATATAGATAGGTCAAACTAGACAGCTTCGCCAGTCATCCATTAAGGGCTCCTTTGATAGACGTTTAATAAAATATTGTATTACATTTAGCAAGTAACTACGGTGAAACAACGACACGAAACCGGGTTTCGAGTGTTGTCCATATCGAGGCGCGGAGTTGGCAGAGTTTTGGAAATCCCACTTTTGCATTTCCGAGTGCACGACGAGCCTTTGTTTTATCTTGACGCGGGCAGATGTTTAATGAAAGTCAGTTTTTTGTGCATTCCTCTCAAATTTTAACGAGATCCTCTGACAAAAACACGATGGCTTTGACAGTTATTTAAACATTCTCTTGTTGTTGGTTTGGGGAACGTTTTGTTTTATTTTTCCGGAGGCTTGCGTGTATAGTATAAATCTTCCCAGGTGAATTTTTCGCTTCGAGCCATTACATTAAATTTGAACCTTAATACTATGACGATACAGTTTGTTTTGAAAGATAAGGGCTCGAAGCGAAAAATTTACCTGGGAAAATTTATACTATACACACCTACTACCGGAAAAAACTTTGCTGGGATATGGACGCTTGGTCGGGTTCGTTTTTTGGAACAATACGGACGCGGAATTTGACAGTGATGTAATGTTCACACCGAAGTGGCAAGTCCGCGTTGCGATTAGAGGCGAAGACGTGAGCTTGTTAACAGTCGTTAGCGAATTGATGTTACTCACCGGTTATCGGTTCAGTAACGGGACGTAATGCTTGCCTGACACATTTGGTAACTGGCACGGTTGCTACGCAAAAGTCGACAAAAAATGCCTTTGGCAGTGACCGTACATTTGCTTTCAAAAACACACACAGACACATGAAATATAAAATCAAGTTTGTGTTTTACTTGTTTGCTCCACTGCTCGGCATGACGTCGCAGTTTTTTCACACCGCCCAAAACTGCGCGTGACATGCCCATAATTATTGTACTGATAATCAGATATAGCATACACCATGTATCGATTGGACAGGTACTTTCAAAATCACAAAGCTCGTATTAGAAAGCCGAATGCCAATAACGTTGAAATGCGTCTGGAGCAAGATCTCAGCCTGTTCGCAAATGTGTGTAGCATTAGCCGTTGGCAGTAATTGCGTATCATGCAAAAACGAGCCCGTCGGTCGTGCAAAAAACCTTTCGCTCCACAGAATCGATTGTGTGACGACGTGATTAATATAACTTTTATTTGCTTTGATTGCATGTGTCTACGGGCGTGAATCCACTTCGTCGGCCATTGGCATCGCATAAAAAGCAAGACTTCATCTCGGATTAACAGTACCCGTAGTACTACCTCGTTTGATGGATTGGCCCGTCGTCCGGCCATACCTCCACATTCTATTGTATCAACCAATTTAGGAAAGTTAATATTTATAATGGGTAAACCAGATTACTTTTTATTGACAAGCGAAATGATGGAAAGCTTTCCACAGTTAATTATTTTATTAAAATTTATCACATATATTTCGTCTTAAATAAATAGGGTTAGCAAATTGACAATGTTTCTAGAGATAAATTAGATGGTGTAGTTTGCAGACATATTTATATAAATAAATAACGTGCTGACAAACAGGTTGGCAGATATTATCGACAGTTAAAATATTTCAGCAGGCTTGGCAGGTTTTATATCGCCGTATCTGTCTATCGCTAACAGATCGAGAGAGACGACTGTTGTAGCCGTGCGTCTGCGGACACGGCCGAGAATCGATGGTAATCATTAGTTAGCGGTTGACACTATCGTAAGAAATAAATTGAGTGCCTGCGTTGATGCACAAGGGGTTATTCGAGTCACACATAAATTGTTCGAGACACACGGTGATTAGGGCGTCATTGTTGACGTTCCAAAGCTTACGGAGGGCTTAGAGTCTGTGGTTACGAACTTTGACAATTTGGATTATGAGATTAACTGATATAATGACGATGCTGAACTAGAGGGTGAGTGTGTGGGAAGTGACAGCGACAACGCCATTAACGTTAACTTTGGAAGTGATCGTTCTAATTTAGCAATAAATAATTAAATGGAGCCCATAGATGAGAAACAAGACTTCTCGCTTAATGACACGAGGAGATGAATTGCACGCAAATCTGGTAGCTACAGATCGAATGAAAACTTTGCAGTTCTGTGGAGGTTCCTCGTACAATTTTACAGAGATACAACGCCGCTACCACGCAACAACGCGCAAGACCGCTGTAAATTGCTAAATGGGTTTTATACAAAAATTCCGTTGATTCTTATTATGTATTTGCTACAACAAACATCTTTTTGAGAGACGACAAGTTAGTCGAATTGTTTGACTACTTTTTTGTTTGACCGTTCTCAATTCATAACGAAAATAAATGTGTGATGAAATGAGTCTGACTATGTTTTTCAAGTCTTCCCGTTGTGAACAGTCATGCACAAATTAAGTGATTAACATACCAAAGAACCGGAACGTGCCTGCTTGTCGTCATAACTCAACTTTTACCCACCTGCGCCTTTGTTGTTCAAATATGAAATGGCGGGAAAACTATCAGCGCAGCGCTCCTGATTTATTTTAATGTAGAAACTTATTTTAATAGCTCCTGCTTTGAATATATATTCAGTAAAGTCGTTGAGTTACCTTCTTTACGTCAGTAGAATAAACTAAAGCTACTTATTTACTTTGTAATTTTAGTCTTAAGAGATGTTAGATTTTAAAATAAAATATTAATACAATATTTGAACAAAACCGTTAAGTCTTCTTTTTTTAATACACGCGTAATTAAATTTAATACATTTGCACATATATCACACAACCGACCTAAATTACAAGAATCATTAATCAACCCAAATAATAAAAGTAAAATTCAAATAACCCTTGACACTCAAGCGACCATACCATGCAGGTTATCGACCCGTTATAAACAAAATCCATACAGTCATTAATTACACTACTCAAGTTGCCGATGAAGCTAGTGATGAAAAACTTAAACTTAAGCATGCAGTTAAACACATGTTGCTAGTAAAACGTGAACAAAGCGTACAATTAAACAATCAAAGCAACAAAGAAGATGATGACAGAGACGTAAATGGTGTTGAGATTACAGACAGAGTTTTGCCGGATAAGGCTAGCACCGAACTGGGAGCCTTGACTAATCGGAACACGAGCGGACATAATGGGCACGAGGATGACGCGGAGGAAAATGAAAAAAAAAAACTTTCTAGTGACGAATTTTTACCAAAAAACACTAGTTTTAATTAGCATTATTAAAGTTATTTTTTCTGTAACAAAGAAACTTCGGAAATAAAATGTGGATATTAGCTCTCGCTGAAGACTAAAATAGATACTTAAATTGTAATATTTTAAATTCAAATTGTACCTAGTCTTATTAAACTTTATACATACGACATAAAAGTCGACTTTTAACATTAAACATTTAAGCATAATTCAGAGAGAGATTTATAAATTTGACTTTTGCAGCCCATCGTACATATCTGTATTATTGTGATTTAAATATTTACAGTTAGAGCTTCATCTTTCTTGGTCTTTGATTAAAATTATCTATAACACAAACGGCATCTGCCTTGCATCATCCAGTAACTTAAGTTTAAGTAATCTTTAATAAGATCCCGCATCGTTCGAGTAAACCTTATAGAGATACGGTTCTTAAGAGCAAGAGAGTTGTTTCTGGCTAGCTGCCAGGACGTTAATCGCTGAGGCCACCTGCGACTCCGATGAATCTGCGAGATTCAGATAGCAGCGTCATTGATAATTTGTTGCATATGATGCTTATTACTTGTTATTAACTTAGACGCGTTTGAATGGCAGTTTGGTTTTAAGGGACAAACAAAGACAGATTGAAGCAAATGCTTTATGGGTGTAATAATTAGAGAGGGCATTTTTATAATGTTTTCAATTTTGTTAAAGTGAAAGATTGAATAAGTTAAGCTAAATTCGTTTGTTAACATAATAAACAAACGAAGGCATTTTTATTACAAGTGTCATGGAATGAACATGTTTAAAATACAACCAGACAAGCAATAGCTTTATAAAAAAGATAAAAATGTTAACGAACCCAAAAATCTTCTTGACGCGCCCCAGCAAAGCAAACAAATAGAGGAAATTAAAAAAGTCACAGCTGTGACTCGACTCAATCCTGAAACTAATTTATGCCAAACAAACAGGATAACAAAAACGGAACTGTGAGAAAGTTCTGAAAACTTATAAAAAATATCCTTTTTGGAGCTTGTGGCATAAAAGGCACGTACAATTAGTACTAAGTTCAACCTGTTTATACTATTGTCAGGGTAGAGCTAATGAGACCCTAAGAGCTCAGTTTTGAGTAAAACAAAATAAAGTTTTAAGATGTTTCTTAGCCCCAAGGGCTGTACCGACAGAAAATAAAGTCTCTAGGGTCTAGTGTGACACTATCAAAGAACATGACATTTTTTTCTGCCTCATAGATTTTTTTAGGTACCTTTGAGTAACTAACTCTTACTTCGTCAGCAGTTATCGCAACAGCAGTAAATCGTTAATCCTCGCAATCGTATCAGAAAACATTTAATTAACTCCCGTCATTCATCAACAGTATTGGATTTGTTAATCCTGTGGGCATTCAGATTGAAAATCAAAATTTTCTACAAAGAATGGAGTGATTAACGACGTCACGTCACCGTCCCTCGTCAGGCAAAGCAAGTCATGCTATATAATAGCAATATTGTAACGATACGGCGCGAAGTAAATTACCCACGGCAAATTAACTGGGTGTAACTGCAGTAATATGAGTTTTAATTAACGTTTGTGATAAATAAAGACATTATATAATTTATAACACATGAAGAACCTCTACGTACACAATAGTAAGTTTGACAGAAGCCAAATAAGTGCAACAAAACAAACATGCACATACTCGTAATGTAACATCCAACATCCAACGTTCTCATGAGTAGTAGGTATACTTATAGTACGCAGGAACTTTTTACGATTACAAAAACATAACATAAGTTCTTATTATGCCCGCTACCAAGTAATAAGTTGATAGTAACGGAAACGCACTCCCCTACAGGATATGGTAATAGCAAAGAAATTGAAGGAGCACAACGTTAGTCTATTTCAGTATGCTCCGAGTAAGGGCGATTTATTTTCAGTCCTATTTCCTTTGCAGCCGTGTTTGCCGGTGATGGAGTACTATTGGATACATTAGGCGGACTTATGAGGCAAGTAATAGACAGGTCACCAATTTAGGGGGAAAGGAACTCGTCAAAATTCAGTTAAAAAGAAAAGCAATAGTGGGTATATGTCTGAAACTGGTAACGCTGGAATGTAACAAATAAACGAGCATTATAGAAGAGACTTGCGCAGTGCTAAGTAATATAAAACTTTGGCTGGTTTTAAAACATCTGACTTTTGATCTTAATGCAATTTCTTCGAGAGGGAAATGGGAGATTAGAAGTAGGATGAGACAAATTATATTAGAAACGTTCTCTTTCCAGACACTGAAAGGTCTCTGGTAACGTTTTAAGGAATTAATTTGGACGTAATAAGTGAATTCGTCAAGATTCCTCGAGTAAATTAAATTGGAACGACAATTCAGCGAGGCGTCCTAATGGAGAGTTCCATATCAATTAACGAAATAAAGTAGGTCAAATAGGTACTAGTACTTCGGATTACATGCCATGTTTTGGAAAATAACGATTTCCAGGAACTTAGCCATAAACTTGCAACTTTGTGAGAAGAAATACGAGCCAATGAAAAACAAGATGTAATCTCGTTTTACATTACAGTAACTAAGCAACATTGTGTGAATCAGTATTTACTAGTAAACCGTACCATAAATGGCTCGATATTTCGAGCCCTATGCAAAATAATGTTTCAGATTACAACGATAACATTAGGAACAGCAAGATTGATTGCTTTGAAGATAAATATGGATACAGTTCCACCTGGATCGATCAAACTGCGTGTTTAAAAACATCTGCGTCCTTGTACATTTTTGAGGGAGTGCAGCAGGGATAAATTTGAGCGATTGTAAAATTGAGCAGCTGCCCGACAGGTGGCGTGGAACGTGCGCTTTAGTCACACGCATTCGTGTGGTTTCGTTTTTTGGAATATGAAAGTCATGATCAGGCGGTAATAGGCAATAAATAGTCAAACTGCTTAATTTTAATCTTCCCCTACAAAAACAATTTTCGCAAACAATACAAAATCGATGCTATATTGATAAGTTCTTTATCGAAATATGTATGTCTATCAGTATTAGTATCTTGTTATTAACAATACAATACTCAGTAAATCATCCTTTTAAATTGGTTTTGCGTAATGTCATTGAGATAATTTACAATCAACGCCGGTTTGGAAGGAGTTTGATATCATATGTTTAGCAGATAATGGCTTCACGTAGGCACTATACTTAACTTTTATCAATCACTACAAGTCAATAACAAACTTTTTTGTTTAGAGTATGGCTTTTAGCAATAACTTCTTCCAATTTGAGTATTTTACTGGCATTATTATTGCGCAAGGCAGATTTAGCGTTTTGATATTCCACGGGTTTTGTAGAATTAATATTCATAAAGCATTCACGACGATTATTCCAACTCGCTACACGTGTCGCTAAAGACTGTTTGTTTGAGTACAATGTGTTTTCTACGCGAAAGTACTGCCAATGTTTCTGAGTGCAGAAGTTATTGTTCAGTTTTCGCATTTACCAAGAATAATTTTGAACTCAAAATAATAAATATATATTTATTTCAAGTAAAATGACGAGTTTTTGATCCATGCAAATTCTAAAAATTTTCCCACATTATGCGTTCAATTAAATCCAAAAGGATAGAGAAATTATGAAAAGACCCAGAGAGTAGGTAGATAGTTATCTAGCCGCCATCGTCGATCCCACAGTTGTCAATAGAACTACTCCGGCGCAGGCTGCCGTACAAGGCAGTCACCATAGAGACTTGATCATAATCGGTGGAAAAACTCCCCGAGCCGGACTTGACCTCTTTGAGTTGGGATCTAGACGGCCATTGCAAATTCTGGTGTACTTTATGGCTGTCATTTTGGATTAAGCTGTCTAGATAACCTGATCTGATTTCTCTCGGTTTCCAGATTCCCTGAATCAACTTTCACTTCCTAAACGTGCTTTCGATTTAAACGTATCACTTCTTCTTTAATCACATTTAATTTTATTTCAAATATACTTTTTAACGATTGATTTCATATTTAAGAATAATAAGAATATCTGGTTATTCACAATGTTAAATAAATCAACGCGAACAAAAAATTCCCTCGAGTCTTTGCAGAAACTAAACTCCCCTAAGATTGTATGAAGGGTCTGTCGCTTTGTTCCGTTCAACTGCAACATAATGGGGCTTAATCCTCAGCTGCAGTCACGATAAAGGATCGTGGATGCGCAAGGGCATATGGCGACCCACGTGCCGCCCGCGCAGGTTTCTCTCTAAACTTCTTCTTTTTTTCCGACCACATTCATCACGCGTCTATAATAACAGGGTAACCTTAGGTAATTCAATCTTTAATTAAATTTCATTCTCTCCATCGGATTTGTTATTTCAGTTGCGTGGGCGTACGTTTATTATGGTTACTATTACTATTTCATTCTTTTGTGTTATGGACGCTATAAATATTGATTCTGTTTTGAACGACCCTACGTCCACAATCAAACTTATAATTTCTATTTTTACTTTAACCTTGTAAGAAAAATTATTAATGCCAATTTTTTGAAGATAGCCGGAAATATTAGAGGTAAATTTTCCTCAAACATTTGTTTATGTAGAATGGCTCCCTAATGGTGTCTTCGATTGTGAGTAAAGTATCGCCCTGAATTTGGTCAGCTTGCACATGTGGGGATTGTGGGGTGCTGTTTTTTGTCAGTCGACATCTGAGGTCTGTTCCGCAACATGTGCAAATTGTTTGGCTACACTCGAGTTTGTAGGGATTCAGCCTCTTCAAAGGCTTTTAGTATACAAAAACAGTTTATTTATACACATGCGACGGCTGAACACAATTCTCACGCCGCGTCTTAATATTCCCGACGAAAAGCATATTTGAGCGCTAGTAGCCTAATCATGTTAGTTTGGCAATCAAGATCGGCATAGAGATAAGTATCAAAGCCAATATCAAAGTTGTCAGCCAAAATAAACGCAATACGTCATATTTGTAAAACTAGTCAAGGATTAGTAAATACGGCTACGCTACAAGGCGTTCTGGTTAACTTTGTTAGTCTGTTCGAAAACGATTACAATTTCAAAGGTTTCTACGATTGAACAAGAGGCATGCTTGGCTCTGTTGTGTAACCTCCATGGTGGTGATTAAATCTCACCATTATTAAGTGGCTCCATTCAGACACCCACTGCAGTTCGCTTGGCGGTTCGGAGCTATGCCGTCCACCCACTGGCGCAGGTCCCGTAGGCGCGACAGGGTCACACACACAAGCCTTTATTCATATAACATCGACTTCTAAACACACCATTATGTTCATGCCAACTCGAATTTACATTCGGAGAGTCAATGTCGTCTGTGACCAAGGTTCTCCATTGTTTTGACTGTTTAGGTGGTCCGGGAAACGTCGCGTATGTTTTTTACAAAACCTCGATATCCCGGTGGTGCAAACGTCGATGATTTCGTGCGTCGTGCAAACCAATCAGATCATCAAGATATCCAGCATACCAACATATAACACGCACATTCATGCAAAAACTTGAAGGACTTTACCATTTATTTTCATGTTACTATTCAAGAGGACCATCGGCGCAAAATTCCAAAAACTTTACTTATTAGTTTCGACACATAAAGCACACATTTGCAATGGAACGTCACTGACACTGCACACTCAATCCACTTAAGACGCGTTCTGGTGCACTAAGTTTTGCAACAAGTTTAAATTAGATTTACGTCACAAACAATAAGTACAGACGTCCGTTCGCGGTGGAGGCGCGCGGGAAACTAGCGAGCTCAGCCGAGCCGGCGTGCGGTGCGGCGAAACGGCGACGCCGTGAAATGCCGCGGCCGTCGTGAGTTGCAAGTGACGCGAGCGCGCGGTAGCCGTTCCCCCTTTACTCTTCCGCCCGAGCATTGCACCCGACGAATTCAGGCTCTCGCTGCATCGAGCTTGGGTTTTATAGTTTTTAGGGTTCCCTTTTGCAAGCTTGCCGCCGTTCTTATCTAATGATAGGGGCTAATTTCTTAAACCATCACAAGTAGCCGATTTTTTATTATACTTGTGTTAATATGAAAGATTACGTAACAAATCACAATAAACAAAGTAAGTAGGAACTTACTTTTAGCTAGGAAGCTATGTAATTTAAATCGCGCATATATATACTTTGGTGGAACCTTTTCGCTCCACAATGTCACGTTGACATTTTGATACATTTTCCCAACAAATAATCGTAAGGATTATAGTACCTATGTATTGTTCCTACGGAACACTCAGTGTGCGTGCGCGACTCCGTTTGCCGTTTTTTTGAGTTGCTTTTGATTTGACACGGCGCTTGCGTGGGCGCACGCCCTGCGATCTCCGCTCGATAATGTAATAACCCACGATTGTAAAATTTATTTACCCGCCATCCGCCACTCGACAGCGCGTGGCGAGTGCATAGATATCGTTGCGACACGGGCATTCTGCCGTCACCGCACTGAATAGGTACTTACTAACAACTGTTTATCAACACGTTCGTTCCCAGAAGTTATCGTTGATAATGACCGGTGCCTTCAACGGCGAACCACAGCACACACTACAGTAACACACTAGCTAGTGTAGCTACTTAGCTAGTGACACTTTAACATTGTCATTAGCTTGGCTGTCGAATTTGAAGCTCGCGTCAAAGTCACAGTCGTTTGTGATATTGATATTGTAAATGTTTTTCCGGCCAAACGATAGTAAGTGTCTTTATCAACGTCAACATTGGCAGAATTATTGATAGTATCGATAGAACTATATTTTTAAAAATTGAATTAAATTGTACACGTTTGATATTTTGCGTAATGAAAATGAATAAAGCACAAAGCGCTATAAAATCCAGAGTTGGTTTGCCTTTGCGGTATTTTACGTGTTTGAAATTTTGCGTAAAATTAATTGTACGAAATCGCAAAACGCCATAAAATCCCGAGTTGGTGTTCTGTGTTTGTGGTTTTATGTGTCGAAAGTGTCAAAATATCTTTATTAAATTTAGGCTATAATAAGCACAATGTCGAATAATCAATCACACCGGTTCGGAAATACCCTGTTGAGAAGAATGCGGCAAGACACTCAACAACGTATATTTTATGCAGGATAGATCTTACAATAAATAAAATAAATAAATAAATAAATATCACGGGACAATTCACACCAATTGACCTAGTCCCAAACTAAGCAAAGCTTGTACTATGGGTACTAGACAACGGATAAACATACTTATATAGATAGATACATACTTAAATACATATTAAACACCCAAGACTCGAGCACAAACATTCGTATTATTCACACAAATGTCTGCCCCGACCGGGAATCGAACCCGGGACCTCAAGCTTCGTAGTCAGGTTCTCTAACAACTACGCTATCCGGTCGTCTACACAATGTTACTTAATTACTTACATCCGAAATATTTCACACAGTTAAAGTTACAGATACGCTATACGCTATTTGAAGCTGGAGATCACCAATGCGGGTCGGAATCATATCCAAACATTCCCTGTCCTGTCCTTGATATAAAATAATCATTAGTTTTATAATACGCCTTACTAGGTAAGTAGTGTCTTCGTATCGTAACAAAGGATTAAATTTTGTATCTGTTTGGTTTGTGATATTTTTTGGAATTTTGTTATAAAAAACGAATGCAATTTCCTTGAAACGGCTTTTTGGGTGGCGTATGCGCGTATGTGCTTTTAGAACTGGTTTGGTGTTGCCCAGAGGCAGTTTGCACCTTCAATCTAGTTGAAATTACGTATGAGCCATTCATTGACAGGTAGGAAATTATTTGGCGGATGCCGAGATTCGAATGTTTGACGGTCCGAATTGACACAACACCATCACCGGTTGCCGCCGCAATTATCAGCCGGTACATTTCACATTCACACGATTTCATGCCACTGCTTTCTCCATGCTTTTATTCCTGCACTTTTTGGTCTCCATCTTATTTTGGAGCTAATAGTGTAAATGGTGAAAACAAATACCTATTTTTCTTAAGACATCATGAAGGTTTGCTTGCAACTTGTCCTCAGCTGACGATCACGACATCAGTCAAAAGTCCGCAGGAACTTAAAAGATGAAGGAAAAATTGTATAATGCGCGGGCGCTCGGAATCGCATTCACCATCTCTTTCTACCCTTATCCTGTACCGTTTGAAAGAAAGAAGTGGTAAAAGAGATTGTGATTCCGAGTGCATTAGACGATATAGCCTCTGTATACGATCGCGGGAAAGCGTTGGATACGGGTGGCGCAGGATCGGTCTGTTTGGCAAACCTTGGGGGGCGGGGGGGGGGAGGGGGGGCTATGTTTAAGTGGACATCTTTCGGCTGAAATGATGAGACGAGTGCGGTTAGTGTACCAACCCGTAAATATTTTACAATAATGCATGACCTGATAATTCAAACCCTTATGGCAATTAATACATACATGAGGATTTGAATTATCTGGTAGTGCATTGTCGTTAATTCAAGGTCGACTAATCCAGGTCGTATTTTAACTGCAACCCAGATGGACTAACGAACAAAACTAAACAGCCTATCAAACATAAATTATAGCTATTATTATGAGTGTTAGCCATTTAATTGATACAGGTGTAGAAAGAATGTTCAAAATGATTCTCTGATTGTTAGGCAGAAAGTTAAAAAATGCAAAATCCGCCGTCAAAATTAGTTAATTAATTTAACAACCTCGTTTGTATTCAAACCAAGTGTGAATGGTGTGGAGCAAAATTTTTCATCGAACCGAATTAAAATTTAAATTCAAACATTTCTCATCCACAGATTGTGGAGGCGGGGTGATAAATCGCCTGACTAGTCGACCAATAAGTCTATAGATATGATAGTGACTTAAGAATACAACCTACCGGAGTCGTTTCGGCAGCCAACCGATATAAGTATACGACCAGCGGTCATTCCCGAATATACTTACATGAGTGTAATCGCGTGTGTGCAGTTTACGTTAAATCTCGACAATAAAGGGATCATGACATCAGCAGTCAACAGACGTACTAAATAACAGCTGTAGACGTCAAACCACTTTCGCGTGAAAGAGTAACAAACATCCACACATCCATCCATCAAAACAAACATTCGCGTTTATGATATTAATAGAAATATAAGTGATGTCATCTACTCTATTTAATTGACTGTATCTATCAACATGATCCGGGAAATACTTTGATAGGTACCTAATTAAATTACTTAGAAAGTTGTATAAAAGTTGGACCGATGGTTACAAATGAGGAACTTTTTGGCATAGTCCAAATTGTTAAACTTTACCCGTATGCTACCTCTCCCCCATCGAAAGTATCAGACCTTTTTCTATACAGGGTTGTTTTTAATTCACTGACATCCTCTTAACCCTGAATTCCTATCACTCAAACAAATGTTTTTTGTTTGACTTTTTAAAATGAAGCACTTTTTTTCCCATACAAATACACAGAGTATCGTAAAAATAAGAGGAAATCTCAAGTTTTCAAAACGTTATTACACCAAAAATATTAAATTATGACAAAAGCCGTAAAACAAAAAACATTTGTTTAAGTGGTAGGAGTTTAGGGTTAAAAGGATACTAGTGAATTACAAATAACCCTGTAGAAATTAGTCCCGTCGTCTCCAGTCATTTTACCCCTTTACGTTAGTGGGGATATCTGAGCGAGCCGTCAATCCCTTCAGTTTTGGTTGTTTTCTGGCTCCTTCTGGGAAGGTCGGCGCACAAGGTCGACCGGTTATTGGGATTCGCTCGTTATTATTATCAAATTAAAGCCTTTCTGATGAGAATTCATTCGATTCTGAGCTCCAAACTAAATATAAGAACATTAGAAATGTTATACTTTGTATTTCCTTCCAGAAACTACGACGACGACGTCGTTCGCAAAAACTTAATGACGCCGGTAAGTTTGTAGGTACATGTCATTTATTGACTTCTTATTTTTAACAGAAACTTCAAAGCTGTTATTGTAGGACTCAAGCCCTTCTAGGCACGCCTAAGTAAAAAAATCCTTAATAATAGGAGCAGCTGGAGTTTTATTTTAAAGCTTTAGTTGTACACCCAGGACTCGATAAGACTCCAAAATGGACTTAACTCACGACTCATAAGAGTCGGAAGTCTTTTAAGCTTGGAGTCTAGTAAATAAGAGCAGAGCCTTAAAATTTAAGACAAGATTTTAGCAACACTATCTGTATCCGCAACTGGCGACGTCACTTTACAAATTTCCCATGAGCTTTTACATTTGCCTAGTTTAGTGTATTTTACAACCATCCTACAATATTATAAATGCGAAGGTTCATAAGTGTGTGTGGTTTAATTCTATTTCATGCTAAAACTGCTGGAAGGACGTGGATGAAATTTGGTATGCATCTCCAATTCTTTGCAATCAGTAATTAGCCGACAAAAACCGGTAGTTGTTGCGGTCGTTGCACCACATTCCAATGAAGAGGATACGGACTGCTGTTCGGATTTTAAATGGAACAGTCCCAATTTTAAGCTAAGTAGGTACTGTAAGTAGAATAGTACAGTCAGCTACAAAGAAAAGGTAACCCCTTGTAACAACGGTAACCATACCTTTTCTCTGCAGCTGACCGTACAAGGAATTAACGCAAGTTTATCTCTGAATCAATGGTAATGTTACTAATATTATAATAAATGCGAGTTCTGAGTGTGTGTGTATTTTTTCAAGCTCAGAGTTCCTTAGCGTGATAGAATCCGGAATATGGAAATTCGCCGAAGAACTAAAGTCACCGTCTCGAAGAATATTTAAGTTGAAGTGGCAATGGGCGTGCCACATCGATCGAAGAATAGATAACCGTTGGAAGAGTAAGATTCTCGAGTGATAACCACGAGTTAGAAGACGAGGCGAGGCGTGGACTGGCGACATCGCGAGATTTTCGGGCAACCGGTGGATGTAAGCCGCGAGTTGTCTTTCATTACAGCGTTCTAAAGCCGAGCTAAGAACTGCAAGAAAAAACGTGCAAGTTGCTTTACAGTGGCGCTCGATTGAGCACTTCAATCTTATTCGCTTTGCGGATGCGCAATGTAATGCAACTTGCAAGAGTTTTCTTGCAAGTCTTAAGTAAGCTTAAGGGATAGAGGCCTTTGTTCAACAGTGGACATCTTCCAGCTGATGGTGACGCTTTTTTTTTTATCTTTCACGCTAAAGCAGCTGGTCGGGTTTGTATGAAATTTAGTGTGTAAATGGTCGTATGAGTCGTATCTCTGGAATAATAGACAGGCTACTTTTTTCCCGAACATCCCATGAGATCGCAATTTAAAGACTTCAAATTTCAAAATGTTACCCGCTAAGTCGAGACATGAAATTTTGCACTGAATGAAACGGAAGAACACTTCATGCAACGTAAAATATTTGGGAATTCCAATGGGAATTTAATAAAACCCCGGAAATTCACACAAGTGAAGCCGCAGGTGTAGGCTAGTTTGTTAAACCTACTACCTACTTGAACCTACTTAGTACAGCTAGAGCTAACTTGAAGAAAACTGGTCGCGAGAGCATAAGATATTTTGCTGTATTTATTGTTTTACAGTTAGCATCGTATTTATCTGGACTGCATTTAATCTAAACAATCGCACTCGGTTCATGGTGTACCATGACTCCTACGCCCTGACACGGCAAAATACAGAACGAACAGACAAAGCACTCTGAGAAGAAAAGCACAGTTCATTTTCTTACATGATATGGAATCTACATTAACAAAGCGACAGGTATTTGTAACTAATGTATTTACGTAGTTGTTCAGAGGAAAAAAATATTTCCTTTTCAATCCCCAGATAAAAGTAAAAACAGTCAGTTAAAACTATCGCTTTCCTTTTCTCAAGTCATAGTTAAAAAAGGACAGAGCTTACATTTATCTGACAGATACTGTTAACTGAACATTGAAAATTAGCCTTAAGGGCTATAGGAACGCGCGTTTACTGCGCGTTTTTATTCCATAGAACAGCCATATTACATGGACATAGAACAGCCAACCCGCGTGCGTATCGCGTTTGTATCGATACAAACGCGCGTCAACGGCGCGTTTAAAAAACGCCGTGTGCTTAGGCCCTAAGACACTTCAACATATCTGGCAAATATCTTGCTAATATATTGGAGGCTCTAGTGAAAATGGGGTACTTAATAATTATTGTTAAGTCGACAAGAATATTCAGTGTTTACTTTACTTTAGGTGTTATCTGTTACTTAGATTGTAATATTCTTTATGTTTATTTATGTATGTCTTAAAATTCATCATCATCATCTCAGGCGATTAATTTTGTTCGGGACTATCGGGACATTTTGAAGGCAAGAATCACTGTTGTAAATTAGGTTTTTTTATTCCTGTGCAGTATCTTCAAAGTGCATAGGCTCTTCATTCCTCAGCAGACATGAACCCTTGTCAGCCTACGTTTAGATTTCCTGTGTTATCGTGTGTATCATTTTGTCTGTCTTCGTGTTAGGGCTAGGGCTAGCTCTTACATTGTTTGTATGAAACCCACCCACGGACTTAGCATATGAAGCTGTTCGTAGAGATACTTTTGTTAGGAATCGGAGAATATTGTGACTAATCTAAGAAATCCTACTTATTTTAGAAATGGGAAAGTTTGGTTGTTTGTATGTTTGGATGTTTGTTGCTCCTTCACATAAAAAGGGCTCAACGGATTTGAATGAACTTTGGCATACAGATAGATAATCCGGATTAACAAAAAAATATTTGCAGACGAAAGTAGTAGGCAACAGCTAGTTTGTAATAAATTGTTAGAATAGTAATCACATTTGTATGTTTCCATGTAATTTTCAAAAATATTTAAGCAACATTTATTAAGTATACGTAGGAAGTATAGGCACTGCTTCCCTGCATAGTACCTACTTAAACTCTACCAAAAAAAATGGTTATCTTTTTTAGACTAAAGGCCGGCGCCCACTGACGGCATGGCACGGCGTGGCATTTTATTACTATCAAGTTATTTTGAATCTTATTCAATGAGTTTAGAATTCATGTTTCTTTATTTCGATACCACAATGCCGCGACGCAACGCATAACCAATAAAGTAACATGAATTCTAAACTCATTGAAATAAGATTCAAAATAACTTGATAGTAATAAAATGCCACGCCGTGCCCTGCCGTCAGTGGGCGCCGACCCTAAAATTGTCACTCAGTGAAAATGTCAAGATAGCTGACCAATCGGTAAATGACATCGAGCGTCGAGATGATAAAATATTTTTTTGGTCAACTTTCTATGAGTAGGTATTTGGTGTTGAAAATAAAAACAAATTGAATTGGCAACATTCGAATTAGTAAAACAGGCGAAAACTTCCAAAACGACCACATTTAGTACTAAAATACGGATTCTGTCTGAACGAAAAAACGATTTTTATCATTTAACGATGGTCAGAACGTAATGTTTATCGAAACTTCGGAGTGGAACTAAAGATCTTTGAAAACCTTAATGTAACTTTATTATAAAATCGAAGTGAGCCTCAATTAAGGATTCTTCTCGATTCTGTTTGTTTTTTTTTTCGAATTGTTGCAGCAGCCAGTTCGAGGAAACCTTTTTAATTTACGTTGATTAAAAATGGCGCCACGTGTCAAGTCAAGTAAATTGGCGGGAAAGGTATTTAATTCAATTTTGCGGTAGCAGTTGGCATTTTATACAGACTTGAAAAAAAACTTTTTGTTATGCAAGAACTTTGGCTGTTAAACCTAAAGAACTAACTCGTTTTGATTAAGATTATATTATGGATGTAAGTAGACTAAAAAAACCGGCCAAGTGCGAGTCGGACTCGCGCACGAAGGGTTCCATACCATCATCTGTAAAAACTGCAAAAAAAATCACGTTTGTTGTATGGGAGCCCCCTTAAATATTTGTTTTAATTTAATTTAATAATTTATTTTTAAAGTGAATATACAGGGTTATTTTTAATTCACTGACATCCTCTTAACCCTGAATTCCTATCACTCAAACAAATGTTTTTTGTTTTACGACTTTTTAAAATGAAGCACTTTTTTTCCCATACAAATACACAGAGTATCGTAAAAATAAGAGGCAGAATCAAATTTTCAAAACGTTATTACACCAAAAATATTAAGTTATGACAAAAGCCGTAAAACAAAAAACATTTGTTTAAGTGGTAGGAGTTTAGGGTTAAAAGGATGCTAGTGAATTACAAATAACCATGTATAACTAAATATTCTGTGAATATTTCAAGCGTCTATAGTTAACGCCATCCCATCAGAGTTGAGGTCGCGCACACAACAACACGTCATGTAATGACAGCGGGATTTTGTCATTTATTCGTACCGATAGCAAGTGTTGATATTTAGGTTGAAATATCTTGTAAATAAAATATAAAACGTAAGGAAGAAAAAACGTGTATTGTTTCGAACAAGAACAACTGAACAAGCATGACATAAAAGGAACAAAGTAGCCAGCGTAATAAACATAGTGTTGCCAATATAAAATACAATGAAGTTGCGTTCATAACTCAACACTCCCTACAGAACGCAAACCCATTTTACTGATACAGTACAAATGCTTCACAAGTGTAGTGCCCTTAGTTAAGTTATCGGCTACCATATTACAACCATTTACAAATAAAAACTTAACATTGTCCTTTGCAATATTTTCCCTAAGAAAATGCAAACGTATATCTATATGTTTTGTTTTCGGTTTATAGCAATCTGTTGATGCCAGTTTTATTGCACTCTGGTTATCAGAATAGATAACTAATGCGCTATCAACACCTTGGCCAAGTTCATCCTGCAATTGCTGGATCCACAGAGCCTCCTGCGTCGCTGACGCCATCGCCATGTACTCTGCCTCTGCCGTACTGAGTGCCACAGTTTGTTGTTTGCATGTATTCCAAGATATACTACCATTCTGAAACAAAAAAGTGTACCCTGTGCACGACCTTCTGTCTAATGGGTCACTGGCCCAGTCAGCATCGCAGTAGCCAGTTATCTCTCGAGAGTCATCTTTGACATAACATAGTTTTAGATTCTTGGTCCCCTGAAGGTATCTCATGACCCTTTTGACTCCAAGCCAGTGTTCATTTCCTGAACTATTGCAGAATTGACTCAGCTTGCTCACTGCATAAGCAATATCAGGTCGTGTAACATGTGCCAGGTATATAAGACATCCCACCGCTTCTCTGTATGGGATTTTACTATCTCCTCCTTCAGTACTCTTATCAAATTTTGCATTAACCTCTATAGGAGTACGCACAGGTTTGCATTCAGTCATTCCAAAACGCTCTAAAACCGAGTTAATATACTTCTCTTGGTCCAACATGATGACACCTGCCTCACGATTTCTATGAATATTTATTCCAATACAATGCCTCAACTCACCCAAGTCTTTCATACTGAATTCTTCCTTTAGCCTTTCTTTAATTGTTACTGTGGTATTTTTATTATTTGTGAATATCAAGAAATCATCTACCCATACAGCAATAAATATCATTGTTGATTCACTTATTAGATAATAAATACATGGATCAACCTTTGATCTTTTCAATCCAATTTTAAGCAAAGTAATATTCAGTTTAAGGTTCCATTGCCGGCTGGCCTGCTTGAGCCCATAGATTGATTTATGGAGACAACACACTTGTGCGTTTTCTTCATAACGCTCTGGCTGTGACATGTAGATTTCAGTGTCAATATCGCCCTGAAGAAATGCGCATACAGCATCCATCTGAACCATATCTAAGTCATATTTAGCCGCTAGTGCAATCAAATAACGGACTGACGTATACCTCACTACTGGTGCATATACCTCATCATAATCAGTACCTTTTCTTTGTGCATATCCTTTAATGACCAGTCTCGCTTTAAAACGAATAATTTCCCCCTTTTCATTTGTTTTTGTTTTAAAGACCCATTTACAAGGTAATGCTCTTTTACCTGGAGGCAAATCTACTAATGACCAAGTTTTGTTCTCAATTAAGGAATCATATTCCTCTTGCATTGCCTTCTTCCATTGGTTTGCATCAGGAGATGACAGAGCCTCATCAAGACTTTGAGGATCAGTTAAATTAAGTAAAGGACAAAAGAAACTCACATCATGCTCATCCTGCTCTGCATAGTTGATAGCCTTTCGTGGACGTAAACTCATCTTACGTGTAGGTGTATCAGTTGATGCCTCTGCATCAGCTGGGGTCCTCGTATCAGCTGATGTCCCTGGTAGGTGAATTGAATTGTCATTGTCTCCAGACTGATATTCATCACTCGAAGAATGATCAATGGTGTCCTCCAATTCTTCCTTACTGGCTTCTTCTGGTTGCTGGATGGCAGTGTCGCTGTTGAAATCAGAAGGTATGTAAGTATTATAATCACATTCCTGAACATTTTCTAAAAATACCACATCTCTGCTTTTTATAATCTTATTAGTTTCCGGATCCAGTATTCTAAATCCTTTGGTGGATTCACAATAACCAACAAATATTAGTTTTCTGGCTTTAGAATCCCATTTTTGACGTTTTTCTTTAGGTACTTGTGTCATGACCTCGGAGCCAAATATCTTCATATTAGACAAGTTAGGTTTCTTCCCAGACCACATCTCTATGGGTGTTTTACAATCAAGTGACTTTGTAGGTGACCTGTTAATGACATATCCAGAGGTTGCAATAGCCTCTGCCCATAGCTGCTTAGGGAGTTGAGCATCAAACAACATACATCTAGCTCTTTCAACCAGGGTCCTGTTCATTCTCTCCGCAAGACCGTTCTGCTGTGCTGAGTACGGAGTGCTCGTCTGATGTTCAATACCATGTCGACTCAGAAAACTATCAAAATCTTTGTTACAGAATTCTTTTCCATTATCAGAACGAATGACTTTAATCTTTTTGTCCAGTTCGTTTTCTACTTTGCTTTTATAATCTTTAAAAGCTTCCAGTACATTTAATTTATTTTTCAAGAAATAAACTTTAACATATCGACTAAAGTCATCTATAAAAGTGAGAAAGTATTTCATACCTCCAAGAGATTCTTGTTCCATGGGTCCACATAAATCGGTGTGAATAAGTTGCAATGGCTGTGATGCTCTCGAACCACTACTATTGAAAGGCAGTCTGGTTTGCTTTCCTCGGAGGCAAGTGGTGCATGTAATGGGTCCTTTAATGTTACTAGTAGACAGACTTACTCCCTCAGTACACTCTGGCAGCTTGTTCACATCTGAAAAATTAAGATGTCCCATGCGTCGATGCCACAGGACAGCATCATTTAAATTATTTGAACAAGACAGGTTTGATAGCACTTCTCTGTGTGTATTTAACAAATATAAGTTGTTTACTAGTTTGGCTGAACACACAAGTTTCCCATCATGGTCATAAATATCACAGCCTTTGTCTCTAAAATTTACTTTACAGCCATTTTTCACCATGGCACTGACTGACAAGAGGTTAGCAGCAAGTTTAGGTATGAACAGAACTTGTTTTACCTGTATTTTACTTTCTTCATCTCCATTAATCAATAAATTGACCTTTCCCATACTTTCCACAGGTAGCGGGGTCTTACTGGCAACAGTTACAGTTGGTATCGGAGGACTTGTCACATCATACATCCAATCACTTCGGTTGGTCATGTGCATTGATGCACCTGAGTCAACATACCACTGATCCGGGTTCATTTTGTGTGAAGAAGCTGAAAAAGCTGCTGTAAAGCTAGCTGAAAAAGCTGCAGTAAAACTTTTATTTTCTTCCACATTCTTAGAATTTTTATTCTTCTGAGTAGGACAGTCCCTTGCAAAGTGTCCATACTTGTTGCAATTAAAACATCTGGGTCCTCTGCTGACCTTCTTATTTCTGTAATTTCCTGAAACAGTCTTATTCCTTGTGAAGAACGCTGAGCTATCTGAGCATTGAACTTCCTGCAGGAGCTTTGTTTTAATACAATCTGCACTTATCTTGATGCCTGAGCTCTCTAAGCCCATTATCATTGGCTTATAGGTCTCCGGTAAGCCAGCCAGCATTAGTGTGCCAAGCCATTCATCGTTTATGTCGAACTTTATATTCCTGAGCTTGTGGGCAGTCAACATCAATTTATTCACATAGTCGTCCACATTTCGAGAAGATTCCAAGGTAGTAGTGATAAGGTCTCGCAACAATGCTACACGTCTGTACAATCCGCTGTCATCAAAAGCCTGTTCCAAGTTTTCCCAGACTTCTTTGCAAGTAGTTGCATTCTGAACATGCACGTAGTTGATTGGGTCCAGCAAAAGAATAAGCTTTGACTTCGCCTTGGTTTCCTTCTTCATATCGGTGTTCGTACCAGTGACACATGTCCACAAATCTTCTAGTTCGAAATACGCTTTCACCGCAAATTTCCAACTTGCGTAATTATCTCTTCCGATGAGTCGATCAATGTGAAACGGATTGTGACCCGTGTTCGACATTTTCACGTAAATACGATGAATATTTCAGATGCAATTTGGTTTAACGGCAATTTTTGATCTGCCGACAGACAAAACACGATCGCCGGTTTTCTTCTTAGTTTTTAAGATTTCAACCACGCAAACACATTAGAACGTAGCGTTTCAACCACGCTCTGCTACCATGTTGATATTTAGGTTGAAATATCTTGTAAATAAAATATAAAACGTAAGGAAGAAAAAACGTGTATTGTTTCGAACAAGAACAACTGAACAAGCATGACATAAAAGGAACAAAGTAGCCAGCGTAATAAACATAGTGTTGCCAATATAAAATACAATGAAGTTGCGTTCATAACTCAACAGCAAGTTCAACAGACTCAACATAGAATTACAAGATTGACTAAAAATTTCTTCAACCTATTTCTTTAAGAATAATTTAGGAAAATACATCTAGTTCAAACAAAACAGAAAATAAAATATTTTGATCTATTTTATTTAAATCAGATAAGCATAGTTTTCGCTATTTATAAAATACCGATTTTTTTTTCTTGCGAGTATTTCTTATCAGTTTCCAATTGTTTTATTTCAAAAATAGGTTATATGAAAAAAGAAAAATTATAATATGCATAGTATTGCGTAAGTATTTCATGATAAGATCATATTATAACTCACATTTTCATTCACTCAGTCATTTCATTCATTCACTATCTTTTTAACCGACTTCAAAAAAAGGAGGAGGTTTTTTTTTTTTTGTCGTGTGTTACCTCAGAACTCCGTCATTTATGAACCGATTTGGAAAATTTTTTCGTTGTTTGAAAGCACATGCTTCAAGGTTGGTCCCGTTGTTACCAAAATCCAGTTCTGATGATGGAATCCATGAGGAATTGAAGAAACTCCTCAAAAATTCAAGAGAAACTTATAGCGATTAGAGTATTTTCGGTGACAAGTCGAGCATTTGCATTCAGAAAGTATCATGGAACTCTGTAATAAAACGACATAACCCCGTCGAGCATTAAAAATAGAATTTTCAACATAACCTTATATCGAAGTCAAACTGATGATTTTATCCTACGCATCTATTTTATACAGAAACAACTAAAAAGCAAAAAATAAAAAAATTTAAATAAAAAATAAAACCTCCTTCAAAAAACACTCAAAAACCATGAAATAATAATTGAACTGAACCGACTACAATAAGCATGAAAATATCTTTCTTTTAATCTGTTTTAAGTCGGTGCCTCAGCACGAGCTTGCAGGAGTGTAGAAGCCCTATAGATAGTAAGGTATGTAGGTAAGTTAGATTACTAGGTCCACTCCTGCTGGCTCGAGCTGAGGCACCGACTTAAAACAGATTAGAAGAAAGATATTTTCATGCTTATTGTAGTCGGTTCAGTTCAATTATTATTTCATGGTTTTTGAGTGTTTTTTGAAGGAGGTTTTATTTTTTATTTAAAATTTTTTTTGCAATCAGTACTTTATGTAGCTGTATGTGTAATCATTCGCCTCAACTCTGATTGCCGTTATCACTTATCAATATGACGTGACACGAGATTTTTACATATTAGATAATACTTAAGATCTATACTGACAATAAAATGTCATTATGTGACACAATTAGAAACGATACCTAGCCTTATAACGATGTGATTTTTCTACTACCCATTTTTTACGCATTTTTATAGCATTACACACAAATGAAACATTAAGCTGGTATAGAACCGTTTCACAATGAGTCTTCCGAAGTTGACTGTAAGTAGATTTGTGTAATTTATCCTATGTTCATTTCATTTTATCGCCAACAAACAATTAATTAAAAATAAACGAAATAACAAGAGCAATGAATACATTTTTGAAAATAAGCTTTGCGATCAACGCCGCAATTCTATAATCCATAGATTAAAAGAATAATTTCAGAACCATCGTTTTAAAATAATTCTAGAACAAATGAAAATCCAATTTAAGCATCCGCTTTATGCAGAGTCATTTCTATAGAAACAAAACTTTTTTGCGTAGTAATTGTATGTCGTTGCCCTTTTATGCTAATTGAGTAGGTAAGCAAAGAGTATGTTTTGTTTATCTGGTACACATCCTTTGTTTTGGGGAAAGTCAGCCGTAATTTAAAAAGGTTATTTATTAGCATTGAGGGCTTCCTTAAACCGCCGTGAGTACTAACTGTATACGTCTAGAAATATACGAGTGTGTAAAGTACGAAAAGGGTAGGAAGGATTGCTTTATGAATTTGACTTCGTACATTGAAACAAAAAAGCCGTAGTAGCCTAGTGGTTTGAACTGTGGCCTCTCAAACAGAGGATCGTGGGTTCGAGTACGGGCTCGCACCTCTGAGCTTTTGGAAATTTATATGCGAAATTACATTTGAAATTTACCTGCACGCCTGCGAAGAAATTCAATGGTGTGTGAAAAGTTTCCAAGACGCACTGGGCCCGCGTGGGAACTACATCCCAATGACTCTCATTCTGAGAGGAGGTCTGTGCCCTGCGGTAGGACTTATACAGGCTGGGATGATGATGATAATTTCAGCAGATGATTAGTTTAGTTTGACCCAACACCCCTGTACAGGTTTTTCACCAGATTTTTTTTCACGTCTATGACGCAGTACGCTTTGAACATCGTTCGACGTATGGAAAAAAATCTTCAAACAATAAAAAAATCCCGAAAAACATTTACTTAGGTGCTCAGGAAAACCAATTAAATCACCTGCTGAAACATTTTGTTATGAGCAAGCTATGAGCGTACAAAACTTGTGCAAGGGCAAGGGGTATTCCTTCTGCTTCCTTCAACCAATGGGTCAAAAGGCCGAAACGATTTTTTTCTGAAACCGTAAACTTCTCAGAATTTATTAAAGCGGCATCATACATAACCCATTGGGTTAGGTTAGGTTTGTTTTATAACAATCATAAAAAGTTAACGGTTTCAGAAAAAAAATGTGTCGGTCTTTTGACCCATTCGATGTTTTAATACATTCGGTCTTTCGTACTTCGGTATTGTAATACATACCCCCTATAAGTACAAACGTGGTACAAACTTATAATGTTAAGTGATAAGTAACGCTGCCGACAAGTCTGTCGGGGCTCCTGCGTCATACTGTTATCACTGCTTGATTGATTGTGTCACCGCTATCATATCTTGAAGAATAACCCGGCAACGGACTTTTGAAGCGGATTCGAAAACATTGGTAGTAGGTCAGGTGGATTACGGAATGATAGTGGTATCAATGTTGCACTATTATCAGCAAGTTGTGATGGTTTTACGCGCGAACTTGGATTTTTCTACTAGAAAAAAAAAAAAACTGTAAAGTTCCACCAAACGCTGGCCTAAAAGTTAGAGGGCATGGAGATCTGATTACCGTTATGAAATTTTACTCGAGAAAAATTATTTCAGAATCTGTATTGTAACATACGGGTGCTTGTGCATTCATCATCTCTTTATACCCCCATTCTATACTGTTTGTCAGAAAGAAGTAGTGAAAGCCATAAGTCCAAATTGCGTTGACCTTTGGATAGGAGACCAAGGGTTTTACTAATTTCAATCAAACATTTTCAGTCGGGTGATAAAAAGAATACGCCACACTAATTTCTTTAGCACAGATGTATATCAGGATAAGTTTTTGAGAAAGAAATAGTTTTTACACACTACACTATACACTTTAATACACTTTTTTTGCTGTCGATCGTGACGATTGTGTAGCTATTGTTTTGCTCAATATGACTTGAATGGTCGGTATCGGACTATTGGAAGGAGACGGGCCTCAAGATTTCTTGACCAAATTAAATTATTTTACATTGCTTGTTAGTAAAAAGTGAAACTTAAGTTGTAAATAATATACCCAAACTTACTCCTAATCTGGTATTATCTTGTAGAGTCTGCTCTTTAGCTATAAATTTGCTGGCGATCATCAATTTGCTCCTTTGCATTGTTCTCGTCTTAATTCCTTGTGTATGTGGTCGGGAGCCTCCTCACGCTGCGTCTTTCGGCACGTGGCCGCTATCCAAGAACACATTGGCCCTAATGGAGCGGCTATAAGTTCCTCGAGCAATCTGCCCATTACCGCCATTTAAGTGTGGCAATCTTCAGGCATACTTTAGCTAATTTAGATATTAATATTCAATGAAGGGTATTTTACCTTGTTTACAGTTCCTCTGTCATGTCACTATATCGAAACTAATGCAATTTTTAACTATGATATACGTCCCAAACAAAAAACTGTAACAGCCCAGCCGCTACCACACGCAAATTTTGACGCAACGAGCTACTTCTCTGTTCATTTCACGGCGAAAATGGCCACCACACAGCGGCTACTTAGCAATACACGCAATGTATTACAGTATGTATCACTCGCCGCGCCGCTAGTCGTGGCTGGAAATTCTATCCGTTCACCGCGACGGTAATTGCTCCGGGATAGGGTTACGGAAGTAGGGGGACGAGCTTTTGGTAATTAAAATAACCGATGCAGTTAAAATTCGTTTTAACGATTATTTGGGCTTGTATGAACAGTCAATAACGCTGGAACAAGGCAGGAGCTATATGAGTGTAATATCACAATGGTGTACAATTTATGTAGTGCTAAACTTTTTAGGTTATTCAAAATGCACAATTACCGAAGAACAAAAATACTGAACGACTTAGTATTATCCTATGTTATTAAATGTAGGAGTCGTGTTGTATTATGCTGTCGAAAGGCTTGTAGATATTAAAGACAATACAGTGCTTAAGAAGGATTAGGGATAAAACCAGCTACTCTACATTTTATACAATTATACACATAACCTATACAGGTTATAGAGGTATTTAAGATTTACTGTATGTATGTTTTCGGAGCGGTACAATTTGCCCGTCTTCAAATCAAAATTCAAATGGGAAAACTAGGCAAGCGTGAGCTTAGATCAAATTTTCATTTGATCACAGGAGATTGTGATTGTGAATCCAATGGTAAACCAAGTGGTAAACCTGCCTTCTTGGTCAAAATACATCCTTAGACTATTTTAACAACCCCAAACATATATGTTACGTTGTTTTATGTTGGAATTCAAGTGCCTGGCTTCAGGCTACAATCAGATCAGCTCGATGGTACCATTTTATCGTAATGTCCTCAGAACTATACATTAGTGTGATTAGTGTCAAGTGGTAGAAAATCAATTTCAAAGATTCCGTTACAGACATAGTTACAGGCGAAGCTAATAAAAGCGTATTAATGTGCATTTCTATTTTTCGTTGTACCCAATTAAGATATTTGTTAAACATTCAAAAGAATTAACTTACAAAGCATCAAATTTATTTGTTATCGGTGGATGTCTTCCAGAACTTTCTTCAAAAGCCTAGCCATGTACTTACATAGATATATAACCGCCCACGGCCGCGTCTTATTTCACGTGGGGTCTATTACTTACAGAGGATAAGAATCGATTTACCCCGAGATCATATCAAACGAACGTCGCGTTGTGTCGTCTTTACGTAGAAATGTTAGAAATAGTGAAGGATATGAATTAGACGAGGAAAATTAAAATTGAACCGTTTGAAAAGGTTTTTGATTCTAATCTACATATGTCTACCTAACTTATGGACCTGTGAGTAAAAACTCACGCAATTAAAAGATAGCTTGTTAGAGAATTGTTATGTGGAATTAGACAAATGTCAATTTTAAATTTGTACATGTACCTACAACAAAACACACTAGGACCGTTTGGTTTGGTCAGGTTTAGTAGTTTTACTGCGCTACACTACATCCATATGTATGTATGCTGGCTTGAGAAGTAAGATTGTTCTCCGTAGAACAATCTTACTTTTCAAGCCAAAATACGTTGGATGTAAGTAATTAACAAAATTGCAAATCTATTTTGAAAAAATATATCTTTTTGAGTTCCATGCCGGATTTTTCTCCACACAGGGTTTTTCCTAACAGATGGTAAATTCTTTGATGTTCGTAAGTGCTTGTTATAGCCTAAATTGAACAGTTAAAGGTAAATTTTAATTTTGACTTAGAAGCTAATTTAATAAAATTTGGGAATATCGGCCAGCTACATCTATTGAGATGTTATGACCAAATATTCCGTTTCCCATTTATTTCGATTCTTTCATTACCGCCAGCGCCATCTGTTGAGTAATCACGACCTTAACATACAATCTCTCAACTGTACTTCAAGCAGCGTAATCGTAAATGAATACAATGTGTTTATGTAAGAAACGCTGTAATTAAAATGGTCACCCCAGCCAGGCTCGCGCTATTTTCGTCGAAGTTATTTACATATTTAACGCTCAATTGATAGGGGTTGATCAATTTAGGGTAAGGCACGCCTCACTAATTACGATCAATTATCAGACAATTTGTAATAACCGGAGTTGATTGGTATGAATTTCAGTGAGTGATCTGATGGAAATCGCATTGATGGAATGAAAATAAGAGTAATAATTAAGCATATTGATGATAATTAATCAAAGGTTATCATCGAACAAAACCCAGGCTTTAGAAGGCCTCCAGATAGTTTTGATTGCAGCTGAGATTTCTTAAATGATGAATGTATCATGGTACAGATTCAATCAATTACACATTTCGACAACTTTCGCTAAAGTATTCAAATGATCTTCAATTTAAAAAAAAATATCATCGTAGGTACTCCCCTAATTTTAACCCCTCAAATTATTATTATATGAAACAGAATACGACGAAGGATGCTCATAGTTTTTATATTGATATCCCGTTACACCCCATCTTAAGAGCTTGATGACCCATAATTATAAACTCGTTTTAAATATCGTTATTAACTGGGTGTTACATTTTTCTGATATAAATAATAACTGCTTCTCCAACAGGTTCGAGGTATTCGCTAATTGCGCTGTATAATTTATGGCAACATTTAATTAAGCTAATTCGTGTTTTATGCTTTTACAGCATAATGGCAGCCTTTCGGTTTACACTTCCAATTTAGTACTCAAGTATTAACACTAGGACTACTCGAGAAGCCAATTCTGTTTAAAGTATGCGGCTCATGCGTGTA
Source organism: Archips xylosteana (assembly GCA_947563465.1). Classification (NCBI taxonomy): domain Eukaryota; kingdom Metazoa; phylum Arthropoda; class Insecta; order Lepidoptera; family Tortricidae; genus Archips; species Archips xylosteana. The sequence continues at coordinate 17,667,514 of OX387348.1, read as the reverse complement.
AAATAGCAGGATATCCTGTTAGCAATTTCTAATCCACTCTTACATGCTTGATATAAATTGGTGTATCTCAAGGCAGTGTCATTGGTCTTTTCGTGTTTTTTATTTAAGGAAATCATAGTACTTGGCCCATAATAAGAAGTTATATCAATTTCACAAAATAGTCATCTGCGACGCACCATTTGGTGCGAGAGTTTAGTAATTTAATTCGGAGGTTCTAGCGAACTCTTTAATTGAAAAGTGTAGCTTTTGAGGTTTGATAGGTAATTAAGATGATTCTTTTGGACTTAAGATCTATAATATTTAAGATAATACATCTCATTCTAAGTATATCAAGGCGAAATACTGTTCACTTTTGAACCCATACTATACGAAAATAACGTTGCAATAGGTTTACTTAATTTTGGTCTTAACAAAAGCCAAGCCAAAGCCATAAATTTCCGAAGTAGAATCTTATGTTTCGTCACGAATGTATATTAGAATCAAGAACTACCTATTTAAAAAATACCTTACTCCACCAGTAAGGCGTTATTTTCGCAGAACTCAATTGACGATACTCAAGATGAGTGGAGCCATATAATTGTTCATTTGAGCTTAAAATAGGTAGAACCTCGTTCATAATACGATGGCATTAAAAGCGACAGAAACAAGAAAAACTATTCCAGTCAGCAAGGAAACACGTCTGGTACAACCCAATTATAATAATGGATATTATTTTTACGACATATCCGACCACACCGACATTCTTTCTAAAGGAAATGGAATTATACTGCCAAGTGAGAACGGTAAGAAAAACATTATAGCGTTGTGTGTCGGGAATAAACGTCACGCACGACATATTTATTGTCCATGATTCGATATACATCGATAAGTCATAGTAGTTCAGATAAAAGATACAAGTTGATTTTTAGTTACAATTCTTTCGATCTGTCATTCACTATCGTTCTGTACCTATAAACCGTGTTACATTTATATTTTACATTTTCATTTTTGTGTTGTTCAGTAGATTTTGCCAATTCATAAGGATATGCTCCTCTTATTCACTCAAAGGTAGAGTGTTGTGTTTTTTTTAGTTTATATAATAAAAGGTTTTTCCAAAATTAAAAATGTTAATAATTCAATAAAAAATGGCTGACATAAACACATCACTTACCAGAAATTGGATGTGGATAAAAAATTCGTAGTCACTAATATTTAGCTTCACAATACGATTTAGGATTATTAGGTGTGAAAGGGATAGATAAAACAAATAGCAAAGAAGTAACGTGTCTAATAGCAAACGAGCAATTCTTTTAGGTTTATTTGGGGAACCTCAGAAAAGGCTCTAACGATTTCAATGAAATTTACTGTTTTAAGCTTTCGTGATTTTCACTCATAATTACTAAACTAAACGGAACTTATACGGGGTAAATAAATAAATATTTTAATTCGGTTTAACAAAGTTATAACTCGTGACCACGGTTGCTGCAATGTGGCCGAAACGTCGAGGTACTTAAATAAATTAATATTTGTTGCGTGATAAGTCCCGTTTAGCACATATAGTAATTTCAATGAAAATTGTTATGTGGGGGTTTTCGGGGGAACAATCGATCAAGCTTGATCTCATTTCTGGAAACAGGCGTGTTATCGAGGTTTAGCCTGAACGAAGCTGGATCGCCAAGGGTCGAGGGCATAAATATTTATACAGCCATCGCGTCTACATGTACCTAAACACCAATCTTATGATTATAGTTAAACCGTTTAAATTAAATGAATGAGTCGGGCGAGGACTCATTTAAACGGTCTAGCTTTAGTGACATAGAGGTGTAAGTATAGATTATTTTTGACGTGTTGGTAACGTATATACAGAGTGGAAAAAAAGAACGCCACATGGAGGGCAACTACCTTAAATATTGGAGACTTTCCATTATTTTTAGAAACAAAAAAATATGCATTTGTGTTTTTGAAAAATCGCTTGTATTAGTCGGGACTTTCCACCCCGTGTATTTAATAATAATAATAATAATAATAATCGTATATTTTTTCCTCACAAAAGTACATAGGTAACAGCAAGTTATAAATAAAATTTATGCCCCAGACTATAGTATAATTTTAAGTTTTATGTAGTACCTACTGAAACAAAGTCTCATGACGAACGTACGAAGTAATTTTCTCCCGGTTCCTACTAAAATCATTATTATTTAATGTGGGTCGTCAAAATAAATTAAAGATTTAATTTTATGTACACGAATAAAACTTGGATACTTAGTTAGTGTTAGCTTTCTCGGGAGAGCGTTGAAGAGAAAGTCTTTCAGTATTTGGTTGGTAAATATTTCTCCTCTCCTGTGGTCCAGAGAAAATAATTTAAAAGCGTCTTTTTAACGACGCATGTAGACTGGAACTAAAACTCATAAGTTAGATTAAAAACAGACTTTTTTCTGGGAAACCACACAACAAGGGTTAAAATAGATTAAAAGCAGAAGTTATACGAATAAAATAAGCATCCTACTGATAGGTAGGGGAGACCGAGGATAGTTGACACAGAGGAGAGTAGAAACAACGTCGATTTTTTTAGAACTTATTAACTGCTAGAGAGCTCGCAATAGCGCGCATTTTTTAGTTCAAGTCTCGAGCTATCAAACGCGCGCTATTGCGAGCTCGCTAGCAGTTAACAAGTTCTAAAAAATTGACGTTGTTTCTACTCTCCTCTGTGTCAACTGTCCTCGGTCTCCCCTACTATACTGGTGACATGGATGTAGATCGTAGTTACATAATATAAACTATTTTTTATTTCGATATTCCCATGAGACTAGTAAATATGCCAAAATCTCAGCCGCTAAGCCCAAAGACACGGTATTTCAGTATATTCTTCATACAATGTAAATTATGACCACGATGCAATTTTTGGTAAAACCAACGGAAGATTAGTACAATCCCGGTATTTTAATTTAATTGCCAGTCCTAATTGTTCACACGAATAAATGCTAGGTGTATAGTAAATTGGATTAAACTACTACATGTATTAAAATTAAACAAAAGAACACGTGTTATAAAGGTCACTGCACATCTGGTTAAATCATCGGTCAATGCTTGCAGTTCACACGATATTTAAATTTCATAGCGTATCTAGGCTAGCATGTGTTCATAGATTATGTCTCGTTTAAGCAACATAACAGCTTTTAAACGCTACATACTTAGTTTTCTTTTAGTTTTCGTAAAAATTTACTATACTCTGTTCCACTGTATCCGTAAGCAAGGTCATTCACCCCGAATCTGCCGAGTAAGCCTTATCTTTATCTTATAATATAAAGTGGTCAGGGGAAAGGTTAGTTTTTTTTCTTATTTAAAAAGTCCTTATTAAGGGCAATCTATTTATAGGCGTAAATAAATAATATAGCACCTACTGAACTGATGTACCTAAGGTAATATGTGCTGGCTTTTTATTTTCGTTTGCTTGCAAAAACCAAATGAAAAAGTAAAAATATAATTAGGTTAAAAAACTATAAAACAAGCTTTAATGGTAAACTAAATGGTAAACCTGCCTGATTGCTTCATCATCAGATTGATACCATTGTTGTTCAAGGTACGTTTCGTCGGCTTAGGGAGTAAACCTGCTAAATCCATTTCTTCAGTCATTAAATTTTCAATCTAGTTACATAATTATGTCAGTAAATATAAAAATTGGATGACGGTTGAAATGGATTTAACAAAAAGTAATTAAGTCTATCAAATAGTAGCAGTAGTAGTGGACTATTCTAACAAGCCCAAACACGGCTAGGTTCTATTTTGGAGTCTCAGTGAGTGCTTCTTTCTCTATACACTATTTTTAAAGCCCAGGTTTGGTGTCAATACCACAACAAGAAGTGGGTAAAAATAAAGTTCAAAGATTCCGTTACCTACAAAGATACATAGTTACAAATGAAAATGAAGCTAATAAAGGCGTGTTGAAAACTAAAGGTCCTACACATTGCCAGTTCGGGTGTTTACAGAGCATCCACACAAGTTGGCTACAAGTATTAATGGGCCGCGAACGTGACTGGCACACTGGCTGTGTACGACATGTAATGAGACGTATTTTCAATTTCCATAGCTGCATATTGGTAATACTGCCGCTGTAAACGTGGAGCTTTATAGTCGACGTAAGGCTAAACATGACAATACGACGTTAAAAGCAATGTAATTGAAGCTCAGAAAAGCTATCCTGCAAGAAAATTATTTATTTGGGCAAAAAACGGCACAATATAATGAGTGAATTGTGATAGTTTGAAAGAAAGTGGTTGCCTACTTGGTTTATTTTCTTTAACGGACTTTTGGTAAGGCTTAGGACTGACAAGCTTTGCGATTGTAACTAAGAAAGAATTAGCTTAGCTAATCAAAGAGGGAACGCTGCCAGTATCATCGTAATCTTGCATAAGGAGACTCCTTTTCTTTATTATGTATTATTTTTTTTTCAAGGGGAAAACGAGCAGGCAAGTCACCTGATGGAAAGCAATCACCGCCGCCCATGGACACCCACAACACAAGCTGAGTTACGGATGCGTTGCCGGCCTTTTGAGAAAAGTGTAGGCTCGTTTTTTGAAGATCCTCAAGTTGTACCGGTCCGGAAATACCGCCGCTGCACGCCGATTCCAAAGTTTCACCGTGCGTGGCAAAAAGTTACGCGTTCTTAATGTATCTAATACTTATTAGTTATTAATTATTAAATTTGGCACACCATGCACTATAAATTCCTCATACTCGGCTACATCAGTTTTTTTCTATTGTCATGAATAAGCGATAGACAGAACCTCACAAAGACTAAGCAATAGAGACGGAGACCGGCATTAAATCAAGCTTTAGACTATGCTGGGTTCGTTACTCACGACGACAGTATGTCACATAAATAATGAGCATTTCCTCAGCTTAGTGCGGCACGCACTACGAATTCTTTGTATTAGGTTGCAGCTGACTGATACGGCAGTCGCCGTTTGCATACAAAACGTTTAGATGATTGGGAAACTTTACCGTGAGAGAAAACCCATTTTAATAGTAGTGTTTAATGGGGCCGTTAAAGTTGCTTTGGAACATTGAGTCAGGCGTGAGAAAGGACTACGGACGTTGATTGAAGTAACATGATAATTATTGGTTTCTAGGTTAATAGTAGTTCCTTTGAGTTTTGCAAAAAAAACTTTATTGAATACATTTTCTAACCTCGTAAAACCCATGTCAAGCTATGTCCATCATAATTTGAAACCAATCAAGAAAGTTAACATTTTCTTTGACGTATGTACTAAATTTAGTGGTATATTTGAGTTATGAAGGAGTCAAAAGTGACTCCAAATGGTTCGTGGATCTAAGGACCAAAGGATCGCCAGTTCCTTTTGCTTGAACTTGACTTGACACGCAGCTAGATACACTTGGCCTTACGAGTTCAAATTTTATATTGAATATTTGAATAAACGTTCGGATTAGTTTGACTGACCTCTGTGTAAGTTTTTTGACAGAATTTTTGATTCAAAATGTAGCCACACCTTTATCGCGGTAGGTACACTTCAAACATCAGTCAAAGTATGGAAACTTGTAAACCACAAATTAAATAAAACTTGTATAATGTTTACGGGGGTATTAAGTGAACCTAACCCAAACACTTGCTGAAATATTCCGTAGTAATTATAAACACCATGTATAAAGTTAAGATTTCTAATTAGACTTTACATAATAATGAACTTAATTTTCAAAGTTTACTCTCGCAATGTTTTGCTATAAAATGTGACACGCCTAAAAGAGTCATTGACCTGCACTGTCAATCAAAACTTAAATATCTATACCTAAGTACGCAACGGCATAATAGGAAATCGTATCTTGTATCGAGTGTCTTTCCTTCCAGTAGTGATGTCCTGATGTCGCTGCTTTTATGTCTTTCTTGCTATTGATGACTTTTGCTAACTTACGACTCAATAGTGAAATATAATTCATTTTGAACCACAATCTCTGCAATAACCCAATGTCTGATCAATTAACTTTGTTACAGACTGAGCTGAGAAAATAAATATATCGTCCATGAAACTTCAATACCGCGTAACCAACAATTGCTAATGCCGCGTAACTGACTTGTGGCAAATTTTACAGGAGAGCATTAAAATTGAACATCTTTGTGTTTATTGCTGCCAGACTTGCCCAAACTTAAATTTGACATATTTTGTTAGTTACGCGGCATTAGCCATTGTTGGTAACGCGGTATTGCAGTTTCATCGACGATATGCGTTTTTAGCTCGCGCAACGCTCTTCGCTCGTTCGCTCGCGGCTCGTTTTTTATTAGTATTTCTGCCAAATAATAAACCTCAGAATGTCAATGACCTGCACTGTCAATCAAACTGACATTCACTATACTCAAATATACGAAGACGTAATGGAAAATCTTACACTATACACATGTAAGTCCAATGGGTCTGATAAAGGCACGTCCCTTGCAAACAATCCGATTCGACCCCAAATCCGATAAGCCTTCAAAGGGTCCGTGTGAAAACATCCTTAGGAATTTTCCTCCCTCTAAACCACTTGGTAACTAAAGGCCCTATAAATTCACATCATAAAAGTCAATTGCGAAGTGCGAATGAGTAAGTAAGAGAGTGAGTGTGAACGCCGCGCAAGCCCTCAGTCGGTATAAATTAAATTTCATACCTTTATCCAATAGCTTCTGAACATAGAATAGTTAACATATAAGAAAAAAAGTTATATTTGTTTTGAAAAAAAAAATCAAACTCACTGGCAGCTAGTTTGTACTCTAATTGGGGATGTCTATTTTTTTGCAATGTATAGTAAATCGAAAACCATTTCGAGATAAATGCTTTTTAACTCGTTTTCTGTAGTTATTTAATTTTAATATTATGTAACGAATTTATTATATAACAAATAAGCAATGACCTTCATTTGACATTGGTGTAAATTGCGTGACCGGTTCAAGTCGTACTTTATTCTATGTGGTTAGAATTCTTCACAATTTACGCGTGGATTATACTACGGAGTTTGATTTGGACCCGCTGTCTGACATCTAGCACTTTGACAGTGCCAGTAAAGTGACACAGTGTATAGTGTACCACTACGCAAAAAATAATTAAAGGGGTTGCCTTATCGTACGCATTTAGATAGATTTAGAAATTTGGCATTGTGGGAGCCCTCAATTATAATCTGACGTCATCAACTAAAATAGTTTCAATAATTAATTTTGAAAAAAGTAGAGAACTAAATGACAAAATATTGAAATCAGTTCCTTATAATTGACTTTTCTATACAAAAAAAATATAAAAACCACTGGTAATTTTTTTTCGACATTCCCAATTGGCCCCTCCAAAGTCAAGCATGACACTAGATTTAGGCAAGCAGATATTATGATCGATAACGATACCTAGTAAATGTTTAGTATTGCGTGGCATAGCGTAGTAAAAAAATGAGAAGTAAAAAAATAATAATAAATAATTATCCGACTCCAAAAAGACATGAAAATAACTTGTTTGAAGTCGATATATCAGCACAAGCAAGTTCCATAGATATATATATATATACCTTAGTTCCACGCATCAGATCTTGATTTAGTTGACAAGGGATTCGGAAGTAACAAACAAAAATACAACCGAATTAATAACCTTCTTTATATATTATTGTTAGAATTACCTCGAAATTTCGACCACATGCAGCGGCTGTCGTTATAGAAAGTCGCGAGTAAATCCCGGGTGATATTAAATACGCGTGAGAATCATTAACATGATATGTTCCTTATATTGATGATGAAGGAAAATAATGCGCAACATATTGCTAGTATAGTAGTGACAAAATAAATCACTGAAGAGTTTCAGAGTTGGACGGTTTGTCTTCCTACTCTACTGGTTAATTTCATCTATGGTGAATTAAAGCTTTACCCGCTACCTCCTGAATCAACACTCATGTACCCAACAGGCGTGAAACAAAGACTTCAACCGCCAAATTGAAATTCATCCACTTGAAAAACGCAATGAATGCAGAAATAAAACGCACTTCAGATACGCATCTTCTCACACGGGACGGCGTAAATTTAAATTGCGTTCGAACGCTTGACTTAAGGGGAAGCTAGGAGTATTTTAGCTGCCTCCGTGCAGTAAGAAGGGTAATAAACGCTTTGAAAGGTACGCAAACGCGTCAAATATGTAACGCATGAGTAACGACACTGTGTTTACGGTGTGTCAGTGTTTTTCGTGCAGAGGAGAGGACTAACGCGTTAAAATTTGACGTAGTATTAGTAGTTTATAGTACAGTCACGAGCTTTAATTTGGGTTGACAGTCCCGTCATATTTTATAGGAATTCGAAGGATATTTTTTCGAAATGGGTTCCAAATTAAAACACGCGACCGTACCTGCGTCAGCATCTTTTGAGCTGTGGTGTAGATAGATAGTAACTAATGCAGTGCAGAGACTGCCAATGAAATTAAATGAAATGGTAATTTATTTGCAGAACATGCAAGTATACATATGGAAAGTTACAATGTTCATTTATTTGGTAGATTCTACATATTCAACTGAAATTCCTGCGTGCAAATTGTAGTCATGTTTGTATGGCCGCATTTCAATGAGATCAGCCAGAGACTGTATTGTCCAACGCGCGGACGCTCGCGTTTGCATTCACTATCTCACTCACACACACTCATTAACCATTTGACAGAAAGAAGTGGTGAAAATGGCGACCGAGTGAGTTAGACAGTGAGTGAGTGAGTTAGACAATATAGCCGCAGATTCAATTCTTTTCAAGTTATTTCACTTTTTTGTCGAAACTAGGTAACAAAGTCGTACATATTGTATAAGGCTGGCGCACACCAGTTGTAATAAATGTAACTGTAAGAAAGATGGCTCCCTGGATGCGTGCACATGGTGTGCCATCTTTCTTACAGTTTCATTCATTAGAACTGGTGCTTCCAGTGTCAGATTGACTTGAGATTTTGTGCCCACATAATGTACAAGTACAGTAAAAATAAACGAAAAGTAGAGTAAATAAAAAGTATAGTGAAAAACCGGTCAAGTGAAGTGCGAATCTGACTCATACAAGAAGGGTTCTGTACCCCCGTGCAATTTATTTTTGTTATTTGTAGTAATAATAAATATTGGCTGTAGCAATATGTATTCTGGGAAAATTTCAAGCTATTATAAATATAGAGTTAAAAACGCTGATAAAACATTTCTTGTATGATGACCGCCTTTGATTTTTGATTCGCATCTGGTCTACGCCGGACTATAACAATTTTTACATCATTGTGGGTTTTCTGACAGGTGAAATATCGCTGGATGGCCTGTGTATATTGAGGTCCACTTGACGTTACCAGTCGTGCTGGCGATAGGCTCAATTAGTAATAAACCATTCCCAATGTCACTAATGGCAAATATGTCAAATGGACCACGTGGTAAATACAAGCGCCAAATAGCGTCACAAAAACCCTAATTTTAAAATACTATAAGGAACATTGGAATAATATCCTAAACGTCGAACGACTACAATATAACAATACCTATAATAGTAAGTATGGAAAACTAGTAAACATTTAAGGATATTTATTGTATAAAAAGCTGTTCTATCTTCGCCTTAAACTTGAGCGGCCATATTTTTGTTCGTGGAACTCACAGGGTACAAGTTCTTTGCCCAGCACTTAAGTATTTTGCAAACCCATAAAAGACTTCTCCACTCGAGCTTGGACCGTTTAACATGGTAATAAAACTGCAGTACCTGAAAAAAAAGAAAAATATATTAATTTTGCGCAATAAAAAAAAATAAAAAAGAATTTGACAGCGGTGGGATTCGAACCCACGCCCTTTCGGACTGGTGCCTAAAACCAGCGCCTTAGACCACTCGGCCACGCTGCCTCTGTAGAGTCGAGTCCAATTTACAGGCAGCATTCCAAATACGGATTTCCTCCCTTTACCAACTTATAAATGAGTTTTCAGAATTGCTTCAGAACACAAAAATTACACAAAAATGGTGATACAAAATTAGTGTTTCTTACTCAGTTAATGCTGGAAAAAATAATGCTCTAACTCATTTGTTTTAATTAATCTTATTAAGTTTGTTCGTGATTTTATTTCAACTAAGTATCAGACATCCTTAATTTTATCAGACTAATTTAAAAAACCGGCCAAGAGCGTGTCGGACACGCCCAAGATAGGGTTCCGTAGCCATTACGAAAAAATCAAGTAATATTTTTCTAAGGATTTCATATGCGTACGGAATCTTCCAAGTTTAGGTATGTTTTATACCTTAGGCTACTATTTACTCTTAAACTACAAATAATTCCCAAGCAATCTTAGCCGCTATAATTTTCCTTGAAAATTTAATATATTTACTACCATTCTGAATTTTTTCAAATTTTTCCACCCAACAGTTTAGATTTTAGTGGGGGGGGGGGGAGGGGACGGTCGATTTTAATGAAAATTTTCACTTTTAAAGTTGAATATTTCGCAAACAGATCACTGAATAGAAAAATCATGTTAAACCAACCCCACAATGGTTTTAAAAGACCTATCCAACAATACCCCGCACTGTAGGATTAGTCGAGAAAAAAAAATCACCCCCACTATACGTCTATGGGAGGTACCCTAAAAAAAATATTTATAATTTTTTTATTTTACCACTTTGTTGGCGTAACTGATATGTATATTCATGCCAAATTACAGCTTTTTAGTACTAACAGTCTCTGAGCTTAGCCGCGGACAGACAGACAGACAGACGGACAGACATGGCGAAACTATAAGGGTTCCTAGTTGACTACGGAACTCTAAAAACAGTAAATGTAAGAAACACTAATTTGTATCACCATTTTTGTGTCACCCTGTAAAGTATGGACGATAACAACTTTATTAAATTTCAATCCTGATCATATCATATCATATCCTGATCAATTCTTATGTTAGGCAAATATGTTTATTAAAATGAATCGTATAAATTTATTATACAGAACACGTAGATCACAGTTGTTTATGACTATAATCCTGTATTTCAATTCTTAGATATCTACTTATTTATTTCAGGGATCTCTTAATCAGTTCTAATGATTTCTCAGTGGATCGATTTTATGGTGGCAAACAATCGATCTAGCTTGGTCCTGTAGCGATTACTAGCACCATCTAGTCATCACATGAGAAACTAATGACTACATCCTGCTTCAACTCGGGTGCATAAGCATAGTAGCGGAATGAAAAGGTTCGTCACTTTTCGACCTTAACTCGTTGACATAGAGTCGAAAAGTGACGAACCTTTTCATGACGCGACTGTAAAACTTCCAACTTTCATCCATCGGACTTGGGTCCCCAGGCATAACATCTGCCTGGAGGCTGGAGAGAGATCTTTCTATTGAAAATACCCACAAAGTCCTATCTCTGGACAAACGCGTGTTTTCGAGTTTCAGCAAAAGAACTCCCCGCAAAGTTCGGGCGCTTATCCCTCGCACCAATTGCATGTCCTTAAGACAACCCACTGAATTTATAGATTAGAATCCCCTGGTTCACGGTAACTTGAAGCTTTCACTATACGTTTTAGGGTTCCGTACCCAAAGTGGGCCAACGGAACCCAATTACTAAATCTCCGCTGTCTGTCCGTCCGTCTGTAACAAGGACTCTATCTCTCGAACCGTAATAGCTAGACACTAGAATTTTTCACCGATTATGTGTTACTGTAGCCACTAACAATAAATACTAAAAATAAGATGAAGTTCAAAATTGAAGGGGGTCGTCATACAAGAAACGTTTTTTTCAGCGTGTTTAATTCTATATTTATAATGGCCCTCTAGTCCCAGTAGTTCGGTTGATTAGTCCGGGGCCGAACTACTGCTACACTATTGTTCCCTATAGTTCGGTTATGACGTCAAACCGAACTACTGAGAGTTAAAACGACTCAAAAGTACGGTTAAGGATGCAGCTAAATAAAAAATCAAAGAGGCATTTTTTTCATTACATTTTTGTAATAAAACAAAAATGTTAAAGTAACTTCTTCGCATTAAATATATTATAAACGGGTCACTCACGCTTTAAAAGTAGAGAAAAAAAATCCAAAAATGGTAATTTTGTAGTTAAATCACAATACAGGGTTATTTGTAATTCACTAGCATCCTTTTAACCCTAAACTCCTACCACTTAAACAAATGTTTTTTGTTTTACGGCTTTTGTCATAACTTAATATTTTTGGTGTAAAAACTTTTTGAAAATTTGAGATTTCCTCTTATTTTTACGATACTCTATGTATTTGTATGGGAAAAAAAGTGCTTCATTTTAAAAAGTCGTAAAACAAAAAACATTTGTTTGAGTGATAGGAACTCAGGGTTAAGAGGATGTCAGTGAATTAAAAATAACCCTGTATAAAAAAGTTTTGTTTGTGATTACAAACTAAATTGCAGTTTATAAACTAACCACGACCTATGTCGATGTATAGGGACAACATTTTTCCAATGGCGAAGTTAAGTTTGTCTCTCAATCCAAAATACTGATTTTTGGCGTATCCGATTCGCACTTGGCCGGTTTTTTTTATAATAAAAGTTGTTTGCACATCATTAACCGAACTACACACCACTTTCCAATAGTCCGGTTTGACGTCATAACCGAACTATTGGGAACAAAAGTGTGGCAGTAGTTCGGTCCCGGACTAATCAACCGAACTACTGAGACTAGAGGATAATGGCTTGAATTTTTCACAGAATACATATTGCTACAGCAGCCAATATTTATTAAAATAAATAAATAAATATTACTACAAATAACAAAAATAAATTGCACTGGGGTACGGAACCTTTCTTGTATGAGTCAGATTCGCACTTGACCGGTTTTTCACTACTTATACTTTTTACTTACTCTACTTTTTGTTTATTTTTTGTAAATTATGTTCACAAAATTTCAAGTCAATCTGACACTGGTAGTGGGTTAAACTAAGGTCGGCGCAGACCAGTTGCATGTGCGTGTCACGCACTAGTTATAATGAATGAAACTGTAAGAAAGATGGCACACCACGTGCACGCATCTAGTGTGCCATCCCTCCCACAACTCTACTCACCACAACCGGTGCGTGTGCGTGACGTGACATGTTTGAGATTTTTTAAATGTATAAACGCAGTTTTACGTATTACTTAAATATTGAAGACATGTAACCAATATTTTTACTTCAAACTAAATACAAACTGAAATATAGATGCACAGAAAAAACCCCAGAAAAAAGATCAATGCTGGGAATCGAACCCAGGTCCTCAGCATTCCGTGCTGCGTGCTTACCCCTACACCATCACTGGTCTCCACTGGACTGGTCTGGTAGACCAGTGATGGTGTAGGGGTAAGCACGCAGCACGGAATGCTGAGGACCTGTACCTCTACCATGAGTTACACTAGTTTACAGTGACCGTACTCGCTAGCGACGGCGTAAATGATTTGTATGGAGAATTGTACTTCCGTAAGTGACCGCTAGAGGCGCTGTACACAATTCTCCATACAAATCATTTACGCCGTCGCTAGCGAGTACGGTCACTGTAAACTAGTGTAACTCATGGTAGAGGCACTGGGTTCGATTCCCAGCATTGGTCTTTTTTCTGGGGTTTTTTCTGTGCATCTATATTTCAGTTTGTATTTAGTTTGAAATATATGGTTTCACGGGATGACCGTAAAAGTAATAAAAAATGAAGTTGAAAAAAATAAATACAAAATGATACTTCATACCTAACTTGACAATATTTTTACGACTTAATCACGAAGTAATGCTAAAATCACTTTGACGTTACGACAACATTGCGGCGTCTGAGGCCATATTGTCTAACCCGTGGGCGCTTGCTATCGCATTTGGCATCTCTTTCTGTCACCATCTTATACCGTTTGACAGAAGGAGATAGTGAATGAGAGACAATAAAGGCACAGATCTTTCAAGCTTCAGAGCTACCCATACTATCCCTACCTATCATTCCTTTTCAACCTACAAAGGAAGTACAAAGGTCAACGCCCTTTCACATACCCTGCACTCTCATTACTGCCAACGCATTAGGTCTCGAACAAGGCCTAATTCGTCGTGACGCACCTCATTTACACCGATCACTTGTAATAGCCACTTATCTTCGCGAGACGGGCAATCATTATGGATTTATGCGCGATAATAACTCGATCGTAGCGAGATACACCCACTTGGCTATGCTATGGGGTTATACATCAAAAACGCCTTTTTTCTTCTCGTTTGATGATAATAATACACTGCAACTATTTAAATAAAAACTATATTTAAAATCTAAGGTTCTTCTTAATTGTAGACTCGTTTCTATAAAATAAAAGCTTTGAACTAAACATCCTATAATTTGCGTGCAAAAGTAAAAATTATAGGCTATTTCTAGGATAAAATAAAATAAAGTGCATCCCTAGTTTGTGCCCTAGTGTAATTGCGCTCCCACACAACATAATCAGGTGTAGGATCATTTCTAGGTTAGATATTGCGAGTGACTAAGCAAGGAACGATGTTAAAATTACGTCCTACCTACGCTTTGTAAAGAGACCGAATGCGCTGGTGTTGATGGGAAGACAGTCCTTAGCACAATTTCGAGAAACTGTTTTTTTTTTAATATTCAAGTAAAAAAAATTTTGCATATAAAAGTACACAATAAATGCGAGGAAATCAGCCTCTGACATAAAGCTTTTATTGTATCTTTTTTTCTAAGTTCTCTGCATGTTTTTATTTTCATTCCTATATGTATTCCACTAAGATGCCAGAGGTTTCCAAACTTTTTTTCTCGTGAACCGCTCTAGCCATATTTAAGGGCCCTCGCCCACGGCGACTTTTTGTAGCGATGCTTTTTGTTTCGTAAACGCGCGACAGCATCGCTACTAACGCGCGTTAGTCGCATTTGTAACGCGCTATAGAAGCGATGCCAACGCGCTACTAACGCGCTACAGCATCGCGACTGTATCGATGCAAACGCGCGACCGTGTCGGACGACATCGGGGAGGGAACGGAGGGAGGGTGGCGCGTTAGTAGAATACCACGCGTTTGCATCGCGACAGAAGCGCGACGGTATCGCGTCAGAAGCGCGACGGTATCGCGTTTGCATCGCGACTGAATCGTGTTATATGGGCGAGGGTACACAGCTAGCGACCGCATCGCGACTGTATCGATGCGAACGCGCGACAGCATCGCTACTGCATCGCTACAAAAAGTCGCCGTGGGCGAGGGCCCTAACGTTTTTGGGTAAACTTTATTGAGCATTTCTTTTTTTGAGTAACCGACTTTAAATGTATCTTTGTCTTCCTGTCACTTCGACATTTACCTTTGTTAAACATAGACAAAACGTACTTTTCGCTCGGCCAAGTGGCTTTTATGAATGAGATGGTTAGTTTTTCAAACTTATCCAGCTTTTTAATTCTTTACATTGTATATTTAATTTATTTTAACTATAAAATATACGTACAAAACATATCTTTAAATAAATTAATACTATAACTATAAATAAAATAAAACTAACTTGAACTAAAACTAAATAAAATTAACAAAAGGTTCCCCCCGCGGCATGGACCCAAAAACACTGGCAGCTAATCCTCGCTGTATTGTATAGCAATGCTGATACTGAAATAAACAGTTTTTTTTTTGATACGTTGCTTTGTATTTGTAAAATACAAATGTCATATCAATGCTACATAGTTACTTAATGATATACTGAGGATAGCGGCCACCTCACCTGACACGCACACAACTATTCTTCAAACGCATAATTATACTATCTCCGTTCAGTCGTGTGAAACATAAACAAATGCCACAACATTCGAAATTAAAATTTTAAAAAAGTAATACGTCAAAGGCAATATACTCAATGAAAAAAAAAACTGATTATAACCTATTGTCTACCAACATTACAACAAATGCGCGCGGCGGGTGGTTCGTTTTTTACAACTGGCCAGTAATTTCTCACCCTTGAAGCAAGCTCCTGCTGTTTCGGGGAATTCGCGTTGAAGGATCGATTATCAATTTTATCTATCTATCTTCTATACCTATAAAACAGTACCGTGACTGACTGACTGACTGAATGACTGACTGACTGACTGACTGACTGACTGACTGACTGACTGACTGACTGACAGACAACGCACAGCCTAAACCACTGGGGCTAGAGACTTGAACTTTGGCACACATGTACCTTGAGTATTGTAGAGGTACACTAAGGAAGGATTTTTCGAAATTCCCACGGGATAGGGTAATATCTCAACTTTCTTTGTTTATTTGTTTGTAGCGGAATCTCTGAAACTATTGAGCCGATTTTAAAAATTTATTCAGAATTAGAAAGCTACACTATCCTTGATTGACAAAGGATACTTTTTATCCGGGAAAATGCAAAATTCCCACGGGATAGAAAAAAATTAACTCAATTTCGAAGCTGAATTTTAAAAATTCTTACACACTATGTGATTATGACTATCCCCGATTGACACAGGCTACTTTTTATTTGGGAAAATTCAAAATTCCCACGGGATAGAAACATTTGAAATCAACTTTGGGGCTGATTTTAAAAATTCTTTCACCAATAGTAAGCTACAGTATCCTTGATTGACACAGGGTACTTTTTTCCGGGAAAATGCAAAATTCCCACGGGATAGAAATAAGTAAATTCAGCTTTGGCACTGATTTTAAAAATTCTTTCATATAATATGATATGACTATCTCCAATTGCCATAGGCTACATTTTCTTCGGGAAAATACAAAATTCCCATGGGATAGAAAACATTTGAATTCAACTTTGGGGCTGATATTAAAAATTCTTTCACCATTAGTAAGTTACAGTATCCCTGTTTGACATAGGGTACTTTTCTCCGGGAAAAAGCAAAATTCCCACGGGATAGAAATAAGTAAATTCATCTTCGGCACTGATTTTAAAAATTATATCATATGATTTAATATGACTATCCCCAATTGACATAGGCTACTTTTTCTTAGGGAGAATACAAAATTCCCGCGGGATAGAAATAAGTAAATTCAACTTAGGGGCTGATTTTTAAAAATATTTTACAATTCGAAAGCTACAATATCCCTGATTGACTTTGGCCACTTTTCTACGGGAAAACGCAAATATCCCGCGGGATCGAAATAAGTAAATTCAACTTTGGGGCTGATTTTAAAAAATATTTTACAATTTGAAAGCTACAATATCCCTGATTAGCATAGGCTACTTTCTAAGGGAAAATCCAAAATTCCCATGGCATAGAAATAAGTGAATAGAACGTGGGGGCTGATTTTTAAAATTATTTCACCAATAAAAAGCTGCACTGTCTCTGATTTTCAAAATGTTTTGACAGTTATTTCTATCCCGCGGTATGCTGTAGGTACACTTTCCCGGGATAGAATGTTGTTGTTTCAATCAGGCCTCCTCCCAGAACGAGAACACTTGGGCCTTATTTCCCACTTGAGCCCAGTGCGATTAGTACAGCGCGGGTGTATACCATTGAATTTCTTCTCAGGTGTGTGCAGCTTTTCTCGCGATGTTTTCCTTCACTCATTGTAAACTTCAAACGTAATTTAGCACACTAATTCGGAATAACTCAAGAGGTCCAAGCCCGGACTCAAACCCATGACCCTTTGCTTAGGAGACCATAGGTCAACCCACTAGGCCACCGCGGCTTACCGGCTTTAGAATTCACTTATTCGAATTCCGCGGGAACTTTACATTTTCCTGGCATTACCCTATGTGTTAATCCACGTAATAAACTACCAGTGTGCCAAATTTCATGCAAACAACTCTTACGTTATAGTCTTCGCGTACGA
Source organism: Archips xylosteana (assembly GCA_947563465.1). Classification (NCBI taxonomy): domain Eukaryota; kingdom Metazoa; phylum Arthropoda; class Insecta; order Lepidoptera; family Tortricidae; genus Archips; species Archips xylosteana. The sequence continues at coordinate 17,649,783 of OX387348.1, read as the reverse complement.
AGTCGCGGGCAAAAGCTAGTTATAATATAACACATTGCCTTGCATTTTTCAAATTTTCGTGCCAATCGTAACTGAATATTATTTTTTTTTCTTTAACATGCTAGTTTTAGCGAACACGGATTTCGTAAGGCCTGGGCCCTATTTAATAAAAATTACAAGTTGTAAATTGTAAATTGTATCAACAGGTTACAATTCTACAAGTTTCTGTTTAATAAAAATTTTAATTTACAAATTTGTTATGGTGGAAAATTTACAAAATTGTATAATTGTACCTACAATTTCACATAATTCTGTTTAATAAAAATTTTCACTTCACAGGTGATTGTTTACAATTTTGTATGGAAATTTACTTTATTAAACAAGTAATTGTACTTACAAGTATACATATTTTGTAAATTGTAGTATAATCCCTACAGGTAACCTAGGGTCTGTCAGAAATTAATGAAGTGTACTCCGACGATCTGAATAATTAAAAATCATGGTTCTAACAACGAGTAGTGACATTAGCTTGAGGTCCCAGGTTCGATTCCCGCGTCGGGGCTGATATTTGTAAAAAATACGAATGTATGTTCTCGAGTCTTGGGTGTTTAATATGTATTTAAATATATATAAGTATATTTATCCGTTGCCAAGTACCCATAACCTCCCATAACACAAGCTTTGCTTACTTTGGAACTATATTTATTTATACACATACAGTAAATATTGCTTATAGTTTTTTTTAATGGCCGAACGCCATGATGCCGTGACACTCCGTGTGGAATGGAAACGAAAAAGATCACTTTGGCGACCTAGGCCGGCAATGTTGTATGAAATTCCATTATTGACCTCTCGTCTAGCCGCACCTGCATTGTGATACTTCGCGGCCATAAGGAGCATAACATCAATTATTATCATTGCATGTTTGAGAACAATATCTTTATTCTCGTAAATTAGACCAAAATTGTAATTTTGTTGTTGTTCTCCGTGACTTCAATAGGATAACCAATTCAATAATTTCTTATTTATTAATAAGTCTACCCTCGTTTAATTGTAGCAATCTTGTAGTAAAAAATTACATTTTACGTAAATTGTACCTTACAATTATAATTTTGTAAATACAATATTGTCATGGAAAGCAACAGGCATTTTTTACATATGTGAACATTTATTAAACGGCGTTTACAATAGTGATAATTGTAAATTTTTAATTTGTAAGTTTCTTACTTATTTGTAGAATTTCTTAAACAGCACTTGTAGTACAATTTAACAAATATGTCAGTTTTTTACAAAATTGTTGGATTGTAATGTTTATTAAATAGGGCCCTGTTAGCTGAAATCACGCGGCGGACACGACGTACAAATACGCGTTCTTGAATCTACATAAGCACGACGACGTCTGTACACGCGTACGCCTACATACATCGCGCGCGCACTCTTCTGGATTCCGGCGGGGTCCGGCAATCTGCGCCTTGAGGGGTGGGGTAACTCGAATCGGTGCGGGGTGGAGCGTGTCCATTCTGTACGTTAGTACTATTATATATTCTGTGCCGAAATGCGAAAGACTCGATAAACCAGCGTATCTGTAACCATACGAAATTTTGTCTTCGATCAATGAAGGATGCTCTCGCTCTCGTGCCTAGTAATCATCATCATCATCATCCCAGTCTATGTACGTCTCACCTCACTGCAGGGCACAGGCCTCCTCTCAGAATGAAAAATGGAATGTGGGAATGGAATGGCCTAGTAATACTGCCTTAAAAAGTTTTTCGAGCAGTTGAAACTTTGGGAAACCTGAACCAACAAAAAAAACATAGACGCTCCAGTTTAAAAAGCACCATAAAAACCCCACCGAACCTTTAGACGAAAGTAAAATTATGACGAAAATAAAAATAAAAATCCGAATAGTTCCCGAAGGGTTTCCAATAAAGATTTAGAGGCGGCGTAAAATCTATACCAGTCACGTATGGGGTCATCTTATCATTAAAAAAATATAGTAACATCCTCATTCTGAACACTTAAACGATGATATTGCATGTTTATAGAGCCGTAAATCTGAATACAGCGAAGATTTATCGTGAAGCGAGGCCACAAATAAAGTTCGACGTTTTGGGTCTGCCCGAACGACTTATGTGATTGCCTTTGCGAATTTTCGAGGAAAGAATAGATGACTATCGTAAATTAGCGATGCGATGTGAATGGGATGCTGAGATATTAAATTGATTCAAACTTAGAACATGGATATTTTTTTATAACCGGCCAGTAATTTTCTTTTACTTGCAACTGGCTTGTGATTGACCCTTTTTACACGTGATGAAAAGTGCAGATCACGTTTTCTTTTTTTTTATTAACATCTATCTATATCAGCTGATGGTTAGTACAGATGAGGCCAAAGATGTAGCTCACTGGTTCAGTAACAGCCTATACTATACTCTGGCCTTGAATAGCTCTCGTCTCGGCATGTATACGTCCCACTGCAGGGCACAGGTCTCCTCTCAGAATAAGAGGGGTGTAGTTCCTACGCAGGCCTAGTGCTGATTGGGAACTTGACATACACCATTGAAATTGCAGAATTCCTTCCTTTACCGTAAAGTACTTTTCCTTCACCGTAAAGTTTAATAGCTCTAAATTGTACTTATCCGAAAAAACAGACGGCGGAATCGAATTCCATTCCTTAGCAGTCCACATTATCTATACCATAGTTTCCCAAACTTCTCATAGACCACTTTCAAAATTTAGCTGGTTCCGGTGGACCCCTTGCAGCTACATTTGTACCATATTCCCAAAACTCGACAAGAATGTGAAGATTGGATCTAAATCTAAATCCCGTCCAGTCTCCCGTGGACCCCTTTGGGAATTACTAATCTATACTAATATTATAAAGCTGAAGAGTTTGTTTGTTTGTTTGTTTGAACGCGCTAATCTCAGGAACTACTGCTCCGATTTGAAAAATTCTTTCAGTGTTAGATAGCCCTTTTATCGAGGAAGGCTATAGGCTATAGGCTTTTAGAAGTAAAACTTCTGTAGGCACGCTTGACTTGGGACGAACGCGGGTGTGCGGGGGGTGCTGTGTGGGGGGCGTGCGGGGGGTGCGGGATTGCTGTGCGGGGGAGGGGTGCGGGGGGGGGGAGTGGGTTGGAGGGTGTTGGGGGGCAGGTAATTTTTTTTATATCGAGGAACTAAGGAGTCATAATTCATGAAAAAGCAAATTGGATAAAAAAAATAACCTACCCAAATTACTAATTCCACGCGGGCGGAGTCGCGGGCAAAAGCTAGTATTATAATAGATGAAGCGAAGCGTTTTGAGCGAATGACCGGACCATATTATATTCAATTGAAATACCCTTATAAAGGTATTTTATGCGATGTACGCGACTTATATAAACGCGCGAGGTTTGCCCCACGTGTTTCGGACCAATTCGTGGTCCTTTGTCGACCATAAATGAGTGATCCATTTATTTCTATATGTTCAAATCCCACTGTAGTTTTACCTTTTAACTCTTTTTAAAGTACGGACGACTTCCAAGTTTTTGTATTGGAGCAGGATTCACAATAACATTCTATTATGACAGGCGCAGGCGGGGTCAACGGCCGAAAGGGGAGCGTCCGCAGCCTGCCGTAATCCCGCCTTCGGTAGGGTTGCCGAGTTTTGGGACTTTCTGATGATGGCTTGTGTTTTGGAGTGAAACACGTCAGTGTTATTGTTGGTGTGATTAGAGTGTGATTTATTTTGTTTTATGAAGTGGCGGTTGGAGGGTGGGTTTTACATGAAAGCACGTCTATATAGAATATTTTTGTGTATTCACTAAGAAAATATATCACTTATTGACCAAGCGAGCACAAAATGCGAGCTAACGTCTCCGCTTTAGGTTGGGGCAAAATGCTTTGTCCGGTTTGCTTTGGATCTCCCACTGTCTGTTCAATTCTACAGGTCGGATTTTTCAGCCGATTCTCGTGACATTTTATGTTTTCGGATTTAATTTTAATGGCTTAGCCATGGGAGTTGAAAACGTATAAAATATCGTATTTGAGTCATTCTAATCTGAAAATTTATAGCCCGCCAATCTACTGTTATGTGTCCAAGACAGTTTTCTAAAAAAAAACTTCTTTTTTCACAAACCGGACAGATTTAAGTCGGACTTGTCTGAACGTTTCAAATACAAAGAACTTTTCAGATAAACGAACAACGAAGTAAACCAGTAAGGATTCCTTTTTCCCTTTTGAGGCATAGCATCCATAAAAAATATTCAATATTTACACGCGTGCCACCCCTACATGTGCCACTCGTAATCGACGTAGATACATTCTAATTTATTGGCTGTCAAACGCATTCGTACTTGTTTGCGTTTGCGTTACGTTCTGCGTACACAATACTCGATGCGTGATCGCGAAACGCGGCCGGCGCTAAATGGAAGGTAAAGTCTACCGTTTGTACGTTAACTTTCGAATAGGGAGTTTTTGTTTTTTTCCTGATAAAAGGCTTTGCCAGTGGCAGCGGCCAGGTGCAGAAATCTAGTTAAGAAGTTAAACTGGTACACCTTTAGGGGGGTCCTTTTCACTAGATCTGTATAGTTATTGAAGGACAGTTTTTATTACAATTAAGTACGGTAGTGTAAATAGAGCCGATTATAGTCTTTACCTCACAGATAAATCCCGAATACAAGTTAAGCGCGCTATGTCAAACGACGCTCCATGCAAAAAGAAAAAATTAACGAATTTTGACTTTTTATTGTTTAGGAAGGTATTATTTTTTTTCCATTTTTTTATCAATTTTTTATCTAAGTAAGCGCTGCACTACACTAAATAAGATAAAGTGACTAAATGACCGCAATTTCTGTCAAAAATACCCCCTGTTACTTACAGCTCTTTTGTAGCTAATCGCAAGACCATGGGATTGACCGTCGCCTCTGATTAATTTATTTATTTCCTGTCAAAAACAAAAGCTCTCTAACGCAAAAGCTTCAGTAAAAAGATCGGATCTTAGCAACCTCGTCACGATCACCATTAAAATGTCTAAGTTCTAACGACACCATAATCTTATGTAAACACCAACAGGTAACTAAAGTTTATACGGATAAAGGGAGTATGTATAAGAAGTAATAGCTCTGCATTGAGCCATGAATGGCATAGACAAAACACGCTATAAAATACTAAACAGACCGGCAATCAGATTGAGTACGCCATCAAAAACACGCACGAATCCTGCCTTCTGTAATACGTAGTTGAGATTGCTATCGTCGTCTTTTAACGCTTGCTTTTGAGCCCCATCTTTCTTTAGAGCTTTGTGTTGGTATTTCGTATCGTGCCTTCCCTTTCACTCTTCTGTGTATGTTATTAGCGTGAACGAAACGGATGACACGAAGTTCGGAAATCTAATTTCATAGTACAAGGCCAGGGTACGCATGAGCATATACGTCAAAAACAAAAGTAATCGATACAACCCGAAGAATTAGCACGCCGAAGTGGCAGTGGGCCACATCTGATCTGAGGCCGTATTGTCTAACTCTTCTAACGCTTCACCATCTCTTTCTGTCATCATCTTCTACCGTTTGACAGAAAGAAAGAGTGAATGCGAAGGCAAGCATCAGAAGCGTTAGGCAATAAGCCTGTGGCTGTAGAACTGACAATCATTGGTGTGATTGTCAGAAGGGTTTGAATTAACAGGTCTTTGTATTGTCGTTCATTTTCGGTCGACAGACAGGGTCGTATACTAACCGTAACCGCGCCCCCAAAGTCTTTATTCTTGCTCAAAACAGGTTGGGAATATCACTCGCACAGATAAATCGCATCGCAGCTGTGAGAAGTATTGGTGCTTGTAGCCTTGTGAGTAGTCCTACTACCGTTTTAACCGCTATGAATATCCTGTCGCATTATATTGAAGAAATGAGCTACAGCACACGCTAACTAATGAGCTAACTTTAAACCTAAAATTGCTAAAATTAGCCCCGAAACTTAAATGTAGCGTTTCGTGTGCTCTGAATACCTCATTTGAGGATACTGGCGTGATGTATGTGTGAGTTACATAAAATGGTACAGTGTACTTGCACGAAATATAAATCATGGGACGATCGACACCAATTGATCTAGTCCCAAACTAAGCAAAGCTTGTACTATGGGTACTAGACAACGGATAAACATACTTATACAAATAAATACATACTTATAATACATATTAAACATCCAATAACCTAGAGCAAACATTTGTATTATTTATATCAATGTCTGCCCCGACCGGAAATCGAACCCAGGACCTCAAGCTTCGTAGTCAGGTTCTCTAATCACTAGGCTATCCAGTCGGCTCATTTCTTCAATGTATGCGACGTACTGATAGCGGTTGAAACGCTAGTACAACTATAGGTAAAAAACTTAAGAAAATGACCTGTTGTATGTATTAGTGCACAGAATTGATATGGAGCTTAAGTCAATTTGTTTATACGGAACGGATACGTTACTACTACATAAAACAGGTCATTTTCTTAAGTTTTTCACCTAAGTATACCCTTGTACGCCGCAACCCAAACGTCAAACCATAGCAATACCGATTGAAACTACAAATGCAGCTAACAGTAATTAAAGTGCGTTCGACTCCCTCATGCCACGCCCTGTCAAACTCATTGGAGTCGCAACAACGCAATACTCGCGTTACAAGAACCTTTTACACCACCTGAGCGATGGAGAGCCTTTCAAAGTTTCAATTACTATCATTAAGGGCCCTCGCCCGCGGGGCGACTTTTTGTAGCGATGCTGCATTGCTACTAACGCGCGTTAGTCGCATTTGTAACGCGCTATAGAAGCGATGCCAACGCGCTACTAACGCGCTACAGCATCGCGACTGTATCGATGCAAACGCGCGACCGTGTCGGACGACATCGGGGAGGGAACGGAGGGAGGGTGGCGCGTTAGTAGAGAACCGCGCGTTTGCATCGCGACAGAAGCGCGACGGTATCGCGTTTGCATCGCGACTGAATCGTGTTATGTGGGCGAGGGCCCTAAAGGTTTCTAGATGAGATATAAGTTCCAAACGCACAGACAGCCGAGGCGTGGCGGTGAGGTAGCGGTGACGGTTGTAATATTCTAACTTGTATGACCGAGTTCGCGCAACGGAACCGCACAACCGTTCATACAGGTTAGAATATTACAACCGTCACTGCCACCGCTAAGCCACGCCTCTGCTGTCTGTTCATTTGGAGCTCGTGCGCGGCGCTTGGCGGAACCTTGTCGCAGGGAGCCTCTGCTGTCCTTAACGAGATTGTTTTTTAATAAGTGCAGCAAATGCTGATTGCGACAGGGTTCTGCGGAGAGCCGCGCACGAGCTTGTTGGACTATAGTGATAATTATTGCATGGTAATGAGAGAGATATTATTTATTTTCTCGTTCTCTTTGAGACGTCTACTTGAGTAGCTACTCTCAATATTAGTTCTTCGCCAGAATCATTGGATAATACTTATGGTACAGGCACGCGGCGGACACGACGTACAAATACGCGTTCTTGAATCTACATAAGCACGACGACGTCTGTACACGCGTACGCCTACATACATCGCGCGCGCACTCTTCTGGTTTCTGGCGGTTTCCGGCTATCTGCGCCTTGAGGGGTGGGGTAATTCAAATCGGTGCGGGGCGGACCGTTTCCATTCTGTACGTCAGTACTATTATATATTCTGTGGTACAGGTAAAAGACTCATCTCTCTTAACCTCTTGTTAAATACGTTCTGTACTCTAAAAATATCTTGAGTTCCGTGGTAGTTTTACCTTTAATTGCGTTTAATTGCGTGAGGACAAGATATAAGAGGAAGGAAATAATTGAAAGTTAGTCGTTCTCTGTAAATCTAATATACATATAAAAATCTCGTGTGACGGTGGTGCTTGCTATTGAACTCCTCCGAAAAGGCTTGACCGAATTTTTATTAAATTTTTTCTCTATATTTGGTAGGTCTGAGAATAGTCGTAGGCTATTTTTTGTACCCCTATTCTTCGCAGAGGGAGTCGCGGGACTCGCGGGCAACAGCTAGTAATTATATAATAAACCACGGCAAAATTGGATAAATTTCCAGAACACTTTTCCGAGGACTGTTACAAGGTAAGTTCTTACTATGACAAAATGTAATTGGAGCATTGTCACATGACTCATATTCTCAAACACGCATACTTAATTGGCACCAAATCGATTAAACCCCACAAATCTGTTACAGTCCGTTCTGTTTTGTCTTAACCGTTAACAAATCATTCTTTACAACAGGCATTCTATCAGTTACACGCGATTTGCAACGACCATTATAACCTTACCCTTACTTACAAAAGCCTCTTTAGTAAGTAAGGGTCTCAAGAGACTGGATATCCTACTCGACCGATAATAATCCATCATATCCTGATCTTAAACTTCCGAGATCTTTGCAGTGTTTAAGTGTCACGCTACACTGGCTATGTAGCGTGGACAGGCGTTTGTACTGTAATGATGACAGACGACCGGGCGGTCGTGACCCTGTCTAATGTCAATGGGGTATAAACAAGGTGCGCGGCATTGCAGAACATTCCCGTTTTGTCGCTGAGTGTGTTCTTGTCTAACAAGGTTTATATGAAAGGGATGCAGAAGCAATCGAGGTACTGTTTAAGCCGGAGCTCTCATGCCCTAGTGCTGATACGATTTCGAATCGATTTGAATAGACGTCAATTAGAATTCAAGTAGGCTTGCAGCTGTTGGACTACCAAGCCTAGGAATCTTTTATTCTATTGTATGAGTTAGTTTTGAGGAGAAACTGCAGTCTGGATCAGTGGCGTAGCGTGCCTTGGGGCCCCGTATAAAAATTTGTTTGGGGCCCTTATGAAGGGTAAAGATTTCTCACAAAAGAAAAAAACATGTTTGCATAAAATTAAATGAAATATTTATTCATCATAATTATCTATCTGTCACTTTTGCGTTTTTTGAATTTTGTAATTTCTGAAATAAAAAAAAAATGGGATGTTTAAATTAATTCTTGCTTACGCACGTCTGGGGCCCCCGTGGCCCGGGGGCCCCGTATAATTGATACGGCAGATACGGCAGTAGCTACGCCCCTGGTCTGGATCACAAATAGAATTTTGTCCGCGTCTTGAATGTGGAAATGACGAAAGTCAAAAAGTGGATTGAAAACAGATACTCAAAAAACTGATTCAAGCGTTACTTTACGGATGATGTACAAAGTTTTAACCTTGCTCCTCCGTTACGACAACTTCGTCTATACGACGATCATGCAGAACCCGCTCTCATCCACTTCCACATAAATCGATATACAGGGTGTCCCAAAACTCCGCCATAACCTGGTACCGGACGAAAGGCCAAGTTAGAACTGTTCTGGAAAAAATAAGAATAAAAATCCACGTCACTTAGTTAAGCTAAGCGATAGTACTTAGATACATTTTTCGAAAGTATCTAATGCTATATGTATGCTATGTGAGTAAACCGGCATACACCTGCGAAGGAATTCAATGGTGTGTGTAAAGTTCCCAATCTGCACTGGGCCTGCGAGGGAACTACGGCCCAACTCCTCTCATTCTGAGAGGAGGCCTGTGTCCTGCAGTGGCTGGGACGATGGTGATGATGGTCTAATGCTAAAAGTGATATTATTACGTTATGTTATGTGACTCTATTATTGCTGATTATTGCCTAATTAAGTGAAATGTTTTTTTTTTCTAGAACTGGTACAGTTTGACCTCTCGCGCGGTATTAGACTATCGTAGAGTTTTGTCACATTTATAGTATTTACACAAACCCATCAACATAAACATAAAATGCTAACCTGTTTAAAATCGTCCGCGAGCTCATTCTCAAAGCAAGCACGAGCACGCTACAGTCCCAAAAAAAACGCATGACATACGTCATTGTCAGCGCATAAAAAGTATGCAAATTGATTGGTTATGTCAAATAGACTACTTACTACATCAATTCCAGTTATTGACGTCATCATGTCTGGAATTTAAATCGTATTCGCATACATTTAAAAAACTGGCGATCGCCACGGCTTCTATCTAACCAACACGGACTGATGACGTCTCAAATCAAAAGCTAGCATAGTGTTGGCCAAAAGCATTACTTTCCTGTCGCCGTGACTGTGGTTACAGTTACAAAAAAAATTATAGTGAAAAATAATCGTCACTTTGTCACACTGGTCAGTATTCACTCACATAACCTTAACCACCTTAGAGTGTAAGTGATTCAAAGGCTGTTACTAAATTTAAGGCTAAAGCGCAGTTTAGACCTGTAAGAAAAATCGTGCAAGTTGCAATTACATTGAGGCACTCGACTGACCACTACACTACACTTCAAACTCGTTCGCTTTACGGCCACGCAACGTATACTGCAACTTGCACAAGTTTTCTGGCAGATCTAAACTGGGCTTTAGACCATGCGATGCTTTATTTATCACGATATCGAGACGCCATCGTTGTGTGTGACAGGGACACCTCAAAAACGAATGAACGACCTACCTACGTGATTTTGTAAAGTTGTTCCTCTTATCCATCTCACTGAATAAGTGTAGATTTTTCCTCCGTAAATATAGGAGTTGGCACTATATCTAAATACCTAATGATTATTTGTCCTAATGTAATGTTTGTCCTAATGATCGTTTGTCCTAACTCTTTTTATTTAAAATCTATTAATTGTCCTGGATTTTTATAAAACAAACCTAACCTAACCTATAGAGTTCTAGAGGATAATCACAAAAAAGTTCCTGAATAATTCACGGTTTCCGAGAAAAAAAGTGTTAGGACAAACGATCATTAGGACATACATTACATTAGGACAAACGATGTTAGGGATTTAGAATGAGACCCATAGGAGTTATGTTACGTTACGATCTTGCACTTAATGCTACATTTGTAGCCAAGCCAAGTTCTTCAGTTCCTTGGTTGTATAAGTTAGTGAAGGATTTATGTATATGATATGATGTATTCAAAAACTGTGCAAGCATTTTGTTTATTTAATTTTTTTTTTCTAAGTTTTTTGTATCATTAAATTGCGAAGCGCAAGCACGCTCGCCCTTGCTTCACTCTGTTAGCGAATATGTATTTTATGCATGATGTGTTTGCCTATAATTGGATAAACACTCTGTTATGATATATTATCTCATAAGATTCTATTGTTAGTTTTATAGAGTTGTATCTGTTGGAAAACCAATAAATAAATAAATACTTCGTTTTCATCGTGACGTTATTTTTCACCCATCTCTTCTAGCATCATGATAGATAGATGAAGCCAATCCCAGGAGCCTCCAAGTATTGCTAGATCACTCCGCAGCCCACTAAGTACCGCAGGGGGCGGTCGGCCGTAGGTGATTAATGTCCGGCCCCCTGTAGGCAGATATCGGTCGTACGATTCGTCTTGATTGCCCCATATTGTTTTTGCTACCGTGTCGAGATCGCCTGATAAACAACCTATTTCTGGACGAGACGTAACAGGGTTAGACATGCATCATCATCATCATCATCATCCCAGCCATATACGACAATATACGTCCCACTGCAGGGCCTCCTTTAAAAATGAGAGGTCTCGGGCCGTAGTTTCCACGTGAGCCCAGGGCGGATTGTTAACTTCACACGCACCATTGAATTCAGTGTGCAGGTTAGATTAGCTCATAGTAAATTTCATATGTACACATATTTTGTGTATGTATGTGGCACGTAAGTTTCGAAAACCTCCGAGGTGCGAGCACGAACTCGTTCCTACTATCCTCTGCTTAATAGGCCAAACGACTAGGTCACCTCACCACGACTTTTTTAGGTTACGTATGTACTCTATGTATTGGTCTAAGAGCCGTTGAAGATCGACCTTCACCGATCTGATAACTCGATGAGACATATTTTTTATCAAATATAATTTATAAACAAATATGCCTATGATAACTTGCCTATCGAAAAGTGTTCATAGCTATTTTTTTTTGTTTTTTTGTGGAGTGCCTTTAGCCATCTTGGACCCTGGTTACCATCTGGGATCAAAGTACTCGTCAAGACGAATCAAACGAGTCCAAACTCGATGGGGTTGTGTCGTTTTATTGTGGAGTGCCTGTGGCCATACTGAATTAATGAAATTACGAATTACCCCATTGAGTTTGGACTCGTTTGATTCGTCTTGATGAGTACTTTGATCCCAGATGGTAAACAGGGTCTGATGATGGAGCTGGAAGATGGCTAAAGGCACTCCACAAAAAAAAACAAAAAAAAATAGCTATGAACACTTTTCGATAGGCAAGTTATCATAGGCATATTTGTTTATAAATTATATTCATAAAAAATATGACTCATCGAGTTATCAGATCGGTGAAGGTCGGTCTTCCACGTCTCCTCTACTATATGTATGTCACGAATTTTCAGACGGCTGTTTTTGGGAGTTTTCTTTTGGTGCTTCAAAAATGGAAAACGCCGGTCGGGGTTGAAAGCGAAAATTTTTCCGGGTGGGTTGGTCCGAACCCTTGGTGCGTTTAGCCTGGGGATGCGAGATGTACTTCCGTCCAGCGCAACTGAAATACTTTTTCATTTAAAACAATCTTAGGGCCTACGCTAGCTGACGCGGATTACCCGGAACGGACGCCCGTCGTGCGCGCGTCTAATAAGAAATTGTATGAATTTGCGACGGATTTTCGGTACATTTTAGACCCGCGAGCGGGCGCACGCGGCGGGCGTCCACGTTAACTAGCGTAGGCCCTTAGATTTCGTTCAGAAAGGGTACTGCTGATAGATTTACCTAGCAGTCTCATAAGATAACTGGAACTTAAGGCGCAAGACACACAGAAGAGACACGGGACGGGGGCGCGTCTCCGCCCTGTCTCTTCCGTCTGCTTTGGATCGCGACGCTTCTATACATTTAGTATAAAAACTGATTCAGGGGCGCCGCGACTGCGACGCGCCCCCGTCCCACGTCTCCTCTGTGTGGCTTGCGCCTAAGAAAGAGTGGTGAAACAGGGGGTTAATCTACATAATTTTACGAATATGCGTGCGGACCGTGAAGGGCTTAGTTCTAACGTAACAACTGGCCAGCTTTAACCTGCCAATATACGTGTGTCCCTGTGCGGATTAAGTAGGCTGCAATGCAACAAATCCCTGAGTGTGACATTCCAAACAGGATGTACAGTAAAATTACATAAAGTTTACCACTGACAGATGGTTTTCCTTAATTTCAAATTCAACTTTAACGACCTGTAATAAAGCCAATTTTAGAATACTGTTACCCACGTTTGCAGATTTTGTAATAGCTACTTTATCTGTATGGTGTTAAAGTTGGAAATTAAATGAAGGCAAGCCATCTGTCAGTGGTAAACTAAAAGTAAACGTATTGTACTAAATTTTGGTGCTCTTCATCCGAGCCTATATACGTCCTCTACAGGCCACAGATCCCTCTCAGGATGTGAGGGCTTGGGTCGTAGTGTCCACTCTGACCCAATGCGGTTTGGGTACTTCACACACATTGAATTTCATCGCAGGTATGGTAAATTTCAAATGTTATTTCGCATATAAATTCCGAAAACTCAGTGATGCGAGCCCGAGCTCAAACCCACGACCCTTTGTTTTGAAGGCCATGGGTCAAACCACTAGGCCACCACAGCTTTTCTAATGGTCCGTTGGTCTTGAAATTACATAGAGCTCCGGTAACAATGTCAAGTACAATGCAAAATCAATTACTGTCAAAAAAAGGATATAAATATTTTAAAAATAATTTGCTAAAATATTTAGATAGGTACAGGAAGAAAGACGTCACAGAATGATAGGTAAGATAAGATACTTCTTTTTTCACTAGTAAGCTTTTTACTTTTTCCGAGGTTATACTTTCGGTTTATTTAACTAACTGGTTTTTTTAAATTGTATTTTGTGTTTCACAAATTTACCCAGAAAATCTAAATGCCGCAAAGCGTTAAGTTGCTTCCATCTAACATTTCTTGATTTAAAATTTGGTGGATTGTAACTATAACACGCCACGGGCCACAGTGAGTGACTAGTTTTTTATTAAACTCAAGGCGACATACCGTCTGGTTTCTGGTCCAGTCCAATCCTCGGATTACCGAATACGCAGCGATGTGTAACGTCGAGATTGAAAGCGTTAAATTACAAGATGCCATCATAATTCTTGAATGTCCAGTTTAAAAAAAGAATCGAAGGTTTTCGTTGAGCTCGTCGCCCATCAAAAGCTTTAATATCGTAAGTGTGCGTCTTTTTAATTATTTTATCACGATTGTGTTTTGTTTTTCACATTCCGAATAATCATCGAAACTTCCAATCCAGCATCGGTTTTTTTGAAAAAGAACGATTATTGTAAGATTTTTTCTATTTTGTTTATATGAAAATAAGAAACACGGGTCACGTATTAGTAGTCAAGGTATAGTCGGGGTAAAAAAAGGTTCGTCACTTTTCGACCTTAACTCGTTGACATAGAGTCGAAAAGTGACGAACCTTTTCTTACCCCGACTATACAGGGTTATTTGTAATTCACTAGCATCCTTTTAACCCTAAACTCCTACCACTTAAACAAATGTTTTTTGTTTTACGGCTTTTGTCATAACTTAATATTTTTGGTGTAATAACGTTTTAAAAATTTGATTCTGCCTCTTATTTTTACGATACTCTGTGTATTTGTATGGGAAAAAAAAGCTTCATTTTAAAAAGTCGTAAAACAAAAAACATTTGTTTGAGTGATAGGAATTCAGGGTTAAGAGGATGTCAGTGAATTAAAAATAACCCTGTATACGTACGCTTGACATGTTTCGAACCAATTCGTGTTTATTATTTTAAAACATATTTCTGTTTATGTGTTTTGTCAACAACAATCCTAAAGAATACCACAAAGTGACAATAGTGTATTTTTCAATAAAACTTGCTTTTTGGTAGTTTGGTACAGATTTTTTAAGTTCAGTGTTTTTTCATTGATACATTAATTTCGTTAATCCTTAATCTTTGTATAATTCAATAATGACACACAGTCTGAGATTAAATGGACATCGTTGGCTTACTGGCCAGGAATGTAAAAAACAAAAGAAAACTAGTGATTAAAGTTATAAACACGCAAGTACACTTAAATTGTCGCTGACGCAGGGAATGTAAAAAGGTTTCAAAAGAACTCTACTCGTGTTAGAATCAAAACACTATGAGTAACGATCAAAGTTGGACTACGGGGACGAAGAATCTACAACAGAATTTATCATGGGACGTTTCAAGAATGTGTTGAAGTTTTGTTAAATTTTAAAAGATGTCGGAGAGAAGATCCCCGTTTATAATTCTAGAAAAACATGGATCGTAATTCATAATCCTGTTATTACTTTCATGGTTGTAACTAAAGAGAATTTACTTTGAACTAGCGCTCACCCGCGGTTTCGCTCGAATTAAATATATAAAAAAAAATTGGTCTGCCGTTGAATTTAAATTTTTGTTGGAATGTTACTGCGATAGTTTTCGTTTTAAATGAGGCACGTATCTATTATGTACATGTTGTGAATCTTCAAGCCAACAGTTTAGCTTGTAATATGGGTGGAACTCTACAAAAATAAGCACTTTTAAGACTTTATCACTTTTAATAATTATTCAAATTTCATCCAAATGCAGCACTTTTAGCGTCAAAAGGTATCAACACACTCACACATAGAATTAGTTGGATTGCTATCTCACAAAGACTGAGTCCCGATGGTTCCGAACAAATCGATGTCCCCAGTCTCAGCCTTTCTTTATCTGAACACGATCTACCTTTTCCAAAGTTCGACACTCGATAAGCCATCTCGGCGATATAAATCATTTTTACGGCGACTGTACCTCTACTGTCTATGAGACAGGCTTTCACGGAGCATGAATGGGGCTCTTTATGCTCGAACGGCGATAGAACTCAGCCAACTTAAATGGAGCTCTCATCTAGTTATGAACGTGAACTCACGTGGTTCATTTTATGTTGGTGGAAGGTAGAGCACGGCCCGAAATGCCTAAACACGACCTATAAATATCGTATGGCATATATTTACACAGACGCATGTGTGCGGTGGTTTACGTGTGTTTAGATTCTGACGGATACAATCTGTTATCCAGGTTTTGTCAATGTGTAGGTAACAGGGATGGGTAGGGTAAACATTTTGCGTTTGAAACGTTGTTTGGTGAAATAAGTAATTTGAGGTAAATTATGGAGATGGCGCACTCAAAATAACATATTGTAAGTACAGGGAAACTCCTCAGTTGTGAACAGAAATAATTGTTTCTGGCGCAGTTTTGCAAGGAAAATACAGTATACCTACCTCAGATTTAAGAGCGATACTATCATCCTCATTATCATTTTAGCCGAAAGACGTTCATTACTGAACATAGGCTTTCCCCAAGGTTCGCCAAACAGATCGGTCCTATGTCAACCACATCCAACGCGCTCCCGCAACCTTGACCACCTGCAGGCTTATTGTCTAACGTTTTTGACGCTTGCCTTCGCAATCACTATTTCTTTCTATCAAACGGTATAAAATGATGACAGAAAGAGATGGTGAAAGCGAAGGCAAGCGTCAGAAGCGTTAGACAATACGGCCTCTGGTTAGTGGACCTCGTCGCTCTATCTTGTTGGAGGCCCGTTTATTTATGAAATAACAGCCGATTGGATTTTGATGACACTTGGCGTAAAGATGGAAAAAGATCTGAATTGAGTCATAGAATTCTTAATATCCTGGTAAAGCGGTCCCGTGGGATAATAATTGAACTGTAAACAAGAATAGAGGGCGCTAATATCGTTGAAGTAACTAGGCTATCAAGAAGACGCGCTAACTTCGTCTGCAATTTATAGATGGCGTTGTTCGATCGAACGTTGTGCCTTAACAAAGTTACCGTAGCCTTTCTTCAGGCCTAACTCTAACGACTAGACGATTTTTACAAATGTTAAGATTTGGCGAGGCAAGCCCAAGCGCAGGTGGCGAGACGACCTTTGCCCAGCAGTGAGACCTGTACTGTCTTTCGCATAAGGGCACACGGGGCCCATGCCCTGGCCCCAACTTCATGGGGCCCCCGAAAGTCAGATGTTTTCGTTTCGAAAATGATGAAATAGTTTTTATTGATACTGACTTTCCAATAGGGTCCTATATTGTTTTGCCCTAAGGCGGCTCTGAGTGGGACACTATTATAGGCTAGTAAAAAAAAAGATTTCCATTTATCTTGTTATTATTCATATTGAAACTAAAAAGTACAACCCTTCAAATGATACACAGACAGAGTCATAGACAGTCTTCCAGACTCTCTAATTTACATACCTATGCACGTTGTGAGTATATGGTCGATAGGAATGTTACCTTTGATTTCCCTGTGCTATGCAGATTAGGCAAGAAAGAAAGAAAGAAAGAAAGAAAGAAAGAAAATACATTTATTTACAACATCACAAGACACATCGTCAATATTTTACAAAACATAAGGCAACACTAAAGCTAAAGATAGAATGTGTCATTGCGGTTGCAAATCGGACACTGGCTCTGCATAATGCTGAGGCGTTTAAAACACCCCAGCGCTGATTTTCAGCCAGTACCGTTGGAGACACCCGGATCGCTGTTTAGATAGATAAATAAATAAATAAACTGCACACAGCGCAGCAAGAAACGCTTGGGGTCCCTACAGAAGAAGTACCTACAGACATTCAGACATTTACATTATCTAGATGGCTAAAAATACAGGGCGGTGTGCTGAAGACGTGATCACAACTCACTCTAACCAGCTCAGTTAATCATAGACTAACGTTTAGAAGCAGTAGGTAAGGGGGCGTCCATTAATTATGCGAGGCGTTTTTGAGATTTTTTTACCCCCCTCCCCCCTGGTGAGATATCGAGAGATTCTCCTCGACCTCCTAACCCTCCCTAATCTCACGTGAGAATTTTCAAAAATGTAATATTGAGTACCTATACTTAAATCGGTAAAAAATCGACAACCACATTTTTGCTTTTTTTCATTTAATTTATTGCTCTTCTTCAATCCTGTGCGTTTTTAGATTTTTTATTATAACAAACGTGTGAGACGTGCACAATTAGATTTTCCAAACTTTTAAATTTAACCTAATTGATTATTCTACGAAGTTATAATATGAGAAACACTTCCTGCAAAACGAAATTCTTTGAAATTTCTTTCTACGAAATAGCGTAGGTACTGTCAACATCAAAAGTCGCTGGTTAGGTACAATAGTGACCAGCTACTTTTAAAAACATTTCGTGGTTTTTGAAGTCGGGTTAAATAAAAATAAAAAAACATTCAACCGAATTGATAACCTCCTCCTACTTTTGAAGTCGTTTAAAATATCTGAACAAGGCCGTATTTTCAATTGCGGCGCATATCGAGGGTTACGCCGGGTCAAACCCGATAAGTCGATCTAATAAAGGAATTTTGTATTTAAATGATTTACATAGTGTTCTTTTTCAACAGTCAATTATTTGACCCGGCAACCCTCGATATTTCACTTGGACGTGTGTGATGGATGATAGCATCTGCACTGTGCAATTGCTTGGATTTGCCACATTCAGCATTTTGCTGCCATACTCAATGCTAGTGCTTTTGATTAACTTTTATTAACTAAAGCCAAAAAAATATACTTCAGTAGTTTTCTTGGATAATTTACACTGGTTTACCTTCCTTAACTAAATATGTACCTAACTAAAGTCGCAGACTTGTTTTTAGGCTCGAAAAAACAAAAGAACAAATGAAAATTTAGAAGCTAAGCCGAGTCCAAAATATCAAACATGTTGTTTAATTCACCACTCCAACATGAGCCACGGAATCGAGAGTGGTCAAATCATCTGTGAGACGTTAGGAGGTCAACTTATACTGGATGATCCACAATCACAGTGGAAGCTACCGCGACACGCTGTATATTTGTTTAGGATTCGTACATACATATATCCCCCTTATTAACATAAAGCATTGTAGTAAGCAAAATTGAATTCTAACGCCTGTTCAATTGAATTCAATATTGGTTGATTCTAGTTGTGTGCACGTGTTTTAAAGGTGAACTTTCAACATAGATACAACTGTAAATATACATGCAGAATGAAACACAGAAAGAAAACTGAATCGCGTTCTAGGATGGATTTTTATCACAACCAATGACTTAGATAATTTAAGACAGGATGCGCCTTTGACGTACCTTTACTTGCAACTTTTTCTGCTAACTTATACCTAGGCATCGGAGTTTTCATCGCACGGTAAGACGTTAGCGAGCCATGGAGTAGACATTAGCAATAAAATCACTTTTCTACTCATACTCATTCATTTATTTAATTCTAAAATGCCTTTATAGCGATCGTGATTAAAAATCGTGAGCAATATGTGATTTAAATTATAAATAAAACTATTTTTCTATTAGATTACAAACTCATAGCTTCAACTATTTTAACATACAACTATACAAACTCTTGATACACAAATGACATCACTGCAATAGACCTAACGTTATGTACTGGTCAATTACGATTACGTAGTATGTGTCACAAAATATTACTTTGTATGGGAAGTGATGCAGTATTTTTGCTCGTGAGTATATAGGGTAAATCGTTAATAACTGGGCACCCTTCAATAACTGGCCCCCTCATACTGAACTGAAAATAAACTCTTTTCCCCTACAAACAGAATTCAACTTAGTATAACACGGCCAGTTATTGAAAGGTGGCCAGTAATCTAATACCTTTAAACGAGCAATTCTTGTATATATGTATATATGTATATATATATATATATATATATATATATATATATATATAATCAGGATCTCGGAAACGGCTCCAACGATTTCGATGAAATTTGGTACGTGGGGGTTTTCGGGGATGAAAAACTGATCTAGCTATGTTTCATTTTCAGAAAATCGCTTTTACTCGTGTTTTCCGGCTATTTTTGTTTGCATTAGAATATAAAGCTAAATTTCGCCGACTTCGAGCAGATCATAATGGCACATTAGAAATCGGATGGTCGCGGATCCAGCCGACCTCGGTTCGATACCACGTTTTTTTTCAAGATTTTTAGTTTTTTTTTTAAGTTTATTTTTTATGAGAAAACGTCAAGTTTCTTCTTTTGTGAGAAAAAGTTACTTTTTTGTGAGAAAAAGTTATTTTTTGCGAGAAAAAGTTACTTTTTTGTTAGAAAAAGTATTATAGGGAACGTGCAGTAACTATTGGCGGCAGCACTAATGCGACAGAAGAGACACTATGCGGACAGTAAAACAAACTTATCAAGGTAAAACATTCAAATTGATGGCACCCTTATGGCACCAGTTGGCAGCACCGTCTATGTGCACGTTCCCTATTGGGAGCACAGAACAGGAAAAGCCGGTTGTCTGTAAAGTCGGTTTACGGACGATAGTTTAACGTGACTCACCCAACCTCCGGTGTTTTTGTCAAATATCTTGAAAACGGTGCATCCTACGGCAAAATCAATGAAATTTTCATCCCCCCCTTTAATACCCCCGCGCACCCTCCCCCGCATCCCCTCCCCCCCTCTCACCCCACCCCCCCACCCCTCCGGTGTATATAATCAGGATCTCGGAAACGGTTCCAACGATTTCGATGAAATTTGGTATTTGGGGGTTTTCGGGGATGAAAAATTGATCTAGCTTGGTCTTATCTCTGGGAAAACGCTTGGTACCGAGTTTCTGCCCGAGCAGAGCTCGGTCGCCCAGGTACTTAACACCTATACTAAAAATGAATCCTATTATGGATAAATAGAGTTCATTTTTAGTATAAGGTGGCCAGTTATTGACGATTTACCCTAATCGTCAATATTCTTGTCCTTGATTATAAAATTAAAATCCCGACTTAAATAAATAAATGAGTATGAGTATGTATAAGAGTTGTATTTTATTGTAATGTCGACTCCATGGCTCGCTAACGTCTTACCGTGCGATGAAAACTCCGATGCCACTTATACCTACTTAGTTTTGACCTCGTCTAACACTAAATACAACCTAGAATTTTTTACCTGACTGCAATGACAGGGTTATTTTCTGATTCAGTCGCGTAGTTACCCAAAAAAGAAATGAAAATGTCCGCTCAAATATATGAGTTTAGATTATATTATGTACAATCTGATTAAAATCGACGTAATGAAAGACTTCTAAGTAATTCTAAGAACTCAGATATTTATCCGACGACAAAATGGTCTAGATTCTCTAGAAATCGTCTCGGAATTCACTTAGGATCAATTAATTTTATCAAATACACGACCTTATTTAAAAATACTCGTCCTCTAGACGTTACTAAAGGCTTACTAAGTAATTTGGCATAATAATACGGTTGTGGATTATCTTTTGGATGAATGTTTTCATTATATTTATTCGTTGTTTCAATGTGATTTATGTTGTCTTTGATAATTTAACTGCTGAGTTTTTTTATGTGATTACTAATTCTTATCTAAATATATGTATAAAAAAGCCCTGAATTACTGACTCATCAACCATAATCATCATCATTTCATGATAAATGTCTTCTTTCTTTTCTTTCTTTCTTTCTATTTCAGCCGAAAGCCTACTGCTGAAAATAGGCCTCCTCCAAGGCTCGCCAAACAGATCGGTCCTGCGCCATACGCATTCAACGCGTTCCCGCAACCTTAACCAGGCCGTCGCTCCATCGTGTTGGAGGCCTACCTACAGTACCTACACTGCATCTTCCGGTCCGTGGACGCCACTCGAGAACCTTTTTGTCCCATCGGCCATCAGTTCTACGAGCGATGTGCCCGCCCATTGCCACTTGAGTCTGGCAATTCTTCGAGCTATGTCGGTGACTTTATTAGTTCTTGCGCGGATCAACGCCCAGCCCAAACCCTTGGCCTTAGAAGGCTGAAATTTGACATAAAGGTTGCCAATGTGATGTAAAGCAATAAATAAGGGCATATTTGTTGAAATTCTTACTGGATAAGGAATAAACAAAATTTCTGTAACTATGATTACTAGAGTCTTCAAATTTGGGCTGCAATCAGGTAAAGGTAGCAGTAAAAAGCTAATTTCAGGAATATTGAAAACTTCATATTCAATAAGGATAAAACGGGATTTGTATGTTCACTAACTGATACTAATGATGGTGGAGTTTGGATGTTGCTTACCCGGATTTTTGCTTTAGTATTCAATGAAAGAGTTGTAGAAACTTTACCACAAATTTAATACTGCGCGCAGGAAGTCGCGGGCAAAAGCTAGTTTAAGATAATAGATGTTAGTGGGATTTTTTTTTGTAAATTGCTCGTTACATTTCCAATTCTGATACATATGTGTTATTTTCATGATAAATTGATAGAATGCGTCAGCGAAAAAAAAACAAGAATAGAGAATGGGGGCATATTCAATCAGACGTTTACCCACAGTTTTTTTATCCATTTTATATTTACAATAGACAGTCTTCCAATTAAGGATAGTCTTCGAGATATTGTCCTTTGTCACGAAACGAAACAAAGGATCGTATTAGTCATTATAAGGCGTGTTTTTTATGACTAGTTACAAAGGAAATTACTTTTATGATATATCGTTACAAGCGACCAAACAATAGATTGAGGTGATTGATGATAGCCTGGATAAGGACACGAAGAAAGGAATAATTAGGATTCGTGAAACATTGCACTGACTGATTGATTCAGAAAACCATTTTAAATCATTTTTTTTTTAATATTTGAAGTGGGTAAAAACTCCAAAACTTGCATCGTAGATGTAGGCAAAGCAACCGCTATCGTCAGACTCAAATGGGACTGGGCTGGCTAGGTCTGCCGCATGCAGGACGCGGATTACCACTCAATGCATAATCCAAGCCCAACCCTTCTCGTTCTGAGAGGAGGCCTGTGCCCTACAGTGGGATGTATATAGGCCAGGATCAGGGTTTATCCCAGGATAGTTATCAGCGCCACGGCAGGCCAAGGCGAAGATGGCGGGATGACCTAGATACGTTCTCGAGCGACTGGCCAAACATAAGTGCAGAAGGGCAAGTAAGAAATCCAGGGGAGAGGCTTTTTCCCAACAGTGGGACACTAATTATATGGGCTAGTAAAAACATGAAATCGTAATTAATTACCTTTTACTTTATACAAACAAAAGGAACATTTTAGCGTCGCGGCATGGTTAAATAAAAACCGGCCAAGTGCGAGTCGGACTCGCGCACGAAGGGTTCCTTACAATTATCTATAAAAGTCACGTTTGTTGTAAGGGAGCCCCCCTTAAATATTTTTTTTATTTTAATTTAATCATTTATTTTTAAAGTGAATATATAATTAAATATTCTGTGAATATTTCAAGTGTCTACTACCTACCTGTTGCCGTTACCAATACCGAGCAAAAACGAGCAAAAAAATCACGTTTGTTGTATGGGAGCCCCTTAAATATTTATTTTATTCCATTTTTTAGTATTTGTTGTTATAGCGGCAACCGAAATACATCATCTGTGAAAATTTCAACTCTCTAGTATCACGGTTCACGAGATACAGCCTGGTGACAGACGGACGGACGGACGGACAGCGGAGCCTCAGTAATAGGGTTTCCGTTTTTACCCTTTGGGTACGGAACCCTAAAGAAGTAAGTAGACCAAATGAGATGTTTGTAGCTAAGCCACCATAATGATCCTGTTCTGATTAGAAACCTTTTATTTCTATTGAGGTATTTAAGAACATTTTTAATTTGTAGTAGTTTACCCGCGATTGACCACTATCTCATCTGAAGAAAAGTGCAGTTGAGGCCAAACTAAAGGTGTATTTCACTGGTAACATTTAAATTCCTGGGTCGTTCGATACCGTTATTATCGAAATGGGAAGGAAAGAAGTGGGAACTTCAATAACATAATCTATACATATAATAAATCTGTAACAAGTCGGTGTCTGTACATTGAAGATATTTGAGAAAAACTGTCACTAGGGCTATTTACTAGCGCAATAGAACCCAAAACAATGTTTTTTAGAATTATTGTCTGTTTGTCTGTTTATCTGTTTGTCTGTGCGTTTGTGCGCGCTAATCTCAGAAACGGCTTAACCTAGAAGGATGCGATTTTCACTGATATGTTGGTATTTTCTTGGATTAACATTTAGTGTTTGTTTCATTTGAATCGGTTCACAAATAAGAAAGATACGTCTATTTTAAGAATTTATAGAACAGTTTTTAGAAGTAGTGACTTGGGAGTAGGTACGGTGGTGAATGTGAACGCGGGTGTGCAGGGGGGGAGAGGTTGTGGGGGGTGCGGGGGGGTAATTTTTTTATATCGATGAACTAAGGAGAGCCATAATTGATGAAAAAGCAAATTGGATAAAAAAAATAAGCTGCCTAAATTACTAATTCCACGCGGACGGAGTCGCGGGCAAAAGCTATAATAGATAAAGCTAGAACTTGTTCGGCTATGTTTAAATATCCAATAATTACTGGACACCAATTTTTATTTAATTTAAAACTAACCTGATAGTAAGTACAGAGGTAATGTAATGTAAAGATGCAGCTCATTGGCTCAGTAACAGCATGCTCACTCTGGCCTTGAATAACCCTAAACTGTGTCAATTGTATTTTTTACGTCTGCACCTCTATGGATATTAACGACAAAATCAAGCGCGTCAGAGCCTCTGGACAGTTACCAGCTATATTGCCAACAGTTAAAGCCCGCGCACACGCTCCGGCGTGAGCGTTCACAACCGGCGCCGGAGTCCGCGTCTGCTTCCGTTCGCCGGCACTTCCCCTTCGTTACCTACCTACGCAAATCTGAAGTACTCTAAACTCGGCGTTGTATAATTTTCAGGTACCGGAAAAGGACTGAATTTAGTTACTTTGCCGGAAGGATGCGACTTTGAATTGATAGTGAAATAACTAAGTCAGTGCGGTTTTTCAACGGGTGCTTATGAGTCTTTAAACATGAAACTACCGTGAGACTCACTCATAGTGAAAATAACGCACAGTGCACGTTTGGCAGCCGCCGTGACGTGCGACTCCGAGAGGAAAGGCTACGGATTAGCCCGAAACATGTCGAGTTAAACTCGTTTTGAGACGTGAGTGATCCTTTTATTTTCACTATGGGTGCTTATGAGACTGAGATACATAATATGTAGTTAAAACGTAAGTATTCCTTAAAATCCAGAAGTTTAAAAAGTTACCGGCCTAAGGAGTAGAATCTATTCCTGATAATCCTATGTCTATTCCGATAATTAGCAAGCTGAAGTAGCTTAGTAGGAGTAGCCAGCGCGTAATGGTTTTTATTGACACACACACGTGTATCTCGCAGGCGTAGCTTCTTTTTCTAGTCTAATATTTCTTCTAATATATAAAAATCTCGTGTTATAGTGTTTTTTATGGAACTCCTCCGAAACGGCACGACCGATTTATATGAATTTTTCCGTTTATATTTTGTAGGTCTGAGAATAGGTCTTAGGCTATTTTTTACACCCCTATTGTTCGCAGACGGAGTCGCGGGCAACAGCTAGTAACAAAATAAAATCATTGTTAATTGTCACAGTGTAATACAATCCCTGTTGCAGCCTAATGTTTTGTTCGTATGACAATGCGTCCAATGCACCATCCTCCATTGTAAAAAGGGTAATTTTTGAATGTATTTAAATGAATGTCCGAATGCACAAAAGGTGAAAACGCTGGGTGCGTCACGTCCTATTGAAGTTTAATGTCTGATTGTTGCCGATTAAAATGTATTTACAGGTACAGAAGAGTAGATTAAAGCTTCATATAGAGGGTGCGAGAAATATTGTGTGTTTTGTTCCATTGCGGGGACTCTCGGCTATGAATTTATAAATAACTGAAGTGAAGTGATTAGTTGTTTAGAGACAAAAATCGTCGGGTGTCAAAGATTTGCGTACCCTTGGATACGAAGGGGTATAAAGTTCATTAAGCCGCGTGAGGTTTTCAACCCACAGAGATTTTATTTTGCTCCAGCAAAGATACCCTTAGAGCCCCCTCACAATAACGTCTTTCTGTCGTCTTGTCAGCGCTGCGCAGCCTTGACGCAAGGTTCACCCAGTGACGTCGCGACGTCAGTAGCGTCTTACCGCCCGGCCACGACTTCGCGCGTTTGGCGGCGCGGCAAGAGTTTTCTGTGTTCATTGCGCGGCCGAGACGCTCGCCGTACAGTGGTTACCTGGCGGCACACGCAATGAACTGATAGCGTCAACAATACACTAGCCGGGTCTCCACTGAGCGAACTGCCTCGCGAGGCAGCCATTTTCGACGCGATTTTGGACCTTGTGTCAAACAAAATTATGCCACATGCGCTAGCCTCGCGAGGCAGCTCGCTCAGTGGGAAACCAGCTACTGAAGCACGACAGAAGCGGCTGATGTTGCGGCACCGATGCGCGAACATTGCATTGACGCTGCGCGCGCACTGGCAAGACGAAAACGCTCGAAGGACGCTGGTGCAAGGAGTCCCTTACACAAACTGGCTGAAGCGTCGATATAATTTTATCAATTTAGTCAGACTTGATAACTCAGGAGTGTATCAGGAATTCTGAGGTTTCTAATTTGTCCAGAAATTACATGCCCGAATTTGTAGTGTTTTTGGATATGAATATTTTCAGGCCTTCAGAGAATCTGTTCATCACCGAACAAATAACTTAAGCAGGCAGTATTACATGACACCATGATAGCCTAATAGTTTGACCTACGACCTCTCAAGCAGAGGGTCATGGATTCAAATCCAGCCTCACACCAGAGTTATGAGCTAGCCAAATAAGTAAAATATAGTGAGGAAATATACACACACCTACGATGCAATTCAGGGGTGTGTTAAGTTCCCAGTTCGCATCGGGCCGGTGTGGGAAGTATAGCTCAACTTATTATAATATCTGCTGTTGGTTTGTATAACTGTGTGTGTTGTTCCAAACGAATTTGAATAAAACAATAGTCTGTTGAAAGCTACGTTGAAGTTTTATTAACTCCGAGAGTAAGCGTCCCAGCAGTGGGGCGTATATAGGGGATGATGATGGTTGATTAGTGTAGCACATTGCGCTTGAGACTGAAATGCAAATCAAAAAAAAGCAGTTCAACAACTCGTCAGCTCGCACGATATCGTAAGCTTCGTAAAACATGCATATAACCCGTCAACTAAACGTAGGGTTGAAAACTGAATGAATTACAATGACGATTTCGAAAACCTATTAAATAATAAAATAATTATTAAATAATTAAAATTAAAAAATGTATTTTCATTTGTAAATGCAGCCATTGTGCCAATTCACAAACTTACTCGTAATAAGGAAGAAAACTAAAATAAAATTCTCGAAGAAAATTTAAAAAATCGAATGCCGGCAATATCTTTTTATTCGCATGGTACTAAATTCGAATTTTGAGAAATGTGCCAGAACTCATTCAACTCATATTCGAATTAAGTAGGTAATATCATTTCGCTCCCCTTCATAGCCCTCTCATACTGAGAGGAGGCCTGTGCCTTGCAGTGTGACGTATATAGGCTGGAACGATAATGATGATGATTCTCATTTCAAAACAAAAGCTGTTTTTTTTACCCAATGTTTATTTTTGAAATGAGAATAATTCGAGTAGTGTCAGTCTCATTTTCAACGTGCATCATGTACCTACACGCAAGTAGGTACTGAACTAAACGCATTTCATATACAAGTAATTTCCATCTGACGAAACGAAATTAGTAAATAACTCAAGTTTTTCACAGTTTCCACTACATTGATATCATTACTACTTGGGAATTCGGGTTGAATAAGTATCAAATTACCTAACGTGTCCGCCGTTAAAAAAACTTTTTCTAATTTCTAACTGACAACCCTACGTAGTACCCCACAGTGCGCGTGCACCTAAAACTACAATTATTATAATTAAATCAGGAAACTGTTGAACTACCAGCCAGCAAAAGTATAAATAGAGCACCGTCTTACCAGCGGTCTGTTTGTTTAAGGCGACTGTATTTACAGTTTGCATCACTGGGGAGCTTTTAATTAATTGACAGGAAATGGTGATATGATATGATGACCACAGGTAGGGGCAGAATTATAACTAAACCGTTGAAATGAGTCCTCGCCAGCGCGGTACAGGTGCTGGGGGTATGACGACAAAGGCTGCCGGGATAGCCCTGGGCCCTGTACCGCGCGGGGGAGGACTCATAAAACGGTTTAGCTATACTTGGGCTAAGCTCTAGGCGACGAATGATTATGACAATTCAAAATACATTGCTGACTTGAGTCTTTTGTTGCGGATGCCGATTTTAAACCGAGTTAAAAGGATTTAAAAGGAGATTGTCAATTTGGTTGTATGATTTTTGAACGACCGCTTTAGCCTAGTTGGTAGTGACCCTGCCTACGAAGCAAGAGATCCTGGGTTCAAATCCCGGTAAGGGCATTTATTTGTGTGATGAGCACGAATATTTGTTCCTGAGTTATGGATGTTTTCTATGTATTTAAGTATTTATTTATCTATATAAGTATGTTTATCGTCGTCTAGTACCCATAGTACAAGCTTTGCTTAGTTTGGGACTAGGTCGATTTGTGTAAGATTGCCCCCTAATATTTTTTTATTTTTTTTTATTTTAAAGGAGATTGTCAATTCGGTTGTAAGTTTTTTCTCATCGCATCTCATAGGTAGGCATTCGTATCAATTATGATCTTGCGTTGTACAGAAGTATGTGTCTTCAGAGTCGAATTTGTCTTGCGATATTATTCGCTATCAAACTAGAGGAAATAAGTAACTGAAGTCCTTAGCCGACAAATTAACTATCAGCTTTCGTTTTTGCGGCACGAAATATGGATCCGTTTCTCCTTAGGAGAACCGGTCCGTGGACTATTTAATACGGAACTCTTGCCAGGAACAAGAACTTGTGTTATAGGTAATCTCGCTATTCTAGATTTTACTACATTGACAATTGCAATGTTCATCTGTGGGCGTCGTTAGGATGTTGTGGTACCCTATTGTTTCGCAAGCAGAAGGTCGTGGGTTTGAGTCCGAGCTCGCACTTCAGATTTCTTCAAAATCTATGAGCAAAATTAAATTTGAAATTTACCATAAGCTTTATGCTAAAGGAAAATAACGCGAGGAAACCTGCACACAAATGCGAATTCAATGTTGTGTGTGAAGTTCCAAGTCCGCACTGGGTCTGCATGAGAACTACGGCTCAAACCCATTTTGAAAGGAGGCCATGGATGTGCACTGCAGTAGGACATAGATAGGTAGAGATGTTTTGCAGGTATATGTAAGTTGTCTACAAATCTTCCATCCAAGTTTTAGTGATTGGATTCAATTTAAAATGAGAGTCCAGTCAGCATAAAGTACAGTTAGCAATAAAGCTTGCTTTAAAAATGTTTTTTTTTTTAACTTTAGTTTAAGGAACTTTGATCAGGTAAATTGAACATGTCAGTTACAAAATCTTATTAATGCTCTATAAGATGCCTGCCACGAAGCGCTTGTACTGGGAGCCTGCAAATTGCTAAGGATTTAGTAAGAAAAAATCCAATTCAACTGCCGACACCGGTCTACACGAGCAAAGCCGCGGAACGACTAATATCACATATAAGTCACATAACCACATTTTGGCCGCCAAAAAGACTTCGACAGGTTGACTTAAAAAATCCGCCATGCCACCTGAGCCCTCCAGACAATCATTTATCCCGCGCGGTGTCAACGGTCCCTAACAAAAAGCGGATATCCGTAAACAAATTTACGAGAGCGGAAAAAAGGACGAGACGCGGAACGGTCGGATTACGCAAAGGGTTTATTACGTTTATTTATCTTTTAATTATTTTAGGAGGATTTATTTTCAGGGCGTGACAGTGATAAGTACATGAACACAGGTTTGTCATAAAC
The DNA here is from genome assembly GCA_947563465.1 of Archips xylosteana. Classification (NCBI taxonomy): domain Eukaryota; kingdom Metazoa; phylum Arthropoda; class Insecta; order Lepidoptera; family Tortricidae; genus Archips; species Archips xylosteana. Next base: position 17,620,085 of record OX387348.1, on the reverse strand, counting down.
GAAATGTCATGCTTTCTCTCATTAGTGAACTGAAACAATGAGGGTTTTCTATGAGAGGCTATTTGGCGCTAGTATCGTCAGGTCCGTTTGACAACTTTGACATTTGTTGTATGGGTGTAACGTCAAATAGACCTTACGATACTAACGCCATCTAGCGATATTCCACCTGTCAGAAAACCCTCATTACTTTGCTCGCCCGCGACCTTACGATAGGTGGTGTGGTAGGGTCAACGTCATAAATAAGTGGTCACTTTTGTACCTTGTCACTTTAACGTCATCAACAAGTCAGCGACAAGGTACAAAATTGATCACTTATTTATGACGTTGACTGTACCTACTCTGAAGATGAGCTCTGGTTGAAATCGAAACGCATCAGTGTAGTTTGGTGGTGGTGATAGTTGGGTTTGTGTGATTTGTGTGTTCGTACAGTATGGAGGTGGAGGAACTACATGAACACGCATTTCTTACATAAACGTAACTATCGGAAGGTCGCGGGTGAGCAAAGTAATTGTTTCAATTCATTAATATGGACCTCCGTAAAGTAACGCCTGATTCAATAAATTTTTTTTCTCATTAACGAACCAGATATTGCCCGCGACTCCGTCTGTACAGGATCGCTTATTCAAATTCAAATTCAAATAATTTATTTCAAGTAACATGACTCATTGTATTAGTGGACAAACTTATTTCTAGAGTTAGTAAAATAATAAAAACCGGCCAAGTGCGAGTCGGACTCGCGCACGAAGGGTTCCGTACAATTATCTATAAAAATCACGTTTGTTGTATGGGAGCCCCCTAAAAAAATTTTTTATTTTAATTTAATGATTTATTTTTAAAGTCAGTATATAATTAAATATTCTGTGAATATTTCAAGCGTCTACCTGTTGCCGTTATCACTATCGAGCAAAAACGAGCAAAAAAATCACGTTTGTTGTATGGGAGCCCCCTCAAATATTTATTTTATTCCATTTTTTAGTATTTGATGTTATAGCGGCAACCGAAATACATCATCTGTGAAAATTTCAACCCTCTAGCTATCACGTTTCCCGAGATACAGCCTGGTGACAAACGGACAGACAGACAGACAGACGGACGGACAGCGGAGCCTCAGTAATGAGTACGGAACCCTAAAAATAATAAACTATAGGTACTACTAAGAATCCCATCCCTCATATTATCCTTTTTATTGCTATCCCGCGGAAACTATACATTTTTAATTTTTGTATGGTATTTACATCCAGGATGTTAATTGTGTATAACATCCAGGTTATAAACTATCTGTATGCCAAATTTCATCAGAATCCGTCAAACCATTTTAGCGTGAAAGAGTAACAATACATTAATCCATGAAAACTCGTACAAATCACTTCCTTTTAATTATGTAATGCCTATTGTCTACCTGAATTTTTATTTTGTAATGTCACTGTACTGTTTTTAGTGATCAATAAAGAATATTTGTATTGTATATTGTATTGTATTTTCTTTGCGTTTGTTGGTCATAGATACCTGCTGTGACCGAGGAACGATTAGTCGAGAAACTGAATCGCGTACAGTCAACAGCATAAATAAGTGATCATTTATGAACCTTGTCACTTTAACGTCATGTTTGAAATGTCATACAAAATTGTCAAACGATTGAAAACGACAAGGTAAAGAAATGACCACTTATTTATGCTGTTGACCCTACCAGGTCGGAACCTTATCACAGCCGATTCCACGGTGATTTTGTTGGCAGATTGCACATTGTCAACATGGCATTTGCAGCCAAAAAGTTCCACTTAGTTTCTTCGTCTGTACCTTCATGGAGTAAAAATAGTTGAAGGTAAAGCTTGGATCAAAGGTTTATAGTAATTATGATCAAATCCCTCACTTTAATTAACCATTCCACCTAAATAATTTATCCTAATCGAAGACCTTGTGCAAGCAAATGATACCTACGCACTGTTCCAAATCCGTTACATATAAAACTCATTTTTATAGGCCTACGAATGGGTAATATAACTTAATGGAAAACAACGGTAGACAGTTTCGAATTTGTCTTGTAGTAAGATTAGCTTTTGAATCGAATACGGTAGTACTATAATTATAAATTACGAGTACATAGGTAGTTTTGTTGAATTAAAATAGCTATGACACACAGACATGATTATTTAATTCAGGCACGCACGCAACATATACACAGCTCCGTTCACGGTTGGTTTTCCGTTCGAGCTCTCCTTGACAAAGTACCAGGAATTAGTTCGAAACATCTCGGACGTACTTCGATTATTAATACCTAAGTGATCCGTGTAATTTATTTAAATAATAAACTTATGACAAAGTAACAAGAGGAAGAAAATAATAAGCGCATAAGCACTAACAACCTCGCAGTCATAAAACTAGACAAGTGCATAATAATCGAAGGCGATAAGTTTAAAATATTAAAAACCCGCCAAGCATTAGTCGAATTCGCGCACCGAGGGTTTCGTAAAGCCAGGTAAAAAATTATATATAGATAGATACAGTCAAGTGTAAATATGTATGCATACAACTTGCTTATAAATATGCATATAGCTCTTATCTCATCGAATTAAGGTAACCATCGGTTTATAAATAATTATGAGAGGATTAAATCGATACATAATTTGCAGTTGACTGTACCTACACCACAAAATCTTCAGTGTTTAGTTTTAATTTTTTCCCTAAGACTGACTCTCGCCTAACCGATAATAATAAATAATAATAATAATAATAATAATGAGCGAACGAAAAAGTGGGCACTGCAGCAATTTTACAGATGCCACGCCAGCTTAAGGTAGAATACCTCACTTCATCAGCTGTAATTTTACTAGCTGCCTTACTTTCTATGCTGAACACAACAGCGCGAGCAGTGTTTTTTGTCGGCAGACGACGATGGTGGTAGCGGTCCGGGCTAATCTTGCGCAAGGTCTTACAACCTACAGGATTTTACTTTTTTTCATGTCATTGTAATGTTCTCTGCCCTACGCAAAGACAGGACATGCGACCAAAATGCCAAGGCTTGTCTTATCATACACACCTTCTTGATTCGGCTCAGCTTTACACGGCTTACACATTGTGTCGATATTAAGTTTATGACAAGCATTTAACACAAATATAGTACGGCGAGAAATTTTGCATCGACAACTTTCGCTGACGAATAAGGCGGCGGCTGGTTTCGCAAAATCGCATCGACTCATATCGATTGCGCAAGGGCATCTTTTAATTGTGACCGAGCTAATTACCTCATATTTACCTTAATACAACAGCTTAAAGTTGATAGTTTCGTGGTTTTAAGAACGCGTTAGCATTCACGTTTTCGATATATTTCACAAAATAACCGCCATGTCAAAATCGTAATTGGCGAACGACTTTTCTGTCAAACAATTAGGGCAGATACTTTATGCGGATTGCGTTGCGTTAAATAAAATTTTTATTTGAAAAATGGTGATACGTGAAGCCAATTATCTTAGCATATTGAGATAAGGTAATGATGAGGATGATGATGATGATTGAGATAAGGTTTTGCTCTCGCATGTTTTGGTTTTATAAGGTGCACCAAATAAAGAACCCTGACACATATAATATCGTATTGTTACTTTTGTTAAGTATCTAAACAATATTTTTAATAGAGTGAGTCAAATTTCAACTATATGTAGTTTAGCGGACTCGAGTATCTTCCTTGATATTGTTGCAGCGGTCATACCTGAAACAAGAGGAAGCAAGAATTAGAAAAAAACCCAAAATTGAAAAATTTATTTAACAGAATGTATAACTAAGTAATAACATTACGACCATTTATGCCTGGTGTAAATTAAACAAGATGACACAGTTATTTTTAAGAATAACAATGTTTTATTAACCATTAAGTTACACAGTAGGTACCTACTACCTACACGAGATTACATAATACACATGTTACTTATGTGATAGTATCTATGTGACAATTCAACGGCCTTCGCACTGGACTCAGCCCTCTGGGTCAGTATCGCGAGTGCCAAACTAAGTTCTAAAATTACAAAAAAAAAGTGTCGCTTAAAAATTATTGTGTCTAAAATATGTCTGGTCTGTTGGTTGACTGGGCCCATAACCTATTACAAGTCTACACAATACTTCATTTAATCCAACAAACTAACCAAGACATGCGCAGATCAAACATCCTAAATATAAAGCTGACCGTTAAACAACGACGACAGCTCATAAAGATTTATGAGGAGTACCCTCGATAAATAAATATTTAAGCATCAGGAACTTTCTATACGCCCTCGAGAGTTATTATAATGATATTCGGATATTGGCGGGCAATGAGAAATTATATGTAACGTATTCAATCGATGTTGACTTGCGTAGTAAATATGATTAAAATCATTAGGAGTTACATAATAATATGCTCGGATTTCAAGCTTGGCCTTTGTTTTAGAGGATGAATGAATATGGTTTTAAGTGATAACTAGTTATATTTTAGGTCAGAATTCAGTTCATATCTTACGACAAAAATACGTCGTCTTTGCATAACTTGTTTACACCCATTTCTTCTGCATGGCATGTTAACAATATTACAGAATTTGCCACTTCATTTAGTGGACAAATCATGATAAAAAAAGCAAATGAAGAAAAACAGAATATTTTTCAATTAAATATATCACTTTTGCAATCATGATAAACATATCAGAATTGTAAATATAATTCACATTTATGGTCTTGCAGTAATTTTGTATGACATTCCAGTTAATATTCTACATAAGAGGCTGGTAGATATAAATAAAAATAACGACATGAAAGGATTTTAACTCAAATAAATGGTGCGTTAAGCGATTAGTAAGCTCGTCTCAGCAAGCGGTAGGTCTGCAGAATAAAACTATAAAAAAAAAAACAAAGAACATCGATCAACAGGTTTTTAATAAGGGAATTTTTAAAGTTGACAGACACTAGGCTCAAACGCAACGTGATCATAGTGTAAGGGGGCAATGGGAAATTTTAATTTATTTTTAATTCAATTTTGCAATTTTACAATTTTTAATGTCTGACGCAATACCACTCAATTACTGTATTTGTTTGTAATGTTCTAGAGCTTTCATCTTTCTTTTCGTCGAGCTAGTCGTTTTCAATTATTTTTATCATATTCAAAATCTCAAAATTGAGGAAGAACTGTATGATTTTCCGTCTGCAATTTTTTAACTCGACTTAATTTAAAGTACTTTACTGGGAGAGGGATATTCAATTGTTGCTCTTGTATTACAAAAATATGTAAAAAAATAAATTACCGGCACAATGTAAAAATATTGTAATCGTGACGTGAATTAGGGTCTCTGTTCTTCAATCCCTATCCCTAAACGGTGTCCCAGAAAAAGCAGACAAGATTGGTATTGTACAAAATTAGCAACACAGCGGGCTGCTTATTACTTATGTAGAAGAAACATATGTCATAAACGTAACATACGTGTATAACTAAACGAGCTAAAGCAGTATGGCGTATATAATACTGAAAATGGTCTCATTAGGGATTCTAGTGCCTCGTCGCACCACTTTCCCTAACTAATATCAGTTACTGGGAACTCTTGCTTCATATACGTTTAGGTTTGTAGGTACCACGCCTTATGGGTACTTAAACATAAGCAGTTGCAAATTTATTACGTAAGTAACTATAACAAGACCTAATTACTTATTCATCGACATTTTTGAAGTTTAAGTATTTACAAAATGAATCTAGAATATCCCGTCAAATGATTGCAAAAATCGAACCGCAAAATATATCTTCAGGGGTCGCATTATATCCTTTCCGCTTTAATCAATTCTACTGAGATAGGTACTGCCGTGAAGAAAACCCACTCGGTAGAGCTCCTAAATCCAGTGTGTGAGAAATATTTAAATTCAGGTTTATTAAGTCGGGTTCTGTACGAAATGTTCTGTTGAAACATAAGTGTTGAGTAGATCAACGAAGTTCAATAGTGTTACGTGTAATTAAATTGAACTTTTTGAAATTATGGAGAAGCAATTACATTCATATCGCTTACTACCGAAATAGTACCTATTCCCTGATTATTTTTTGGTAGCATCACCATATCTAAAATACGGTCGATTTCTGTATTTAAAACTCTTACAGTTTATAATTTCTAACTGGCTGGCTGACTTTTAACTGGCTGACTGGCTTAATCCAAGACCATGCTACGTTCATCGTGCAGATTCTACACTTTAATACTACGACGGTACGAAGAAGGTTAATGTTGTCATTTATCTCCAAAGCTACTAGTCCAATTTTAATAATTTTCAATAATGAGTGTGTGTTTGAATTTCAGTAATGAGTTCAAGTTTGATTGGTACATGTTCTTAGATAAGTGTTGATTTTGCTTTTTATTACTATTTAACTTTGGTTTCAAATGCTTGATCACTTAAGGACCGATTCTCAGCCAGTATTTTTAAAAAGCGTAATCCAACGGACCCCCAAAAACTCAATGGAACCGAATGGAAAAATGTGATTCGCTTATAACTCTTTTAGGCCGCTCTGGATTTATGCGGCGGCACTGCTTTCTACGTAAATCATTTTCACATCGCGGCACTAAGGGCCCCCTCTGATAATGCTTACGACGAGACTGCTGGATGGGGTGGCCAGCCAGAGTAACTATGAGCTTATGTTTTTTCTGGTAGAAGGCTTCCAACGCCTACAGACAGCCACATTAGTAAAACCATGCCAACGAACTACCGGTTAATTATTTTAGTGTTCTGAATTGAGCAGGTTACGATGGGGGATAGTAGGGTTATCAGAAGTCCGAAGAGAGGGGGAGGACACGATAATCCTGAACTCTGGTAACATGCTCTATTTCCGGGAGGGCGACCAACAGTCCCAGGGCGGTGTCGGGTTTATCGTCTACAAGTCCCTTGTAAACAACGTCGTGGAGATCGTGAGTGTGTCGACCAGGGTAGCGTACCTTGTACTAAGATTGACTAAACGGCATTCGTTGAAGGTCGTACAGGTTTACGCTCCGACTTCAGCACACTCCGACGAAGAGGTGGAAACTATGTATGAGGATATCTCCAGAGCCATGCATAGCTCCGGAACTCACTTCACGGTTGTTATGGGGGACTTCAACGCAAAACTGGGCAAACGGGATGGTGAAGAGCTGCGAATGGGGCAATTTGGAGTAGGGCGTAGGAATCACCGGGGCCACCTACTGGCCGGCTTCATGGAGAAGGAGGGACTCTATATGATGAACTCCTTCTTCAAGAAGCGAGAGCACAGGAAATGGACATGGATGAGCGCTGACGGTGTAACGAGGAATGAGAGACTTTATTATGTCGACGAGGAAGCAAATATTCAATGATGTCTCCGTGATCAGTGCGGTTAAAACCGGGAGTGATCACCGTATGGTACGAGGCACATTGAATATTCGGTTCAAGCTTGAAAGATCGCGACTGATAAAGTCTACGCTCCGCCCGGCACCAGCCCAGCTAGAAAACCTCGAAACTTTCCAGCTTGAACTTCAAAACCGTTTCGAATGCCTAGGAAGCGACATGGATGACTACAATGACGGGTTTGTGGAAGCTGTCCATACGGTTGGGTCAAAGTTCTTTAAGACTCACCGTACAAATAGAACCAAAAAAATCACACCTTCTACTCTAAAGCTGATGGAAGATCGACGTAAGATGATCCTACAGACATCTGGTGACGCTTGCCAATACCGGCGGCTTAACAGACAGATCTCAAAGTCTCTGAGGCGCGATATACGCCAGTTTAATACTAATAGTATTGAAGTGGCGATAGAGCGCAACACAGGCATGCAAAGTTTTGCAAAGAATCTGTCTGATAGGCAAAGCCAATTGGCAAAGTTAAAGACCGATGAAGGTAGGATCGTGACCTCTAAACCGGAGCTATTGTTAGAAGTTGAGAAGTTCTATGGACAGCTGTACACATCAACGAGGAAACCCGTCATGGATCTAGCTGATGACCCGAGAGCTAGATTAACCCGGCACTATAACGAAGACATCCCGGACGTCAGCCTGTACGAGATTAGTACGGCTCTCAAGCAACTAAGGAATGGCAAGGCCCCTGGTGATGACGGAATAACAGCCGAACTTCTGAAGGAAACTATTCAGAAACTATTCGATACCGCCATCCGTGAAGGGAAAACACCAAAAGCATGGAACAGAAGTGTAGTGGTGCTGTTCTTCAAAAAAAGCGATAATACCTTATTGAAGAATTATAGACTCATTTCACTTCTGAGCCATGTTTACAAGCTGTTTTCGAGAGTCATCACGAATCGTCTCGCGCGCAGGTTAGACGACTTCCAGCCTCCCGAACAAGCCAGATTTCGAAAAGGCTTTAGCACCATGGACCACATACATGCGTTGCGGCAGGTTATACAGAAAACCGAGGAGTATAACCGCCCCCTTTGCCTGGTATTTGTGGATTACGAGAAGGCCTTCGATTCGATCGAGACTTGGGCTGTACTGCAGTCTCTCCAACGGTGCCAAGTGGACTACCGGTACATCGAAGTGTTGAAGTGTCTGTATAATAACGCCACAATGTCCGTCCGACTTCAGGACCAGATGTCGAAGCCCATTCTATTGCAGCGGGAAGTCAGACAAGGAGATGTTATCTCTCCGAAACTGTTCACCGCTGCACTAGAGGATGCGTTTAAGACTCTGAACTGGGAAGGGCGTGGCATCAATGTAAATGGTGAATACTTCACTCACCTTCGGTTTGCCGACGACGTGGTGCTTATGGCTGAGACCTTGGAAGACCTCAGAGCGATGCTCGCTGACCTCGGAAGAGTCTCCGAGAGAGTTGGTCTTAAATTGAACATGGATAAGACGAAGGTCATGTCGAACGCCCATGTTGTACCAACTCCCGTCGTAATCGGAGATACTTTGCTCGAAGTTGTTGACGACTATATCTATCTGGGACATACAATCCAATTGGGTGGATTAACTTCGAGAAAGAGGTCAATCGACGAATTAGACTCGGCTGGGCAGCGTTCGGGAAGCTCCGCAATATCTTGTCATCCGATATACCGCAGTGTCTCAAGTCAAAAGTCTTTGACCAGTGTGTGTTGCCAGTCATCACTGGCTTCCTGAGCTTCCTTATAAGACCCATCGTTAGCGGCCACGTTTCAGTGCCATAAGTGATGAGTGATGACTTATGGCACTGAGACGTGGCCGCTAACGATGGGTCTTATAAGGAAGCTCAAGGTCACTCAGAGGGCGATGGAGGGGGTTTCTCTGCGGGATCGCATCAGAAATGATGAAATCCGCGCGCGCGCGTGTAGCTCGAAGAATCGCTAGACTTAAGTGGCAGTGGGCAGGGCACATCGCCCGTAGAACTGACGGCCGATGGGGCCGAAAGGTTCTCGAGTGGCGTCCGCGGACCGGAAGACGCAGTGTAGGTAGGCCTCCAACAAGATGGAGCGGGAACGCATTGGATGCGGATGGCGCAGGGCCGATCTGTTTGGCGAGCCTTGGGGAAGGCCTATGTTCAGCAGTGGACGTCTTTCGGCTGAAATGATGATGAATGATGATGATGATGATGAAGGGCAGGCAGGTAATTATCCACGTTGAGCTATTTCATTCATAAGTGCTTTAGCATAATTATCTTGTCCATTATGAACTTTGAATTTTAAACAGGTGTTCAAAGGTTTACCAACAATATACTTACCATTATACCAAAAATGTCATAATCATACATATTTAAGCTACTACTTGTTTGGTGGTAAGGTCTTAGATTGAATATGTCAAATACTGTCGATTTGGCCAAGCTTCGTCATTAATTTTGCCTAAAGCTGTAGACTACATATACCCTTAATGTCTGTGATCAAAGCTTTATTTGCTTCACGCAGTTTTTTTTTTCGAATCATTGAATACGGGGTGTAGTCCGTAAAAAAAACTTCACCCCCAAAGAGGGTTGTTATTTTAACGTGTGGTTTTCTTGTTTATCCCGATTCTACTGCGAAAGGGCGGGGTCAATCTAAAAAGATCAGTCGTTTCTGCTTGCTTTTTTAAGTATAAATTTCTTATGTGGAAAATAAAATTTTCTTTACGCTGTGTGAAATAAGTGTAATGTTTATTTCATTTAACTAAACTTTTCATGACTTTTATGTTTTCCTTATACCATCCTACCAAAGAGTTGGTATTGTGTATGATTGCCTATTTTTATTAACACAATATGAAACGTCTCAGTGTCTGACTTTCTCGCTAAAAAGGATAATAATAATAATAATTAATTTGTTTATTAGTCAAAAAAACAGTAATCAAAACAGGATCTGTAGTTACAGTAGGAGTGTGTCTTATGTTTAACTAGGTACAAATTGTGTTAGGTACTATATAACATGACATGACATAAGCGTGATCAGACAAAGTTCCTTACTCCCCGTACTATTTTAAACTGTATCATAAACGGATTTGGACCAAATGTAGCACACACCTGATTTATTAACCTGGATTAACACAAAGGGCACTTTTTCCGGAAAAGGTACAGTTCACGCGAGATAAACGAATTCTTCGTAGCCGAATTTGTGGACAACATCTAGTACAGACTATAGGTAAATAAGCTACATTACATATGATGCACGAGACGATATTCAAAAAAGTAATAGCTATTAATCAAGTAAACCACTTGGAGTTACATTAAATACATATTTCACTTTTTAGCTACCATATTTTCTTCATTAAAATATGTATCAGCAAACCCACACTTTTCTTTGATCATATTCGTTTACGTGTCGCAAGCCGGTCACCCAAGTTAGTTAGTCCATTTCCATTTTCCTGCACTTTCTTTCAGATTGTAATCACGGATAGCGGCTATGTTTTTAAAGTCTGAGCAGGGAGCGGTTGTATAAATATTCAAATAGGCTTTCCCTCCATAATTATTACACCGTAGGGGATTTCGAAGTAGTGCCGAAGCTTATAAACTAATGGATTAAGGTAAACCCTTAACAGGTATTGGAAATGAATCAATTTAACGGACATTCTCTGTCTTCTGACTACTATGAAAGCTGAAGCGGATATTAATTAACACGATTTAGTTTAAATAGTGCAATTACCGTTCATACGTGATGAAGTTGTGTGTAAAGTTGAAATTGGTATCAAAATTGAGATAACCGTAGTTTTTATGATATTAGTAGAATGTAATGGTGCGTTTAATTGTTGTAGTGAAATGTTATGATTTAATGGAGTGATATGATCGTGTGAAGCGCCGAAAGGCGTATAAATGTAATCTTCATATATTGGTTGGTAGTTGCTGGTGCCAATAATCTGATGTTGAAGCTCGGTTCCCTAATCTAAATTCTAGAGTTTGATTTTATCGATCAAATATCAAAACAAGTATAAATTAGCGATTTAGATTCAGTTTTAAAATAAAACATCGGAATTTATCAAATGAAAATGCAAATGAGATAGTCAATAAAAATTGAGATCTGCATTATAAGACAAATAAAAAATGATTACCAACATCAACTGAGTCCAGTTCTCGTCTCCTCAATAACCGAAACGAAATGGATAAAATTATACTAGTAAAATATTATTGCGAGAGAATCCGGCAAACGCATAATGGAGGCTATCGGTTGTCTTGTTTGTACTTATATTAAAATCGATAACGCTTTCTCGGAAAACAGCTTATGAGTTTTAAAACTAAGTGCAGGAATCTTTGTAATCCTAAAATCTCGTCGGAAGGAATCTCGTTAGAAGTTGAAGACTTCTGTCGTCCATAATTTATATGCTCGATATTTACGCCAACAACAGGGTAGCATGCACTGTTTTCGTATCTATTGTTCAATAGGTCCTTTTCAACTAGATGAGTCAGAAAAGGACGCACTAATCGACACGCGACGAGGTGGCACTCCTCTGATCTCTTTCTACTATGCCACATAAACTATCAATAACTTATTATTATTATTTATTTATTCATCAATAAAAATTACAGCATTACAGTATACACCAATGCGCTGGAAAATTCAAAAAATACAAACAAAACTTAAATAACTATTTAGGGATTTTTGAAAAACGTCTTCGTCGCTTCCCTAAAACGACGGAACACCACACCCTCTGGCCAAAAGTCAGAGCGCAGGAACACCTGCTGGTGCTTGGCAGGCACTTGGAGCCTAAATGAGCTTGATATGAACTTGATAGATTTAAATAATTATAAAACCTCTAACATAATAAAATACTTTATATGTACTTTACTTACGCCTGTTTTGATATTGAATTGCTACAATTTATTGCTTTGGAGATCAGAAATGTACTCGCTAAGACCATGGACAGTATAATAGCGACGTAACGTTCTTCCTAAAAAACGAAGGCCTATATAGCCTAGATTACATTTTTAATGAAACAATACGTTTCACTATACTAATATAAGCTTCCCCACGGCGACACATACCTGTTTCGACTGTATTCAGGAAATAAACAATTGCAGACTACTTCACTAAGGGATAGTACCCTCACCCTATGCTCGTCACATCATATGGAACAAGTATCACAGAGCGATGACAGCGTACTGATGACTGTCGTAATTAGCATGACTAGAAGAATAATAATGACAATGAGAGTAATGACAATTTTTAGGAACATAAAGATTGTAATGAATGATATAGAAGAACATTTATAGCCTAAGTTAAAAGGCTGCTTGACGTAACTAATCACGGAATGTATTTAAATGATATGATTTAAAATGTTTATCTCGTCAATAATAAGAGTATTTTAAATAAAAGACAGTGCCTTAGTCAATTGCATCTTATTTATCTCATGTCAACTAATAACACAAAGTAATAAGCGTCTTATTTCCAACGATCAAGTCCTCAAATAATCTTGTGCCAAACAGCTCCAAAATGACTCGCATCAAAGAGAGCACATTAAACAAGGAATTCAACATTTGTTAGAGCGTCGAATTTCTGGCACCCCCGCGACACATGTGCGTAATGATATGTCGCCCTCGCAGACGTTAAAATGACGGCACTTCAAACGAATACCCGCCGTGTTGCCACCCTTGCGTGTGGTGCAAGGGACGAAGAATAAGAGAAGAAAACGGATAAAGGCGAAATAAGAAAAATCGTACAAAATTACTGCCATATTCCAGAATGTTACGTGAAACATATAACGATTATAAAGGAAGACTAATTAACTGATTACCGTCACTCCTCGGTTTGAACCCTTAGCAAACAAACGCACTGGGGCCAATAGTTGTTTAGGTATTTAAAACATGGGTTGGCGAAAAATCAAGATGCAGGTACCAATAAAAGCATCTTAGAGTCCATAAATTTGTTGAGAATTACAGAACTCAAACTGTATCAGATGATTGTTAGGAAAACTTTAAATAATTAATTTAATCTTTGAATTGTGGATAACATAATAATATGGTTTTCGTGGAAAAATACATATTTAATTGATCATGAGTGCGTTGTTAACTGTTGAATGAACCAATCCCATTCATAGTTGCCTCTGCTGAGTCATAATTCCATGTTGTTTAATTTTATCGCTTTTCACTTGTTCATTGCGCCACAACGAGCGAATGCATTTAGGTGCAGGTGCCTACTATTTTTCTTCTCCGACAAATTCGAATGGAGTAGCTCCATAGCTCAATCTTACTCGGAACTTTGTATATAATGTCGACGGGAGTTCTTTCATCTACTAACGTTTCAATTATGTTATATCTTTTGAAGGATGTCTCTATTGGTGCATTAGTAATGTCAGAAACACGAATATACTTTCATCCACATCGTTAGAAGAGCGGGGCGAGACTTAGATTTCAACTGATGTGATTGGTCGAATTTTGCAGAACTCCACTCAGCTTCTGTAGAAGCCTATTACAGTGATCAGAAACTGCACTGTTTTTTTTTCTACGCATGGATTTATTGTCATACGAACTCAATTAAACAATAGTTTTCCGCACACTGCCCAGTTTTAGACCCATATGTTTCTGTAGGCGTCGTAAAAGGCGACTAAGGGACTATCGGTGAGATTAAAATGCTCTCTATTGCCTATTACAAACTTTGGACTCTATTTTTCTAAGAAAGTCATCGTGAAGATTCATAACAAGACCAATCCCCAACCAACAACCATTTCCACTCTGTGAAAAGTGTAACGACTTAGGAGAGAATAGTTGTAGTATTAGTTTTAAATACCTAATTGTCTGTATTTGATGAACGCAGAAAGTTATTTGTTTTCCGTTAATTTAACAATTGAGACTTAACTATTTTGTTTATAAAAGCTTCCTAACATTTGTCTTCATCTGTCACATTTAGATTTGCATTTGCCAGATATATATGCAAAACACACGATACATTTCGGTAGATTAAAGGTTTGTAACTTTTTATCAATAAGGGAGTACTTGTACCTATATAAGGTGCTAACAAATTAGTTACAGATATTTTTACAGCTGATAGTATTCGGCTCTCGGAGGGCATTTAAGTATAAAACATTATAGGTTTGTATATACTTAAGAAAAAAAAGCTATGTTTCAAGTTAAGGGTCTGTTTTCTGTATCGCTTACTATTTCTGGTGTACAATAAAGAGTCATTGTATTGTATTGTATTGTAAGATTAAAAGTACAGGTACTACGTAAAACCAGCGCAGTACCTCGTTGTGAAACTTAGCAAGTTTGCCAAGTGAAGTGAAGTGATTTTATAGACACGTTTATTTTTTGATTATCACCATTGTTTGCTTTTTCGCTTCTTTGCATTTAAAAGTCTCTACTCTCTAGTCCTTTTCTGTCTTCGCTTAGGCTAAAGTTGATTTAGCTAATATCTATTAAGACGATAATTTTATATAACTTTTTTGTAAACGTCGGTCACGGACCTTCTGTGCCTCGCGTCGACAAATTCTGTCTGTCAAGACGGTTTAAAAATTCATGTTAACACGGCATGATCACTTTTCATGAATAAATTAGACCCTATTAATAAACATGAGGCAAGTTATTTTTGAGAAAAGCTCGCTTTGCGTGGTAGCAAAAAAAATAAAGAGTTTTTTCATCTGGGTTACACATGAAACCTTAGGAAGTAGGTACAAGGTGTCAAACAGCATTGCTGCTTTCGTCTGATATCATTTTCTTTAGTAACTTTAGGCACCAGTTTAACAAAAGAGAATAATGTTATTAATGACTAATGAGCCAATTACAAATTAACTGAGGGTAGGTCGATCAGGAAGCTTTATCAATCAGAGGAGTCGTGAGAGATTGTGCAGCAGGTTTTAGGTTCCATTAAGTACTTAAATGGAGCAAATAGAAAACAAGCGCTGCGGCTTGCTCTCCAATGTTATGGTGATGTGGTCCTTATGACATTATTCAGCAACTATTTGTGTGGGAAATGAACCTTCAGGGTATGAATGAGACGGATTACGTATGAGTGAGAGGATGAATGTTCGATGGAGAGACATAATTACGAGGTGGCGAAGTAGTTCGTATTATGGCAATGCGAGCGATCCTATACTGTTCGTATAGGTTCAAATGAATTTGCAATTTAAGTCCTTACATTTTGGCGATTTTTTAACTACTGAACTCCTTCCTGTACGAGTCCGACTCGCACTTAACCGCATTTATTCTATTTTTTCTAGCGAAAGTGTTCACTCCTCACCACTGCTACACATACATTCACTACACTATTCCTGTTTATAAGCGATATTCCGAAAGGCCCTTGGTCATTTCCTGGAGGGCCACAATCGCTGCGCAGCAAGCGTTATTAAATTATGATTTAGCACCGCGTGCCTCCCTGAGATACGCTCCTTACTGTTATTATCAATGGCTCACCAGATTAAGGTTTTTATTATTACTTTGGGGTTTTATTAAGTTGAGCGAATGACGGATCATATAATTCTAGATCTCACCTTTCTACTTAAGGAATGATGGAATTTGTAAGCTTGACTGAATCAGGAAATGCTTTTTGAGAAACGATAACAGATTTCTTTATACCACTAGTTCCTCGAATTAAACAACATACCTATACCTATATACTTAAATTAACTGCTTTTCATAGTAAAATAAAAATCCAAGACGATTGACAGTTGTCACATTTAACAAGTTTTATGAAAAAAATAGCTAACTGATATTATTATTATTATTATTATTATATATTATTCAGTAATTTAAAACTATTTTTGCTTTATTGTATTCCAAATGAAACCAGTTTGGGGCAGATTGGCTTGATGGTTTTAAAGTCTATAACGGACATAGTTAGAAACATTGTTTGTATTAACGACCGCTTTAGCCTAGTTGGTAGTGACCCTGCCTACGAAGCAAGAGGTCCTGGGTTCAAAACCCGGTAAGGGCATTTATTTGTGTGATGAGCACGAATATTTGTTCCTGAGTTATGGATGTTTTCTATGTATTTAAGTATTTATTTATTTATATAAGTATGTTTATCGTCGTCTAGTACCCATAGTACAAGCTTTGCTTAGTTTGGGACTAGGTCGATTTGTGTAAGATTGTCCCCTAATATTTATTTATTTATTTTATTTATTTATTATACCTAGATAAAATATGTGTGTATACGAATAAGTCATTTCTGGTGTATATTTAATACAAATTTTCTAAAATTTATGCTTATTCTAATACCATTACTTCGCCAACACACGCTGGGAAATATAAACGTCATTCCATTTCAGACCTGCACCGCAAACATAAAACTGTCAACATCTACCTCCTTTATTTATGACATGTCGTCCATTCCTTATATTTTACATTTTACTGTTAAATGACAGCTTCTGTGCGATGTATCCAAATACAATTTTCAGGAGCTTTTCTTCGCTAATGCGGTGGACGAAGCTATAGAAGCTAAATAACACTATTGTGAATATAGTATTTTATTTAAGTAGGTAGTTTTATTGAAAAATTAAATATGGTCTGGCAGTCGAATTGAAATTCCGGGATTTTACTGAATTCCCATGGTAGATCCCAAAAATTACATTCGTGGTCTCCATTTACTTTGTAGGTACAACAAAGGTCTAGAGAAATTAAATTTAGGACAAACATTCGTCCTAAATTTAATTTCTCTAGACTCTAGATTTTGGGATTTTACATGGATCTCGTGTGAATATCGGGAAAAAAAGTTAGCCTACTAATACTCCAGACGTCCAGATAGGCATATCCAAGGAAACTGAATCGCGTACCAGGGTGGAACCTTTTCACAACCAATTTCACGATGATTTTCTTTGGCAGATGAATGGAATGTCAACATGACTTTTGCAATGAAAAGGGTTCACCCTGGAACGTGATTCAGTTTCCTTGACTTACTATTTTAGCCTGAAGGTGTTACCTACCAGCACACAACACACGCGGACGGACGCACGCACGCATGCACATGATCACAGGCTTTGCCTATCAGTCAATCACTTTAATCTTTTATGAGTGTGTAAGATAAGAAGATTAAACTAGATCAATAAAAATTCTTACAGTGTAAACTATATTCACTTTCCTTACACTTACGAACCGCGCCATGGAAGAGGCCTATGTCCAGCAGTGGACTGATGTGGGCTAATGATGATGATGACTCTTACGAACACGAAAATAAACGCAACGTACCAAACTATTCGTGCAAATGTGTAAATGATCGAATAAATTAACTATCACAGTAATTAGTGCGAGCATAGCGGAACAAAGGTGCTCGAGACAATTAGTATCTGAGCACTAGATGCTTCAACGGCGGTTGTTTACTATGGTAATGAACGTCTGAGATAAATCTTTGCCAGTGCACTTGTAGAGATGGGCCGGATCATTATAAATGTACATCCGCGGATGCGGATAGGTACGGTTACGGACTTTAACTTAAATATCTTGGAACAACTACGTGTGACCTCGGACTGAGGTATTCAATAAATGAATTCATCTTTTATCTTATTGTTTTATTTTTAAATATTTCTACATGAAATACGTGTTCACACAGACGTGTTTTGCACGCGTGGTAGCAAAGTAGCAAGGTTTTTAGGTTTGTAGTTGATTCGTTATAAATAAATAAACAAATAAATATTAGGGGACAATCTTACACAAATCGACCTAGTCCCAAACTAAGCAAAGCTTGTACTATGGGTACTAGACGACGATAAACATACTTATATAGATAAATAAATACTTAAATACATAGAAAACATCCATAACTCAGGAACAAATATTCGTGCTCATCACACAAATAAATGCCCTTACCGGGATTCGAACCCAGGACCTCTTGCTTCGTAGGCAGGGTCACTACCAACTAGGCTAAAGCGGTCGTAATGAATCTAAATCAATAAATAATCAGTCAATATTTAGAGGTTTTAGAAGAAACAAAATATGTTATTGAAGCTCAGACATGCATGCTCTTACATGTATTAAATTTCAAATCAAACGGATCATTGACGGTGGAAAAAATCAAGTTGCAAGATTTTATTTTATTGTTTGTTAGTTACCAGCGAAGAAACGAAAGTGAAAATGTTCAAAGTGTATTTGATTGTAAAGTTATAAGTACATTACTGCAGCGGCCGCGAAATAGGGGATTGCCGGCCGAGTAGTTATAGATGGCCGAGTGTTAACGAGGCCATCTAGAGATACGAGGCCGGCAATCCCTGTTCGTGGCCAAGGCTTGTATAGAGTTTTTCTCAAACATGCATCACCATCACCAGCATCATCAAAATCACCATCATGATCATCATCAACATCATCATCAACATCATCGTCATCACCATCACCATCATCATCATAATCATCATCACTATCATCATCATCATTATCATCATCATCATCATCAACTTCATCATCATCATCTCATCATCACCATCGTCATCATCAACATCATCATCACCATCTCATCATCACCATCATCATCATCATCATCTCATCATCACCATCATCATCGCCATCATCATCATCACCATCATCATCACCATCATCATCATCATCATCACCACCATCATCACCACCATCATCATCACCATCATCATCACACCATCATCATCTTACCTTACCTTAAATAAGCGTAGTGGCAGAATGTCTTAATGAACCAAAACGCAAAAATATTGCTTATAGTTTTTTTTTAATGGCTAAATGCTATGATGCCATAGACCTATAAACGTCATGGTATGCAGTGTTGTCACATCTACCAACTTTTTGGTAGATCTACCTATTTTGCCTCCGTCCTACCAATCTACCACCCGCGGCCTCAAATCTACCTGTTTTTTCAAAACATTTCCGTTGCAAACAATTTCTTTGTTTCTATCAGAAGTGCGAATGTTGAGAGGCTGTTTTTGTCCATAAATAATATGAAAACTTGTCAAACTTTAGAGGGACTGCTGGCACACACAAAGATTTGTTTTTAAAAGTTGTATTCCTGACTCCGACCATTTCAAATTGTTTTACAAAAACATGTTAAAGCAGCGTCAATAAATCCTTTTCAACATTTTAACGCGTTTTTATTCTATAATAGGGACTGATTTGACTAAAACGGTAGATCTACCTATTTTCATTTTCAGTTCTACCTATTTCTACTAAATTTTCATTCTATTCTACCAATTTTTCAAAATTGTTTGTGACAACACTGATGGTATGAAACAATAGACGATCACTTTGCTGGCCAAGGCCAGCAAAGTTGTATGAAATTCCATTATTGACCTCTCGTCTAGGCGGTCCCCCACCACCGGCTGCACCTGCACCTGCAACGTGACCCTTCGTGGCGTATTATAAGGAACATAACGTCAATATTTCATAGCATGTTTGAGAAAATAATATTTCGTTAAGTACTCTTAATCTTTTTTTTAAATACAATTAATATTTATTTTACAAAATATCCGTTAAAAAATTCGCAAAGAAAAGACCAGATACGGTTACTAATACGGGGTACGGATCTTCTTTATCACTTGGACATCCACATATGCACACGGATATCAGGCACGTCACTATTTCAGATAAATTTCGTCGTCTCTCTCGCTGGGTTTGGTTGAAAGGAGTTGAACTGTCTGCTGCCAGTTTTAGTTTTGATGCATGGATAGTTGAACAGCTGTTGATCTCTAAAATTGTCGTCTGATCCCGACTGTATTTCCAATCGCGCAAGCGCTTGTTCAGATATTTTTGACCACCGAAACAGCTCCGATGTTGTTGGCGACTGTGCCTCAAAACTAAAGTTTTGCTAACTGATTAGATTAATGATGCCTAACATGCGTCACTTTTAGCAAGCAGATTTGTCTATTGGTCGGGGTCAACGAACGCTTATCTGAATAGCAAACGGACAGGTTGTCTAAGCACTTCAAGTTATCTTGACGACTGGACTAGATAGGAAAAGAGATCGTCTTGTTATAATTATCAGTAAACTGTATCTTAACTGGAAACGGGTGGTTTGTTATTAGTTTGACATATTAAAAGTTAAATCAATTAAAATAATTGTTATTAAGAGAAACCGGATCGATTGTTTTTACTATATCAAACACATTTCGCAAAAAAACGATTCGGTATTGTATTGTTTCAGTTAAAGTTGACAACCTATTATTGTCATACTTAGGTACACTGTATTTAGAAAATAATCCGGAATAATTCAGCAGATGCTTAGCTCGGTTCATCATAATCATCATCATTTAAGCCGTAGAACATCCACTGCTGGACAGGGCTCCCTCACTCATCATTGATCCAATCATTTCGCTTGGAAGCGGCTTGCATTCACCGTGAACCTGCGGCCTGAGATTAGTTCGGCTGAAACCTTTGTTAATCGAACTTTTAAATCTGTCGGATTACTCTCGGTGTATATATTTTTTAAAGTTCACGGATTAGATGAAAAGTTTGTCAAATTTTTGTCGTCGAAATGACGAGCCAAAATAGTACATATTATTATGTTAGTAAGAATGTCTCACAGTAGACTTACAATGACGTAGGTAGCCTTTTACCACATACATTCTAATACTTTAGTTTAAGTGAATTAGCATAACAGTTCAAATTAATTAATTAGCAACATCTCAACATTTTCAATTAACATCATACTAAAAGAGAACGAGGAAGCAGCTTGCTTACTATTTATTACTTTAAACAAATTACAAATAGCGTATAATGTATGTAAAGCGTTTGTTCAAGAAAACCTTTCATATTGTTTTAAAAAGTCTCTTTACAATAACACAATACACTAAAAGTTGGTCTTTGATTGCTTGAATACACAGTCAAAGGCCGTAATGAAGTTAATCCTGACACATTGCACAACTAGTGAGAAAAATATCCTCACTATAGTTCAGTCACTGAACTACGTACACTCAGCGGCAGGGAATTTAACCCAAACATAAAAGGGCTTTTATTTTTTAATTTAAGGGTGTCATTTAACGAACATCGTTCCTACATGGTGACACGCAGTTGTTAACAAAGATTACTCTTTGCCTATGGCCTGGATAAACCTTTTGTTTAAAAAAAAATGTCAGTGAAGCGTTGAAACGCAAAAATATATTAGCTGAACTAGGTGGAATAGAGAAGTGGGGTTCAGTCAAACTAACCTGAGCGCATGCTGAATGATTTCAGTATTCAGTATTTCAGATTAGTTTTAAGACTAGTGCACACACAAAAGAAGCAGAATCACTAACTGACCGACATATATCACAACAACAACTCAAACTACTGGGACTTGGAGCTTGTATTATCTTTAATCATGTAGGCGAGCAGTGCGAGCACTAAAGCTGGGATTTTGAAAATTCGACCCCTAAAGAGGTACGAGTAAATAGGGAATAGAATAATAATTGGCGCCGTAGTTTCGGAGATAGGCGTAAATTTTCATTCATATCTGCGTGGACGAAA
This sequence comes from Archips xylosteana, assembly GCA_947563465.1. Taxonomy (NCBI): domain Eukaryota; kingdom Metazoa; phylum Arthropoda; class Insecta; order Lepidoptera; family Tortricidae; genus Archips; species Archips xylosteana. Next base: position 17,598,382 of record OX387348.1, on the reverse strand, counting down.
TCGCGTACAAAAACTATCAAGAGGTAAGTAAGCTAGATTCAGTCTTCTTACGATTAATCTATCAACACGTAAACCCAAGCACATTATCGACAGAGATACCTACTTAATATTATCATTGTTAGTTTGTACCTGCACTTAACCGATCATAATAATGTGCTTCAACATCGCCGTAACAGATTATGTCTTCTTTTTATTTCTCAACACAATGTCCATCTCACATTCGATTGGGCCATAAACAAGAAACTATAAATTTGACGTGTCACATTTATTCGAGATCGTTGCACTCCCTCTACAATGCATAGATAATAAATTGAAATCAGATGACTAGCACTGCCGTATATCGAACTTAAAGCATCTATCGCTTTCGCACTCGCATACTTGTTAGAAAGGGATGTGTTGTGGTTTTATGTTTGAGACAAAAGCTTGAATACTGGACCCATTGGGGGATGTTGATCGTTATTTGTTATTATTGTAATTGTATTAAGAATAAATTTGGTGTATCATTAATTTAACGGAGTGGAAATAGGAATGATGGCACGATCTTCCCATAGATTTTGAACGGCAATTCATCATTTCAGACTTTATACGATCGACTGCAGGGGACAGGCCACCTCTCGGTATGAACCATATTTCCCAAGCGGGCCCAGTCCAGATTGGTAACTTCACACACTCATGTCTTCGGAGGTGTGAGCACGTTAACTCACGATGTTTTCCTTCACCGTAAAACTCATGGTGCATTAAAAATTTAATTCTGTACATAAATTCTGAAAAACTAAGAGGTGCAAGCTCGGCCTCGAACCCACGAACCTCTACCTACTAGGCTACCACGACTTCTATAGCTGGTTATGACGTCACTTCTATATTTGTCAATATCAATACAATTTTCAGATGAAAATCCAATAGGTTAAGAAAACCACTGCTGATAACCATACAAATTAAAAATCGTTTTGTTAAATTAGTTAATGTCATGCATATAGTTTTTTTTTTTAATAAATGGCTATGCATATTATGGTTAATATATTTACTTTCGCGTCAGTTTGACAGCTGTCAGTTGTCATCCGCACTTAACGTCAACGTCATTTCAATAACATGCGAGTATCCGCTTCACGTCGTCAATGAAAATGTAGCCCTGTTTTTGAATGCAAATGGAGCCATTTTGTATACACTACAGTAGAGACATAGGACCTTTTTAGCACAGACTTATTCCCGATCTCAGTTAGCGAGTCACCTGCAATTGACAGGAGAATAAAACCTATAAATATAATGGTTTGTATCAATCTACAGGGTTATTTCTAATTCACTAGCATCCTTTTAACCCTAAACTCCTACCACTTAAACAAATGTTTTTTGTTTTACGGCTTTTGTCATAACTTAATATTTTTGGTGTAATAACGTTTTGAAAATTTGAGATTACCTCTTATTTTTACGATACTCTGTGTATTTGTATGCGAAATAAAGTGTTTCATTTTAAAAAGTCGTAAAACAAAAAACATTTGTTTGAGTGATAGGAACTCAGGGTTAAGAGGATGTCAGTGAATTACAAATAACCCTGTATACTAATATATAAAGCTGAAGAGTTTGTTTGTTTTTGTTTGTGTGTTTGTTTGTTTGAACGCGCTAATCTCAGGAACTACTGCTCCGATTTGAAAAATTCTTTCAGTGTTAGATAGCCCATTTATCGAGGAAGGCTATAGGCTATATATCATCACGCTAACACCAATAGGAGCGGAGCGGAGCGGAGCGGAGCGGAAGAATGTTTCCAAATCGGGGGTTTTTGAAGTAAAACTTCTATATCTCGGGATCTACTGCTCCGATCTTTGATCAATTATAACTGTAGATCCACAGTCGCGCGCCCGAAAATGTCCGAGCCAATTGAGCGCCACTTTGATAAAAGTGGCCTTCTTTTTTCTCAGTGCGTTAGCTGTCAAGTGTCAACCGAAATTCGACTGTATTGAAGTAAAAACTAGGTTCAAATTTCTGTGTAGGTGATGATTTTAATTGTTATGCAAACAAATAAAAAAGTTCGGACATTTTTTGAAGGGGATTTTGTTCGGCAATGTGTATCTTCAGTTATAATTGATCAAAGGCTCCGATTTGAAAATTCTTTCAGTGTTAGATAGCCCAGTTAGATAGGGCGGGTTGGGAGCGGGTGGTTGGGGGCGGGTTGAGAGCGGGTTGGGGGCGGTTTGAGAGCGGGTTGGGAGCGGGTTGGGGGCGGGGTGAGAGCGAGTTGGGGGCGGGTTGGGGGCGGGTTGGGAGCGGGTTGGGAGCGGGTTGGGGCGGGTTGGGGGCGGGTTGCGAGTGGGTTGGGGGAGGGTTGAGAGCGAGTTGGGGGCGGGTTTGTAACGGGTTGGGAGCGGGTTGGGGGCGGGTTAGGAGCAGGTTGGAGGCGGGTTGAGAGCGAGTTGGGGGCGGGTTGAGGGCGGGTTGGGGGTGGGTTAGGAGCGGGTTGGGGGCGGGGTGAGAGCGAGTTGGGGGCGGGTTGGGAGCAGGTTGGGGGTGGGTTGCGAGCGGGTTGGGGGCGGGTTGAGAGCGAGTTGGAGGCGGGTTGAGAGCGAGTTGGGGGCGGGTTGAGGGCGGGTTGGGGGTGGGTTAGGAGCGGGTTGGGGGCGGGGTGAGAGCGAGTTGGGGGCGGGTTGGGAGCAGGTTGGGGGTGGGTTGCGAGCGGGTTGGGGGCGGGTTGAGAGCGAGTTGGGAGCGGGTTGGTTTATTATGAAGTTTCACTTCTTCCGGAAGGATCTAAGGACAGCCATAATTGATGAAAAAGCAAATTGGATAAAAAAATAAGCTGCCCAAATTACTAATTCTACGCGGATGGAGTCGCGGGCAAAAGCTAGTGATGTTATATACGTGTTTCGCTATCGTCACGTTATAGTAGGTAAGTACTTTATAAATCAGTACCTAGCATTTTCCGTAGCTTTGCTTATATGAACCATTAGATCAGGCAGTTTTCCGGGATTTTACTAATATCCAGTAGGTATTTTCAAAAATCTTTCACTTTAGTAAATAACGTATAATCACGTCCTATTTTAGGTGAAGTCACCAACTTAAACACAGACTAGACTGCCCGTACATGAGGCACTGCATGCACCTCCATGTAGGGAGCAATCGCTCGTATTAAATATTTTTCTTTTTTTTTTTGTATTTTGGTCTTATTAATTTTGTATTTTTAGAATTAATTTTGTAGCGTTATAAGTATGACATTTTTGTAATTATTTGTATTTTTAATGTTGGACCATTGTTGTTCGAAATAATAAACGAATTTGAATTTGAATTTAAAAAGCTGGGCCATATAATAGTTACACACCATTGAATTTCTTCTCAGGTGTGTGCAGGTTTCCTCACGATGTTTTCCTTCACCGTTAAGCACATGGTAAATTACGATGAATGAAAACATCATGAAGAAACCTGCACACACTCACTGTGAGTGTGAAGTTCCCAATCCGCATTGGGTCGGCGTGGGAACTACGGCCCAAGCCCTTTCATTCTGAGAGGAAGCCTGTGTCCTGCAGTAGGAAGTATATAGGCTGGGATGATGATGATATAAGTAATAGTTAACGTCCCATTAGCCATGTGATCACATTTTTTATGACACACATTTCTTAAGTTTTCCTAGCTCTTGATATTTTTATTTCCTTAGAGATATTCCAAACTACAGTTTATTTACTTTGTCAAGATATATCACAGTTAGAACGCTCACAACGTGATTGTAACTTGCAGTTCGAAGTAAATAACAATAACTTATCATACGATTTCTAATATTTAAAATGCGAAAGTCAGAGACGAGATAGAATTTCTAGGAAATTGTTAGGGCATAAGGAATGCGTTTAAATAATTTGCATTGCCAATGAATAATATGTATGACGCTATTAAATATTGTAAAACTAAGCCTTTACTTTCATTTGAATCGAATGTTTGTTTTCATTCACTTTATGTAAATTATAGGTTACATTAATCAGTAAAATGTTGCAGCATAACAATAAATATAAACATATCTTACGACATATTGCATACTACCATTGCAACAGCATTCAGACTAAGCTACTGTCCTATTCCATTTCATAAAAATAAGCTGTCGAAGAAAACCCAAAGGCTGCAAATCAATCCGCCAAAATCCAAATTGCAATTAAAAAACACTTAAACTGGCTGAAAAATAAGAAGCTAATTATTTTAAAAAAAAGTTCCGCTACGTCATTTCTTTGATTTCCTTGGCAGGCGCGAAGTTCTTGCCAATAAAAGCAACTATTCATTTAAACAAACAGCCACTGCTGCAATTGGTCGTTCTACATCTAACCGCGAGTAGCGTAGCTCGCACGTCCGTCAAAAAGAGCGTATGTATAGTCGGGGTAAAAAAAGGTTCGTCACTTTTCGACCTTAACTCGTTGACATAGAGTCGAAAAGTGACGAACCTTTTCTTACCCCGACTATACCTACATCAAATTTGGAGGGACATGTGCTCTTTCGGTAGTGATATACATGTTCGGAGACATTCGTAAATAGCCGGCCACGCCACGATGTATTCAGGAATTTTGTCCATGTGGTGATTGATTTGATTAGATAGGTATATTGGTGTTCAAGGGAAGAAAGGTTGTTTTAGGTATTTACGGAAGGTATTTCATAAGAAGTCTTCTAGCTGATGATGATTAGCAAAAATATACGTTAAAATCTATAGCTCTACGTATTTGGGTTTACTTAAGCATGTAACGTAGCGCAGGATGTGATGTGACAGAACCATGGCTTTCAAAGCGTTTGAAAGTGCTAAAAGGGCCAATCCCGTTGCATTTTTAAAGGAGCTGAGAGACATTTAAAGACAAGGGTCACTGCGTGTTTCTTATTGAAATACCTTAAGGACTTTAGCTGTTTTTTTAGAATCCCATTTATAATAAAAGCACGAAAGTTTGTATGAATGGATGTAAGCATGTTTGTTACTCTTTGACGTTAAACCGGTTTGACGGATCTGACCAAATTTGGCACAAAGATAATCTATAATGGGAATTAAAATATAAGATACTTTTTATTCCTATAAATAGCATAGTTCTCGGGGGATAGCGATAAACGAAGTCTTCGCAGACGGAGTCGCGGGCAACAGATAAAAAAAACACTTACTGTAAAGCTTGCAATAGAATTTTTTTAAGTCAGTATTGACAAGAGGGAAAATGATGAGACAAACAACGTGCTATGCAACTCTCTCACTATCATTTAGTTTAACTGCCTACATTAACGTATCTCATAGTACTCTAGTAATTAAACGCCAAGTGATTAGTGCACGGATGCACGGACGTTACAGATGCACCTTCAGTAAAGTTGACTTTCTAAGTGCATAAAAGTGAAAACGTACTATGCATTTTATTTAATCACACACACACACTCACATATATACTCTCACACACACACAAACCCTCTTTTTTTCTGTTGTTAAGTACTTAGTTAATTATATTATTATTGTACAACATCAGTGTCTCCGTTTCGTTCAAGCCGCACTGTTAAAGTTTAATCATGTATGCTTTGACTCCCACTATACAGGCTCTGCCTAGTGTGGGTGTCGCAGAATTATTATTGTTCTAAATTGTGTCTGTCCTTTTTGGTAATAAATAACTTTAAAAAATAAAAAAATAAAAAAAAAAAATAGTTTATTAAAAGAAGGTAGGTATCTTTACAAAAATGTTTACCATTGGTCCCACACTAGGCAATGCCTGTCACGTGGCAACCGGCAACCAGGATTCGGGGTACATACAAAAAAACTAAAAGTAATATAGTAATGTAATATAATAATATCTTAAATATTTTTTCTCGCAGGTCTAAACTCGGCTTTATATTCTTACTCGTATTAGTGAGTACTTACGTGTTTTCTTTAGGTTGTATGTACATTTTTAATGTGCTGATTTGGGTTGGGTTGATTTTAGACTTCGGTTCTCTTTACTTTTCTATGCGTCCCTACTCTTATTTCTAATGTTCTGTCAATCATTCAAAGGTTAACTGGGAAGAGATCCCTTTAAGGATAAAGTTCGCCTTGCACATCTGTTTCTTTGAAGAGTTCCACCCTGCGGAGACAATCCTGGCTGGACCATCAGAATTTCACTACCAGAATAGTATTGTCACCGGTCTTAAGCCCAATTTACACTTCTAGAAAAATCGTGCAAATTACATTACACTGCGAGGCTATGAAGCGAGCGAGTTTGAAGTGGTCGGTCAAACGCCGCAATGTACAATGATTTTTCTTACAGGTCTAAACTAGGCTTTAGGTACATAAGACATAAGAAAGATGAATTTCAGCTCAACCGAATGCCATGCAGGACGTGGTCGAAAAATGGTTTGAAAATTTTGAAAGCACAACAGATTACTACGAATGTTGTAACTTAAATAAAAGCTAATAAGTTAGAAATTAGTAAAGTTAGCAGGAAAATAGTTTTTCTTAAATAAAAAAATAATGACTGATAAAATGTTGACTGTACTTGCATAGTCATCCAACCTACATAAGTACACTAAATTTCGAGTCAATCCAACTACTGGAAGTGGGTTGTGATACTACTGGAAGTGGTGCCAAACAAATAGGGCAAGTTAAATAAAAGCTTGTAATAAAAGCTCCGTAGGAGAACTAGGGTCACCGACGTAGCCAAACAGCTATGTGAAATGGTAATGTGCAGGCCATATAGCACGCAGAACAGATGGCCGTTGGGGCCGGAAAGTTCTAGAATGGAGACCACGGACTGGCAAGCGTAGCGTGAGACGTCCACCAACGAGATGGACGGATGTTTTGGTGAAGGCCGCAGGTTCAAGGTGGATGCAAGCCGCTTCCAACCGTAATGATTGGGTATCAATGAGGGAGGCCTAATGTCCAACAGTGGACGTGCTACGGCTGAAATGATGAAGATGAATAAAAGCTTGTTGATCTATTTTCATCTTGTTTAAATATGAAGATAAGAAGTTCCCTAAAATATTTGTTAACAAAATATATTTCAATAAAATAACAATATTATACAAATGCCTATTACTACCGTTGTAATAAAATGGTTATTCAGAGAACCAATCTCGGATAACTCGCGAGCGCCGTGTACATATTTCTGCATTAGAAAGGTTATATGAAAAGCAATAACCCTGGTGTCCAATACATTTCGAGTGGGACAGTCGCGGTGCACTTTCTACGCCGTTGCTGTTATTGTACGAGTAATTGACAATATCAGTGCTTCTGACAAGAGTATTGTGACTACAGGCGGCTGTTACTCAAAAAACGTACACCATTGCCTGTTTCCGCAAAAGCACCAGAGTAACCCCAATGATTCCGTAGGTGTCCATGGGCGGCGGTAATCACTTACCATCAGGTGAAACGCATACTCATTCGTAGGCTTTAACATAAAAAATAAGGTCCGTTTTTATTTCTCTTAACTTTATCTTATTCGTGTTATATATTTGATTTATTGTTTACGATTCAATAGATAGAGGTCGTAAAAATACTGCATCTATGTGTTCAGTTTAACGACAGTATGACGGATCTTTTGTGTACCTACCGAGATGTGGGTATTGTGGCATGCGAGTGCACAAGGGTAGAAAAACTAGTTTAGAGTGTTAAGCTTGAATGCCCACAGTATGGTTACTCTCATATACAACACAAATTATATATAGCAATAATACCATTACACTCAAAAATTATTATTTATTTATTTATTTATTTATCTATCTAAACAGCGATCCGGGTGTCACCAACGGTACTGGCTGAAAATCAGCGCTGGGGTGCTTTAAACGCCTCAGCATTATGCAGAGCCAGTGTCCGATTTGCAACCGCAATGACACATTCTATCTTTAGCTTTAGTGTTGCCTGATGTTTTGTAAAATATTGATGATGTGTCTTGTGATGTTGTAAATAAATGTATTTTCTTTCTTTCTTTCTTTCAAAAAAATATTTTTTCACGACACTGCTCGAAAATGTGGCCATAGATAACCTAAATCCAGTACACAAAACTGCCTATATATGTACATTTAACAGCTGATTCATTTATGGCGCGCAAACACGACAACAATGTTACACTAATCGAAAACAGGTCGTATCAGTATATGTATTTCATAATACGATACGACTTTTTCAAAGATAATTTTTGAATTTCATTCCCGGCGTGCTGAAACGACCAATCAAAAGTAATCGTCTGCTGCATGTGAAATTCAATTGACCAATGAGAATGCGTCATTCATGACTTTAATGAGGTGTTTTTTTTCCTTAAACGCATAATATGCACAAAATGCTTTAATTTTTTTAAGTATGAAAAACGCCACAGCATTAAACTTTTTAAGCGCTGCAAGGTTAAGGTTTTTATTTTTTAATTATGTGGTTTTTGATACTGGCCACTAGGCCGGTAAGGCGACCGGCGACGCGTCGTGACGGCGACTAAATCAAACATAGTTCGAGTTATGTGAGCGGCCGTAGCGGCCGCAACGGCCGCTCACATTAACTCTAACTATGTTTGATTAAGTTCCCGACCGACTGAAATGATGCAGAACACTAAAATCAGCTTTCCAGGGAAAAACATCACAATGAGTTTTAACAACTGCCCCCATGCAAACATTAACATAAACTTTAATTAAATATTTATTTTTATTATAAGAAACGTTTTTTATTTCCTCGCATTAGTCGTGAAAAGCACAATGTTTAGTCTCGGCCAAAAGTGCAATAGATGGACTCGTACTTTCGAGGGCCTCCGCTACGCGTCGGCCCTCAAACAAACTCGTCCATCTATTGCTTACTTTCCAGCCTCTACAACAATGTACTATTCTTTTTCCTTCAGATTTAATTTGAAACTTTCAAAGTGCCATATAAAAAAAAACTTTGTAAAATTAGCTTTGAAATTCTGTAAGACTCACGCCATGCAAGTTATAGGATAAGAAGGACAATTTCACAAACATTGTTAACGTCTTCGGTAGTATAGTGGTAAGTATCCCCGCCTGTCACGCGGGAGACCGGGGTTCGATTCCCCGCCGGAGAGAGTCTTTTTGCATTTAAGTTTTTATTTCGCTCTACTGGATTGATACTAGTTATTACAATTTTTTATCGCACGGAACACGACGCCAGGCTATGCAAATACGTATATCGTTTCTTCAAATGAATACAATTGAACAACCAGCTGTTTTCGAGTTTCACTCACTCTAGACATGTCTCGTGACGTATTTTGTAATATAAGCTTCTAGGTTCCTATGTCAAAATGTCAAAAAACTCATAGTTTTGTCATATATGTACGTCTGACTGTCTGCAGGTTAGCTTAGAAAAGTAAGTACTAAATTCATGTAATTTTGCATGAGTTATTAGTGTTAAAGTTAAAAATAATTCTACAAATAGGTAGAATAATATCTCTGATTAATATGGGCTACTTTTTATCCCGAGAAAGTGTATTCCGCGGGATGGAGACGGTGTTTCGGTCAACGGCTGGTGACCGCTATACAAAGTTCTTTTGAAATTTCGTACTGGTAAATAACATACATACAAAACACAATCTACATCTTCAGCCTTCGTGTGAAACAGCATGTAACTAATAACATAAATTAATATTTTCTGGCAGTAAATCTTCTTAACATAATGGCGTTATAAAGGTAATAGAAGCCATAAGAAAACCCCTTAGTCCATTTACGAACTTGACCTTTACTTACAATTTTATTAAACCTATAAATCCTTACACGAAGCTGAAATAGTACAAAAACACAAAATTTATACTAAGAAAATAATTAACAAAGATTGTTCCGGTTTTCAAAGGTAGGTGTAGCGTTATTTTTTGTTTGATGCTGGCATAAAATATTTCCAAATCTCAAAAAAGAACAAATCATTTTTCTGATTGCATCATTCGTCACTTTCACACCCACTAACCTTCAATAAATCCCTCTCGCTTGCTCTTAGATTAAAAGTAAAAGCGTGTCCAGGGATTTGTGTGCGGCCAGTTCGACTTTTACTCTAATTAATCCAAGGGGTGTTGCCAGACGAGTGGAGTAATTACCCTACGGGCTCGCCAATCGATACTTGCTTTGCGGTCTAAATTGTTTGCTAACAACAAGGGAATTTAATAACTATTGAGTATCTTTGTTTGAAACTAGAAACTTTATTGTATTGTTGCTTTGGTATGTTGAAAGTTATCAGTACTAAAATATTACATTACATTCCGCTTTAAAATAAAGCGGAATGTTTCACTGGAGTTTTATTTTGTATTGTGTGTGTACTTATTTGCGCATAATTTTATATTATGTAGTACCTATAGCAAACTAGCGTTTATCGTCAACATAATACATTCATCTCTTTCTTTCTTGTCAGATGCTTAGATAGAAAGGGATATAAGATTTATGTCTGCGACGAAATCCAGCGTGCTGGGCTCTTTTAATAACAATTCAGTGTTGCCAGACAACAATAAAGCTTTGATGAGTTCTGTTTTACTGATATTATAAATTATTGACTTATGCTTATGAGCAGCTATACATACCTAGATATTACTTTGGGATCGCTTGATGGACAAATTGGCTATTTGCACGTAGAATATTACTTGTTAGTGAACGGAGCTACATTCAATTTATTGGAGGATGCTAGTACATGGTTTGGGTCAGGCTTGTTTACAGATATTGATTGGTACAGATTCTTAACTTGTCCGTATTATGTACTGCTGGTTGATGGAAATGATAATATTTGTCATGTTGTAATGGCATGATATGTAACGTGTAAGATGAGATTGATGAAAATAATTATTTTTCTTTTCATGAATGCGATTAATTGCGTTCGTTGATATGCGCACCCGTTTTTTAGTGTTTCACAGGTTTTACGGAATTACGGTTCTGAACAGTGAAATGTATTTTTATAACCCATTTATTTGCAATTAACTTCTTGATTGAGCTGCTATAGGTGGCTCGGACATTTAGCTTGCGTGACATTTTGATCTTCTTATTATTCGTTCTGTATCTGGAACCAATAACAAAGTGAGATGGAAGAAAGCCTGCCCATTTCTCTACAACGAAATTAACTCCACATCTAGCGCTCGATAAGCAATACCAAGACATGCCTCCACAAAAATCTCATCAAAGACTACAATAGCTCTAAAAACTTATTTCCAGACACCGACAGCCCTCGTCAAAACCCGCTACAAAACTGTCAGTTTGTCCCATAAAAGCTTCGAAGTTACAATAAAAAATGTGATCAAATGAAATTCTCTCGACAAAAGATTACATTTTAATTCAGCGATAAACTTTCTCGGTGCAGCCTTAACGGCCTACCCACTACTATGTACGGCTCTAAGTGCATCGAGCGTTTTCTCTGTCCATTACGCGGCCAACACGCTTATCCCATAGCGGATTACTACCAAAGCCCGCAATGCTCACGAAACTGCTCGCTGCGCCACCGGTGTCGCATAGTAGTGGTTGGGCGAGGGCTTTACGATGCGGTAAAGTTTAGGGTCTAAGCTCTTACGTATAAATTCGTAACATAACATTGTTCTCTGAGCGAGGAGAACTATAGCAATGTTATACAGAAGCTTAAATGCTGGGAAGGTGTTAAGTGTCCAGAGGACAGAAAATTCTTTTTCTCAAAAATGTCCGTTACGATCGTCATTATATTAACTACATTCACAAGCTGAGTGCAAGGTCTACGGTCAATATTTATAAAATCAAATTCCAAATTCCATTGTTATCTAGTTAACAAGTTTTAAAAATGTAAAAACACCAATAAATCACTTGTGTCTGCAATTAGCTCAAAGTAAACTAGGAAAACCTACCTAGAAAAATACACCTCTTCTTATGACATTGTCAAATAATTTTGAGAACAGCTCTATATTCTCGTAAGCCGGAACAGAAATTTCCGGCTTCGTGTGATCAGCCAGCGATTGCCTACTTCCAGGCCTGGGCAATGTGCTATTATAAAACAATATTTTACCCTGCTACTTCGCTACCGCTACCTCTTTGAGACAATTGGGTTCGTGTAACATGTGTTGATTTAGCAGCATTTTACAAAAAATATGCTACTTAGGGTATTGGCAATTATTACTTTTAAGATATTCTTATTAAGTTACACTTGTTCTTGTATCATTTTAATTTCTGTATTTAGTACGTACGACTCATGGTTGCTTTAAACTTGATAAGCTTAAAAGATAGAGCCTGGTTTTATTTCATTGCAATGGATCGTAAAACGCTATCATTTTTATTGCTCTAATTAAAATTTGAAATTGTTCATTAATTCATAAAGTTATGTTCATTTTATCAAACCAAAAAAAAAATCAGCATTAAGACTTTACAATGAAACGAAGATTGCATAAAATCAAGGCTATTGTAATGAGACAAAATGATAACACCAAGAAATATTTACGCTATCTATGACAAGACAACCGATTGATTCAGAAGTCACTTTGTGGAACTCCTATAACAATAAACTACAACTTTTTACCTTCCTAATCCGCCACAACTATGTATACTACCTAACGCTTTAAAACAACGTATATATCATATTTACTAACTTAAAATCGCAAGGAAGTACATTACACTGAGCGAGTAATAACAATTTCCCATAATTTGCCAACAAAAGAGATTATCATAAAAAAACTTGGACACCAGGCATGAATTTTTAAGTTGGCACTTCCGAAGTTGCACAGTTTCGCAGGTGACTATGTTGTCTTTGTTTTTGGCTCAGGAGGGAAACATGACTTCTCGTTTGTCTTTGCATCTCTTATATATTGGACTGAGTAGAAAGAAACGAAAAAGAAAACAACTTTTGTATTGTAAAGGTTGCAGCTCACTTGACAACGAACGTGCCAAACCAGCAGTGGGAAGTCCACTAAGTTGGCAACACTTAGCGCAGGCTGGGAAGTATGCGTGTTTATATAAAGAATTTGCCTGCGCTAAGTGTTGCCAACTTAGTGGACTCCCCACTGCTGGTGAGTGGATTTAGCGTTCATACTTTCAAAAAATTGCCTTTGTGTATTTACTTATTCGAAAAATTAATTTAAATAAAGTGCAACCATTATTTTTATTGAAATAAAATTGAATTAATAAATTCCGCCGATAAACCGATTTCTGTCAAGGAGACCGCTTCGACTCGCACTTTGGGCACATAAGGACACATAGCCGTAGGATATGTCTTTGTCTACTGGTAATCGAGCCTTTAATTCGTCTCTGTTGGCATGGTGGCTCTCTGCTGGGTTTTGAAGACCCTAACCTGCTTCACTAGACTTCTCCACTCGAGACGCCTAGCCACCAAACTTTCCCATACAGCGAGCTCAATGGAAATAATGTAGTATCGACACATTAATTTATTAATCTCAGTACCGTGATACCATCAACTGGTTACAGCAGGTACGTATTTCCAAGCCAATTCCTACACTTCCCAGTGCGCATGTGTGCAAGTAAACTACCACAATAGATGCGCCTGCGGTGCTACGTAGGTAAGTACCGGTTCGTAAGTACGAGCGAAGGAAGTGTGGGACCGCAAACCGCAAAGTAATATGCGGCTATTTTCGGTGGCAGGGCTATAATAACCAATTGTTCGCGTTTAGACTGCAGCCTACAGCCGTGTAACCTAGTGGTTTGACCTTTTACTTCTCAAGCAGAGGATCGTGGGTTCAAATACGAGCTCGCACCTATGAGCTTTTCAAAATTCATGTCATCATCATCATTTAAGCCGAAAAGCGTCCTCTACTGAACTTATGCCTCCCTCAAGGTTCGCCAAACAGACCGATCGTGCGCCATCCGCATTCAACGCGTTCCCGCAACCTGAACCAGGTCATCACTCCATCTAGTTCGAAGCTTACCCAGACTGCGTTTTCCGGTCCGGGAAATTCATGTACGAAATTATATTAGATTTGCGGTAAACTTGATTACACCGACGAAGCAATTCAATGGTATGTGTGGAGTTCCTAAACGCGCACTGGACTAGTCTGGGTACTACATTCCAAGCCCTCTCTTCTGAGAGGAGACCTGTGCTCACCAGTGGGATATAGGCCGAGATGATAACTCCATATCACAGGAATTTGTGTGTATTTGGTTGAACATAACGTTTACCTGAAACAAAACAAAAAAATTCTATAAGTTACAAAAAGTAGTAGTGGCGGGGCGGGTGATGTACTGATGTAGCAGATACTATAAACATGTTAATGCAATAAAAACCATAGGAGCGAATTCAGTTAAATAATTAACACGCAGTTTAATTAATTAAGGCCACGTGCGGGCAAATATTGGACGGACCGACAGCGGTTAAATTTTAACCTGTGTATTAATTATGGAAATTTTCGAGTAAACTTCGCTGTTAAACTTCAGCCGACGGTTAAAATTAAATAATGAGACCGGGATAAGGAATAAACGCGTACTTTCATAGAAACACTAATTAATAAAACAGAATTAATACTATAAGAGGAATAGAAATGTCACGCGAGTTAAAAGTGCGAGGCGTCTATGTGGCTGAAAAGGCTCAATGATTACTTATTACTATGAGAGGTCAAGTTATACAAGTTCTGGAAAAAATAAGAAAAGAAAATCCATGGCACTGTTGAGTTTTTTTTTATTTGCTGCTACAGAAAATACCTATGCTTCTAAATTTTACCGCCCTCCCTCCGCATAAAAAATAAAATTAACCTACCCAAACGTAACTAACTAAACTCACACCGTAACATAAGGCTGCGTATCCGACGGAGCTGTGCGAGGATGCGTTGCGAGGGATGTGTTTGTCATGAACCAATAGAAACACTTCATTTAAAAGGTCCTAAGTGAATGAAGTGTTTCTATTGGTTCATGATAAACACATCCCTCGCAACGCATCCTCGCACATCTCTGGTGGAAACGCAGCCTTAAGCCGCACCGAACTTCTTGCGCTAATCGATTTTAGGTATTCTATGCACTCGTGTATGTGTGCGTGAGAGCGGCTAGAATCAAAGCCATGCGTAAGCGCGAGCGACACGAGTTCCCCGCCCGATGGCCGAAGGAGAATTAACGCAACTAACTATACGGACAAGGGGGAACGGCTCAAGATAGGTAGGTCAGACCGCGCGTGCATTTAGGTATTTTCATCGTATTACTAAAACAAATACATATTTTAATAATGTAGCAACACTAGGCCCTAGAAAACATCTTGTTTTATTAACATTCAAAAAGTCATGACCTGCCGTGCAGTATTTATGCTGTCCTAAGGATTTATTTTATTTTTTTGTGACGACTTTGGATTTTTTTTCTATCGAGCAAATTACAAGTAAAAAAAAGCATTTTTTCAACGTACCTAAACATAGCTACATATTTAGATATTTTGCATGACTTGGTTTCACTACTTTGCGTAGGAGTAAAATATGTATTCCATTTATTTTAACATGGAACTCCGCAAAGTAACGCCAGAATCTATATATAGTACGGTAAACGTACCAATGCTCGACACCTCAATGCCCAGTAGATGACACCCATCTGTCACCTCTTTTGCTATGACATAAGATTGAAGGTGCCATGTATTGGGTCAGTGTAGAGCACCAGGGACGTTTACCTTACACAGTCTTCAACAATACGAGTATGTTGCCCGTTTATACTCCATTTAATTTAGAATTATAAACCACAACAACATTATATTGCGGCTCATGAACTGTAATCTCTTTACAATTTGTACTAGAGTAACAATTGACGACACGCAAATAAAGTGACATTAACACAATTTTATTTTGCGGCTCCCAGACTATTGTACTGTACTATTTGCTAGGTAAGAAATAGTTGACGAGCCGCAATATAATGATGTTGTGGTTTTCAATTCTAAATTAAATGAAGTATAGGTCAAAACCTGTCATTTCCTTTTTAGCCTGCACTCTGTTCCGGTGGGTGCCCTTATTGCCATAGAATTTGTCCAAGTCTATTGCGACTTTTTCGAAAGAGCGAAAGGAATTTGTAACGCTCGTCAACACCTTGAAAGAAGTCGGTCAGCGCCGGCCACGTCAAAGGCGACATCGCGGAAAATTGCCTCCCAATAAAGGGAGTGGAATTCTTGACTCCATGACAGATCGCGTGACCGTATAAGGTGATCTTCCAAGTAAATAATCATTAGAGAAAACAGGACTTGGCAGCTAATTTACTGTTCTAAAACTTAATTTGAAACCCAGTGTTTGAAACCTCTATGGAGCACTAATGGTCACGATCATGAATAAAATGGCGTACGGTGTCACCTTAAAATAAGTATTTATTAAAAATATTTTTTAATCATCATCATCTCCACTGCTGGACATAGTATTAGGACATAGTAGTAGTGTGTAAATCGGCTCTAATCCTGTCTTTAAACCTCCAAAGTTTTTACGTGTATCACCGAAGAAAATGAAATATTTAACAGAGCGTATACTTGACACAAAAAGTAGGAAATTCTCAAGTTTACGAAAATCCAAGATGGTGCTTGTAAGAAAAGCCGGGACACTTGAGGCCTCTCGCCGCATCCCGCTGAGATGCTGATGAAACTTTAATAAATTCTCGAGTTGCCTTTGCTACACTTCATTATTATTAGGATATTAAGACAGCATGATATAGACTATATATGTACGTATAATACGTATTTGATATATTGTCCACAGCTCCGCCGGCGCTCATCAAGGACCGATTTTTGAAAGTTCACTCGAAAATACCTTTTCGGTGAAAAGTTGTGCTGAATATTAAAAAAAATAGTACTTAGTAGAAAATTGTAGCTCTAATTAATTTTAATATTAGGTACTTATTTATTTTCACCAGTTACTGTTGATGTGTTTGCTCAGCGAAATATAAAATTAACAATTTTCGATGCAATTTGGAACGTAGGAGTCATGACTTATGAATATGATAAATGATTGTTTGTTATGATTGCTTAGATGTCACCACACGCCAATCAAAATTTTCGGGTGGGTTGATCTAAAGTCCCTTGGTGGGATTGGTAGCACACCTGAAAAACTTTCGTTTTTAAACAATCTAATTAATTTTGTCAACTAGTTGAAATATTTTTGTAGCAACACACAAATATTTACAATTTTCAAGGGATGAAATACCTCTACAAAAAACGGTCCCTTTTGCATAACATTCATAACATTTTGGACGAAAAACATGACAAATAAACTATCACATTATTGAAAATTCGTGTGTACTTAGTACATAATAAAATATGTTGAGACAACTACATTAGAAGTAAAACATTTTGAAGACGTTGGTGACTTCAGTTATTTTTCACATTGAACAAAGGAGGCGACTACAAAAACATATTCGATAACTTAAAATGTTTAAAGTAAAAAGGGATTTTGTTGTAAATCTAAAACATGAAAGGCTTTTAAATACGCACCTTCGTCGAGTTATAAAACGAAAGTAATACACAGAAACAAACCGCAACAATTCGCAACCCTGCCCGCGCGATACCCAAATAAAATGTGGTTCCCTAACTTATATCAGAGTTGTATTACACTACTACATCAGATGCTATCGAACTATTCGAATAGTAAAACGTCACGCAGCACAGATTTAAAACAGTAGGTATTCGATATTTTTAAAAAAGTATCGTTCTATCTATAAGTACCTACACTCAAATTACATGACACGTGTCATGACAGTTTTGTAGTAAAAAAAGTCGCAGATAAATAAATACTCGGAACTGCATGTACGAGGATCAATAAGGAGAGTAGATGCAGTGACAAATGTTTCAGTTGTTTTTTTACGTTAAATATTCACATATTTGTTTTTTAATGAAGATTACTAAAGTACAACCCACATCTCACACGAAGAAAAAACTAAAAACAAAAGGACTTATGTCACTAAATACTGCGTCTTTTAATTAACGGAGTTGGTTAGGATCAGTCGTAACCACGTCTCCAGGCCTTATACTACGAAATTCGAATTTCGGACATCGTATCGTGCCGTTCCGTTTACGCTAATAGTATTAAGCAAAAGAGTGAAAGGGAACACGAAATACGAACTTCGAACTTTGTAGTAGCCCCCAAGAATCGCCCCGCGTGTTCACATAAAATGGGCTTGTATTACTGTTTTCACCAAGTACACTACAAGCAAGGTGTTCCGGGATGCGATAGGAAAGTTCCCGGCACCAGGTCCCGGGGGAGCCATGATTTGACCGCACTTCGGCAACTTTCCCCGGTGTTTCGTTACTCCGCGACTCTAGTACAGATTGCTGATTTTTACGACGGATCACCTTTCTTTTGGCGTATTAAATAAAAAAAGAGTTTGCGAATGTTGCGTAGGTGTTTTATTTAACGAGGTTAAACATACAGGGTGAAATGTAAGTGGTGATACAAAATTAGTGTTTCTAACTCAGTTAATGCTGGGCAACATAAATTGTTAAATCTGAGTTAAGTCTGATAAATTTTTTTTCATAAAAAATTAAATAAGACTAATAAAAAGAAATGAGTTAGTGCATTATATCGTCCAGCATTAACGAAGTTAGAAACACTAATTTTGTATCACCATTTAGATTTCACTCTGTTTACTCTTTTCTGTGTTTCATCATCGACATCATCATCATCATTAACCCAGCCCATATACGTCCCACCACAGAATATATTATAATAGTACTGACGTACAGAATGGACACGCTCCGCCCCGCACCGATTCGAGTTACCCCACCCCTCAAGGCGCAGATTGCCGGACACCGCCGGAATCCAGAAGAGTGCGCGCGCGATGTATGTAGGCGTACGCGTGTACAGACGTCGTCGTGCTTATGTAGATTCAAGACAAGAACGCGTATTTTGTACGTCGTGTCCGCCGTGTGGTCCCACTGCAAGGCACAGGCCTTTTCGCAGAACCCGCGTGGGAACTACGGCCCAAGCCCTCTCATTCTGAGAGGAATCCTGTGCTCTGCAGTGGAACGTATACAGATGATGATGATGAACATAAATTCATAACAATTACAAAATTTACACATTCTTACATCACAAAATGTTACGTATAATACAAAACACTTACGCAATAACTGTCAATATCTGGAATGAATGACTACCTATAACTGACATGAGTTGTAGTTGGAGAATATAAACATACCCAAAGGAAATTTATTTTAACTTATTAATTCTGAAACATATTTTTTTCATTCGTCTAAGTTATCGTCAATCAAGAATAGAAATAACTGTATAGTTTCAAGCATTCCGCCATTATTCTTTTGAACAAAAAGTACGGATAAAAAAATCGTTTTAAAAAAAATACGTAGGTACATTGGCTTACTAAAAACAAAATCACGATCGCGTTTTTTATACATATACGTTTAAAAAAATACACAATTAACGGCTTTAATAAATTAAAACTTTATTTCTTTGTGTAACAAAAGTTTGTATAACTAACTTTTGATATATGACATAGAAATTAAGTTTAGTTTTATTAAGCAGTTAAATGTGCATTTTTTTAAATGACTCCTATTATTATACAAAGTGTTTTAAAATAAATCGAAAATATTTCAGCAGATGATTGAATAAGTTTGGTTGAACACACCTATTAAAAGATGCAAAATTTTGATTCAAAATGTAGCCATTCGCCAACCACGATTAAAAAAACAATACACATTTTTACAGGAGTCTATTCAAAATAACTCACACGCGGAATTCAGTATAATACTTAGTATAATTATTCCGGATTAATTTTAAAACATCTATAAATATAAGTAAAAATCCACAGCAGAAACAATATGTACGAGTGTAACAACAGAATGACTGCTAGTTATTTGGCTAATTCTTTTTTATTGTGTTAATTGTCAGGACATTGAAGGTTTCATGAAAGAAAATGTTTGACGAAATTGTACGGAAAAGTAAAAAAGCGGGTTCACTAATCTCCTTACAAAAAGGGAGTGAGGCAGAAGATTTTGGTCACATTTGCTTGCTTACACCATTGACTATATTATACTTATTATAGACAGTACCGAAAACTTCAGGTTTGTTAAAAAACAAACAGGATGATCCACTTATCGTGACATCGTACCATAATGTACAATTGAATCGATGTCAATTGAATATTATATCGGAAGGCTTTTTCCTGAAATACTCGGTTACGCAACATTTGGAGTTCACAAATAAATTAGGTAAGGAAAGAAAGATTGGAGCGGAGCCAGAGGGGAAAATCGATGCGAATTTGACGCAGGCCGTACACGTTTCCTTCAAAAGGAATTACTTTGTGAAACATTCAAATGTTCATTGACTTTCATATTTGTTTGGAAATTAAATTATTTGCCGTTATCGGGTTTTGAGCATAAGGATTTGAAAGTTGCAGTGTTGGTACCACACTATCGATAGTATCACAATCGTTAGTCTTCATCTACTAAGCCACACTATCGATAGGCCTATCGATAGTGCAAGTCATGCAAGTATAACTATTATACTTAGTGATAGTGTTGTATATTTATGTCGTAGAACAGCTATAAATAGACTATCGATTGGCAACACTATCTAATATATAAAATCTCGTTTAATATGTAAATATTTCGTGTCACGGTGTTCGTTATCGAACTCCTCCGAAACGGCTTGACCGATTTTTATCAAATGTTTTCTCTATATTTGCTAGGTCTGAGAATAGGTCGGTCAGACGAAGTCGCGGGCAACAGCTAGTTTATTTACAAGAGAACAGAATAATAGTATGGATATTCTAGTTATTCTTAAAAAAATACAATAAACTTCTCATGATTTCATAATTTCTTTTGTATTTGAGTTAAGGTCAACTTAGTGCGATCTAAAGCAAGCTTTCCTGATATTTCCTATCTTTATTGCTGATAAATTTAACATTAACCAGTGATTGGAATATTACATTTTAACTAGTCTTTAAATACATAACATAAACACAAAGAAAGTCTCAATTACTTATAAATATACTAACTTAACTGATTCCGACTGATTTCTCTGTGAAACGTATACATAAAACTCTGTGTTCAGCTCTCACAGTTTATTACCCAGCTATTACTAAAACCTTTCCGCTACGCCGTAACTATCATGTAAAAGGGTCATGAAGCATTTTCTCTAGCGTTTAAAAGAGCCTTTAAAACTAAATAGCTTACCTTTGGTGCTGTCTTACAAGAGGCTTGAATGAGAGCATTAATGACGCATATGGCTTTTAGAGACAGAATTAATAATAAACATTATCGTGTGTATTTTCTTTCAGAATCTATTTCACGGATTTTACGGTTTCGGTTAGATATACAGGTGGTCCCAAAAGTCAACGGTGACCTGGTACCGGGCTAAAGGTCAAATTAAACTAGATGCCATATCGTCTTACTCGCGGCCGCTTGTAATCGCATTTACCATCTCTTTCTGGCACCTGCCGTTTGAAAGAGAGAGAAATGGTGAATGCGGTAGCAAGCTCCCACGTGTTTGACAATAAATGTACAGTTCTGGAAAAATAAGGAAAAAATCCATGTCACTTAGTTAAACGATAATAGAATCACATAAAGTATCACTTTTAGTTTTTTTTTTATTATTGTGAGAGGGAGGCAAACGAGCAAGCGCGTCATCTGATGGAAAATGATCACCACCGCCCATAAATATCAACAACTCAAAGAGAGTCGCCAATCTGTTGCCGGCCTTTAATGTAAGTATAAACCCTTTTCTTGAAAGCCCCGATGTCATAGTTGTCTGGAAACGCTGCTGCCGGAAGCTGGTTCCACAGTTTCACCGTACGAAAACCCGTACCGTACGAGTATTAGATATTTTCGAAGAAATTACTATTATCGCTTTACCAAGTGACATTGATTTGTTTTCTTATTTTTTCCAGACCTGGTACAACTTAACCTCTCGCGGGAACCAGATTATTCATAATTACTAAACTAAACGGGACTTATCACGCAATAAATATTTATTAATTTACCTCGACGTTTCGGCTACATTGCAACAACCGTGGTCACGAGTTAACTGAAGTGTAGGGTGTCAAGTTCGTTTAGCCGCACGAGTCTTTCGAACTACCCGCACTTGATCCCGATTAGAATCAGCACCCGTATCTCGAACTACCCGCACTTGATCAAGATTTTCTAACGGCACCCCATCACACCGACACACAACACTCACAACATCCGACGATCTCTCCGAACACTCCTGCCGACGCCAACACTTGTTTATAACAGGATTCCACGAAGACGAAAGCTTATATCCATCCTCCCGGTTGAAATTTCTATGTTTTTTCATTTCAACCGCTTCACGCACCATTCTAGAGTAGAAATGACGTTCCGTTGAGAGAATTCTGGGATTGTGCAGTTCAATCCAGTGGTTTGGTCCTGACTCCAATAAATGCTCGGCTATGGCTGACTTATTTACTTGGCGATTTTTAACAGCCGCGATATGTTCCTTGACCCTTTCAGCTATTGTTCTTTTTGTTTGTCCGATATAGGAACTACCACAACTACAATCAACCTTATAAACACCCGGTGTTTGGAAAGGAACAACATCCTTGGGTGTCCGCATATGCCTCGCGACCTTGGACAAAGGCGTGTACACAACCTTGATGGAATACTTGTCCAAAATAGCGCCAACCTTGTCAGTCACTCCCTTAACATAAGGCATATACGCGGGCTGTCTAGCCACGTCAGGATGTCTATCCCTACGTTTCCTTCTGGGCTGCCGTTTATTCACCACAAAACCGTTACGCTTTAGCACCTCCTGAACATGTCTCAGCTCATCCTCAACAAATTCAGGGTCGCACAGATCCAATGCCCTATTTTGCAAATATTTTTTAAATAAATATTTATTGCGTGATAAGTCCCGTTTAGTTTAGTAATTATGAGTGAAAATCACGAAAGTTTAAACCAGATTATTGTTGTATTTTGGGACACCCTGTATTTGTCATAAATCGACCGACTGGATGATCGAAATTACTGTTAATGAATTCCCGATATTTCGAGGCAGTTTCATACAGCTAACTCACAATTTTATTTTACACTTTTTTTCAGTTCCGAAAGGAAGTATGTACATGCAACGTATCTATAGGTATTTCGACATAGTTGTATGCAACTACCATGCTATACCAATGCAACTTACTAATATTTATAGGTACATTGTATTGCAGTTAAAGATCTCAATAAATTGGATTCCATACGAGTTTACTCCATGGATATCTTTATCCGTAAATTGTATAGATAACCGCTCAAAGTCGGATTAAGACCAGTAGCTAGGGTGTAAGGGTTAATTCACACTTGAACGCGATGCACGTTATTGCTATAGGAGAACACGCCAACGAATCGTTGACTTATTCTCTACTATCTTTTGCTCGCTACTTCGTCCTTGCAGAATTCAAATTTGTGGTAAAGCTTCTTCATCTCTTTCTACATATAAATTAAGCAAAAGTCTCAAATTCCATGCAAAATTGCAGCCTCCTTGGACCAAGAGTTTGGGCTGGGCGTCGATGAGTCAGTCAGTAAGTCGATCAGTCTGGACTTTTTTATATGTAAGTATGTATACATAGATGAAACGTGCAGCATCGTGTCTTGGTGTGAATTGACCCGTAGTTGAGCTAGGAAATAGTAAAACATCAGCGTTAAAAGAAATTTATTTAATAGATTCAGGCATTATTTAGTTCTTATCCTACTGATGTGAAAGTTTCAATGTATGGTTAATCATCACTTTATGACCAAAATGATTAACACAGTATTTTTATGATAGAAAATTTAATTCTCGCGACAAACGAATTCTTCGCAGAAGAAGTCGTAAGCAACAGTTAGTTTCGCTACTCCAAGTAAATACCTACTTGGATGGTACGACTAAAGATGTGGATTCAAATCCACATGGATGTGAAAACACTTATTGGCAAAAAACAAAGCTTTTTGGGTCGTTTTCAAAAAATTCATACACAGTTAGCGGCTTACTCAAAACAAAAATCACGATCGCTATTTTTGTGTAACGAAAGTTAGTCATACAAAATATATGGGTAACTCCGTTACACAAAAATAATTAATTAAATTTCGTTTTTAATTAATCCCTTAATTGTGTACAAATTTTTTGAAAACGACTCTTTTACTATCGGAAAGTTAAATCTGTCTTAACTTAAATACATCCAAAAGAATTCTGAGTTGAGAAAGCTTAAGTTGAGAATGTTTAAGCTGATTAAAATGTCATTTACACGAATGTGTCGTTTCTTGAACCAGCACCTTGTAAACAAACTTGACTTCAGTTACTTTCACTACATTCACAAATCATACGATTATTGAGATAATGTAAACATATTATTTAAAATCGACGACTGTGAGAAAAACCATGTACATAAAAGTAATCTTCGGTCGATAATGTAATTTTAACTTGAATCATTAAATCATCATTTATACAGTGTGAGGAGTATGGTTCGAATTCGATACATTGCGGGAGCGCGCGGATTTGGACATATAGGTGCACCATTAAGGACTACGGACTTAAATTTCCTTTGGTTGATCTAGGTCATGTTCTAGATAAGTCATTATCTGAGTAGGTCATGTTCTATGTAAGTCATTTTCTGAGTAGGTCATAGGTAAAAAATAAGCTATGATGATAGATACTGTATGTTCGACGCCTAAAGTTATGTAGGTTTTCATTGTGTCGCTTTGGCAGCGGCCTCACCTTTAGTTACTTAGTTGTTTAAGTTAGTTTTAGTCAGATTGGAGACTGAAAACCAGCGGGCTCGCTGAGTCTCATTTCCTATTTATCTCATACTTATAAACTAGATAATGTGTACTAATTTCGTAAATTTATAACTTTGGTATGTTGGTAAATAAACATTTTTATTATTATTTATTTGTTATTTATTAAAGTTCACGTCTCCTAAACGAGAGCACTACACGTCGCGTCCATCTGACCGTTGGACATTTTTGCCAACGCCGCCTTCGCAATTCAATTACCCCAAGTTCTCACTAATCACAGGTAACCCTCATAAGCACCCCTAAGGGAAGCTGTCACGGTCCTCAATTAAAATTCACCCATTGTAGTCCACACATTGTCTCGGGCCTTGATTAAACCTTTACAACAGGTATAACGCATGAAATGAAGCCATGATTGGATTTTACGGTGATAAAGGGATCTCCTGGAAGTCTTTTGTTGGGAGTGCTCGTCAAATTTTTGGATACGAGCTGACCCCGGTATGTGACGCTTGAAGCTAATTAAGATTTTCTTGTTGATGAAGGTATGACGCTTAAAGTGTGCTCCTAGCGAATGTATTTTTATTTTCCCGTTAATTTAACCTTAAAACGACAGCGGGGCACAAATCTTGCGTTCGCTTAACATTTTTTGTGTTGGGACGTCGGATGTTACATCCACCGCTGTCTAGGAAATAAGTTTAATAACATCAAGTTTTATTAAGTACGATTTAAAAATACTTCGCCATTTTAGGCCACATTACTGCAGTTGTGGTTACGAATAGTCTGAAGAAGAGTACCACAATTGTTCAGCCGCACAAGTCTTTAAAGTCACCAGCAACTAGCTGTTGTTTTTAGTAACAATTTTATTGCAACTTAGCACCTTATTACACCGATACAATACTGATGATATCCGACGATTTATCCGAACATTAAAACCCACATTTATGTATCACCAGATTTCATGAAAACGCAGGTTTATATCTATCAAAAAATAAAATGAGTTGAAAAATAACTTCGCGGTAGGTGACTCAAACTGTGAAAGTCAATTATTTGAAGGCAACGTCCAACTTTTTCATACATTCAAATACGGTTTGAACCCCAAAATTTCATTACCAAGAATCGTTTCATTATTCATATCAGGTAATCAATATTCACTAAACACTTCACACTTCGTGTTTACGCCCTCGCAATAAGAGTTATATCAGCGTGCTAGGACGTACGTGTAAGTTCACACGTCTATTTATCATTGCAATGATATATGAGGACGACGAACCCGCCGAGACGGTTCCATCATTTAGGTAGGTATTGAAATTTGCGGTTTTTGGCACCTTCTGTCGCCACGTTTCGTAATATATTGCGGGTAAGCATATTGGATGTGAATTGCGGCTTGACATATCGTATATACATCTGAAGTGCCGTAAAGGAATTACTGCTGCTCGATTAGCAAGCGTATCCCGTCACATTACAATCGAAAATTTAATTAAAATCAATTCGGATTTGCTCCGCTTTCGAACTAGCAGTGCTTTGTGTACAATGCTTGTCTATTAAATTAATAAAAGCGATTTTCGATATTTTGAATGTATGGTGTGTGTAGCCTGTTAACGCTAAAAGGTTTTATTAATGTGATTTACATCCATCGACGGGAAACACGGAGTTATATCACAAAATGGTTTATAATTGTACCTAAGTGTCTTACCTATTTTTTTTATTAAATTCCTTTATTTTAAACTAGCTGTTGCCCGCGACTTCATCTGCAAATAATTTGCTTATCGCTATCCCGCGGAAACTATGCGATTCCCCAAGAGGTAACAGACAGACAGACCGACCGACAGATAGACAGACAGACACACTTTCGCAAAAATGAAACATGACATAATTTAATATGCAAAGACATACTACATACATAATGTAACATGATTTAATATGCAAATGAATAAATACAGTGGACCAAGAAATTCCTTTTCTCAAACATGCTTTGAAATGTATGCGTTAATGTCACGAAATGAAGCCATGAAGTTTGTTGTTTATGGCTCCCTACATTACTTCTTGGCCTAGGCCATAAAAGTAAGTATGAAAAACCATTATTGTCCGCTGCTGTAACTTTTTAAATTTGCTTACTAACACTAAACTGACAAAGGAAAAATTACATACAGCCAACTTACAACATTAAAAAAAATCCATCTTCTTTTATTTCTATAAAACCGCCTAAACTACTGGTGATGGATGTATGGATGTATGGATGTACGGATGGATGTATGGATGTATGGATGGATGTATAGATGGATGGATGGATGGATGTATGGATGGATGTATGGATGTATGGATGGATGTATGGATGGATGGATGTATGGATGGATGTATAGATGTATGGATGGATGGATGGATGTATGGATGAATAGATGTATGGATGGATGTATGGATGGATGGATGGATGGATGGATGTATGGATGGATGGATGTATGGATGGATGGATGTATGGATGGATGTATGGATGGATGGATGGATGGATGGATGTATGGATGTATGGATAGATGGATGGATGGATGGATGTATGGATGGATGTATGGATGGATGTATGGATGGATGTATGGATGGATGTATGGGTGGATGTATGGATGGATGTATGGATGGATGTATGGATGGATGTATGGATGGATGTATGGATGGATGTATGGATGGATGGATGTATGGATGGATGGATGTATGGATGGATGTATGGATGGATGTATGGATGGATGTATGGATGGATGTATGGGTGGATGGACGGATGGATGATGATGATGATGATGATGATGCATGTTTGAGAAAAGCTCTATACAATCCTCGGCCGGAAGAGGGATTGCTGGACTCGTTTTATCCGGCCTCGTCTACGACTCGGCCGTATACCCCAAATCTCGTCCATCAATCCCTTACTTCACGGCCTCTGCAGTAATGTACTATTACCACAAGGCCAGTGTTAATTTTATGGCTATTTTCACTTACAACTCATACAAGTCAATGTGACATCCAGCCTTGTTGTTTTTATTCTGATGTAGTTACTGTCATAAAAAATGGTAAAGCACTTACTTGATCGACTTATACAGTTTTCTTTTCAAGTACTATTCTAATGAACTGAAACAATCACTTTGCTCACCCGCAAAGCAAAGCAAAGCGGGTGAGCAAAGTAATTATTTCAGCTCATTAATATGGACCTCCGTAAAGTAACGCCTGATTCAATAAAGTATTAAGTACTCTGTAATGCAGCCATATCATATGACTTTCTAGTGTATTTTCTTTTAGATACCTGAACACATGACTTGTAAGTCAAGTAAGTCACCTGAACACATTTGGCTACAAAATAATCTCTTAAAATTCATGTTCGTAAATAGCATTGTCAAATAAATTTGATTGTAGAGCCATTATTTTTATTCAACTTCGCCTTACTTGTCGAATGCGTTTGGATTGCATACACTCGCCGCTAAATGTAGTGACCAATTTGTGCATAGTAATTTAGTTGACGCGTTTCGTTATGCCAATACTTACATTAAAACTAAAAAACGTACACTAACTAGTACATTTAAATTACTATTACTCCTAAAAGACCAATCATCGCTGCTAACATCTACGTTATGATTTCATAGTGTAAAATATTGTCTACGTTTACATCAGTTTCATAGTCCTTCCTTATTCTGTAAAAATAAAAAAAGTGCAAATAAAAACAATCTCAAGATGAAGCTAGTTATAAAATGCGTTTCGATAAGTTACAGTCCCAGTGGTACATCACTATTCCGGCACCTAGAACAATGAAGTTTGACATCTGTTCCTTTATACTTGCTGTCAGTATTTAAGGAACTTCATGAACGAGTAAACGTCAAAAGTGCCATCACTCGATGGCGCTACTTTAGATGCTCTGATCAAGACACTTTGATATAACAAGAGGTTTATTGTAGTTCAATGTTTATAACTACTGCATCCAAGCAGACTACCTACACTGTTAGTGCAACCAACCAAATTAAAAATAACCCTGTATTTTATAAACAGAAAGGACAAAAACAAATGAAATAACTTTTTAAAGCAAATACCTCTTTGTAAAGTTCCAGCAGAAGAGTTCAATTTAATTAGTATGCGCCAGTCAAAGGCGATACCTGCGCTATGCAGAGAATAAAGAAAAAGTCTTATCTTAGCAGTCTATGCGAAAGAAATGCAAATACTTAAAAGGCGAGGGATGTCCGAGACTTGGGTAGGGATTGCATACAAAAACTTTCTCCCGCTGTGAAAAATGTCGACGTCCCTTATAAGGCAACCTGGCCTTGCCTGCGGATGAGCACGCATGTACTTTATCCAAAATGTTTACTAAATATCGACATATTTAATTATAATGACAGCCATTAAAAGCTTAATGGCACCTCGAAAGTTCAGACATTTTTTAAGGGATACTCTCTCACTTTCATTGTTGTCTTTGAAGTTTTCCACTCCAACAAAGAATTTTGGGACTTCGTCGCCACAACAGTACCACAAAGAAACAGTACCTAGTCCTAGCTTGTTTACATCGTTTCAGCTTTCTAAGTTTCGGAATTTGTCCGATGCAGGTCTAGAAAGTTCTCAAAGGCGCTGTCGCGAGCAGGAGCGGACAGGTACAAAATCTCGAGCTGGGGATAGGTACAAAATGTACAACATTTGTCTAGACTTCACTCGGTGCTTTGCATTAGTTGGAACGACTCTTGGAAATCTTTTACCGTGCTGAACGAAGCATAAATCGTGCAGATTTTTATGGTACACGGGAACATTTTGAATAACTGGCAGACAGAAGCTGCGCTAAAAATTTTAGAATTTATTTCAGAGGGTATAAAAGAAATGAATTATTAGTGTCGATAACTGACTGTACAATCGTTTCATAATTCCATAATATACCTATGCTACGATATGGGTGCCTTTCAAATAAAAAGCGAGTGTACCGTTTCTTGCAAGGCTGCCGACGCACCAGATGCCTCAATGGTGCTTAGTTTATCGGCTTTAGTATAAAATACGTTATTATTGGATGTAAATAGGTACGGTGGTTATTATTGGCAAAGAAAGACTATCTTTCGATATGTCTCCATTTATTTCTTACCTATGCATGTCAGTTTGCACTGGCAAGTAAGAGACTATTGAGCAGCGTTACCATATTTTTTTCGGGCAGTGCGTGATTTTTTCGTCGTCATCGTCGAAAGCGTGAGATGACTAAACGAACGTGTACAATCTCTGTTGTTTTACAATATTCATTGTTTTGTTTGAATTTAAAATTAAGTTAATGTAACAATAGATATTTAGCCATATAATATAAGTCACAGAGAAGTTATTGTAGTGCTTTACTATACGCCGCGTCGCACAGTCGAGCAATCTTTCAGAAGCCGGACAGAGTCTGTCCCGCGCGAGAAATTTAACTTTGGGTCAAAATTTGGGACGTCCCGCCAAAATTGGGACGTTTGGCAACACTGCTACTGAGGCTATAGCTCTATAGCTAGCGCGTGTTAACCATATTGCGAGCTAAGCAGTCCTGTGTCGCTACAAGATGTTCAAGTTCAAGACAAAAACATCAGTTTCCAATATCAAAATCACAGACGTCTAGCAAAATGCAAACAATGTTTCCTATCTACCCTGCCCCGTATGCATTTCTAACTCATTGTTAAAACTAACGTTTTCTCATTTAAATCGTCGCAAACGCAATAAATATTCCCGTCGCATTTGCCACAGATTCCCTCACTGCCGTGGATGTTCGACAAATCACATTTTCGATAGTTTCTTACGCGAATGCTTTACGTGCGAGGTGAGTTCAATGGTTCGATGGCGTTGACAAATCCAATAAAGAGACGCGTCGAAGAATTTATATTATTGACCGGATTATACTCAGTGACGTTTTAGGGTTGCAAGTAGATGAAAATGTCGATATTAATATCAAAAACTTGAAAATATCGATAATCGATAATATCGACAGTTTCAACGCGATATTATCGAATATATCAGTAATTTTGTTAATATTTTATTTTTATTTTTTTATTTAATTTTTATATTATATATATTTAATCATCAGATATACGTTAAACAAGCAACAATTAGATACAGAATATAGCAACAATTGTTCAATTTTATGCTCTCAAATTTCTCAATAACTTTTATCAATAGAGCCTAACAGTAGTTTACTTACCAATGATTCCGAAAATTTTTTGTATGTAAATTTTATGTAGGTATGTATTTTATGTATGTATCTCTTCCAGCAATAAGTAAATAATATGTAATAGGTTTCCTGTTTTTGTATAAATATCTATAGTTATTATTTTTTTCGATATGATAATATCGTATCAGCAATACGTCGATAAATATATCAATAGTGCGGGATCATCATCATCATCATCCCAGCCTACATATATACGCCCCACTGCAGGGCACAGGGCTCCTCTCAGAATGAGAGGGCTTGGGCCGTAGTTCCCACGCGTGCCCAGTGCGTACTGGGAACTCCACACACACCATTGAATTTCTTCGCAGGTGTGTGAAATTTCCTCACGATGTTTTCCTTCACCGTTAATCACATGGTAAATTAAAAATGTAATTTCGCACATAAATTCCGAAAAACTCAGAGGTGCGAGCCCGGGCTCGAACCCACGACCCTCTGCTTGAGAGACCATAGGTCAAACCACTGGGCCACGCCACCACGGCTCGGGGGTCGATATTATCGAAAATTCGATTTGGCATTGCAACACTACGTGAGAAGTCTGAACCCAAACCACCCTTAGCAGACCTAACGCACTTCAAACAAAACACGCGGATGGATCACGCCAAAGTGAGACCTGACAATAAAGGAGGGCTCAAGTATTTTGGCGCTATTGATCGTCTCCGGCATACGGTTTATCTGCCGCGTCAGCAAACCCGACACCCTCTACATATGTGCTAAACGGTTCCGGAATCGTGTCATCATTTACAAAGATTTATTTCCTTGTTATGTAAAATATGTAGGTGCGTCTAAATATTTTCTGCTAAATTTCCATTGGCTAATACGGATACCCGAGCGGTCCGGTGAAGGGTAAAAAACGGAGATTGGTTTCCTAATAAAATTGGCTGACGCAGGTCAAATTTTAAAAGGCGAGGAATAAACCACGCGTGTGGGCGATGCTAAATTAAGCTAAGGGGCACAATAGTACAAACATCAGGTACAGGCAACCCTTTAGTCCGTTTGGTAACCAAAATTTCGTAACCTCCCTCCCAGTACGCCTGCTCTGTGTGGCTGTATGGCTTTATGACAGTTTCTACGTCAGAAAAAAGGCGGATTGTCACATTGAGTTGCAAATGAAAATAACCTCTGATGTTTGAAGCCATACAACTGACATTAAACCTTAGGGTGGTAAAGGAGTTACTTGGCCGACTTTATCTATAAAAATCTCGTGTCACGGTGTTTGTTACCGAACTTCTCCGAAACGGCTTGGCCGATTTTTATGAAACTTTTTTCTCTACACGCGATAGGTCTGAGAATAGGTCGTAGGCTATTTTTTATCCCCCCCCCCCCCCATTAGCTAGTAATATAAAAAAACTCTTTAAATACTTATTTAATTTAGGATCATTTCAGTTTCAATAGGTCTTTGCTGTAAAGGTAAACGCATATTACAGAACAATAAATTATTTTTTAACGTCAATACTTGTTAACATTAATGTTATTTTCATTTCTTACATTGTACTAAAATTAAGTCTAATATTATTTATTGAATCAGGCGTTACTTTGCGGAGGTCCAATCAATGAACTGAAACAATTACTTTGCTCACCCGCGACTTTATTTTAGCAAAAAGAAGAAGAAAGAACTGTAATATTCTTACCGAATAACGGCCAATTTGATTATATAAACTGTATTTTACTTCACAGTGTCAAAATTGACCCCCAATAGTCAGAACCACATAAAAATTAAAATCAGTGAAAAAACATGTTTTTTGTACGACTATCCCATTAAATTTCTAACTTTATTTTATATTTAGTGTTTGTTGTTTAGCGGCCACAGTAATATATAATCAATCAGTAAAAATTTCAAGTGTTTAGTAAGCAAGTAAGTAAGTAAGTAAATCTTTATTTGCTAGAATACGGTTACAAGGTCTTAAGAGTACCCAATAAATAAGTACACAGTATTACGTAAGTCACAGTATTCAGCCGACAGCTCGACATGCAAATTTTCAAATTAGTGTTTCAATCAAATAAAATTATCATTGAATAAAAATAACAAAAATAATCAAATTTAACAATATCAATCAAAATTAAAATCAAAATTAAAATTAAAATTAAAATTAAAATCAAAATCAAAATTAAAATTAAAATCAAAATTAAAATTAAAATTAAAATTAAAATTAAAATTAAAATTAAAATTAAAATTAAAGTTAAAATTAAAATTAAAATTAAAATTAAAATTAAAATTAAAATTAAAATTAAAATTAAAATCAAAATCAAAATTAAAGTTAAATCAAAAATAAAATTAAAATCAAAATTAAAATTAAAATCAAACTTAAAATCAAAATCAAAGTCAAAATAAAAATCAAGGGTCTATAATGACTCCCATAAAATTTTTGTTCCGAATTTTCAAGACCATAACGTTTTCTGTCATAAATTTTCTTTGTCATATTATCGGAAGTCATAATATTAAACAACATAAATTGGAGCTACGATTTTCTTAAGTCATAATTATTGTAAGGACTAATAAGTAAACTCATATCATTCAGTGTCAAGAAGCATCACACTTCATAATATTAAAGGTACTAAAGTCACTCATAAGAATTATTGCAAGGTCTTTTTTCGCAGGTCATAATTATTTTAAGGCACAATATTACTTTGTAATAACATTCAATGTCATGGTTGTATCACATTTCATAATATTAAAGGTAATAATCCTTTTCTGTGTTGTCATAAAAAAAATACCTAACATCGAAGGCTAAGGCGGGAGCTACGCTTACGCTTCGCTCCCGCCTTAGCCTTCTGAACCTAACCTGTCCGAGTCTCATCTGCCCTGAAAGTCTTGCTCGCTCGCTTCGCTCGCTCGCTGCCAGCGATATGTCTTACAATGTTTCTGAATAATTATCAATATTCCTTTGGATGTTATAGATTTCAATGTAGATGGTTAGTGCATTTTAGGTAATGAAAAATTATAACTAAAAACAATTATTACTTTAAGATATATACCCTATAATGTTTCTGAATAATCAACGATATTCCGTTAAATGTTATTGATATCAATATTATGACTTTTTAAAGTTATGATCAATAGGATTATGGCTCATTGCAGTTAGAACTATTAAGCGATATGCTTTACAAAAATTATGACCATCGATATTTATGAGCAAGAATATTATGGACATCAATTTCTGACTTTCAAAAATCGGATAAAAAAGATTATGGGAGAAAAGGGGCACCCAAAAATCAAACCTAAATCAATATTAAAATTAAAATAAAGCCAAAATTAAAATCTAAATCAACATTAAATATCGATAAAATTAAAGGGATGTCAATAAATTCTATTAGATACTTTATGGTTTAAGTATTCCTTAACAGTGTAAAAACAATTACTCAGTAGCCACGTAGTAAGTGCTCCTTGGAATTTTGTACCAGTTGTTTTGTTTTAGCTATTATGGTTCATGATCATGAGATGCCCAGTGACGGACGAACGGACAGACTGACAGCGGAGTCTCAGTAATAGGGTCCCGTTGGAACCCTTTGGGTACGGAACGCTAAAAATCTAACTAGCAAAATTAAGTCTCCGCTATTAACCTACTATACGTGCAAACCCACACAACATCGGAATCACCAGAACCAATAAAGCACACAGTTCGTACACCTAGTTCCTAATGATAATTAAGATTACAACACAGTTTTTCCCTTTCATCAGTTTCCGGGCGTATGGTTTATATCCGGGCTGCCGTAAATCTATCCGCTTTGATCAGCCCGAGATGGGTCCCAGGAGACGTGAGCATTAGAGGTGGGTCACAATGGCATTCACCGTCTCTTTCTTCCACCATCTTCTAAGGTTTGACAGAAAGAAATGGTAAATGCGTAGACAACAAGTTGTAAATACGGACCTTGGTTGAAGTTTGTTGGTTACAGTTTCAAGGTAGGGCCGATTTTTTGATCCCCAGACAAGCTCTTAATCCATAGGCTATGTTTAGTAGTTAGTTAGTAAAAATTGACTCTAAAAATATTGTCTTACCTCTCTCAAAGACTAGGATTAAAAGTTCAGAGTGGCATTGCGGCTAGCATTTTTGTGATGCCAGTTTATATTTTATGTTTTGGATAAACATACTTAAATAGACAAATACATAATTATATACATATTAAACGATCAAGACTCTAGAATAAACATTCATTTTTCATACATAATTATCTGTCCCGGCCGAACGGGGATTGAACCCGCAGTAAGCCCCGTAATCCGGTCTAACCAGCCACCCGTCAAAATGAATAAGGAAAAGGGAGTTAACCAAATTAAATTCTATTGGAAATAGGTATTGCTACATCGATTATTCCGCCAATATGTTGAAGAAGACATTATCGATATGATTCGAAGCGTTAAACAACTTCGAGAATGTTCAAATAAAAAAAAAATCTACCATCAAAGACTAACACATTTAGTCAAAATTTTCTCCCAAGATTAGTTTCGACCTGGCATCCCTTAAATTAAATAAAAACCCGTTTGGATGTAAAAACATTTTTTTACCAGCCTAATAATTGGTCTTTGAGAAATGATCAAAATGACCAACAAACCAAAATGTCGCAACACCGTTTAAGCAATAACTCTAAAACCCAGCATTTTGCCCAATTAGTGTTGCCAGGATTGCTATTGATCGATACGCTATCGTGACGCAAGCTGCTCTATCACGACAGCGATTACGCTGATGACAGACGGACAATAGGATCTTTGACCTGCGCGGGCGGCGGGCGCTGGTGCAACCACGGAACTTACATATTTAAATGGGTGGTTGCTATTCTTATTAGTCCATTATTGACGTCTCCTTCGTGTACAATTTAACATTTATGTAAGAATCTATGTGTTCTCTTCAAGGGCTCGTTCGTTTTTTCCACCCTAATTAATATAAACGATGATAAATAACATGACTTATGGGTGTGTAATGATTTGCACAACAAGCTGCATATTTTCGGGGAACACGATGAACAGTCGACATGGTTTGTAATTGTATTACAAGCAAGTAGTATAATAGTCACATGGAATAATATTTAAATCACATTAATTTACAAAAGTGACCAGCTACATTAGATGCTGACTGTACGCCAATTAAATATCATAACGAGGTTTTATATTATTAAGACAACTTAATATTGGCCAAATTTTGTCACTTTTGATTTTCTTCTATAAAACGCGAAGCGCAACAGACAAGTATAAACGAGTAGAATAGGGATGTTGACACCACCAATCAACTGACGTTCTTTTTATGAGCTGTCAAAACACAATCTCCCATAGAGTTTGAATGACATAGCGACATATGACGTCATTGTTCGCATACTCAATCAACTAACTATTTATTTGTTTTAAAGCAACAAAAAATCTAATTTTGCATTTAATCGATAATTAATCTAGCTTTCAGGGCTGAAATAAAGCGTTTTTTTACTGGAGTCGTGTCTTCAAATTCTTTTTTAATGGTGTCAACATCCCTATTACAGCCTTAGCAAAACCTTCGATTTTTTTAAAGTAAGAGTTAAGCAATTGAAGTGTAACAGTTTAATAACTAACCTAAAATTAAAAAAAAAACAATTAAGCTAAGGATATTTGTTATTTAATTAACACATTCTATAGTCTATCAAAACTTAGATAACATAACTTATTATTGCGTCCTGAATGTTGGCGACCCGCCAATCATGATAATGTTTTATTATCCTTTATAACTAATGCATTTAATCATCGAAATAGGTTAAATTATGCTATGTTAATGGTAGCCGCACCTAAGAGAGACAATAAAGATAAATGAATTATGATCCTATAGCTAAGTAGATGTAGTGTTGTGAATGTTGTGGACTATCGATAATGTTTTTTCATTAGCCTATTAGACGTCCCACTGCTGAGCAAAGGTTTACCCCTTTTCTTTCCACCTTTCTCTATCCTTCGCAAAACCCCGCCAAAATGGGTCAAAACGGTCCAAAACATCCCGCCATCTCTGTTTCGGCCCACCCTGCTCCCATTTTTTTATAAAACAAAAAATTAAACGGCTCAACTCACGATTATAGCTCTGAAACGGTCCGACTAGTTTCGGCATTTTGCTTAGCGTTATGTAGTGGCAGCGACTCCATGTCCCACATGGATACCTCAACAGCATCGGCGCCGTGATGCATGGCGAGGGGCGTTACCGTCATGAACGCACTCACCCTTGAAAAAGGTCATCCGAAAAGACCGAAACGATCAATCACGCAGGTATTCTCATGTGTCACATACACTTTAGATTGTAGTTATTTTATTAGCACAACAAAATATGAAACATGGCACATTCGCTGTCGTCACACAACATTATCAAAATGCAGACATAATACATATGTATCCAAGTTTAAATTGCTTATTAACCCAGCCAGTGCCAGTGTTGGTTTTTAACCAGCGACACGCAGAGCCGGGACTATTTTGTAACAGCATTAATATGACTGCACCTATGTCTATGTTTGTACTCTTACTTTTAGCCTGTGAACGTGTTATTGTTGTTATCAATAAATGATTTCCTTTCTATGTTTCTTTTTTGTATCAATAACTATTTCTTTAAGTCACAGTATAGCTGATACTTTCGATATCCGGGAAATCAATTATTAACAGCATTGATTGAAGTTTTCATTCAATTCAAAGCTTTCATTGATATAATTTCGTTCCATTACGTACAATTTTATTACATTTCACAATTTACTAGAGCTCAATAAACTGCTCAGATAAACTGGTATATAGTTAAAATTAAGTACAGTTGGCGTCAGAAGTCGCTGAACACTTTAGTACTTCGTCGCAAGTACTAAAGTGACAAAGTACTAAAGTATTCAGCGACTTCGGAGGCCTTAGACTATCGAAAAAATGTATCGACACTCGAACAACACTAGTTGAGCTTATTTTATTATCATATTATTGTTATGTAAATTAGGTAAATGCTTCTTATTATACCTTTCATCCTTTATTATTCAAAGCTAATAGATGTTTCAATAAAGTTCAGACATTATTTTTATTGAAGCACAAATTATTTTCAATGATTTCTTATCCGCGGCCAGACTATTGTCTACAGCCATTAATTACTTACGAAAAAATTTCAGTCGCTGTTTCAAAAGCTGTTTTGACGACCGGATAGCCCAGTTGTTAGAAACCCTGACTACGAAGCTTGAGGTCCCGGGGTTCCATTCCTTAGTACCTACAAGCTTTGCTTAGTTTGGGACAAGGTCAATTAGTGACAATTGTCCAATAATTTAGTATTTTTTTAAACTATTTTTTAAGGATATTTTAAAATATTGTCTTTGTTTCTACTGAGCGATGTTTAGCGATTCCTTACTGAACTGTTTTTAAACACTGTACGGAGGTACGGAACCCTCCTTGCACGAGTCCTACTCGCACTTGACCGGTTTTTAGGGTTCCGTAGTCAACTAGGAACCCTTAATAGTTGTTTAATACTTTGTCCTGCTATTAGTATACTACGATAAACGAAGTGACCTAAAGTAAGTTAGGCTAGCTACTAGCTATTTTTACTCACATAATTTTCCTTAATATTCGCATGCATTTTATTTTATATTCATACTTAAAAATATCACTGAAACGCTAAATGATAAAATTTACTTTTTTTTACACAATACCTATAAGTAGGCTTGCGTTTGGCCACAATCACGCCTGATGGAAAGCGAAAATGAGGACAACGATGGATGGAGCACGCTTGCCTAGTAAATGCTCATTCACACAAATTGCAGTTGGTTCAGGGAACACAGTCGCAGGCAGAGAATTCCACTCCTTAGCTGTGCGGTTGATGAAGGTAGAGCGAAAACGCTTTATGCAGATTTTGGGAATACTGACAACGTACTAACAACAATTCGACTGATTAAAGTATGACCTGTGAAGTATGGTTGGTCGCGCTATGACCTCGGCAGTTCCCACTATCTACGCTGTGTGTTGTGTAGATAGTTGCACGTTTGTACCGAAATTCGACCAGCACGCTGTGGAATGAACGCTCTTGAAACTAAATGTAAGTAAACAGCTCAGCTTCCTTGCCGTCAAAAACTTGTCTACAAGCAAAAGTCGACTTTAAGGTGGCGATTGGCGAACCTTTCCATTCCACTGTAAATTGTATCCTAAAACCTAAAATACGCGTACGTGAGACATCACATGCATTGCTTTTCCTGCAAATCCTAACACTTCAAAACGAAGAGATCGATATTTCCTTATCAAAATAAAGGTACTTTCTTACCACGTTACTTCCATATTTCACTTCAACCTTAAGTCAAGGTGATAGGGTTCAAAGTAGACTGATATCATAGGGCCACACCTTTATATTATAAAAGCGACATCACATTGTTATCGTTTACGCATATCTTTAGAGCACGTGGGTGGTTTCAGATCAGATTTGCGTGCATTTTAATCAAGTTAGTCATATTTTGAAAATTGGTATATTATCATCATGGTAGTAAAAGTTTTTGTAAAAATAACTTTTTAAATACAAAATTTTTCAGTGCGATTTATTAGCAAGAATCTTATACTTTCATCTTCCTCATCAAGACCTATGTTAGTCCCACTGCAGGGCACAGGCCTCCTCTCAGAATGAGAGGACTTGGGCCGTAGTTCCCACGCGTGCCCAGTGCGGACTGGGAACTCCACACACACCATTGATTTCTTCGCAGGTGTGTGAAATTTCCTCACGATGTTTTCCTTCACCGTAAAGCTCATGGTAAATTTCAAATGTGATTTCACATCCTTTTCACACACAAATTCCAAAAAACTCAAAGGTGCGACCCCGGGTTTGAACCCACGAACCTCTGCTTGGGAGCCCACAGGTCAAGCCACTATACTTCATTTAATTTAGAATTAGAAACCACAACAACATTATATTGCGGCTCGTGAACTGTGATCTCTTTACAATTTGTACGAGAGTATCAATTGACGACACGCAAATAAAGTGACATTAAAACAATTTTATTTTGCGGCTCCCAGACTGTTGTACAGAACTATTTGCTAGGTAAGAAATAGTTGACCAGACGCAATCTAATGTTATTGTGGTTTCTAATTCTAAATTAAATGAAGTATAGGCTACCACGGCTTCACACACAATTATTTACACATGTACCTTCATAAAAATTCTGTAAATTAATTAATCTCAAATCGAACAAGAAATTTCTACAAATTAATTACTGAACATAAGAAATAGTATCCCATTAGAGGGGAAATCTCAGTAGGTGGTCAGAGGGCAGGCGATTAATAACTTAATTACCTGCCCTTAAGGACCCTAATGGGTTGACCCCGGGTGTCGCGATCCGGCATGGAAGCTGCCGCAATGATCTATTAAAGGATATTACATTAATTATTAGAATATTAATGTGTTTTAATTATTAATAGATTTTATATAGTCAAAGTGAAAACACGTATGTAGGTATTTATCTTTTGCAGCGATAACATTTTAAAAACTCGACAAGACTCGGATAAAGTTTTACGGAAAACGAATTTAGCGTTGGAAAATTAATTAGTGAATTTCAGAGTAAAACATTGGTCCATTTTTAGGGTTCCGGTGCCATAACGGCAAAAACGGAACCCTTATAGTTTCGCTATGTCTGTCCGTCCGTCCGTCCGCGGCTTAGCTCAGAGACTATTAGGTATTTTGGCATGGACATGTGTAGCAAATTAGCAATTATCCGGACAAAGTGAAAAAATAAAATTTAGAATTGAAAATTATAGGGGAGACCGAGGACAGTTGACACAGAGGAGAGTAGACACAACGTCGATTTTTTAGATCTTAATAACTGCTAGCGAGCTCGCAATAGCACGTGTTTGATAGCTCGAGACTTGAACTAAAAAACGCGCGCTATTGCGAGCTCTCTAGCAGTTAATAAGTTCTAAAAAATCGACGTTGTTTCTACTCTCCTCTGTGTCAACTGTCCTCGGTCTCCCCTACCTATTAATTGTACCACCCATGGACGTAAAGTAGGGGTGATTTTTATTTTCTCTTCTAACCTTTATTCTTACATAGTGTGGGGTATGGTTGTTAAGACAATTTTTCGATATATCGTTTGGAAAATATGCATTTTTTATCCCAGCCAATATACGTCCAGTGGGCTGTAGCAGTAGCAGGAGGCCCGTACCTGCTGTGCCCTGGAACAGGCCTCCTCTCAGAATGAGAGGGCTGGGGCCCACGCAGGCCCAGTGCGGATAAGAAACTTCACACACACCTTTGAATTCCTTCACCGAAAGCTCAAACAAAATTTTGTACACAAATTTCGAAAAACGAACGAACGAACTCACGAGGTGCAAACCGGGTTCGAATCTACGACCCTCTGCTTGAGAGACCATCACTCAAACCACTAGGCCACCACGGCTTCTATGACAATGATACAACACCATAAATATACATCGTCTCCTCGCTTGATTATCATACTTAATCTGTTAGAGGCTGGGGTTATGTTGCATTCGGCCATTAATTATCAAGAATCGATGAATTAGACGTGTGTGATGAGCATCGAGATAAACAAATTAAGATAAGTGTGATTTGTGGCCGATTTGTCTATGAATAATGAAGTATTAACGAAGTTAAATTTATGAAGATAGAGTTAATACAAGACAACGGATCACTCGCGTATTTTTACAAGCTTTTATTTAACTTCCATTGTTCTTATGTAAGTATGTATCTATAAGTATGCGTGTGGAAGTAATGATTTAAAAATTTGCAAACCATTTTTCAATCAGTTCCTAGTACCTATCTGATTAAGGTGAAATTTTTCACACTTCTTTAATTCCGATGAAAATACCAGTAATTTAGTTGGTTCGGTCAGGATCGTCCCCGCAGGACGGAATTCTACAAAAGAACTTGGTGCGGATATGTAGCTGTTTAGATTACAACTTTCGTGATTTTCACTCATTATTACTATACTAATTATGAATGTAAGAAAAGTCTACTACAAGACTACAATAATTATGTTATGTAGTACAATAATTACGTTTCCTAAACTAGTAGGTTTGAAAACTGCGTGTCATTTATCGTAAGCCTATAGGGTTCTAATTTGTGTAACTTTGCACAAGTATACCTAAATTGAAAAGAAATGAAGCTATAAACTTGAAATTTTAAGTAAACACTATTAAGTACCTGAGCTTATTACATAAATACAATTTCAGCCTTCACTTTAACCAAGTGCTGCTGGACAGAGTTCTGAAAATACGCCGAAATGCCTCCAGAAACGGATAGTACGGCAATTTGTCTTGAGCTGGACTTAGCGGACGCACTGCCGTGTTATGGGAGACCTGGAAATTATCTTTTTTTATGTGCTGTATGACTTGTATGTAACCATTTGCATTGCAACCCACCGTAGATCATCCTTACACTGCACTTACAGCTGACACTGTGCCTAATGGTCGCATTAAGTAATTAAGTAAACATTTCTTTTGATTACATAACATTCAAGTACCTATTGAAACTTTTCGTCTTCATCTGCACATGCCATTAGGTGAGATAAATATCGATATCTTTGACCAGTTTTAAATTATAAAAAACTCTACTCAAACGTAATTTATACTTTACACTCATCAAACCGACAAATCCCACTCACGCCACAAAAATCATCAACAAATTGATTCTCAATCGATAAAATTCTTCACTCTAAAACGTCCGGTCGTGCATACCTAATTATAGGGAGATCTCATCACTTTCTAAAGAACAATTTATCGCTTTATAACTGCTGTGTAATCATATCTACTGTTTATACTTTGATTGGGAGCTCGGAAGGTAATAGTTATAGCTTTACAACGGCGTTAATGACGCTCTAAAGACGCATGGTTTAATATGGTAGAAATTTCAATTTCTATGCGTAGGCGACGACTTAAATTGGTAAGATTTTGGTAAGTATACTATCTGACAATATAGAAATGAAATGAATAACGAATAAATGAATATCATTGCATTTAGGATTAGCTCTAAGGATCACATTCTTCTTTTTAATAAAAAAAAACTATCAGTTTAAGTCTACATACATTAATTCCACAATTGAAAAGGTAAAATGATATTTAAGAATAAAATTGTCTGAGCATATTATCAAACGACTGTTAAAATTGTCTAGACTCTTGTGTTATCATGGCTAGAAATGTTAACTGCGTCAATACCTACAGGATAACATATTTTTTGTAACAAATTTCATAGTTATCCAAGTTAACCAAGTTTTAAGACGCTGTCACTAACTGTTGAAGAGTCCATCCTACGGAGACGATCCTGGACGGACCACCAGAATTTCACTACCAGATTATTGTAAATTTCAGCTCAATGAGATACCAGGATGTGTTCGAAAAATGGTTTGCAAATTTTGAAACCACAACCAACTTAAGTAGGTACAAACCAACACTGAAAGTTAAATAAAAGCTTGTAAAAGCATAAACATTATGTTATGTACCTACCTATTTATTACCGTATCGTTATTATTTTTTTCTATGTCCACATCATACCATTGCTAACGACAAATATGATGTGTAAGCTTCGATCAACAGTAAGTGTAAACATTTCTAAACAAAATGCCTGTACCTATGACTTTCTCGGCAGCTCTTTCTCAGATGTTGTGCCCACGATATGACAGCATCGTTGCAAAATCCACCGCGTATTAAACCCTTCCTAACAGGGAAGTGTCAAATCAGTGAGCGCGACGAATCCTGCGCATAGCACGAGCATCACACGCTGGTGAAAGCGCGGAGCCAATCGGAAATTATCCTTGCTTCTCGCGGAGCAGCGTAATAGATGCCTATATGGGCAGACGCGGAGAACACTAGTCTCATTATCATCATCATCATTTCACCCTAAAGAAGTCCACTGCTGAACATAGGCCTCCCCCAAGGTCCGCCAAACAGACCGTTCTTGTGCCATCCGCACCTAACGCGTTCCTGCAAACTCAACCAGAGGCCGTATTGTCTAACTTGCCTTTGCATTGTAAAGAATAGAACGAGAGTAGTATAGTATGCTAATATGATATAGTGTATATATTAAAAATTAGCATACAAAAAATGGATGTAGAATGTACTAGTTTAAGCAAATGTTAAATGAGAGTAGGATAATGTAATTATGGATAGCAAATAAGTTATTTGTAAGTAACCTGAGCCTGTATAATTGTTAACAAGTTAAACTGTAACTAAGTATTAGGATATGTAATAGAGTAAGGAACTATTGTGGGAAACATTTTGTATATTGTGAATTGAAATAAAATTGTACCCTGGAACCCATTCCCCCCCC
Source organism: Archips xylosteana (assembly GCA_947563465.1). Classification (NCBI taxonomy): domain Eukaryota; kingdom Metazoa; phylum Arthropoda; class Insecta; order Lepidoptera; family Tortricidae; genus Archips; species Archips xylosteana. The sequence goes on along the minus strand of OX387348.1, from coordinate 17,554,497 downwards.
CCCCCCCCCCCCCGCCTGTTAGTTTTTAAGAAAGAGTGCAAGAGGATCTGTGTATATGTGGACTGCTTAAATGATTGACGAGAATGGTACTAGAGGCCGGAATGAGAGAAAAGAATTTATTATGTATAGATAGAGAATAAGTCAGCTAGCTTAGTCTGAAGGGTCGGGAGCCCAAAGAAAGTATGAGGATTGTATAAAAGAAAGAACAAGTATGCAGTATAAAAGTACGAGAAGTAGTATTTGATGGAACTGGAATGAGAGATGTTGCGGATATAGGCCCTGCATTAATGTGGGGGTAGCTAGAGAATAAAAAAATAAAAAATAAACTTGCCTTTGCTTTCACCATCTTTTTCTGTCACCATCTTATACCGTTTGACAGAAAGAAATAGTGAACGAGAAAGCAAGCGTCAACGCGTTAGACAATAAGCGTGCAGGTGACGACCCCCGACTCTATCTTAGAAGCTCCCATACTTGTGTCTCCGGTCCTTGGACGTCATTCCACAGCGTTTTGGCCACATCATCCACCAGTTCTAAGAGTGATGTACCTGCCCACTGTCACTGATACTGGCGTTTCTTCAAACTGTGTCGCATTGCCCCCAGAGCCTATTGTGCAAATTTTTATTTCAAATTCGCCGTTAAAGGCACTGTCGATTTGTAAATCGCAATTGAGACGTTAACTCGACTACGTTTGAGAGTTTTGTGTCATACATAAACTTGGACTAGAGAATTTTAGATTGCCCCTTAGATTGCACTCATTGGCCATAGACGAAAGATTTACAAGCGTTAAGGATAGATAGTACCAGCAAAATTCTATCACGCTTGTAGAAATAACGCCGCATTTACAGGGTGTAATCAAAATGGTGATCCAAAAGTAGTGTTCCTTACTCAGTTAATGCTGGATGGAGAACATAATGCATTAACTCAATTGCTAAAATGAGTCTGATAATAAAATTTGGGATGTTCATACATACTTACTTTGTTGCCATGAAATCACTAACTCAATGAATGGACACCTCAAATTAAAGACTAATTAAAACAAATGAGTTAGTGCATTATGTTGCCCAGCATTAACTGAGTAAGGAACACTACTTTTGGATCACCATTTTGATTACACCCTGTATATTTATTTGGCGTGCTGTGTCTTACCACATCAGAACAGTATCAGTCTATCAGTATTGAAATATTTTTACCAAGTGTTGTCATTGAGCAGACATACTATAATATTCTAACAGCAAATCACGTCGAATAGATCTCGAATTCATTAAAAGTAAAACCTTACGCCCTATCCCAGCTCGCAAAAAGGTAAAATGTCAGATCGTACACAGTGGAACGATGTGTAGTGAAAGCTTATGTCAGACTGCTAGTTTGCTAGCTAAACTAAAATATCCGACATGCTCTTGAAATTCTAGGATCTAGAGCAGAGGGAAGCTGAATGTTTGAAAAAAAAAGCCGTTGCGAGCCAGTGACCATAAGACTAGCTCATTTTTCGGGAAACGAATTGACATTGGCGTACGAGGAAGTTCAGCCAGCCTTTATGCATTTGCTGCCAGCTGTCAGACTCGAGACTTGTTCTGGTGCCACAAACTCATATGTGCGTAGGTACAAATGACTGGCAAACTATGACAGGGGAACAAGGCTAAGGAAAAAGCATATATGCGTTCCCGGCAGTCGACGAACGACGACGACGTTCATTTGGGTTAGATTTTTTAAAGGATATTTAGTTTTAGTTTTTTTTTTACCTTTTTTTTCTTTGTGTTAAAAGATAGTTTTGAGTTTTACATTCTCTCGGGCAAAATAAAATTGCTCTTGAGATTACATAAATACATGAACAATAAAATAAAGTGTATAAGTAAGCTGTCCCGAATGTGTGTCAGACACTAAACGTCTCGATAAGAGAATGCTCTCCACAAACATTCGACATTTATTGCTTGAGAGCACCAACTTTTATGACCCTTTTATCACTTTATTAGCACTGATGGAGGTCGAAAAACTGAGCGCGGAAGAATTGTATGATTAGAACTGGGAATATCTAATGTACTACATATACGTCTATCAGTGGCGTATGTACTGCCGTAACAACTGGAATCTTACTGGTTTGTCTAGGTGACGTCAGTTTTTTTTTCTTCAACTACATTCAGAACGACGACCTGGTTAAAGTTGCGGTTGCGGGGTCGCGTTGGATGCGGATGGCACGGGCCGATCTGTTTGGCGAGCCTTAGGGCAAGGCTATGTTCAACGGTGGACGTCTTTCGGCTGAAATGATGATGATGATGACAAATCAGAAGTTCAACCAACTTAGAAACTTTCAGATTAATATTTGTAAGGTGCACCCACTACTCTTAGACTGAACAGGGTACAAAAATATGTAGGCACTGAAATTCCAATCGTACACGTATGTACACTTCGCCCATATTTAGAGCTTACTAGCTTATTATATCTTAAGGTGTGAGCAAAGATATCAACTACCTCCAACCATCCTTTTGAGGTGAACTCTTGAAACAGCTTCCGTCTCTTACCAACAAAGACTCAAAGGCGTTTGTTAAAAAGAAAAGGGTTGATTTGAAATAGAATTTATTAAGGAAACTGTCAGAGCCCATTTGTGGACAGAGGCTACTCTCTATGGTGAGCACGTCCGGGTCCCGGGCTTGTATCGCCGTCGGCAAAAGCTTTGACAAGCGGTCCGAGTACAGCCGAATGCAATTCGAATTTCTTGGGAAAATGTGAGTATCACGATTGGTCGGGTTTTAAATTGAATATTTTTTCTGCGGTAATTTTTGGATTTCAAACGCTTTGGTGTGATTAAAATAAAAAAGTAGTTACCGAGTAATGTGTCATTACAAAAGAAGAACTAGCCTACTTTTTTTAATCTAACTATATCGTTCGTTAAATTAAAGTCCAGTAATGATCTTGTTATTGTGTTCTCGAACAATAATTGGCCTAACCTTATATGTGGACAAGGCGACTTGGAAGGCCTGGGAGGAGGCCTCGCAAATAAATAAAGAATAATAACAATGGCAATAACCAAATATATAGCTATATTTAACCCAGTAGGAATACCCAATATACTCGTACTATCGGATAATTATCCGATAGTTGATCGAGTAATCCAATGTAATGCAATATTTTCAGATTCAGACTCAGACAAGTCTCACGGTACTTTTAATTTAAAACTGCAGATATAGCTTTTGCCGGTAGCAGTACCTACCCGGTTTGTGCTGAACGGTTCCCTTATAAGGATCGGATTTGTTTTACGATTTGTCTATCTTAGTTGTCTGTTGAATGTGTCATAAGTGCTGAGATTGATTTTCCGAACAAATCTGATTAAAAATAATAATCGTTTTATTTTAAATTTTCACAGGACCTAGGTTATTCTTTATTATTCTACGAAAGCTTAAGCATCAGGCATAAGTAAGTCCTTTCTTAAACCGACCAGCGATTGACTTCATCTTCTCTGCAGCCTCTGCAGGTGCAAATGAGTGGAAATGATGGATTGTACGTATCGTATTCTCCTATTACTATTTTATAATCTAATTCAATTATGACTCCAACTATATAAAATTCATAAATGGTTCCCCCGCGGCATGTGTTCGAAGATACTTGGCAGCATTACCTCGCTGTACATAGCAATGCTGATACGTTGTGAGAGGAAGCTGCCAGCTCTTATTAATTTTATGCAGTTGTGGTTTAGTTATTTTTATTTTTATTTTAATAAATAAATATCATGACTCTACATAATGTCGTAAGTATACTATATTTGACGCATCTTATAGTATTCAAAATTAGTGACAAAACATTTACACCAAACTGGGCTTGGTACCCGTATTGAAACGCATTACTACGCGTGGATGTCAGCTTGACTTAAAAGGCCATTTGACATGGATGCTTTCATTGTTCATACAACCCATAGCCAAACATACAAAGGTTGTATCAACCACATCTGTAATATTGCTATTAAAACCTTATTCAAAGCACATACAATTGCTTTTACTATAAATCTACCATAGCAGTGCAGCTCTTCAAATAAACCTATGCCTTTATACAGTCATGATTTGTTACTCGGTCTAAGAATAATGTGCGATTAACACATAATTGTGAATATAAGGTTATATGGCGACTGTAAAAGCAATGCTAGTAAATAATTCTATATACTAAAATGATAAGATCTGACAGTTAGTTGGGAATAAATTACATAGGTACGGTATACAAACAGTCGTAAAGATTGAGTTATATTCTACGTCTGTCATGTTTAATTTTACTTGATTATTTTAAAGGTCGCGGGTGAGCAAAGTAATTGTTTCGGTTCATTGATTATTTTCTGTTCATGTCCATAAATTTTCTATCTCAATAAATATAAATTAAAAATTTTAAAACCCCGAACGCAATTTCGTCGCACGTCGAAAATAAATAATGCCCATTGTGCGTCTAAGATCTCTTCTGCAGCTAATAAAAGACCTTATAACTTTGAAACAGCTGAACCGATTTTGATGAAAGATATCTAATAATCATCGGTATGAAACCTGCTTTAAAATAAAAAACCGCATTCAAATCGGTTCACCCGTTTAAGAGCTATGATGCCACAGACAGACAGACAGACGCTTAAAGGTGGATCCACATTTGTATCACTTTAACGTAGCACCGACGAGTATCATGATCGTTAGTTTGGACACTTGAATCAGATAGGATTTTGCATGATTACGTACCTATCTTTTCACGGCAAAACTAACGGCCATGGTACTTTTCAGTGATATGCGACGACGACTTACGATATGTTAGATACAAACGGGGACTCATCCTTAGGCGTGTTAAAGAGTTATTCATTATTTAATCATAATTGATTAATTATCCTTGAGAAGTGTCCCATTGCTGGGCAAAGGCCTTTCCCCCATTTTGAGAGGTGTTTTTCCACTCCCTAAGGTCTAAGTCGTCTTGCTAACGCCTCCTGGACCTCGTCGCCGCCATCTATCTTGTGGTATCCATAGTCCGTGTCTATTGTAGCCCACGGATTCGTGTCCATGCGGCTGGCATAGCCTGCCATGTGCCACTTCAGCTTTGCAGCCTTAGCACCCAAATCGGTAATGCGTGTTTCGGAGCGCAGAGTAGTATTTCGAATCCGATCAACCCGTCTCACCGTGAGCATACTGCTCTCTATTGCTCTTTGGGCAAACCTTCAATGTGATCTTTTATAACTTCATCAATGACCATGTTTGAGCACCGTAAGTTGGCACCATCATTACACATATCGACGAGTGTCAAAGAGTACCGAAATAAAAACAAATGACTACTTCCTTACGCTAACAGATACATGAAGGGCATCCCTCAATCTTCGTGCGAACATCGCCCCCCTACTTGACACATCCGCTAGTCAATGGGTGTATCGCATTGACCTAGGGTCACGGACATTATCACCATACTAGCAATCAAAAGCCAACCTTAACACAGCGTATTAAAGGGTATAGTTGCATGTATCAAATGTGGAATATAACGGGAAGGACTTATAGAGGAAACCTTTCAGACTTTCGATGTGTGAATATTAACTCGTGTCGAAATTTCCGCTGGTAAATAGAGTTAAAGGATTGGCCGTTGAACCCTGGATTTGACTAAGGTCATAAATGTTAACTGTTATGGGGAGACCTAAATGGTAGTTGGGGGTCACGGCTATGATCCTTTACAGGTGGTAGAGTTGCGCCCGCTCGGTCTTAAAGGGAGCACTCCGATCTCGGTCAATCGGTCAAATGAACTAGTTCGGTCTTTTAGGTCCTTTAGCTCCGAGAAAAACAAAATTGAGTTGAGATCAGGGAACGAGTATAGGCTTAAGTCGGTCATGAACAATAAGGAATGAATGAATGAATAAGCAGAATCTGTTTTTTTGGTTCGGCGTAAGTATTTATTTGGTTTAATAGAAGTGTAAGGATTTACATTGATATTTCTTAAACATTTGATATGTTGAAATATATAGCTAAGTATTAACAATAAGTTTTTAGTTTCAGTTTTTAGTTGCGGGGACCGAGACCGAGAGCGATTAAGATTCGGTCCGCACTGGGAATTCATTCCTTTTAGTTCTTATTTCATGATCGACTCAAGTCTAATTGATGGGCAGAATGATCAGCTGACTGTCTGTTATATTTTTTTTTAATCAAACACAAAATATATATTTTTGTTAAATCACCATAGAATTGCTTATTTGTTTTGCTCTGGATGTTTTCTTCCGCCGAAATCCTCATGGTAAAAATACAAATACAATACAATACCTTACAAATTTTTAGGTTTAACTATAATAATCCAGTGTTAGCTTGCAGCCCTGCTTCTAAGTAAAATGTAGGTACGCAATGTGGCCAATGTGGGATCATTTTATATTGGTTAGTCGGGACCCCCGTAGTGGATACAGTAATAAACAATCGGTGAAGATTTGAAGTATCTAGTTAATACCATTATAGAAATCGAGTTTAAAACGCTGAAAAAAATATGTTTCTTGTATGACGACCCCCCTTAGTTTTTAACTTTATTTTATTTTATTAGTTGATAACAACAAAGCGGCAATAGAAATACATCATCTGTGAAAATTTCAATTATCTATCTATCACGGTTCATGAGATACAGCCTGGCGATAGACAGACAGACAGACACAGTGGAGTCTTAGTAATAGGGTCCCGTTTTTACTCTTTGGGTACGGAACCCTAAAAATTATACATAAATAAAAACTTCACACTTCGACCTTTTAATGGCACAAAACAAAAAATCAAGGGTAAATAATATTACACCGATAAGATAACACAGGTTGCGGTGTCATGGCGATCAACATTTAATCAGTCCAGCTTGAATACTCAACTGATTAAATTTTATCAATAATGCAGATAATTCCGCGTTTATGTACAAATATATTAGGTATAAATAAATAAATAAAAAATATTCATGCACCTACTAAAGTACTTCATGTGAAACTGCGAGAGTAGGTATCTGTCTGAAATTAAAAAAGTTACTTTGAAAGTGAACCTTGTCAACATACAAATCTAATTAGAGTTATTATTTAATTATTACTTAGTCTATGTTTGTGTCTTACTGCTGGGCAAAGGCCTCTTGATCTCCACATTGCCCTATCCAGAGCTATATTTGGCCACTCGCCTCGGCTTACCTTGCCGTCTGTGCCCGTCGAGCGGTACCCAGGTACCCACCACGTGGCTGAGTGCACCCATCTTTGTGGGTGTATCAGACAGACGTGCCCGGTCCATTCCCATTTACGCTTGGCAGTCGCTTTTCCAACATCAGCGATTTTGAGTTCTGGAGCGCGATTTAGGGCCTAAGCACACGGCGTATTTTTAACGCTAGGGGCCTTAAGGATGTTCTAATGGAATGAAAAACGCGCTGTAAACGCGCGTTGACGGCGCGTTTAAAAAACGCCGTGTGCTTAGGCCTTTAGACGTAATGTAACGAACTTACAAAATGGTCGGAAGTTTACCTTACTGTATTTTACTTACAATGAAGTTAAATGACTATTTAATTGTGAACTCGTGACCACGGCTGCGGAAATGTGGCCGAAACGTCGAGGTACCTAAATATTGTTTGCGTGATAAATCCAGTTTACTATGTTAATAAACACAAGGTGTTTGTTTCCAAAATAAATTGAAACCGATCTACGTTGATGTGACTAAATTAGAAATAGCGAAAAACTACTAACTTCTTTTTTACGTACGAACAATTTCGTGTAGTCAAGAATAAATCATCTCTGAAAAGTAGTAAATATGAAAAGAAACACTCCAGAAGATTAAAGTATTCATGTGCAGATACTGTCAGTACCTATTTCTTCGTTCAATTGTGTATTTTTTCTGTCCTGAAACATCCAATCGATCATTTCTTTGAATTCCGTCCTTGACTCTACAAAAAACCGTCTGCGAGCGAATAGACTGCCATGCTCCAATAACTTTTTAAGAATACCTGCGCTTTGCCGTTTTTCTATCCAGCCAGTTTTTACGCAACTTTCATATTTCATCAGCGGTACCAACCTGCAACAAAAAAAAAGTCGTTAGAGACGCGTTCACAGACCTAAGTAAATTTAAAAAAATGTTAAAGACTTGATCACACATTAAGAGTAAAATTAAATACGTTTAAGTGTTGTTTATTACATGAACATCTAATAACAGTCATAACACGCCATAAATAACGCTGTCGTGTTCTCGGCTATTAGACCGCATTAAAAGTATCATTTTTCAATCGGCTTATAAATACCTAATCAATAGTAATGTTGGAATGAAACTTAACCCTAATGCATAGCTTAAATAAACAGAGGTCTAATTTCATACCAAAGGAAATGTTGTGCCTCATTAACATCTGTTCGGTTAGTTGAGTGGACTCCAGTGTTGACCTAGACAACAAATAAGAACACGAGGTAGAGTTATATTGACAAAGAAATAATGGTATACGAGAACTGATCATATTTCTTTTAGGTGATTTAAATTTAAATATTGCGCAGTCGATGCATTTCCATTGGTAATTATCATTATCACATCTCCGATCTTACTGATGGACACAGGCGTTTACACAAATAATAATAAAAATTTTAAAAAGTAGCGAATATGAGTTATACTATACTTGCAACTTGTATTGAACTCAATTATGTCACATGGTCAACCTGCTAAGCTTTTTTATCTTGGTTCCTTTTTTTTGATATTCCGCCGTCATACGGAAAAATGCAACTGTATTTTTTTTCGGCATATATGCGTATATATATACACTCGTAACTCAGTTAATTCACTCAGAAAAAAATGTTTGATGCGTCTTTTTCCGTCAGAAGGCAAACAGTACCTTGATATGTAGAGTCTCTTAGAGCTGCATTAAAAACTGTTTTTTTTTTTAATTTCCCACGGGATTGGGAACTAGCCTATTTTAATTCTTTCACGGAGCGAAGCCGTGGGACTAACAATAAGCTAAAGATAAATAATTTAAATGGCTTCTCTGTGACATACTCTGTGTAACGTTATCCGATAGTGCATTTGACGTAATGCGACAATGTTTATTCGAAACTAAAACTATGATAAATAGCTATAAGTACGTTATTATTTATGCATTGCTCATAAACAACTTAACGATTTCAACTCGTTGGGAATATATTTGTGTCTTCCAAATACGCTTAAAACAAAATAGCATCATACTGACATGAATTCTGTAGATTAAAACTAAAGCATACAGATTTTATTATTTTATTTAACCGTAATAAAAAAACCATAAAGAATATTTTGCTTATAACGCCTAGTACCTATCAACCATAAATAATTTTTGAAGAGATTTTTTCTGCACCGCATAAAGGGTTGCCATTAACCCAGCCCCTTTGAATCCCAAATCCATAGAGAATCCTTCTGGAAAATAAATTAAGTCAACGACACTTGAAATGGCGGGAAAATTGCTGGCAACACTGGATAGAGGAAACTATTATACAAAATATATCACTTCATAATGGGCTCCGTAAAATATGTTTGCTGTAGGTTTTTCATAATATTGTCCCTTTAAGATTTAGAGGAAATATTTTGACCTAGATTTAGATACAAACACAATACGTTATTTACGATACAAGTGCGGAAAGTAGGCAATTCCCAACGAGTTTCAGTGATGACTGATGGTAAAAAACGAGCGAAGCTCCCTCGACGGTTTACCAACCTACATACATATAATAATATGTTTAATTCACACATAGATTATAATTAATTTAATTTCTTTTGAGAAATAAAGTTCTATAAACCTAATTTCATCTCATTTCGCGATTTCAAATTGTTCTGTGACATTGCTATTAATATTTTCTCAGTAATTACTTACTCTATTTAATAGTTTCTATGCAATTCTGAGTTATGCGTTTTACTAAAGAGATATTATTTATTTTCAGACAAAATATACTATTTACAGAAAGAATTGGCTAAGTAAAGTTTTTTGAAGAGGTGGTAATTATATTTTTTTTCAACAGTCTGCGTTCTGGAGATAGAGAAACTGCAGCTGTTTTATTTTTATCTCCTGTTGTTTACTGGAAATATTTTTTTAAGTGTTCGAGATGACATTTGTGAGATTTTACGGCTGACAAGCGGTTCGTGCTCAGTACTAAGAAGAAATAGAAAAAAAAACGAAGTCAACTGTCAGTTCTGTCAAAGTCAAATCGTTTGCGTTTCGTTTGCTTTGCGTTTTGGTGTGCTCAGTGTGATTTTTGGACTATTTTTATCGACCTCCGCATAAAATCCGGACTTTCAATTTTACCGCAATTCTCCACGACCTATGCACGTTAATTGGATCACGATTGAATACTTTCGATCACTATTTTGGAACTGCTTCTTGGACAACGCAAAGCAAACGAAACGCAAACGGTTATATTTCATTTGACACTGACAGAAGCGACAGTTGACTTCGTTTTTTTTTTCTATTTCTGCTTAGTACTGAGCACGAACCGCTTGTCAGCCGTAAAATCTCACAAATGTCATCTCGAACACTTAAAAAAATATTTCCAATAAATAAAAGGAGATAAAAATAAAACACCTGCAGTTTCTTAATGTTGAAGTTGACCACTGTCGAAAAAAAATATAATTAGCACCTCTTCAAAAAACTTTACTTAGCCAATTGAAAAAAGAAAAAAAATTGGAACTAACTTAATTATGCGTATTTATAAATATGCGTAATAATGTCAAGCGTTTTCAAATTAGTAGTTTGATCTTATATGTATTAACGATATCCATTTTCAAATAAAAAAATAACGCTATCCTTATTAAAGTTGCGATAAGTATTGTACACTATATGTATATTATGCGGTTTAATGTTATGCGTATTCTGTAATGTATAAGATTATGCACATTTATAGTTATGCGTATGCGTTTTAATGCTATGCGTTTTAGTATGACACTTAAAGCGCAGATGATTTAGTGTAACTCACTCTTTAAACCTATAAACCTATGCTTTACTCTAAATCTAGAACGCGTTTTTCTAAAAGCTATTAACATTACTTTTGTTCAAAATATTTATCTACTCCCCGCTTTTCTTTATTATTTCTACGTTGCATTTTTTGCAGCAGCCACACCAAACAATAAGGGCCGTTGCACATAAACCTTTTGTCCACCGGCCACGCTAGCGGTTCTTTATTAACTTCCTGAAAAGGAGCTCGCTCGTGTGCCCGCTGCTTGCTATCTAGACCATGCCAAGTAATAGCAAAGTCTTGTTTTATAAATACAAGTAGGACAGTACCGAAACAGTCGACCTTAATAAAGTGCGGTAGATTTAGAAAATAACCTATGTACTTACATGTTGGACAAACGTTGGTCCAATTAACGGACGCAATTGTATTTCTATCTCATTCTAATCATTCTAGTAATCGGAGTTACGGAGATAAAAGGACACTCTGAATGGAATATTGGGCACGTCTTTGTTTCCCATAATCTAATGAATGAGTCATAATTGTCATTAGTCATAAATAATGTGATTTATTTCTGAAACAGTATTTTTGATATGCCATCATATAGAATGCAGTTGGTTAGATTAGGTTAGCTTAATAACAATTCCGAAGAAAATACTATTTCCGAAATAAATCATCTTATGACTAATGATAATTATGGAAAACACGGGAAACTAACTGTAGTGGTAGAGCCATGTTGTAGCTAGCCGCTGCATCACGAATGGGCCGGCTCGTCTGGGGCAGTAGGTACATACCACCCTCTCACAGAACACCGGCGTGAAGCAGCAGTAATCCTGCTTGCGTTTCGTACGGTCAGTGAGAGTGCCGGGGGCCCAATACCTCACCCCTTCCCTCTCCCCCTTCCCCTATTCCCTCTCCTTTAGGGCCGACAACGCATGGCATCGTGTAAAGCGCTGCGGGTGTCTATGGACAGTGGTGTTCATTTAACATCAGGTGACCCACTAGTTCGATTGTCTGGCCTATCTAACATGAAAAAAAAAATAAAAAAACCATAGAATCATCCCAATTATAAAACTAATTTCAGCAATTTTGGAAATTCTCACAGGATTAGGAAAATATGAGGTTTTATATATTCACTAACTGATACCAATGATTATGATGATGGGTTTTTAGATGTTGCTTTGCAGAATTTTTTTTTATTCAATGACAAAGATCCACCACAAATTACCACAAATTTAAATTCTACGCAGACGAAGTCCCGGGCAAAAGCTAAATATAAATGTGAGTTTTTTTCATCAACGGTGTTTTTTTTGCATAAAACTTACCCGTAATTGATCACTATCTTACCTGATGAAAAGTGAAGATGAGGCCAAAGGTGTACCTCACTGGCTCAGTAACATGATGACATGTATACATTTACTGAGTTGTGTAGGATTGGTCACGATCACGTTTCTGTAGAAATTCTGTAGAATTACCACAGGATGAACTCTACAGAGAATTTTAGCGTCTTCAGATAAAATGACGGTCTACGTACGTAGGTACTTGTATTGTCTTGTCACATGAAGTCATTTTAACTCAACACTCCACTTTATTTTCAAATATGATTTCAGTCCAGTTTACACCTCTTTAGCCATTTTGAATATTTTTTTATTGTAATCGACTGTGGAATTCCAACCTGCCAGCGACATTTTTACCGCGGTCACGAACATTTAAAAATAAATCAATTCGCGTGCAATTTTTACTACAAAATTGAATGTGGGTTTTTCATAGCAAAAAATGCACGGGTCTGGTTGATTTACATGTTCTGTAGATGCATGTTTTTTTGGGGACGGTTTAACACTAGAAATATCAAAATTATTCGGAACATAAGCCTTTCTAAGCAAGGTTTTTTTAATACAGATTTCTGTTTTATTGAAATATCTCTTGAATGATTCGACCGATTTTGGCCATGGTGACCACCTCGATTCCTAATTATATTGCCGCTCATGCGCTCTAAGATGGCTTACATATTATAAAGCCACATTAGTCACATTATTTTAAAAGCTTTTTAATAACTTGCAATGTATCTAAGTATGTATGTACGGGTCAAATCTTGGAAGTTGAATTTGACCCACTTTCAGTGGTCGGATTTATTTGAAGTTTGGTATACTTATGTAGGTTGGATGGCAATGCAAGTACAATCAAGAAAAGGTACAGTCAGCGAAAAAGCTTGCATTGAAAATGAAATTTTTAACAAAACTTATTTAAATAAACTATGATTTCGCTCATGTAGAACGACACTGACACAATTACAATTATTGTCATTTCAAAACTAAACCTGTTTTTCTTTTATATAAAGTTTATTTTTGAAATGACAATAATTCCAATTGTGTCAGTATCATTCTACATGAGCGATTTGACTTCATTTGATTAAGATTACGAAAACGTAAACATTTGATCTATAAACATGTAAAAAGTCATAAATAGGACATATTCATATTACGTCATATTAATGCTTCATAAATTGGCAGCACTGATGTACCGTACTTATTCCTATTCCCGGCTAGCTAGACTAAAACTAGGACGCATATATCATAATTACGAAAACGGGTCCTGAAGTTTTCCTTCAATTATAAGGCATACGTTACATCTGTGGCCACAAACTTTGCTGCCTCCTCCTAAGCCAGGATCTAGCAAACCTAGCTTGCCACCAATAACCCTAAAGCTTGTACACACAAGCTACAACGAATTTAATCATCCAGCCAACAATAACTGGCCACAAAATATCCAATTCCATATTCAAATAACCTACGCAAATTAATATTCCGAATTCAAGTTTGGAACATAATCGAAGTTAATAACGGGCAAGGAACCCCCCTTTTCCTGTCGGCGAAGTTTCCCGGGCGTCCTTTGACCGTACTCAGTAAATAGTTTCTTGCAAACTACCGCCATTTAACTAAATAAAGGGTACGCGTCGAGGAGATAAATCGAATAGTTTATTGCTTGAATTGAGGCGAATGGGAACGTTTTTGAAAAGTTGCAGTTGTGAAAATTTAATGGTTTGAAAAAAAAGTAAGTTTGTGTAAAAGAGACGATGTTTAAAATATTTGAGATTCTTACAGTAAGACAACTAAACCTATTATTTTTAATTTTTTATGCTTGTAACACAAACTACTGACGGATAATTACGTAAAATGAGAAAATTCAAGAGAAGAATTATGTAACGTAAAACTTTGTACAAATAATATATTCACATAATTCCACTTACAGGACATTAATAATAATTGAAATGTTTATTTGTCACTTACAATTTTTACTCATAGGTACACTACTACGTACGACTGGCCACAGAAACCCCTGAACACTGTAGTACTTAGTCATTTTCACTAACATGACATATTATAAGCTGCACAGTATAACTGGTTATTGCGACAAAATACTTACTACTACTACTAGTAGTAAGTAGTTCAGCAACATCTAAAGCATACGCATATGAAGTGTGTTAGCTTGGGCAACATAAAATATCTGCATTCCTTATCTAATGACAGTAATGACGATTATATTCGGATAAGTATTCTTAATATAGAAATTACAAACCAAAAACCAGAAGCAGATGTTGGAAGGATGCCCCGCGCTTTTCAATTGTTTGTTCGCGTGACGCGCCGCCGTTAGCTGCGCGAGCGCCGATCAATCATCGAGATCGTTTGCCTGCTCGTGCAGTGGACCAATGACGCTCAAACTTTGAACATGTTGGGAGCTAGGCGAAACACTCAAGTTTCGTAGGTTTTGGGCAGATGGGTATGTTAAAAGAAGTTGCACGATGCAAGTTGTTGTTGTTTTCTTACATAAACGTAACTAAGTATTGTAAGTAAAGTAATAAGCAAAGTTTCAGTTCATTATTATGGACCTCCGCAAAGTAACGCCTGATTCAATAAATTATTTAAAAATTGCACATTTAATAAAGGTATTCGTAGGTATAGATAGATCGATTCATTCATGGTGACGCATGCCGTGGTGCTTATTGCAATGTCAATCCTTAGGTACTAATATTATAGATACGAAAGTAAGTCTGTTATGTACATACCTCCACAATTAAACGGCTGAACCAATTTAACTGAAATCTGGCATGGCAATAGTTTGACAACCTGAACCCTCCTATATATCCTTAGTCCTTAAATATAATATAAGGACATAGGATAGTTTTTAACCTGGAAAATTACAAACGAATTCTTAGCAGAAGGGGTCGCGGGCAACAGCCAGTCAATTAAATTCTTAGCCGCGCAGGCCCGCAATGTGACTTCTATTTCTCTCACTTCTTCTCTTTTTAGGGTTCCGTAGTCAACTAGGAACCCTTATAGTTTCGCCATGTCTGTCCGTCTGTCTGTCCGCGGCTATTCTCAGAGACTGTTAGTACTAGAAAGCTGTAATTTGGCATGAATATATATATCAGTCACGCCGACAAAGTGCATAAATAAAAAAAGGTAAAAAAAATTTTTTTATGGTACCTCCCATAGACGTAAAGTGGGGGTGATTTTTTTTTTCTCGACTAACCCTATAGTGTGGGGTATCATTGGATAGGTATTTGAAAATAAATAGGGGTTATCTAAAACCATTTTTTGCAAAAGTGAATATTTTCGGAGATATTCACTCCGAAAGTTCAAAATAATGTGTCCCCCCCCTCTAACTTTTGAACCGCACGTCTAAAAAATATGAAAAAAATCACGTAAGTTAAACTTAATAAAAAACATTCTAGGAAAATTATTTTCAACTTAATCAGTTGAGCAGTTTTTAAGTTTTTGTAAAAAAATATTTCTAAACTAAGATTGTAATTTAACCGCCATTGCAAGCATTTTTTTTCTTTAAGTACCTATAAGATCACGCTAACAGTATCTTCTTTCAAATAAAAAAAAATATGTTACATCTGAAAAACAATCAACATACATACTAGTTCTATCTAGTAGACTGCAGTAGATTAGTTACCCAATTCGCCGATAGATGGCGCTGTACCGCCGACGTTGGGACCAAAACAAACACATTAATAAAGTTTGCAAAGATTTTTTCGTACCTGCTACGGAACCCTATCTTGGGCGTGTCCGACACGCTCTTGGCCGGTTTTTTTTTCTTTTATTTCTCGCACCGTCTCAATCTAAATAAGCTTTAAGTTTGAGCAGCACTGGCCGTAGTATCGATGTTTTATTGAACGTTAATTGGTGTATGCGGGTCAGGGTATGACGCCGGTACAGTCAATAGCATTTGATACCATCGTGATTGTTCGCAGTGAGTAAACATTTGCGTATGTAATAACGCCGTTGCCCTAATTCTAAGGCCCAGATAGATTATATAGTCGACCAAGTGAGTGCTTTACCATTTTTTTGTGACAGTTCCTGTATCAGAAATGAAACAATAAGGATGATTGTCACATTGACTTCTTAGGGACAGTAGTCTTTAATATTTTAAGACTTTTAAGCCGTATAACTGATTTTGACCCTTAGGTAAAGAAATTTCTTAGGGTTTACTGTTGGATCGCATAAAATTTTATGCATAATTCCAAATAGCTAACTTTTTTTTTCTCAGAAACCATTAATTATTCAGAATTGTTAAGCCCAGTTTAGATAAAAACTGCAATAAAAAAATAAAAACTAACTATGGTAATAAAAACTGCATGGGTATGGTGACTGAGTCTTCGTTTGTATATTTTATCTTTTTATTTTTAGTAAAGTTATGTACCTAGTTAGTAAGCATCACTTGGCACAATAATCTTATTGTCAGAACGTGACGCCAACAAACAGTTTCACAGTTTGGCGTTTTTTAAATATATTGTTATGTATGTGCTAATATTAAAAATAAAAAAAAATAAAAAAAAAAAAAGATAAGCAAGAAAATTTTTGCAAGTTGCATTAGTTACATTGTGGCGCTCCGTTTACCACGTTAAACTCATTCGCTTTGCGGCCACACAATGTAATGCGACTTCCACGATTTTTCTCGCAGATCTTAACTCGGCTTTGTTAAATAAACCTTACCTAACCTATGGAGACCTACACGATAACCATTTCAAAATTCCTAAATAATTAATGGTTTCTGAGAAAAGTTATGCGAAATGATGAATTATGCCAAATGATAAATTATGCGTAAACATTTTACAAGTAGGTATGCTACCAGACTGGATCCCTAATTAGTTCCCGATTCGTCGGATTATTTTTTTATCAAGTCTACGTATTAACCTCAACGGAAATATCGCATAAATAATTAAACATTCAAGGTATTTTGCTGAGAAAGCAGAAATTCTTGAATAAGAATCTGTAAGTGCATCCTCTTCACTTTATGAAACTTTACAACGATTTTGAAATCTTTAAAGTATTAGAAAACTTTAACTTACCTTTCAGGAACGTGATCTCTTATTCTTGTGGTAAGTTTTTACTCTAAAGTCGAACTTATAATAAAAGTTTGAAGTAGCTATGCACATCTTAGATTTTCCACTTTGTGGAAAATATCAATGAACTTCCTAACTGACAAATTCAAAATACGTTTAACTATCTAACTGGATAAACTGACGTTAATTAACTAAAACAATTACTTTGCTCACCCGCGACCTTACAATAGTTACGTTTATGCAAGAAATGTGTGTTCATGCAGTTCCTCCACCTCCACACTGTACGAACACACACAAATCACATAAACACAACCATCACCACCACCAAGCTACACTGATGCGTTTCGAACTCAACCAGAGCTCATCTTCAGAGTGACGTTAATTTTCGGGTTATAGTAAAAAAACTTAGATAATCAATCCATACTTAATATTATAAATGTGAAAGTGTGTTTGTTTGTTTTTCCTTCATTCACATCGAACCTGGCCAAGTATTGCCGCGATTTTTTGTATTGACATAGTTGAAGGTCTGGAGAGTGACATAGGCTACTTTTTACCACGGGAAAATATCTCATTCCCACGGGAAAACACGTTTTAATCTACTTCAGCGGGGGTGGCGCCGTGGGCATCAGCTAGTGGATTATATACTTATCATTTCATTTGAGTTTCAAATCAAGCAATCACCTAAAAGCGGGACAGAGTCTATCCCACGCAGAACATTATTCATTTAAATAATTTATTGAATCAGGCGTTACTTTGCGGAGGTCCATATTAATGAACTAAAACAATTACTTTGCTCACCCGCGACCTTACAATAGTTACGTTTATGCAAGAAATGTGTGTTCATGCAGTTCCTCCACCTCCACACTGTACGAACACACACAAATCACACAAACACAACCATCACCACCACCAAGCTACACTGACGCGTTTCGAACTTCGGTTACGGGTACGGTTGTGGTAACTCTGAAGATGAGCTCTGGTTGAGTTCGAAACGCGTCAGTGTAGCTTGGTGGTGGTGATGGTTGTGTTTGTGTGATTTGTGTGTGTTCGTACAGTGTGGAGGTGGAGGAACTGCATGAACACACATTTCTTGCATAAACGTAACTATTGTAAGATCGCGGGTGAGCAAAGTAATTGTTTTAGTTCATTATTCATTTATTCATAAAATTTCAAATTTAACATGTCAATAGGGTAACTAATATCAATAAAATTCATAATTAGGCTAAATAACATTAAATTTTAGGCTAAAAACCTCGACGTCTGACAACGCTTATCCCGATTTCACTTGTTCACAAATACAGTAGTTTTGAAGCCAATAGCGCACGTAACGAGTCCATTCGATTCAACGTGACCGAATGACATCCCAATCGATATCGGTTCATCTGTTCTGAATCAAAGCTGAACGAAAGATTCAATTCAATGGAACCATTCACCAGAGATGTAACGAGATTCCAGGCGGACGATTTTTCGAACAAATCTGCTTTTGAAGTGTTCTTAATTAGGTTTTTTATATGCTTATCTGATTATACGACCTGCCCATAATATGATGAAGTCGCAGACAAAGAACTGCCTAGCCTAATACTTTCAAACTATATTCATTAGGTACGTACTTAATTGTCATACAAAAATGGCATCTAGTCATTTTTGAGACTGTCCCTTGTTTTATTAAAAAAAAACCCGCCAAGTGCGAGTCGGATTCACGCACGAGGGGTTCCGTACCATTATCTATAAAAACGGCAAAAAAATCAAGTTTGTTGTATGGGAGCCCCTTAATTATTTGTTTTATTATAACTTAATTATTTATTTTTAAAGTGAATATATAGGTAACTAAATATTTTGTGAATATTTCAAGCGTCTACCTGGTTGCCGTTATCAATATCAAACAAAAAAAATCACGTTTGTTGTATGGGAACCCCCTTAAATATTTATTTTATTCTGTTTTTTAGTATTTGTAGTTATAGCGGCAACCGAAATACATCATCTGTCGAAATTTCAACTGTCTAGCTATCACGCACGGTTCATGAGTTACAGCCTGGTGGCAGACGGACAGACAGACAGACACAAAACTTTGATTTTCTCAAAACTAGCTTTCACTGAACCGCTTTTGCGATTAGTATGGCAGCATAGCTCTTATGTCGTTGAAATAAGGTAATTAAGTAAGTAAGTTTTTTATTTGCATTAAATGTGGTAATAACTGTTCATAATTATGAGCGAATTAAATCGATACATATTTTTGCACTTGACTCTACCTTAGTACGGGGGGCTATGGTCCAATCCCTCTCATTTGCGTTTCGCACGGTCAGTGAGAGTGTCGGGGGCCCAATACCTCACCCCTTCCCTCTCCCCCTTCCCCTATTCCCTCTCCTTTAGGGCCGACAACGCACTGGCATCGTGTAAAGCGCTGCGGGTGTCTATGGACAGTGGTGTTCATTTAACATCAGGTGACCCACTAGTTCGTTTGTCTGGCCTATCTAACATAAAAAAAAAACATAAAAAAATTCTGAGAGGAGGCTGGGGTGTTGATGGTGATGATGGTAAGATATTTAATGGATTATTTAAGCGTTTCATTTGAAAACTTATCATTACTAGATTATAAATATATTTTTCAAACACTCTAAGAATAACTCTTTATAAATTTACGTGTAATCCAACTCCCTGCTAACCGTGAAACACTAACAAATTCCATTCATGCGTACCAAAACAGTATCACGGGGAAACTGATCGTAAATTTTTATAAGAGCGCAATGTCACGACAACGTCACACACTGTGCCAGTCTAAAACGACGTAACTCCACATACACTGTGAAGGCACATACGACCTTTTACTTCTGTAGCCACATCATGTGCGACAGACGCGTTAAGCCGTTATTTTTGGCGGGAAAACATTGCGTGACAACCCTACCAACGACATTGAGGTGTTTTCGCAAAACAAAACACGCACCATTTGAAATATTCCCCGCGCATATGAATGACAACGTAAACAACGCCTATATATAGGGTTGAGAATGTTTCTAGTATAATATAATTCGTACTTACTTTCATGTTGAATAAGAGATATATAAGTAGGTCATCATTCATTAGTTAGCCAGTCATTTCTATAATATCACGGCTGTCAGTCGATAGCACAAAATGTAACATAGATTCAGACTGTAAAACTACTACCAAAAACCTGCTTTTTTTAAACCTTTTCGCTATAACCAATTATTTTATTTTCTATTTAGACTAAAATAAATTATTTTTTTACCTATAGGTACGTCCTGGCTCACCGCACTCGTATCTTCGTGAAACTGGTCAAGCAGAACTTTTTAACTGAGTCCATTTTAACACAAAAAAAAACTAAATTCCCGGCCAACTATTTTTCTAACCACTGTCACGGAACCGCCGCACGCGCAACCATGACCGCGAAGGGAACAGGTACAGCACGACAAACTTAACACATCACTGGCAAATGGCGCGACTGTCACACAATATTCGCGACAAAGTACGTCGGTACATTAGTTGAGATTCTGTTCACCTGTAAACTTAAGTTGGTAAATTCACAAGGGACTGGAAGGTGGACGCACCATTTTTGGAAGCAGTCGCGCCGTACGTGATTCGCCGAACAGGGCACGCGCGCATTAAAAAAGACGTATGTGCATAGGGAGTAAGAGCACATGAGACATTTTGATTCAGATGCGGATTTGCAGAAAAATAAAACCGGTCGGAAGAAATTCTTTTATTTTAATGGTGAAGATACGGCTAATAGTAGGAATAATTATTTATTCTGTGTAAGTTTTATAACGTAAGTATTTTTCTTCATGTGTAACGCAACAGATTGTGCTCCATTTCAACATCATCATCATTTCAGCCGAAAGACGTCCACTGCTGAACATAGGCCTCCCCCAAGGCTCGCCAAACAGATCGGTCCCGTGCCATCCGCATCCAACGCGATCCCGCTACCTTAACTAGGTCGTCGCTCCATCTTGTTGGAGGCCTACAGACCTGCACTGCGTCTCCATTTATACAGTTATCATTTATCTTGCAATAGTTGCAATGTTCGTATGTATGTAAACTCTTTATTGTACAAAAATAAGGAAAAAAAACATTATTGTCAACCGTTGAAAAGCATGTACAAAGACGAACTTATCCCTATGTGTATGAATGAACTTATCGGTATGTAATGTAAGTTGTCTCCAGTACGCTTAGTATAAGTTTTACTTCACCAAAATACTTCTCGATTGCGTTTACGTAAAAATTTCAATTCTATGGAAACATGGACGCGTGCGCGCGGAGGCGCTGTCCATGTTTCCCTAGTAATTGATTTTTTTACGAAAACGCGATCGAGAAGTATTTCGTGAAGTAAAAACTTATACTAAGCGTACAGATCTTGCAAATCGAATTTGAACTACTTGTAGCGAGTGTAAATTGATAGTGAGTGAGTTGAATAGGGTAGTGTCCTGGGTAAAAAAAACACTATTACAATTAGTCCGACATTTAAATTATCAAAAAATATTGAACACGTTTTTTTTTCTTTTGTCAATTGAACAAAAAACGACAAAGATAAAGCGCGACAAAGTTCGGGAGTGGGGGCTCGTGACGTCACGGTTCGCTAAAAAGTGTAGCGAATCGTGACGTCACGCGGAACTTCAACATACAATATCTCCGTCATTTTTTGTTCAATTGACAAAAGAAAAAATACGTGTCCAATATTTTTTGATAATTTAAATGACGAACTAATTAGATTTTTTTAGGAAACTAGCCTATTGAAATTTTGTTCCTATTACTTAAGATGACAATGCAACTACTGCCAGCAAAAAAGTTTCTAAAATATTTATCTTAACAAAACCTTATTCCTTAGATTATTTATACACTAGATAGTGTCAGTAGCAAACACTGCGATACAAAACGTCTAAAAACCCAATTGACAGCTTCATCTTACGATCGCGTTACGTCATTCAGACTGAAGGGGGTAAATGACATATAAGCCAACAGTTGGCTTACATTTTTCGGGACGTTTGCTCTATCTAGTGTATAAATAATCTAAGCCTTATTCAATATTCGGATTGGGTATCTCTCAACTCATTTATTAAAACCACCTCAAATAGTAAGGTAAACAATATAATTTTTCATCACACCTGTTCGAAAAACGCCAATTGGTTTTAGAGGACAGCGGGAACAAAACTCAATTTTGTCCCCATAGGAGTTTGAGTTTTCTCTCTTCTGATTGGTCCGAATATTTGTCCTTCTGATAGATTAGCGTAGTTAGGTTGGTTGGAGGCGCTCGCGTGAAGGTTGAATTAAAAAATGTATGAAGAAGTTACTGGCCGGTTAGATAGCGGCAATGCGCGCTGAAAAAAAACTGTCACGTGCATTCTTCTATCATTTCATTTGTATTTTATTTCAAAGATTTTCATAGTGTTCGCAAAGTTCGTGCAAATAATAATTAAAAATGAGTTCGACTGTGATAAGTCCCAAATAAAACCATCATACCAAATTATCATTCACGAATTGCCAATTGCCAAAATGTATCCCATGTAAATATAAATGTTTAATTTTTTCATAATGATTGATTTATTTGAATGTTCTTTTTTTCCATGTACCTACCTATTTTTCTGTAATATTTTCTTTGTGGTGGCCAGTAGGTAAACAATAATTGTATTGTATTGTAATGATTTGTTTTATTTATACTTTCAGTCCTAAATTTATACATACGATCTCGAGACGTAACTCTTTCTTTTTCTCATAGGTAGTAATGAAAAATAGTGTGTGCCATTCGAGGCCAAAACATTTTGGTCTCGGGCGGCGTATGTTGAATTCCTTGCTACGCTCAGGATTCTACTTAGAATCCCTTGCTGCACTCGGGATTCTACTTTAGAATCCATCGCTTCGCTCTGAATTCAAAATAACGCCCTCGAGGAACAAAAAATTGTTTTGGCCCCTTGTAACACAAATAACTATTGCGTAGCTGGTGATAGTGGTGGTTTGAGCCTTGGTGTGGCTCTTAAGCAGAGGGTCTTAATTTATATGCAAAATTACGTTGGAAAATTACCATGAGCTTTCTTTCTTATTTTGCCTGATATTAACCCCCTGTTTCACCATCCATTGATCAAATTTATTTGACGGATAAATGTGATGCCATCTCTGTTTGTTTCGTTCGAATAGACGGAGACAGCATCACATTTATCCTTCAGTTAAAATTAATCAATTGGTGGTGAAACAGCCCCTAAGTCTCTTAAAGTTGACGGTAAGTCAACTTTTACGCGTACTCCAAGTGTTACTCGGAAATCGGTGTTTAGAATTTAATTTAGTGAAACTAATGGAGGATGGATTCTTTATGGCCTGTGCCTTCCTTCGTTTTAATTAAACAAGGCGTACATAATGGCGATAAAGGACTGGTCTGCGCAAACATTTCAGATATTTAGATCTGCGTGATTTCAGGTTTTAATTTTGATGTACCTAAGTAAGGTTCTTGTTCCTTAACAAAGGAATCAACCTTAACCATTATATCTTGCTGTCGAATCGAAATTCTGGGATTTTTCTAAATTTGTAGGGGAATTTCTAAAAATTAGGGAGTATCGGGATAAAAGTAGCCATGTGTTTATTCTTAGGGCCGGCGCTCACTGACGGCATGGCACGGCATGGCATTTTATTACTATCAAGTTATTTTGAATTTTATTTCAATGAGTTTAGAATTCATGTTACTTTATTGGTTATGCGTTGCGTCATCCCTCGGCACGTCGCGGCATCGTGGTGTCGAAATAAAGTAACATGAATTCTAAACTCATTGAAATAAGAGTGCCATGCCGTCAGTGAGCGCCGGCCCTTAACGTCCAGCTATCTATATACCAAATTGCATTCAAATCCGTTCAGCCATTTTAAAAAGCGTGAAAGAGTAATATTAAGCACACAAGTTTACTCACGCATACACAGTTACACATGCTCACAAAGTTTCGTATTTATAATATTCGTAGGATTTATCTAAGTAATAGTGAACAATAAAATAAACATATTCTGTGTACTTAGGTAAAATAAACGTATGTACCTATGCTCGACACTTCAACGCCCAGTAGATGACACCTACCTGTCACCTCTCTTACTATGACATAAGATTGCAGGTGCCATACATTGGGTCTGTGTCTAGCACAGGGACGTTTACCTTAGTTTGAAATGTTTTGCTTTCATAATGTGTCTCTAAGTATTAACACTCGGCCCAAAGACATGAATACACGAGTCACAGAAGGAGCAACGGAGTACTCGTACATCAATTTGCTTGAGGAGTTAAAAGTAGAAAGGTTTTTTGTATAATAATAGTTCGTCATTTTGCAGGTTCTTAGTACTATTTTGAATTGATAACGAATAGGCGGGCTTGCGGGGACCATGGTTAAGTATATAACTCAGGATTTAGTGTTAAAATGTATGAAACAGTCATCCATAAGTTAGGGTTAACGATTTAATTTTTAAACACTAGATCGTGCAAGCTGCCCTTAAGTAGTTACCTTAGTGATAATGTCGACAATCACATCGCACACATCGACAGTCTTGAGAACTTACAATACAATGACTCTTTATTATTACGTATAACTCTAATACGCCGGGTGTATGTCGGGCTAAACTCGATTAAAGACGTGAGTTGTCCGTATTTTACACTGTCTTTGTTATGTAATATCAATTCTTCTTTTCTTTATTTTACTTAATTACTTTTCGTAGTCCGTCCATTCTAGTCTTTTGGTCTAACGTGACAATTCATTACAATCAATCTTGCCCGAAATCGGCTCGTACACTAAAATAAATGTTGATATTTGTTCTAGAAAATGGCGTTAGCCCATCATCCCACATGTTCATATAATTTGAACTCTGAAATGTTTTACTAAATTGAAGCGCAGGGCAGTCTCACAAGACCATGACTCGTACAACAAACGTCGCAAACGCCTGCCGTTTATCGTCTCCTTCATTTGGAGCTGAAGCTGCCTTTGCCAGAGGAATCGTTTATTTTTCTACTTAATTTGTTACTTTCTAGAGGCTACAAAAAATAGTTTGGTCTCTCAGTAAGAACGATGTGATAGCACTTTTGTTCGACTTATGGCCTGTCAAGCAGAAGACTGGGTTATACACCAGCGTAAGAAAGAAAAATTGTCTCTTCTGTGGACATAATATTAGCGACTCCGAGTCAGCAAACTTATGATTTTTTTTAAATGCGCCGAATGTTGCCCAGGCGTTCCACACCCCGATGTAGACTTGGTTGAAAAATATTGGCTATAGACCGTTTACTTTGGGCATGTCCATAGGAAAGCCGTGACCCGACCCGACTATGTCGCACCTTCAGGACGTAATTCCAGGATAGATGCCCCAGTGGGATAGATGCCTCGATTTCAATTTCTACTAGTAGCAAGGCTGTGGGACCAAAATTCCACTACATAATAGCAAGCCCCCTCCCTGCAAACCTCTGGGCCGCTGCTATCATGAGCAAGAGCGAACGCGTTTAGTCCATGGGTGCCAAAACCTTCCGCGGCGAGATCTCGCAGAGCGTGAAAATTATATTCATAAGTATTTGTTTTTGAATAACTTTAGACTGGCTTATAATTTGCGCTTTTAACTAACTCATTTGGTTGCACTGAAGTTTAGCCTGCATGGATTAGTATATTTTATAGTGATTTTATCATTAATTGATTTTTTATCGAAAAGGGCATCTATCCTCTGCGAAAAGTATAGTTGCCCCGTTTTCGATCGCTATAGATGCCCCTAAGGGCAACTATCCTCAACTTGTTTCAAAGAATTTTTGAAGAAGCCTGAACATATGGAATAGACAGCTATAACACTAACGACGTTTTGCCAAAAATGACGAAAACAATTGACCCTAGCTAGGTAGGTAGTTATGTAATGTAGGTAGTGAAGTTTTTTCTGTATTTGCAAATAAGTAGAAGCAAAATCACATTTTATATGGAATTGATTGAGCTTTTATAATTTGTTTCAGTAAAACATCCAGTACTAGGATTCTAAAATGAGAAGAGGCTCGTGGCTCATACTGTTCAAACTAGGTGAATTTTCAATGAATATTATAAAAGACTGATAACTTTTATTTAACTTGTTTAATTTCAAAGGGCATCTATCCTCTGACGCATTTTTGCGACGAGTCGTCTATCCCCCATGGTAGGCACCTATCCCATTTATAAGGGGTCAAAAAAAGTACGATTTACACAAAATCCATACGGTTTATATTAAAACAAGTACAGTAAAATAATAGATTAAGGACCATAGTTATCATACGCATTGGACACAATGCTATAATTTGTTAAGTTTTTGAATTATAAAGCTATTTCAAAAAGTGGGGCATCTATCCTGGACTTACCCTATACTGACCCAAAAGAAATTATTCTCATTTCAAAAGTAAACCTGTTGTTCTTTGAGCATTAAGTTCAATTTTGAAACAAGAATAATTCCTATTGGGTCAGTATCGTCCTGAAGGTGCAATGTGTTCGAACCAAAGGTATTATTTAAAATACTTACTTACTCAGTTGGCACAGCGACCGAAAGTGAATCTTGGCCTCCGATACGAGACAGCGCCATATCTGTCGATCTTGCACAGTATTCCGCTATTTTGCGGCTTGCAGTCCATCAAGGTCGGACTCCACGGCGTCACTCCAGCGATACCTAGGGCGGCCCAGCGGACGACGGCCAGTCATACGACCCTCATATGCTCTCTTCGCGCCACGATCTTCACCCATTCTTTCCAAATGGCCGAGCCATCGGAGTCTATGAGCTTTGCTCTCTCCAATGATATTATTTAAAATGAAAATGAAAAATGAAAAATTGTTTTTTTTTCCTGTTTAACTAGTATAGTAGCGTAATGAAAAGGTTCGTCATTTTTCGACCTTAGTCGTGGATATAGAGTCGAAAAGTGACGAACCTTACTTGCTGAAACTGAACAATGCCTGCAGTGATTGAGACTTCCTTTTAGTTAAGTAAACCTATATGTATGTCGTAAAAGAGTACTACAGTATAATACAATACAATGACTCTTTATTGTACGCCACAAAGAAATCAATACAGTACAAACAAAACAAGTATACGTACATTGAAAAAATATAAGGATAGGATAGTATGGTTTAAAAGATTTATTGAACATAATAAAGATTTATTGAACATAATAACATGCATATTTAAAAAAAAAACAATTAGATCGTAAGCAGCTGCATTAGTATATGGTATTGAGTATGAATCGATTTTTTTGGTTTATAGATGACATTGGAACATACCTATTATTGAGTTTTTAAAATGTGCGTTTTTCCGTTACTTGGTTCGAGCCTAAGCTCGCACCTCAGGTTCGTCGGAATTTAAAAGCAAAATTACATTTGAAATTTACCATGAGTTTTTTGGTAAAGGAAAACATCGGAACGAAACGGCATCTCCAATAATCATTAACACTAGATTAAGATTATAGAAGTTAAGATTTGTAATTTTTTATAAAAAATGATATTATTTGAAATAAACAGTTTAAATTTTTTTTTACCTCTCGCGCAGATTCAGTGGCATGTGTGAAGTTTTCACTGCACTCCCGTGTAACTACAAACCAAGCTCTCTCTTTTCGAGCGGAGGCCTGTGTCCAACTCTGAGATGTACTCTGGAAACGGCCGGAAGTAAATGTCTGAGTAGGGTAATGAGCGCTTTACATTCATACGCATGCGCCGAAAATGGATGTAAGTAAACATATGCTGTTTTTCTTCTCACGCAATTCACTTTGAGTGTACCGGTTTCGTAGATAGTCAAGGTACTTAGGCATTTTCTATACCAATATAATAAACTTGGTTTGTTTGTATGTTTTGTAGCTGTTGCCTGCAGTTTCTACAAACTTTTCCGGGATGAAAGTGATCTATGTTAATCACAATCAGTTTTCTGTAGTGCAAGAACATTTAAAATTGGTTCAGTACTTCTATAGATTACTCCCTGCAAACGCAGAAACACAAAGTTTAAGTCATTAATCATTATTATATTAGCTTACAGTATGTATATCATCATCATCATCATTCCAGCCTATACACGTCCCACTGCTGGGCACAGGCCTTCTCTCAGAATGTATATAGATTTATTATAAACGAATTACAAAGACAATAATAGGTAACCTAAACTTACTTAAAAACAAAATTAAATTAACCAATATCTGAACTAAACCTAAAAAAAATGTAGAAGATTCCCCCGCGGCATATAGATTATTACATTAACATAGCTAAACAGATACTTAATATCTATGCAACGAGAATATCAAATTCGATTTGCAAACAAGTTAGCTTTTTATTACATTTGTTATGAAGCATTTCTGAGATAATAATCAAAACTCATTCATTTATTCGTAGTCCACAACATTCGACATCGCTTAATAGCTTTCTAACGACGCGGTATGCCAATGAAGAGAGCAATTGAAAATCTTAAAACAATTCATCATTGTCAAATGTTTTGATGAATGGATCCACGAAAAATTATAAGCGGTAAGTATCTTTTAAAACTTTTATGCGTTCAAGAATGTGACCTATACAATGTACCATAAAATGAATCCGGAATCGGGTCCCTTTCATCATCATCATCATCACGTCATTTTAGCCGAAAGTCGTCCACTGCTGAACACCACCAAGGCTCGCAAACAGATCGGTCCCGTGCCATCCGCATCCAACGCAACGCGAGTTTACTTATAGTTTTATTTGTAGAACAAACAGAAATAGATGTAAAAAATAGTTCTTATGTTCTACTTGCCATACAAACATTTGCTATAAAATTATACAGAAGTGCTGTTTTGAGGAGTTTTTCAAATGTAATTTTACAGAAAACAGTGGGTTAGGTTAGTTTTTAAACTTGTTAAAATAACAATTGTTCAAAAAAAATACTGTTTCGGAAATTGTTTCTTCTTCCTTTAGTGGCGCACTTAATAATTGAAGGCTAGTCAGCTCATCTCATCTTGTCCGTAGCCAAATTAAATAGCTGTTCTACAGTCTTGATGCAGGCCCTATACTACGAAGCGCGAAATTCGAACTTCGTTTCATGCCGTTCCGCTCACGCTAATGGTGTTTATTACGAGAGTAAGAGGGACCGCACGATCCGAACTTCGAACTTCGAATTTCGTAGTAACCCCCCTGGTCCATTCTCTTGCATTACGGAGCCATGACATTTTTCGTCTCGCGTGCTAATAAATAAATTGCTTTATGACAGGTCAAATAAAAATTATGGAAAACAATACATATGTATGCTAATGTGACCATACGTCCCGTTTTGAACGGGACTGTTCCGTCCTCAAGCACTCTGTCCCGGTGTCCCGAAAAGAAGTCGGGAACGCGAAAATGTCCCGTTTTCATAAGACTCAAAATAACGACACGGAAGCGGTAGTCGAACATGTGTTTTCTTTGATTAATAAGTTGCGGACAAAAAGAAAACTCTATTATATAGATAACTACGTAGTTTGAACTATGTTAATAGTAATTGTTCAAGATAATTTCAAAAATCTTGCCAAGAGTTGTACACATTTTGGTTTTTGTCACCCGGTTACTAAAGTAATCTATTTGCGCACCAGAATAAAAAATACAAAATTGGGTGGTATGACTTTTATTATTGAAAGAAAAAATTAATGTCTGGCCAAAATCTCCTTAAGAAGTCGTTGTCCCGTTTTAAAGTGACAAAAAAATGGTTTATGTATGACATATGAAATTAAGGCAAATGATAGAGACCCGTTTCAGTACATTTATTTACTCTGTGTAAAGACGTGACGCCATTTTAAACGAAAATTTTCGGCGTAATATTGCTTTTATATCTAGCGTTCTAGGTTTGTCTTTAATAGTCAGATAAACAGTAAATTAAATCCAGTCTTAATTTTATCTCAATTATATCCATTTAACTAATTAATTAATTAGATAGAGCTATAATTATATCCTCCACATTTTATTCATTCCTTTGCCGCATTAATATTCCGATGGACTTTTATTTGAATAATTTTCGAATCCGTTTGAAATAAAATACTATATGATAAAAACTATGCTAAACGAACATTCTCAAACTATAATATTATTAATTGATAATAATATCGAATACCTAAGTGGTTTTAGTATTCCTTTGCATGGTTCATTTTATTATGGTTACGAAAATATCCGTCCGATCACCATTTTTATAAATATGATCTAAAGCCCAATAATCCAATATGACTCCAGTATGTACATAGACTGACGTCTTGCTGGTGGGCACATGCCTCCTCTGAGGATGAGAGGGCTTGGGCCGTAGTTCCCACGCGGCTCCAGTGCGTATTGGGAACTTTACACACACCATTTAATTTCTTCGCAGGTGTATGCAGGTTTCCTCACAATGTTTTCCTTCACCGTAAAGCTCATAGTAAATTTCAAATGTTCGCACATAAATTCCGAAAAACTCAGAGGTGCGAGCCGGGATTTGAACCCACGACCCTCTGCTTGAGAGGGGCCATAGGTCAAGACACTAGGCCACCACGACTTCTACTACTACATACGTCAGTATGCTTAGTATAAGTTTTACTTCACCAAATACTCTCGATCGTGTTTACGTAAAAATTTAAATTCTATGGAAACATGGACGCGCGCGCGCGGAGGCGCTGTCCTTGTTTCCATAGTAATTGTTTTTTTTTTACGTAAACGCGATTGAGAATTATTTCGTGAAGTAAAACTTATACTATGCATACAGGTCTTTCTTAATTTCTTTTGGGGCTAATCGATTTTAGGTATTCTATGCACTCGTGTATGTGAGCGTGAGAGCGGCTAGAATCAAAGCCTTGCGTAAACGCAAGCGGCACAAGTTCCCTGTTCGATGGCCGAAAGAGAACTAATGCAACTAACTATATGGACAAGGGGGAAGCACGACAGCTCAAGATAGCCTGCACGTGTATTTAGGTATTTTCATCGTATTACTAAACCGAATACATATTTTAAAAATGTAGCAACACTAGGTCCTAGAAAACATCTTGTTTTATTAACTTTCAAAACGTCTTGCCCTACCGTGCAGTATCTACGCCGTACCTATAGGTTACCTATACGTACCTAGGCGTACCTATACGTTTAACGACAACACAACGTCAAAATCCCGCTGTTATTAATGAGATGTGGTTGTGTGCATGGCCTCAACTCTGGTGGCGTTACCTTTACTAAGGATTTATTTTATTTTTTAGAGACGACTTTGGATTTTTTTTCTATCGAGCGAACTACACGTACCTAATCGTGTTTCGAAAACACTAGTCACTAGAGTGAATCCTCAAATATCTTACACATGAATTTCAGAACTAAAGATTTGCTAGTAATGATACAGCAAAGGATTAAATGAATGCAATAAATGCGCTAAAAGCTTGGTAGGGCCTTAAGTTTTTCACCTATAGCATAGCACATCCATGGTGGAAAGTTGCCCTTAGTCTTGGGCACTCGTCCAGGCTATAGATTCACATGAGAACCACAAACACGCTAATCCCATCGCAAACAACGCATCCCATTGTTTAAGTCAAGTTTTTTCCCGCAAGTGTTTATACTCGGAACTTCCCAGACAGTTTAAAAATAGCCGTGGGTCAAGAAAGGATGGGTTATGAATATATTACAGAGTACAATGTTCTTGTGTACTTGTTAGTTGGTAGCTTTGTCTTGTAAGGAAAGGTTAAGGATAGTTTATTGAATCAGGCGTTACTTTGCGGAGGTCCATATTAATGAACTAAAACAATTACTTTGCTCACCCGCGACCTTACAATAGTTACGTTTATGCAAGAAATGTGTGTTCATCAGTGTTGCCACCTTGGTGGTTTTCCCACCAGAATTGGTGTTTTTTCATGGCGTCTAGTGGTATTTTTTCATAGCGCTTTTATTTTTTTTAGTGGTTTTTAGGGGTTTTTCAATATGGAATTTGGCAACATATTTTTGAGAGGGAAATCCCCTATTTTTCCGGAATTTCATAATGTTCTATGCTTACTCCATGACCGGGGAATCCCTAGGCGTAGTCGTTAGTTAATATTTTTCTTTTTAGCTGTCAATGCTGTCATTCTATGTCTGGAATGTGGTTACTGGTTCGTGTAATTCGTGTTATAGAAAAGTCTTAGTTTGATAGAGTCGTGTTTTGCAACGTTCTGTGAGGTCTTGAAGCCGTATACCATTATATACCATTCAAGAAAAAAAAATGTTTATGTTAGGTAAATTGTACGTTAGTAAAAACTTTTTCACCTCACTAGCTCGGAAAGCCCTTTTTGTTTGTTTGACATCTATTGAGAAAATCGCTTTTTATCCACATGTGAAGAAAGAGTTTTGACATTTGAGGGCAGCTTAAGTGATATTTGACAGCTAACAAAACGTAAAACGCTAAAAGTGCTGAATTTTTAAAATCACAATTAATGAATTGCATCGAGTAAAAGACACTAAATACAGTCTTACAACTTTATTTTAATTCATAAATATCAGCATTCAACATTAACCTTCATTATTGTTGTAAAAACGGATAAAATGTTATGACAGTCCAAGTAAGTCGATGTGCGAACAAAACGCATGCGAAATAATAAAAAAAAAACTTAAGTCAAAACTTTTCAATTAAATATTCGCATGTTTTTCTAATTATTTTCCTCGCTGTAGTGAGGTGAAAAGTTTTGTGTTATACACGGGTGAAAAGTTATTTTACGTCTCGTGTGTTGAAACACTCACTATCGAAAGGATTCTATTTTTGAACCACTCGCTTCGCTCGTGGTCAATCATAGAATCCTTTCGACAGCTCTTGTTTCAAATGAACACTCGCTGGTAAAATACAACTTTCCTCCCTTGTATAACAAATAACTATTTATTCCACTTTGGTAAACATGCACAAAATTATAAAAATACATAGATCTATGTAATATTGTAAAATTAATAAGAACGAACGTCGGATACAACTATTTTTAGCGTCTCATACATAATTTATTCGTTTTTCATTTAAAAAAGGGTGTTTTTGGTCTGAGATTTAAATGCAATAAATTTAGTGGAATTTGGTGGTTTCTGTTAATCCAAATTCTTTCAAAATCTGGCGACATTTTGTTCTTGATCTAGCGCCTTAAAAAAATCCAAGGTGGCAACACTGGTGTTCATGCAGTTCCTCCACCTCCACACTGTACGAACACACACAAATCACATAAACACAACCATCACCACCACCAAGCTACACTGACGCGTTTCGAACTCAACCAGAGCTCATCTTCAGAGTTACCACAACCGTATGCTATGCTACCAAATGAACTCACAAATGTCAAATGTTGAACTGCATGAACACACATTTCTTGCATAAACGTAACTATTGTAAGGTCGCGGGTGAGCAAAGTAATTGTTTTAGTTCGTTAAGGATAGTGATTGTAGACGCAATCACCCCAGCCTACGGCCCACTGTAGGGCAGAAACTCAGAATGAGAGGGCTTGGGCCGTAGTTGGAACGTATAATCTATATAATAATATCTCTAACATAATATCAAAATAAATCAATACGGAGCCGGACTGTTTGGTACCTTTTCTTGTCACCGACTTTCGAAGGAGGGTTATGTTTTTCGAGCGTATGTATTTATGAATGTATGTATGTATCTATATATCATTCTTTGGCACGCCCTGCAGCCTAAACGGCTCAATGGATTTTGAAATGTGGGGTGTCATTAGATTCGTCTCAGTTCCGAGAGTGACATAGGGTATATATTTTCCCGGAATTCCCATGGGAACGGGAATTATACAGGCGGGTTTTTTTTTCATCAAGTATTGAAATTAAAGTTATTAGTTAAGCGATAATAGAGTTACATACCATATCACTTTTTGAAAAGATGCTCATTGTCACTTAATATAAAATTTTCCAGAACTTTTAACTCTGCTGGTATCAGGTCATCTGAGTTGGGACAAATTGTACGTGGTTACTGGGGTAAATGTGTAAAATACTTGTGTAAATCCACAATTCCACTTTTACCAACAAAACAGACAATATAAGTCAGGGCTTCTAAACATTTTCAGGGTCCCAATTGTCTCCGTAATCGCTCGCGATCATGTTTTAGCCCCTCATATATAATTCAGCGTAAAAACAACGCTTTGGGGGTGAGAAAAACACCTGTCGTCTAAATGTGTCACGGAACAGATGTTTTAGGCGTTATGAGTCAAGTTAGGAGAGATAAGTTTAGAGCTATGTACATTAAGTATTTAAATATTGGAACTCGAGTGCGATTAGTACCTATTCGAAATAAAAATAGTAACCAGTCAAACAGTCAATGTAGGCAAGAAATAAAGACGGATTTTTTTTATGGTATAGGGGGCAAACGAGCAGACGAATCGGCTGATTGTAAATGATTTCCGTCGCCCATGGACACCTGCGACACCAGAAGAGTCACAAGTGCGTTGCCGGCCCTTTAGGCAGGAGTACGCTCTTTTTTTGAAAGCTTGAAGGTCATATCGGTCCGGGAATATTTGCTGATTTGCTAAAATTCCAACGAGATAGGGAATAAACGGGATTTATTCCACATCTCTACAGCTTTGATTACTAGACTCTTCATAGACCCCCAAATAGGTACCTAATTATAAGTAAAAAACTGATTTCTGAAATTATAGAAATTCCCACAGGATAAGAAAAAAACGAGATTTATATATTCATTAACAGATGCCGATGATGATAGATTTTTGTATGATGCTTTGCCAGATTTCGGCTTCAGTAAAAGAGAAGAAAAAGCTTGATTTGAAATCAGTTTTTTAATGTTATAGTTAATTACCAACTTGCAGGCCCAATTTGAAGAGTCTAGTGATCATAAAAGCCTTGTGTATCCACTTGGCGTGCTGTTTAAACGTTCTTTAAGCATAAGTGCTTCGAGTGCTTTTGACAACTTATTTTTAGCCGTAACGCTTTGCACTTACTGCCAAATAAAGACTTCTGATACTGCAGAAATATAACAGTTTTTTACCTGTGATTATACCTAAGGCATGCAACTGCGTCGAGATATGAGAGCTCATTAGAGATAATCGCGGTCTACATCCTGTAGAATATATCTTTACTATAGGTAGGCCAACAGGGCGGCGTCCTCCTACCGTTGGGCAGATGTGGTGGAGGATGGTGACTGGCGAGAGACAGCACAGGACCGGAATCTTTGGCATGCACTCGTATTGGAGGTGAAGACACACTTTGGGTCATTGCGCCAGAGCAGTAAGTAGTATAGGATTATGCAGAACGATTTTGAAAATATCTAGGCCCCTATTCTACACATTTCTCTTAATAATATTGAAGTTGATTTCAGCTACAACTGACATCATTGTATTGTTCCAGAAATTTATAGTTACAAGGATAGGATTTTTTTTGCTTACTTATGCGATCGATCGGTTCTCTTACTGTAGCCCGAAAAACTTAAATCCTATTTTCCCTACTACTACTTTCAATAGCCCTAAAATTAAAAAGCCGAAATGGCTCCGCTCGCGCGCTGTTGCGGTCGTAGTTCTAACCTAAGTTAACCTAACCTACTTATTTAGCTGTAAGATGTAACCCCCACTTTTATTTAGCACACGTGATGTTTAGTAACTTAGATTATTTAAACACTAGATAGAGTGTCCGTAGCAAACTCTGCGATACAAAACGTCCAAAAACCCATTTGACAGTTTCATATTACGATCGCGTTACGTCATTCAGATTGAAGGGTGGCAAATGACATATAAGCCAACAGTTGGCTTATATTTTTCGGGACGTTTTCATGCCACCTAAGCTCTAGTGTATAAATAATCTAAGTTTATTAATAGTAAAGATTAGGAAAGTTGAACTTATGTTCAGCAAGTTAGGGTTAATGAAAAATAATTTTCACTTTTAATGGATATAAATCCAACGTCGGTAGGTGTAACGAAATTAGCACTAACGTTATAAGGCCCAGTGGGGGAAGAAATCCCCATACGATCACTTGCTGAGATATCATGCAAAGATTTTATATCACCCAGTACGGGCATGGAGTTTCAGCTTGATTTCAGTATGACTTAGAGCAATAGAATAAAGCCTTGGCCCAAAACCTTCCACAAATAAAACGGGAAAGCCTTCGCACGTCAGCGAGTGGGTCCAAAGGAAATGGACTGCGACAGCCGCCGTATAACTCACTATAGATGGGACAATTGCTTTGCTAGGGATGGGCTGTCAGTATCGATGATCTAGAAAAAAGATCGTGAGAAAATAAGATGTTTGTTTGTATCACTTTTATTCAAATCAATACGCCGCTCGGTACTAGTGCTTTAAACTAAACTGAAAATACTAGTACTAAACCAGTATTTTTGGTACCGTTTGAAAGCCGTGATTGCCGGACAACATGCCGTGCCAAACCACATATACGGCAGCGAACTTTTATCATATATTTTGCATATTACTGAAGAAAATATTTAGTTTGTGTGACTGACGAATAAAAGAGTGTTATACATATTATTGTGACCCTAGCGCTAACTAGTCACCGATTAGACGAACTGGGCCCAATTGCATAACAAAGTACAACTTATATTACAAGCGGAACTCCCTTTCTAGTTAATATAACTGAAGCGAGATTTCCGCTTGTAATATTAGTTGCACTTGGTTATGCAATTGGGCCCTGCTTTGCATGAATGGCTAGCGTTTGTGTCATTCATGTTCTACATTGCGCTTTCAAAGTTTTAGACTTGGATCATCATCATCAACATCATTTCAGCCGAAAGACGTCCACTGCTGAACATAGGCCTCCCCCAAGGCTCGCCAAACAGATCGGCTCTGCGCCATCCGCATCCAATGCGTTCCCGCTACCTTCACCAGGTCGTCGCTCCATCCTGTTGGAGGCCTGCCTACACTGCGTCTTCCGGTCCGCGGACGCCACTCGAGAACCTTTCGACCCCATCGGCCGTCAGTTCTACGGGCGATGTGCCCTGCCCACTGCCACTTAAGTCTAGCGATTCTTCGAGCTATGT
This sequence comes from Archips xylosteana, assembly GCA_947563465.1. Taxonomy (NCBI): domain Eukaryota; kingdom Metazoa; phylum Arthropoda; class Insecta; order Lepidoptera; family Tortricidae; genus Archips; species Archips xylosteana. Next base: position 17,517,384 of record OX387348.1, on the reverse strand, counting down.
CCGTGACTTTAGTTCTTGCGCGGATTTCATCATTTCTAATGCGATCCCGCAGAGAAACTCCAAGCATAGCCCTCTCCATCGCCCTCTGAGTGACCTTGAGCTTCCTTATAAGACCCATCGTTAGCGGCCACGTCTCAGTGCCATAAGTCATCACTGGCAACACACACTGGTCAAAGACTAGACTAGACTTGGATGCATAAATACAATTTTCAAATCTATTCGCTCGGAATTTGGCCCCCATGTTGAACATCTGCCTGTATCTCTCATTCCTCTATTGAAGCCTCTCCCACATTTATTATTTCATATCCAATGACTGCATATTTTATGCCTCACCGAAACTATATGCTGCCTACTTGTGCAACGACAATGCAGTTACTTACGATAGCATACGTTCTGGCTATAAATAAAACGTTAAATTAAAAAAAAATGTATTTTATCAAAAGTTTTCAAATATGGGTAAGCAATTTGGATAACGCATGACGAAACCCGCACCTGAAACGGAACTGTGCCAAGCAATTTACATTTAAATGCTTAATTAACATATCAATAAAAACGATGTTTTCGCTAAATTGCGACAAAATTTAGGTTACAAGAGCAGCACTCTTTATAAAGTAAATGCAACATAAACAGGGGCAACGACCTTTGTTAACTGAGTTTGAGTCTGGCTGTTCACAATTCGCCCTTTGCGCCTAAAACAGAGTTGCATGTCAAAAAACAATACGCATTTTATTCTAATTCATGCGAGGAGTCCCGAAAATCGATATCCGGGTGCGGTCAACCCTAGACGGCATGGCGCCGCGCCGGCAGCCAACCCGGACAAGAAGCGAACACTCTTTACCCGGCCCCCGCCATACGTTACAGTCCCCACTCAATTCGTCCGGGTTATAACGGCCATGACTTTAGCCTCACGACCCAGCCTTCATAAATTCCCTTCCTTCACAAAAGTACCCGCCCTAATTAAGTTGGGATACTCCTGAATATTTCAAACCTGCTGCCATTGCAGACAATTGCCCTTTTGAAGCGGGATCTATAGTAATATTTCAAAAGTTTCAGTCGCGCTATACCCTCGAGATGTGACATCTGAGGCTGCAAGGGTTATTTTACTAATAGAGAGATGCGTGAAACGGTACATGCCGGTGCCGGAGCAATTTTTTAAATTGGAGATTGTAATTTTAACTTCAAAGTGATGTTTGAAGTTTTGTGTCTGGCTATTCGTCATATTTTGATATACGGCTACTTAGTGGCTATTAACGGGTCTCCCATAATTGGCATATCATTAATTGTCCTATTATGAAAACGCATAACATAGTTACGCATAACGTTAAAGTTGACATACCAATAAAATCACATTGTATTTGATTCGCATAATTCTATTATTATTAAGCTTAACTTTATCCAACATTGCTTTATGAATCATAATTAGTAAGTCCCTCAAAACAAAAAACTTAGAGCGATAAAATAACGTATCAAAAATGTTTGCTTATTTTTAATTTTTATGTTTGAATGCCTATACAGAATTTAAGTAGAGTCGTGGTAGTTAAATCCAGTAAAATAGGTTCGATTAAATTAGTACTGCATAAAGGCCGAAGGCCTAAACTACATAGAAACAGGAGTGGAGTCCCTTTAGCGTAGTTGAGCTCCATCAACCCTGTTATGCGTATTAATTATTATGTCTATTTTTATATGCGTAATAATGTTATGAGTTTTCAAATTAGGATAATAATTAACGTTATGCTTATGAACAATTATGCATGTAATTATTATGTGTTTTCAAATTAATGCTTTTGATATGGACCCGTCTGGCCATTCATCATGATTTGATATACGGTTCCGTAGCGGCTACGAGCTAGCAACACCGAAGGTGAACGAACGGCTCTTTGAACTTCTCAATACCGTTTCCTGGGACCAATCGATAAGAATATTTTCTTCGAGGGTGACAGAAAAGTAGGAAGTAGGCAGTGCCGTGACTAGTGATATTTTTCATTAGAAAACTTTCTTGTTTTTTATCGATAGCCGAGGAACGGAACGAGTACGGTTCGTAATTTACTGTCAATCACGAAAGCGGATATCCTTCGATAGAAAATGAACTCGGTTTAAATTTGTTAGGGAGTATTAATCCAATCGTTGAATGAAGCTTTCACTTGACTTGTTTTTAATTAAGAGTTGATTAGTGCTACTTTATTTAAGTGTTTCTACGATATCGTCCAATGCAGCAACTGGCAAGACATGTAAGTATCCACTATCATCATCTCTTCTTCAGTCTGCATAAAGGGCACCACTGAGAATGACAGGGATTAGGCTGCAGCTCGCCAGTCCAGGGAAAATTAGGAACTTCACACGCACCATTAAATTCCATCGCAGGTGTATGAACAATTCCTCACGATGTTTTCCTTGATCAAAAAGCTTCAGGTGAAAAATTTCCAATGTAGAAATATAGCGACTCATTATCATCAGTAACTTTGATTCTCCTGCGGTTCTCTACATTTCTGATTGTATCACGTATGGATAAGATTTCAATGGCACGGGTTAGAGTATCAATTATATCACGTGCGTGATACACGCTTATCATGATCCATATCACAACATTAACGAGTATCGCAGTATCATAAAAACTGTGAAGTGAATTTCCGGCTGTTTTAAAATAGTACGCGATAACATCGCCAGCGCCTTTTCGGTAATCGGCAGTTTTTGCTGATTTGTGACCATATTGTGACACGCGCATTTTCTTTATTTCATTATTGTTTTAATTCATTTTGTCACAAATAAATGTTTTTCTTTCTTTCTTATTATCATTAACAATGTCGCGATAATATTGATAGTCAAATCCGTGCCTACCTCATCATCATCATCATTTCAGCCGAAAGACGTCCACTGCTGAACATAAGCCTCCCCCAAGGCTCTCCAAACAGATCGGCCCTGTGCCATCCGCATCCAATGCGTTCCCGCTACCTTCACCAGGTCGTCGCTCCATCTTGTTGGAGGCCTACCTACACTGCGTCTTCCGGTCCGCGGACGCCACTCGAGAACCTTTCGGCCCCACCGGCCGTCAGTTCTACGGGCGATGTGCCCTGCCCACTGCCACTTAAGTCTAGCGATTCTTCGTGCCTACCTGACTTTTGTAATTAGAATTGTATCAAGCTTAAAAGTCTTGAAACATGTTCCCCTGTAATACATTAAAACGCGTTCACAATCGGAATTCCTTCCGACCCTCTATGCTCCAAATGGGTAAAAGGTTTTCGACATCTGCGCCCCTGTGATATTAAAAGATCGGAGTTTATAAAAAATGTTGGCGAGACGTGTCGCCCATTGAAGCCTATGCAGTGTATAACGCACACGACTAATCTTTATAAGTATGTGCCTATTCTACTACATAGGTACATAGGATAGTATTGTAGAATAGATTCTAAAGGGTAAGGCGTTTTATATGGATGACGGCTGGGAAGCTAATGAAGGGATGTGCGTTTGTTTTTATCGTTTGTTTCGGGCTCAGATGTTTTAGTAAATTGACGATACGTCAAGCAGGCCTCATCAAGTTTTTAAATACAAGCAATTTGACCATCTAGACACCCCTTAACATAATTAAGTCAACCGTGAATCATTAAAAACTGTTTAGCTAGTTTTTTTCATGGCAATTAAGAACATTTTTCAATCTCTTCAAAATGTTACCAATTTAAACATGTGGTCTTAATTAATTCTGCCGTCATGCGGAAAAAAGACTAATCTGACATTTTATCGCAAAATGAGTTACGTATAAACACTGATGTGCCAGTAGTTTTTACTGATTCCGAATATGCTTGTACCTCAATTTCGAAAAAAAGTGAAATGTGTCTTTTTTCAGTACAACGGCAGAATTGTCCTCATCATCATCGTCATCATCCCAGCCTAGGCCTACTCTCAGAATGAGATGGTTTGGGCCGTAGTTCCCACGCGGAACCACACACACACACACACCATTAAATTTCTTCGCAAGGGTACACACGCACCTATACAGATTTCCTATGTTTTCCTAATTTTGCGTATCATAAACACAAAAATACATTAAAAAGGTCGTATGTTTAAAATATGAATTAAGACACCCCGATCGAATCGCCCGTGACTAAGCTTAAGGTCGCCTGAAAAATCCCCCGCCAATCCAATTACCCCAGCGAAACTCTGAAAATTCTAAACCGATTATACAGAATTGAAAACATTAAGTACTTTAGATACCGCCTCATCCGGCCGACGAGAAAGAACTGTAGACTGCCCTGCTAAAGTCCGTTTTGTGTTGGTGAAAATCTGATTGCTAAGTCAGAGATAGAATTTGAGGGGAATTATTTACGGAGTACCGGAAAACTCTTATTTTGCGTCCGCAAAGAAGGTACTGATTAGGAAAGTTCTGGTAACTTGGAGACAAACAGCGGGCTCGGGTCGGGCGATATTGAAAATTCAAATTTTGATCGGTTTTTAATGGCGTTTTGATCTTAACCCCGGTTATTGGGTAATTGTGGTCCAATTGGTGGTCGTATAATTTTGGAGACAGTCTTTTGTTTGTTTTATTTAAGCGTTAAAGTTCAAAACTTCATAGGAAAAGTGCATACCTGCGAAAAAATTCAATGGTGTGTGTGAAGTTACCAATCCGCACTGGGTCCAGGCGCGAACTACGGCCCAGGCCATTCTGAGGTTAGGCCTGTGCTCTACAGTGGGACGAATATAGGTTTATACATATAACTTGAGCCTATAACAGCAGGTATTATGGGCGTTAATATGTATACTACAGAAAAATAAAGTAAGTTGAAAGAGTAAATTTATTTTACTGTTTTAATTAAATATACGACCAGCGACATAAATTTAATAGTTTTAATTATCAGTGATGGGGTTAAAGCTTCCGTTAAATCAGTTAATGGTTTTTGATCCGGTTTTATTCATATGAAAATTATCGCCAAAAATTCAGCCTTAAGTGTTTTTAAACTTTTTAATGTTAAACACATTAGCGACTTTTTGGCTATCTTTTATTAACGGCAGCAAAGAGTAAATGGAGAACTGCAGTTATTTATAAAATCTGCTTGTAGAAAATAATCTTATTTTTTTCAGCTTAATATTCATATCAATTAAGATTTTTTTTAAACGTACTTTAAGGAACTGCATTTTTTATTAAAAGAGTATGTGGTCAATTTACAGTTGTCTGAACATTTCTCTTCGCCTTAGATATCTCAGAATAAGCTATTGCGCTAACATTTTATCCCTTATTCCCTTACTTTTAGGGGTCAATTTTCCAAAAGCCCTTTCTTAGTGTTCGTTTACATAATAAAGGAAAGCCCTGTGCCAAGCTCCTGATCCAAGTAGTTATGATATATCAGTCAGTCAGATTATTACATCAGCTTTGTCTCTTAGATAAAAAGACAGATACACACAAATTAGTTTTACTCTAGTCAATGAACTATTTAATGACTGTTACGTAAGCTTGTTACCTAAATTAATTGAAACCGATCCACTCTGAATGGTAAATGGTTTCGTTCGTTCCATTCAATTGACCGAATGATCGACCGTCTTCACTTTAGAGAAAGCTACTACTCTAATTTTGCAATACACACTGTGATCGACAATACAATAGTATTAAAGTAACGAAGTTGTCTGTATTTGGTAACGCAAATTCTACTCCTTATTCCTAGTATTTCTCAGTGTTTTAAAGTGTTTTAAACCGCTATCAGTCTTTTTTTTTATGTAGACCAAACTCATTTCAATTATATCATCCCAGACTATATGTATACGTCCCACTGCAGCGCACAAGCCTCCTCTCAGAATGAGGGGGCTTGGGCCGTAGTTCCCAAGATATTACTTAGGATGTTAGAATGTGTGTTAGTCAATCAAGCAATAAGGGCTGATGGTATTGTTTATTTGTGTGAAATTGTGTGTATTTACTTGTGAAAGTGAATAATTGTCTTTTTTTCTTTCTTTCTTTCCATGAAATAATATGTTAACCTTAAAGAAGAATACAGAGCGCTGTCCAAGAATATTGAAGTACAATACGTTTACTTTTAGTTTACCACTGACAGATGGCTTGCCTTCATTTCATTTCCAACTTTAACACCATACAAATAAAGTAGCTATTACAAAATCTGCAAACGTGGGTAACAGTATTCTAAAATTGGCTTTATTTGTAGGTTGTTAAAGTTGAATATGAAATGAAGGCAAACCATCTGTTAGTGGTAAACTTTATGTAATTTTACTGTACTTCGGCTTTCAAGACGGCACGTTAATTTCGTCTGCAATTAATAGCGTTTTCCGAAACTTTGTGTTCTCACATTGTAAATGTCCCTTGTGAAAAATTTCTAATGCGGGCAAAGCCTCGGGTTAACCCTTTTCCAGTCATAATGCATTATAGCGACTACATAAATCAACACAAAGATTCGACCTTGCTCCCTTTACAATATGATAGAAAATGTATTAAATTTTTTTATAATATGTTTTGCTAATTAATCCCATATAGGTAAACAGTATACAACTATAATTTTGCAGTAGCGCATCTACACATTGACTCGGGCCTGGAACGCCAACCCCAGCCACATTCGTAAAGCTACTTTGAACCTTATGTCATTGCGTGAAGATCACTTTGACGTTGTACTTTGTGACGCATATGTTTATCCGTCGCTCGCGTTGAAAAGTGGCTAGTTACCTATAGTTCTGCGGTTAGCTCGTTTTTCCTACCCGTTCCTTTCAACTTTCACACTTTTACCACAAAATTAATAGAGTGTTCAATCAAGTGTCATTACTGTCTCTATCTCATTAGGCTCAAGACTTTGTTCGAACGCAGCGATCCTTCATACGTATATTCGTGACTCACGATTCTGGCTCGAAAGTGACAACTCCGTACACTCACCGACATAAGTGTTCGGACTTCCGGTTAACAAAAACATAAAAAATATTGTAACGGTAAAAAGGATAATGGTGTCAACAGCGAACTGGTAATTGTTTATCGGTGGGCCGATGATGGTTTGATGGTTATTGATGTAGATTTTTAGTTTTAGGGCGAACAATACATTGTTCGGGTTTATTTTGGTTCGATTTGATAGCAGTTCTGTTATAAATAATTTTTATAATTATGACAACATTTGTCTCTAACTTTTTTCGCGGAACAGTAACTTTACGGTCTTTAAATTTGAGTAAAAAATATGAGTAATATTAATTGTAATTTGAGTATTTCGTTAAATTTTAATTTATTGACAGTTTTTGATGAAAAATTATGAGACCTCACCGCTGTCTTGAGACATGATACTTTGTACGGATATTCGTCATAGATACGACGTTTGATGTAATTTTTGGGAATTAGTAAAATTAGTAAAATTGTATTGTATTAGTTTTTTAGTAAAATTCCGAAATTTAAATTCAACTGCCAGCTCTAATGGTATTGTATTATGTAATTTATGTATGTAACTATAGAAAAACCGTTTATTGTGCAAAATAAAGAAAAAGTCAAGTGACGTCCACGGACCGGAAGACGCAGTGTAGGTAGCCCTCCAACAAGACGGAGTGTCGACCTGGTTAAGGTTGCGGGAACGCGTTGGATGCGGATGACGCAGGACCGGTCTGTTTGGCGAGCCTTGGGGGAGGCCTATGTTCAGCAGTAGACATCTTTCAGCTGAAATGAAGACTATGAGAGAAAAAACTATTGACAATTGTTGGAGGCGACTTATGACTTCGTTCCCGTCGCGGTTGAGACGGCTGGGCCGTGGGGGCTTCGAAGCGCGGGAGCTTTTTGGTGACTTGGGTCGTCGTTTAAGAGATCGTGGGTGGGTCTCATTCTAAATCCCTAACATCGTTTGTCCTAATGTAATGTTTGTCCTAATGATCGTTTGTCCTAACACTTTTTTTCTCGGAAACCGTGAATTTTTCAGGAACTTTTTTGTGATTATCCTCTAGAACTCTATAGGTTAGGTTAGGTTTGTTTTATAAAAATCCAGAACAATTAATAGATTTTAAATAAAAAGAGTTAGGACAAACGATCATTAGAACAAACATTACATTAGGACAAATAATCATTAGGGATTTAGATATAGAGCCATCGTGGGTGTGATGCTCGTTCAGGATCGTGGCTTGTTCAGCAGATCTCCATAGCCATCCAGAGAGGCAATGCTGCGAGCGTAATAGGGACATTGTTTCCAGTTCGTCGCGGGGAGGGATTTTTGAGCCAACAAGCTTAATTTAATTATTAATAATTTTAGTATAAATTTAGTAATATTGTTTTCTCAAACATGCTATGTAATGTTTACGTTGTGTTCGTTAAAACAGGCTTCAAAATACACCGTTGCAGGCCTAGGCCGGCAATGCGATCGTCTATTGTTTCATGTCACACAGCACCATGATGTTTATAGGTCTATGGCATCATAGCATTCAGCCATTTAAAAAAAAAAACTATAAGCAATATTTGCGTTTTGGTTCATTATGACATTCTGCCACTACGCTTATTTAAGGTAAGGTAAGATGGTGATGGTGATGGTAATCTGCCTTGAGAAATATTTCACCATCAACATCATCATCACTATCATCACCATTATCATCATCATCATCATCATCATCATCATCATCATCATCATCATCATCATCGTCATCATCATCATCATCATCATCATCATCATTCATCACCATCATCATCATCATCATCACCATCATACCATCATCATCATCATCATCATTCATCACCATCATCATCACCATCACCATCATCATCATCACCATCATCATCATCATCATCATCATCATTCATCACCATCATCATCATCATCATTCATCACCATCATCATCATTAGACCCCGGTATCGGAGGTGCAAAATGGTAGCTGTCAAGTTCTAGGGATGGGTAATCATATTTTTGATGTTGATATCGATACACGATTTTTCTATACATTAGGTTGTACACAGTTAATTTTTTTTAGATCTATGATAATCATTGACAGTAAAAATATAAAAAGTTATTAGTACAACAAAAGATATATCTATGGTTGCTATTACTTTTCTTATGTTTCGAGTTGCAGGGCAGTGCATGGACACTCTTGTGATAAACCTTTTCAATAGAGATTAATACTGGCCACTTATACTGATAATAAATTATTTACGTCAATAGATAATCAATGTCACTTTACAACAATTTCTTCGATTATTTAGCTGTTTACGAGTTTATTTACTAATAACTTTTTATATTTTTATTGTCAATGATTATCATAGATCTAAAAAAAATTAACTGTGTACAACCTAATGTATAGAAAAATCGTGTATCGATATCAACATCAAAAATATGATTACCCATCCCTAGAACTTGACAGCTACCATTTTGCACCTCCGATACCGGGGTCTAATCATCATCACCATCATCATCATCATCATTCATCACCACCATCATCATCATCATCATCATCATCATCATCATTCATCATTATCATTCATCACCATCATCATCATCGTCATCATCATTCATCACCATCATCATCAATCACCATCATCATCATCACCATCATCATCATTCATCACCATCATCATCATCATCATCACCACCATCATCATCATCATCATTCATCACCACCATCATCATCATCATTCATCACCATCATCATCATCATCATCATCATCATCACCACCACCATCATAATCATCATCATCATCACCATCATCATCGTCACCATCATCACCATCTCCATCATCATCATCATCATTCATCACCATCATCATCATCATCATCATCATTCATCACCATCATCATCATCATCATCATTTATCATCATCATTCATCACCATCACCATCATCATCATCATCATCATCATTCATCACCATCATCATCAATCACCATCACCATCATCATCATCATCATCATCATTCATCACCATCATCATCATTCATCATCATCATTCATCACCATCATCATCATCACCATCACCATCATGATGACGACGACGATGATGATGATGATGGTGATGGTGCATGTTTGAGAAAAGCACTATACAAGCCTCGGCCGGAACAGGGGTTGCCGGCCTCGTATCATGCCGGCCTCGTGTACCACTCGGCCGTCAACTTAGATACTCAGCCGGCAACCCCTTAAGTCCCGGCCTCTGCAGTAATGTACTATTGTTTGGTGCTGTACTAACTTAGTTTTTAAGAGTTTTGTTTTGTTACTTTATTTCTATATTGTACTTTATGTTGTGGCAATAATAAACTTAGTTTAAAAAAAAAATGTTGAGATGCATGTACAAAGCTTAGCGTATTCCTTAAAGGGATCTCTACCAGTCAACCTTTGTTTACGCGATAGAAGCCGGGTAAAGTCTAGTATTTAACAATCGTGCCTGCGACTATCCATAGATACATTACATAATAATACATCCGTTATAGTATATTGTTGTCAGTCATTGCCGGCGCTTCCAGTTAGCGATCGTGATTGTCTTCGATCCCATTGCTGATAGTGATTAGAAAGGCCTTTCGATTCCAAATAGGCTTATAAAAGATCATGACAGATGTGTTTCATATTAATACTAGCTTTTCCCGCGACTGCGTCCGTGCTATCGAATCATGAATGGACAGATTGCGCCCAACACATTATTTTGGTGGTATAAAACCATCTTCACATTATTTATTTTACTAACTCTAGAAATAAGTTTGTCCACTAATACAATGAGTCATGTTACTTGAAATAAATACACCTGTTTGGGACACATCGATTCATCATCATCATTTCAGATGAAAGACGTCCACTGCTGAACATAGGCCTCCCCCAATGTTCGCCAAACAAATAGGCCCTGCGTCATCTACTTCCACCGCGTTCCCGCAACCTTAACCAGTTCGTCGCTCCATCTTGTTGGAGGAATCAACACCAAGTAACAACACGAACATCATACAACAACTAACCTAACCTGCTGAAATATTCCGGATCATTAGAAACCTTGTATAAAATAACAATCACTACAACTTTATCCAACTAACAATAAGTATAGCAAGTTCGAGCAACTCCGTTACACTGTTTTCCATAAGCTGAATATTAATTTCTAGCTAGATTTGCATAGGAGAGCGCGCGGTCGTGATCTTCAACCGAGGGCAGCCATTGTCTTAAAGAGAGGCTGCAAGGCGGAAGCGGCAGCGGAGACATGTTATACATCTTAAAAGAGGATAAAGGACCATTGATATCTACAGACATTGAGTGTAGCAGACAACGACAGACACCGTTTATTTATATCTACAGACATTAAACGCACCAGACACGTGCCGGGACAGACATCGACAGACACCATAAGAAAACAAAAGACATCGGCACGGTTCCGGTGTCCTATTCACACTGACCGGCATCTTGCGGTTCATGCCGCCGCAACAGCGTAGACAAAATATTCTTTTCATCACACTTGCTCGTCAATGCTGTTATTCCATGCCTGTATACTAAATGACAATGGCCTAAATTGTTCTTAAGGGAGTTATGGATTTACGTACAGTTTTTCTACCCAAGGGAGTTCTAACTATAGTTTTAAAATTTGCAAACAAGTCATTTCAGACTAAGGAGGTTTCAAGTCAGCCAACATTTTATTTATTATCTTTAAAACTTAGCTATGACCCAAATTTTACAACACAAAACTTATCTACGCTTCATGAAAATTCGTTAATTTTATATTTTAAATTTATATCAAATAGTTTTGCAATAATTTTAGTAAAAATATTTTTTTTAAACATGTTGGCAGAATCTGGCCGTATGACCATTCGAATTCTAAACTAAACACAGTTTACATTATCTATGGTAGGTGACTCGAAAAAAGTGACAATCTGTATTGGCGGGTAGCCATTATTTATTGAATTTAAGTGTTTAGAGACAAAATAATTTTATTTTTGGATTTTTTTTCTCGCAATGTGATGAAAATCATTGTGTGTATCACGGGCAGTAAGGGGATTACAAACTCGAGTCATTAAAAGCCCTCCGCCTTCGGCGTCGGGCTTCTAATAGACACTCATTAGTAATCCCCTACTTACGGCCCTAGATGCACAATGTACTATCGCCCCAAGCGCCAGATAACCACCTTAAAGGCCCAGTTTGCGTGCAGTGGCTAGACATCTGTCCATAACAATCCATAGCAATAAACATCAACGGCTGCAAGCAAATTTGTTATGAAAATGGGTATCTGACGTCTGGGGCGATGGTACTATTCCTTCCACGCTACTGGCCGGGCACGTCCCGTGCCTGTCGGCGTCTGCGCGGCCGTGTTATGATAGATATGAATTCGTTAATAGACTGTACAGAAAAATACTACATTGTCTGCTAAAAAAAAGGACGCTTTTTCTAAGGCACGTATCTGGCCCTCTCAATGGCTGTAGATATGAATCCACCTTAAGAAGCTTTCCAGGTGCTTCACTATCAGTACCGCTTCACCATCGTGACAAACAAAAATTGTTTACCAACTGTATTGTAATCGAATCGCAACTTGTGAAATACTTGGTCTGGACTAGTTCCGGTTGCCATATTATGTGGTCTTCTTTAACAGTTCTTCAACAAATGACAATTGTCAAGAGTAGGAGTTAGTATAAAAAAATACTCAAATCTCTGTAAGTGTGCCTACGATATTTGAAGGTTTCGCTGATTTTTTCTAGGATCCCATCTTCACATCTTGATTTTATGACAGAAAACTGAAATAAAAACTAAATCAAATCTAAAAAAGGTCCCGTAAAATGGTGCCTATGCAGCAATTCCCTCGAATGGCGAAGGCAATTCATTGGGAAAGACAGCTGCCAGCCTTTTGGTCTCAAGTTGCGTCGACCAGGCTTTTGCACTTCCTTAATGAGTTCGTGTGGGTAATTATATTAATAAGTAATTTTTAAATAATGATATATTACACGGAAAATTCTCGTAATTTTTGCACGCTTAACACTTATCACTCATCCCGTCCTATAGTTGTGCGAACTTCTTGTTCGCTGTTGTCGAGAATAAGAAAAACTGTTGTGTATACCTGATACCGATTTATAGTAAGCTTCCGACCTGCTGTACAAAATTTGACCCTTGTGCCAACCACGTTGTCAAATGGTGTCATACTAAGCTCAATTTCTGTTATCCTGGGTTTATATTGGGGGGGTATCGGAAGCTAGCTGCCACCTCAGCAAATACGGAACTTCCACAATAAAATCTCTGTCTTAACGTATATTTAACTGAGGTTTCTTTACGTTTTGACATTGCTAGGGTAGGGTGCTATTTAGCGGAGGCTCTTTAATTCCTTTATTTGCTCACCTCCGCCTCTATGAACTTACATTTCCGCGGAGGCCAAGCTCTACCCTTCGTCCGCCTCCGCAAAAATGAAGAAGAGGAAAAATATTATTATGTATGTCGCTCTAACCATGCGGTAATTTATTATTCAAATATACTAGGTACATATATTCTAGGTACTCCAGCTAACAACACCTCTCCGTTCAAAATGGAGGTCAAAAACCATACTCTTCCGGGGGTGGGTTATTCCCATGCGCATAATCAGACGTTGACAATAGCAAGGTTGGCTAACTCCCCTTATGTTTTTTTCGGGACTTCATGGAAACCATTCCTTTTAGCTGTGCCACATGAATAGATAAATCTATTCATGTGGCTGTGCTGTAGCCAGGTATAAGTCGGGAATGGCAAAATCAAATCGAAGCGTCTATAAATAAATAATTATTAAAAAAATCTTGCGACGATTGAGACCAATTGACCTACTTCTAGACTAAGCCTAGACTAAGACAAACATAAACATACATATTTAGATAACTAATTACACACTTTAATAGATATTATAGGTACATCCAAGACTCGAGCACAAACATTCGTATTTATACAAAAAATATATATAACCTACCGGAGTCAAAGCAAAAAAATATGATGATTTGGTTTTTTTTTGTATGTTGTTATTATTTATTTTCGTTTGAAAAGATGAGTTTCTGCCAAGTTTCTTGCGGCGCATTCTTCTTGGCAATGATGGTCCTTACGAAAGCGCTGGTATTTCAAAAAAGTAACGTAAAAGAGCCCTTTGTGGTGTATTTACTTGCTGAATAAACGTTTTGATTTGGTAAATCTATTACATAATTAATTAAAAACACGTAAGGTTTTTAAACAGGGTTATTTTTAATTCACTGACATCCTCTTAACCCTGAATTCCTATCACTCAAACAAATGTTTTTTGTTTTACGACTTTTTAAAATGAAGCACTTTTTTTCCATATAAATACACAGAGTATCGTAAAAATAAGAGGAAATCTCAAATTTTCAAAACGTTATTACACCAAAAATATTAAGTTATGACAAAAGCCGTAAAACAAAAAACATTTGTTTAAGTGGTAGAAGTTTAGGGTTAAAAGGATGCTAGTGAATTACAAATAACCCTGTATACTAAATGGTGCATTGAGAAATTACTTATTAAATCTGCTTGTTTAGTCATAGGTATGTTCGATATTTTGAGCATTTTAAAACATTAAAAAAAACACATCACCACCGTCTTGATCGGGACACTAGACAAGGTGTCTGAAACTTGGAAAAACATCATCCTGGCTAGAACATTCACTTGCCTTCCCTGTCTGCAATTTCCACGTTGCACAGTTTTCAAGCGCGTTGGCGTATAAGTATTATTCTGTCTAAAATCAACATCCTGATTAAATCGTTACACTTGGTAACCCTATCTGCGAGAGCGCCCGCGCAGATTTTCCCACAGGCGTCCCCAGAGATGTCGACTGAAATATACATGATGCCGCAGCCCGCGCCCATTGTGGAAGGTATTGCAGGGAACACCTACGCAGCCATTAGTGGTCGGAGAGGTATTTTTGATCGACAGACACGACATAACTTTCGAGTCATTTTTGTGTCTTAATAAGTATAAAACCATCGTCTTTAAGAACAGTTTTACTTTCTTTATATTCATTTATTTATATTAATTTATTACATATACGTACTCTATTATGTTCATCTGTCACACGACTCACCGTCAGCGATGCTAGTTGCAGCTACAGAGTACATTTTTGAGTGACAATTGCCAAAGACAATACTAAATACGATAGCTGTGGGTAAGTCAGTGCTTTATTGTATGGATGGAGTGACAAAGCACAGCTTTAGGTTCAATGTTCTACTTTTAAAAATATATGAAGGATAGCATACTTGATTAAAGGATCAAAATATATAGCATGTTTAGCACAGCGTCACTCTGACAACTCCGCTTTCCGAGCGGATTGCGACTCAAGCTAATACGTACTTACCTATCTTGAAAGCTGAGGCACTTTAACTCTCCGGGACAGCGCTCACTATTCTTATTTAACGTTAAATTATGATCCCACGGGAACGCATTACCGGGATATTTAGTATTCTATGTATTAATCCAGATTTTGTCTATCTATACGCCAAGTTTCATGTATTCAGCCATTATTCAGTGATTTAATAACAAACATCTTTACAAATTTTCTCATTTAGAGTACCTATTTAGTAGGATAGAATAGAAATTGTTTTTAGTGTCTCAAAGGAGAGCCTCCACTTAAAAGTAAATTAAGATACTACAATGTGTTCGTTTTACCTGATATATCGATAAATACCGCTCACATACTTATAACTAGGTACATACAAATAATGACCCAAGAAGTATCTCTTATTAGCACAGGTGCAGCTAGCAGTTTGCATTGAGCGCTACGTTTTCTTGTCCTATTTATAGTACCGTCTTGCAAGTTCAAAATAAAATGCGGATGAATTCTCGTAGAGCATTTATAATACCTTTGATAATATTTCTACTTTAAGCTTGAAACTACCGTGAGACAAACTCATAATGAAATAATACGGATTACTCACTATACCAATACCATAGCATTTCTATTTATTTTGTTCCACAGTTTTGTTAAAGGAAATCTATAGCTATAAGTAAAAGAGCAACGTGATTTGACTGACAGATAACGCACAACATAAAAATTTAACTAAAAATCGTTATAAAGTTTTTTAAGATTAATTGAGCTGGGCCAATTCCACACATAAATCAAGATAACATCTCAAAAAAAAACTATGGCCTTCTAGAAATTAAAAGATGTCTAAATTAAAATGCCACATTATTTTGAATTGATACGCTATTATGTATGTTTCAATACATTTACCCGATGTTCAAAATGTACAAAATTTTGCAAGGGTTGTTCATTTGGATTTCCTCAACCAGATTCATTTCGAGGTATAAAGAAAAAGTCTTCTTTTGTCGAGCGTGCTCGGGTCATGTTCGACAAATAAATAAGTATTTTGTATGACTACTGATTAACCGTCTCGTGACTGGCAGTCACGGCGAGGAAAGCTACCGCACAATGCCGTGTTTTGCTCGTTTCGGCGCTAACAATGTGTGTTTTGAGTAACGAGGTACACGAGGACATCCTGTCAGTGTCGAAGGGTTAGGAAAGTTAAACCGAGGCGGATGTGTTAAGAGTTAGTCATAACTTTTGGTCACTAAAGGGAATTTCCGTTCGGTATTTTTTAGGTTTCCGTGCATAGGAACCTTATTAATACAGAGTAGGCTGTTTTTATATAACACAGGGCTGTAGAACCGCCATAGAAACATACTTGAATTTTTCAAAAAGTGTATATTGTTTTACTAAAGCCACCACAAAGTAATCCATATTAATAATAAATATATATTTATTTATATGTTATATTCCTTTCTTCTCTCTGTACATAAATTACTGTTCGCCTATCTTTTAAGTTCTTCCTTTCATACCAGGTTGCTTGAAAAGAACCCTTTTAGGGATATGTTCGCCTTTGTACTCTTTTTGTTTTGTTGTTTTGTATTATTTTTGTGTTTTACGTACAATAAAGTATTTACATACATACATACATATTCAACCATTTCATGAAATAATCGGCAACGTAATGAAGTGAAGAAGTGATCACTTCTAAATAATCTAACCTGGTTTCATTGTTCTTCGCTATGATTTCTTCAAAGTTAAGCCACATGCAGTTGCAAACTGTGATATTGTGTATTGGCCTCGTATTATCCAATAATGTTCCTAGCAGAGTTGCATTTCCTATGTTCCGCTTACAATTTAAAATGCTAAAAGTAACGTAAAGGAAATCCTGTGTGTTTCCTAGAAGTTTCAATAAGCCAGTGTCGATTTGTGTTGCATTTGTTACATTCATTTCGTCCTTCTTTTGTTTCTAATGTATACTGGTCGCTGGTCGGATATGTCAGTCAAATAAGAAAATGCTAATTTATTATTGTCCCTTACATGAATAGTGCTAGCAGAAAAAGATTGATCAAGTTTCATAAGCTGTAGAGCAAGCAGAAAGCGTACTACAAAGTTTAATACATCTCTGTATTTGTTTTTTTTATATGTAATTTCTTTTTAATTTTATATTGTCATCATCATTTCAGCCGTAGGACTTCCACTGCTGGACATAGGCCTCCCTCATTGGTGCCCAATCATTACGATTGGAAGCGATTTGCATCCACCCTGAACCTGCGGCCTTCACCAAATCGTCCGTCCATCTCGTTGGTGGACGTCCCACGCTGCGCTTGCCAGTCCGTGGTCTCCATTCCATAACTTTTGGCCCCCAACGGCCATCTGTTCTACGTGCTACATGGCCTGCCCATTGCCATTTCAACGAGCTAATCCGTTTGGCTATGTCGGTGACCCCGGTTCTTCAACGGATATCCTCGTTTCTGATTCGATCCCGTAGAGAATTTTATATTGTAGTTTATATGTTTATTTTGTACGTCCAAGTGTGCTTCCACTTTAAAGTTGTGAACCCACAGTGGAAGCACAGACTCCTGAAAAACATAGCTTCTTGACCCCACATTGGGGACACCCGGCCAGAGAAGGTGTTGACATTCAGCTAGAATATCAAGGTTCTCTCTCACTCGACGCCTTATGACCCTGCTACGACTATAGTATAAATCTTCCCAGGTGAACTTTTCGCTTCGAGCCCTTATCTTTCAAAACAAACGGTATCGTCATAGTATTAAGGTTCAAATTTAATGTAATGGCTCGAAGCGAAAAATTCACCTCGGAAGATTTATACTATAAAGCTCCAAACGCACAGACAGCGGAGACTTGGAGGTGTGGCGCCGGTGACGGTTGTAATATTCTAACTTGTATGAACGGTTGTGCGGTACCGTACCGCGAACTCGTTCATACAAGTTAGAATATTACAACCGTCACCGCCACGCCTCCACTGTCTGTGCGTTTGGAGCTTAGGGCGTCGTGGCAAGCGTTTCCTCTGTTTATTGCGCGGCCGAGAGCTTCACCGCATAGTGGTTATCTGGCAAGACACGCAATGAACACATAAAACGCTCGTCGCACCGCTTAAGAAAGGAATCGTATTGCGTTCGTACCAGCGTTTACGCTAGGCGTCTTGTCTGGGGTCGTATTGCCTCGGCAAACTTCGGCTTTATTAATGAACCGATCGCGTCTCAACTTGGGGAGATATATCGCTAATCTGGCTTCCCTCTCGAGGATAGATAGTTACCTATCAATTAAAGGATACTTAATGTTCGTAACTTCTACGAGTATGGTGCTACGGCGTGAAGTTTCAGTTAAGCACTTTGATCAATGTAAGCTACTTTGTCAAACGAATGTTCACTTTTTTGCCAGATAATACTTAAAATTCAGTCTCAAAGTTTTCTAAATCTTGTGTTAATAATTACAAGTTTTTAATTTACATTATGTGTTTAATTTACACTCTTTCATAATTATAAAGCGACACTCTTCAAATGTACCTAATAATAGCCAATTCATAAGCGTGCGGCCCACAGTAAACCCTCACTTGTGGGCCTTGTGGCCCTTGATCAAAAAAGTTTGACGGCCGCTGCTAAAAATTGTACCCAAAGCAGTATTGATGCGTGTCAAAATCTGAACACACGGCCGCACCGAGCTTCTTGCGCTAATCGATTTTAGGTAATGAGTTTCTATACACTCGTGTATGTGTGCGTGAAAGCGGCTAGAATCAAAGCCGTGCGTAAGCGCAAGCGACACAAGTTCCCCGTTCGATGGCCGAAGGCGAACTAACGCAACTAACTGTACGGACAAGGGGCACGACGGCTAAGATAGGTTGGTCAGACTGCGCGTGTATTTAGGTATTTTCTTTTCATCGTATTACTAAAACAAATACATATTTTAAAAATGTAGCAACACTAGGCCCTAGAAAACATCTTGTTTTAATAAGATTTAAAAAGCCATGACCTGCCGTGCAGTATTTACACCGTACTAAGGATTTATTTTATTTTTTAGAGACGACTTTGGATTTTTTTTCTATCGAGCAATCTATAAGTAATCGTGTTTCGAAAAACACTGGTCACTAGAGTGAAATTCCCAAATATCTTACACATGAATTGCAGAACTAAAGCTTTGCTAGTAATGATACAGCAAGGGTTAAATGAATGCAATAAATGCTTCAAAAGCTCGGTGGGGCTTTAAACAAATGACAGCATCAAGAAAATGTTCACTTCAAATTACTATCAACGCGATTCAATCCGCGTTTAGTTAGGCACAAGATACCTACGATTATGTAGAATGGGTAGGAATTCTTAAATCAAAGTCTGCCCCGGACTTATCCTCTCGTCATTCCTGGGATACTTCAGGGATATAACAAAGGCGTTTTTCTTCCCCTCTTTTGTCTAGAGCTATGCGACGTTTTTTGCCAAATTATTCGGAAACTCGCTCCGAACCGTTGCGAAATTCAAATTCGTGTTTTTGTCGTTTCCTCAAAACAATCCGGTTTTGCGGAGGTTATGCGATGTTGTCTTTTAATTCTGTAGGCCTTCAACCTTTGGCTTTGCATATCTTTTTCTTTGGATAATTCAGGTGTTAATTTGCGGTGGTCCATCCATATGTATGGACCCCCCTCACCCTTCCCCGTGTCTTGGTGGCCTAGTGGTTTGACTTACGGCCTCTCAAGCCGAGTGTCATGGGTTCAAGTCAGGGTTCGAACCTCTGAGTTTTTCAGAATGGGCGAAATTACATTTGAAATTTTACAATGAGCTTTACAGAAAAGGAAAACATCGCGAGAAAACTTGCACCTGCAAAGATATTCAATGGTTTGTGTGAAGTTCCCAATCCGCACCGGGTCCGCGTGGGTACTCCAGCCCAAACGCTCTCATTCTAAAAGGTCGTATATAATGATAATGATGAATATATAATGTATAATAATAATATCATTAGTCAACCAAAATACTCGTAAGTTCAAGAATCAAGACGCACATGTCAGACGTAGGTGTTTAAATTATTGTTTACGCATATGCCTTGTATGCACATGTGGTTCAGACCAGAAATGAAAGTTTAACAGTTCTCTCGGAAACAGCATCAACCTTATTCGAAGCAGTGTCTTCATACTGATATAACCCAACGGTTATATTCATTACTAAGAAAAAACTTTCTTCAATTTATAAAAAAAATAATTGTCAGTACACCTATATCAATACTAAAAGGCTTTATCAGTATATATATCGAGTTCCCGATTGCTTATACTAGCACAAAATAACAATTATGTTGACATCAATATGTAGGAACTTATTAAGAAAATCCGGCCAAAAGGGAGTCACCACCACCTAAATGGGAAAATGATTTGATTTCAAAAATTGCCCACTAATGTATTGAGAGATTTGAGAGGATCGTATTATTTTTTTGAACTTTAGATTCAGGACAAGACATTCGTTTTGTTTAGCACCGGATGTGTGTTTAAGTGTGAGTAGTTTTGAGGATGAACTCATAGGTAGTATTCGAAACGCATTTTGTGTGGTGTTCGTGATACTTGGCCCTATATAATTGTGTTATGTGTAAGAGGAGGGCGGATTCTGCATGTTATATGTGTCGAACAGACGCAGCTGTGGCGCACGGGTGCTAGTGGAGAACTAAGATGAAATAATGTATTGTAGTTTATTCAAAACACCTATACTTCGTTTTATTAGCATTAGAAAGGAGGTGAGCGGCCTTGTTGAGTCTTTTTATTGAAAAATGCTTTTGAAAAATAAATCACAGCAAATACGTAACAATTATCAAAGTTATAATTATGGTAATTTACATTCTTTATCTCTTTCCAATATTATTATTTTTTATTTTTTCCTTTTTTATTTTTTTTTTTGACGGTGGAAGCATTCTACACTTCCACTAAACGTAGATATAGTTAACATGTAGGTATAGTTTTAGTTTTTTTAACTAAGGGACCCAATACATCCCTGTATTGTTTTTTTATATACTTAATTATTATTATTTTTTTTTACTTAATTCTATATTTGTATATTTTTTTTAGTTTGTAATTTTTAAGAGTTTAATTTATTATATTGTAATTTGAAAAGACGACTTCCTGCCAAGTTTCTTGCGGCGCATTCTTCTTGGCAATGATGGTCCTTACGAAAGCGCTGGTAGTTTAAAAAAAAGTGACATGTAAAAGAGCCCTTTTCGGCCTACTTGCAGAATAAACGTTTTGATTTTGATTTTTTTTTGATTTTGGTTTCATAAGTAATATTTAATATATTTTTAAAGCGTTTTTCAATAAAAAAAAAGACTCGTCAAGATTGATTACCCTATTTCTAATGCTAAAAAAAATATTTTTTACAAACTTTAATTAACTTGACAAATCTGGGAAGACGAATTTAACCCACATTAGTGGTCGAATTGAATTGAAATTTGGTATACTTATGTAAGTTACATAACAATGCAAGTACAGTTAATAAAAAGTACAATCAGCAAAAAAGGTTTTTTATTTTTTTTAACGAAAACTTTATTTGTTCCTAACTTTAAAGCATAGCATACGTTGCAAAAACAGGTTACAAAGGCAAGTCTGTTCTAAATTTAAACGAGAGCTATCAACAGCCTTTTAGGTAGGTGAAGGCCGTGGACCGGAAGCGCGCGTGGGGCCATTCTTATGACGTCACTTCCGGAGAACACACGCCTTAGAATTCTATGTGATAATTTGTTAGTTAAACTGGATTTGGAGTGGTTTAACCGATTATCTGGGTTCAGTGTTTGTTGGATTAGCCGTGTTAATGGGTTGTTTCGTAACTGTTCAGAAAATGGAAGTGGACTACATAGATTACAAAGAAATGGCTTCAATATATTACCAGCCCCGGACCACCATTTTTTCGAAATGGGGTAGACAATTGATAGTGGCGCCCTCTCTCCAGCGTTTGAGTCTTACAAGCAGACGGTGAGCCAACCAGACTGATTCTAGGCACTTTGCAGAGCAAGTTTATTTCCATTATTACTAAAATATTTACGAATAAACTTATTCCTACGTCCTTTACAACCTTAAATTATAAAAAGGATTCTTGAAATTGATCCATCTTAGAGTCCTAAAACACCAAAGCCATTATCTTTATAGTAATCCGATACTTCGCAATCTCAATCAATTGGCGTGGGCTACAGAATTCTGTTTCAGATATCTTCATTTTATGGCGACTATATTTTATGGTGCTTCGACAATATGGCTGAGGTGATTTGATCAATATTGCTTCTCTGACACTTCAATAGATGTCGCCAGGAAGATTATAGCAGTGAATCGATCATTGTACTTGGTACCATGAGCATTAAGATCGTAACAAACTTTTTCAATATTTTATATTTTCCAGAGTTTTTCAATTTAATTTTTGAAGTTTACTTGTAATTTGTTGTAAATAAAAATTAAAGATAGTAATAATACAAGGTTTCTATTAAGTACAGTGTAATTGATAACTTTTTCATGGATTTAGTGGTGATCTTATGGTAATATTTTTCAAAATTTAAATAGAACTAACGTTGAGGTGTATGTTTTGCCCTATCCAATAGAAAAAAAACCGCAAAAGTCAGTTAAAAGTCATATCTATGCTAATATTATAAAGCTGAAGAGTTTGTTTGTTTGGTTGAACGCGCTAATCTCAGGAACTACTGGTTCCTTCGAATTAAAAAAAATATTTTTGTGTTTAATAGGAGCGGAGCATCAATGATTGACGCGGACAAAGTCCCTTCTTCGCTTTCGTCGGTTAAAAACTACGGCATAACATTTATAATCACAGCCTTGAGATCGTGATCGTGACAGAAGCCAGCTCATTTACTGTCGAGCTAGAATAACACAGAAACGGTTCGTATCGGAATCGTGTTTGAATTCACTCACACCGAAACTTATTCTTTAGCTAGGTCTTTATTAGAAAATATTCTAAACAGAGGCGAAACGCGTTAGAATTTTGTGTGATGTTTGTGTTAGTTAAGTCTGCGTGACATTTATGTCGATTTATGGGCTAATTATTATTTTTTTGTGTTTTGACTTTTTTTATTTGGAAAATTGTATGTGATTTCTGCTCAGAATCACAAGCTTTCACAAGCCTACTAAGAGAAAAAAAGTGTCCCAAAACTTCCATATAATTTTCGATATAAAGTCTACGAAAAATGGTAACTCAACGGAAAAAAAAAGCTTGGGACACTTTTGTTTTTCTGGTAGTATGTATTAGTATCAAAAAAGATTAGCTTTCAGCTGTGAGCAGAAATCACATAACTATACAAATAAAAAAAAGTCAAAACAATACAACAAAATAAAAATTGCCCTTATGTGGAAGCGGCGGAGGGCGGTTTTGGCATTATAATATAAATTGCATAGAAGCGTCGCGATCCAAAGCAGACAGAAGAGACGAGGTCTCCACCTTCGCGACTTCTATATACATTTAGTATGAAAACAGATTCAAAGGGGCGCCGCGGCTGCGACTCGCCACCGTCCCACGTCTCTTCTGTGTGGCTTGCGCCTTAGAGCTCTGCTTAACACATTAGCGCCATCTCTATTTAGATTCTTCATTGAATTCATAGATGGCGCTTTAATAAAACTAGCTACAGCGCCTACAGCAGGTTTATTATTTTAAAGGAACGCGACGTTGTATAAACCTTGCCAGTTTTCTTCACTTAGGACTGGTTTTTCAATGTTCAGTTAACTAACAGTATCTATCAGATAAATGTAAGCTCTGTCCTTTTTTCCTATGACTTGAGAAAAGGAAAGCGATAGTTTTAACTAACGGATACTTTCATCTGGGGATTGAAAAATCGGCACTAATCGTCCTTGGTTATAGTTTGCCGAACTAGCTTAAAATGCTTCCAAATTTGGTGCATAATGCGACATCTAGGTACCAGAGCTTTATAATTGTAAGACTTAAAATAGCTATAATGTTTCTTGTGTAAGTTGTAGGATTAGACCAGAAGTCACTATAAGCAACGACATTTTACATACTTGGAATGCTTCAAGGGTAAATAATGAAATAAACTTAATGAACTCGCTTCAGAAAAATATACAAAACGTCAATTTAAATGCAGACGTATCTATTGGGGCTTGCACCGGCGCACGGTTCAACGCGCCCGGCTTTATCGCCGTTCATAAAACCGTAAATAGATCGAATGCAGTAAAACGAGGCAAAATGCAGCACCCGACAGCCTGCTTCCCATTTCACTGCATTGCCATCGATCCAATTCAAACACTTGGAGGAAACTTGGCTATGACTACAATTGCGGAAGTTTACAAGGTGACATTCACAAGACCTTCATTGATTATGAATTCAATGAATACAAGACATAGGGTACGCGATAAAAACTAGTCTTCAATGTTGCTCGCTCCATTGCGTCATCCACTTGAACTTGATCTTCAATTAATTCAGTAGCTGCAATTGAATCTCATGCTCGTATCTTAAGCACACATCCTCTTAACAGAAACGTATTATCTGCTATACGGGTTATACCCACTTCCGTTGTTGCTCTAAATCTCCGCCCTAAATAAGCTTACAATATTCCGAGGCTCAGCAGCGACACCATATCAAGAGTGCTCCAGATAAATGGATCACGTTACTTGATTAACCGGTACGCATCCCTTCCCCTTATCACCCTTGGGAATATTTAAATGGGTCCTGAATATATCACACCACCCCACGGAGACGCGTTTACCTGCGCTTTAGATCCAGAATATAAATGACGCTAACTTCATTAACGGGTAAAATACAGGATTAAATTCTTCGCAAACAGAAGTAATGACAGCCAAAACACTTGGAGATCAACGAACAAACGCTCGCATAGGTACTTATTGACCTTGAGGTTATTAAAAAACTTTCGATCGATTTTTAATATGTATGCGGATCACATTGGAAATGGAGCGACAATTTGTGACAAACGAACGCGCCATTTCAATCAGCATGGCATTCACGCGCGTCACAGCCACAACTACTGCTAATGTGTCGTATTGAATTCCAGCAGTCAGACATATCGCGCCAATGCCTTGTTACGCATTGGTTAAACATTGACTGATTTACGACTTCAAATTGATATCAAATTCATCCTGACATTATCTGTTTCCACTGACGGGTACACAACATAATGTTTAATTAAATACCATATAACTTATACGTTTAATAAAACTCGTAATAAGCAACGAAGCAGTAAGCTATATTTTGACACGCGTCGAGTTTTTCAAGACATAAATCGTGTAAGTCCGAAATCCTCTGGCCAAGGTCTGCAAACTCATTCACAAGATCAAGCGGCAAAAAACTGGAGCAATGAACTGGTGTCACGCAGGAGCTCATCAACGCTCAGGGCACGTAGTGGCGTCTAAACTACCTCTCATTGTCAATATTGAAGTGCTGTTCCGAACCGCTGGCAAAATCAATAGAGACATTACCGTCTATTGGACGTATGATTGCTTTAAATTGTTTTACTAATGAATAGTTAAACAAGTGGGCAAACCAAAAACGAGACAGTAAGTACTATAACAATAGGCCTCTGAACCCAAGGCTGTATGCGATTTTAATTAGATGTGTTTACAGAACTCGTATTCCAATCAGAACACGACCTCCCCAGACGTAATATGGATACCGCTGTTAATGATACCATATTTTTCAAAGTACATACTGCTGTCTATATCTCAATTAAGCAGTGATAAATAACGACAGATATTAAAGCTTTAATTAAAACACCGCTGCGCGACATTTCAATAAAAACTTATTAGGTATCGCTCGCGTTTTTTCCAGTTATGCATTGCTTATAAACGGGAAGGGATTGTGCCGGCAATGCCTGCCTCCACCAAGTAATGGGTGTGACGAGTGAACAGTTGAACACACAAGCAAAGTGCAAGGCTACGAAGTGCATCGCCGATACCGGAGATGAAACGAAACGAGTGTTTATTTGATATTCCCCGCACCGTGCAGGCATATTAACTAAGCTGGGCCGTCGACCTCTGCCCGCCTCATCATATCTTCGCATCGTAAAACTGCCGCAAGTTTGACGTTCGCACAACACAGGAATACTTCAGCTTTGTTATTAACATGAATTCCTTGTAAAACAGGTTAGAACCTCAAACACTGTTTGTCAGACTAGTCACTTCACAAAAGTGAAATACGACCCTTCATATGTTCTGAATGATTTAATTGAACATCGCAACAATGGCGTGGATGGCGTCTAACGTGTCTTCATTCGTGCGTGTTATTAAAACAAATAGATGTTTCATGCTGTCTGTCGCAATCATTAAACAATAAATCTTGCGACTGCCGTGTGCCGGCCTCCCAATACGTCGGATTCTCGAAATGTTATTGAATCTACATCTGAATCAACTTTCAAGGTGTTTTATTAATTTCAAGGCGTTTTACATAATTGCTGTGTGATCAATTATTTGATTATTGTAATTTTTGCGTTTTGATGTCGTCTCGCCTCGACCTGTGGCGACGGTTTCGTAATCGACGCGGGCGGACCCATCAAACATTGTCGGCTTACGTTTATGGGCCATTTGTATGGGATCTGCTACGGTTAATGATTTCGGTCGTTCTGTTGAGCAACGCTATTTCGAGACATAATAACTTTTTTATCTTCCTCTTCCAAACGCTGGTAGGAAGACTCGTGACTCGGGACTCGTTTCTATCCAAAAGTTGCAACAATTGATTGATAACGAAACGTTCATAGAATATGATACCTACTTGAAGGTACATTGGAGCTTGACTTGTTGGGGGGATAATTATTATTGAAGGTGAATGGACCCTCGAGCGATTGGCATTTTTAATCGCCCTATCGCTTTCAATGGAGCTCACTAACCACTTTGCAACCGGCGCGACTTAACAATATTTTGCACACTTTTCTCAATCTTTATCTTCCAAAACCGGGTTACTTAAGTCAATAGGTACATATCTCTTATCTACATTGAGCGTTTATCGCGTCGAAACTCGCATGCTTCAAGTTTCTTACGACCTCTCGCTGCATCCGTCCCTCACCGTTTATTTTCCTCATGCCGGCAGTCTCCTTGCACCTCCAAAATCCTCGCCAACAACAAAGCACACACACAGACGCACTCTCATTTAACCACTAGCAACACTAAACGTGGAATTCCGGCAATCACTATTGTTGACTTGGAACTATTCTGTTGATAAGGATGAAAACATAATATTGTTTATCACGAAGCGATTTACGCCTACGCGAGTAGAGGCGCGCGTCAACGCGGCGTGACTGCAGTGTTGCCGGCTGACACTTCGGCGCTGCTCGCCGCGGCGGACGTGGGTACTAAAGGTTGCATGTCTTTTATAATAGATGGCGTGTTTATCAATGTTAAGCGTTTGTGTTTACATTTTCACGATCGTTTTTCAGTTATGTAGTTTATCCATCGCAAGGTAAATTTACGTAGATTATTAAATTTATTATAATTTCACTTAGATTATTACTTACCTAATTATTTTCAGACATTAATACCAGTTATTTTCTGCATAACACTGACTGACATTAAATATATATCTGATATCTCTAGGTAATCTATTTTTTTTTTATGGCTCAACTAGATAGATTACTGGAACATTGAATAAAGTCACTTCTTTGTAGATTATTAAATCTGCAGAAAGTACTTATTAAAAATCACTAGAACAATATGTAATAAGTTAATAACTGACCTTATATATCTCGAATCCAAAACACTTTCAGTCAGCACCGTGCACTCTAGGATTCGTAAACATCTCCTCACTTTAGACAATTAATTTTCCAGATACCTAAAGAAGAACACATCGAAATGTCTAACACGTTCGGTGCAGAAAAACGCATCGAACTCGTTCACGTAAAACCACAACACACCTACTATAGTACAGTAGTTCGTAAAGGGTTTTCCACTAAAGCGAATTCTATGAACACAATTGAAGCATGTTTCACCGCGAACAACAACCGATAACACTATCCATCACCCCATTAGAGGCACCTGAAGTCAGCTGCAAGCGTTCACGTCAAAATATATCGTAAAATTCGTAAATAGTACACTGGCAGGTTTCACTACTCTGTTGTTGACCGTTTTTTGTTTTTAAAAAGGTAAATGGTGAGTGTTCAATTCGTATTTCGAATTTTTTGAGGATTAAAATCGATGCCGGCCGGCGTTGGAAGCGCGCGTGAACGAACGACTATTTCGTTGAGCTATGGTAAAGCCCCGACTATAAGGGGAGGTCGGGGGCGGTGCCTCGTATTACAATACGTTATATCGCTCTCAGCCCTCACCGACTGCGGTCGTAACGTTACCGGCGACATCCTCGAGCACTCTCGAGTACCTACAGCCAATTAACTTCAAGTTTAATGACGCCCTCCCATTTAAGGGCTTTTACAGTTTAACTAGCACTTAACCCTGTACAAAACTTTTTACTATTTAAGTACCTAGTTTCTCGACTATTTTGCATGTTATTTGCACGCAGCAACCATTTGTAACGCGAACGAAAAATTTCGTTGAAAGCAGAAACCGACAAAGAGAACCTCGGGTCCCGGATAAGACGCGATGCGAAGAAAAAGACGACAATTTTTCCGGTTCATATCTTTCTGTACATTTCATTACTTCCGCTATGTATGGACGCTCGGGCTTCGTCGGGGGCGTTCGTGTGTGATCGGCCGCCTTCGTGTGATTCCGGGACACTAATCGATAGCTGTCAGGCATGCTACGCTACGTCGTAGCTACTACGCGAGTCTACAGCTGTGTAGCCTACGTTACAACTCGTATAACCCTACTAAATCAGAGTGTCTCTCGTTCTTGTTTACTGAGTATCGACAGCAATCGTTCTCATTTAGCAGGAGAGCCTGTTAATTGTTTCAGTTGATGTCGCGATAGAGGATAATAGAATAGAGTTTAGTTGATTTAGTAAGGTAGTGAGCACGACAGTCGCGTACAATTTACTCCATTTTCTCGACGGATAGTTCTCAATTGAATTGTTGTCTGCAATGACTATAGAGTACGAACAATAGCTTGAACGTAGCTTTCTAGGGTATGGTCTTTTTATCAAACTGTAAAGGGTACCAATTGATTGCTGCTACGTTGAGATCTTAAACAGTTAATGTTAACTATTTAAATTGTACGAGAATGAATTTTATTAATAATGGCTTATTGAATCAGGCGTTACTGAACTGAAACAATTAATTTGCTCGCCCGCGACTTTACGATTGTTAAGTACGTTTATGGTATATAAGAAATGTGTGTTCATGCAGTTCCTCCACCTCCACACTGTACGAACACACACAAATCACACAAACCCAACTATCACCACCACCAAACTACACTGACGCGTTTTTCAAAACAACCGGAGCTCATCTTCAGAGTAGGTACTACAAGCGTACCCTATAGGTATAAATGTAAATGTTATGTGTTGTGTTATGTTGTGTTGGTGTACTTATGTAAATGTTTGCTAACTAAATTGTTTCAGTTCATGAATTAATGGCCTCTGAATGAAAATCGAACTTTGCTATAAAACTTTTAATTATTTAAGACTTCTAAGAGTCCTTTCCGTTCCATTAGCATGAAACAAAAGTCGTTAGCGCCATCTACCGGCGTGTATCGGAGTTAAATTTATCCTTATAATTTATACATGTCATTCTAAATAAGTTTTTTGCTGACGGTTGTTAATTGCTTTGATATCGGAGTTTAAAAATATTATATAGCTAATAGGTAAGTCAAAAGATCGGGAAGCTCCGCAATCTTGTCATCCGATATACCGCAATGTCTCAAGTCAAAAGTCTTTGACCAGTGTGTGTGGCCAGTGATGACTTATATGGCACTGAGACGTGGCCGCTAACGATGGGCCTCATAAGGAAGCTCAAAGTCACTCAGAGGGCAATGGAGAGGGCTATGCTCGGAGTTTCTCTGCGGGATCTCATTAGAAATGATGAAATCCGCGCAAGAACTAAGTCACGACATAGCTCGAAGAATCGCCAAACTCAAGTGGCAGTGGGCAGGGCACATCGCTCGTAGAACTGATGGCTGATGGGGCAAAAAGGTTCTCGAGTGGCGTCCACGGACCGGAAGACGCAGTGTAGGTAGGCCTCCAACAAGATGGAGCGACGACCTGGTTAAGGTTGCGGGATCGCGTTGGATGCGGATGGCACGGGACCGATCTGTTTGGCGAGCCTTGGGGGAGGCCTATGTTCAGCAGTGGACGTCTTTCGGCTGAAATGATGATGATGATGATGAACAGGTAAGTTAACAGTAGATTAATGTCACAGAATAAATAATAGTACTAACATACCTCAATGTCTCTCTCCCTCCAGCCAGACGTTATGCATAGTATTGCATATTATTACTTGTACCAAATTTGAAGTCAATTCAGAAATTGAACCACTAGAAGTGGATCAAAATCAATTTGCAATGTTTCAAACAAATAAAATGTCCCTTATCTAGGAAATTTAACAAAAAGCTTGAAAAAAAAAAAAAAAAAATATACATACACTAGCGACCCGCCCCGACTTCGCACGTGTGCAATTATGCATCTTTTATACATATAAACCTTCTTCTTGAATCTCTCTATCTATTAAAAAAAACCGCATCAAAATACGCTGCGTAGTTTAAAAGATCTAAGAATACATAGGGACAAACAGACGGAAAGCGACTTTGTTTTATACTACCTATATACTATGTAGTGAAGTCAATCAAGCCTAGGGTAAATGAGCATTTACTAGGCAAGCGTGCTCCATCGTAGGCCTCATCTTCGCTTTCCATCAGGCGTGATTGTGGTCAAACGCAAGCCTATAAATTCTATACTTATTGTATAAAAAAACAATTCCCACTCCTGGGCACAGACCTCCTCTCAGAAAAAAAGGGCTTGGACTTTATTTACCCCGCGGGACCAATGAGGATTGCGAACTTAGCACACACTATTGAATTGTTTCGTAGTTGTGTGCAGGTTTCTTCACACCGTTTTATACTTAACCGAAATACTCTTAGAATAAAATAATGTAATGCGCGATGCTGTCGACGCTATATGCGTTTTTCGTAGGTATGCCTTGTACCGGATCCGTACCCAATTTAAGGCATTCTTTTTGAATTTTTTTTTAAATCTGTATCATTGGATTTATATGAAACTGATGAGACTAGAATGCACGATTTTTTTTTTACTTCCGGCATACGAAAGGTTAAGTTGGAACGGCAGGCTCTAGGCGCGAAATTCAAATTTTTTAACTAACTAATTTGGCTCAGGGACCCAAAGAGGGTCTTGGCCTCCGAAACGAGAGCACGCCATCTGTCCCGATCTTGCGCAGCTTCTTGCCAGTCGACGACCTGAAGACGTCGCAAATCCGCCTGGACACTGTCCCCCCAGCGGTACCTGGGTCGCCCAACCGGGCGGCGACCAGCCGGTCGTCCCACGTACGCCCTCTTGGCAGCACGATCCTCTCCCATTCGGAGTAGGTGGCCGAACCAGCGAAGTCTGTATGATTTTGTCACGCCGATGATATTGGGTTCAGCCACCAGCTCCTGGATCTCTATGTTTTTACGGATCCTCCACGTGCCGTCGTCTCTCTTGACAGGTCCCAGAATCTTACGCAAGACCTTCCTTTCCGCTACAAGGAGTTGATATTCCTCTTTTTGTGTTAGTGTCCATGCTTCACAGCCATACATAAGGATAGGTCTTACGACAGTTTTATAGATCCTTAACTTTGTATTCCTGCTGAGAAGCCTGGACACCAACACCTTGTGGAGGGCAGCACTGCATCGCAGGGTGTTTTGAATGCGAATGTTTACCTCCTCCTCTCTGGTGTTAGTGTCGGTTATGGTGCATCCAAGGTACCGAAATTTGTCTACTCCCCTGTATACGGTACCCCCAACATGAAGACTACCACGCCGAGCCCGTGTATTTTTGTATCGTTTCATGTGGAGGTATTCTGTTTTTGTCTGGTTGATCCTTAAACCTATCTTGGACGCCTCCCGCTCCAAGACCCCGGCCGCTTCGGCCACCTCTTCCCGGCTTTCCCCTAATAAAGCAAGGTCATCCGCGTACCCTATCACCTTGTGCCTGCCAGTCAACTCAACACCTACGTCCAGTGCTAAAACATTCCTGACGACATGTTCTAGGGCCAACTTGAAAAGCACTGGTGATAAGGCATCCCCTTGCTTTAGACCGGTCATCACCGGGAACTCTTCCGTGAGCTCTCCCTCCACTCTAACGCGCATCACACTGTTCTTCGTTGCTGTAGTGATTATAGCAACTAGTTTTCTTGGAATGTTAAAATGCAAAAGAATGGAATATAGAGCCTCCCGATCTATGCTGTCGTAGGCCTTTGCGAAGTCCACAAACAAAGAGTGGATGCTCTGTGCGTACTCCCATCTTTTTTGCATGAGCTGTCTCAGCAGGAAAATCTGGTCCATCGTGCTGCGATTTTTGCGAAAGCCACATTGGTAATCCCCAAGGATTCTCTCAACATGTGGTACCAGTCTGGTAAGCAGCACGTTAGACAAGACTTTGTACGCCGTTGTGAGAAGAGCAATGCCTCGGTAGTTAGCGCACTTCTTCTTTGAGCCTTTTTTGTGGACAGGGCAGATGACGCCCACATTCCATTCCTGCGGTTGTTCTTCTAGTTGCCATATCTTAAGCACAAGTTCGTAGATTGTAGACTGCACAATGCCGCCACAGTTCTTCCATATTTCTGACGGCAAGCCATCAATTCCAGGAGCCTTATTGTTCTTGAGACGCATGATCGCTTGGTGAACGTGAGGTAACGGTGTAACTGTTTAACTTCATATGATACTTGCGCTTGTAAAACAGTGTTCTTTATATTATTGTGCAAAGCTTTTTAAGAATAAAACTGTTAGCTTGATATAAAAGTTGTCAAACATAGAAATTCGGACTTTCAACGTTTTGACAACTTTTATTTCAAGCTAATAGTTTTCTTCTTAAAAAACTTTACACAATAATATAAAGAATACTGTTTTACAAGCGCAAATACCATATGAAGTTAAACAGTTACACCGTTTACCCACAATAAATTAAAAACTGTAAAAAGTTTGAATTTCGCGCCTAGAGCGTGCGCTTCCACCTTAAGCTTTTAAGCTACTTAGTTGCATTGCACCCAGTACCGCAACCGCTGTCACAATTTTGCAGTCATTTCAATGCAGATAATAATATACGAAATATCTACTTAATCTGTGCTGACTGTGCTGGCTACATGGACGTAATACCAATCCATGGCTGGCTACCAACACCGTTGGCGGTGACCCGGCTGGTGAATACAGGGTGGCCAACTTGGAGATACACAACTTTTTTTAGCCGCCATTTTGTTTTGGCGGCTAATATGACAGTTCTTGTATGAAAATTACTTTGTGTAGATACGGCAAA
Organism: Archips xylosteana; assembly: GCA_947563465.1. Taxonomy (NCBI): domain Eukaryota; kingdom Metazoa; phylum Arthropoda; class Insecta; order Lepidoptera; family Tortricidae; genus Archips; species Archips xylosteana. The sequence goes on along the minus strand of OX387348.1, from coordinate 17,483,891 downwards.
TTTGTTATGGAGCGTTTTACGACTGAATAACGTGTTTTAATTATTAAACCGTTCTACTCAACCCAATCATGTACTTATTGCAGAATCTCTAAGAAAATTTATTGAATGGTGGCATTGATTGGCCCCCAAGATCGCCTGAATTAACAGCTCCTGACTTTTTTCTGTGGGGCTATCTAAAGGGACGTGTCTATGATAACAGGCCAATGAACAAAATTACAAAATTACAACAACAATTACAACAAAATATTCGAGACACAGTCACTGAGATAACGCAAGAAATATGTGAAAATGTGATGAAAAACGCGATGAAAAGGATTCAGGGGGGGTTGCTGCTAGAGGTGGACATTTGTCTGACATTATTTTCCATATTTAATTTCCGGCCCTAAGGACTATATTTAACAATATGTACCTACTAATATTTAATAGAAATACTTAATAATTTTATTTTAATAATTTTTATAAGCAGCTGCACCCTATAAGCAGCTGTCAAACGCTACTGTCGAATCTGTCACGTAACTATTATGAAATAAGTGGGACTGGTAGAAGATGAAACGTCTACCATATTTATAGTCTGTAGTATTGTACTAGAGAATGTTCTTAATTTGAAATTCTATGAATTAGGTAATTATAACTATACTATAGGTACTATACTATAGTAACCCTTTAGCTTCGTTCTACGTAATCATCATCATAATTTCAGCCCTAACCAGAGGCCGTACTGTCACCATCTTATACCGTTTGGCAGAAAGAAATAGTAAATGCGAAAGCAATAAACAGCGCGTTAGACAAAAAATAAATAAGCCTACAGGTCGTCGCTCCATCTTGCTGGAGGCTTACCTACACTGCGTCTTCCGGTCCGCGGACGCCACTCGAGAACCTTTTGGCCCTATCGTATTGGCCATCAGTTCTACGAGCGATGTGCCCTGCCCACTGTCACTTGAGTCTGGCGATTCTTCGAGCTATGTCGGTAATGTCGGTGACTATGTTCTTGCGCGAATTTCGCTCGGATTTTGCTCTAGGTACGTGGAATTTATTATAATCTACGGATGCCACTCAAGCACATAGAATCTTAATTAAGTACCAGTTTAAGGAGTATAGACTTTAAAAGAGCTGCTTATTGTGAGTCAGACGTGTGCTGAGAGTTCTGTATGTGTACGCATAATATTTAATTTGTTATTTCAAGACTAAGTAGGTACCTAGGTATACTTTGTCTTTTTAAAGATTCCCTACTAATGTAAATAAAAAATAAACAGTATTTAAGTAAGTACATCTAAATAAGGATTGAAAAAGCTAAATACTCAATTTGCATATTAAATTATTTACATGAAAATTCATTTCAAAACAGAATAGAGAAGGATCAAAGACTGAGGATTAAGTTAGTGACAAATAGTGAGCCTTGAGGAGGTTTTTAAAAATGGGAAGGGATTGCTTAACGCCAAAGGAAGAGAATTCCAAAGACGAATGGCAGTCATAGTGAAGGAGTTATGATAGAATTTGGAGAGAGAAGGAGGAACGGTAAGAAAAAAATTTCATGCCGAGCGAATAGAGGACAAGAACTTTAAAAGCTCTTGAAAATATTGAGGAATTACAGGATTAAAGAGTATGCTGTATAAAAGAGAAAGAATGTGAGTATTACGGTGAAAACGGATGGGGAACCATTTTTGGTTGCGTGTCATAGTAAAAAAACGTGGTCATATTTCCGCAAACCAAATATGATTGATGATTAGTGATTCGTTTGCGAAACATTCAACTTTAAAGTGCAATGTTTTTGTTAAAATCGAGCGTCTCCCCCCATCTCTCAAAGCTAAATTTTTGGTATAAAAATGGCGAAAAAAATCACAATTAAAAATTTTGAAGAAAACTATAATGGCTAAATTTGATTTAGAATTATTATTACTTAGTTTATGAATAAATAGCCTGACCTATAAAATATTGCTTGATTAATACGGACAGTAGGTATACTTAATTAATAGTAGGCACATAGTAGATAAAATTAATAAGATATTCAAAGTTTTTTTCGTACCGGCTGCGGGACCTTATCCTGGGCGTGTATATTTGCTTTTTGATTTACTAGTTGTTGCCCGCGACTCCGTCCGCGAAGAATAGGGGTTTAATAACCCTCCTTCGACAGTCGGGTGAAAATAGCCTACGACCTATTTTCAGGCCTACCCAACATAGAGAAAAAAGTTTCATAAAAATCGGTCAAGTCGTTTCGGAGGAGTTCGATAACAAACACCTTGACACGAGATTTTTATTATATTAGAAGATTATGACATTCTGCCACTATGCTTATTTAAATAAAATAGGTAAATGTTTATGAATTATCTCTGTTTTCTATTAAGTAAATCCGAGTTGGAGATAGAACGAAATAAATAGTAATAAATATGTTAGTTAACGACCGCTTTAGCCTAGTTGGTAGTGACCCTGCCTACGAAGCAAGAGGTCCTGGGTTCAAATCCCGGTAAGGGCATTTATTTGTGTGATGAGCACGAATATTTGTTCCTGAGTTATGGATGTTTTCTATGTATTTAAGTATTTATTTATCTATATAAGTATGTTTATCGTCGTCTAGTACCCATAGTACAAGCTTTGCTTAGTTTGGGACTAGGTCGATTTGTGTAAGATTGTCCCCTAATATTTATTTATTTATTTATTTTAGTTATATTTTTATCTAGTTTACTTATATTTCTCTAGAAATATAAATAAGTAAACCTTTTTTTGGAGTTTTATTTATTTATTTCATTGCATGCTTGAGAAAAGCAGTATACTTACATAGGTACCTCGGCGGGAAATCGAGTTGCCAGCCTCATAAACTATCCGGCCTCGCTCTCACTCGCCTGTACCTATATTTAAATATGCGACCACTTATTTATTTCCCGGTCCCGACCTCTGTACCACAGATTACTTAATAGTTACTTCGTAACAGATACTGCATCCCGTACAAAATCTTGGTACTTATGCGATTGTAGCCACAGATTATACTACTCCGTCTCCTTAAGAATGTGTGCGTGCCGACAGTGACAAGGGCTGGCAGTTTGGATTAATTTTTTTTTTCTACATGATGTTTTACCATTTTGTCGGGATAATTGCTATATGCAAACTTTCTAGCACTAATATTCCCTAAGCTAAGCCACGGACGGACAAAGGGACAGACGGTCATGGCGAAACTATAAGGGTTCCGTTTTTGCCATTTTAGCTCTGGAATCCTAACAAAAAAGGATATTTATTGTAATGCGCAGAACACATTGCCATGCTCACAGTACCCTAGAGTTATACTAAATACGAAGGTCAACTTTCGAACTTCGCATCGTGCCATCCCGCTCACGCTTATAGCTTTTTATAGAAGAGTAAGACGGACAGCACGATACGAACTTCCAAATTGTTATATTAGCTATTAATTCTAGCATAGTCATATTAAAATTTGCCCCCTGTTTCACCATTCACTTATAAAAGTCCAGGCGGCATATTTTTTCCGTGGAACACGAATGAACGTGCGTCGACGCGCGCTTGTGACAACCTACTGGAATTTCGATCGCAGCAGATCGTCCCCGCGGTAGGTAAATATCGCGCGTAAGTACATGGCATGCATGAGGCCTGTCTGTACTGTTTTGTAGTAAGGTACTATGAAATAGTTTGTAAATCGAATGTGTTCCTGCTATCACCATCTGTTGAGTGGTAGATGAAATAGAACCACTATTTAATTTTTGTTAAGCTACTTTACGCTAGATAGCGCTGTTTTCAATTTAATTGAACGATTATAGCGCCATCTATGGAAGAAATAGAAACATAGAATTTTCTTATTATACATAATTATTTTTGTAAAATATAGAAATCTACACTGCATTAAACATCGGGATTTGCAAAATCATGAGATTGTTGATCAAAACTCGATGCTTTTTTCAATTGGTAAGTAAAATTTTAGGTCCGTTTTCTACTTTTTTGTATGATACCTACTCTGCTATCCTTCTGCTATCATACCTATGCTATAATACTCCTGTAAAATATTTTCACAATAAATTAATAATGTTTTACCTGGCATTATACTTCGAAATTCTATTTCCGACCGAACTTCGCTTGGAACTTCGTATCGTGCCGTTCGTTCACGCTAATAGTATTAAACAGAAGAGTAAAAAAGTCGGCACGATACGAACTAAATCCCTTTGCCTTTTCCGGACAAAAAAAAATAATTGAATGTCAATGTCGGACGGAAATTGAGGTTTTTTTTTACAACTTTATATTCCGTGTCGTGGGTTATTTTAGCGAGTTAAAATGTAAATAACGTAATATAAATATTACAACCTGTTATTTATGCTGTCAATTTTACTGAAACCAATAACATGGACAAGTTTAAGATGCTCTCGTAAGTTAAATGGCAAATTTTAGGTATTATTCTAAGAAAAAATGTTTATGCTTATCGGTTGATTACTTTTCACATTTAGCGGTGAGCAGCTAGTTATCCTGGGAGCAAAAAAGGCCAGTGTTTCGCTACCTGAACTTGGCTTGAAGGAAGTGTTTCCGAATGGATCCTGGTTGGAGCAAAAGCAGGTCCAAAATGCATTGGAAGCCAGAAAACATCTAGTGGAAATTGAAAGGATAGAGAAATTGTGAGTTACTTTTCGCATGTTATAAACTTAGCAATTATTTGTGCACTAAAACAATTCATTAATATGGACCTCCGCAAAGTAACGCCTGATTCAATAAATTATTTGTGCCACTAAAAAATATGCTGTAGTAATAGTAACACAATCATTATTCTGTTAAAATAACGATTTAGCGTTTCTGAATATTTTTGTGGGAATGTCAGAATCAATTATATGGACTAAATTGTGCAAAACCATTTTTATTGCACATTGTTTGTGTAATTCTAACCAGCATGTAAGTTAAATATTTAAGCCAACTCCATATCCATAAACGTAAAGCCCTTAGAAATAACTGTTCTAGTTATTTGATGATTAGTGTAACAATATTGAAATTTCGTCAAACATAGTTTTTACATAATTTATTGAATCAGGCGTTATTTTGCGGAGGTCCATATTAATGAACTAAAACAATTACTTTGCTCACCCGCAACCTTAATTTTTACCCAAATGTCGCCATAGGGTTATGTTGCAGAGTGCAAAATAAAATATCTATGTACTTACAACCGCTTTAGCCTAGTTGGTAGTGACCCTGCCTACGAAGCAAGAGGTCCTGGGTTTGAATCCCGGTAAGGACATTTATTTGTGTGATGAGCATGAATATTTGTACCTGAGTTATGGATGTTTTCTATGTATTTAAGTATTTATTTATCTATACAAGTATGTTTATCGTCGCCTAGTACCCACAGTACAAGCTTTGCTTAGTTTGGGACTAGGTTGATTTGTGTAAGATTGTCCCCTAATATTTATTTATTATTATTATTACTTATATTTCTTTACAACAGTCAGCTTGAATGGCAACATTAATTTTACCAATCCATTTGCCTTTATTGTAGGAGTGATATAGGATGTATAATTTTTAACCTTTTGAACTAATTTGAACGCCACACATTGTTTAATTTTTGAATTACCTTATTGTTGTCTATAGCCGACACTGGCATTGAAAAGGTTAAATCACAGGAGTTGTCCTGAAAGAGAGTTTCCACAGAGAGTTTCAGTTAGGTGTTTTTGCTGATGAGTTTTCCTCTATATACACCTTTGTTAATTGTATCTTTACCTACTTAATATTTGCAGTGGTTCCATAAGCCATGCTGAATGGAGAGAGGATCTAAATCTAGCTGAAGTGACACAAAATTGCGGTGGCCACTGGCAGTACCTCGGTCACAATATTGGCAAGATTTTGTATATCAAACCGGAGGAGGCATTATTATTAATGGAATCAGTAAGCAATATTTGATCTAATTTGTGTAGTTTCACTTACATCTGTTGTGTTGCTGTGTCTCTACTTGAATTTTTACTAATATACAGATGCGTAACATTGTGATGAGTATTGCTTGTGTACTCCTGGATATTTCAACCTGTTACCACTGATAAAATTTGGAAATAAAAATCCCAGCTAATAGCATTAAAATAAATGACGAGAACAATTAAGGTTATTTATAAATAGATGATAAAGCATTCTTCAATTGTTAATTACAATTACAATGATCTAATGAGATATACTTGTACATTTTTTGGGGTTTAGGTAAATCAACTCACCCACCTCTAGTAGTAGAAAAACTTAACATTTGTTGTGCATGTGTGGAATGAATGACAATGCAAGCAGTCAGAAAAAGTACCAACTCAGTTAAAAAATCAATATTTTATTTTTCAACAAAAACTTATTTTTAGTAGGTACCAGTAGTAATTCACATTACCCTGATTTGTTTCTGACTTAATTTGTTTCACTTACAGAATTGCCTCCAGTTGACATACAATGGTGTGACAGTATCAATCCAACAAGCATACTCTTTACTTCTTGGAGACAGTATTTCACTAGTCCAATATAAAGTATATGCTTCTCTTGCTAGGCTCGGATACAAAGTATTTAGATATAATAACTGTCCAGTTAGTAATATGGAAAAGGAAGATGTGACTGCCAGTGATCCAATAGACAAGGAACAGGCAAGTCAATTAAAAAATCATGATAATCACTTAAGTAAAGATACAATTCAAGATAATGATACCAGTCAAGATAGGGAACAGACAAGTAAATCAACAGATGATGGCAAAGACTTACATCATAAGGAAAATTTACTAAGTAATGCCAATGAACATGATATCAGTAAAGATGAGCAGAATAGTCAACAAAGTATAGTAATAGATAAGGAGAATGAAGATGACATTAAACAAAACGAAAGTGTACCAATGGCAATTGAGCAGACTAATTTTGATGCTGATGTAGAAGATACCTCAACTATGAATGTATGTAATGAGGATATAGAAAAAACCAATGGAGATATTAACATGGTTGATACAGGTTCTGCAGCATTTATACGACACAAGTTACAAATCCTTTACAGTAGAGAGCTGAGACCTTGTAATTCAAAGTTGGTAAATCAGTCATTTGACGAAAATGTGCCAGATTTATTCCAGAAACATATTGTTACTGTTAAAGCTCCAGAAGAGCAATTCATACCTAGAAATGTGTTCTTAAATAACACAGCCTATGTGTTGAATCTAAAAAATTTAAGACTGAAAAACGTAATTCCTGCTCCATCATCGAGTTCCGAAAACTATAGCAGTTCTGATGATGTCAATGGGCACCATGTCAGAAGAATAAGAAGCTCGTTATCCAATGAGAGTGCCCAAAACAATTTGGCTGCACAGTTTTTTCCAAGATTTCCTCAGCAGACGAATCATTTTCGACAATTTAACTACTGGAATAATTACAATTTAAATTTTGCATTCCAAAGACAGTTTTTTCAAACTATGCCTTTAAGATTTCAAGTTTTTCCGAGGATGCAACAGTTCTTCAGGTGTTTCCCTACTCCAGTTTTCATGCCAAATGTTGGAAACCCTGAAATCGGAAGGCCAAAAAAAAGGAGAAGAGATAATACAAAGATCCACCATCTGAAATCTATTAAAAGTCTTGCTGTAAAATTAAAGAATTTGGTTAACATGGGCAACACTCAAGTTGAGAACATCCAGGCCTTACATAGATTGATACAGACCTATAACCAAAGGTATAAGGCAAAGTTAGAGCTGACAGAACAACTGGATGTGCTTGAAAATGAGTTGATCTTAGAAACTATTGACTTAGATGATGATGATCAAACAAGCTCTAAAAAGAAAAAGTGTGAGGAAGATGACTCATTTGACAACAACTTTGGTGCACTCAAAAAGATTGCACTAAAAATAAAAGAGCTTGAAGAAAAAAATGAATCATCTCCTCAACATAGAAGAGCACTTTCTAAAGCTATCAAAACGTTCAACAAATCATATAACGCTGATATATATGTTGATAGAAATTATGAAGTAATTAATAGAAGGCACATAGTCATAGCCTCTTCTTCTGATTCAGAAGGCGTCGTTGAGCCACAAGCTCCAAAACCGAGAAAAAGCAAAAAATTAAGAAATCCATTTTATATTTTGAAACAACTTTCAGAAAAACAACATGCATCCACAATTCAACAAGACATTGTCAAATCCTCTTGTAGTTATTCAGATTCTATTACAAAAAAACATTTTAAATACAGTGAGGTTTTAACCAGCAATGTAAGCAAAGATTGGCTGCCAAGTGAAGATGACTTTGGAAGAGCTGAAGTTGTAAAGAAAAACCAAACTTATTATGGCCTTTTGAACCACAGTGAACAGTTCCTGTACGAATTCATGAAAGGCCATTTACATGACAATTGGTTGGATGCAAAAATTTCCTACTGGCAATCTTGCGAAAAATCAGCTAAGAAATTCGAGGCAAACTCACAAAACCAAAGCAGTTTGAATTTGAACTCTATTGTAAGACCAGAAGATTGTACAGATTTACAATCCGTGCTAAAGAAATTAAATATAATAAAGAGTAATAAAGATGTGAAAGAAGAAAGCTCTTTTGGAATTGACTTTGATGTTTACAATAGAGATGTGCCTAATTTTAAGAAAACGAATAAACCAAAGCCACACTTCAGGGTCATATGTATAGAGTGAGTATTCCTTTATTTTAACTTTCTCATACTTCCAAAAACGGTAGGATTAACTTTTGTTTTTTTGGTTTGGTTTTGTAATTGTAAGTGTCGCCAAGGATGATATAGACTGGATTGGCAGTCGCCATAGTACGGATCGGCCACGGTTTTTGTAGTTCGATTATTAAATCTAGATGGCGCTGAAATATAGCCAGACGCTTTGAAGGCAAAACAATAAGACTACAGATGTTTCATATTACTACAAATGTATTATTTTTCAAAAATATTGCATAATAATACATTTGCAGTGATATGAAATATCTGTAGTCTTATTGTTTTGCCTTCAAAGCCTCTGGCTTTATTTCAGCGCCATCTAGATTTAATAATCGAACTACAACGACGACCAGATGGCCTAGTGGTTAGAGACCCTGACTATGAAGCTTGAGGTTCCGGGTTCGATTCCCGTGTCGGGGCAGATATTTGTATAAAAAATATGAATGTTTGTTCTCGGGTCTTGGGTGTTTAATATGTATTTAAGTATGTATCTATCTATATAAGTATGTTTATCCGTTCCCTAGTACCCATAACACAAGCTTTGCTAAACTTACTTTGGGACTAGGTCAATTGGTGTGAATTGTCCCGTGATATTTATATTTATTTTATTTATTTACAAAAACCGCGGCCGATCCGTACTATGGCGACTGCCAATCCAGTCTATATCATCCTTGGTGTCGCCATTGTTTCAAAGGATGTTATCTAGAGTTGTGCATACTCTTTCACTAAACATATCGCTTTCAACTAGAACAATTGCGCAAATGTACAAGTTCAGTCTTTGTTCTTTTAGTACACTAGTAAGTAGGTACAGTCAAGGAAACTGAATCGCGTACCTGGGTGGAACCTTTTCACAACCAATTTCACGATGTTTTCTTTGGCAGACGTATGGAATGTCTACATGACATTTGCAATGAAAAGTCTTCACCCTGGTACAGTCAACAGCATAAATAAGTGATCATTTATGTACCTTGTCACTTTAACGTCATGTTTGAAATGTCATACAAAATTGTCAAACGATTGAAAACAACAAGGTACAGAAATGAACACTTATTTATGCTGTTGACTGTACATGATTCAGCTTCTTCAACTGTGCTTAATAGAGTTATGCATGGTTTGCTCCCGTTCCAATATCCATTCAGTTTTTTTGCTATCACACTCTTACTCAATCCAGTACATACAAGGAATCGTTCACAGAATCCACACTATTCAGTTTGATTTGATTCGGTTGGCGCCTGGCTAGTCAGTCAATCGGAGCTATTCGAAATACTCCAGATCAATCCAGATCGACTGGTCACACTCAAGATATTGTACTAAATGTATAAAGAGCAGAAAAGAGACGGAAATACTTCATTCTAGTAGTGCCTTTTTAGTAGAGATAAGATAAACTACGATAACATGGCCCGCCCCTCCACATTACCATTTCAATGTGTTTAGAGTCACATATGTATTTACGAAATAATTTTTATTTAGTAGTTTCTGCTTTTGTTTGACGGCTGTCTCAACTCGCACACATGCGTTGAAAGTTTTGGTTTGTGTACGGTCAGCGTACATTAAAGTTACTAGGCTCACTACGCGTGTAACCACAATTATCAACACTGCTGTCAATGCACATCTAATTTACCTCAACATTGCTTAAGATGATTGCAATTAGTCACGTCTTAGTACTCTAACCGCGAACAGTAACATTTTGTATAGATATTAGTACCTAGATCAGTGATTCAACTAACATTTAACATTTGCAACATTATTATTTAACATTATTAATTAAACAGTTTTAAACATAAACAATTTCTTTTCACATCTCACATCAACCAAGATGGGTACTCGTAGTATATCGGTTTGTCGCGTGCTACGGGTATAATTTAAGGGTCGCTACCCTTACAGTTTGCTTTATAAATACTTTCACAATACATTGAAGACTTCTTGAATTGTAGAGGGGCGGGCCATATTATCGTAGATTATCTCTACTTAATATGTGTAACTACACAAGCCTAATGTTATGCAACCCTATTTGGTACTCTACTCTTAGAAATCTACTAACCAACTAACAAATTATTCCCTTTATTTTTCAGAGAATCTTCCAAATTTCCGACTGCTCTAGACTTCGCTACACATCACCACAAATACACCGATGATGTCACCATTGTTTTCGCCGTTGTCGGCACAGCATCAATTTCATACCTTCAAATAAATGCCACCGAGTTACCAATTTACATGCAGACTGGCAATTCTTCATGATTTTGTACGAATTGATTAAAGGGTAATAAAAAATACTGTTGATTTCACTAGGTAAGTCTTTTATTTCAGACATTTTCAGTAAATAGTATTGGTGGTATATTAAACCCTAGACTGAGGATGCCTAAGATATGCCAAATAGAAATGGACCAATGAAATGGCTACATTCTCCCATCCTTGCACCGCTATACTATTTTGAGAGAAACTTCAACAAGATTATCTAAGTTTTATTTATTGCTTATAAATTTAGCAGTGGGCAGGGCATCTTGAATCTAGGGATTATTATTTATCACTACTTAAGTACATAAATGGTAAAAGAAAAATTGTTAAAGCTTTATACTTATGTGCTATCTAATAAGCGACTAATATGGCACGAGTCGGATGGCTTAGTGCATAGAACCTAAATAGGTATACGAGTACCTAAATATATATACGTATACTTATACTAACATGTACAACCACAAGATTGGTACACTGAACAACTCGTCAAGTACGTTCCGGCGCGGACGCATTTTTTTTTTGCTGGCAACTCCACACGCTGCCAGTGTTGATTGTTGCCAGTTTGTAACATTGTGTAGCTTTAGTTCTTTACTCGTTTCTGACTGTACATTAATTTTGTAAAAATTACATATACACATGAACTTCATTTAAAATGATGAGGTGGCCAGGGTTTTTAGTATTTTTTTATATGATAGGGGAAAACGAGCCGGAGTCACCTGATGGAAAACAATTACCTACCGCCGCCCATGGACACCCACAAGTTGAGTTACGGATACGTTACGGTCCTTTGAGAAAATAGTAGTAAATATAAATGTATGTGATTTGAGCAAATATATACCTATGTATGTATACTTGGGTGAATCAAGTTTTCGTGTCATCCGTTGCTATTACACCAATTTTTTCCCTCGGGCAACCTAAGCATTTTTCTGTGAAACAGTATGAAGATGTCACTTGGACAACCGGGGGCAGAGTAAACAACACAAAAAAGTTGATACAACCACATTTTTTCCTTCCAAAATTCTGCCCTCATAATGAAGAATGCAGTAATCGACAAAAAAATCGATTTTGACTTTTTACGCAAAATGGCACCGGTGAATTCGTACCGGTTGCGCCATTGGTTTTATTGGCCAAAAAACTGGATTAAAAACCTCCTTTTTGAAGCCTTTTCGAAACTTGTACATCATATTTCATTTAAAAAAAATATACAGCTGGCAACTCTAAAATTGACAGGTAGTGAGTGAACTTGTCAGCAAATTAATACTAATCTTCAGTGATTGCATAACCAGTTGCTATCGTCATGCTGAGATCCTACATTAACCACCTATCTTAGTAATTAAGTACCTACCATATCCTAATGGAGAATTCAATAATGATTAATGAATTTCCTTCGTTGCAACATACTTCCTTGTTTTAATAAATAAGATTTGTTTTATAGTAAATCTTAAGAAGCGTTTATAATAAGCGTTCATTATTAAAATATTTATAACTTACAGGTTTAGACGTCAATATTCGCTGCTCATAAGTATTTGCAAGGATGATATCTAGACTGGATTGGCAGTCGCCATAGTACGGATCGGCCGCGGTTTTTGTTGTTCGATTATTAAATCTAGATGGCGCTGATGGCCAGAGGCTTTGAAGGCAAAACAATTAGACTACAGATATTTCATATCCATATCACTGCAAATGTATTATGCAATATTTTTGAAAAATAATACATTTGTAGTAATATGAAACATCTGTAGTCTTATTGTTTTGCCTTCAAAGCCTCTGGCTATATTTCAGCGCCATCTAGATTTAATAATCGAACTACAAAAACCGCGGCCGATCCGTACTATGGCGACTGCCAATCCAGTCTATATCATCTTTGCAAATACTTATGAGCAACGAATATTGACGTCTAAAAGAAAATGTCCCCACTATTGAAATGTCAGAAGACATTTTTAACGCATTCGCTGCTGGCTCAAACCGTGCGTTCAAATGCCTACAAAATTATGACAGCGGCAAAAGTCAAGTAAAAGCATATGTGCAGTACCGGCACTGAATGTTAATATCGATTGCATTCTAAATTTCAATATCGACGCTTAAAAGTAACTTACATAATCTAAATAAATACAAATAAAAGCGCATAGCAATTAGCGATATAAAATCGGAACACGATAAGGAAACGATGATTATGTTTAGGAACTGGAGTACTACCGACTAATTACATTAAACTTATATTAGACTTTTAACTGCTAATAGTGAGGGGAAGACTGCGCGAATGTGCCCAGAAACTTTATATCAGCGTCTATACTTCGAATTATAAGTAAACAGGCTCAGCGGTAAATATCGTGGTATGATTTAGCTAGTGGACATTATTAGTATTTTTGTTAATGAATTGAACCTTATTTCTGCGACGATACGAGCAAAACAACTGCACAAGTGCGCCACGTATAGTCTACAAAGTAAATGCAGGGTTGACTCACAATTCTCCGCTTGAGAAGCCATAGCTAAAGGGTACGTATCAAAATATATAAAGTTTAAAACAAATAATGGACGAAATACATAATGGTCATAAATACATACTAAAATTTTCTATGAAACTATTGATTAAACGAATTATTTTAATCGTGTAATCTACAGATTGGTTTAGGTTAGGTTAGGTTTATTTTATGAAAGTCCTGTAAAGTTGAGAATTTCCAAGATAATTGCATTATATCAAATGACCATTATGTATTTCGTCCATTATTTGTTTTAAACTTTATATATTTTGATACGTACCCATAGCTAAAACCACTAGGCTTTAAAACCACTTTCCTTGCTACATGACCACGGTACCGAGTCGTAAACGTGAAACGGCGCTACGCCGGAGCACGGCACGTTGCCGCACCGTGTAGATATACGTTGCCGCGCCGTGGAGATTACACTTTGCCGTGTCATCTTGACGGTATAGGTAACGCCACCAGAGTTGAGGCCACGCACAAAAACCCGCTGTCATTACATGAGATGTGGTTGTGTGCGTGGCCTCAACTCTGGTGGCGTTACCTATACGGTGCCGCACGGCGCGGCAACTTATATCAGCACAGTGCGGCAACTTGCCGTGCTCCGGCGTAGCGCCGTTTTACGTTTACGACGCCGCACTCATGTGGCCAGGCCCTTAAAAAGAAGTCGCAGCCGCTAATTTGTAAGTCTCATTACCTAACGAAATAAAACATTTTTTATATGGGGCCCCATTGTAAAAACGTGAATGTCATAGTCGTCATAGACAAGAAAAACTGGTATTTTCGTGTAAGCGTTCGTTTTTGAGGGACCCCTTAGGGTCGGGAACCCTGAGTCCATACTCAGGCCCATGGCTCAGGCTCTATGGGCCCCGTGCCCCATATACCCATTTTTGATAAAATGTTGATAAAATTACAAGAATTACATTGTTCTAGCTAACCGATCCTAAAACTATAAATATTGAAAGGGAAGCTCTTATAATAAAGTACTTTCAATATACTGTCAAGCCAGTTGCATCGTGATCCACTGTGGGACCTTTTCACAGAAAATGTCACAGAACATTGTCACTTAGTTTGTAAGAATGTTCTATTGTGAGTCAGGAATCAAATGGTAAGAGTATACCGAAACTTTAACAGTCGGGTTTGATCAATTTCCTAGAATCGTTGTTTCTTAGTAGCAAAATTTCCGTTCGCATTTTTCCCTCATGCTTTTTTCTCACTATGGTATTTACTAAAGCTTATTTTCACAATCGCGTTTTTTCCCCAATTTTAATCGGCACAGAAACAGGTAGGTACGGGTACGGGTCGGGTTTAGGTCATGCCATAAGAATAAATAATAACAGAGTAGAAGGGAATCTCTTTTGACTGCGTCCAAAACGCCGCCATTTATATACCTACTTCCCCCCTCACGTCGTTACACCCCTCTGACGTCCAGGCGTGTTGCTAGGGTTGCTTACTGTTAAATATTACTTACTCTAAAGATAAATATCGCTAAAATATTAAGTTATTATTTACTTTGAAATCATTATCTAGTTTTACAAAATATGAGATTTATAAATCATTAGGTACAGTCAAGGATTTTAATTGTTAGGCCACTTGCCACTGTTAGTATTTTAGCCGTGTAATGCAAATCAGCATATACCAGTATAAGCGGCTTCACCCGATTTGCATTACACGGCTAAAATGCGAACAGTGGCAAGTGGCCTAACAATTAAAATCCTTGACTGTACGTACCTACATATTATAGGTAGGTACTTCTAAGTAAGAATTTATTACAAGTGCCATACCAAAAGAAGCCATTTAAGGTGATTTGGCATCGTTTTTGAATTGTTTATACACCCAAATACACCACAATATCTTGAAGTCATTAATTGTTATTTGTTTCCAATAAAACGAACGCGCAAACAGTTAACAGCCAAACGCGCGTGCGGCGACGCCGGCCGTGACACCCTGACTGAGTTCTCTCTTAGGGAGTACTCTAATATCGTGACCTTGAGTCCGGCCGGAGCGGGAGTTTCCCTTCTACTCTGTTATTATTTATTCTTATGGTCATGCTAAGTTTGCATCTTCCCGAAGGGCCAAAAGCACACAGCAGAAGCAGCGTCAACACGGTTTCTGTGTCAATTCAAATTGGGAAAAAACGCTACTGTGAAAATAAGCTTCAGTAAAAAACCAAGGCGAGAAAAAAAAAACTGGGAAAAAATTCGAATGCAAATTTTGCTACTAAGAAATAACTATTCTGGCAAATAGATCTAACCTGTCCTTAAACAAACCCGTAAGCACCTAGTGGTTATAAAATCACTTTGACACGAATTAAATACTGATACAATAACGGTTTATCTCACTTAGACAAGAAATAATACTTCCTTAACATCATACATTTTCGCTATGGCAATAGCCATCGAAAATCACAACTTGTTCAAGGCCACCCAAAATTTATACCAGACAATTCGTAAAACTTCTCGTTGAAGGGCTTGTAGAACTCCCTTAGGGTCTCAAGGGTGGAAGGGTTAATGTGGGGGTGGCTGCGACCCTTGGTTTTGCCTAAGCAGTGGGGGGTTGATCGGCTCTCTGACTTTAGAAGGCAGGGGAACCCTTTCGATGAGTTGAAGTAGAAATGCTTCTCTGTTATAACCCGCTTGAGGCCTAAGAATTCCTGGAATTTTTAGAAAAAGAAAAGATTAATGATTAAGGCAACAATCGATATACATATTTTTTACGGGATGTAGGCTCCGATTACTTTCAATGATCCGAATGATCGTGACCATGACGTTACCAGATGAGTCGGAACATTAAAGGTAAGTAATCGCTTTTTACATTCCGTAGAAAATACGTCTACAAATAAAATTACAATCAGAAATTTATGACGGCCAAAAAAAAAAACAAATTAAGTATTATCTATCTATTTTGTACCTTTGAAGTAAGTACATTTGTTTGTGATTCATATCCACGATAAAATAAAGACGTATAACAGGTTCACAGTGCTTGTGATTCAATGTGCTTAATGGGTGGTTCCACTAGTACCGGAGGGCTACGTCCCTTCCGTCCATGCGGCACATATTATGTCCTTCGTGGCTTTATGAGCGTTTAATGTCATTATTACCACGGGGACGTGTCGAAAGAAGACTGCACATTGCTTCAGGACTGTGAACCTGTTAGTCGTGGCTTACAACCTTCTTCTAAAATAGATGCAGTTTTTGGTTGTCGTTTGTCTCAGAGAAGATGAAAAAATAGACTTTACTGTTGTTTTCTTTATTTAAATGGTACTTCTACTCCATCTAATGAAAACACAATCATCAAAATTGGATTACTCTGTAAAAAGTTATGTGTAATCAATGCCAATCATTGTCTGCCTTGCAAGATTATACTAGAAGTGTTTAGGTACTTAATTAAATGTAAACAAACATGAGCAACCAACAGTTATGGCGTTGGGTTAAACAGCCAAATGAAATATTTATAATTGACTTTCACTCGTCGCATTATCGACGTACTCTTTAGTTTAGTGGTTCTAGTATAAGTAAAGATTTTTTTATAAGAACATACCTGCACTCTAGCCATTTCAGCAGCTGGATCGGCGACCAAGCGTTCCCCACTGATCAGCAGCAGACTATCTCTGTTGAACCTTTTGAGCCACCGTTTCAGAGGTCGCAGGTATATGCCCAGACGTATAGGAGGCCACGACGCGGCAACTGCTTGCGAGCCACCCCAGGAAATGTTCACTATCGCGAGGTCTTCGAAACGTGGTAGTGACGCGCTTTTACTGAAAAGTTAATTGATATTATTAAGGAACATATTTTCGGGCGCAGTTGCAACCCAATATTTTGTAGCAGAGTGGTCCTGGTCGTCATTTTAAGTGTTTGTTTGTCTTTGACAGTTCCTTTTCTTGTGCTTTTGTGGAAGGGACTGTCTACGGCAGGTTTTATTTGGTTGGTCCATTTCGTAGGCATCCTTCAGGAATCACAAAATCAGAACTGAAGAGGAGTAAGAGAGGAATAGAATAGACACATTACGCGTGCTAAAAACGGGAGGCGCAATGGCTAAAAAGCCATATATCGATACCTTAGTTCACTCACACTTATACTCATCATCATCATCATCAGCCTATAACAGTCCACTGCTGGACATAGGCCTCCCCCAATGAACGCCATTGCGCCCTGTCCTCGGCTAGACGCATCCAGCTTCCACCAGCCGCCTTTCGCAGATCGTCACTCCACCTGGCCGGAGGGCGTCCTACACTACGTTTGCCAAGACGCGGTCTCCACTCAAGAACTCGTTTACTCCAACGGTTGTCGGTTCTTCGACAGATATGACCAGCCCACTGCCACTTCAACTTGCTAATTCTCTGAGCTATGTCGATGACCTTAGTTCTGTGTCGGATATCCTCGTTGCGGATTACACACTTATACTGATTACAATGAACTGCACATTCATAGCACTGTAATGTCCTAGTGTACAAAACGACTACTTAAAATTGTAATTTGTATGAGTGTAAACTTAAGGTATCGATATTATTTAGTTACCCAACGCAGCCTGTAGCGAATTAGATGGCTACAATGGCCATTTTCTTCAAAATCGTACGCGTACGCGGCAGCACACAAGGACAGCGTCAACATTGTGATAAAAAATGGCTAGCAAGTGGTTTAGCTTTGAAGGCGTCACGATTCGTGTCCACATTGGACCGGTTCGGCGTCAGGTATTCAGTAATTTTCTGTACAAAGCACCTCCATTTGGTGTGTGGGCTTCCCTGTTGTTCCCAACGGGAGGGAACAGTATCACACTTCTACATGCAGTGGCGGCACAGGACCTAAACGTGTGGGCAAGATATATTTTGCAAAGCCCTACGATGGCGCACCACACATTAGTTAGATGACGGATGTCTAAATGAGCAGAAAAACGAGAACTTTCGCGGTGCGAGGCCCCTCAGACCGCGAGGCCATAGACGGTGGCCCACATTGCCTAACCATTTTTTTTTTTTTTTTGCGGTTGGAAAATGCATTACGCACTATTCCTGCGCCGTTGGGGGACGGCGCAGGGGCAGTATGGGACTCTCCTCCCACCCTCCTTCCTTCCATATCTGAGAAGGAAGGAAGGGTGGAGGCCTACCCAAACCCATTAAAAACTCACCGGTATTCCCTCACCAGCCAATTGTGCGGATGTCGAGGGAGCGAATTGTGTCACCACAACATCCGCTGGCCGACGTTGCCTACCCCTAGCGTCGCCTGTCTTCCATGTATCTGTTCTGATAGCACAATAACATGGATTACCTGGCAGACTGTGTGTAATCACTAATAGCCCGGGTGACAGGATCCCTGACAACGGCAAGCAATTTCACAGCTGGGTTCATGGCATGCACCCGTTTCGGAGCAGTTCTCGTCACCCAGTATGAAGGGGTCTTCTCCATCGTGATCTGTCCTTCTAGGGTTGGAGGCATTCTGTCTCTGGAAATTATACCAAATAGAAAAGTTATTGTTTGAGTTTATTTTTCCGATAACACAAAGGAGACATGAAAATTATTCATCTTCACAAGTGTGACATATCACATAACTGTCACATGCACTCATAGAGTAGGGCTCACACAGCCACTTGGCGGTTGTTAGAGAGTGGCCAGCGACAACGAGGCAGACCAAGAATATGGCGGGAGCATATTGACAGGTGCAAAGGATCTACCCTGAAATGCCAGACAGAGTTGTGGAGGTCAAGACCAAGTCTAAGAAGGAAATTTGGCACCCTAATGGTTCACCTTTGTGAGTGAATCTGCATTTACCTAGATAAGAATCAAGTACCTAATTTAAAATGTATACATACCTGTACCATTCAAAGCCCTTGTGATAAAATTTATCAAAGAAATGCACTTCAGACCCAGCAGCCCTCACGTCAGGGTGTAATCTAAAAATATAAATTTTAATTTCAATGTACATTTTAAGTGGCATAATCATAATGAGAATACACACGTGTACAGTCGAATTCACCAATATCTGTACAGCCAACATTTCATAAATATCTATACATAGACCTTATTACGGTAACATAAGGTCTATGTATAGATATTTATGAAAGGTTGGTGATGCATTAGGGTTCATTCCCGGGAATTCCCGAGCCGAGAATTCCCGGGAAATCGTTGGGCTTTGTTCCCGGGAAATCAAGCTCGAGAAAACTCGAGAACTCGAGAAATCATATCACTACATAGTATAAAACAAAGTCGCTTCCCGCTGTCTGTCTGTCTGTCCCTATGTATGCTTAGATCTTTAAAACAATTTAATTTTGATGCGGTTTTTTTTAATAGATAGAGTGATTCAAGAGGATGGTTTATATCCCACCCGTGCGAAGCCGGGGCGGGTCGCTAGTTTGAGTCTATTTTAATGCTGTACTTGTATTGTTAGATTGTTACGTAGGTACCTGTAATGTTTCATTTATCTTGCAAAAATTTCATTTGATTTTTTTTTCTAATTAACATGTCATAAATGGTGCTGTGATTATAATTTAATTATAGTTAGGATAAAGATAACGTTTTCTTGTTGAAATTTTTGTTTATTTTTTGTTTTGTTAAAAAGAAAGAAGCTAAAAGTTTTAAGTTGATTTTTTTTTCTTTTTAATGCTGTGCTTGCACAAATGCCAGAAGAGCTTATTTTTTTAGTTTTCTTTAAGAAAAAGAAGCTAATTATGTTGAAGACTGTCAATAAAAGTCTTATAATTATTTTGATACTACTTTTATTTGAGAGAAAACCACTGAATTTGTAGATTAATCACATTATTGGAACCGAAGAATATGCAAATCCGTACGTAAATGTAAATTTCTCGACAACCCGAGAAGACCCGAGAAATCAGCCTCGAGAATTCTCGAGACCCGAGAAATTGATAAGCTCGAGAAATCATGAACCCTATGATGCATATATTGGGTGAAATCGATCGTACATGCCATAACAGGAACCATTAAATGTTTTAGTTCAGGGCCGGATTTAGGGCAGGGCAACCGGGGCCACTACCCTGGGGCCTCCACAATAGAGGGCCCCAACAATGAAACTTCGAAAAATTGTTTAATGAAAACTAGACTGAAAAAAACAGTAATTTTATTTGGAAAATAATTTGTGGCCAAGAGGGGCCTCCACTCCTTTTATGCCCCGAGGCCTCCAGACCTCGAAATCCGGCCCTGTTTCAGTAAGACTGAATTTAATTTGACATTGCACCTTACAATACATACAGTTGCAGCAATCAAAATAGTCAAAATATTCAAACATGCACTTCTGCAATTCACAATATTATAGCTTTGTTCTAATATTTTTGAGGACCTAGTGAGACTTTGTTTGTGATGGATACTGCACACACAATTGGGATGTCCCAATTTTTGACAACGTATAATAAATCGAAAACCGTTTGGAGAAATAGGCTTTGTGAATCGTTTTCAGACATCAGATTCCAAAAATAGGATAAACTGAATTGAATAAAGAAAATTTAAGTAATGACCTTCATTTGACCCCTGCAGTGAATCGTCACATAGGCAGATATAAAGCAGGTCTACACTCTAAAGCAAATTGACAGCTTGAAATGTTGCTGTCCTGCTTATAATAGCAAAGAGTGACAAAGACAGAACTTTAATCACATGATGCGCACCTGGCTTTGAACAGTTGTCATTTATCATAAAGTCCGAAATGTATACAATACTCGCAATGTATTTTTACAAATTGAATTATTAAATTACTACGTTACAAGTAAATATGAAAGAATTTAAATATCAGATTTTAGTAAAAAATATCTATTTACACCATTAAACAAACAGGAATAATTGAAGCTAAAAGAAGATAAATAAATAAAACTATTTGTCATGGTTCATTTAGGACCCTAAGCCGTGCTTGTATTATTGACAGTGACAAGACAAATCAGTAGTGCCACAGATTATGTTATGTACGGCTTGAATTTTTGTAGGCAATGGAACGTGGCTCTCTCACTGTGACGTCATCCAACGTATTTCTTAAAAAAAATATGAAAAATTAAATACTCAACCAAATTCAAAATCGATGAAAATGGTATCTTAAAATATCCTATTCTTCCCAAAAAAAATATAAAAACTATAAGTTATTTTTTTTGGTACATCCCAATTAAAGGATACTTTTTTTACATAACAAATTTTTGGACCCAAAATTCAGATGAAACGGGATGATGATTGATGAATCATGATTTTTTTCCAAATTAAGGGACAGATGACTTGTACATGTACAGTAGCATAGCTAGGGTTATTTTTCTGGGGAGGCCTGGCCCCTGAGATGCTATATGGGTGAAGCAGAGTTGATACCCTAATCCGAGGGTGGGTATCAAAGTTTACTTTTTGTTATGTTGCTATGTACTAGTTAACAAACATCTGCTATTTATTTTTGAACTTTCAGAAATTTTAAACTGCCGATAAAAAAACAAGATTGGCACTGGTCCAGTGGTTGACAAGGACAGAGTGTTCCATTTCAGTCACTGATCTAGCACTCTGCAAATAGATTTTTTTAAAACATTTTATTTTACTTGTATTGTTCAAATTTCACCTGTTGTTGGATTGACTTGAAATGTGGTACAAATAGGATGACTGAACAACAGAGCAAGAGCAGATAGCAAAACGTCATAGTACCTAGTAATTTGTTTAATTAAATATATATATGTATACTAGCTGTTGCCCGTGACTCCGTCCGCTAAGAATGGGGGGGGGGGATAAAAATTTATTATTATTGTTATTATTTTAATTTCATTTAATTTTTTCCTTTTGACTTGTATACTTATCTTGTAATATGGGTTCTGCCTGAAATAAATTATTTTTATTTATTTTTTTATTTAAAAAATAGCCTAAGACCTATTCTCAGACCTACTGAGTGTAGAGACAAAATTTTAATAAAAATCGGCCAAGCCGTTTCGGAGGAGTTCGGTAACAAACACCGTGACATGAGATTTTTATATATTAGATTTCAAACCATCTATATTCAAAAATTCAGACAATTGCAATTTTTTTTTCTAAATCTGATATGATAACATAATCTTTGTGCAAAAATTAAAACGCTATACTATTCATAGTTTATAAAAAAAAATACCTCAGAAACTCCAATAGCGCTCGCGTCCCACATTTCTTAACACCAATAACTAGAGCGTCAGGTAATCTTTTCACTGGTATCAGGTTTTGATTTCTCAATCTCCGATATTTATAATCATTGTCTTTCACATTAAAGCCTAAAAGCGACACAAAACGAACTGCTGCATTTTTATATTTCGTGTATTGTCGCTTGAGGAGAAAACGATTCAGTGAAAACTGTAAAAAAAACGAAACATTAAACATTAAATTCAATTCAATTTTTGGGATAATTATGGCCCCATCGAACGGTGCGATGATTAAACATTAAATATTTAAGTTCTTATTTATTAGATGTGTAACTCACGACATACCTTTCTTTCGTCAACTAAACAAGTATTCAAAGCATAAAATAAATATAATAGAAACAATAATATGAAATATATAAACATAGTTCGTTTCGAAAAAGCTGGAATCCATTTCATTGCTGTTTTTCGGTTTCATTTGTAATTTTGATTATAAATTTTATTAAAGTATTAACATCGTGATATGTGGCATTTTCGATTTACTTGCATCTTATAACTCATAAAAGTGCCGAAATAATGCACGCACTGCACTATCGCAACTCCTAAAATTCAGTCCGGAAAATCAGTGATTAGATGTTGTGAATTTTCCGACTTTTCAGTGACTGTGATGTGACAGTGACAGACAAATGACAGACAATTCAGCATATTATTATTAGGGCCCAAGTACACGACGTTTTTTTAACGCGCCGTCGACGCGCATTTTTATATCGATACAAACGCGATACGCACGCGGGTTATTTAAAAAACTCTGTGTACTAGGGGCCTTAAGGCTGTTCTAATGGAATAGAACCATAATAGAACATAGAACAGCCACATAACCCGCGTGCGTATCGTATTTGTATCGATACAAACGCGCGTCGACGGCGCGTTTAAAAAACGCCGTGTGCTTAGGCCCTTACAGTAAGAACGAGCAACAACTGCCATGTATATTGAGATTCTCCTCGTAGCTCGCGTGCCAGTCAAAAGCATACCAAGAGATAAGACCTCATTTAATTTTTTCCCATTGCAGGAATGCCAGCAACTGGCACGTGACGCTGTGATATGAGTTTAGACAAGACCAAATAGAATATTGGCTTTATTCAATAATAAAATAGGACATGGTAAATAAACGTAGTTGCTGATAGAATGACATAGCGACAGACAATGTCAAACACCAGAGACAATAAGGTATCTACAAGTCTTCTTATAAAGACGCAAGGAGGCTATTATCACACGCTGATTATACCGACGGTGCATATCGCTTACTAGGTAGGTGTATATTATCTTCTCACTTTTAGGGCCTAAGCATACGGCGTTTTTTAAACGCGCCGTCGACGCGCGTTTGTATCGATACAAACGCGATACGCACGCTGGTTATATGGCTGTTCTATGTTCTATTCCATTAGAACAGCCTTAAGGCCCTAGCACACGGCGTTTTTTAAATAACCCGCGTGCGTATCGCGTTTGTATCGATAAAAACGCGCGTCGACGGCGCGTTTAAAAAACGTCGTGTGTTTAGGCCCTAACTCCTTTTATCCGAGAAACTAAATAGCATGTGTATTCTTAGCTTTACAATAGTAATTTGTCTGTGGTGTAGGATAGGGATGGCGATCTGAGATCGATTAATCGAAGAATCGATTTTTCGGATCAAAAAAAATTGAATTTTTAGATTGATATCGATATGTAGCACTGAATCGATTCAGTGAATCGATATTTCACCCCAGAAAATGGCCGTTCGATTTTTTCTCTATTTAAGCCTCAATAGAACTCTCTTTCTCAAGGCAGATGTATTCTTTTACATTTGATATGTTGGTATGGTTATAAAAACATTTGTAATTAATTATTAAATTCCCTGAACTGAAGAATTCCCTGATTTTAATGAAGATAAATCGATTATTATACTACCTTTCTAATTTAATTATAAAATAAGGTATAAAAACAGGGACTAAGTATAAAATTAACATAACTAAAACTAACTTAAAATAGCTAAACAGAAATTAAAAACTAAAAATTATTATCTAAATTTGGACCCTTAGGTAAGGTGCCCATCACGCAGGCAGCATTCCCACGTTGAATTGCTTGTTTTCCATAACATGGATTTATATTTGCATTATAAATATGTAAACTTGAAAAAGAAATCGATTTTTGAAAGATCGACCTTTGTGACGACGATTTATTGTGAATCGATTTTTTAGATAGCAATTCGAATCGATTTACGAATCGATCTTTTTCTGTAATCTGTGGTCAATATAATAAATAAGCATGGCAATGGCAACAAAATTTTACAAACGCGTTGACGTGACGTGACGATCGAAACATCGAAACATTTTTCAATATATTTCATTTCATCTTTTGTTTCGTGACGATGACGAGTTGAATACATGCGTTTAAGTTAATTTTTCTGCTAGATGTTTTTGTATCTATTAAAAGTCAAGCAGTATCTTTGATTATTCGTGGCCTAGCGAACAAGGCATAATGGCGGTGCTTGCAGCGGCCCAGTTGCTTGATGAGCTGATGGGAAGGCATCGGAATACGAATCCAAACGAGAAAATAAAGAAACCAAATTGGGAGGACCCAGAGGTAACGGCATTATTTGTTTATAAAATTTTCTTGCAAGGAAAAATGGTCTTTAAATTTGAGGTTATGATTTTATTGAATTATTTAGGTTGCTATGTAAATGACGCGTTTTGTAGTGATGCAGAACTTCGATGCTTACGTAAAGCTATTGCGGTTTTAGCGAGCAATTACTATTAAACTCTTGCTTACTTCATTTGTTTTATTTTCTTGCAGTACTGCAAATATTATATGGTGAAATTCTGTCCTCATGACTTATTCGTTAACACAAGGGCTGACCTTGGAGTTTGTCCTAAAGTTCATGATGACGAGGTCAAAGATTTATTCGAGAAAGCAGAGTCTTCTTACAAGAAGGCACAGTATGTGGAAGAGTTCCTGCGATTCTGCCGGCACATGATCAATGATGTTGAAAGTATGTATTTTTTATTAATATAAATACAAAATATGACATTATTACACTATCTTTATCCTGTGGCTTTGAACCTGGTAAAGAATAACAAAATGTGAGCTCTCTATCCTGTTTTAATTTTGAAAAATCTAAGCTTAATGTGATTTTTTTATTTTTATAGATAATGGTACGGAACCTCTTGGTGTGCGAGTCCGACTCGCAATTGGCCGGTTTTTTTTCATTCTAACTACCAAATTATTTATTTTTCAACTCTTTATGTTGCAGGGAAAATTCAAAAGGGCAAGCAAAGATTAGATTTGATGAACTCCAAACCTGAGGGTCCACCAATGACTGCAGCTCAAACTGAGAAGAACCAGGAACAGGTGCAGCTTCTGTCTGAAAAGATAACAGCTTTAGTCCAAGAAGCTGAGGAAGCTGGTACAAGAGGGGATGTAGAACAGGCCCAGGGTCTGATGAAGTTGTGTGACCGGCTCAAAGAGGAAAAGGAGACTTTACTGAAGCAACAAGAAAACAGGTATATACTTTTTGGTGTAGAAATTATAATTTTTTATACTATTGAACATTAAGTCCCGCACCAGGTGGTATTGAAGCTGGGAATTACCAATTTAATAAGTCATAATGCATCATTCGTCATGATCAACGTTACTCATACAGAGATTTATTTCTGAAATGGTATTTTTTTCAGGACTTTTTTTGAAATGCTATCTTAAAGAAAGCAGTAGGTTATATTAGGTTTGTTTTTTAACAATTCCAAAAAAAAATTGTTTTAGAAATAAATCACTATGATTCAAGTTGATTATGAGGAATGATACTATGTATAATGACTCTCATAATTTAACAAACCACCAAAAAAAAAAATTGTTTTAGAAATAAATCACTTTATGAGTCATGTTAATTATGAAGAATGATACTATAATGACTCTCATAATTTAACAAGTCACCAAAAAAAAAATTGTTTTCGAAATAAATCACTTTATGATTCAAGTTGATTATGAAGAATGATACTATAATGACTCTCATAATTTAACAAGTCATAATGACTTGTTAAATTATGAGAGTTATTATACATAGACCCCGTAAAACTAGTTTGTGAGAGGTAACAATAATAATAAGGTAATAGTTGTGTGTTTTTTAAAATCAGTTACCGTATTGCCAAAAGATTTTAGCGCCCTTTTGCTAGTGACGTCTAGAATGGCTGCTCTTCTCAATCTACCTTTGGGCTGGCGCTACCTGTGTGCTATAGCAATGTAGTGGTGGCTGAGCATGACCCATTAAATAATAATAATATCATAGTCCTAGTTCAAAAGTAAGCAAAGTTTGTGTTATGGGTACTAGGCAACAAATAAATGTTAACACATTTGCTGCCACATATTGCTATGTGCTATGCTCTTAACCAGTAGCAGCGTTATTCCGCGAAAGCAAAAGCTGCCTACGAACAGAGAACACGCCTTATGGCTTCTTGGCACTGAATATGTTAAATACATATTAAACACCCAAGACTCTAGAACAAATATTCGTATTTTTCATATATAAATTGTCTAAATACCTTATTGCATGGCCAGTTCATCGCAATTTATGTCTTCCTATTTTACTGACATAGTATAAGAATATTAATTGGTATTTCCAGCCACTGGTCCATGACGGCGGAGCTGGCGGCGGCTCAGGAGAAGCAGATGGAGGTGTGTCCGGTCTGCGGAGCCTTCCTCATTGTTGGCGATGCTCAGCAGCGCATTGATGACCATCTCTCCGGGAAACAGCATGTTGGGTAAGACCTGTGTGAATATCCAGCAATAGTGTTGACTGCTGGCGTCTAATACTAAATCATCAACTATAAATTCATGGACAATGTAATGTGGGACATATTATTATTATTATTTATATTATCAGGCAGGCAGTTGGGGGCAACTGATAGGTGCCTAGCTGTTCCTTGGTCAAGTATTCTTTGTACTGCTAATGTGTTGGTCTAGCCGCTAGACTACTCTAACTCTAGCCGGTTTTTAAATTGATTAGCATTCAGTGCTGAGACTACCATGTGATTAGGGTATGAATTCTTATTTGAGCACATTGTAAGATTTTTGATTTCTTGCACTAGCAACACTGTTATAACAGTTCCGCTTAGACAAATCACTATTCTGCTAAATATTTCACAATTCTGCACAAATATAACACTACTACAAAGTTCACAAGTTATTTTCAACACTAAGGTAATGTGTTAGTTTGGTATAATAACACAGTTTTACAAGTAAAATTGATTAAAAATTGCGACCGCAGTTTCACCCTGACAGCTACCTACGACAGGTAGATTTTTTAGGTATGTTCAACTTATGATTGGATTAGACTCAATATTATTACGTGATACACGCTTATCACAATCAGTATCACTAGATTATTCAGGAGTTCTTTCTTTTGGCAGTCCTAAAAAACGTTAAGACAACCATGCATAAAATGCATATTAATCTTCAAATGACTCACATTGGTATAGTCGAGGTCTAAGGTATCTTTACACTTTAGTACCTTGTCACTTTATGCCTGACCTGGACTATCCATAAAGACGATCAAATGGTAATAATGAACAATCCACTGTACATATATATTACTGTTTATAACTAAAAATTGTATATTTCATAGTGTTTAATGTCTTTTTATTATTTTCAGCTATTTCAAACTGCGCCAAGCCTACGAAGAAATGATGGAATCCCGGGAAAAGGAATTGCAAGAGAAGGAAAAGAAGCGTCGCGAAGAGAGAGAAAAGGAGAGAAATGCCCGCGGCGGCGGCCTCGGCTCCGACAGAAGAGACAGAGAACGAATGGAGAGAGACAGAGAACGCGACCGAGGGGACCGCGGGGACAAGGACAAAGGGGATCGCGCGGATAGAGACAAGGACAAAGAGCGTGGGGACCGGGAAAAGGAGCGTAGTGACCGGGATAAAGAACGTGAAAAGAAGGATGAGAAGAGTGACAAGAGTGACAGGGACAAAGAGAGGGAAAGGGACAGGGATCGTCATCGGTAAGACAACATTCTTTAATTGACCACTGGTATAAGTCAAATTATCCTAAATTCTTTTCATATTTTTAGTATATGAAATGGTAACTAAATCAAGGGATTTGTCATCTCACTCACTAATCTGACTAAGCTTTATGATTCATACCTATGCTATCATTTCTGACACTATATCAACTTTTTAACATGAACTAAGCATAAGGGCTGGCAAATTAATGTTTTTTAATACTGCTTGTGTTTCAAATTAAAATTGCCTAATGTTAATTTTTCAATTGATGTTTTCTAAATGTCACATCGTGTTCTGGTGAGGTGCAAATGATGGCCACGGAATACGTATAGATCGGCATCACTACAGTCCCTCTAGTAATAACGGTTGTCTATGAATGGGCAGCCGTAATCACTTACCCTCTGGCGCCCATGCTTGTTTGGTTCCCATGTTTATTAAAAAAAAAAAAATTTAATATAGGTCAAGTCGCGAAGAAAGAAGCAGCCGCCACGAGGAAAGGGACCGCGATCGCGATCGGGACCGCGACCGCAGATCGCGTAAGGAGAAACGTAAGATATCCTAACTTTATACTGATTGCTCCAAACACAGAAAAGAAAAGAAAAACAAATGTCATAAGTCCCAATTGGTACCAAAGCCAGTGACGTATATCGTTGAGAGTCTTGTACAAATATGTAATTAAAAATTGCATTGAATTTGCGATCACCTAGCGTGGATTAGCGGAAAGATAATTATTGACAGCAATTAAAAACAAAAGTAGCTATCACCTGATAGGGCCGGCGCTCACTGAAGGCATAGCACGGCATGGCATTTTATTACTATCAAGTTATTTTGAATCTTATTTCAATGAGTTTAGAATTCATTTTACTTTATTGGTTATGCGTTGGGTCATCCCTCGGCACGTCGCGGCATCGTGTGGTATCGAAATAAAGTAACATGAATTCTAAACTCATTGAAATAAGATTCAAAATAACTTGATAGTAATAAAATGCCTTGCCGTGCCTTGTCGTCAGTGAGCCCTTGGATGTCTCTAAAATATTGCATTGTTAAATGAACTGTATTCAAAAGCATTTACACTACAGAACTACTAGATGCTACTTGAATTGCAAAAATTAAATTTGATAACGAAATTGACGTAATTATGCACAGTTGAACTTAATTATGATATGATCATTTTGTCTCATTGACATAGCATTTTTTGTCTTTTTCTATTCCGTGTTTCCTAACATATTTATTTAGCCAATATTTAAAATTAGTAACTATGGGCCTCATAAGAAAGCTCAAGGTTACTTGTGGGCAATGGAGAGGGCTATGCTCGAAGTTTCTTTGCGAGATCGCTATAGAAATGATGAAATCTAGAACTAAAGTCACCAACATAGCTCGAAGAATCGCCAGACTCAAGTAGCAGTGGGCCTGGGCAGGGCATATCGCTCATAGAACTGATGGCCGATGGGGCCAAAAGGTTCTCCAGTGGCGTCCACGGACCGGAAGACGCAGTGTAGGTAGGCCTCCAACAAGATGGAGCGACGACCTGGTTAAGGTTGCCGGAACGCGTTGGATGCGGATGGCGCAGGAGCGATCTGTTTGGCGTGTCTTGGGGGAGACCTATGGCACAGAATATACAAGGTTATTTGTAATTCACTAGCATCCTTTTAACCCTAAACTCATACCACTTAAACAAATCTTTTTTGTTTTACGACTTTTGTCATAACTTTATATTTTTGGTGTAATAACATTTTGAAAATTTGAAATTACCTGTATTTTTACGATACTCTGTGCCGTGTATGGAAAAAAAATGTACTCCATTTTAAAAAGTCGTATAACAAAAAACATTTGTTTAAGTGGTAGGAGTTTAGGGTTAAAAGGATGCTAGTGAATTACAAATAACCCTGTATAATAGTACTAACGTACAGAATGGACACGCTCCACCCCGCACCGATTCGAGTTACCCCACCCCTCAAGGCGCAGATTCGGCAAAACCCCGCCGGAATCCAGAAGAGTGCGCGCGCGATGTATGTAGGCGTAGGTACGCGTGTACAGACGTCTTCGTGCTTATGTAGATTCAAGAACGCGTATTTGTACGTCGTGTCCGCCGCGTGCCTATGGTCAGCAGCGGATGTCTTTCGGCTGAAATGATGATTATGATGAGTTGTTACTTTTAAATGTAGCTATAGTCGGGGTTAGAAATGGTTCGTCACTTTTCGACTCTATGTCAACGAATTAAGGACGAATTAATTAATTATTTGTTTGTTCAGGATCGTCCCGCGAGCGGTCCCGGCGGCGTTCCCGCGACCGCCATTAGCTTCTGACTGAGGTATCACAAATAGCGCCTGAAACCGGTAAGTATACTTCGAGCCCACCTCCTCTTACCCCACGCCCGACCGCTCAATCCTCCAACACAAACATCACGCTCAAACTTGACAACCCTCTCCCTTCGACGCCTCTCCCTAAATTGCATACAATGACAAGTAATAAATTAAACACTGTTATTTTACAGCTTTATGTATCATACCAAAATATAACTTCGGTATATGGCAAACATATGGGGAGTTATTTACTCTCAAATCGGTATTTGTCGTCACACCGACGGACTTGGCAGGTATTTGATTGGTATTATGAATAGTTGCCGCGAGCTGGCGTTGAAAGCACCTTTTGGTCAGGCCCTACGCGTTATCTTTCATGATCATCTATTTGGTCATTCAAAGAGTCCTTAGAGCTTGATCAATAAGGGCTTTTATGTATAGCGGTTCGGCTTCGGCGTCGTTTTTGAGGTATTTCCACATTAATGTTTCGCCGTCGTGACATATCGAGTTGCCACAGTCGAGGATCTGGTGCGGATCGCGAATGCGATGCCAGGTATTTGTTAGGGCTTCCCGTCCCATGTCACGTTAGCGGGTGTTAGAAACAGACTAACTGACTACAGTACAAACACATTTTCAATGTTCAAAAGCAATTGTGTCCATACAATATTAGATTTAATAAATTTCCTTACAATAGGTTCAAAAATGCGTTTTCTATCAAGTTTGCCAACACATAAAATGTCTTGTCGCGAGCCGTGGGAGTAAATGCCATGCGCTCGTATGCCATACGGAGGCCGTTGTCAGAACATCTACTATGTGCTTCCAGGTACTCAAACTATGCAATGTGTGGTAGCAGGATTTTCACTACTTAACTAATATTTAATGACGTTTTTCCGAAAGTTTACCTGCTGCCATAACATAAAACTTAACCCTACACTCCATTGGATAATTCTTTTAATGACTGGTACTGATAAATACTCCGTAGAACTGAGAAACTAATGATTTACTACAATTTTGATGTCGAAAATAAATTATAATAATTTCAGTATCAAATGTCGGTCATTAACAGAAGTGTCCATATTAACATGTCCTAGTACTCTTTTACTAGCTACCTTGATGGACTTTTCAGTTGGCAACCCACAGACGAAGAACCAGCCGCCCGACCACAGAATAAGAGGTACTTTTGAATTAAGCGTCTTACCATTGAAGAGAAGAAGGCCACAAGCACAACCCAGAATATTTCAGAATACTCCCGCCACGCGTTTCGAGGTGACATAGCACATAGTGTAATCATAAGGTTTAATAATAGATTTAGGTGTTGTTGACACGATTTACTAATGCATGTAGTATGTCCCCTGCCACGGATGGACTTGTTCTTACGCTTAGAGTATAAATGTTTGTAAAGTTTAGCTACCTGATTTAAGGAGCTCTATAATGTTATATACCAGTTGCCACTGAGGAGTGATTCAGGTATTTATAAAATTATTTTTTATTTCGTCATAATGATGTTTCTGTGTAAGATTTGGATGTGTGAACCATTGATTATTCAAAATAATAAAAAAATAGAATTATTCGTTTGTTTTATTTGTACATATATAAACTGTCAGTCAATTGAAATTGCAAACAATGTAAACAAACCTTGTATTTAAAATGTCTTTAATTTCCATTTTCCCTCATCAAATACTGCTAAATCCGTGTGTTATTTAATCAATACTTACCACAACACTATCCTAAACCATTAAAACAATAAACAGGTGCTAGAATATGGATATTTCATTAAATGGTTTATTTACATTGTTCACAATTTCAATTGACAGCGATTTTAGATCCTAACCATGGACTTAATACAACTAACAGGCAGCGATGCGAAACGCTACGCCTACGATGCAGTCTAAGTATGCACTCCTAAACAAAAGCTGGTAGCGCAATGCAGTCGCGCTTTATAATATAAATAGCATTGGAGTTGATAAATATCAAACTCCAATATGTCCGCAATAACTGACATGAGATATGATCCTTATTGTCATTATTTTATTCTATTTTCATTAAAAAATCGGGTATCCCCATAGGTGGACATAATGGAGTTTGATATTTATCAACTCTGTGTAACATGTGTCTGTAACTGTCTGTAATGAACAATGAACAGCGACACTACACGTAAAGTTGCCAGCTATCAAACATAGACCACGACCGTCAGTCACGTGGGTGTTCAAATGACTGCCAAACTATGAAGGAGTTATTTATTTATTTTATTTATAATGCATTCTGTGTATGCGTTTGGAAAAAAATGTCAGTGATTCAATTATTTTTACAGTTATGCAATGAAAGGGTGATGAATTTTATTCTTAGTTCTTACCTACAGCATTTATGTAGAGCTTCTCCCATGTCATTTCAAAAGGCCAGCGAGCGCCGGCATACTGAAACTTTCAATTCATTAGTTGCTGAATAGTTTTGTAATTAATTAGAAATGTAACAAAAATGTTGGAATGTTGGTCGTGCTACTTATATTATTTAAATAAACCGTTTGAAAATGATATTATGTAGTTTATTCTGCTTCATATTTTAAAAATATTGCGGCTACGTAGGGTGTCGAAAATTGAATCAAAATTGCGTTTTGTTTGTTGAGTACCTCCTATGAGTACCTCCGAACCACGCGTAACAAAACGTGTGGCATTCAGGCAATGGGAGTGACACTGACTTTTTTTTGACGGCACACTGACAGTGACAGTACAGTTTATTCATATGTTTATTTATTGAACAAAATAAATTGGCATGTTTGCAGTTGCAGTTCCTCAGGAATAGCTTTTATGTAACTAGCATTTATTGAAAAATTATGTCTCCTCGGCCTGAAATCTCTAAGTCAGAGCAAGAGGCTCGGGCAAAACTCCGAGATTTATTTCTCCAAGGCGTAAACGAGTTATGCGGTAAGTATTTACTAATTATTCTACGATTCGAAGTCCTCCCTCACACAACTTGTTTGGAACACTGACAATTGCCATTTACGAACTAAAACAATTACTTTGCTCACCCGCTTTTGCGGGTGAGCAAAGTAATTGTTTTAGTTCATTAATATGGACCTCCGCAAAGTAACGCCTGATTCAATAAATTGCCATTTACATTTGTTTTCCAACCGCCACTGGATTCGCATACATATTTATACCACTGGACCTCAGACCAAATGAAAAGCAAAGACAGAATTTTGCAACTGCAAAGTGAAGCCCCGTAAAACTACGCAGCGCTCTGTGCGTGTGTTGTAGCTCAACTAGTTGCACAAGTTCTAGAGAGTAGTTAAGTTTCTAGAATAGCCGGGTGTCCACTGAGCGAGCCGCCTCACGAGGCAGCCATTTTCAGTGCGATTTTGAGCTCTGTGTAGAACAAAATCATGCCTCATGCGCTTGGCTCAGTGGAGACCCGGCTACTCAATAATGTAAGTACTGAGACGCGTGGCATGTTGTGGTGTGAGGATGCGTCAGATGCAGATGGTGCAGAGCTAGTCTGTTTCGTGAACCTTGAGGGAGGCCTCTGTTCAACAGTGGACATCTTTCAGCTGTAATGATGATGATCAGGAACTAATGAGACTGCATCATAATGTCAAACCGTTTTAATATCATTCAAACCCTTATTTGGAATTTTTTTTTTAAAAACTTAGCCTCAGCAGAAAATTGAATTATCTATTTCTTACATTTTTTTTAGGAGAGTCCTGTAGTATTCTCACATACGAACAGACAGTTTTGAAGGCTGATTTCTGCGGGTGGCAGCCAGACGGCACTGAGATCCTAGTCCGAAATATGACAACCCCAGCTAATGCTGTAATCCCATCGGCGCTGCTGAGGCTGCCTGATGTGCTGGCGATACAGTTTGATAATCCTGTACAGTTACCATAAGCTCTAATTAAGTCTTTAAACTCTTGTAATATTCTGCCTGGTTATGTATCTGGTGTGAGAGGCTGAATAATAAGGTTGAGATTAAGTAAGTATATTGTCTGTGAGACACCTGTTATTAAGTAAAAGGCTAATTAACCCGTCACGCGTCTACCATACTAAAATTAGTAAAATTTATTTTTATGTAGGATATGTACTAGAGACTTCAGTAGTAGTCTCTAGGACATTTCCCGCAAAAAAAAGTTAGGGACTAACATAGTCCCTGGGACGCATGACGGGTTAAATGGATTCTGAGAAACTGCATTTTTCTTTAAATTATGTTGGTTCAGTTTAGTCTATATTGGGCAGATTTTAGGTTTTCCAGTTTAAGTCATAGTATCCCTAAACATGATAACTTTTTTTTTGTATATAATATTGCATCCCTGGCAAAAGTACTTATGTAGTTCTAATAAAAATAATTATTTCTGAGGCCAGCAAGATGTACTTCTTTTTTCCCCATGATCCTTGCGGAACTTGGTGTTTTAGACAGTTGTCAGGTTGCCCAGTTTGCTGCTGGATAACCATAGCCTTGTCATTTTGCTACTGCCACCATATTACAGTAGGTATACACAGGTATACTGTGACCATACCATTCAAATTTCAATTGGAGATAATTGGAAATCCAATGATTGCTTAAGGAGATCAAGAAAAGTAGCACTGTGCAAGTAGCAATTATGAGGTTACCAATGCCGCCCTGTAAGGATGGCGTTAGGGAAACTACCGATAGGTCTAAGATATCATTTATTACTCCCAAGCTTAAGCTAGGATACATGGTTATATAGGTGTTTGGAATGAAGGTGTGTGTCTACACTACAGCCCGGCAATATGGCTTTGGCGTGGCGCAAGCCTTTACTCATCAAAAAACCATTAATAAAATTCTTACAATAAAATTATGATGCATATTTGAAAAACTAAGCAAAAGGTCTTTACGTTTTGTTTGTAAATCAGACTTAGTAATTTGATTATAGTGCCATAATAAATACCTAACGGAGTATTTTCGGATTCAAAATCAAAGTACGAAACTTCGGCATTAAAATCTATCGAGCCAAATTTGTTTATCGTGTTTCGGAAGCAAACACAAATTAAGGAATATGACCAAGATTATCCTAATATTTTTTTTACTACCATAAAATAGACCAATTTTATACAAAGTCTTTAAAAATAGCATTGTCTTTAAAAACAGGATTGGTGGACTCTTAACAACTGACGAAAACGAAAATCACAAACTACTACTTCGATGACCTATCCAATGCCCATTCACACTCATTAATCCGCATTGGGCCCATATTTCTATTTCAAATTCTAAGAAATTCAAAGGTGTGTGTGAAGTTCCCAATCCGCACTGGGCCCGCGTGGGTACTACGGCCCAAGACCTCTCATTCTGAGAGGAGGCCTGTGCCCTGCAGTGGGACGTATATAGGCTGGGATGATGATGAGGACTCTTCAAGCCTAGAATAAATAGGCTGTTACTGAACCAGTGAGATTCGCCTTTGGCCTCATCTGCACTTTTCATTAGACGAGAGTCCAAAAAACTTATAGTAGGGGAGCCCATGAGGGGATTTGGGGAGTCACTCGAGCGCGGCAGATTAATATACGGGGGTATACCTTATACCATCTAGAGTACCCCCCTGTGAATATGAGCACTTCATGTGGGGGGGGTACTTAGTAAAAAAAATAGATTCTTTGAAATACTCCAGCGCAATTTTGATATGCAATTTGATACTCCAGCATGACACCGATAATAAATGTATGATACTTAGGGGCTGTTTCACCACTTTTTTTAAAGTTCGGATTAGCTTGATCATAACCTTATTTGTCACATGGAATAAAAATTTCTGTTTCACCAGTCTTGATTAGCGCTAAGTGACGGACAAACTATTTCTTAATTTGACCATCAGATCAGGTGGCATTTAGCATTTTTATCCGTCACATATCCTTTTAATTAGTTAGTTTATTTTTTGTGGCCATAGTTGGAGAGCCCTTCAGCCGGTTTCAGAAAAATAAATCAGAGTATTTTTAATTTTTTAAAGAAAGAAGTCATGCTAAATTGCAAACGAGAATTTAAATATCAAGATTTGAATAAAAATTATAGGTACGCTTTTAGTATTTAAAAATAAATCCAAAATTTCGTAATATTTTTTAATTACAGACTTTTTTTCAGTGGCACAATCGTTTGTTCTACCTGAACTTGTACATCGCCATTAAAAAAAAAAGTTAATCTGTCAAAGGGTTTGGCGCCACTTTTCATTTCGTTTTACGTGATTTTATTTTTCTTTGTTATTGTTAACCAAAGTATCGTAAATAAATACCGTTTTTGGATTAATTATAATGTTACACATTTGTTTATGCAAAAAAATAGATGTGTTTAAAAATTACATAGTTTGCGATTTATTTTGCTTTAATAATGAGTGACTCTTTGAACGAAAATATGCGAACAGGAACCCGTGGTCGTGAAAAGGGACGTTGATATTCCGACTTTTTGTTAAACCGACGATTAGTTAAGTGGTACTTAGTTTGCACAGGACCGGAGTGGTGAAACTGAAAAAAAAACTGGCCGACAGATTTGTGCAGTACTTAGTTTATTCATTGGTTACGTAACCAGTAGTTTGACAATAAGGTGGTGAAACAGCCCCTTAATCTGCTACTTTGCATGGTGGGGGGTGGGGTTGGCCATACGGAAGGGCGCGCGTTAGGTTTTCATAGGGGATGTTAATTCCAAAGACTAAGGATTTGGAAGTAAAATGTACATTGTTCTGCTTTTAATTAACCCACATTATCTTAATCTGACGCGCTCGAGTATTTCAAAGCATCCATTTTTTTTTATTAAGTATTCTGACGGGGTGCCCTAGTCAAACCCCCCACACGAAGTGCTCATATTCGCTGGAGGTTCTCTAGAGGGTATAAGGTATCCCCATAATATTAATCTGCCGCGCTCGAGTGACTCCACAAATCCCCTCTTGGGCTCCCCTACTATTGGATGCGGCCAGCGCAGGGCGTATCGTTGTGGAACTCTTTGCGGAACTCCTTTGCCTAACAGTGCACGTCTTTCAGCTGATATGATGATTAGGATAAAAAGATCAACGACCTAAATCTAAACAAATATACTCGTGCCCGAACGTATTACCATAAGGTCGTAAAAGAGAATCCGTGCGCCATTTCGACTGTATCCCGGTTAATCTATATTCATCCGTGCAAGATTGGGAAGTAATCCCGACTTAGGTGTGCGATTTGCCCTTAAGTGGAACTTTTTCTACGATCAATTGTCCCGAGTTGACGGATTCGGAGATAAGTAACTGTTTGAAGGAGGGTTAGGAAGTATAGCTTTGAACGTGGGTGCTTAAGCACAGAATATATAATAGTACTAACGTACAGAATGGACACGCTCCGCCCCGCACCGATTCGAGTTACCCCACCCCTCAAGGCGCAGATTGCCGGACACCGCCGGAATGCAGAAGAGTGCGCGCGCGATGTATGTAGGCGTACGCGTGTACAGACGTCGTCGTGCTTATGTAGATTCAAGAACGCGTATTTGTACGTCGTGTCCGCCGTGTGGCTTAAGATTGCGCGGGTAAGTCAAAGGATGGTCAAAGGTAAGTTGCCACTGGAAGCAACTTTACCATACGTTTTTAGGGTTCCGTACCCAAAGGACCCTATTACTGAGACCTCACTGTCCGTCCGTTCGTCCGTCTGTCTGTCCGTTTTGTCACGAGGCTGTAACCTCATGAACCGTGATAGCTAGACAGTAGAAAATTTCACAGATGATGTATTTCGGTTCCCCGCTATAACAAAAAATAATAAAAAACAATAAAATAAATATTTAAGGGGGCTTCCATACAACAAACGTGACTCCCACCCCACCGGTGATGCTTATATGGCGACCACCGTGTTAACGCAGGCTACAGAGTTTATATACCACACTTTAACTAATTACCTCGAGTTTTCTTCCTAAGGGCCGGCGCTCACTGACGGCATGGCACGGCATGGCATTTTATTACTATCAAGCTATTTTGAATCTTATTTCAATGAGTTAAGAATTCACATTAGAATTCATGTTACTTTATTTCGATACCACGATGCCGCGACACAAGCCGCGACGTGCAGAGGGATGACGCAACGCATAACCAATAAAGTAACATGAATTTTAAACCCATTGAAATAAGATTCAAAATAACTTGATAGTAATGAAATGCCATGCCGTCAGTGAGCGCCGGCCCTAAGGCTACGCGCGCACTGCGGATTTCTGCCGTGAGTTTTTTTTCCGCAAAATCTGAGAAGTATGGAACCTCCTTGAAGTGCGCGCACTGCGGAAAATAATCTGTATGCGGCTTAAAATCTGTGGTTTGCTGCAGATTGGTTGCGGTGCGGCGCCGCACGAATTTTCTGCATCCTATGGACTATTGAATAAATCCGCGCACTGCGGAATAAAATCCGTGCGGACACCGTCTCTCCAAGTCGTGTCTACGTAGTAAATTGCGGGGCCAACAATTCTAACTAAATTGTCAAACGTTGCAATGTTCATTCGGTAATAGCCAAAAATTTTTTTGGAAACAAACGCAAGTTACTGTATCTAATGAAAACAAATCCTTTAATAGGCTGCAATGCCACGAGAGGATGTATCCAATACCGTAGGTACTTTTTTTTTGCGCGACAGTAAGTATAGACAGATTTTTGTGTGATAGTCATTTTCAACGTCCGTTCCTAACTTGAGTTGGGACTAAAATGGCAAAACGTGCGGATGTGTCACCGCTGTGCGCGTACTGGACACACACGGTTTATTTCCTTTGCGTTTTTAAAATCGCACCGCAACTCGCCGCACCGCAGTGCGCGCGTAGTCTTACTTATAGGGATGGACGATATACCTACATTGATGTATTTTAAACACTCGATGTATAGTAACGATGCATCGTATTGAACCGATGTATTGTTAATACTTCAGCATCGAATATATATCGATGTTTTTCATTCGATGCATCGAATACGCAAATTATGAGATGAGTGTACTATGAGTATGACTAAAACTGACTGACGACTGCAGTGACTTCACGACGTTTTGTGAAACGGAACGTTATAATCAGTTCTGCCAAGCCAATATAACACGTCTATCATTTGTCGGTTTGGCTGAATAGGTTAGGTTTCCTTTGCCGCGGAGCCGGCGTAGCAAAATTAAAACCAAAACAACAATATGGCCGACAAACACATATTTTTCAACAATATGGCCCACAAACACTTATTTTTTTTAATACATGT
Source organism: Archips xylosteana (assembly GCA_947563465.1). Taxonomy (NCBI): domain Eukaryota; kingdom Metazoa; phylum Arthropoda; class Insecta; order Lepidoptera; family Tortricidae; genus Archips; species Archips xylosteana. The sequence continues at coordinate 17,443,994 of OX387348.1, read as the reverse complement.
TTTTCCTTGTAGGTACTTACTTAGTTTTCTTTAACGCCTAAACATATAATTGCGAAAACAATCCATGTTTTGGAAACATCGATGTATTTCTCAATACATCGTGTTAACTTCGATGCAACCGAACGATGCATTACATCGGAAAAAACATCGATGTATATTTTAAATGTCCATCCCTAGTCTTACTGACGTACGTGAGTGTACATCATGGCGTCCCAGCCCTATAGACGCGACGACGACGACGTTGCGCGTTCGCGGCGAATACATTGCGCGCTTGCGGCGAACACTCTGCGCATTCGCTCCGCTTCTAATACGTTCGCAAATCGCCAGTGTACAGTCAAGGGCAAAAATATGTATACACTTTAGTACCTTGTCTATTTTCGTCATATTTGAACTGCCATATATGAACTGTCACAGTGGTTAAAGTGACAAGGTACTAAAGTGTATACATATTTTTGCCCTTGACTGTAATATGCAGAGATCGGAATTTTCACGGCAAAACATAAGACTGTCGCAATCAAGCTAGTGTTAGAACCATTTTTTTATCGATATCGATCGAGTATTATTACATATAAAAAAGTCATGCCGATATATTTAGATATATTATTTTATAATCATTCGCACAGTAAATTTATAATATGCAAAAGAAGTACTAAGTTACGGAATTGTTTTATACTTATTTTTTATTCCATCTAAACCTTAACTATACTTTATCATATTAAGTAGTTAATTAATAACCCTTCCTTTTGGCTTTGCCGTAGTCGAGTAAGAAAGAGGTAAAACTTTTAATGAAGGGAAAATAAAATTCTTTATTAAATATGTTTTTAGGGTTCCGTACCCAAAGGGTAAAAACGTAAACCCTATTACTGAGGCTCCGCTGTCCGTCCGTCCGTCTGTCACCAGGCTGTATCTCGGGAACCGTGATAGCTAGAGTTGAAATTTTTACAGATGATGTACTTATTTTGGTTGCCGCTATAACAACAAATACTAAAAAAATGAAATTAAATAAATATTTAAGGGGGCTCCCATACAACAAACATGATTTGTTTATTACAGCGCCATCTACAATGTATTTGCCGAACTAGATGGCTTGCTAATGAACTAACAATTGATGCCGGTTGACAACCAATCACCTCAGTAGTTCTAATTTTGCACACGTTTTGTGGTGGCGCTAGTATATAGTTATTTTGCTCGTTTTTGCTCGATATTGATAACGGCAACAGGTAGACACTTGAAATATTCACAGAATATTTAATTATATATTGACTTTAAAAATAAATCATTACATTAAAATAAAAAAAAATATTTAAGGGGGCTCCCATACAACAAACGTGATTTTCATAGATAGGTAATTGTACGGAACCCTTCGTGCACGAGTCCGACTCGCACTTGGTCGGTTTTTTATTTAGTGGACCGTTTTTTCTGCTATTGCACAACTATCGATATCGATAAAAAGTTGTTTCTAACACTAGCTTGATTGCGACAGTCTTATATTTTGTCGTGAAAATTCCGATCTCTGGTAATATGGCTCGTAAAGTTTCTCTTTACCCACTTACGTAGCATAGCCGCCTATTAAGAAAGGCCAACCAAAGCGCGTGTTTACCTCGCAGCATCGCGCCCGGCAGACCTGTTGCTCAATCGATCCAGCCTGCACTGGCGCGCACTCTCCCAGTTTTTGCCCGTCATCAGCCATAATAAGAATGAGCTTTTGCCCGTGACTCCGTCTGTGAGAAATTCGTTTATCGCTATCCCGCGGGAACTACGCAATTTGCGGGATAAACACTATCCTCGAGAGTTGCCGGGTCAATCCCGATAAATCTAAATAATTGACTGTTGAAAAAAGAACACTATGCGAAACATCTAAATAAGTATCTAAATTCCTACAAAACATTAGATCGACTTATTGGGTTTGACCCGGCAGCCCTCGCATGTCTTCCCCCGGGACTCATAATTGTCTCTAAGTATTATCAAGTATTATTAAATTTTATCTTAAATTGATTTCAGCGGTTTAAGTGTGAAGATGTAATATGATAGACGGACAGACAGATAGACACACTTTTGCATTTATAATATTAGTAGGTATGGATATTGGCTGTTGCCCGCGATCCGCCTGCAAAGAATTTTTTTTCGCTATCCCGCGGGAATTACACTATTTTCCGGGATAAAAACTATCCTACGTCCTTTTTCGGGACTCAAATTATCTCTACTCCAAATTTCATTTAAAACGGCTGGGCGGTTTAGGCATGAAGAGGTAACAGACAGACAGAGAGACAGATTGACAGACAAACTTTCCCGTTTAAGTATAATATTAGTATGGATGAGCTTTACTTTAGGACAGGAGCTTTGTTCGATATTTATGCAAGCCTTCACACAGATCGTCGTTAATCGTCGTCTTGGGGATCCTGCCTTATTGCCGGAAATATTTTTGTCAATTGGTTCATTACCCAACTGTTTTTTTTCTGAAACTGTAAACTATTCAGGATTATACTTTAGAACTTTGTAGTTTACGTTAAATAACTTTTATAACACTCCTGAAGTAAAAACAGTTTCAGGATAAAATATTTGGGAAATGAGTCAGTTGGCATACCTACCTAAGTATATTCGGCGAAAAGTAAGGCGAAAAGGAAGAGAACCCTTGTCTTGATTTCTTGCTCATTGAATAAACGGTTGGCGAAATCAGAATGGCAACGATATCGTATCGTTGGGAACTTTATATGTACACCAGTAAAATGTTTCTTAGTGACACGAAAATTAAATATACAATTGGGATTGTTAATTTTTTCTAACCCCCCCCCCTTTTTATTTTTTTTATCGAAAATATAGAGCATTTTAAGAAACTAATTTGAATATTTCAGCAATTCATCACTCCAATATTTTTTTATAATTTATTGAAAATTTGACATACGACTTCTCGTAAATTACATGCCATGGCTGAATCTGTGTTTAAACCACAGACATAATGACAAAAAAAAAGTGTCACAATCGATGATTAGTTGTCATCTGACAATGTCACTTTACATTACAATAACAATAACACTAAAGTTGCCGATTCTTCCAAGAGAATAAATAAAAAAAACGAACGAACGAACGAACGGCTATAGTATTTTTTGTACGTATAAAATAAAATGGTCAGAAGTGTTCCCTTGAAAGTTCTTTGGCGGATTTAATCCATACTTACATTAAAATTATCCTCGCAACAATAAGTACAACTTGTAAACTTTGAATTAACTTTGCGGCACCACTTCTCTTGTAAATCTTCTCTAATGCGAACAATTAATTTGTTTGGGCTATTGACAGAATCATTCCCACAAGTAGGAATGAAACACTTCCTGTATAATCCACTATTAAAATATGAAAAACGCGAAGAATGTTTTTCAAAATAGTATCCTTAAACTGACAGATGATAACTACGTCGAAGTGACAGAGAATAGTATAGAGAACCTAGACGGACGGCTGTTTTTTTCTTGTTGCAAAGAATTTAAAAGTTAATGCCCACAGAAAGGTCAAACAAAGGTCAAACATTATTTTGCAAAAATACACACGAACATTTAATATTTTTTTACTACAATGTTATAAAATGATTTAATAAACCTATTTATTCCTCGAAATGGTTTTGGAATTAGACCACATTGTAAAAAAGTGATCAATGCCAATTGGATTAGCGTCTTCTCTAAGTACGTTTAATAAAAACGAGTTTTGCGAGTTAACAACTTCACAATTTCGAAAAACGGCAAAAATAGTTGACATAAATGCGTCAGTTTATGCCAGGTTTATGCTTGTTGTGGATTTTATAATAGTGCGTTTAGTAAGTAAGTATAGTAGCGGAACGAAAAGGTTTGTCACTTTTCGACCTTGACTCGTTGATATTATAGAGTCGAAAAGTGACGAACATTTTCATTCCGTAACTGTACCTTGACGGGTTTGTCAAATCTCTAGCAACAGTTTTTAACATACAAACAAAACTAAACAAAACAAAACAAAACTTTTCATATAGATAATACGTCATTACGTAGTTAAAGACAAAGTCTTTAGCGGCCATTTTTTCTAAATGATGTTCCTGTGGGTAGTAGACATTATTATTTTATTATTGCTTATTACCTTATTAGCATTAGTAAGGCATATTTTCGTGCTGAAACAGAACTTTTAACACGGATAACATGATTGAACTGGTCGAACTCTACTCATGTAGAGTCATGGTCATAAATATTATGCACGTTACCATGACGTTAAAAACATCCATTCGTACAAGACTCGTACGTATAAATACCACGTTCCTAAAATCTAAAAAATACTACATTACTTAACCTAAGTATTTACCAAATTTCTAGCTTACCAAATTTTCGTTGCACCACATTACAAAATCGAAGATTACTTAAGGAAATATTTTTTTTAATGGAATATCTTATTTTGGACATCCTGGTATAATTAATGGGAATGTAATAAATAAATAATAGGTAATGTAGTGTTTTGAAAAATTTGGTATTTTGGGAACGTGGTATTTTAGGCACGAGCGAAAACATGTAAACACCTCTACGTCCCTAATCATAAGGTTGGTGTTTGAATATGTATATATTTTATGCGATTTCTGTATTTATACCCTCGAATGTAAATGCCTACCTGTTAGTTTTGTGATTGCAAATGTCATTTGTGCATGACCTTTCTTTAGAATGATAACGAACTGTCTGTCTTTGTTCTTGGTCGTAATACATGTCTTTATATACAGACTGGTGAAATTATTTCAAGATCCTTGAAAATCCCGAATGGTTATAGAAAACATAGCTATATCCTTCATCTTAGTAGGTCTGGCCTTGCCTGGTATGTTTAAGTAGTTAAAGTAGTAAAAAGTTAAAAATATTGATTCAAGAGCCTTATGCGTTGATACAGACTGGTTATTTTTCAGGGAAACTATACCAACTTACATAAATACTCACTTAGGTATGATTTGTCTGTTAAGTACCTACCACTCTTTATTTACTAAACTAATATAGATTTAGTTTTATTTTATTTATTTATTTGGAAAAAAGATACATTTTAGATATTTTTGCCACTTAATATTACTTTGAAAAAATTTAATACTACCTACCTAATCATTTGTTTAAATAACATAAGTTTCTGCTAATCCAGAATACCCCAGGACTGTTGACAAGTAATTAACAACCCAGAGAAGTTATAAAGCATACAAGTTAAAAACAGGCATTTTTATGAATCTCACTTAAATTTTAAGCTTCGTTATCTCATTTTAATTTAAGGCCAAAGCAAGACTAAATACGAATATGCTTTTTGTTTCCAAGCGTCAAATGGTACAGACCCTAAAGTTTTCAAATCAGCGGTCGCAAGACCTACATCAAACCGCAAGCAGCCTCTACATATTTCATATACATAGCTTTATAGTACCTACTAGTTCTGACCACTAGTCATGACCTTTACCTATATTCCACACTGGTTAGGTTATATGGCAGCAATAGTAAAGCGAGATTAGGAGCAGTTTCTGTTTGATCCATGGAAACGTAAACGGGTTTAGTAATGGGGCTCTAACATTTTAAGTTCCATAAGACAAACTTAGTCATTTGTGCCATAAAACTACTAAATTTGATAGTGTATCTTACCATGCATAGACGAATCTAGAGTTATTTTACAGGAGCGGTCTAAGGCACCTAAAAGAGGTTTTAGTTGTACGGTTTTCTACGTACAATAAAATCGGGTTTAGATGCCCTGTGGCCTCGGGCAGTCTGACCATTAAGATGGCTTGGCCGATGCGGCAAAGCAGAGTGGACACCCAAATCCTGTATAGTAAAAGATATAAATATAACACAACGATTAGTTTTCTAGTAGTGTAGGTTTCTAAATAGACGCGGTCTGGAAAAGGGTTAAGAAATTGCGATGACAATAAAAAACCAGCCAAGTGCGAGTCGGACTCGCGCACGAATGGTTCCGTACAATTATCTATAAAAATCACGTTTGTTGTATGGGAGCCCCCCTTAAATATGTTTTTTATTTTAATTTAATGATTTACTTTTAAAGTCAATATATAATTAAATATTCTGTGAATATTTCAAGTATCTACCTGTTGCCGTTATCAATATCGAGCAAAAACAAGCAAAATAATCATGTTTGTTGTATGGGAGCTTAAATATTTATTTTATTCCATTTTTTTAGTATTTGTTGTTATAGCGGCAACCGAAATACATCATCTGTGAAAATTTTAACTCTCTAGCTATCACGGTTCCCGAGATACAGCCTGGTGACAGACGGACGGACGGACAGCGGAGCCTCAGTAATAGGGTTTCCGTTTTTACCCATTGGGTACGGAACTCTAAAAAGGTCAAGTGCGGGTGTGACTCGTACATGAAGGGTTACGTATCTCCGCACAATGTTTTAAAAATAGTTCAGTAAAAAAAACCCTAAAAACGATTGTTTCGTGTAAAATATCGCCGTTGCACTCAATCCTCACCTTTCAATATTAAACGGTAAGAATAATAGAGGTCCAAGGCTCTAAGTAACTTAATTAGTCTGCGTCTGGCTAATTAATTGTAATGTCGATTTCTATTTAATCTGTGCTATTAATTTGGTCGGTAAAAGTTACTTACAAAGCGGTAGAAGGCTGTGGACAAAAATGTTGGGCATGTTAAATTGTAGTTAACCATACAAAACGACTGAACGGAAAAAGTTCAGTCACAATTGTACGGTTAATTTCCTTATCACAGAAAACTTTCATACAAATGTTAATTACCGGTGTTAAAGTTTCCATTTTTTTTGAGCTCCGTCCAGAATAAATAAATAAATAAATAGAATAAATATTAGGGGACAAATCAATCTTACACAAATCGACCTAGTCCCAAACTAAGCAAAACTTGTACTATGGGTACTAGACGACGATAACTAGTACGAGTACTTATATAGATAAATAAATACTTAAATACATAGAAAACATCCATAACTCAGGAACAAATATTCGTGCTCATCACACAAATAAATGCCCTTACCGGGATTTGAACCCAGGACCTCTTGCTTCGTAGGCAGGGTCACTACCAACTAGGCTAAAGCGGTCGTGTGCTCACAACTTCTGTGAGTTGACCTTACAAGCCTCTATTCCTAGTAGGCATCTGTAGTAAAAAACTTACATACCTACCTGAGTAGTGTTGTGTGGTAGTTTGTGTTAGCAGTTGGATTCGAATTCTTAAACCGGGTTTAGGCGGGTCAGAGTTAACTTTTAATCCCGAGTTAAACTGCTAACCCTAGGTTAAGTAGTGTCAAATTGTATGGAACTGTCGCCCTAACCTAGGGTTAACGGCTTAATTTTTTTAGCCTTAGACCGTAGAAGCGGCTCTTAGTAAAGTTTAAAAATGCTTGTTTTTCGTTTTTTGGCATCGTAACCGAAAGGGGCTTTTTGTGGACGGCTGAGAAATAGAGCGGGTATTAATTAAACTGATACACTACCTACCTAGTCATATTTGCCTCAATGCATCCGGACGATAAGAATTCACTCCGCTTGTTGTTTTAAAGATTACACAGCTAGTATTTGCATAATGGAAGGTTGTTAACCCTGTAATGGAATATTAGGTAGGTAGAACATATTTCCACGTAAATTTTCCAGAAGATGCCTAACTTACACCTTTTAGTTTACGGAATACTAGGTAGCTGTTGCCCGCAATATGGGATGCACCAAAAAAAATAACCTATAGTTTTTATATTTTTTTTGGAAAGAATAGGATATTTTAAGACACCATTTTCATCGATTTTGAATTTGGTTGAGTATTTAATTTTTTATATTTCTTTTTAGAAATATGTTGGATGACGTCACAGTGAGAGAGCCACGTTCCATAGCCTAGAAAAATTCAAGTCGTACATAAAATAATCTGTGGCACTACCACGGCACTACAGAGACCCTACTACGAAGTGCATAATTCGAACTTCGTTTCATGCCGTCCCGCTCACGCTAATATGATTTGACACGAGAGTGAGAGGGATGATACGATACGAACTTCGATTTTTGTAGTAGTGCCCCTGATTTGTCTTATCACTGTCAATATTACAAGCACGGCTTAGGGTCCTAAATGAACCATGACAAAATAGTTTTATTTATTTCTCTTTTTTTAGCTTCGATTATTCCTGTTTGTTTAATGGTGTGATAGTAAATAGATATTTTCATATTTACTTGTAACGTAGTAATTTAATAATTAAATTTGTAAAAATACGTTGCGAGTATTGTATACATTTCGGACTTTATGATAAATGACAACTGTTTAAAGCCAGGTGTGCATCATGTGATTAAAGTTCTGTCTTTGTCACTCTTTGCTATTATAAGCAGGACAGCAACATTTCAAACTGTCAATTTGCTTTAGAGTGTAGACCTGCTTTATATCTGCCTTTGTGACGATTCACTGCAGGGGTCAAATGAAGGACATTACTTAAATTTTCTTTATTTAATTCAGATTATCATATTTTTGGAATCTGATTTCTGAAAACGCTTCACAAAGCCTATTTCTCCAAACGGTTTTCGATTTATTATACGTTGCCAAAAATTGGGACATCCCAATTCAGTCTGCGAAGAATAGGGGTATAAAAATAGCTTACGACTTCTTCTCAGACCTGCCAAATAGGTATAGACAAAAAATTATAAAATGCGGTCAAGCCGTTTTGGAGGAGTTTGAAGAAACATTGTGACATGAGATTTTTATATAAGTATTAGAAGACTATAAGGACGTAGAATATTTAAATCCGCAGAAGAACCAAAGTACCTAAGTGACATAGCCCGAGGATTTTCCGAACTAAAGATGAGATGCCCGAAAACATTCCAACAATAGGTCACCAACAGAATCTAATGTGACGCAGTGCCGTAAAGTTTAAAATGAATAAAATAAGTAAATAAATAAATATTAGGGGACAATCTTACACAAATCGACCTAGTCCCAAACTAAGCAAAGCTTGTACAGACGACGATAAACATACTTATATAGATAAATAAATACTTAAATACATAGAAAACATCCATAACTCGGAAACAAATATTCGTGCTTATCACACAAATAAATGCCTTTACTGGGATTCGAACCCAGGACCTCTTGCTTCGTAGGCGGGGTCACTACCAACTAGGCTAAAGAGGTCGTTAAAAATAATAATAATATATCGTTTTGCGACGTGGTAATCCGTATTATTTTACTACTAATAATGTCTTACTATGTAATGATTACTTGATAACCTGATAAAAGTCATAGGAGTCCGATGTATGCATGCAGCGCAGGACTGATCACCGTTTATTGAGGGAGACCGAGGACAGTTGACTCAGAGGAGAGTAGAAACAACGTCGATTTTTTAGAACTTATTAACTGCTAGAGAGCTCGCAATAGCGCGCGTTTTTTAGTTCAAGTCTCGAGCTATCAAACACGCGCTATTGCGAGCTCGCTAGCAGTTAATAAGTTCTAAAAAATCGACGTTGTGTCTACTCTCCTCTGTGTCAACTGTCCTCGGTCTCCCCTATAGCCTATGTCCAGCATTGAACATTTTTTGGCTGACAATGATGACATACGGCCTGCCCGCCCATTGCCATTTCAACGAGCTAATCTGTTTGGCTATGTCGGTGACACCTGTCTGTCTCTCCGGACTGGCAAACGCAGAGAGGGACGTCCACCAACGAGATGGACGGACGGTTTGGTGAAGGCCGCAGGTTCAGGGTGGATGCAAGTTGCTTCCAAACGTAGTGATGGGGCGTCAATGAGGGGAGCCTATGTCCAGCAGTGGACGTCCTATGGCTGAAATGTTGATGATGATGTATTCTGAAGTTTCCGCCTTATTTAATTGGCAGTCTCTTTCTATCTGGCCAGAAACTTTCAAACTTATCAAGAAATCGAACGGCAGAAATTAGTCCCCATTTGTTTTGGGCCAATCTGTGCTCGTGACTTAACGACTGGAGATCCATTTCTAAGTTAAAATCTTAATTCAAATCCACTTGACTCAATTAATTAATAAGGAACCCGGAAAACCATCCAATATTAACTTAAAAGTTGAAATGTCTCCGAGATGTTATTTTAATTTTAACTTTCTCAAGCTATAAGCGGATATTGGACTTTTTAATTGAATTATGAAAAACCCTATACAATCAAAGTTCGTTTTCTTTGTCGAGATTCTATTATAATCTGGAGAAGTCTTCAATCAGCTCTTGTGGCTGGATAATAAAACTTTTATCCGTGGCGAAGTCGTGTTTTTATTACTTCGATCGCTCGATTATTGTACCTAATAACTGTCAGGATCTCTTATTAATCTGTTTTGTTTATTTACTACCTACTTTGTCCCATTTACTTTAAAAATCACGTGACTACTAAGTCACATCCTTAAGCTCATCTGCACTTACTATCAGATGAGATGAACCTTTCGAAAATACCGTCTCCTCCTCATTCATGCGCATGACATTGTAACAATCACAGAAATAATAATAAGAGGTTAGAAGTGCCTTAGATGCGTGACCTTGGCGCCGCACTTGTGTCTCGTAGGACACAAGCGTGCGACTTGTGGCTTAGTGCTTTTTGCAACGACTGTGTGATAACTGATAACAACTGCATTAAATGGTGTTTTGCAGCATAGGTAATTGCGGAAACTCATCCAAACTGTGTAATTACACTAATAAGAGGATCATATTTCATTAGTATGTATTACTTTAATGTAATAATGCTTTTTAATCAAAATACAACTTGAGAAAATATTTAATTACTAGCTGACCCGGCAAACGTTGTTTTGCCATATTACGGGTATAAGAAATAGCCTACGACCTATTCTCAGACCTACCGAATACAGAGAAAAAAGTTTCATAAAAATCGGTCAAGCCGTCTCGGAGGAGTTCGGTAAAAACACTGTGACACGAGATTTTTATATATTAGATGAAATATTGGTTATTAACACGAAACTTCATGTACCATTGCTACTCAAGCCCATAAAAACGCAGATCGTTTTGAATTATACGCAGCAAAGTAAAGTAATTTTTGATAACCCTTCTATCTTGCACAAAAGTTCGTGGTACGGACAAAAAAACAGGTTACGACTTACAGACATAATGCCGACGCGGCCAATAAAGAGCGCCGTTGTGTAAATGTGGGTATGACTTACGTTGAGTGTTATTCAACGCTATCTCCAAGGTGTAAGGTTCATAATTGTTTGTAAGCAAAATTATTAGTAATTGTGTGCGTGATTGCGTAGTACGGTTCCGGTCTTTTGCGTGTGTGCATTAACACAGTAAGTAGAGGGGATGAAGCAGCGACACGAGTTCCGGAAGAAAATAGGAACTAAGGCATTTCTATTCTATCCTCTTTATAATTATTTCTGTGGTAACAATTTAGTTTTTGGCACTGCAGTGTTATTTTTTGGCTTAGGTATAAGTTTATGACTTGCAATGTGTGTTAATTTGCAGTCGAATTTCTCCCACTTACAGCGTTCTGAATAGCCTGAAATTATGACAATACATACACGTAGTTATAGTCCACAAAAAGAAGTTACAACAGCGAGCAAAAAAGCATGTAATTTTTTTTAACAGAAACTTACTCGTAATGTTGCGTATCTGTTGTTCTAAAGTCCTTTCACACTAACATCACATAGTACGGTTTCTTTCGGGTCTAATTTTCTAAAGTTTCTGACAAAACAGCCGAAGTTGGCGAAGACGGCGTGACAAGCGCGAGCCCCAGGAGTTTCGGGATTAATTATAGTTACAACTTGTGCCAAAATAACGTGTTCTACTTATTATTTGGGGTTTGTTTCGCTGTTTCAAACTACTCCGTTTTATTGTTCGAGATATTGATTAGTGACAGCACTGGTTCCAAGTGTTCCAACGTCGTTTGCAAGAACATTCAGAAGGCTCTCCTTACTGATACTTGTTAGTACAGTTGACGTTTCGTTTACATTTTTGGATGATTCATGAACAGAGGAACTAATTTCATTCCATATTCGCCAGCTGCAAAAATTATAAGGCTTAAAACAAAGATACTCTGTAGATAAATTATTTATTAAGTACCATAATATTGGCCATTCTAATAATAAAATAAACGGATCGTAAGCCATACAGATTTTATTAATTACCTACTCGTACATAGGTACAGTCAGTCACAGACAAAATTGACCTGTGTCATTACTAGGTATTACGACTGCACGGTTACTTTTCTCTGCAGCTCGCCGTACCTACTTAGTTATAATAGTCTAATTTAAAAACAGTACCGTGTACGTAAGGTTCAGGGCTCGTAAACCCACTTTCGCCATTAGGAAATTTTCTCGAAATGCACATTTTAACATGCATGCACTTGCCTAAAATGTACACGTTTATGAGTCGGATGTTTATATAAAATTATGATCTTAGAAAAAGTGTACCTACCTACCTTCTGTACCTAAGTAAACTCTTAATCAACACTCGTAACTTCTAAATAAATCCCAAATTGGCCCAATCCGCGACAATGTCATTTACATTCTGCTTATATTCTTCAGAACTTGCAGAATATGCTGTACTGGAAATCATATCCGAAAGGTTAAGTTCTGGATATATGAATAAAGGATAGGTAATCATGAAGAATAGCATTGATGTTAAGGCTTGACTCTTGACTTCCCCTTTAAATTGATCGTAGGAACAAAATCTGCTGGCGTCATATCCACATAGGGTCAGGAACTCTTTGAAACCTGAGTAGTATTCGTCCACCAACTGGTAGAACTGACTCCGCCTTATATCAGTTGCTACTGATAGGGCAAACAAGTACATAACATCGTACCCTATTGAGCCATATCTTGACCATTGGAAATCTATCGGGATTCCCTCAGTTGGTTCGCCGTTCTAGAAAGAAAAAATAATGTGTAAGCAATAAAATATATCGTCTTTGTCTATTTAGCGCATAAAAAATCTGATGTCAATATCTTCTTTCTTACCTTATATTTAAACATGAAATTGCAATGCCAATTGTCACCGTGCAGTATTGCCATTATTTTGCCAGATTTATGCATTTCCTTGAATTTTTCCCACGCATTCCCTCCTAGTGCCTTAATACATCGTTTTTTTAGTGAAGCTTCAGAAATCACACTCGTGAATTGCTCCATGACTTTCATTCCGTGAACAATTAAGTATTTTTCGTCAAATTCTTCAGTGTTTCTTAGAATATCATCATTGTACTGGTCCGCCATTTCTCTAAACCTTTTTGGATAACGATCTTCATATATGAAAGACAAAGCATGGAGTTTGGCTACGATCCGAAGAATAATTGCCGCGTGTTTGTAATCTAGCACCTTCAGCGGTGCGACAATGTATCCCTTCTTGGTTAAGTCTTCGAGAATGATCATTTCTTGTTTTAAGTCGTCACAACTCGCATATGCTTTTGGGAGAAAGCACCTCATTTCTTGCGGTACACACAGTTCGAATTGATCCTGCAAGTTGTCATATATCGGAACAATTTTGGTGTAGTATAGTGTTTCTCTAAGGAATAAACTTCTCACTGGCAAGCTTTTGCGTTTCATTTCGCATGTCGGGGCACGTTTTACCACTATCTCGAGCTCTTGAGGTCTCCCATTTTTAACTGCGAAGATTTTTGCGTGCGTCAGTACCCCTATGACTCCATCGCCTTTTGCAGGTCCCGTCTCAAATTGGATATTCACATCTGAGAAGCCTTTTGCATAGAACATGTCTATCACCCGCCTTCCTATCACATAAACGTTTTTTGTATCCATTTTTATTTTATTAGTGATCACTTATTTCTTAATTAAATTGAAATCTACGTTTAGATCTGAGTCTGGTTTTAAAGTGAGGCGAATGATGTTTGTTAATTATCTTAGAACTTGTTATCTTGACAAATGTAAACGTGATGTCATATGACTGAGGTAACAAAACGGCGACTAACTAACTACTAAGTAATTATTGCACGACTTTTATTTGATTGGTTCATTCAAGGACTGCAGTTTATTGAGCATTCATCAGTTTTTGTAATCTTGTTTTTCTGCAAACATTTACCGCAAAAATTAAGATATTGTCAACAAATATCAATATTAGCTGAAATTCTGAAGGCGTAAGTTTCCATTAGTCTCAGTTTAGGGATCCGCACCTGTAACTGAAATAAGAGTCCTTCAAGGCTCACGTTCATTTCCGTCTCTCCACAAATCCTTTTTACAAGTGTGGCCAGATATTCGTTTAGGTTCATTTCGTCCACATTCCTATTTCATCCACACTCCCATTTCGTCCACATTCCCATTTCATCCATATTCCCATTTCGTCCTTGTCCCACTTCGTCCACATTCCCACTTAGTCAACATTCCCATTTCGTCAACATTCCCGTCTCGTCCACATTCCCATTTCGTCCACATTCTCACTTAGTCAACATTCCTAGCCTATTTTAATGCAGTTTTCGCTATCACTTAGCCTAATTCTCAGGGAAGATTTTAATTATTTTTGTGATTAAGGTATTCATGTTAAGAAAAATACTTGCTAAGCACGGTGCGGGTCAATACTATTCAGATGCACTACCAATTTCGTTACTATTTTGTTATGAAATGGGATTGTGGACGAAATGGGAATGTGGATGAAACGGAAATGTTGATGAAGTGGGAATGTGGACGAAATGGGAGGTAGACGAAACGGGAATTGATTGCGGACGAAATGGGATTGCTGACGAAGTGGGAATGTGGACGAAGTGGGAATGTGGACGAAATGAACCTAAACGGTTGTGTGCTTGATACTATTTCACGCTAAAACTGCTAGACAGATATGAATGAAATTTGGTATGTATGTCATTCAATGGAACTTGATCACTATGTAAACAAAGCACGTAACTTTGTTTTGTCACTGTTTCTCCTTGAATTTTCACACCACCTCATCAAACACCATTGAAACCATACACTATTGAAACGGTCGTTACTGTAAAATACAAAATCATAAAATACTTACATAACTTGGTCTTGGATATTTAATTAAAAGTTTAAAATGGTTTCATAGGTTAGGTTATTAGGACCTGATGGAATGACGTTTTTGTTTATTTTAAATTCTACAATTGTCTATGATGGGTAGCGTGTGGTAGCGTTGTGACTAAAGTTGGTGATATAATTAAAGCCGCTACACACTACCCAACTCACGCTCTATACCTGCCAACTCGGTTGTATACACTACGCGGTAGTTTGACAATATTAAATTCCAGATTTTAATCGTTTTAATGCGAACTTTCAGACGATTTAAATAAATCCAAAGTTTGCTGACTCGGAGTCGCAAATTTTATGTCCACAGGAGAGACAACTTTTGTTTCTTACGCTGTGTATGTCCCATCTATTATAATACGATATAGATGGATACAAAAATGGACAAAAACACGCAACCCTCCGTCGTTCGCGGCCGGGTAAAAATAAAGGCATTTCAAATGGCTACAGTCTAAAGTAGTCTAAACGTTGACCATTCCATTCCACGTAATGACTGCCGAGAAACGAGTCGACTCAATAGAGGTCGCAAATGGCTAACTCGCTATTACAAAGTTACATGTTTCATTCAAAGAAAAAAAATATCATGCTCTATCAGTTCCTGCAAAAGGTTGTATTTGTTCTACAGGAAATTTGTGACGTAAGACTTTATTATCAAACAAAATAGCTGTTGTTAGCGGAATTCCGATTCTGTAACGAGATAGTTGTTTTTCAAATCGTAATTAAGCATCAAACTTTGTTATGTACCTGTTATATGTTACCTTTTAGTGCAGAATTACAAATGTAACGTATTTTTTTACGAAACACATTGACTTATTTATTAAGTATTTTTGGACTTTGTGTCAATTCCTATAGCAAGCTGAAGTGGCAGAAAATATTAAAAATCCAAATGTTATCTAAAATACGTTTCTCGATACGACTGCGCAGACGCCGACAGACAACAGGCCGTGCCCGGCCAGTATGCGCAAAGAATATATTATTTTGTCGGTGTCAGATCACGATCAATATCAATACGGCAAGTCTCTGGCACACTCGGTGTCTGTAGATATCAATCGACCTAAACAGTCCCTATAATTTTCGAAGCAATCATAATAATATACGTAATGAAATTTTGTAGGTACCTTATTACATTTTGTCCATACAAACTCTGTAGACAATTTGATCTTCGGCCGCGGTCTGTAAAGCACTAAAACGGACATAAATTCTCTGCTGACTTGCCAAGAAAACATTGTCGTCTCGGTTTAAGATCGAGATTTTACAGGTTCGAAATACGAAGGTTGCGATTTAGAAATGACACGGAAATTCAGTGTCACGTGACCTGCTAAAGAGCTTGTAAATTACTGTAGCTAGACCGTTTATCTGAGTCATCGCCCTCGCGGTACAGGGGCTGGGGGGTATGACGACAAAGGGGACCTCGAGATGCGGGCGGCAGGCGCACGAGGTGCGCTCGCCGCCCGCAATTAAACGGGTTAGCTATAATCTATGAGATGACACATCGCACCTTCGGTGAGACAAGGGCATTACTACGCTTTTTATGATTTTACAGGAGAGACATTTTAAAGTTTTTTTTGTGTTCAATCTTGTATTGTTTTGCTCGTATACCTTTGAAGTAATTTCTCTTCGCATGGAACAAGCCTTATACTATTGTGAATCGCGAAATATTGCTTTTAGGAATTAGGAACCCTTCATTAATTTATTATAATTTTTTTTTTAAGCGAAGGTGTACATATATGCCCTTGTTCTACCAAAATTTAATTCATTTTGTAATTATGACTGAGTTCAAACTAAAACTACGACTATTATATTCGTTAAAAAAACACGTTTATTATCATAAAATATTTATTTTTTATTACTTACATTAATTCTAGGAACTTTGTGTTTACTTTAATCAAGAGATCAATAGAAATAGAGATCAATAGTCTTTGGAATCAACAATCTTGTCTACTATAATAAAGCAACGAACGATGCTTAGTAGATGTTATTTAAAAACAAATAAAATACTTTAATTAAAAACAAAAAAAATAATTTTCACAAACAATTACTGTTATACAAATTTTCTGTCATTTTCATAGAAAAAAATCTTAATACAATCACCTGCAAAATATATGGCCCACAGTCCACCTTCCATACAAACGAGGTCACTTTGATGTCTTGGTTTTTCACTAGGCGGTGCTTTGGCTGTGGTCTGATGATGGCTACTCCAAGCATTGATAAAGAACATAGTTCCTAAGATACCCACCTGATTGAGTCTGCGTTTAACACGGAAATTATACCTACACATTTAGAAAAACAACTAAAATGGCAATAAAATGAATGAAAATCTCAGTGCTGTACAAATTCTCTCGCTGTGGTTGTCTCTTTATTGTTTTGTATTATTTTTGTGTTTTATGTATAATAAAGTATTTACATACATACATACTGGTGAGGATGGCGGGATCGCATTGGATGCGGATGGCACAGGGCTGATCTGTTTGGCGAGCCTTGGGGGAGGCCTATGTTCAGCAGTGGACGTTTTTCAGCTGAAATGATGATGATGATGATGATGATAACATACATACATAATTCAGTTTCCTCGACTGTACTTAGGTTTCGCTGTTGCACACGTTTTTAAATGAAACAACGAAACTTTTAAAATTTTGTTAACTTCTCTAATGAAAACATAATAAATACCGCTAATATTATATAATAAATGTACATGTAGGTATTTTTAGTCAATTTGTGTTCGAAATACCGAGAAACGTGTGTTACAATTTGACCGTTAATTCAAACCTTAAATTAAATGAAGTATAATTGTAAATTATGACTGCTCAAGTAAAAATATAATTGGAACGACAACGTCAGTAATAGTCGTTATTTATTTTATTGCAAGCAAATATTGGAATAATAAGGTCATAATTGTTTACATGACATTAATTTTTTTTAATGGAATGGAATAACAAGGCCGCATTTGAATTTAAGACTATAAAGTTTTAAAGTTATTGGAGGTACAAAGTCACAATTGCTTGAGCAACTTTGTATCTCCAAATGCGTGACCATTTTATAGGCAAAAGTGCATCAAATGTGACTTTGTTCTTCCAAAAATTTAAATAACAAAAGGCATATTTACCTTTAAACCCTCGTTGCTCCAGCAGACGATCACTTCACTCGCGGGTTGTCGGGCAATTGGCCAATAAGATTTTGTCGCGCCAACATACACCAAAGAAACGCACCAATAAGACAAAGCCACTTTCGCCCTCTGGCGATTTAACGCGGTATTTAATGGATGTCTTTGTCCCTCCATGTGAAGACATAGTTTTTAGAACTTTCTGTATACTTAACTCATTTTTGGATTTTTCGACAATTGTGCCCTTGTCTCACCGAAGGTGCGACATAATCTACCTTTTAAATAAATAAATAAATAAATATCATGGGACGATTCACACCAATTGACCTAGTCCCAAAGTAAGCTAAGCAAAGCTTGTGTTATGGGTACTAAGCAACGGATAAACATACTTGTATAGATAGACACATACTTAAATACATATTAAACACCCAAGACCCGAGAACAACCATTCGTATTTTTCATACTAATATCTGCCCCCAACACGGGAATCGAACGCGGGACCTCAAGCTTCATAGTCAGGTTCTCTAACCACTAGGCCATCTGGTCGTCTAAAACCTTTTATCCCGGTATTTCGTCAAAATCGGTACGTTAAGTCTACATTAGTTCAATCTAGAGACATGATATTTGCCACACACATACACACAATCTTAATCATCATCATCATTTCAGCCGAAAGACGTCCACTGCTGAACATAGGCCTCCCCAAGGATCGCTCCTGCGCCATCCGCATTGGACACAATCTTAATGATTTGTCACAATTGATAAATTTCGTTAAATTACCTAAAGTTAATGAACTGAAAAGCTATTTCTGTTGTTTATACGTCCTAGCCTTTATACGTCCCACTGCAGGGATAATAATAACATGAAGAGGGTCGTGGGTTCAAATCCTTTCTCGCACCTCTGAGTATTACGGAATTTATGTGCAAAATTACATTCATTCTGAGAGGAGGCCTGTGCCCTGAAGTGGAACGTATAGATACTGGGATGATGATCTCAGTAGACGGTCCAATCAGTTTGATTAAACACAGCGATAAAGGTTTTTCATCGGAAGTTTCTGGTTTAGGTTGTAATGACGCCTCTGACGCCGTATAATAATACCTTAAACCGAGTAATTCTTGTGTAAAATAAAATAAATTCACAAATTCTGATTATATTGTGTGTGTTCGGAAACGGCTCCAACGATTTCCTTGAAATTTAGTACGAAGGGGGATTCGGGGGCAATAAATCGATCTAGCTCAGTCTTATCTCTGAGAAAAAGCGTGTTTTCGAGTTTTAGCTTGAGCAAAGCTCGGTCACCCAGGTACTTTTCTTATAATACACACATAAATACATATAAATTGTATTAAGAAATTAGCTTATACTAATAAAAGTACTTATTCAAATGTTATTGTACCTCTAATTTGATTAGGGGTTGAGAGCTCAAGTGGGAAAAGCTATTTCAATAAAACACAGTAATGTTTCATTTCCATCATCTTTCCCAGGGAAGTCTAATTTCCCGAAGGGCAGGCCCTCTGTTCTTATATGGATTCCAAGTACATCATCAGGTCCTGGTCACCAGCCAATCTAAGAGTGCTTACCAGGACTAAGTATTTGACCCCAATCTCGGAATGTTTATTGTTAGCTATTCATAGTTCCTGTCACAACCTTCCAAGTACATCATCAGGTCCTGGTCACCAGCCAAACCTAAGAAGACTCACCAGGACAAAGTATTTGAGTCCAAACACGGAGCGTTTACTGTTAGCCATTCATAGTTTCTGTCACGACCTTCCAAGTAAATCATCAGGTCCTGGTCACCAGCCAATCTAAAAAGGCTCACCAGGACAAAGTATTTGAGCCCATACACGGATGGTTTTTTGTTAGCTGTTCATAGTTCCTGTCACGACCTTTAGAGTACATCATCAGCTCTTGGTCATCAGCCGATTAGTTTTCTAGATATTACTTTTAATTTACATAAGAATTTCTCAAAAAAAATTTTTTTCATCGAAAATAAATTATCGTGAGGAAACCTGCCCATAACTGAGAAGAAATTCAATGGTCTGTGTGAAGTTCCCAATCAGCACTTGACCCGCGTGAGAATTACGGCCCAAGCCCTTTCATTCTAAGAGGAGGCTTGTGCTCTACAAAGGGACGTATATAGGCTGGGATGATGATGATGACGATAATGAAAAATAAATAAATTAAATGCATCAAGTATCACGATTGCTCCAGACACTAGACTATACACTACTTTTTCAATGTTCTTATCTCTTCTAAATGGCTTTGTCCCTCTCTTACCGTCTCGAATCGTAATTTGAAAATTGAGAAGCGGAGCGACACGTCCTCACTCTGTAAGGCCCTCGGGGCGAATCACAGACTACTAAGAGATACGGGCGAATGGCGATCCGTGGCCCATTCGGCGTGCTTTATAGTAACATTTTAAAAAATGTTGGAAAAATATTAAAGTACACTTTTCTAAACTTTTTTTGAGCGTATATTATAAATGATGAGTTGTTTCGTCATTATAATGGACTTACCATAATTTTAGTAAGCAACTAGATTATTAAAATACGCCACAAATTCAGTGAAAGGTACGTAGTTAGTTTTCATTTGGTAATTTTCTTAAAGAAAACATAAAATCGCATTAGTTTCTTAAATAGAATCAACAAAACATATTGTTATATTGCAAAAAGTTAACATTTTGTACACGGATTTTAAGCGGGTTTTAGGATTGTAGCCCTGACAAAGTGACATGTTTTGGCAAATTTCGAAAACGATGACTAAGAAAGTGCTCTGAAATGTATTAATATATGAGAAAATTCTTTAAATAGATAATACAAGCTGAAGCTATTGAATTGCTTATTATACGGTGTAAGCGACGTGCTCAGTTGGTTTTTTTTATAGTAAAAGTTTGTGTTACGTGATCTCATTTAAAAGAGGCCTGAGCCCAGCTGTGGGCTGATAACAATTTTGTCTTTTCGTTTTAGCTGTAGTTACTATAATTTTGTCAATTTAAAGCCTAAATTGAGGGTGGATGTGTGTGTGTGACGCAGCTAATGGGAGGCTGTGATTGGCTGTTTGGTCAACGGCAGTCGTATGAGTCGATCCGCACGCGACACACACACCTCTGCTCCCACCGTTTTCTTTTTGTATAGTTGTGTGTCGCAATATTTTCCAAAAAATAAAGTAGTTTTCGCGACCCTAAAAGTGCCTTGTTATTACGGAGCATCCGTGCCATCTACAAAGTGGTCACTTCGACCGGATCATATGTTCCGTACGCCGGCGAAAATGGTGAATACCCGCAGCACCACGCGCAAGGAACGCGAGAACAAGGAGATCGAGGATAGAGAACTTCAGTCGCAAGCATCTCTTCAGCCAACTAAAGGAATCACACAGAAAGATGTTAATATGCCGTCCACTAGTCGCGTAGTTGAATTAACGGGTAGTAGCGTAAAATCGGAGAACCGAGCGCCGCAACCACCGGTATCGCGGACGGGGGCAAAGTCCAAGTCCACATCATCATCTGTACTGGCCAGAAGGAAACAACTTGAACTTGAAGCGGCTCAGGAAAAAGCGCGTATCCAAATGGAACTCATCGACAAAAAATTAGAGGCAGATATAGCCAACTTGATGGATGAAAATGAAAATGAGAAATACAGTCCTAACGATGATGACCTACACACTGACAAGAAGAGTGAAGTGGAGAGATGGTTAGAACGAAGCCAGCGCGATATCGAACCAGACCAACGGGCCCCCGATAATGGTAATGAAATGGGCCCGCAGGGCGCGCCGGTGGCTGTTGACCCCGGCACCTATAATACGGTTCAAATGCTCGCAAGTGCACTACAAAATTTAACCACAAAATCCAAAACAAACGACAGGACCGACAGAAGCCTGCTCAATCGCCTATGTACCCCCAAAGATTTGCCAAATTATTCTGGTGATCCGTTGGACTGGCTCCAATTTAAGCAGACTTACGAAGAGTCGACAGAAGTGTGTGGGTTTAGCGCGAAGGAGAATTTATGGAGATTGAGGAAGTGCCTTCATGGACCTGCGAGGGAAGCGGTTTCAGCTCTAATGATTACTGCGACATCGCCCGACATAGTGATGAAAACTCTAGAGTTAGTGTATGGTAATGCAGAAAGCATTCTGAGCCGTCTTACACAGGGCCTACGTAAACTTCCACCTATGTCAAACGAATACAGCAAGGAGATAGTGTCATTCTCAGTAAAGGTGCAAAACTTCATCGCAGCCGTACGCGCTGTTGGCCGCGACGAATACCTACGAGACGTAAACATGGCCAATATTATTATATCGAAATTGCCCGTCGTGATTTTATCAAAGTGGTCCGATTACAGTTTTCCTATAATTACCGAAGGAAAAAAACCACGCTTGGAAATACTAGGAGACTTCTTAAATAATGAGGCCGTAAAAATAACGACCACAGCGAACGTTCACGTCACGGAACCGCGTAACGTCGGCTACCAGCACCACCCAAAAAGCAAATTTAGTGATAACACCGCTAACCGCCAACAAACAATATTAGTGCAATCGGTGCGAAGTGACAGTAAGTGTTTATTTTGCCACGGGGCAAAACATGTGTTGACTGACTGTAAGCTGTTCAAAAAAGCGTTACGGAAGGATCGGTGGCGGCACGTGAAACGCCACGGAATCTGTTACAAGTGCTTAGTGTCGCGCCACGGTCGGGAAACCTGCCCTGCGCCCGTCTGCGACAAGGACGGCTGTGGCGAAGGGCATCACCGGCTGCTGCATTTCGTACAAAACCGCATTACGGATAAACAGACTGTTGGAGAACCGCAATCTCAGGAAATAACTGAGCATGTTGAGCAGTCGACGGAGACGGTGACTCATATAAATTTAAGTGAGCATAAAGTGTTGCTTAAAGTGGTACCGATTAATATACACGGACCGAACGGTGTCATAACTACAACTGCATTACTAGACGACGGTTCTACGATAACGCTAATGAGTGATTCACTCGCCGCGCGAGCCGGTTTGCGCGGGCGCACCGAGACCATGCGAGTGAGCGGAGCGTGGAGCGATAGCGATTTAATATGTACTTCTACTGTTATGTCTGTCAATGTGTCTGGTCTTAATGATGATATCGTTTTCAATATAAATGTACGAAGTGTTAATAATTTATGTTTACCTGAGCAGGACTTATTTTCGATTGATTGTAATCAATATGCCCACTTACAAAAGTTAAAAGATAAATTAATGTATAACGTAGCTTGCTGTAAACCTGAAATTTTAATTGGGCAAGATAACTATCATTTACTTTTGCCGCTAGAAATTTGTGTAGGTAAACCCACTGAGCCGTCCGCTACTCGAACTCCCCTAGGTTGGTGCGCTCACGGCGTCATGCGCGCGCCGCACCGTGGCCGCACCCGAGCCGCGCACGCGGATTCGAACCTGCTACTGGTGGCGACCGACGCCGGCGCCGCTGCGCTCCCGAGCGCCCACGACGACGCCCTCCGTAGTCTTCACGAGGAAGTAAGGCGTTTCTTTTTAATTGACTCTTTAGGTGTATGCAATAAACCTCGTCAAAACAGCGAAGATGTGCGGGCGCTAGTTCAGTTAGATCGCACAGCCAAGCTCGTCAACGGCAGGTGGCAAGTGGGTCTGCCGTGGCGGGACGAGAATAGCGTGATGCCCGATAGTTATGCTAACGCGTTATCTAGATTGAAAGGAGTTGAAAGAAAAATGTCAGCTGACGGCGACTACGCGCGGCGATATGTGGAACGAGTGCATCATTTATTCCAAAATGATTTCGCTAGGGAGGTCCCTGACGAACAACCTAAGTCCCATCATACTTGGTACCTACCTCATTTCGGTGTGGACAACGTTAACAAAAAAAAACTTCGTCTTGTCTTTGATGCGGCTGCGAAGAGCCAAGGCTCGTCTCTGAATAATTACCTGCTTCAAGGCCCTGACCTACTCGCGTCCCTGTTCGGCATAATGGTACGTTTCAGAGAGAACAGGTACGCTGTGGCTGGGGATTTGCGAGACATGTTCCTTAGGGTCAAAATAAGGCCTGAGGACCAGGACGCACTTAGGTTTTTATGGAGGGCTGACAGTAGTGAGCCGGTTAAAACGTATGCTATGACGTCATTAATTTTTGGCGCTAATTGTTCTCCCTTTGTGGCGCAGTACGTCAAGAACAAGAACGCCCAGCGATACGCATCGACAATGCCTGCTGCAGTTGCTGCCATTTGCCAGCAACACTACATGGATGACTACTTGGACAGCATGACAGACGAAGCCGCGGCCATACAAATGGTAAAAGATGTCACTTTTATTCACAAGCAGGGCGGATTCGAAATGTGTAACTGGACAAGTAACAGCGAGGCGGTATTGGACAGCGTGCCAAAAGAAACCTTAGGGACAGCGGCTCTAAAGTTCAAACTAGATCGGCAGTATGAAGGTGAGCGAACGCTTGGCCTTATATGGTATCCCGCAACAGACGAGTTTGGATTTGACCTGTCACTGAAGCGTATACCTATCGACATAATTAGCGGCGAACAAGTACCTACGAAGAGGATCATGCTGCGTGTGATTATGTCAATATTCGACGTTTTCGGCTTTTTATCGCCATTCACTGTACAGGGTAAAATAATGTTACAATCTCTATGGCAATTAAGTGTTGGCTGGGACGAAATCGTTCCAAATAATATTTTTGTTAGGTGGTTGGATTGGATTGTTTTACTAAAAGGAATTCATCATGTACGCATACCGAGGTGTTACATGAGCCCTATAGGTGCGAGCGGGACAGATAAACTAACAGCCGCTACGAGCGTAGCAGGCTCCATCCCCGCGCACCCCGCACTAACGCCGCAACCTCGCGCCCACCTTGCTACGCGGTCACGTGACTGCTACGAAATTACTGCGGCTGTTGATATGGGTA
Organism: Archips xylosteana; assembly: GCA_947563465.1. NCBI lineage: Eukaryota > Metazoa > Arthropoda > Insecta > Lepidoptera > Tortricidae > Archips > Archips xylosteana. Next base: position 17,419,080 of record OX387348.1, on the reverse strand, counting down.
CTACGAGAACGTATAATAATCTACAACTGCATGTTTTTTGCGACGCGTCATCAAAAGCAATGTGTGCGGTTGCTTATTGGCGCTGGACATTTAATAATAAAATATGCATTGCCTTTGTAGCTAGCAAGTGCAGAGTTTCGCCAGTTAAACCATTAACTGTGCCCCGGTTGGAACTTCAAGCTGCACTTCTGGCGGCGCGGCTAGCCGACAGTCTCCAAAAAGAGCATCGGCTGGTTGTACAGCGCCGTTACTTTTGGAGCGACTCGACCACCGTGCTACATTGGATAAACAATGATGCGCGCAACTATAAAACGTTCGTAGCAAACCGGTTGGGCGAGATAGACGAGCTGAGTCGCAGCGATGAATGGCGGTACGTGCCTACAAAATTAAACGTCGCTGACATAGCAACGCGCGAAACTTATGACGATGCTCTCTTTAAAAATGAGTGGCTGAAGGGGCCATCTTTTTTGCATAGCGATGAGTCGTCGTGGCCGCGTACCGTAGTCGGAGATCGTGCACTCGCTCACCACCGACTCGCTTATTATGGCGTTACGTCGCATGGCAGCGCGCCGGGGATGGCCAGGTTGCTATTACTCAGATAATGGCACTAACCTTCGGGGCGCTGACAATGAGTTGAAAAGGTCCATTCAAGAACTCGACCAGAAGACCCTCAGCAACTTTGCTGTGAACAAGGGCGCGGCATGGAAATTTATACCGCCCGCAAGCCCCCACTGGGGGGGGGGCGTGGGAACGGCTAATTAGGAGCGCGAAGAAGACCCTGGGCGTTATTCTAAAGGAACGCGTGCCCAAGGACGAGGTTCTCAGCACCTTCCTGGCGGAGGTGGAGAACATCGTCAACAGCCGCCCGCTGACACACGTGTCGGTGGAGCCGGGCAGCAAAGAGGCACTGACTCCTAACCATTTTCTTCTGCACGAGGCTACCGACTCACCCATCTTAGGCGTATTCGACGATTCCGATTTGTTCCTACGAAGGCAATGGCGAACCTCTCAAAGGCTAGCCGATATATTCTGGCAAAGATGGGTAAGAGAGTACTTACCTGAACTGATACCTAGAAGGAAATGGAACAAGGAGCAGAAGCCGCTTCAGATAGGGGACCTAGTTTTAGTCGTAGATCCAGGGGCACCGCGAAACGTGTGGCTAAAAGCAGTAGTACAGCAGGTGTTTCCTGGTAAGGATGGCCGGGTCAGGCTGGTCGAAGTCAAGACCAAATCTGGCATTCTAAGACGGTCGGCGGCGCGCGTCGCTAGAATCCCTTTGGATGATGAGTGCTGAGGCAGCACTGGGGCGGGGCGTGTAAGCGACGTGCTCAGTTGGTTTTTTTTATAGTAAAAGTTTGTGTTACGTGATCTCATTTAAAAGAGGCCTGAGCCCAGCTGTGGGCTGATAACAATTTTGTCTTTTCGTTTTAGCTGTAGTTACTATAATTTTGTCAATTTAAAGCCTAAATTGAGGGTGGATGTGTGTGTGTGACGCAGCTAATGGGAGGCTGTGATTGGCTGTTTGGTCAACGGCAGTCGTATGAGTCGATCCGCACGCGACACACACACCTCTGCTCTCACCGTTTTCTTTTTGTATAGTTGTGTGTCGCAATATTTTCCAAAAAATAAAGTAGTTTTCGCGACCCTAAAAGTGCCTTGTTATTACGGAGCATCCGTGCCATCTACATACGGGTTTAAATAATTCTGCATAATCTGCTAATGATACTACAGAAACAGACTAAGAAAACATGGTAAAACGCGGATTTCGCAATTTTTTGGTATAAATCCTCTTAGGGCATGTACCACTTCTTCCTCATGTGTTCAAGTTATAAAAAGAACATTTATTTTTAACTGAAATATGTATTATTCGTTTGTTAGTTGGCCATACATAAGAAAGCTCAAGGTCGCTCAGAGGGCGATGGAGAGGGCTATGCTCGGAGTTGACAGCTCGAAGAATCGCCAGACTCAATAGGCGTGGGCTGGGCACATCGCTCGTAGAACTGATGGCCGATGGGGCCAAAAGGTTCTCGAGTGGCGTCCTCGGACCGGAAGTTGCAGTGTAGCTGTAGGCCTCCAACAAGATAGAGCGACGATCTAGTTAAGGTTGCGGGAACGTGTTGGATGCGGATGGCGCAGGACCGATCCGTTTGGCAAGCCTTGAGAGACACCTATTTTTAGCAGTGGACGTCTTTCGGCTGATGAAGATTCGTTTCTTTATGTCAAATCATCCTTCAAGTCATATTCCGTCCAATAAGACACTAGATATGGGTCTAGTTACTGGATTGGCTTTAAATTTGGTAACATATTTAATTATGCACATTCCACGACAATGCAAGTCAAAAAATGCAACAAACTAACTAACTAATCAGTAATTAATTATTTCAGGGGTTATCTTTACGGAGGTTCATAATAATGAATTAAGTCATGAAGAATTTCGTACAATGTCTTGTCACTATGCGTCCCTATCGCTCGCACCTAAAAATACTGCAAATATTTATGGACAGACAGAGACAAGTAGTGAAGGTCATTGTACGCAATTGGTCGTGCTCCGCAACCGTACTTTACTAGAGTTCATTTCAATAGAATCTGACAATCTCTTAGATACCTACCTAAAACTAATTATGGATACCTAATTGTTTAGGTTCCTTAAAACATTGTTATACTTAAAAACTAAAAGATTTTAATAATATCACTAGGGACCTAGACAATTCCGTGTCCATATCAGCTGGCTAGATAGATGTGTCTACGGGATTGTCAGATTCTAATGAAATTAAGTTTACCATATTTTTACCTTGGTTCTCTGCTTTATAAATACTGTAGTTCAAACTAAAATCAGTCTAAATATCGAAAAATAAATCCGTTTCTAAAGGTTTAATATTTTATTTACAAAAAAATGTCGTCGGAACTACCCAAAGAAACCATCCTCCGGGCGGGATCTTCACAAAGGGAACAGAAAGACAAACAAGGGCTCAAACACATTAGTCTGGCTTGGGCGCGACCGCAGTATCGCTCCTTCTGCGTCGCGGTTAGTGTTGCCAGGCCAGGCGTCCGGATAAAGCCGGACACAGGGTTCCGTACCTAAAAGGTGTCAACGGGACCCTATTACTAAGACTCCGCGACTTAGCGTAATAGCTGGATACCGTAATGAACTAAAACAATTACTTTGCTCACCCACGACCTTACAATAGTTACGTTTATGCAAGAAATGTGTGTTCATGCAGTTCCTCCACCTCCACACTGTACGAACACACACAAATCACATAAACACAACTATCACCACCACCAAGCTACACTGACGCGTTTCGAACTCAACCAGAGCTCATCCTCTGCAGAGCTCTGGTTGAGTTCGAAACGCGTCAGTGTAGCTTGGTGGTGGTGATAGTTGTGTTTATGTGATTTGTGTGTGTTCGTACAGTGTGGAGGTGGAGGAACTGCATGAACACACATTTCTTGCATAAACGTAACTATTGTAAGGTCGCGGGTGAGCAAAGTAATTGTTTTAGTTCATTAATATGGACCTCCGCAAAGTAACGCCTGATTCAATAAATTCTGGATACCGTACTTAAAATTTTCACAGTATAGTTATAGTCCTCAAAAAGAAGTTACAACAGCGAGCAAAAATGCTTGTAATGTTTTAACAGAAACTTATTTACCAGTTGTTCTAAAGTCCCTTCACACTAACATCACATAGTACGGTTTCTTTCGGGTCTAATTTTCTAAAGTTTCTGGTAAAACAGCCGAAGTTGGCGAAGACGGCGTGACAAGCGCGAGCCTCAGGAGTTTCGAGATTAATTATAGTTACAACTTGTGCCAAAATAACGTAGTTCTACTTATTGGGGTTTGTTTCGCTGTTTCAAACTACTCCGTTTTATTGTTCGAGATATTGATTAGGGACAGCACTGGTTCCAACGTCGTTTGCAAGAACGTTCAGAAGGCTCTCCTTACTGATACTTGTTAGTACAATTGACGTTTCGGATGATTCATGAACAGAGGAACTAATTTCATTCCATATTCGTCAGCTGCAAAAATTATAAGGCTTAAAACAAAGATACTCTGTAGATAAATTATTTATTAAGTACCATAATATTGGCCGCTCTAATAATAAAATAAACGGATCGTAAGCCATACAGATTTTTATTAAATACCTACTCGTACATAGGTACAGTCAGTCACAGACTAAATTGACCTGTGTCATTCCTGTTACTAGGTATTACGACTGCACGGTTACTTTTCTCTGCAGCTCGCCGTACCTACTTAGTTATAATAGTCTAATTGGCTAAGTAAAGTTTTTTGAAGAGGTGCTAAATATATTTTTTTTCGACAGTAGTCTTCTTCTAGACCGAGAAACTGCAGCTGTTTTATTTTTATCTCCTATTGTTTACTGGAAATATTTTTTTAAGGGTTCGAGATGACATTTGTGAGATTTAACGGCTGACAAGCGGTTCGTGCTCAGTACTTAGCAGAAATAGAAAAAAAAACGAAGTCAATTGTCAATGTCAAATGAAATCTAACCGTTTGCGTTTCGTTTACTTTGCATTGTCCAAAAAGCAGTTCCAAAATAATGATCAAAAATATTCAATCGTGATTCAATTATCGTGCATAAGTCGTGGAGAAATGCGGTAAAATTGTAAATCCGGATTTTGTGCGGAGGTTGTTAAAAATAGTCCAAAAATCACACCAAAACGCAAAGCAAACGAAACGCAAACGGTTTGACATGGACAAAAGTGACAGATGACTTAGTTTTTTTTCTGTTTCTACTAAGTACTGAGCACGAACCGCTTGTCAGCCATTAAATCTCACAAATGTCAACTCGAACACTTAAAAAAATATTTCCAGTAAACAATAGGAGATAAAAATAAAACAGCTGCAGTTTCTCGATCTTCAGAACGCCGACTGTCGAAAAAAAATATAATTAGCACCTCTTATAAAAACTTTACTTAGCCAATTTAAAAACAGTACCATTTACGTAAGGTTCAGGGCTCGTAAAGCCACTTTCGCTATTAGGAAATTTTCTCGAAATGCACATACAAAAACATGCACTTCAAAAAAATCAAAAATCAAAATAGTTAATAGGATTTATACATTAAATTATAAAGTACTACTAACTTCTTAATTACTAATTTGTGTGTTCATGTGTGAGTCATTGTGTGTGCGTGTGTGCGTGCGTGTGTGTGTGTGTGTGTGTGTGTGTGTGTGTGTGTGTGTGTGTGTGTGTGTGTGTGTGTGTGTGTGTGTGTGTGTGTATGTATGTGTGCGTGCGTGCTTGCGTTCATTACGTGAGTAGATGTGATTGTGTATAGAATATAATAATGTTAACAAAATTAATCCATACACTTATTATTTATATAGTCGGGGTAAGAAAAGGTTCGTCACTTTTCGACTCTATGTCAACGAGTTAAGGTCGAAAAATGACGAACCTTTTCTTACCCCGACTATACATTTAATATTTATACAGATACTATTACCATTACCCATTCAACAAACAAACTTTCAACATTCTTTAAACTAGAATTTAATCAGGTTATCAGGTTACATTTTTTAAAAGTGCTTCTGTCTCTTCATACAACCAAATTTCCTATCCAACCAGTAACTGCTTTCCTACATTCATACAACTGCAACGGGTAAATATTTAAATAGGCGTCGATAGTTATACAGGTAGGCGGATTGTACAAAAAATTTTTTCCTAGCAAATCTAGATTTATGAAGCGGAACAGGAGCAACTTTGATTTTTCTTCTACGTGTTACAGTTTGTAGTACATAGCTTAAGGTGCGGTGTAGCTTCAATACACTGAGTACAATATACAACTTGCGCATAGATAACAATTCACATTCCCTATAAAGTTCAGATGTGGGGTATCTGAAAGGTTTGTTGAAGGTAACTTGCCTAAATGTACACGTTTATGAGACGGACGTTTATATAAAATTATGCTCTTAGAAAAAGTGTACCTACCTTCTGTAAGTAAAATCTTACTCAACACTCGTAACTTCTAAATAAATCCCAAATTGGCCCAATCCGCGACAATGTCATTTACATTCTGCTTATATTCTTCAGAACTTGCAGTATATACTGTACTGGAAATCATATCCGGAATGTTAAGGTCTGGATATGTGAATATAGGATAGGTAATCATGAAGATTAGCATTGATGTTAAGGCTTGACTCTTGATTTCCCCTATAAATTGATCGTAAGAACAAAATCTGCTGGCGTCATATCCACATAGGGTCAGGAACTCTTTGAAACCTGAGTAGTATTCGTCCACCAACTGGTAGAACTGACTCCGCCTTATATCAGTTGCTACTGATAGGGCAAACAAGTACATAAAATCGTACCCTATTGAGCCATATATTGACCATTGGAAATCTATCGGGATTCCCTCAGTTGGTTCGCCGTTCTAGAAAGAAAAAATAATGTGTAAGCAATAAAATATATTATCGTCTTTGTCTATTTAGCGCACAAAAAATCTGATGTCAATATCTTCTTACCTTATATTTAAACATGAAATTGCAATGCCAATTGTCACCGTGCAGTATTGCCATTATTTTGCCAGATTTACGCGTTTCCTTGATTTTTTCCCACGCATTCACTCCTAGAGCCTTAATACATCGTTTTTTTAGTGAAGCTTCAGAAATCACACTCGTGAAATGCTCCATGACTTTCATTCCGTGAACAATTAAGTATTTTTCGTCAAATTCTTCAGTGTTTCTTAGAATATCATCAGTGTACTGGTTCGCCATTTCTCTAAACCTTTTTGGATAACGATCTTCATATATGAAAGACAAAGCATGGAGTTTGGCTACGATCCGAAGAATAATTGCCGCGTGTTTGTAATCTAGCATCTTCAGCGGTGCGACAATGTATCCCTTCTTGGTTAAGTCTTCGAGAATGATCATTTCTTGTTTTAAGTCGTCACAACTCGCATATACTTTTGGGAGAAAGCATCTCATTTCTTGCGGTACACACAGTTCGAATTGGTCCTGCAAATTGTCATATATTGGAACAATTTTGGTGTAGTATAGTGTTTCTCTAAGGAACAAACTTCTCACTGGCAAGCTTTTGCGTATCATTTCGCATGTCGGGGCACGTTTTACCACTATCTCGAGCTCTTCAGGTCTCCCATTTTTAACCGCGAAGATTTTTGCGTGCGTCAGTACCCCTATGACTCCATCGCCTTTTGCAGGTCCCGTCTCAAATTGGATATTCACATCTGAGAAGCCTTTTGCATAGAACATGTCTATCACCCGCCTCCCTATCACATAAACGTTTTTTGTATCCATTTTTATTTTATTAGTAATCACTTATTTCTTAATTAAATTAAAATCTACGTTTAGATCTGAGTCTGGTTTTAAAGTGAGGCGCATGATGTTTGTTAATTATCTTAGAACTTGTTATCTTGACAAATATAAACGTGATGTCATATGACTGAGGTAACAAAACGGCGAATAACTAACGACTAAGTAATTTATTGCACGACTGTTATTTGATTGGTTCATTCAAGGACTGCAGTTTATTGAGCATTCATCAGGTTTTTGAACCACTATTATCTTGTTTTTCTGCAAACATTTACCGCAGTAATCAAGATATTGTCAACAAATATCAATATTAGCTGAAATTCTGAAGGCGTAAGTTTCCATTAGTCTCAGTTTAGGGATCCGCGCCTGTAACTGAAATAAGAGTCCTTCAAGGCTCACGTTCATTTCTGTCTCTCCACAAATCCCTTTTACAAGTGAGGCCAGATATAGATATCAATATCACGTAAGCCTGGCGACCAGTATTGGATCTCTGGAATCACACATAACTACTTTTGTCCCGATATTTCCACAGGAACGAAATTTTTGCGTGCAATTTTACAAAATCCCTTAAAATTTTGCACGGGTGTCCTTCATTATAGAGTAAACCATGAGTAGAAGACATGATGTTGTTTTTGGGAATTCTCATGGAAATTTAAAATCTCGGAATTTCTATTCAACAGCCGAGCTCATTAGCTCCATTAGTATACGGGGGCAAAGCTGTAGGTGAAGGCTAGTTGTAGATAAGATAACAATAACATTTTATTGCGTGGTATTTGCTTCAAGATTTTGTCAATTACGAGTTTCAAACGTTACGAAACATTATTGAAACAGTATTTACACAAACTGACTTTTGAAATGATAAAATCTGCGCAAATAAAGTCATGGACATAGCTCGAAAAATCGATGGACTCAAGTGGCAATGGTGAGGGCATATAGCTAGTAGAACTGATGGCCGATGGGGCCAAAAGGTACACGAGTTGTTCCGGAGACGAAGTATTGGTAAGCCACCAACAAGATGGAGCTACGACTTGGGCCCAATTGCATAACAAATTACAAGCTAATAGTATGAATTTATTACTTTTACAAGCTAATTTATTAATGTAGTCGGAATCCTCAGGGAGGAAGGTGTGAGATTTTGCGAATTGCGGCGTAAAGGCAGGAAGTCGAAGCTTTCGGAAGAAACACTCAGGCTCATGGAAGAACGACGTGAACACCCACCAGTTACTTCGTCAGAACGACATGCTCTAAACAAGAGAATTGGCAAACTTGTACGATACGATCTCAGATGCTCCAACACCCGTTCAATAGAACGAGCGATCGAGCAAAATCGGGGATCAAAGGTTTTTGTCAAATCTCTTGGAAGAAGTCATCTGACGAAGCTTACCACTACGGATGGAGTAGTTGTTTCTTCCAGGTCTGGGATTCTTTCGGAAATTGAAAACTTCTATAGCCAGTTGTACGCTACGCATGCATTGAGATGCATGATCCCGAAAATGAGGAGTCCAGAGCTGCATTAACACGCCACTTTACGGAAGACTTGCCAGAAATCAGCCTGGACGAAATCGCGATGGCTCTCAGACAGCTTAAAAATGGAAAAGCCCCTGGAGAAGACGGTATTACGACTGAGCTCCTGAAATCTGGTGGTAAACCTATAATGAAGGAGCTCCAGAACATTTTTAATACTGTTCTTTTTGATGGGAGAACTCCAGAGGCGTGGAGTAAGAGTGTTGTCGTGTTGTTTTTCAAAAAGGGTGATAAAACTCTTTTAAAGAACCACCGACCCATTTCACTCTTAAGCCACGTCTATAAGCTGTTTTCGAGAGTCATCACGAATCGTCTTGCGCGAAGGCTCGACGAGTTCCAGCCCCCCGAACAGGCCGGGTTTCGATCGGGATACGGCATCATAGACCACATCCATACAGTGCGGCAGATTATACAGAAGACCGAAGAGTATAATCGGCCCCTGTGCTGAGCGTTTTTGGACTATGAAAAGGCCTTTGACTCGATAAAGATCTGGTGTGTTCTGGAATCTTTGCAGCGATGCCAAGTCGATTGGCGATACATCCAAGTGTTGAGAGGTCTGTACTACGCCGCTACTATGGCCGTCCAAGTCCAGAATCGGCAGTCTGAACCTATCCCCTTGCGTGGTGTGAGACAAGGGGACGTTATATCCCCCAAATTGTTCACAAATGCATTGGAGGATGTGTTCAAGATGCTGGACTGGAAGGGGCGCGGCATTAACATAAATGGCGAGTACCTCTCACACTTGCGATTTGCAGATGATATCGTCATCATGGCGGAAACGCTGCAAGATTTGCAACATATGTTGAATGGCCTAGCTGATTCTTCTCAACTCGTTGGTCTTCGGATGAACCTGGATAAAACCAAGGTTATGTTCAATGAACATGTAAGTCCGGAAGCAGTTGCAGTTCAAGGCAATATTCTCGAGGTTGTTAAGGAGTATGTTTACCTCGGGCAAACTATGCAATTGGGTAAAAACAACTTCGAGAAAGAGGCCAACAGAAGAATACAGCTGGGATGGGCAGCGTATGGGAAACTGCGTCGAGTGAAGACTCTTTCGTCTTTAGACTCTGTGGAATTGGCGACATGAAGATGTCGCCAATTCCACAGAGTCTAAAGACGAAAGTCTTCAATCAGTGCGTCCTACCCGTCATGACATACGGTGCCGAAACATGGACACTCACTGTAGGGCTGGTCTAAAAATTTAAAGTTGCTCAACGTGCTATGGAAAGGGCTATGCTTGGAGTTTCTCTAAAAGATCGAATTCGTTACGAAGTTATCCGACAGAGAACCAAAGTTATCGAGATAGCCCACCGCATTAGCACGCTGAAGTGGCAATGGGCAGGCCATATAACCCGAAGAACCGATAACCGTTGGGGTAGACGAGTTCTTGAGTGGAAACCACGGATCGGCAAACGTAGCGTGGGACGTCCTCAGACTCGGTGGAGCGATGATCTTCGCAAGGCGGCTGGCAAGAGCTGGATGAGAGTGGCCGAGGATCGTGGTCAGTGGCGTGCCATGGGAGAGGCCTATGTCCAGCAGTGGACGAACATAGGCTGATGATGTTGATGATGAGTATTAGCTATTTTGTATTGAAATTCACTAATACTATTTGCTTGTATTTTGTTATGAAATTGGGCCTTGGTTAAAAGTTTACGAGAACGCGTTGGGTGCTGATGGCTCAGGACCGACCAGTCTGTTTGGCGAACTTTGTGAACTCTCCAATAATCCATTTTTTGAGGAATCATAACATGAGTTGCGCTTTGTTACAGATTGTATTTTAAGCCACATAAGTGACTCGTGCTTGCAAGCGTGGGACTTCTTTTTCTTTTCTAACTACTTAGTTCTGTATTATTATTAGCTACGTCGCATATATCGCACTCCTAGATCAAAGTCAACTAACTCAAAATAATCCATCACTTAATTTAGATTCTCCTGAAAGTAGATAAAATCTAAAGTTAAAAGTTAGTGGTCTATCATTATTTCAGCCGAAAGAGGTCCACTGCTGAACATAGGCCTCTCCCAAGGCTCACCAAACAGACCGGCGCCGCGCCATCCGCATCCAACGCGATCCAGCAACCTTAACCTGGTCGTCGCTCCATCTTGTTGAAGGCCTACCTACACTGCGTCTTCTGGTGCGCGGACGCCCCTCGAAAACCTTTCGGCCCCATCGGCCGTCAATTCTACGAGCGATGTGCCCTGTCCACTGCCGCTCACTCAAGTCTGGCGATTCTTCGAGCTATGTCTGTGACTTTAGTTCTTGCGCAGATTTCATCATTTCTAATGCGGTCCCACAGATAAACTCCAAGCATAGCCCTCTCCATCGCCCTCTGAGTGACTTTGAGCTTTCTTAGCTTTTCTTTTCCCATCGTTAGTGGCCATGTCTCAGTGCCATAAGTCATCACTGGCAAAAGACTGGTCAAAAGCGTATCACACACAGCTCAGATGCGGTAAGATATCTGTATCTGAACGGATATCTGTCAATATCGCTTCTTATACAATTCAATGGAGGACCACACACAGCGCAGATGCGGTAAGATTTTTATCTGCGTATCTGTGAGCATCGACATATATCGATAGAATCTGACAGATGTGAAGATTTTATCTGCAGATAAATACAGGTGGATGCGCGCACACTTTCATCAACATCATCATCATCCCAGTTTATGTATATTACATCCCACTGCAGGGCACAGGCTTCCTCTCAGAATAAGAGGGCTTGGGTCGTAGTTCCCACGCGGGCCCAGAGTGGATTGGGAAATTCAGTGTATAATAAAATAAATATAAAAATTACGTACTGCGTAATTACGTAATGCGTAGAAATGCATTTTCGCATTTTTTTACATTTTGACGTGAAGAGAAATAAAGAAAGTGAACGCGCTTTTATTGAAAATTCATTGTAGCCTATCTATCTCTCAAAAGGTCGGCTCTCTCTTAATGTTGCGGGTGTCCATGGGCGGCGGTGATTCCTCCCCATCAGGTGACCCGCATGCTCGTTTTCCCCCTTTTATATAAAAAAAACACCCTGTATAAGCAATCCACACCACAAAACACGTCTACTCAGCTCCGAAATTTTACAGTGAATGTATGTAAAACCTCGCATCTGCACTGTGTGTGACAGGCTAAAGACTTTTGACTTGAGACACTGCGGTATATTGGATGACAAGATATTGCGGAGCTTCCCGAACGCTACCCAAGCGAGTCTAATTCGTCGATTTACCTCTTTCTGGAAGTTGAACCTACCTAATTGGATTGTGTGGCCCAGGTAGGTATAGTCGTCAACAACTTCGAGCAAAGTGTCTCCGATTACGACGGGAGTTGGTAGGTATACCTAGTCGGAGTAAGAAAAGGTTCGTCACTTTTCGACCTTAACTCGTTGACATAGAGTCGAAAAGTGACGAACCTTTTCTTACTCCGACTATACAACATGGGCGTTTGACATGACTAAAAGTTAGCGGTCTATAGCCAATATGATATATTAATATACTTGAGTCTATATCGGCGTGTAGTATGGGTAGTCCCGGGTTCGATTCCCGTGTCGGGGCAGATATTTGTATGAAAAATACGAATGGTTGTTCTCGGGTCTTGGGTGTTTAATATGTATTTAAGTATGTATCTATCTATACAAGTATGTTTATCCGTTGCTTAGTACCCATAACACAAGCTTTGCTTAGCTTACTTTGGGACTAGGTCAATTGGTGTGAATTGTCCCGTGATATTTATTTATATTTATTTATTTATTTAAAGCCCGCACCTCTCGAGGTCCCCTTTGTCGTCATACCCCCCAGCCCCTGTACCGCGAGGGCGATGACTCAGATAAACGGTCTAGCTACAGTAATTTACAAGCTCTTTCTCTCTCTCTTTAGCAGGTCACGTGACACTGAGTTTCCGTGTCATTTCTAAATCGCAACCTTCGTATTTCGAAGCTGTAAAATCTCGATCTTAAACCGAGACGACAATGTTTTCTTGGCAAGTCAGCAGAGAATTTATGTCCGTTTTAGTGCTTTACAGACCGCGGCCGAAGATCAAATTGTCTACAGAGTTTGTATGGACAAAATGTAATAAGGTACCTACAAAATTTCATTACGTATATTATTATGATTGCTTCGAAAATTATAGGGATTGTTTGGGTCGATTGATATCTACAGACACCGAGTGTGCCAGACACTTGCCGTAGTGATATCAATTGATCGTGATCTGACACCGACAATATATTCTTTGCGCATACTGGCCGGGCACGGCCTGTTGTCTGTCGGCGTCTGCGCGGTCGTATCGAGAAACGTATTTTAGACAACATTTGGATTTTTATTGACTTTTGTATTTTCTGTCACTTCAGCTTGCTTCAGTACAATAACGCGCTTAGAGCTTTGTTGCGGCTGCCCCGGTTCTGTAGTGCGTCGGGCATGTTCGCCGAGGCGCGCGTGGACTGCTTCCACGCCACGATGCGCAAGCGCGCCGCCTCGATGGCGCGCAGAGCTCGGGACAGCGGCAACAGGCTGCTGGCGGTGGTGGCCGAGAGGCTTGACGGCCCTTTCATGAGGCACTGGCATTCGTTGCACTCTCCATTGCCTCCTTTTAGACGTGACATGTGACACGTAACAAATGAATTGAATTGATTTTATTATATTGTGTTGTTATTATTATTATTATTATTATGATTATTCTATGATTATTCTAAGTTAAATTATTTTAGAGAACTACTAACATTACCTAATAAGTGATTATGTATTACTAACAATAATGGATTGAAAAGTCTAAATAAATAAACATATTATTATTATTATTATATAGGAATTGACACAAAGTCCAAAAATACTTAACAAATAAGTCAATGTGTTTCGTAAAAAAATACGTTACATTTGTAATTCTGCACTAAAAGGTAACATATAACAGGTACCTACATAACAAAGTTTGATGCTTAATTACGATTTGAAAAACAACCATCTCGTTACAGAATCGGAATTCCGCTAACAACAGCTATTTTGTTTGATAATAAAGTCTTACGTCACAAATTTCCTGTAAAACAAATACAACCTTTTGCAGGAACTGATAGAGCATGATATTTTTTTTTCTTTGAATGTAACATGGAACTTTGTAATAGCGAGTTAGCCATTTGCGACCTCTATTGAGTGGACTCGTTTCGCGGCAGTCATTACGTGGAATGGAATGGTCAACGTTTAGACTACTTTAGACTGTAGCCATTTGAAATGCCTTTATTTTTACCCGGCCGCGAACGACGGAGGGTTGCGTGTTTTTGACCATTTTTGTATCCATCTATATCGTATTATAATAGATGGGACATACACAGCGTAAGAAACAAAAGTTGTCTCTCCTGTGGACATAAATTAGCGACTCCGATTCAGCAAACTTTAGATTTATAAAAAATCGGCCGAAAGTTCGCCAGGCTACAGGTTCCAGATTTTAATCGTTTTAATGCGAACTTTCGGCTGATTTTTTATAAATCTAAAGTTTGCTGACTCGGAGTCGCTAATTTATGTCCGCAATTAAACGGGTTAGCTATAATCTATGAGATGACACACAATCTACCTTTTAAATAAATAAATATCATGGGACAATTCACACCAATTGACCTAGTCCCAAAGTAAGCTAAGCAAAGCTTGTGTTATGCGTACTAAGCAACGGATAAACATACTTGTATAGATAGATACATACTTAAATACATATTAAACACCCAAGACCCGAGAACAACCATTCGTATTTTTCATACAAATATCTGCCCCGACACGGGAATCGAACCCGGGACCTCAAGCTTCGTAGTCAGGTTCTCTAACCACTAGGCCATCTGGTCGTCTAAAACCTTTTATCCCGGTATTTCGTCAAAATCGGTACGTTAAGTCTACATTAGTTCAATCTAGAGACATGATATTTGCCACACGCATACACACAATCTTAATCATCATCATCATCATTTCAGCCGAAAGACGTCCACTGCTGAACATAGGCCTCCCCAAGGCTCGCAAACAGATCGCTCCTGCGCCATCCGCATTGGACACAATCTTAATGATTTGTCACAATTGATAAATTTCGTTAAATTACCTAAAGTTAATGAACTGAAAAGCTATTTCTGTTGTTCCTGTAAAATGGAAATGGCATTCAATCTGAGTGACGTATAATTAACGTCAACAATCACAATATTTAGATCAACGCAACTTTAATTGCTAACGAAGAAAACAAAAACAAAATTTGTTCGTAAATAAATTGCTTGTGACTTTTATATTGTATAGGTAGGTAACCTATTTCTTTAAGTTTTATTACAATACTTTACTCAAGCCTACGCTAGTAGAACTACAAAGAGGCCTTATTATTAGGGTCATACATACCGTAAGAAGCAAAATTTGTCTCCCCTGTGGACATACGATTAGGAATTGGTCGGTAAATTTTAGGCCAGACAAACGAACTAGTGGGTCACCTGATGTTAAATGAACACCACTGTCCATAGACACCCGCAGCGCTTTACACGATGCTAGTGCGTTGTCGGCCCTAAAGGAGAGGGAATAGGGGAAGGGGGAGAGGGAGGGGGAGAGGGAGGGGGAGAGGGAAGGGGTGAGGTATTGGGCCCCCGGCACTCTCACTGACCGTACGAAACGCAAGCAGGATTACTGATGCTTCACGCCGGTGTTCTGTGAGAGGGTGGCACTGCCCCGGACGAGCCGGCCCATTCGTGATGCAGCGGCTAGCTACAACATGGCATGCAACATGTTGTAGTGGTAGCACTACAACATGGCTCTACCACTACAAAAACTGTTTATAAATTTCAATTAATTTAATTTTTTTGTACATTACAAATCCTAACTTCTACTTAATCTTAATTTAGTGTTAAAGATTATTGGAGTTAATGCATTACAACATTACATTTAACTATTATAAATTCTGCTTTTGCGTACCAAGTGTGAGGTCCGTACTATGTGTAGAGATTTGCCCCCTCTTAGGAAACCCTTACTTTTTATTTTTTGCCCCCTTTAGGAGTTTGCCCCCTTTTATGACAAGTATTAAAGGTGATTAAAGTTTACTAAAAGTGTACTTAGTGCACCTAGGTGATTCATTTCAGGTGAATTGAGTTTACGAAGGGATAAAATGACACACAGTTATTACGGCCTAAGGGCATACTTTATCGTAGGAAGTTGCTATCTGTACAAATAAGAGGCAAACAACTAAATTTTAAAAGTGCCGCCCCAATTTTGTATACAAAAAGAATAAAAGGCTGATAAGTCAAAAAAAGGAAGGTTTGTTGTGGAGTTCTGGGAGTTTATTATGTACTTTTTAAGTTTGTACTATCTATTTAAGTGTTTATCCGTTGCCTAGTACCCATAGCACAAGATTTGCTTATTGGTGCCAATAAGTGTCCCGTTATATTTATTTATTTATTTTATTTTAATACGGCCTCAAGTCGAGGTGGCCTAGTGGTTTGTTCTATGGTCTCTCAATCAGAGGGTCGTGGGTTCAAATCCGGCTCGCGCCTCTGAGTTTTTAGGAATTTATGTGCGAAATTACATTTGTAATTTACCATGAGCTTTATAGTGAAGGAAAACACGGCGAGGAAAATTTGCATAGTGCATATACCTGCGAAGAAATTAAATGGTGTGTGCGAAGTACCCAATCCGCATTAGGCCTGCGTGGGAACTACGGTCCAAGCCCTCTCAATCTGAGAGGACGCCTGTGCCCTGCAGTGGGACGTTTGTAGGCTGGGATGATGATGATGATTACGGCCTCTGTTCAAAGTAGGTAGGTATAATCCATAAGTCTAACTAACATAAAAATTAATTGATGTAAGTAAGTAAGATTTTAGTAAGTAGTAGGTAAAATTATAGGTAGATAAGCATATTATTTGGATAAAGCCCCTTAGGGCGCCGCTGCCAATCACCATTTGCTGCACGCTTGCCAACCGCCAACCTCCTATAACGGGTACATCTGCTCCAGATTGCATGATTATAGAAAACGATGTCCTAAGATTGATCACTAGGTATAACAATTTAGAATTAGGTGTACCGTATTACTTCATTTTACATAAATTCAAAACCATGCTACTACTAAGTAGGTACTACCTACTAATGTTTCGGTGAAGAATTTTGCGCTGTTTATTTTTTCTGAAACTGTAAATTTGTCAGGATTGTTATAAAACACACCTAACCTAACCTACAGGATAGCACTGAAATATGTATATTCTGAATTGTTTACAGTTTCAGAAAAAATAAACAGTTGCCAAATGAAACATTTGCCAAATGAACCATTTTCGGAAAAATTTTCACCGAAACGGCAGTACCCGGTTTTCAGGATTTTTGAAATCGGATAATTCTGTGTAGGTATCTGAAATATTTAGCAAATTTCCAATTTTTGCTCCAATTTCTTTAAAATAAAACAAATATGAAGTTAATATCATCCCGTGTAAAATTACATGTACCTAGTTGCACTGTCCCCGGCGAAATGTCATCTTTTAGTATTCAGTAGGTTAGGTTACTTTAATACCAATTCTGAAGAAATGCTCAGTAATAAATCAATTTCTGACAAACTAGTTCTTGCTCGCGACTCCATCTGCGAAGAACTCGTTAATCGCTATCCCGCAGGAACTATGCAATTTCCCGGGATAAAAATTATCCTATGTCCTTTCCCGGGACTGGAACTATCTCTATACGAAATTCCATGTAAATCGGTTCAGCGGTTTAAGCGTGAAGAGGTAACAGATATTATCTATACATATAAAATCCTTTGTCCTGACTGACGGATCAACGCACAGCCTAAACCGCTGATCGTAGAGACCTGAAACTTGGAGGGTGTGTTCTTTGTATGACGTAGGCATCCGATAAGAAAGGATTTTCCGTAGTTCTACTTCTAAGGGGGTAAAAAAGGGGGGCAAAGTTTGTATGAGACATCGTGATTCCTTGGTCCAATCTACTTCAAATTTTGCATAAACATTCTTTAACAAAATTGATGGAAGACGTGTTTCGTATTTTATTGAAATTCATCCCTTGACGGGGTCAAAAAGTAGTAGAAAGTTATTTTGGGGGTGATTTGCTTCGAAGTTGATATCAATACTCCTTAGTGCTTTTGATTTAAATTACATTTTATTTTGACACATTGTAAACGAAACGAAACTTCAAATATTGCAAACCATTTTTGTCTACGTTTGTCAACCATGTCTTGATCTGATCTCTGATAATAGCTAATTATATGTATTAAGTATTTGCATTTCACCAAGCTTTTGCTTTTACAAGCGCAGCGTAGGACGTCCACCAACGAGATGGACGGACGTTTTGGTGAAGGCCGCAGGTTCAGGGTGGATGCAAGTCGCTTCCAACCGTAATGATTGGACGTCAATGAGGGAGGCCTATGTCCAGCAGTGGACGTCCTACGGCTGAAATGATGATGATGATGAAGCTTTTATGCGAGTTCAACCTTTTTCGAATAAAATCGAATTGAGTATTCAAATATCATTGTTGAACTCTCATAAAAGCTTGGTGCAATGCAAATACATATAAAATGCTTTGTCCTGAAATCCTAAATGACTGACTGGCGGATTAACGCACAGCCTAAACTGCTGTATGTAGAGACCTAAAACGTGGAGGGTGTGTTCTTTGTATGACGTAAGCATCCGATCAGAAAGGATTTTCCGGAATTCCCACGGGATAAGGAATAAACGGGATTTATATATTTCATCAAGAGTGGCCCTATCCCCATAACGAAGATTACTAAACTGTACAAATTGGGCATGCAAGAATATTATTAGAATATAAAGCTAATTACTAGAATTTTGAAAATTTCCACGAGATAAAAATAAATCAGGATTTATATAGGTACTCAAATCAACTGGACCCTATCTCCGTAACTACAAATACTAAACTTTTCAAATTCAGTATAAACGTAAATGGCCATAACAGCAATAAAACTTATTGCAGGATTTTTGGAAATTCCTGTGGGATAGATAATCTCTGAAACTTCCGAGCCGATTAAAAAAAAACTTTTACCAGTAAAAAGTTACACTATCCTTTATTGACATAGGCTACTTTTTTCCGGAAAAATGCAAAATTCCCAAGGGATAGAAAAGAAAAATTCAACTTCGGAGCTCATTTTAAAATGTCTTTCACCAATAGAAAAGATACACTGTCCTTGATTAACATAGGATGCTATTTTCCGGATAAATGCAAAATTCCCGCGTTATAGAAAATAGTAAATTTAACTTCGGGGCTAAGTTTAAAAAAAAAGGACCAATAGAAAGCTACACTATCCTATATCAGTATAGGCTAGGCTACCTACTATTTATTCGGTAAAATGCAAAATTCCCGTGGGATAGAAAGAAGTGAATATCTATCACTTGAGGGCTGATTTGAAAATTTCTTTCACCAATAGGAAGCTACACCAACCATTATTTACATAGACTACTTTTCTCCGTGAAAAAGCAAATCAGCCCCGTAGTTGAATTCACTTATTTTTTTCCCTTTAAAGCTTTAAAGCTTCTTTTACCGGTAGAAAGCTACACCTTTAAGGACATAGGCTATTTTTTCTCGGGGAAAATGCAAAATTCCCGCGGGATAAAAATAAGCGAAAATTTGTATAGAATAAGGACAAATTTGTTGAAATTCCCACGGGATAGAGAATAAACGGGATTTATAATATTCACTAACTGATACTGATGATGATGAAATGATAATAATGATGGATGTTGCCGCTGCCGGATTTTTGTTTTATACAATGAAAGAGATGAAGAAGCTTTACCAAAAATTGGAAATCTACGCGGACGAAGTCGCAGGCAAAAGCTAGTTATTAGTATAAGGTAAAAGTCCCTGTGCTCGACACTGACCCAATACATGGCACCTTCAATCTTTGGTCATAGTAAGAGAGGTGACAGATGGGTCAGAACGAAACTAGTTCAAAAGGAGTTTATTATATTTTCAATCTTAAATCCTAACTATAGACAACATTCTTAATGGGTGTTTTGTCAACATGCACTCCTATGTATACAGACAAGGTCAAGGATATCTAACACTCTCATAGTTTAACAAGTCATAATGTATCATTCTTCATAAAAAACGTTAGTCATATAGTGATTTATTTCTGAAACAAGTTTTTTTTTGGAAATGTTATAAAAAAAACCTAACCTAACCTGCATTCTACAAGATGGCATTTAAAAAAGTCCTGAAATAAATACCGTTTCAGAAATAAATCTCTTTATGACTAACGTTGATTACGACGAATGATGCATTACCTATGACTTATTAAATTATACCAAACAAAGGGACCACCACTCTAGTAACTTGTCACTGTATGTATGCCTTCTGATAGTATTATTATAATCATCCCATCCTATATTCCTCCCCATGAAAAGCACAGGCCTCTTGTCAAAATCAAGTTATTCGTAGTGTGCTGGTTTCCTCACATGTATTTCTTCACCTTTTAAACACGTTTTGGTATTTTTGGTACATTTGACTATGTTCCCAGAACACTACTTCTGGCTGTTTTCAAGTATAGGGTGAATGAGCATTTACTAGGCAATCCTGCTCCATCGTAGACCTCATCTTCGCTTTCCATCAGGCGTGATTTGGTCAAACGCAAGCCTATATTGTATAAAAAAAACTTCACACGCAAAGTACCATACCAGCGACAAGACAATAGAGTGTAAACATACTTTTGATCTCGACTGTTTTAGCTACTGCTAGTTACTTATACACCTTGTCCTATGTTTTTAGGGATGTTGTCACCACCAATCAACTGAAGTACTTTTTATGAGCTGTCAAAACACAATTCTCCCATACAGTTTGAATGGCAATAGCAACTTATGACGTCACTTGTTCGCCAACTCAATCAACGAACTATTTATTTGTTTTAAAGCAACAAAAATGTAATTTTGCAGTTGATCGAAAATTAATCTGGTTTTCAGGGCTAAAATTAAGCTTTTTTTACAGGAGTCGTGTCTTCGAATTATTTTTTGATGCCGTCAGCATCCCTATAGCAGTGTACTCACTGTACATAACGTTGGTGTAGCCTTGTAACCCCATGACTTGTGATCGGTTATCCCGTTTATCCAATACATACCCAGACAGCTAGGAAGGTCTGTTAGTAATTTAGATTATTATTTACAGCTTCGTAATTCTCCAAGGGTTACGTTTATTGGGGACGCCAACTGTTTAATAGTTTTCGAAATAAGGTTAAGATTTCATAGAATTAAATAAATTCAGGTAAGGAATTTGACACACACGTTTGATTAACATTTCAAAGAAACGATCAAATCATGTTCACATTGAAAAAAATATCTCACAAAAATAATAATAAATCATTTCTTTGAGGCGACATACAATAAATACTTATTTACATTAAAGACTAACATACCACCAATAGTATAAACGTGAAAGTTTGTATGGATGGATGGATGTGTGGATGTTTGTTACTCTTTCACGCTAAAACGGTTTCACGGATCCTAAATAAATTTGGCATTCATATACCTAGTTTACTAGCTATTGACCGCGACTCCGTCAGCGAAGAATATGGGTAGGTATACAAAAAATAGCCTACGACCTATTCTCAGACCTACCGAATGTAGACAAAAAAGTTTTATAACAATCGGTCAAGCGGTTTCGGAGGAGTTCGATAACAAACACCGTGACACGAGATTTTTGTATATTAGAAGATAATCTGGACTAACATATAACAGGATACTTTGTATTCCCGGAAAATTGCATAGTTTCTGCGGGATAGTGATAAACGAACTCTTCGCAGACGGAGTCGCGCGCGGGCAACAGCTCGTAAACAAAACAAGGAAATCGTTTCTGTGAAAAATAATACAACTATCGACGGCACTACATTTATACTTTCGTGTTTGCATTTCTGGCATCTCGCTTCCTTCGTTCGATCTCATAAAAATCTTTATCTATAGTGCATTCTCAGGAATACCCGAATACATCGGGTAACAAAGTATTTAAAAGCCAACGTAAAAGCGACGCATGCCAATAGTTGCACCAAAAGGTTGTTTGTATCTAAGTAGGTATTCATCCATCATTCATCCCAGCCTATACACGTCCCACTGCAGGGCACAGGCCTCCTCTCAGAATGAGAGGGCTTCGGCCGTAGTTCCCACGCGGGCCCAGTGCGGATTGGGAACTTCACACACACCATTGAATTTCTTCGCAGGTGTATGCAGGTTTCTGCACGATGTTTTCCTTCACCGTAAAGCTCATGATAAATTACAAATGTAATTTCGCACATAAATTCCGAAAAACTAAGAGGTGCGAGCCGGGATTTGAACCCATGACCCTCTGCTTGAGAGGCCATAGGTGAAACCACTAGGCCACTATGGCCACCTAGCCCACCACGGCCACTTAGTAGGTATTGCCATAGGTAAAAGCCATGGTAGCTAAGGGTTTGCATCTCAAGCAGAGGGTTGTAGATTCGAGCTCGGGCTATTTCGGACTTTAAGTGCAAAATTATGTGAAATTTACCATGAGCTTTACGGTGAAGGAAAATATCGTAATAAAACCTGCACACACCTGCATAGAAATTCAATGGTATGTGTGAACTTCTCAATGAGCTCTGGACCCATGTGGGAACTATGACTCAAGCCCTCTCATTCTGAGAGGAGGCCTGTGCTTTGCAGTGGGAGCGTTAACTGAGCTAGAATCACTAATTTTGTATCACTTTTAAATTTCTCCTAGTCATACGTTATTTTCGCTACTAATTTCTACATTATCTCATCTGTAAGTAAGTTAACTTAGTTATGTCATCGTTATTTTAACTTCACCATGATGATACCAACCGAGATTACCATTTCCTAAGCCCGTTGCTTCTTCTAGTACCAAAGTTTTACTCGGATAAAATCTTTAAAGCCAATCCCGGTCAGGAAAACAAAGGGAACTTAGATAATGAAGAGCCTAAAACAGTCTAAGTCGACAATTTCCAGGTAATTTATTATCCAAAAAGTTCTTCAATCATTTTATAAAGAATCCAAAATGAAGAAAGTTTCCCGTGTTTTTCTGAATATCGGCTAAGTTTCGGGTCTTTCGTATAATATTGGGTCACTTGTCTTGTCTCACACAGGTGCTGTTTAATTTTAAGGTATGGCTGTCAGAAAATTATTTGCAATTGATCTTAAGAAAAAATAAACTTGGTACATTCGTACCTAGTGAAGCAACTTTACGTTTACTTGTCCAATTACAAGTGGGCCATTATTTGAGCTTTAGTTCCAAAACATCTTCGCGGACACATTTTAGTAGAAATGGTAAAAGATTCTGATACAGTTTCAAGCTATCTGGTAGAAGAACAGGACCTCTAATGAATAACCGAAAACTCCCTCAAAATCTACACCCGATTCGCAAAGATTTAACCACGATTAAGGCGGTTAAAACGCTTGAATAATGTACAAACTAACATGATTTTTGTTACCGTAGAGTTAAGTAACTTCTTGGAATTGAGGATACATTAGAGGAGCGGATAGTTTATTTTTTTTGTTTTAATCCGGCTTAAGTAATGGTTAAAGTGTTTCCCTTGGACTGCTACGAGTATGTTCGTTTATGCGAAACAATCAAAGCAAATAAAACCAAACAGAACAGGGCATTTATTCGAGAGCGCTTCAACCGCTTCATTTATCGGTCACCTTTTATTAAGAAATGGCAGAAGATTCTGATACAGTTTCCAGTCACATGGTAGATGTACAGGAACTGTAATATATAACCGAAAGCCACATCAAAATCTTTTACCATTTCTTGAAAAATATGACCAGATATGTAAATGAGGCGGTTGAAATGCCTGAATAAATGCCCAACAGCATATTTTATCTTTCCACTTTAGAAAACAAAAATTAAAATGAGTTTCCTGGGTCGTGGCCTTTTCTAATCGATGTAGAACTTAAGACCTAGATAGGTTAGAGTCATACGTTTTGTAATTTTGGAACTTTTTTAAGCGTCTTTGAAGTTTTTTATTCATTGAATAATTTATTTTGTACTTTATATAGTACGTTCGGCCGGTATTCTTACTGATGATTTGTTCTTTACAAAGTACGCCAGGACAGGATACGCCAGGATAACCTGCCGACCATTACAGCGTCATCTAATGCTTGCGAAGCATACACAAAATCAAGACTCATTCACATCCTATATTGACCGAAGAGTGCTTAATCCGGAATTATGGCGATATAAACGCGGCGCGGTGCGAGCGGCGGTGTATCTGAGATGTATCGCTCGTTAACGCCACCGCTCTCGACAATTTGATTTATGGGAGGCTTCCACACAGATTACTTAGTTCAGAACATCTATTTATATGTTTTTGGCTACAAATTACGAATATTATGATGATTACGTAATGTTAAACCGTAAAATAACTACTGGAGATTAAGGATGATTTTGACATATATGTATCTTATTCCATATTCTGAGCATAATAGGCGTTCCACCAGGATCAGTTATAAGTCCAGTTCTATTTATTATTTATTTTAAGGTTTTGCTGTTTAACATGCCGTACTGCAGCAGCTCACTAAAAGCAACTTTATTTATAAACGTGCCCTGGATATTTGTATACATTTCTCAATAAATACAAAAAGCCATAAACAGGATTTTTTTAAAGAAGGAGCAGTGAAATACGGCTTTAACTTCCAAATTATTGACTGCACGATGACTTCTTATCTGTTGTAAAAGGATAAGGGTATTGTCTTATACAGTCAGATAAAGTAAATAAAACTCAGTCAGTCCTTAATCAAAATAAGGGACGACTTCCCGTATAAAATAATAATAATAACTATCATCATCATCATCATCCCAGCCTTTATACGTCCCACTGCAGGGATAATAATAACATGAAGAGGGTCGTGGGTTCAAATCCTTTCTCGCACCTCTGAGTATTACGGAATTTATGTGCAAAATTACATTCATTCTGAGAGGAGGCCTGTGCCCTGAAGTGGAACGTATAGATGCTGGGATGATGATCTCAGTAGACGGTCCAATCAGTTTGATTAAACACAGCGATAAAGGTTTTTCATCGGAAGTTTTTGGTTTAGGTTGTAATGACGCCTCTGACGCCGTATAATAATACAGTACCTGGGCGACCGAGCTCTGCTCGGGCAGAAACTCGGTACCAAGCGTTTTCCCAGAGATAAGACCAAGCTAGATCAATTTTTCATCCCCGAAAACCCCCAAATACCAAATTTCATCGAAATTGTTGGAGCCGTTTCCGAGATCAAAACACCGGAGGGGTGGGGGGGTGAGAGGGGGGAGGGGATGCGGGGGAGGGAGCGCGGGGGTATTAAAGGGGGATGAAAATTTCATTGATTTTGCCGTAGGATGCACCGTTTTCAAGATATTTGACAAAAACACCGGAGGGAGTGGGGGGGGGGGGGGTGAGTCACGTTAAACTATCGTCCGTAAACCGACTTTACAGACAACCGGCTTTTCCTGTTCTGTGCTCCCAATAGGGAACGTGCACATAGACGGTGCTGCCAACTGGTGCCATCAATTTGAATGTTTTACCTTGATAAGTTTGTTTTACTGTCCGCATAGTGTCTCTTCCGTCGCATTAGTGCTGCCGCCTATAGTTACTGCACGTTCCCTATAATACTTTTTCTAACAAAAAAGTAACTTTTTCTCACAAAATTTCTCACAAAAGAAGAAACTTGACGTTTTCTCATGAAAAATAAACTTAAAAAAAAAATTAAAAATCTTGAAAAAATACATGGAATCGAACCGAGGTCGGCTGGATCCGCGACCACCCGATTTCTAATGTGCCATTATGATCTGCTCGAAGTCGGAGAAATTTAGCTTTATATTCTAATGCAAACAAAAATAGCCGGAAAACACGAGTAAAAGCGATTTTCTGAAAATGAAACATAGCTAGATCAGTTTTTCATCCCCGAAAACCCCCACATACCAAATTTCATCGAAATCGTTGGAGCCGTTTCCGAGATCCTGATTATATATATACAAGAATTGCTCGTTTAAAGGTATTAGATAGATAGATTAGATTAAACCGAGTAATTTTTGTGTAAAATAAAATAAATTGACAAATTCTGATTATAATTATGTGCGTGTTCGGAAACGGCTCCAACGATTTCCTTGAAATTTAGTACGAAGGGGGATTCGGGGGCGATAAATCGATCTAGCTCAGTCTTATCTCTGAGAAAAAGTGTGTTTTCGAGTTTTAGCTTGAGCAAAGCTCGGTCACCCAGGTACTTTCCTTATAATACACACATAAATACATATAAATTGTATTAAGAAATTAGCTTATACTAATAAAAGTACTTATTCAAATGTTATTGTAATTTGATTTGGGGTTGAGAGCTCAAGTGGGAAAAGCTATTTCAATAAAACACAGTAATGTTTCATTTCCATCATCTTTCCCAGAGAAGTCTAATTTCCCGAAGGGCAGGCCCTCTGTTCTTATATGGATGCTAATAATACAGGCAGACGGAATTATATTGACAAAAAGACCCCTGAATTTA
The DNA here is from genome assembly GCA_947563465.1 of Archips xylosteana. Taxonomy (NCBI): domain Eukaryota; kingdom Metazoa; phylum Arthropoda; class Insecta; order Lepidoptera; family Tortricidae; genus Archips; species Archips xylosteana. Next base: position 17,392,841 of record OX387348.1, on the reverse strand, counting down.
GTTTTATGCCAATATTTGGATTTGAGTTTCAGAGAACGTAGACTAATTTTATTTATTAAGGCATGTACCACTTCTGTCTCATGTGTTCAAGTTATAAATAGAACATTTATTTTTAAAAGAAATATTCGTTTGTTGGTTGCCTTCATAATGAAGCTCAAGGTCACTCAGAGGGCGATGGAGAGGGCTATGCTGGAGTTTCTCTGCGGATCGGATTAGAAATGATGAAATGAGTTTGAAGAATCGCAAGGATATTCAAGTGGCAGTGGGCTGGGCACATCGCTCGTAAAATTGATGGCCGATGGGGCCAAATGGTTCTCGAGTGGCGTCCTCGGACCGGAAGTCACAGTGTAGCTGTAGGCCTCCAACAAGATGGAGCGACGATCTAGTTAAGGTTGCGGGAGTGAATAGTGAGTACAAGTTGGAAGTGGAGGAACTGCATGAGCACGCATTTTTTACATAAACGTAACTATCGTAAGGTAATTGTTTCAGTTCATCAACGTTTTCATTACGGAAATTCGTTTCTAAATATGTATTATATATACAAAAAAAATGTCGTCGGAACTACCCAAAGAAACCTTCCTCCGGGCGGGATCTTCACAAGGGGAACAGAAAGACAAACAAGGGCCCAAACACATTAGTCTGGCTTGGGCGCGACCGCAGTATCGCTCCTTCTGCGTCGCGGCTAGTGTTGCCAGGCGTCCGGATAAAGCCGGACACAGGGTTCCGTACTATCGGCCCAGACGCCAGCTTGGCACCATAAAGGCCCAGTTTGCGTGCAGTGGCTAGACATCTGTCCATACCAATCCATAGCAATAAACATCAACGGCTGCAAGCAAATTTGTTTTGAAAATGGCAAGCTGACGTCTGGGGCGATAGTACCTAAAAGGTGTCAACGGGACCCTATTACTAAGACTTCGCGACTCCGCTGTCTGTCCGTCTGTCTGCTACAGGGCTCTTCTCTTGAAGCGTAATAGCTGGATACTTACTTGAAATTTTCACCGAATATTTATTACTGTGGCTGCTATAACAACAAATAACAACAAGAAACGTGTTTTTTTAAGCGTTTTTAATTCGATCTTTATAAGTTTTTTATTTGTTGGAGGCCGCAGGTTCAGGGTGGATGCAAATCGCTTCCAATCGTAATGATTGGGCATCAATGAGGGAGGCCTATGTCCAGCAGTGGACGTCCTACGGCTGAAATGATGATGATAATGATGAAGTTTTTTATTGAACAATTTAAAACATTGTACGGAGGTACGGAACCCTTCATATACGAGTCATACTCGCAATTGACCGGTTTTTTTAGTTTAATGTCCGGCCTGTCCGGCTTTTGTTACGGTTTATAATGTAACCATTGCTTTTTACACTTGTCATTAATTTTATGATAAATGGTTAAACAACTTTATTTTACTTAAAAAATATGTTGCTTTACACTAAGACTAAACAATGAAGGGGGACATCTTTTTTACCCAAATTTCCCGCTAAACTGGCTGGTTGACCGGATATTCTGTTTTAAACCTGGCAACCCTAGCGCGGTTAGGTGATAGATACGTAATACTGGGACATGGATCCATACTGAAATAGTGAAACTGGGTGTATTGCTGCACGAAATAAACAAGTAAGAGGACCTCTTGATGTGGTTACTGCTAAATTCACTACCACAATTATATTGTATTGCGTCCAACAGGGTAGGTACATAAAGTCTCCTAACTATATGGACCAATATAATAATAATAATAATAATAATAATAATAGTTTATTTTCCTTAAACAAAAGTGCTTAGCATACAACAAGGTTGAGACCAATACCAATCTGGTAAAAGTCGCAGGAACCACTTGGATGCGGGCAAAACAATAGGTGTCTACTCTTTTTTGGGTTGGGGGAGGCCTTTGTCCACCGTGGATTGAGTATAATTTACACTCCCAGCTTTATTCCAATAAAAAAATAATTCGAAAACACGGTTCCAGTAAAAAAAAACCAGATAAATTTTCGATTAACTGCAAAATTACATTTTTAGTTGCTTCAAAACAAATAAATAGTTAGTTGATTGATTTAGCGAACAAGTGACGTCATAAAATGCTATTGCCATTCAACCTCAATGGGAGAATTGTGTTTTGACAGCTCATAAAAAGTACGTCAGTTGATTGGTGGTGTCATCATCCCTATTTCTGTCCCTGACCTTATCAATATTAGTACCAACAACGTGGAGTGGTTCACTCAAAACTCTGCTGCATTTGTATTTAGCAACACATTATTTAAACGCGGGAATTAATTAAGGCGCAGTTTACAATGCTCGTTGAAAGTTTCCGGGTCGCCGTAACCCGAGGCTCGGATTAATTCGTTATGTGGAGACTGGCCTTAAAAGGAAACGCCGCAATGGCTTTAGCGAATTCCCTATTTTCAGAAAAGTTTCACGAACTATTTTTCTTTTCTTTGTGTAAAATGTAAGTTGAATGGCGCGCCGATTACGCGATTGGCAACAGTTTGATATTTTGTCGAAGCTGCGTGTAGGTATATTTGCCCAAGTTTTTTACTTAGTCTTTGTGTCCAGTTTATACAAGATGTCCCAAATCTCAATGATAACCTCGTACCACCTGGTCAAGTTATAACTGTTCTGGAAGAAATACGAAAAACCATGTCACTTATAGATATTTTTCGAAAATATCTAACACTAAAATTCTGTATCGCTTAACTAAGGTACATTGATTTTTTTTCTTATTTTTTCCAGAAATGTTACAATTCGAACTCTCACCCGATAGACTGTATCGATATCGATAATATAGGCCTTCTCCAAGATGGAGTTCCTGATTCCCTTACCTAAAAACAGATTGTTTTTTTTGGCTGGCTGTCTGACCATCAAATATCAATAAATTACGTCTCCCACCTGTCACACTTATTACTATGAAAATCAAAATCACGATCACAAAACATGTGTGTCATAATATTTGGATGACCCTGAAGAGAAATTTATAAAAAGACACCGAACAACAATTGTTTATGATTAGTGCCTCTGTCTATGAGCTGTAGAACTTGCGAGTTTGTGCCACCGTTTTGAGAGAATTCCGAAAACTAGATCAACAAAAAATTCCATTATAATTTTCGAACCTGTTCATAAAATTGTAGAGGAAAACAGCCGGAGAGTCGCGACAGCACGGCCAATCAGGTAAGGGGTAACTATGTAATTGCGTCGTAATACTTTTGTTACTTATGTTTCCACCGCTACTTCAGTTCCATCACAAAACTGCACCAGATAAACAAAAGGTAGCAAATAACATACAACATTGTTGTGTTATCGAAGCAAATGACGTGCGCTCGTGTTTCAAGGCACGTAGAGTACCTACGTGACAGCACAGTATGGCGACGACTAATACTTTGTGCTTTTACGTATTCGCTTGCATAGTTTATTGGTCTGTCTGGTTGAGGTGTATGTGGTGAAAGGTCTTCGACATGGATAAATACATCAGTATTTGTAACTCATTTTGAATTTTGACTCCTCTTTTGATGCAACCAATTCAGTACAATCGGCATCGTCTAAAAAAAATACCAATGGTTTTTATATATTACGAGCTGCTGCCCGCGACTCCGTCTGCGAAGAATTCGTTTATCGCTATCCCGCGGGAACTATGCAATTTTCCAGGATAAAAAGTATCCTATAATATGTTAATCCGGATTATAAACAATCTGTGTGCCAAGTTTCATCAGAATCCGTCAAACCGTTTTAGCGTGAAAGAGTAACAAACATCCATCCATCCATCCATACTTACATTCATTACTTCATCCATTACTTAATTGACTTTTCTGCAGGTACAAAGAATCCTACTAATATTATAAACGCGAAAGTTTGTAAGTATGGATGGATGTTTGTTACTCTTTCACGCTAAAACGGTTTGACGGATTCTGATGAAATTTGGCACACAGATAGTTAATTTTCAAAAAGTAGTAAACGAAATGAAAAATTATTGAAATTGTTTTCATATAAGTATATATAAGTATATGAAAACAATTTCAATAATTTTTCATTTCGTTTACTACTTTTTGAAAATTACTTAGGTGTTGAAACTATTTTTGTTTGACGTCAGAGTTTAATCTCGTGCACCCACACAGCTTCATAAATTTGTCTACGTGGATATTATAGGTATTAAGTCCATGGGATATGTTGAGCACCGGCAATTATTTTATTTTTTACCTGTGGTGAAGTGGTAAACTGTCACTGGTGTCAATGTCATCATGTTAAAACAAAGGCACTGCCAAAGTCGTAGTTGTTCCTTGTTCGCAACAGTAATAGGAATCGTATGGGATGACAGATTCGTAAACCAATCGCTCCTGTTACTCATATGGGATGTTGCGCCAGAATCAATGAACCAGTCTTGATGACCTGTGGGAGGAACATTAGAAAAACAAGATAAAAGTGTATTCTCGGATGTATTGAAGGATTTGATCGCCGAAACATTCTTGTTACTGTTAGTTTTGATGCTTATACACTGCGAAACAACCTGCCCTAACTTTTTACAATAATTACAAAACAGTTTCTTCGATCAGTTCACGTGTAGCGCGGTGTTGACGGGTCGGTACTGGGTGAGGTGGGTACAGCTCTAAGGTCTTCCTTGAGGAGAGCTGTCACCACATTCTCCGACGTAAGCTTGACGTTGACGTGCTCCAGTGTGACTACGAGTGGCTTGAAGGACTCTGGTAGTCCCGCCAGCATGACGACTGCAAGGAACTCGTCTTCTACTGCTGCTCCAATGCCCTGTAGCTCTTGCTGTGTAGTCAGCATAATATTGACGTACTCTTGCATACTCCCGTTGAACTTACATGCTAAAAGTTTCTTGATAAGGCCGAGACGTCTTGTCAGCCCGCTGTCAGCGTAGGCCTTCTTCAGACATTCTAGCGTTTCAAAAGCTGATTTAGCTGACCTTATTATCGAGTACACCGATTCGTCACAGGCTAGGCAGATCTTCGCTCGAGCTTTTCAATCCTTCTTCTTCTCGACGGGGTCTTTCTGAGGGTTCGATGGGTCTTGAGGAAACGTCCCAAAGATCGAGGTCGGTGAGCAAGCACTCTAGGCTAAATATCCACGTGCTGAAGTTATTGCCGTTGAGCTTGGTAAAGCTTACAGAGCCTGATACTGACGTTGATGCCGATGGTGTCGACGATGAGGGCATCGCCGTTGAATTATTAAAATTCATAGCACTTTTTTTCTTACTAGCACTGTTTCTTCTATATTTGGTTAGCGGCTCTGGGCCCATAACCACCTAAAGGAAACCAGAGTTTGGCAATGGAAAATGGTTAAATTTATTTTATGTTCAACGGTTAAGGTATACGAAAAGAGTGACGTGACAGCAGACAGTAATAAATAGAAAAACAATATTCAAAAATTTAAACCACGCACAGTATCAAAACATGGCCAGGGTGTTTAATATTATGAAAATATACAAGAAGGTTTAACAATATTTATTTCACGCGGTGAACAAAGTGCCAAAAACACCCAAGCTAAATTACAGCTTTCTTTTGTAGTGCTAATAGTCTCTGAGGTAAGCCACGGATAGACATAGCGAATCTACGTACTCTGGGCTGTTGACTAGATAATCTTAAAAAAGGAATATTTATTTCTAACTCATCAGATATGAAAGTCAGAAAGAAAGCAACTGGTCAGAGTTGAAAGTGAGCTGAACCCGCTCGTCCACGAGTACGATGCTAATTGGGCGTGGACAGTGGACGCTGCGGCCGGCGCTGGCAACTAACGACTTCACGCCGCACGTCGCTTCCAATTAACTGGCCGTGTCTATCGCACACTATGTATACTGCCGGCTGCGATCGCCAGACCAGACTGTAACGATTTTTATATCATTAAGCTCAGTCGACCAATTTTTTTCCTAGGCCATCATTCGATGAGCGTTGTATGTATGTAAAACAAACGCAATTGACAAATTTTGACTATTTTTGACGTACATGTACAAAGAAGATCTTATTCCTTAAAGGGATCTCTACCAGGCAACTTTATGTGGATGGGAGGAGCATTTAGTTACAACACCGACAAAGAGTTGATTTGTTTTGTTATGGAGCAGAGGCTTTGGGGTCACAATTGTTTTCACCGCTTCTTTCTACCACACGGTAGAAAATATTCCATCCGTTTAGTTAGTAGAGGGAACAATAACTAGGCCCTTTTAAAACTTGCAATGTTTATTAAAGATATAATAGGGATATCTAATGATAGTGAGTCCACATTACTGGAAAAAAATCACCCCCGTCCTACGTGTAGGAGACGTACCCTAATTGCGATTAATATGTATCAATGCGAAATTAGACCTTTCTAATACTTACAGTTTTTAAGCTAATCCGTGGTCATAGCAAAACCATATTGGTTCCTTGCCAGGACTACCTACTGAACTGTGAAAAACAGGCTCGCCATTATTAAACATGCGAAAGCGGGTAATAAAGTTCACTTACTCAGGTATCTAGATAAATGTTAGGAACCAGTGAACCATCTATTCTGCCTGCCCTCTGGAAACCTCCAGTTCATTATTCATGGACATAAATAAAGTGAGTCAAATTGGAACACTGAAAGTTAAAGGTTAGTAACTAACCGCGAAGTTAAAGACCGATGAAGGTAGGATCGTGACCTCTAAACCGGAGCTATTGTTAGAGGTTGAGAAGTTCTATGGACAGCTGTACACATCAACGAAGAAACCCGTCATGGATCTAGCTGAAGACCCGAGAGCTAGATTAACCCGGCACTATACCGAAGACATCCCGGACGTCAGCCTGTACGAGATTAGTACGGCTCTCAAACAACTAAAGAATGGCAAGGCCCCTGGTGATGACGGAATAACAGCCGAACTTCTGAAGGCGGGCGGAAAACCGATCCTCAAAGCCCTTCAGAAACTATTTGATACCGCCATCCGTGAAGGGAAAACACCAAAAGCATGGAACAGAAGTGTAGTGGTGCTGTTCTTCAAAAAAGGCGATAATACCTTATTGAAGAATTATAGACCCATTTCACTTCTGAGCCATGTTTACAAGCTGTTTTCGAGAGTCATTACGAATCGTCTCGCGCGCAGGTTAGACGACTTCCAGCCTCCCGAACAAGCCGGGTTTCGAAAAGGCTTTAGCACCGTGGACCACATACATGCGTTGCGGCAGGTTATACAGAAAACCGAGGAGTATAACCGCCCCCTTTGCCTGGCATTTGTGGACTACGAGAAGGCCTTCGATTCGATCGAGACTTGGGCTGTACTGCAGTCTCTCCAACGGTGCCAAGTAGACTACCGGTACATCGAAGTGTTGAAGTGTCTGTATAATAACGCCACAATGTCCGTCCAACTTCAGGATCAGATGTCGAAGCCCATTCTATTGCAGCGGGGAGTCAGACAAGGAGATGTAATCTCTCCGAAACTGTTCACCGCTGCACTAGAGGATGCGTTCAAGACTCTGAACTGGGAAGGGCGTGGCATCAATGTAAATGGCGAATACTTCACTCACCTTCGATTTGCCGACGACGTGGTGCTTATGGCTGAGACCTTGGAGGACCTCAGTGCGATGCTCGCTGACCTCGGAAGAGTCTCCGAGAGAGTTGGTCTTAAATTGAACATGGACAAGACGAAGGTCATGTCGAACGCCCATGTTGTACCAACTCCCGTCGTAATCGGAGATACTTTGCTCGAAGTTGTTGACGACTATATCTATCTGGGACATACAATCCAATTGGGTAGGTGCAACTTCGAGAAAGAGGTCAATCGACGAATTAGACTCGGATGGGCAGCGTTCGGGAAGCTCCGCAATATCTTGTCATCCGATATACCGCAGTGTCTCAAGTCAAAAGTCTTTGACCAGTGTGTGTTGCCAGTGATGACTTATGGTACTGAGACGTGGCCGCTAACGATGGGTCTTATAAGGAAGCTCAAGGTCACTCAGAGGGCGATGGAGAGGGCTATGCTTGGAGTTTCTCTGCGGGATCGCATTAGAAATGATGAAATCCGCGCGAGAACTAAAGTCACGGACATAGCTCGAAGAATCGCTAGACTTAAGTGGCAGTGGGCAGGGCACATCGCCCGTAGAACTGACGGCCGATGGGGCCGAAAGGTTCTCGAGTGGCGTCCGCGGACCGGAAGACGCAGTGTAGGTAGGCCTCCAACAAGATGGAGCGACGACCTGGTGAAGGTAGCGGGAACGCATTGGATGCGGATGGCGCAGGGCCGATCTGTTTGGCGAGCCTTGGGGGAGGCCTATGTTCAGCAGTGGACGTCTTTCGGCTGAAATGATGATGATGATGATGAACTAACCGCTAGTTAAATAAAAAATAAGAATATTTACACCAATTGACCTAGCCCCAAATTAAGCAAAGCTTGTACTATGGGTTTGGGGTTGTACATGGTTAAGGGTATGGGTAAGCGTACTGGTACGGGTACGGGTATAGGTATGGATGGATATGTTATAGGTAGTTGAAGTGGAACATAAGACTTTTTGACATGATTGTAACGAATTTGTTTGAATTGAATATTTTTGCAGGTTTGTATTTCATTTGTTCCTGTAGGTATAGTATGATGTGGTGAGTAGGTATACATAATGATAGTGGATAAAAGACAAAAGTTTCTTTTGGATTCTGCACCCAGAGGGTGACAAATTGAACCATATTAGTATAGCTACTCTGTCAGTTCGTCCGTACCTCATAGGGGTGTACCTCAAGAATCGAACTTAATAGACAAACAGCTGAAATTAGCTTTTTAATATTAATAATAATTGCCAGGTCTAATGGTTCATGCAAATGAAACCGCGGCTAAAGGCAAGCGCTTGATAAAATTCGAATTGTTTCTATATCGTTAATCATTTTTCCCAACCGTGACCCATCTTAAAGCTGTGAAAGTTGGTTTTCTATTAAAACGCCTGGAGTTATTCGATAGCCTTCTTCAAAGTTTAAAAGAAGGCTTACCATCTTAAAACTTCGACATAATAAACTTTTAACCCAAAACTCGATGGCGATAGTATTAAGCCGCAGCAGCTCAAGTTCTCTTTTAAAAAAATTGTATTTGCGGAGGAGAAAGTTTTTTGAACGTTGATGTAATTAGTGTAATTGACCTTGCCTGTGACCTTTACCAGATCGTAGGTCCATCTTGTTCGAGCCTTCTCATGTTACGTGAAAGTTCGGGGGTCGAAATCGCTCGCGTCCGTAGGCTTACCCTCGAGAACACGTGACCCCTGGGTGGTGCTAAACGAGTGGAGTGGTACGACTCCGGCGGTAGGCTTCCGCGGTGCTGGTCACCACCCAGTTAAGCCAGGTGTTCCAGCCTGTTGTCTATAGTAGCCATTTCGGAGAAAGGGTCTGAGCAGTTGTGCAGCGCACGCGTCCCGGTTACAGTGCCTTGTATTTGTTACGCTGTTGCGGTAGGGTTTGCACTGCATGGGGGCGCGCGCAACACTTCTCTCAACTGCCTTCTTTCTGCTTATTCTCCTAAATTAAGTCTAAGGTGAAAGAGCAATTACTAAGCAAGCGTGCTCCATCGTAGGCCTCATCTTCGCTTTCCATCAGGCGTGATTGTGCTCAAATGCAAGCCTATATTGTATTTAAAAGAAAGTGTCAAAACTTAATATTAAGACAGACAGCTTCTGATGGTAATTTTAAGATATATACCCCTAAAACTAAAAGCAAAGCAAAAAGAATAGTAAAAGCTAAGTGTTGTACTGAAAACTACTTTTCTAAGGTGATCTTTAAGAATCCAACGGATGAATACGTTTCCAATAACTTGTGCGACACATAGTCACGATATCAATATACCAGAGTCCTAACAATCATTAGCAGCGCATTAGAAACTGGACTCTACGTTAAACATATAGGGATCGAATTTGCTACAACACTGAAATGAGCGTAGAACCTTGTTTCTTAACCACTGTAATCTATATTCAATATTCTCTTTTCCAAATAGTCATGAGTTCGATGTTCACAATATTGATATTCTGAATATTTGTCCTGCCTCTATCCTTTGCCGACTGAAGCTTTGTAGTAAACTAGCTTTCGTGATACAGCCTAAAGCGGTCGAGCTTTATACAGGTTTTATACTTTTATATACTTTTGTACTCGAGTCTTGGATGTTTAATATATGTATATTTATTTATGTATTTATTTATACCCATAGTAAAAGCTTTTCTTAGTTTGGGACTAGATCACTTATTGGTGTGAATCGCTGCGCTCAAAAACACGCATAACCGACGTTGGGAAAAAGACTGCTAAGCTAAAATGGGACTGGGCTGGACATGTCTGTCACATGCACCCGCAAATGTGGGCTCACACAGCCACTTGGTGGGTACCGGAGAACGGCCAGCGATGACGAGGCAGACCAAGAAGGAGATGACGGGACGTGTACACAAAGGACTGGCCTGACATTGCGCCAGACCGGGAGTTGTGGAGGTCAAGAGGGGACAGCAGTGGGACACAAAACAACAGAATAATAAAAAAAATATAAGTATTTGTTTTAGTTGCAGTCCTGGGTTTGTTTAGAATAAGTCGCGGTGGCCTAGTGGTTTGACCTATGGCATGCAGGCGGGTTCGAGCCCGGGCTAACCTTTTGAGTTTTTCAGATTTTATGTGCGAAATTACATTTGATCCATGAGTTTTACGGTGAAGGATAACATCGTGAGGAAACTTGCACACACCCAAGAAGAAATCGAATGGTGTGCGTGAAGTTCCCAATCCGCTCTGGGACCGCGTGGGAACTACGACCCAAGCCCTCTCATTCTGAGAGGAGGCCTGTGCCGTGCAGTAGGACGTATATAGGCCCGGATGATGATGATGATGATAACAACGACATACAATAAACACAAATATTTAGGAATTTTTAAAGTCGCCTTTGTCGATTCCCTAAAACGACGGAACACCACACCCGCGCAGGTAGGTAGGTAGATTTGCGGCGCGTTAGCCTTTATAAGGTACTAAGAAGCGAATTATTAGGTTGGTTGGTACAGTATTTTTTTTGGCCTTGGCAAAATCACACCCTTCACTTTATACCTAATGGGGTTTCGAAGTAGCCCCTAAGCGAATCTAATCAACAGGAAAAGGGGTTTTTTTTGCGCCAAAATCCCCAATAAATCAAAAGGCAACAAATTGGCCAGAGAGGATAACCAGAGAAAAAGGCAATTTAAAAAGTCGACCTCACGCCAAAAGCGGGTAATGCCTTAAAAAGGATAATTCAATTAAAGGCACCTGTCACTGTCAGGTCAGATGTCTTTGCGAAATTCGGCGAAATAATTTTGAGTCTCGCGGAAATATTTTTTATTGTAAACAAAATGGAAATTACTCGTTCCTCGAAATATACGAAAGCGATAATCGATCATCTTCTGTACGGTTTGATATTTGTTTAACTTTTCAAAATTGGTATGACAGTTTAAAAAATATGATTTGATACAAACAAATAAAAATGTCAAAGTTTGCGAGTGAATGTTCGTGGTACAATGTGTCAGCTGCATCTGGTGCGTGATAAATTGCAGTGAAGAAGGACACTTACCATATATTTGTTCTTCAGCATCAGTAAGGTAAGCACCTTTTTGTGATTCTTCAGTTATATACACCAAGTTGTGTCACTAAAAATGTCACGATTCCGCAGCACGCGAACTAACTCCGATAACGAGCGACAGTATATAAGTTAAGAAAGATACGTCGTATATGCTTACAAAACAACCGAAAAGCATGCTCCGATCACTGCGCATACAGTCACGCTTTATGTCCTTTTTTCGACTTCTTGTGAGGCCAAAGAAAGACTGCAATTGTCGCCTTTTTTAAGCTTTATTTTCGGCATGCTAATCAAGAAACGAACAGAACAGTGACATCAAACAAGCTATTGCAATACAAATTCAATAGGGGAATCGTGTTTTGACAGCTTATAAAAATTACCTTTGTTTATTAGTTGGTGGTGATAAGATTTTATTTTATTTTATTTATTGGAGAAAAAAAAAACAGATACATACACAATTAATATGAAACAAAGCATATAAATAAGAATGTACCTATAGTATGCACCCTAAATTAATTCTCACTAATGACCCCTATTGTATGTTTAATATCTATAGAACGACGGAAATTTTCTAAACTACACTCACGGTCATATAAAACGGCCCACAGTCCACCTTTTATATAAACGAGGCCACTTTGGTGCCTTAGTTCTTCACCTGAGCGGTATCCCGGTTGAGATCTGATGATGGATACCCAGGCTTCGATAATGGAGGTCCAGAGTTCCCAACATACTCAACTGATTCAAAAAGCAGTTCACACCACAGCGAGAGAATTTGTATCAGCACTTAGATTTTCATTCATTTTATTGCCATTTTAGATGTTTTTATGAACATGTATAATTTCCGTGTTAAGCGCAGATTCAATCAAGTATCGGGGTGTCTTGGCAACTCTGAATGTTCTTTATCAATGCTCGGAGTAGCCATCATCATATCACAGCCAAAGCTCCGCCTAGTGGAGAACCAAGGCATCAAAGTGACCTCGTTTGTATGAAAAGTGAACTGTGGGCCGAATTTTTTGACCGTGAGAGTATTTTTAACTACCAGTATTACGGCGTTTTTTTAAATCCATCCGAATCTTAATCCCCACATAGCTTTAGGTTCTGTTTATTACACTTTAGTACGCTTGTGCGTCGCCACTACACTACTCGCACTAATTAAATAACTTGATAATGAAACCTTCGCAATAAGCAGCCAGAAACCGAGCACTCGCTTGAAGTGGCTCTGGTCGAAATTAACTTTCACAGCAGTTGCCTGGCCCATGAAAATGTCGTAAAACCAAGTTAAAACTGTCGCAGTGTGCGGACATCTATAGCAGGTCAGGTAGGTTGGAATCTGTTTATTTACTATTAAATACTCGTTTGAGGACGAGAGTTGGCCGGGTAGTAAGTTCATTATCCCGTACATTTGCTAACACAAGGTCATACCGATTAAGCCCGTCCCTATAATTCTGCTCCACATTGACATGAACCTCATCAAACTTCTAATGCCAAGTTCCGTTTTCCTCGTTCGCTTTTATCATCCATTAATGTCAGGGACTGGTTAAATATAATAATAAATATAATCTTGTCGTACCCATCAGTTTAATATAGAGTGGCCTAATAAAGTCTACACACTTGGGACGTTTCAGAATTTGTTCAGAATCACTTTCGTGGACACATTTTTGTAGAAATGGCAGAAGATTATTACGTATTCTTTCGTACAAGTCTTTTAATAAATAACAGAAAACGCTGTCAAAATCTGGGTCGGGGCTGTGAAGCGTTTCAAACGCCTTGTCCCGTGTGTTACCAAAATCGATTAATAGTACGTTCGTCAATTAAAGATCCTGGTGACCGACACCACGCGTGATGTGGTGTTAGTTAGGTATTGGTTTTAGTTTATGGACTACACTGACCCTTCAGTGGCGTAACTATACCATCTTAGGCCCGTGTCAAATACTTTAGACGGGACCCTCACAATTTAAATCGTCACATTCTAATTTAATTTTAATGTTATTTCTAAGCTCGTAGCCTCTTGGGCCGGAACCCTTTAGGGTCGGGGGCCCGTGGCATTTTGCCAGCCCTGCCATCCTATGTTACGACACTGTTTACCCTAATATCTTGGTAACACACGGGAAACGGCGGTTGAAACGCTTCGCGACCCCACCCACCTACAGCTAATTCTCAGAAAATTTGACCACGAAACTATTTGTTTGTTGGCATAATATTCGTGCATGATTACCTCCGGGGTTACTATTAACGATTACAATGTGCATACCTATGTATAAATTATACACCTATAGTTTCAAAACGGAAGTAAGAATGTAAATTCAAGCAACAGATTTAAAAGCAGTTTTTTAATACTCTCATTAGGTTTTTTTTTTGAACAGACTATTACAGACAGAGAGAGGACGAGCTGCCAAATAGAGCACTCGTCTAGGAAGAATTAAACTTGGCATGTCAAAGGAATTAAATGCACTTGGGCTCCTACAATCCGTACGATCCGCACGCACGCTCGTAAAATAGCAAAATTAATGAACCCGGAGAGTTCAAAGCATTAGGCGAAATTCTCAAGATGTATGAAAGTTGAAGCCAGTGCAAGGCACAAGGTAGTGAATATGTTAAATTCTATTTTTTAGCCCCCGACACAAAAAGAGGGGTGTTATAAGTTTGACCGCTATGTGTGTGTGTGTGTCTGTCTGTCTGTGGCATCATAGATCTTAAACGGGTGAACCGATTTTAATGCGGTTTTTTTATTAGAAAGCAGGTTTCTTGGCAATGGTTCTTAGATATGTTTCATCAAAATCGGTTCTGCCGTTCCAAAGTTATCAGCTCTTTTGTTAGCTGCGGAAGGGATCTTAGTCGCATAATGGGCATTTACTTTATGTTCAAACATACGTATGACATAATTGCGTTGGGGGTTTTTAAAATTTTTAACTTATAGTTATTTATCAGTCCACTGTGTGACCATGTCCCCTGTGCGACTACAAAAGAAGTAAAGCATGCTGGAATACATAAGGCCACTTTGTCACCACAGGGCTGTAAAAAGTTCCACTCAGAGACAAAGCCGGGTTTCTTGGGAAGTCGTTCGGCTTTAAGAGTCTTCAAACAGATGCAACTGTGCAATTGGCTGTTACACTGTAGACTCCGGCTAGAGGGTTGCTAAGGTATTTGAAGGGATTGATGAATGAGTAATCGATTGAATTAATTTGATCAAGATTAGTGACGAGGAACGTTAGCGACTCCTTGTCTAGAAGCTGCCAAAAGGGACGTAATTCTCGCATAAAATAGTAGAAAGGTATGAAAGAGTAAATAATAATTTCCATACAAAATTGTTACCATATTCAAGCATTTAACGACAAAAATGTGTCAGTAATATGGAAAGTGGCGCCCTCATTTACTTTTTGCTCTTTTACCCGTGTAGTGGTCTTTGCCGTGTAATCTAAATCTAGCTCTTGTTGCTTACGCTATAGGGAACGTGCAGTAACTATAGGCAGCAGCGCTAATGCGACAGAAGAGACACTATGCGGACAGTAAAAGAAACTTATCAGGGTAAAACATTTAAATTGATGTCACCAGCTGGCAGCACCATCAGGCAAGCGGCCGAAGCATTAGACAATAAGCCTGCTGATCACCGATTAAAAATAATCGTGTTATAATCTGTGGTATGGGTGAAGTTCCTAATTTAACCACCATCATTGATAAAAAAATGCTCCATAAAAAACCGCTTGGACGTAACAAATGGACATTGTCCGTTAAGCGACCAACCTTTTTCAAATTGATCACAAATATTTTTATCATTTATTAATATCCCGAACAGGCCGTATCGGGCACGAAATCAGAAAAAAGGTCTCAAAGGTTGGCAACAATGATTTTTTATTGAATTCCCCCATAACGATACCGATAATCGAACGGATCCGGAAATGGGATGACATTATTTTTGGGATCTGCGTGTCACTCATCCACGAATGGGTAACAGATTATGGATATTTAATTTTCATGATACGAGATGGTGATTTGATTCTTGTTTGTGTTCGATTTTTATACATTGTTTCAATCGTTTTTATTCGTTAAGCTATTAGCTTTCACTTCGGCACATGTAATATTTTGTGTTTGATTTGAGTTGTTCGATAATGAATTTTACTATCTTCCTAGCCTATATACGTCGCACTGCAAGGCACAGGCCTCCTCTCACAACGAGAGGGCTTGGGCTGTAGTTTCCACAAGGGCCCAGTGCGGATTGGGAACTTCACACACACCATTGAATTTCTTCGCAGGTGTGTGCAGTCGCACGAAGTTTTCCTTCACCGTGAAGCTCATGGTAAATTTCAAATGTAATTTTACACATTAATTCCGAAAAACTCAGAGGTCTCACCTCACGGTCTTGAACCCATGATCCGCTGTTTAAATACCATGGCTTTTTTAGGTTACTCCTATGTAAATCTAACCGGCCAAGTGCGAGTCGGACTCACGCACGAAGGGTTGCGTACCATTATCTATAAAAACGGCAAAAAAATCACGTTTGTTGTATGGGAGCCCCCTTAAATATTTTTTTTATTCTTTTTTTTAGTATTTGTTGTTACAGCGGCAACAGAAATACTTACATGATCTGTGAAAATTTCAACTGTCTAATTAGCACGGTTCATGTGATACAGCCTGGTGGGTGACAGACGGATAGACATACAGGCGGACGGATAGCGGAGTCTTAGTAATAGGGTCCCGTTTTACGCTTTGCGGAACCCTAATAAAAAAGGTTAATTTAACACATGGAATGGAATATACAATTTACTAATATTATAAATGCGAAAGTTTCTATCGATAGATGGATGTATGGATGTTTGTTACTCTTTTACGCTAAAACGGTTTGACCGATTCTAACGTAATTTGACACACAGATTGTTTCTAACCTAGATTAACATGGGTCCATATTGGGTTCGCTAAAGTTCATCACCCGAAATTGATTTTCCTAACGATTTGTACTCCTAATGATCACTGTTCCTAAAGTTTTGTTTGCTAAAGTTTTCGTTCCTACAATTTATTTTACTATTAACGTAGTCTATAACACTCAGTTTTCCGAAAATTAATTTTCCTAACGATTTGTACTCCTAATGATCATTGTTCCTAAAGTATTGTTTCCTAAAGTTTTCGTTCCTACAATTTATTTTGCTATTAACGTAGTCTACAACACTCAATTTTCCGAAAATTGATTTTCCTAATGATCACTGTTCCTAAAATTTCGTTTCCTAAAGTTTTCGTTCCTACAATTTATTTTACTATTAACGTAGTCCATAACACACAGTTTCCGAAAATTTTAAGTAATAACTTCACTGTTGAAACTTTATGTATTACTCCTACAATTTTTTTTTTCATAACATTCTTAATCATAAAATGTTTTTTTTTATAATATTATTACTCCTATTATTAATAGGTAGTGCCGTTTTAAAAATCATTCAATGTTATTATTAAATCTGTAATATTTATGATTCTTATTTGAGGGTATGCTCTACTTACGGTACCGATCTCAGTCAATGGCTAACTTCATGTCGTCGGTGCAGTGCATATCATTACGAAGCGTGTTTGTTCTAACAACATGGATTATATTTTATGATTTTCGGCATTTCATCTGTATGGATAACCTAATGGAAATAATCATTTTCTGCGCTGTTATAAAAAAAAATACCTAACACCGAAGGCTAAGGCGGGAGCTACGCTACGCTTCGCTCCCGCCTTAGCCTTCTGAACCTAACCTATCCGAGTCGCTTCTGCCCTAAAAGGTCTTGCTCGCTCGCTTCGCTCGCTCGCTGCCAGCGAGGTACCGATTAGGATATACGAAAGGGTGTAAAAAATGATATGATGATGAATAATAGTGTAAAAGATGGTTATGTTGAGAAAATAATTATAGGAAAACAAATAGTAGTATGATATGTGTATTGCAACGGACATTAAGAAGTTAAATGTATAATAATGTTCAATTTAATGAATAAAAACAAATCTACATAAAAATGATATGATGATGAATAATAGTGTAAAAGATGGTTATGTTGAGAAAATATAGGAAAACAAATAGTAGTATGATAGATGTTTATTGTAACGGACATTATGAAGTTTAATGTATATAATGTTCAATTTTATGAATAAAAACAAATCTACATAAAAAAGATATGATGATGAATAATAGTGTAAAAGATGGTTATGTCGAGAAAATATAGGTAATGAAATAGTAGTATGATAGATGTTTATTGCAACGGACATTATGAAGTTGAATGATTAGGGATTCAGAACATTAGGAACAGAGTAGTTATGAGTAGTGATTATTAGGATGTAAATTTTTAGGAACTACATTTTCGGACTTCCGATTATCGACATTAAAAAATTAGTTCAACTTTGGCGCACCCGATTAACATATAGGATACTTTTTATTCCGCAAAATTGAGTAGTTTCTGCGGGATAACGAGCAACAAATTCTTCACAGACGGAGACGGAACTAGCGTTCAGTACCAAATTGTCTATGAAGCAAAATGACCACGATTCAGATGGTTAAAAAGCACATGTCCAATTATGTAAATTGTCCATTGTGTGAAGACTGTCGTAAAATACCCAATTAACATAACATCTGCGCGTTTGGCAGCCGTTGTGACGTGTGACTCCGAGAGGAAGGGCTACGGATTAGCCCTAAACATGTCGAGTTAAACTCGTTTTAAGACGTGAGAGTGATCCGTTTATTTTCACTATGAGTGAGTCTCACGGTAGTTTTATGTTTAAAATCTATGAAGGGACACGGCCAGGTATCAACACGGCCTTAAAGCTGAACGCCAAAATCGCAGAACATCCAAAAAATATAATGTCGCGTATTTCACGATATAAAGAGTTTGAACCCACCACCACTTGAAACCCGAACACACTTTTTGGTTATTCTGCTACTCCGGCAACTACTTTCAATAAGATTTGACGATTTGCTTTTTTGGGTCTCTATGACAATATGTAGTTTGGTCGTTATGCTACACGGACTAATTGCTATTTTGATGTCCTGCGTTATGGATTTATGGTAATGGGGCAAAAGGCTAATAGGACGTCTGACATTTCGCTTCTTGGGCAATTTGCGTCACTGGACATTTTGCTACATAGACGATTCGGTACTGAGCGGCAGCTAGTTGGTTCAATACAGGTGAAATGAAGAACCCTGCTAAAGTAGCATCACTTATTTTAGAAAGCTCTGTGGGTAGGTATTTCCCGATACTGTTTATAACAGGTAGAGATAAGACAATAACTTGGTCGTAAAGTGGATGTTTTGCTTGCTTCCCTAATTACTACGGTAAACTCAGTCACGAATCAATTAGCGAAGTACTTCGATAAATTGAAAATCTCCCGACGCCGGACTAGTTTATAAACGGAACTTTCCAGTTAATATTCTTAATGGACAAGTTCGAACTTGTTCAAGAATGAATATGTAAGACGAATTGAGTTATATTTTAACAACTTTAATTTTCGAGATGAAACAAGTTGTGGACTTCGATGTTCCCGGGGGATCTCTAAGTGTTGCAAGGTTAATTTTTAATACAGTTGGAATGGTAATCGAATTAAAACTTTGGTTTATACAACGTTTTATTTATGTAATTTTGTTTGTGTGGTATGTCTTTAATGAGCTTATTGTCTAACACGCTGACACTTGCTATCGTATTCACTATTTATTTCTGTCAAACTGTATGAGACGGTGTCAGAAAGAGATGGTGGATTTTACTTCTGAAGGGCTTTAAAATCAAAAAAGATTTGCGTACCCCACGGTGTATATAAAATGAGCGATAGCGAAAATATGGTCTGCAAAAACTACCTACCGTCAGTAGATATAAATCTTGTTAAAATGTTTTTAGCAAAAACTTATGAAATATAAGATGTTAAATTTGAGCAGCTGCGACATGTGATGGGTATGGTATCATATCTATAATGTTCTTTACTTTTATTTTTTATATGAAGATCCTTAAATTGTATATTTATTTATCAGTCCGGAAATATTGGTGCTCCAAGCTGATTCCAAAGCTTCATCGTGCGTGGCAAAAAGTTTCGCGAGAGTCAAACTAAGGCGGAGTGCCAACTATTGAGGTGGTGAGGGTGGAAAGAAAGTCAGTTGCGAGTGGTTCTTATACTCGTATATATATTTACCTCATTACCTAGTGCAGTATATTGCTCACCTCATAGCAGAACTCCCTATCTCATAGGAATTTTACAAAATCCGTTGATATTGCTTGTCATCATCGTACATAAGGATTTGGGTTGGGCGTTAATGAGTAAGTCGGTCAGTCGCGAGTCTGTTTGGCTACAATTGTAAGTTTCTGGATAAAATACCGATGCAACAAACTGTTTAGGGTGCTTAAGATAAAATTAATTTAAAATAAACTATCTGCTTATAAATATAAACTAATTGCGGAAATGTAAGCACATCACTTCAAAACGGCTGCACCTATTTGGCTAATTATTTTTTTGTGTTCGTCATCGTCACTGTGAAAGTAAAAATTTTGGGTTAGAAAATCTCCTCACAAAAAGTTAGTGAGTGAGAGTGACAAAAGACAACAGAGAGATCTTCTAAATATTAGGAGAATAGACATAATTAGTATAGTTTTTCAGTTGCTTTCTTCCGAAAAAACGAAGATTTGGTCTCATTTTCTTCATTAATAACTACACCCGTGCGAATTTGGAATGGTCAGTTGGTGTTCAATAAATCCTACAATGCAATCTAGGCTTTACAAACATAATGTTTGAAAGTCCTTCGTCTCAAGTGCTAGATTTAGGGTCGCACGAATTTTTATCCAGTCGTTATGTACACAACCCATGTATATCACTTTCGAGCCTAAATTGGAATCTCATGTGTACCTACCACAGAATTAAAACTAAAAGGAATAGAATTGTTATCATGTGTAAATTGATAACAGAGTGGCGAAGTGCATCTTTGACAGCGAACTGCAGAATGGCAAGCGCAAACAAGGCGGGCGGGCAGTTGACGTGCTGAAACGTCCCATGAAGAGAGCCAATATTGATCCATCCAAGTGGGAGACTTTAGCAAAAGACCGACCACAATGGAGGCAGATGGTGCATAATAAAGTGTGTGACTTTGAGGCTAGTCACTGTCGCGGAATAGATATTAAATTCGACGAGCCAGCCAGCCGCGCCAGACCACCTGTGGCCATAAACTATAACTACGTCGGAGGGGTGCTGACCTGTGGTGAGTGTGGCAGAACATTCGTTACAAAAATCGGCTACGTCAGCCATCTGAGAGCGCATCAGCGACGCTCTCAATTATAGGAAACAGTCGCTCGCTGTGACCGAATACGGCTAGGAGAGGATGATGATGATAATGTAACATGTGTATTTCCTTCCACAAGCGATGTCGCCACTTTTTCCTTCTTCCGTTGCCAAGGAGCTCACGATTTCGTATATTTTAGTAGATTCCCAATAAAATTAATTTTATTCCTTTTTAAACTACCATCTCCGCAATATCCCATTTAGTTAATTTAATAAAAATTGTTTTGGTATGCCTCCAACAAGATGGAGCGACGAAGTGGAGCGAAGATTGGGGGGGGGGGGGGGGGGGAGGATGAAAATGAAATAAAAATGTATTTATTTCAATATCCAGGGAGATAAGCCATATGCGCGGTTTTGTTCACGTGCCATTTCTATTCCAATAATTTCTAGTTCTGTGCTTCGCATCGTATACAACACTATCGCACGCATATCTTGCCGTGTGTACCTATCTCCTAAACCTCGTGTTTGCGAAGGTCCCCAAAGTTGGCCCGGCCAATATTTGTCGTGCCTTCGCCTTTTTAATCCGACCCTTAAAGTTCGGCCTCCCTTATGCCCAACTGGGGATCCGCGCCTCTATGTTAATGTAATTGCCGTCCTGCATAGGTTACAAGGATAATACTGCCATTTCACTACAACGAAGTGTGACCTTTTTGGTCGCATTGCAAACACCTTTTATCAATACAGACCGGATTATTATGGAACATAAAAAGGTTGAGATATGCATGAAAACTGTTAAAATGTGCAATATTCAATTAAAAAAGTTTTATTACTTTTTATTTATTTTAAAATCACCCACAATTAGTATTCTACAACATTTTGTAATCTTGTAGACGTTAATAATGAAGTACTGTTTAAAATTGTGCCTTCGGTTACTAAAAATACATTTATAGGTGGAAAAAGACAAGTAACTTATTGTTTCTTGCATTGAATCATTACCTATTCTATTTAAAAATAGTATAAATATGCAACATGCTACGTAATGTTACCTAATGTAGTCGTCTGACCTATGACATCTCAAATCTGCTGCTTGCACTTCTGAGTTTTTCTGAGTACACTGGTACAGAGTTGAGTTTATCAGGTGAGACAGAGACCAATTGTTGGTCAGTTTTTAATTTAAAAAATGACACTTGCAGAGTAATATTACTTTCTTGGGTATTCTTTCGGCAGGGCTTATGTTAGCTATAATGTTCGACATTTTTGGTCTAATACCATCACTCGGGTGATCTTACAGGATGACTTCGTCCACTAGATTCACTTACATGCTAATGTTACTTTCTGGGGTATTCTAATGGATATAATTCTGTCCACTTTGAATACCAGGGGGATTTTGGTAGAAATTATGGTCTAAGGGGATACCTGGGGGATCTCAGAAGACAAAATCGTCCAATGCGATCTGGGTCTGGTGATCGTTGGGGTGGTGATCTTAATGAATATCGCGTAAGTGGAAGTGGAGGTGGGCGGGTGCATGAAAACGTACATGTGTCTCATATATGTAGTTATTTTGCACGTGTGGTACCGGAGTAGCAAGGCACAATGTTGTAGTTCTGAAAAGTATCGCCGGAATCAGTTAAATCTATTAAGTTACAATATGCGCTAGGTTCCTCAAAATGAATAGTTTTATCTTCGCGAGATGTCTGTTCATGTCGAATTAGACGCTCAAGATGAGCATAGTCATACGACTATTTCGTCATTTTGTAACTCTAATTAATTATTTCATTTGTACGAGCGCGAAAGCTAACGAAGTACAAAAGGCGTAATAGCTTGACAAGCGCGCCCGCTTCCTTCTGAAAGTGTTTGTTTGTAATTGCTACATTTCCTCTGGAAATTAAGCCGTGAAGCCATTAAACGTAACGTTTCACCAGTAATATTGCGCTTAAGCGGCTTTATTTTATTAATCATGTAGTTATTACTTTATATAGGTGCTCCGCGGCAGCGGCGTAAGTGATTTATTCACAAACGGCCGCGCCTGTATGCTTAGTATAAGTTTTACTTCACCAAATACTTCTCGATCGTGTTTGCGTAAAAATTTAAATTCTATGGAAACATGGACGCGCGCGCGCGTAGGCACTGTCCATGTTTCCATAGTAATTTTTTTTTTTTTTTTACGTAAACGCGATCGAGAATTATTTAGTGAAGTAAAACTTATACTATGCATACTGGCCTTATGCCACGAAAGTCGATTTTCGCACTTCGTATCGTGCCGTTCCTTTCGCACCAATTATAATATTAAATAAAAGAGTAAAAGAGACGACACGATACGAACTTGGAATTAAGGATTTCGTAGTAGCCCCCCTGGGGACGGCCGCCACAAAATGACTTCTGTTTTCCTCTAAAATTATTACGCCAAGGTTTTTTTACACAAAGCGTGAATTTTTGTTCTTGCCTCTCCAAATTAATGTATTCACGAGGAAAGTTTTTCTCCAAATGAACGTTACGCCTTTTGTTTTGTGCTCGTAAATAAAGTCGACGGACGTTGAGAAGTAGGTAAACCCTGACACATTGCTCAACTACTTATGAAGTTTCTGAATATAGGCAATGTGACCCATAGGAAAAAAATGCTATACTTACTAATCTATCACACGCAAGAAGTATGTATAGCGTTTATTTTCCTGCTAGGCAGCTATTGCCCGCGACTTAGTCTCGAAAGAGTTTGTTGATCGCTATTCCATGAGAATTATTCGATTTTCTGTGATAAAACTTATCCTGTGTTCCCAGGGTGTCAATCAGATTTCATCTAATCGTTTTAGCAGCTTGAGCGTGAAGCGGTAACAGACAGTGAGACTGACAGACACACTTTCGCATTTATAATTAGCAGGGCTCGAAATTTTGATGCGGATGACGTGAAAATGACGCCATTTTGTACACAGAAGGATGTGGTACCTAAATAAAATAAGTTTTACAAAATTTGCTACCGTAATGCACGATTATTTAATAATTTTGTGTTTAGTTTATACCCTGTATATAACTATACTTTAATAAAAGTAGATATGTAGTGTATTGTCAAATCTATGTGTCAGGATTGACTTATTAACGGTCGTCGATATAGTTTTAGATATTCGAATTCCGGGGATACCAGCCTTTCGACGCTGTGATTGTGGTATTTACATAAATTTAGAGGAACTTCCGAGTGACAAGACCGATTGGTGAATTGAATCGTAGCTTCAAAGGCTAATAAGTATTTGCGTTCGGCTTCGTTTTTCGCGGGGGCGGCATTTGCGTTCGTGTGAACCAATCTAATAATGTGTTGAGCCAATTTAAAGGGCCTCATAATTTGAGTGTGGATCAAATACGCGTACACCATGTTAGTTTACTTGCGTCGATATCATGTGTGTTATGTCATCTTACGCAATTTAAGCATATCTACATCTACACTAATATTATAAAGAGGAAAGATTTGTATTTTTGTATGTATGTAATGAATAAACTCAAAAAGTACTGGACCGATTTCAAAAATTCTTTTGCCGTTAGAAAGCTACATTATCACTGAGTAACAAAGGCTATATTTATTACTAGAAAAAATTAGGGATCCTCAGTAAATTTACTAAAACCAACCCAAGGTGTAAAAAAATTAGCCATAAAATGTCTTTCATCGCATGCGCTGCGGAAAGTATTGATGATAGAACAAAAAAATGTTGTACAATATTATAGAACGTATCAATATCTACAAAAAACTTTGCGAGACCATATGACCAACTATTGTAGTTACGTCACTATTACTACTTTTTTACATTTTATAAGATGATAGAAATGCCTATCAAAATCAGACCATGTTATCCACACCTTTGTATTAATTCTTATCCAAATAAATTATTTCGTATTCAAGACTAGTTCAATACCTGTTGATTTCTTTTTGAATTATCAAAATCGGACATTCCGTTCAAAAAATATTACGAAATTAAAAAATGTCAATATAAATAAATGCCTTAGTTTTTAATTTTGGAAATTTGAACAAACTAGCGACCCACCCCGGCTTCGCTCGGGTGCAATTATGCATGTTTTATACATTGTATACCTTTCTCTTAAATCACTCTATCTATTAAAAAAAACTGCATCAAAATCCGTTGCGTAGTTTTAAAGATCTAAGCATACATAGGGACAGACAGACAGACAGCGGGAAGCGACTTTGTTATATACTACGTATGTAGTGATTGAGTCATGTACGTTATAATTAGCATACTTACATATATATAAGTTTAATTATCTTTATTTATCCCAAAATGTTTATAAAGATAATAGATTAGTGTAGATAAAATAAACATTCCAAATAAAATACAGATCATTTCGGTGGGACCTGCCTGCCAATTAAAAAAATTAGGGTCAATGATGATTGCTCACAGACATGAGGTTCAAAGTAGCTTTACGTTTGGCTAAGCTTGACGTTGACAAGGTTAAAAAAGTCACTAGAGAATTATAAGAGTAGATTATTATAGCTAGACCGTTTAAAGGTGTCTTCGCCCGCGCGGTACAGGGGCTGGGGGGTATGATTAGAAGGAGCCGAGAGAGGTGCGCTTCATAAAACAATTTCATAAAACTCGCGAGATCTACTACAGCTCACAGAGCCAGCAGTCTTCATCCATACTAATTCCATACTTAATATTATAAATCCGAAAGTGTATCTGTCTGTCTGTCTGTCTGACTGTCTGTTACCTCTTCACGCTTAAACCACTGAACCGATTTATTTATTTATTTATGGAGAACCAACAGCTTATACATCAAGCCAATTACAGGTTCTCGCCGACAATTACAGTGTAACAATAAGGCAGTATGCCCACACAGAGCCCCTTCGGACACACAAAAAAGAAAAAAGAGAAAATAACTACTTAGTGACTAATAATTCAGCACTATTTTATCGGAGGAGAAAAATTAATCAAGTCCCTAACCTAACAAACTTAATCTACAGTAAGGTACAACGCTCAATGCACGCTCTCAAAAAATCGATTCACCAAAGTACGTCTCAAGGTGTCAGTGTTAACATTAAACACGTCAATATCAAGCTCCTTCGTTAGTTTATTCAATTGTCTACTTGCACGTATACAAAAACTGTTCCGCCTATAGTTAGAATGGCCAAAAGGCACAGAAATAGGGGGCGCGTATCTCTTCGGTCTGGATGGAGTGTTGAATGATATATTAGCTAGTATTTGATATTTAGATGAAATTTAGTATACAGATAGTTTGAGTCCCGGGAAAAGACATAGAATAGTTTTTATCCCGGAAATCGCCCTTTAAGGAGCTGAAAAGGGGGGTGAAACTTTGTATGGAGAATCAATAACCACTTAACCGATTTAGACGAAATTTGGTAAGCTTCCACGCATTCTTGATTGCTTGCATGCTTGCTTGCTTCCATGCCTGCTTGCATGCTCGCTAGCATGCCTGCTTGGATGCTTGCTTGGATGCTCACTTGCATGCTTGCTTGCATGCTTGCTTGCAAGCTTTCTTGCATGCTTGCTTGCATGCTTGCTTGCTTGCATGCTTGCTTGCATGCTTGCTTGCATGCTTGCTTGGATGTTTGCTCGCATGCTCGCTAGAATCATGCTTGGATTCTCGCTTGCATGCTTGCTTTCATGCTTTCTTACAAGCTTGCTTGCTTGCATGCTGCTTGCACACTTGCTTGCATGCTTGCTTGCATGCTTGCCTGCATGCTAGCTTGGATGCTTGCTCGCATGCTCGCTAGAATCCTGCTTGGATTCTCGCTTGCATGCTTGCTTTCATGCTTTCTTGCAAGCTTACTTGCATACTGCTTGCATGCTTGCTTGCATGATTGTTTGCGTGATTCTTTGCGTGCTTGCTTGCGTGCTTGGTTGCATGCTTGCTTGCTTGCTTGCATGCTTGCTTGCATGCTCGCTAGAATCCTGCTTGGATTCTCGCTTACATGCTTTCTTGCATGCTTGAATGCTTCCTTGCATGCTTTTTTGCAAGCTTGCATGCTGCTTGCATGCTTGCGTGCATGCTTGCTTCAGGCTTGCTTGCATAATTGCTTGCTTCTCTGAAATATTTATGTTTCACGCGAGCAAATCCGCGGGTAAAAGCTATAATAGATAAAGTGATTCAAGAGGAAGTTTTATATGTATAATACATGCATAATATAGTTGTACCCGTGCGAAGCCGGGGCGGGTCGCTAGTTTCATATATTTTGAGGATTTTGTGTCTCTAAAGGAACAAACGGAATCTTTGTAGGAAGTCTTTAGCGGGACTTCGTTGTCCGTCTGTAAGTAATATTAACTATTTTCACAGGAATTGGTATTGGTATTGGTATTGGTATTGGCCATGGCCCCTTGAATTGTAAAACATGAAGTTTCTACACGGGCATAGCCAGGGGGGGGATTTGGGAGTTCAAACCCCCCCCGAAATATTCAAAATCTCAAACTTAGATTATTTATACACTAGATAGAGCTTAGGCGGCATGAAAACGTCCCGAAAAATATAAGCCAACTGTTGGCTTGTCATTTGCCTCCCTTCAGTTTGAATGACGTAACGCGATCGTAATATGAAGCTGTCAAATAGATTTTTGGACGTTTTGTATCGCAATGTTTGCTACTGACACTCTATCTAGTGTATAAGTAATCTAAGATCTCAAACTATCTCCATATCAAATTTCGTCTAAATCGGTTCAGCGGTTTAAGCGTAACAGACAGACAGACAGACAGACACACTTTCGTATTTATAATATTAGTTTGAGCGACGTAACAACCATTTTCTTTGTTTTTATTTTTTATGTTTAATGTTTATTTGGGCAAAAAAAAATTATGTTAAAATGTAGCTGTCAATGTCAAAGGAGGGGACCCGCGGGGGGCGGGTGTGAGTCCGGGGCGCGCGCGGTAGGCATTTTGCTTACCAGCAATGCAAAATGTCATGTCGATAACAGCTTTTGCCCACACCGCACCACGTCCTCTCAGTTTTGGCAAACCTTTTGTACCCTCTTTTCGCAAAATTATATAAAAATTCTCAAAAATTCACCCTTTTTTTCGGGGTAAAAACCCTGCCCTTCACAATTACTTAGTATGGATAGTATGGATATGGATCTGTGTGCCAAATTTCTTGAGAATCTGTCAAACCGTTTTAGCTTGAAAGAGTAATAAATATCGCATGATAATTGGTAAGATAAGTATCATAATTATATTAATACTACATACGTTCGCAAATAAACAAGCAAACCGGTAAAAACGAGTAAGTAATTACTAAAAGTAATAAAGCTCACATCACCAGTGTTTATTTAACCCTTTCTCGATCTACATCAATTGACCTTTATACTGGTTAAAACGCCGTGATTTTATCTCGCGTACGGCGTCGCCTCGCCTCGTCACGTCCGGACTAATGTCTGTGTGTCCGGGCTAATGTCCGGTTGTCCGCGTGTCCTTGTCCGGGTGTGGCGCAAATTACCTCCCTCGTTAATCACTGCAACTTTTTGTACACTGATATTGTGTAGTTTGAGGATAGGATATGAAACATACCTAGGTACTGAATGTGATTATTTGTTCTTGCTTAGTTTGACATTAAACAAAGTAAGAAAACTTTGAATTAAAACTACAGTAAGACACATACCATACTTACTAATATTATAAATGCGAAAGTGTGCCTGTATGTCTGTCTGTCTGTTACCACTTCACGCTCATGTAAGAAACGTTTATGGTTTCAATAAATGTGAGAAATTCAGAATTTTTCAATGCCATGTAGTGGTGAAAATAGATAAACTTCGAAGTACAGTAAGGTAGGCTTTACAGCAACTTAATTATATTCGCGTAGAGGTCGACTGTCAGTACCTACATGAATCATTGCAATATGATTCATGTGCTGATTAAGGAGTAGCATCACTAACACTAGTTTATGTGTTAAAAACACGAAATATGATTCTATGTTGGTCAAAAAAAGATTCCTATTTTGATTTTCTTTTTGATAAGTCAACAAACACACACACGGGCACGCACGCACATACGTATAAACTTTTATAATATTATCATGACATTATTGTAGAGTCTAGTGAAAAAATGCGTACCGTAAACTGGGGTTACTTTGAAATGCGGGGCGGGGCTACTTTAGAAAACAGTTTTTTTACGCCATGTCCTTATTTCTTTAGACCATCTGTGGCAGTGAAATAACTACCTTGATAAGTAAATCAACTAACTTTTTAAGTCATTTGCTCAATCGAGCTATGAATATTTGCGTTTTTATAACCATTTTAAATCTATCAAAGTAGCCCCAAAATTTCCTAAAGTAACCCCAGTTTACCGCTATCGATTTAATCCTCTCATAATTAAGTACCGGTACTTTGATTCGACGGCATAAGAGCTATGGGACATATTTATGACTTATGAGCAAGTTGTACAGTCAAGTGTAAAAATATGGGTGCACACAACTTGCTCATAAATATGTCCCATAGCTCTTATGTCGTCGAATTAAGGTATAGGTATATAACGATGGGAGGATTAAATCGATACTTATTTTTGCACTTGACCGTACCTATTCATCCATATTTTTATACTTGACTGTAACATTTGAATACACATAGTGCACAGTTTAAAATACACCTAAGACGCGAAGCCACTTGGTCAGATGCAACTATCTAATGGATTGCCATGTCGACGTCGTCTCGAAGTCAGTCCTTCCTAGTTCTAACTTGGGGTAACGAGTCCTCGTGAATGTTTGAGTACTTGCTGCCTGTTAGAATCGAGTTTAAGATGTCCAACATGGGTCCTGCAGTCGTATAGCAAAGATACAACAGCCAGGGGTGGCGAATGCTAGTTAATATGTTTGATTCATCAACTTTCCAAATATGTTTTAAGCTAATTTTTATATTTTAAAGTAACTTATTGATGATGATTATAATCTGGATTATAAACCGTGGGTACAGCCAATGCACCAGAATCATAATCATAAGCATAAGATAGATTTTTGAGTCCCTCAGAAATAGAAAACGTTATTGAACCCAGCCTAATCGGTAATTTTTATTTTCTTTACTCAGAAAACATATTAATTACTAGATGTTGCCCGCGACTCCGTCTGCAAAGAATTCGTTTATCTCTATCCCGCGGGAACTATCCAATTTTCCGGGTTAAAAACTACTATTTATGATTACAATTTCAACTGTACTAAGTAAATACAAACGACGAAAACATAACAAATTTAGGCCTCAATTTCATCCGATTTAATGAATCCTTAGCAGTTGGAAGCAATATTAATTGTACCGAGAAAGCAAATTTGATTTTAATTAATCTCTGATTAGATCAAACAACGTCTGGTATTGAAATAATTGGGGACAAATTGGCCTGTTCGGACGAAAGTACCAGGGAATGCCGGGAATAGATTAGGGTCCCGCGGGTACACCGCAGGGCACAAGGATATTTAGGCTGTTTTGAGCCTTATTCCACGACTGTTTTTCTTTGGGAGGGCATTATTTGTTCACAATTCGGCCGTGGCCGCTATCTGTCTTAGTTGACCTTTTTCGGATTTAGCCCAAGGGCTGTCGATTGGAGGATAAGCGCAGATTTTTGCTCCTTTAAGGAACGATCACACCGCTGGTCAAAGTAGGGTACGCCGATGGACTGTAAACGCAGTGACGTGTCTCGTTCTTAACCGTGCAGTCCACACCGCAGCTCAAATAACATTGCTGATGTTTGAAAAAAAAAACCCAAATGTGTAAAAATATTTTCTCATTTACTTACCTCCGAAAATCGCACTTATGTATAAAATTAATTTATTTACATACATAGCACGTTCCATCTTTGGGTCACCGACGATATGAGTACCAAATTTCAACTCAAATTGAATAGGAACTTTAGAAATAAATAACACTATGACATAGAGTCTATGTCACTGTCGCAACTGAGACGAATCTAATGACACTCACACTTTAAAATCCATCGAGCCGTTCAGGCTGCAGGGCGTACTAAAGAATGATATGTATGTACATACGCTCGCAGTCAGGTAAAAACGCTGGCGTATCGTAAACGTAGTGAGTGACGTGACGCATCAAATTGGCGCGTAACTTAAATCGATGCTTTAAACACGCATTGATTTACGGCTGAGCAGCGATGTGATGTGAACGATATACCTACGACACAGGGACCGGTGCGGTCGATCCTTTAAACTGCTGTCGTCATATTTGTTTACTTTGTGTACGTATGAATACTTCTAAAGTCGTAAATAATAACATGTTGTGGCTGTTGGTGCAATGTTTACATTGTTTATTTGATATTTTCTTTATATAGGTATTTTAAGAAACCAGACTGAGTGAGAACAGTATCTTGTCCCATAATTAGATTTATTATGTTGTTTTTAAGCTGAGTTTGATAACAAAATATATTGTACAGTTTTAACGTGTTCCTGCGTTACAGGAAATACGTTTTTTAATTTTTTTTATTATTTTGTCCTTCAAAAGGAAAAAAAATGTTAAATGATCACTTAATTGTGAAGGAAATTAATATCAAACATTTAAGTCTGAAATCTCTTGGAGTGGTGAAAAAATTATGTCTTAAGTTCACGCGCACAAAACTTGTCAATAAGTAAGAGAATTTTCATAGATTATGCTACGAAATACAGACTTATTTTTGAATTTCTACAGAAACTTAGTACGCAACTTTGACTCTAACTTGGCTGTTTTTTTTTTATTTGTGAAGCCTAATATGGAGCTTGTTATTGACCTTTGATTAATGAAAAAGAAACATCACAAAGTCTTCATAGCGTTTAATTAACGTTAGTATTGAGACGATTTCAACTTGAAATTAATTTGATGGCATTTTAAAATTTAGTATCTTGATTTGGAGTTGACAACCCTGGCCTTCGATACTTTGGGACTTTGGTCGCTGTGAAGTATGGACTGCGAACTTGCGGCGACTGTACGCTTATTACAATTGATTGTACCTAGCTTTGTATTTGAAATGCTAGTAAAAAAATCGTATATTATTTTGCTTTTTGACACTCTACAAATACACGATGACTTGCTGTTTTGATCTGTAGCCTTTCTAGCAGAGGTTTGTGAGTTCGAACGCGGGCTGTGACATTTTTATAATAACAAAGAAACGGATCCTGAAACAAATATTGTCAAGAAATGGTCCCAACTCAGCATAATGTCAACCTTACAGCCGACGCTGGTCTTCCGTTGGAAACATTTTAAAAAGTTTTGAAAAATAAGGCAACAATGAACCTGATAACTAAAATTTGTCACTAAACAATACACTTACCTACTAAAATAATATACAACACAAAAAACAATAATACTTAAACGACAAAAGAAAAACAACATGATTTCATGAAGAACAACAGTGACTGCATATACGCATTCCCTTTGCCACTTAAAAGGTTAAAAAGAAAACTGATGACGAGGCGATATGGTCCCGGACCTTAGCCGGTCCGAACGGACGAATCAAGAAGAAAAAACAGAAAAAATTAACGACGTGGCATGTCGTAGGACTGTGGTCAGACAAATACTTTTCTAAGTAAAAAACGTGAAAAAGTCGAGAAAGGAATCCACTGCCATTCCACCCAACAATAAGATATTTTAACGCGAAGAAACCCTACGTACTACAGTGATTATCAAATAAACAACATATTGTATTTACTAAAAGTTGTATTGTAGCCTTTGCTTTGTCCGACTGTCTTATTTTTACTTACTCTTTGTTGGTCCCTTACTAAATGCTCCTTTCATCCACTCAAAGGTTGACTGGTAGAGATCCCTTAAAGGGATAAGTTCGCCTTTGTACATGCATTTCAACGGTTGTCAATAATGTATTTCTTTTTTCCTTATTTTTGTACAATAAAGAGTTTACATACATACATACATACAACAACACACAGTCATGGCAGCGTCGATCGGACGCAAACAACAGGTGTGTAGGTAGCTCTAGTAAATATTATAACCTAAAAAAATGATTAACTAAAAACATAATTACTTAAATTTCAATGCATTTATCCTCATCATTATCAATTTATCTATTTATCACTCTTTCAAGATTGGTATCCCGTGAAATCCATATATTTATTTCATACTACATACGAACTGAAACATGGATGCACAGAAAAAGGTCCTCAGCATACCATGCTGCGTGCTTTTACCCCTACACTACAACTGGTCGGGATATAGACACGAAACGGTGGTATTTTTCTGTGTATCCATGTTCAGTTCATTTTTTGTATGAAATAAATTTATCACTCACACTTTTAAGTTTTTCTTAATTTTTGTGTGTTTTCACATTTGAAATTTACTATGAGCTTTTTGGCAAACAAAATAAATAGTAACAGAGTGTTCTGCGCAAGATAGCTGGGTCATTTTCAAATTTGCTAATTTGGACTTGACTGCGAATGTTCAAAAGTGTGAAATTCAATATTTTAACGAACTTTTTTGGCTCTCGCTTTTAATTTTAATAAAAACATTGAAAAAATCAAATACCTAAGGATAAGCGCTTTTTTTCATTCGCCATGGTAACCACAATAGCTGTCTACCTTCATCTCAATAAAAGAATTTCGGTCTGATTCCGGTGGTTTTTATAACACCTTCATCGCGTTTAAAACTCAACGGGATTAAACATGACGGGTCTGGGATTAGGGGTTCCGTGGTTGAAGTTGTCATCATCATCATCATCAGACAAAAGATGTATATTATTGAACAAAGGCCTCAACATTAGAATACAACAATGAACGACAATTTGCCACCAGGGGCCTGTTGCACAACAAAGTAAAACTTATATTATACTAGCTGTTGCCCGCGACTTCACCTGCAAAGAATTCGTTTATCGCTATCCCGCGGGAATTACGCAATTTTCCGGGATAAAAAGTACCCTATATGTTAATCCAGGTTATAAACTATCTGTGTGCCAAATTTCATCAGAATCCGTCAAACCGTATTAGCGTGAAGAAGTAACAAACATACACACTCACAAACTTTCGCCTATATAATATTAGTGTGATTAGGTACAAGCGGAACTCCCTTTCTAGTTAATATAACTGAAGCGAGAGTTCCGCTTGTAGGTAATATTAGTTGTACTTTGTTATGCAACAGGCCCCCGCGTTTATGAGTCAATATCAAAAAAAATTGTACACAATTAAGGGATTTAATTAAAACAAAACTGAATTGATTCCTTTTGATATTGACTCTTATCGATTGGCCGAAACAGGGCTGAAACATAAAACAATAATTTCAAGACACGATTCTAGTAAAAAATCACCATAATTTAGCTCTGACGAACCAGCTTAGTTTTCAATTAACTGCTAAATTAGAAAGCTGAATGAATATTTAGTCAATTGAGTTAGCAGCTAAGTGACGTCATACATAAGTAGCAATTGCCATGAAAATTCTATGGGAGAATCGTGCTTTAACAGCTTATGAAAAGTACGTCAGACTGGTGGTGTCATTATTATTTATTACTATAGTCTCGCGATGCCATCAGTTAGACAAAGTTGCGAGCAACAACTAGTCCTTTGGGTTTCTTATATAATTTACTAGCGACCCGCCCCGGCTTCGCACGGATGCAATGCATTTAAACCTTCCTCTTGAATCACTCTATCTATTAAAAAAAAGCGCATCAAAATCCGTTGCGTAGTATTAAAGATCTAAGCATAAGTACATAGGGACAGTCAGCGGGAAGCGACTTTGTTTTATACTATGTACTGATTCTTCGCTAACGGGACCCTATTACGGAGACTCCAACGTCTGTCCGTCCATCCATCTGTTTCAGGGCTCTAACTCCTGAACTGTAATACGAGTAGCCAGACACTGGAAATTCTCACCGATTATGTTTTAGCACCAAATACTAAAAGTAAAATAAAGTTAAAAATTAAAGGACGTTTTCATAGAAGAAACTCAGTCTTTCTTTATATTTTTTTTACTTAACTATTTTTAAAACATTGTACGGAGGCACGGGACCCTTCATGTAGGAGCCCGACTCATACATGATAGATTTTTGTAATAATAGTTGACTAGCTTATTTTTAGACATAATGAAAATCAGAATAAAACATCAACGTTTTGTTCACCTACAGGTCTGTTCGTTCAAGTCATTAAGAAACAAATCATATTTACAGAATAATTACGACATATTCAGTTACCCAATATCTCAGCCACTCGTCCCGCTTTCAATTCCGCCGCCGGTACTCAGAATGCTCTAAAAAATGGAGACGTAATATAATTCGTTGACGGCACATCTCTGTTCTAATGAGAACGGAGCCCACTCTCTGAATAATTCCTCATTTAGCCTGCCCTTGTATCACAAGGAACGTATACCTAAAGCACAGACAAATGACGCAATTTATTCTTTTGATACCGTCGGTTAAAGTTGAGCAATGGTGTCTGGTAGCAATGGGGCGTAGCTATCATTATATCGAAATTCGTTATGCCGATTTTCATTTCATCGAAAACTATTCCACGAATTTCAAAATCATTACTTTTTTTTCTAATCACATAATCTTCAATTATACGGCCGGATAGCCTAGTTGTTAGAGAACCTGACTACGAAGCTTGAGGTCCCGGGTTCGATTCCCGGTCGGGGCAGATATTTGTGTGAAAAATACGAATGTTTGTGCTCGAGTCTTGGATGTTTAATATGTATTTAAGTATTTATTTATCTATATAAGTATGTTTATCCGTTGTCTAGTACCCATAGTACAAGCTTTACTTAGTTTGGGACTAGGTCAATTGGTGTGAATTGTCCCGTGATATTTATTTATTTTTATTTATTTAATTCATTACTTTTTATATAATCGATCAACTTTTCATCGTAAATCGTTTCGAATTGGTCACAAATCGTAGCGTTACGATTCCTCGAAATAACCTTTCATAGAATAATCACTATAATCAGTTATTAATAGTATCAAATCATCGAAACATGATTCCCAGACGGCATGTCCTATTATGTTATTATTGCCACGAACAATGTTTCATCACTGTAACGTTTCATTCCGCTTGGTTAAAGCGTTTCGCGCCTTGATGCAATACTAACCTGACCTAATCTATTAATCTCGATGGACCTAAACTTCTTAAATGGTTCTGTACCCCCGTTGCCGGGCGGCGACCCCTCCGTAAACTTAATTCACCTGAACTGATTCACCTAGGTGCATTAAGTACACTTTTAGTAAACTTTAAACACCTTTACCGTTTGTCATAAAATTTAAGACACATAGTGATAATTAAAAGTAAACTTTATTCACCCAAACAAAACCCTAAAAACTAAAAGCCTTTCTAACGAATCATTTCTTGAAAATGGCCTATGGTAATATGTCCATATAACAATTGTAACTGGGCCTCGCATATAATTTTATCATTTATTTCAACGCTAGATCTTCGTTGTTTTGGCGTGCGTTTGGAGTTTGCGTCTTTTTTAAAAGCTGCGGTCAGATCTAGGAGGTTTCTGTTGAACTTTTAAACCATTTTGCTCAGACTAGTATGAAAACTTTCAACGTAGTTATTTGTACGATGCCTTTCTCCAAAAACTGTCCATAGTCCGATATTTTCTTGGCTCAGCCAGTTTCTTTTAAAATATCGAAGAAACGCTTGCAGATGCTGGTAAGTGTTGAATTATTCCTCAATGTATTCCCAACCTGCGGCAATTTTATCCTGTGGCAATAAAGCTAGACTTCGACACAAAAATACACAACACAAGTATATTTAACTGGACTCCAGCCGTTTACTCTGGACTTTATCATTTCAAATAAAATCTGATAGGTCTTGGTATCTCTATGGGACATTAATGCAAATAAAATGATGAAGTAAAATTGAATTGTTTCTTGTGTAAAAGGTAATTCGAGTAATCGTGTGAGCGATGTAACGAAGTTCGATGAATGATTCTTACGTGTTAATAAAATTCTCTGAATAGTGATATGGGAAACGAAAATCGATGAAACTATTTTCGGTACAGTGATGGTTTACCTGCAATGGGAGTAAAGTTAAACGAGCATGATAATGGGACATGCACAGCATAAGAAACCAAAGTTGTCTTTTTTTTATGGTATAGGGGGCAAACGAGCAGACGGATCGCCTGATGGTAAACGATTACCGTCGCCCATGGACACCTGCGACACCAGAAGAGTCACAAGTGCGTTGCCGGCCTTGTTGTCTCTCCTGCGGACATAAAAATTTGCGACTCCGAGTCAGCAAACTTACATAAGTATAGTCGATCAAAAAATTCCTTTACCACTCTAAGGTCCAATGTCAGTTGTAAGGCTTAAAACGCCAAAGGCTATTTTTACAAGTCGATGCGATGTGACAATCAGCCTTATTATTTTTATTCTGATGTAGGAACATAAAAAATGGTAAAACACTTACTTGGTCGACTATACGCACATATAAATCACGCCTATATTCCCAAAGGGGGTAGGCAGAGCACATGAAATGTTGCATTTCCGTTTCGAGGCCACTTTTAGCAATACAAATTCAGCAACTTAAGATTAATTTCACCTTTTCAACGTTCTGTCAAATACAAGCTCTCACTCATACGCCATGACATCGGAATGTCAAACGCGAAGTTGAATCCTACAGAAATGCATGTAATAGGTAGATATCGCTCTGCACGCCGTGAGTCGTTGGCGTGGAACCTGCGGTGCTTATATATGTGTAGTTGGCGTCGAAAAGGTTAAACGGGCCGAAAGTTGGCCAGGCGTCCCACACTCCGATGTAGACTTGACTAAAAAATATTGGCTAAAGACCTTTGATCAATTATAACTGAAGATACACATTGCCGAACAAAATCCCCTTCAAAGAATGTCCGAACTTTGAACCTAGAAATTTGAACCTAGTCTTTACTTCATTACAGTCTAATTTCGGTAGCGGCAAAACTCCACTTGACAGCTAAACTTGACAATTTCACGCAACGTTCTGAGAAAAAAGAAGGCCACTTTCATCAAAGTGGCGCTCATTTGGCTCGGACATTTTCGGGCGCGCGACTGTGGATCTACAGTTATACTTGATCAAAGCTAAAGACCCTTAACTTTTGCCATCTCCACAGGAATAGTAGCATTGATAGACCACTGGTTTGACCTATGGCCTCTCAAGTAGAGGATCGTGTATTCAGACCCGGACTGGCACTTCTCATTTTTCCCAAATTTACGTTCGAAATTACATATGAAATTAATTTACCATGACCATGAGTTTTATGGTTAAGAAAAACACCTACGAAGAAATTCAAATGTTTGTGAAGTTCCCAATCCGCACTGCGCGATCTGCGTATAAACTGCGCTCCAAGCCCTCTCATTTTGAGAAAAGGCCGGTGCCCTCCAGTGGGAAAGTGATGGATGATTTAATGGGTACGTATCGAAATATATAAAGTGTAAAAGTAATAATGGACGAAATACATAATGGTCATTTGATATAAAGCAATTTTCTTGGAAATTCTCAACTCTACAGGATTTTCATAAAATACACCTAACCTAAAGGCAGGTTTAGACAGGGTCAGTAACGGACTTCGAATTCGAGACAAGACAGCGCTGACCCGAAAAATACCCAATGTAAATTGATTTGAAGTCAGTACAGCGGTGGGAGGTCAGAATTTACATTGGGTATTTTTCGGGTCAGCGCTGACTTGTCTCGAATTCGAAGTCAGTTACTGACCCTGTCTAAACCTTTTTTTTTTTTTTTTTTACGGTGGGAAAATGCGTTACGCATACGACCGCGCCGTGGGGACGGCGCGGAAGTTATGTGGGACTCACCTCCCCCGTAACCTCCTTCCCTAGTGGAAGGAGGGGGGGAGGCATACCCACTAAAAACCCACCGGTATTCCCTCTCTTGCCATTTGCGGATGCCATGGGAGAATTGAGAGCCACCACAGCATCCGCTGGCCGCCCCAGCCTATGCCGGGGCTCCCGCGCCAAGAGAGGGGGGACCGGAATACTTGGTCCCCCCCCTAGACGTGTGGGCTATTACGGCCGACAGGGGATCCCCATCCCCCGCCGGCTAGCACCACTAGGGAAGGTTGGCAGCGAACTGTCGCCGCCTCCTTCCCGTCCGTCTGCGCCGGAGCGGGTTCGCGAGGGGATCATTCTCGCGTTCCCGCTCCCTCTCCTCCTTCTGCGATATCACGTCTTCGCAGAAGGACCCTGTCTAAATCTGCCTTAACCTAAACCAATCTGTAGATTACACGACTAAAAAAGTTCGTTTAATCAATATTTTCATGGAAAATTTTAGTATGTATTATATATCATAATACTATTATATAAGTCATAATTTATGACCATTATGTATTTCGTCCATTATTTGTTTTAAACTTTATATATTTTGATACGTTCCCGATTTAATTAATAAATACATGAATTTCCATAATGTGATCTTATATTTTTTATTTCGGTGGTTTCCTCTAAATTAAATGCTTCATTTGTGCTTCTACTCGTATTGGTTAAAACGTCTTTGATAGGTACTTTTACCATGACGGTTTCCAGCCCTGAATTACCTACCTACTAATATATTGAAACGAGTAAAACGAATACGTTGTAACGTTTGTGGTTTTAAAAAGGTTTCATTATTTAAATGCTTCAGTATGCAGTGCCAAATGTTATCTATATTACGGGGATACACTGAAACTAATGATTATAATATACTAGCTTTTGCCCGCGACTCCGTCCGCGTGGAATTAGTAATTTGGGCAGGTTATTTTTTTATCCAATTTGCTTTTTCATCAATTATGACTCTCCTTAGTTCCTCGATATAAAAAAAAATACACCCCCCCGCAACCCCCCCGCACCCTCCAACCCGCACGCATCCCAACACAGCACCCCCGCACAGCCGCTTTCGTCCCAAGTCAAGCGTGCCTATAGAAGTTTTACTTCTTAAGCCCCGCACCTCCCCCCTCACCCCCCATCCCCACCCCCCGGAGTTTTTGTCAAATATCTTGAAAACGGTGCATCCTGCGGCAAAATCAATTAAATTTTCATCCCCCCTTTATCGCCCCCACACCCCTCCCTCGCACCCTCACCCCACCCTCACCCCCCCCTCAACCCCCCGCACCCCCACCCCTCGGTGTTTTTGTCAAATATCTTGAAAACGGTGCATCCTACTGCAAAATCAATGAAATTTTCTTCCCTCCTTAAAACTCCCGCACCCCCCCCCGCACCCTCACTCCCCCACCCCCCCGGTGTTTTTGTCAAATATCTTGAAAACGGTGCATCCTACGGCAAAATCAATGAAATTTTCATCCCCCCTTTGCATGTGACCACAGCTTTATGTAAAAATGTGCTTTTCAAAATATTGTATAAAAAATACAGTACGATTGATTTACAACTCAACTTATTTTTTTTCTTTTTCTATTTTGCCTAAAGTCCCTATCGCAGTAAGTAATTACTTAGTCCTAGGCACGAAATATGCTGCTGTAACACTACCATTTTGGGCTCTCGCCGATGTAAGGCTGTCTGTACCCCTACCATGAGTTTACACTGGCTTACAGTGACCGTAGTCGCTAGCGACGGCGTAAATTATTTGTATGGAGAATTGTACAGCGCCTCTAGCGGTCACTTACGGAAGTCCAATTCTCCATACAAATAATTTACGCCGTCGCTAGCGAGTACGGTCACTGTAAACTAGTGTAAACTCATGGTAGAGGTACTGATATCGTTATCCAATCACTTCGGTGATTGATCGGAGGCCGAGTATATCGAATGTGCACTCGTGGTCAAGCCTAAATCGAAATCCAAATTATACTGTACGCTTAGTATAAGTTTTCCTTCACTTCAATACTTCTCGATCGCGTTTACGTAAAAAATTCAATTACTAGGGAAACATGGACAGCGCCTCCGCGCGCGCGCGTCTTTGTTTCCATAGAATTGAAATTTTTACGTAAACGCGATCGAGAAGTATTGAAGTGAAGGAAAACTTATACTAAGCATACTGTACGCTTAGTATAAGTTTTACTTCACCAAAATACTTCTCGATCGCGTTTACGTAAAAATTTCAATTCTATGGAAACATGGACAGCGTCTCCGCGCGCGCGCGTCCATGTTTCCATAGAATTGAAATTTTTACGTAAACGCGATCGAGAAGTATTTTGGTGAAGTAAAACTTATACTAAGCGTACAGTATGCTTAGTATAAGTTTTACTTCACCAAAATGCTTCTCGATCGCGTTTACGTAAATAAATCAATTCTATGGAAACATGGAAGCGCGCGCGCGGAGACGCTGTCCATGTTTCCCTAGTAATTGATTTTTTTACGTAAACGCGATCGAGAAGTATTTTGGTGAAGTAAAACTTATACTAAGCGTACTGTACGCTTAGTATAAGTTTTCCTTCACTTCAATACTTCTCGATCGCGTTTACGTAAAAAATTCAATTACTAGGGAAACATGGTCAGCGCCTCCGCGCGCGCGCGTCTATGTTTCCATAGAATTGAAATTTTTACGTAAACGCGATCGAGAAGTATTGAAGTGAAGGAAAACTTATACTAAGCGTACTGAACAGTAACCACCGTTTGTGGAGGGATATTTTCAGTTGTCTAGGTGAAAAACTTAAACGTAAACGGCATGTTGTACATTTTGACGCCAAGAGAAATAAAGAAGGTGTAACATGCTTTTATTGAAAAAATTAGGACTATGATATAAAAAAAACAAAGATTTAATACATGGTCTATTATTTACCACAATTAAATTATGTTCAACTTTTTATTTCTTTTTTTAACATTTACCTAATAAAAGTTTGTTTTTCTTTTAATTTTATTTATAAACAGTCGTCAATTATCATTCCGCCATTCCACGCCAGGCTAGGTGACAGCACATTATATACAATTTTCATTTACACACCTGTACAATATCTACAATATGCTACCGGTTCTGAAATTATTACTTTTTTCGTACAGTCGCAAAGATTTCAAAGTGTGTATTAGACCTAAGTATTTATATGATTTTAATTTCAACTCGATACCTTCACGCGTTCTTGAGATAAAGGGTCTTGACAGAAAGACGGACGGACGGACGAACGGATAGTAAAGTGATCTTATAAGGGTTCCGTTTTTCCTTTTGAGGGACAGAACCCTAAAAAAATACAATGTAAAAGAGCCCTTAACGGCCTACTTACTGATTTTTTTTTTATACTGGGAATATGGTTAGTGTGATCTATTGAATTTTTTTTCACTTGTCTGCAGTTTTTCTCCATTTGATTGCACTCCAAACAAAGGGGTGCGTGCAGCTGGGAATGGGAATGAGGTCACACCGTTTTGTCCCCTAAATAATATTAATGTATTTAATCATATACTTGTTAGCAAGGTAAGTATTTATTGTATTGACAATATTGCCTGAAAGAAATGGCTATTAAGTTTTGAAGAGATGAGATCATTGAGGAAGGCCATGTACGTTAATATATGTACGTCTTCCAGTTGACATAATATGATAAAAACTCGTTTTTGTAACATACAATCTTATACGTTTTCAATGCCGATGTCTGTATACTGTAGAGGGGTCACTAGGTACTTATTTAATTTTTTAAAGTGAGCGGAAAGTTTTAGTACTCATGACAATCGTAAAATAAATCTTCGTGAGACTCTTTTAGTTGGATTTCAGATTTATTGCCGTATTTAAGCTGGTATTCTAATAACACCGGCCAAACGACTGTATGCGGACCTAGAGGATATTGCGCGGATCATTCAGATTTACTGAGCTTTTGTATATCTTAAGCATTTACAGTCATCTGACATACTATATATACACGATGCTTTTTAATCGGTGATCAGGAACCAGCTTTTCTAGATTAGTATAGGTGGCCACCATGTATAAGTCACAGTTACATGAAAAAAAACGTCTTTTTTACATAATGATTATTTGAAAATGACTTTCTAGTTAAAATCACCCTTCACATGGTTTAGTCTATGAATCTACAATTTATTTGACGAGTCAGTATTTTGTTAAATTAAGCATAGGCTTACTTTGCTTGAGACCTCATCTATTAAATTATATTTTGGCTAGGGATTAATATTTTTCAACTCCTGATCACCGAGAGGCGTGGCGGTGCGGTGGCGGTGATGGTTGTAATATTCTAACTTGTATGAACGGTTGTGTGGTACCGTACCGCGAACTTGTTCATACAAGTTAGAATATTACAACCGCCACCGCCACCGCATTGCCACACCTCCGCTCTCTGTGCGTTTGGAGCTTAATGTATGCTTGACGATTGGATGGTCTAGTGGGGTTCGATCCCCGCGTTCGTTCGGCAGATATTAGGTATGAAAACTACGAATGTTTGTTGGCGAATCTTAGATGTTTAATATCTATGTAAGTATTTACGTTTGTTTATCCGTTGCCTAGTACCACCACAACACAAGTTTTGCTTCGATTGGGACCTGGTCCATCAGAGCGATTGTACCATGCTATCTTTTTTATTACTCTACGCTCGTTCTGGTGCTCCCTTAAATGGACCTATATCTGACCTTTGCCCTCAATAAACTCGATACTACCGAAACATGGAGGTAAATAAACACGTTTTTCGCACGATAAAGCTCCGCTTGATAATTTAACTGTATTCTCCGCTGTTTCCACAAACTTCCAACCAACCAGACCTGGAACATCGCCCAATTTCCGAACCGAGTGGCGCTAATCGCGAGCGGTGTTCGCCCGTGTAATAGATTCCTGAACATCTGATACCCAGAGTTAATGAGATTTTGCTAATGCCGGTTTAACTTACTGGAATAAATCTAAGCATTGACTGGCTCGAGTTTAAAGGTGCTCCTTAACAGAGACTTAATGTCTTTTTTATGGATATGGCTCGCGGCGGTTCGGGGATGCGGGTGGGTAAAAATACTATTCATCTACTTCACTATTTAAGTACGTAACGGAATCTTTGAACTTGATTTTCACCCACTTTTATTGCGGTATTGACACGAAATTTGGCGTTTATTCGTTGCTTTAATGACAATTCAATAATAATAACCATCATCATCAGCCTATGCTTGTCCACTGCTGGACATAAGCCTCTCCCATGGCACGCCACTGAGCACGATCCTCGGCCACTCTTATCCAGCTCTTGCCGGCCGCCTTGCGAAGATCATCGTTCCACCGAGTCTGAGGATGTCCTACGCTAGGTTTGCCGATCCGTGGTCTCCACTCAATAACTCGTCTACCTCAATGGTTATCGGCAATTCAATAATATGCTAACTATAATTTACATAAGGAAAAGATGCTAAGCTTTTAGAAAATATACTAAAGCCGCGCGCCTAAAATCTGTCGCGTTTTATTGAACAGATGTAAAAAAGTAAAATATTTTTTCTATATCGTGTAGGTACATTTTCGTGAGCTAAATTAAATGTGATTTGCCTGTACAAAGTAAGTCTAACAACTTACAATGGGTAAGTGCGAAAGCTAAGTAAAGTCATGAAATTGTGAACCGGCAGGCGGGATTTTCGTGTGAACTTTTACAAAAGTATTTCCAGAACGTTCGGTTCGTGACTAAGCCGTTCTTAGCGTCACTTCATTTTCACTCGACTCTTTCGATGGATTTATAAAATGTGACAACTTAAAACTCGTACCTTCGAGTTGTCGAATTTATTGTAAAGAAAAAGCAGCC
Organism: Archips xylosteana; assembly: GCA_947563465.1. Taxonomy (NCBI): domain Eukaryota; kingdom Metazoa; phylum Arthropoda; class Insecta; order Lepidoptera; family Tortricidae; genus Archips; species Archips xylosteana. Next base: position 17,348,627 of record OX387348.1, on the reverse strand, counting down.
AAGTCCGATCTCGGACTCGCATTAAGGATTACATTTTGACGAAAAGGTACCTATGAAAAACACAGGATTTTTTGGAGATCTACTTTCATTCACAATATTGCCCCAAAAAAAAATAAAAAAAAATCAGATCGGAACCCATATTAGGCCGGCCATATATACATATATACATACGGAATTTTTCTTCGGTTTCCGTACGGAATAACGTGTGCAAGCGAGACAGGGCTACGAAAGTATACAGCGATGTCCCGTTCGCTCACAAAATTCCGTACGGAAACCGTATAAAAATAAAAATAATTATAAAAATTTAAATTATAAACATTAATTGCGAGGTTCTGAGTGAAGATCGTTACTAAGGGACTGGATTATTACAGCATTCAATCATTATGAGTATGAATCACGGTTTTATTACACGCGTTGATGCATTAAATGGCAGCTTATAAAGGCTCCCTTTCAATAAGAAAGCTAGACATATCAATAAATCAGAACAGTACGATTTAACATGTGAATTTTTGATATTATTTGATTTCAACAGCGCAAAGCAAGCGTCAGTGAACTTCTTCGTTGTTTCAGTTTTTTTCTTCGATAACAATATTTTATGAAATAAAAATATTCAAAAGGTCAAAAAATTTACATAAGTATTTTATTTATTATTTCGTACAGATTTATTTCAGTCGTAGGTATATACTATTATACCAACTGAATCGTGATGCATTTGTACGTTTGAACATAATTGTACATATTTGTATGTCAATTTTAATCTTGAACATAAAACTACCGTGAGACTCATAGCGAAAAAAAAAAACCGGCCAAGTGCGAGTCGAACTCGCGCACGAAGGGTTCCGTACCATTATCAACAAAAACGGTAAAAAATCACGTTTGTTGTATGGGAGCCCCCTTAAATATTTATTTTATTCTTGTTTTTAGTATTTGTTATTACAGCGGCAACCGAAATACATCATCTGTGAAAATTTCAACTATCCAGCTATCACGGTTCATGAGAATCAGCCTGGTGACAGACGGACGGACGGACGGACAGACAGACGGACGGACAGACAGACGGACGGACAGATGGACGGAAAGCGGAGTCTCAGAAATAGGGTCCCGTTTTTACCCTTTGGGTACGGAACCCTAAAAACAATAAACAATGAAATTTTCAAATTCAATTCAATTTTTTATTCAATTTCGCAATTTTAATCTATTTTATCGAGTCTATGAAATCGATCTAACGCGGTTTTCGAGAAAAGTAAATTTACCTAATTGATTTAGAGGTTTTTTGGGTATCTTGACGGATTCTTGGCATCCCTGCCTGTCGTAAAGTTGTTTTAAAAGTTTTTGAGCATCAATTAAGCAGTTTAGTGACAGGTGGACGTTTCGTAAACAGTTTTATTGTTGCGGGTGATGGAAGATGCAGTTACCGTTTCAACAAGCAAAGATTCCAGCGGAATTGCTGTTGGAATATGAGGGTGTTTTAAAATAAATCGGGAATATTTAAGCATTTTTATTTTTTATTTCAGGGAGGTTTTAGAAGGTTTTTTGTTAAGTTATTTTAAAGTTAGGTTAGGTTGGGTTATATAATTAGGTAGACATCTACCGTGTTCTGTCTCACACGTTAGAATGATTTTCTATCGATTTTCGATCGATCGAGCCCCCCGATGGGTACCCACCTTGTCGTGGTGGGGGGGCTCCTCGCCGCATTTAATGTGTCCGGGCTGCGGAGGGGCCAAGAGGCACCCAAGTATGGCCGCTCCCAGTATCCCTCTAAGCCAGCAGAGTGGACAGGGGACGCGGCAGCGCTTCGGCGCGAGGTGGGCCCGCAAGGGCATAACGGGCAGTCATGGTGGCTGTCGAGGGTACTGTCACAGAATATATAATAGTACTAACGTACAGAATGGACACGCTCCACCCCGCACCGATTCGAGTTACCCCACCCCTCAAGGCGCAGATTGCCGGACCCCGCCGGAATCCAGTCGGGTGCGCGCGCGATGTATGTAGGCGTACGCGTGTACAGACGTCGTCGTGCTTATGTAGATTCAAGAACGCGTATTTGTACGTCGTGTCCGCCGCGTGGTACGGTGTAAAGCTCGTGGTAAATTTCTAATTAATTTCGCACATAAATTCCGAAAAACTCAGGAGGTGCGAGCCGGGATTTGAACCGGGTTGCTTGAGAGGCCATAGGTCAAAACACCAGGCCACCACGGCTTAACTTATACAATAACTATAGTAGTGTGAATAAACTACAATGTGTTATGTGAATACAGATTTATCGGCGCACTAAAATAATGTGTGAGGGGACTCAGGAATATACAAGACTAAGACACAATAATACATAAGAATCACATAAGCAATTTATTTAAAAACACACATGGGGATAATATACAGCCATCGAATGGGAAAATTAGCACTGTAAAGACTTAATTTACACAATAAGAGAGTCATTACTCTATATCACACACTAAATTACTCAGAATTATACTTTAATATCTACAGGATTAGAGTTAAAATAGCTAGGGCGACTAAAAGTAATTAAATTGGAGCGATACCACGCAATACCAGGGGTTGGTATTATACTTGTTGATTCGTCGGCGTCTTGGAGCGAAAAGAAGACCGGTTCCAAGTGCAGATGCTTTTTATGCACCACTCGGAAGGAGCAACTGTCACCGGAGCTGGTCCACATTATTATATATGGCGCAGCTAGCTGTCAGTGATCACGATGGGACGTTCTTGCGCTTCCCTTCAGGGCAAATGCCGACTACCTTCATGACGATGCACGAAGTGTCGCCAACAAATGTTACAATAATAATAATGACAGAGGGAACCACTTAAGCATAGCAAACAAATTGATTGGTAAGTAGTTGTAATCTCGAGTTTACTAGACTGACAGCCAATTACCGGATAATCCGGGTCCAATAATTACTCTTAACTTATTGAAAGAGCAATCGCCAATACGTAAGGCATAAGCGGCTTACTTTGGTGCTAATATAAGAACACATAAGTACCTACTAAATTTACCTCGTTAGTACCTACAATATATATTTTTCTAGCTGCGTATAAAACCCACTTTTGATGTTGTCATTTTTTGCAATCCAACGAATGAAAAAGGAAAGTAAGAAAAATATTCTACTGTCGCAGAAAGCAAAAAGAAATGGCAAATTTTAAAAGGAAAAACGAGGATAATTTTGAAAATAAAATCTTTAAGGTGAATTATCTACGTCAAAAAGGCAGCTGGGCTCCAGTGGACACAGACAAACGGGTAATTTGCCATTTGTTTTGGAATTTGGGCGTCAAATACATTTTAATGTGTTTTTTATCTAACTTTATATTACACGAGCCGTGGTCCCACTAATTTGATCAATGGCCTCTCAATCGGAGGATCGTGTATTCGAGCCCGGGCTTCGCATTTTTGTGGTTTTTGAAATTTATGTGCAAAATTACCTTATTTTACCATGAGCTTTTCGGGGAAATAAAGTTATGTGATTTATTGAATCAGGCGTTACTTTGCGGAGGTCCATATTAATGAACTAAAGCAAATGCTCACCCGCGAACTTACTATACTACGTTTATGTAAAAAATGTGTGTTCATGCAGTTCCTCCACCTCCACACTGTATGAATGAACACACACAAATCACACAAACCCAACTAACTACAATGAAGCGTTTCGAACTCAACCAGAGCTCATTTTCTCCAGCTCCGTTCTCTGTAGGGTTGCGGTACTCTGAAGATGAGCTCTGGTTGAGTTCGAAACGCGTCAGTGTAATTTAGTGGTGGTGATACCTAGTTGGGTTTGTGTGATTTCTGTCTGTTCATATAGTGTGGAGGTGGAGGAACTGCATGAACACGCATTTTTCACATAAACGTAGCTATCGTAAGGTAAGGTCGCGGGTGAGCAAAGCAATTGTGTCAGTTCATTAAAATTATGTCAGCAAACCTGCATACCTATACACACAAGAGCAGTAATTGAATGGTGTGTGAAGTTTCCTATCAGTACTGGGTCCATGTGGGATTTGCAGCTTGAGTCCTCTTATACTGAGAGGAGGCCTGTGCTCAGCAGTGAGACTTTGTGCCAGGAATGATAAGATAATGACATTTCTATGCATGTAAGACTTAAATAAAAAATATGAAGCTCACGTAAAGACATTTTAAACGCGTTCTTATTTTATTCAACTTACTTTCATCGCAATGCAATGTACAAGTTAACTCTTTATTTTTAATCATTTATGGCTTCGATATATTTCATTGATCACCAGTAGGTATATATAGTAAAACGCAACGTGAAAAAAAAACAAACACTTTATATTTACCGCCTTAAAATATATGAGCACCATAATAATTTCCATGGGTAGTTAGTAAAGTCCCGAAAGTTTCAATTGCCAGACTGAATGGTTAACAAGAAGAAGCCGCGGGTAAGAGCTAGTATTAAATAAAATAGTTTCTGTGACAGCGACTAATTGCATGGCACAGACAGATTATAATCAAGTAATCTCTTCCCTGAACATTCAGGTCTGATATTTATTTTTCTATTTCGCGGCAAGTTGCCGGTAACCGCCAAGAATAAGTAATGAGGCACTTTCACTCCGGGTCTTTTTAATTTCCTGGGAATGTTTGGAATTATGTACATTTTCATGATAAGCCAGCCCTGTTCAGGTTTACATATTTATCTGCTTTGTACTTTACGTGAGATAGAAATGTAAGTATGTGGTTTGGAAAGAAAAAAAGCAAATAAATAAATAGGTCAACGTCTTGTGCATATTGAGGACGTAGCTAATTGTTAATGAAGATTAAATTAAGTACTTTGGTTTTTTATGTCCAAAGTTTCTGACTCTGTTTCATTTTTCCAATTGAAATTGATGATTGTTTAACATAACTTTGCACTTTTTTTGTACAATATAGGCTTGCGTTAGTAGACCACAATCATATAGAATGCTCATTCACCCAAGACTTGAATTTATGGGAATAAACAGAAAGAAGGCAGTTGAGCGCGGTGTTGCGCGCGCCCCCCAGTAGTGCAAACCGTATAAAATACATGGTCCTCTAAAATTTACATCAAAACCTAATAGACGTAAACTATTGTAATTCAAATTCTGTATAATTTATTTCAATAATTTAATAGTAATTTTAATCATCTATAATATAAAAATGAATCGCTGAATGTGTTGCTAAGCGCATAACTTTCGGTCGACTACCACCAAATTGGATAATTCTTTTTTTGTTGCGTTTGTTATTGTCAGGAGAAGGTTCTTATGAAAGAAACTTTAAAAAAATTCAACGGGGGCGAAGCCGCGGGCATCAGCTAGTTAATAATAATTATAATATGGCTAGTCTTAACTAAAGCAGAATAAATAATTTCATTTAATTTCAGTACAAATTATATATGACGTGAAATTGCGAAAGTTCAAAACATTCATTACAACGTTAAAATATAAATAAATACCGCTAAAAAAATCTAAACGTCTTTTGCTAACAATAAACATAACTGTCATATTAAATATGCTAAAGAGAATAATAATATTAATTCTCAAGTATGAAAGCTTAATGACGCGATATAAATATCAACTAAAGCGCTCGTATAATCTTCTCAACGAGCCGCCTCACCGCCGTGTGTAAATTAAAGTACCTCGTCGCAAAGTACGTCATTACAGCTCCCTTTTCCACGTATACTTGGTGGTCTTTTCAACCCCGAAAGGAGGTTATAACATAGTTTAGAGTGTTTGTATCCACTATGTGTAAGTTGTACCTATCTTTAAAAGACTGGTTAGATCAATTTGGGCCAATCAACTTTTTTTTGTTTTCTTCTATTTACTCCTTTACAAGTAACTCTGTAATCTTTGGTTAGTGAAACCATGATTTTGTAGTAACTAGATAAACTGTTTATCATAGTGCGTATGTGAAAACCAAAAAAAATAAGTATTTTTATGAAAAAATCCGGTGACCCAGGGGACATACCACTATTTCCATACAAATTTCGGGGACATCATTGTCCCCTGGGTCACCAACGAAATAGAAGCTAAACAAAATAAAATAAATATGGCAATTATACCATTATTGACTACAAAAATCTAGCGTTTTGAAAAGTATACTTAAAATAAGGAAAAATAATTAGTTTTTTAATTAATTCGGTTTTCATAGAAAGTTGCAGAAAATCGTTGACAAAAAAAAGTTGATTGATCAATTTACCAAAATCGTTATTTTCCAGTAGCAAAATTTTCATTCGCATTTTTTCTTTAATGCTTTTTTTTCACTATAGTTTTTTTACTGAAGCTTATTTTCACATTAGCGTTTTTTCCCAATTTGAAATGACACGCGTGCGGAGCTCCTTCTTCTGTGTGCTTTTGACCCGTCGGCCGATGCAAACTTAACATACACAACCTAAATCTACATGTTTGTTCAAATATTATTTATTTTATTAGCAGTACGGCTGCTCACCGAATCTAAGATTATTTAAAAGCGAAAAAGTTTCTCGGGTGCGCCGGTGGGATTCGAACCCACATCTCCTGGGTATGTATGCGCGCCCCAACGGGTGTTCTACCAATTGAACCACGTCGCATCCAACCGACTCCCCCGAAATTCTTAATCGCTTACATACGCCAACAGTGGCGTGTGGTAACATCCATCGCAACTATTAGAAGCTACGACTCCTACGTTCCAAATTACATTGGAAATGCGTAAGAAATGATGTACCACATCTATTTATTCAAATATTATTAACATTAACATTATTGGTAGAACACCCGTTGGGGCCCAGGAGACGTGGGTTCGAATCCCACCGGCGCACCCGAGAAACTTTTTCGCTTTTAAATAATCTACATGTTTGTGTCGATTTAAGTTGGGAAAAAACTCGATTGTGAAAATAAGCCTCAGTAAAAAACTATCCAACTCGGATGGGCAGCGTTCGGGAAGCTCCGCAACATCTTTTCGTCCAAAATACCTCAGTGCCTCAAAACAAAAGTCTTTAATCAGTGTGTGTTGCCAGTGATGACATATGGATCCGAGACGTGGTGCTTCACTATGGGCCTGATGAATAGGCTCAGAGTCGCTCAGCGAGCTATGGAGAGGGCATGCTTGGAGTTTCTCTACGGGATCGGATCAGAAACGAGGAGAATCGTAGAAGAACCGGGGTCACCGACATAGCCAAACGGAATAGCTCGTTGAAATGGCAATGGGCAGGCCATATAGCACGTAGAACAGATGGCCGTTGGGGGCCAAAAGTTCTGGAGTGGAGACCGCGGACTGGCAAGCGCAGCGTGGGACGTCCACCAACGAGATGGACGGACGATTTGGTAAAGGCCGCAGGTTCAGGGTGGATGCAAATCGCTTCCAATCGTAATGATTGGGCATCAATGAGGGAGGCCTATGTCCAGCAGTGGACGTCCTACGGCTGAAATGACGATGATGATGATGATGAAAAAACTATAGTGAGAAAAAAAGCATCTGGGGAAAAATGCGAATGTAAACTTTGCTACAAGGAAATTACGATTTCGGTAAATTAATCTCAGTCCTTTGAAAAAGCCAGCGTAAAAGGCGTGGCAAATGGTAGATGGATGGTAATCTATGGCCTTTCAAGCAGAGGGTCTTGGGTTCGAGCCCGGGCTCGCACCTCGTAAGTTTTACGATTTTTTTTTTTTTATTTTTTTATGTTAGATAGGCCAGACAAACGAACTAGTGGGTCACCTGATGTTAAATGATCACCACTGTCCATAGACACCCGCAGCGCTTTACGCGATGCCAGTGCGTTGTCGGCCCTAAAAGGGAGAGGAAAAACGAAAGGAAATAGAGGAGGGGGAGAGGTATTGGGCCCCCGGCGCTCTCACTGACCGTACGAAACGCAGCAGGAAGTACTGCTGCTTCACGCCGGTGTTCTGTGAGAGGGTGCTACTACCCCGGACGAGCCGGCCCATTCGTGATCCAGCGGCTAGCTGCAACATGGCTCTACCACTACTAACTTCTACTAGCTTCTACTAGCTTCTGATTTACGGTGAAGGTAAATATCATGAGGAAGCCTTCACTCACCTGCGAAGAAATGCAATGGTGAGTGTGAAGTTCCCGATCCGCGTTGGTTCAGCGTGGGAACTACGGCCCAAACCATCTCGTTCTAAAAGGAGGCCTGTGCCACGCAATGAGACGTATACAGGCTGGAATGATGAATTTGAGGCCGTATTGTCTAACGCTTCTGTCGCTTGCCATCGCTTTCACCGTCTCTTTCTGTCATCCTTTTATACCGTTGGAGAGAAAGAGATAGTGATTGCGAAGGCAAGCGTCAGAAACGTTAGACAATAAGCCTGCTGGAAGCGTTCATTTCAGCCAAAAAACGTCCATTGCTGAACATAGGCCTCCCCCAAGGCTCGCCAAACAGATTGGTCCTGCGGCATCCGCATACAACGCGTTACCGCAACCTTAACCAGGTCGCCGCTCCGTCTTATTGGAGGTCTACTGACACTGCGCGACACTCGAGAACCTTTCGGCCCCACCGGCCGTCAGTTCTACGAGCGATGTGCCCTGCCCAGTGCCCACTGCCACTTGAGTCTGGCGATTCTACGAGCTATGTCAGAGACTTTAGGTTCATGTATGGATTTCAACATTCCTAATGGGAACGTATCAAAATATATAAAACTAGGATTAATAGGAATAATATCTAGGATTCACCAAGTTAATGTTATGTATGATGCAAAAAAGATCGAAGAAGTAAATAGTACTGTCTTTCTTGGTTTGACGTTGGATACTTATTGCAACTGGAAAGAACATATAGAAACAATCTGCAAGAAACTTAATAAATTCCTATTTGCACTTTGGCGCCTTAAACAAACAATATCATTCAAAGGTGCCCTACTGGCTTACCATGGTTATTTTATGTCAATTCTAAAGTACGGTATAATAATGTGGGGTAACTCAGTCAGCGCCGATCGTGCCTTTATTGTTCAAAAAAAGTGCATTAGAACTCTTTGTGGAGTAGACGCAAGAGAATCCTGTAAACCCTTTTTTATCAAACTTAAATTGCTATCCTTACCTTGTGTCTACATCTACGAAATAGCCACGTTTGTAAAAACCCATTCGGACCTGTTTGCCTTTGTCGAAGATAAGAAAACAACAAGGAGTCACAGGCGATGTAGATTAGCACTACCAACTTGCAACAAGCTTGTACTTAGAAGAAAATGTGCTCATAATATGTGTATAAACATTTTTAATAAATTACCAAGCGCCCTTAGAATATTACCTTGCCAGGAATTTAAAACCAAGTTGCGCAGAATGTTGACTGAAAAGTGTTTTTACAGTATCAATGAATTTTTAAACTATGTAGACGACGCGTACACACACATACATATAAAATATTATTTCTTAGATTTACGGTTGTGGGTAGTATAAGGTTTTATGTTTTTATAAATAAAAATTGAGGGTAGCGTTAGAAGCTAAACTGTTACCGCGGGCGGTCATCCAGTCGCCATTGTCACGTGATGCGAACCGCGCGTGCGCTAACGCTGCCGCCTCTCTATATCACAATTTGTCTTTAAATTATTGCCCAGTGCTCAGTAAATCCCTTACAAAGTGGTCCTACGAACCGAATAAATACTTAGACTAGTTTTAATTTGAACGCGAAGTGATAAACCGTCACCGTACCGTCGGCCGCCATGTTTAGCACACCGCCAGCGTCGAAATGCAAAAAAAACTACGCTGCATCAGATCGAGCCGTTATGGATAACGTCATTCAAGAAGGCACTAAAAAGATGCTTGACGCTCAAGCCTACTCAGACCAAGGTACTTCTATGAAACGTATAGAGGTCTGGAAACATGGAGGTACATCTGAAAAAAGCAGCGTTAAAACGGAAGCACCTAAGGCGCTGGCATCAACTAGCAGCAAACACTCCAATGCTTGTGAGCTTGAGTTCACAGCCCGTAAGAAGCAGCTCGAATTGGAAGCAGCTGAAGCTAATGCTCGCATACAGCTTGAACTCAACGCAAAGAAGTTAGCTGCGGATATTGCCGCGCTCCGACTAGAACGTTCGCAAAATGGCAGTGTAAGTGCCAGGTCACGCATCAAGCAAAAAGTGGATGAATGGATGGATCGTAGCCACGAGGATGTCATGAAGCAGCCGCATATTGAGCCGTCCCACGGGGCGCCGGCCGCCGCCACGGCCGCGCCTAGCGACATCCAACAACTTGCTAACGCACTAAAGAATGCCATCACTACCGCCACTGCTAACGATCGACAAACTCAATCACGAATAAAAACAAATAAGGAGCTGCCAACCTTTTATGGTGACTCAATGGAATGGTTGTCATTTAAAAACGCGTACACCGAGTCCTCCAGATTGTGTGAATTCAGTGACGCAGAGAATGTCTGCCGATTACGTAATTGTTTACGCGGCGAAGCTAAAGAAACGGTATCTTCGCTTCTTATCGGCAACACTTCGGCAGTGAGCATCATAGAAGCCTTGGAATTACGTTACGGCAGGCCTGAAACTATCATACAAAGAATTACTGTACAGTTGAGAAAGTTGCCACCGTTGCCGCCGGCGTATCACAATGAGCTTGTCAACTTTTCTATAAAAGTAAAAAACTACGTAGCCACCGCTCGAGCAATAAAACAAGTTGATTACATACGTAGTCCCGAACTAATGAATGCAGTTATTACCAAGTGCCCGACGGCGCTCATCACTAAGTGGGCCGATTACTACGCTTACACCCACCAAGATGAAAATAAACCTAAGCTCGAGTTATTTTCTGAATTTTTATACGAAGAAGCCACGAAGGCATCAATTGCTGGTATAAGCCATATTTATACCTATAATTCCTATAAAAAACCTGAAGAACGAAAATCTCAAGAAAATAGGCATGTTATACTAGCCCAATCACAGTCAGACATCAAAATAACAGAAGCTGATAAAAAATGTGCATTTTGCCGCGAGAGTAATCACGCCCTTCCTAAATGTGCTAGATTTAGAAAGGCTATGAGAAGGGATCGTTGGCGTTTCGTTAACGGTAGACGTCTGTGTCATAAATGCCTCATACACAAACACCATAAGGACGAGTGCCCCGCCGAGAACTGCGATGTCGATCAGTGCGGCCTGCCGCACCACGAGCTGCTGCACTGGCCCGCGCCGCCGGCCGGCGCCCGGCCCGCGCCCGCGCCCGCGCCGCCCGAGCGCGTCCACACTGCGGCGGGGGACGCCGACGACGACCCCCTCGGCCCTGGCGACGCCCTCGACGACGATCGCGAGTGTACAGACAATCACAATGAAAGTGTAAATAACACAATATCAGTCTCTAATCCAATCGTAATGTTAAAAATCGTGCCGGTAGTTTTGCGTGGCCCTAAGGGTGCGATCTCAACGTACGCATTATTGGACGACGGTGCGACGATTTCGCTAATCGCTAGTGATATTGCGGACTCCATAGGTCTTAAAGGCCAGAAGAGACAATTGCGTATGTGCGGTGCTTGGGAAAACAACGAAATAGTTTGTACATCAGAGACTGTAAGTTGTAGAATAAGTGGCTTAAATGATAATCATATAGTTTCTGAATTTAATGCTCAAAAGATAAAAGAATTAAACTTACCTAAACAAAATATGTTAAAAGTTAATACTTCCCAGTATAAACACTTGACCAACATTGTATTAAATTATATTCCTGGTGTAAATTTAAAACCAAAAGTCTTAATTGGTCAAGATAATTATGATTTGATTAAACCATTGCAATTGTTAACCGGTAAGAAAAACGAACCCTTTGCTACATTAACTCCATTAGGTTGGTGTGTACACGGCTTTATGTCTACTTTGTCTTCCCAATATGCTCCTGGTGAAAACCGGTTCGGCGCTGGCTCGGACGCCGCTCACGTGTTTGCTCATACCGTATGTCACGTGACACCCACCGCGCAATCAAAAGATTATAGCATTATCGGTGACCGTAGCTTGAATGAACTCGTGCGCAAATCCTTTGAGTTAGACGCACTCGGGGTCTCCGCGGCACCAGCGCGACCAAATCGTCTCGAAACGAAGGCGGTCGAGATATTGAAAAGCACTGCACAACTAGTTGATGGTCACTGGGAAGTAGGTCTCCCGTGGAAGAGTAGTGCCAATATGCCAGATTCGCTCCCAAACGCGCTTTCACGCTTGAGATCCATTGAGCGCAAAATGTCACGTGACCCAGGTTTCGCTCAGCGATACAAAGAAAGAATCGAACATTTATTTGTAAACAATTACGCTCGCGAAATCGAGCCGAGTGAATCTGGACCGCGGGTCTGGTACCTTCCCCACTTCGGCGTCGATAATCCAAATAAAAAAAAGCTTAGATTGGTTTTCGACGCCGCAGCCACCACGAACGGTCTTTGCCTCAACAGTTATTTATTACAAGGCCCAGATTTACTCGAATCTCTAGTGGGAATTATGCTCAGGTTTCGTGAGAATCGAATAGGTATTACCGCGGATATACGTGACATGTTCTTACGCGTAAATATAAGATCCGAAGATCAACATGCACTTCGTTTTCTGTGGAAAATAGACGGTAAAATAAAACATTTTGCTATGACTTCCTTAATATTTGGAGCTAATTGCTCGCCCTTTGTCGCACAATACGTAAAAAACCATAACACCGAACGTTTTAAACAAACTATGCCCGATTCCGTACGCGCGATATTAACTAATCATTATTGTGACGATTATGTCGACTCTTTCACTACTGAGGACGCGGCTATTAAGTCGATGCGGGAGATAACGTATATTCATTCGCAAGGCGGTTTCGATATCACAAACTGGACATCTAATAGCCCCGCCGTTTGCAAAGCCACTCCAAAAGGTACCTTAAGTGCAGCGTGCGTAGGTTTAGATTTCCGTGGAGACGAATTGTTTGAGCGGACACTTGGTTTGTTGTGGTACCCGAGTACGGATTGTTTAGGGTTTAAATTATCATTTAAAAATGTTGGTGAGGGCATAATAAAGGGTCAGCAAAAGCCAACTAAGAGAGAACTCTTGCGCATAGTCATGACGATTTATGATGTTTATGGGTTGCTGGCCCCCTTTACCATGAAAGCAAAAATACTTTTGCAATCCACCTGGAAACAGGGAATTAGTTGGGATCAGGTTTTGACTGATGAAATGTTTGTTGTGTTTAGGGAATGGATAAGTCAAATTAGATTTATAAATGAATTACGTGTTCCGAGATGGTATTTTATTCATAACAACAACAATTCACTCACACGTAAACTTGACCTACATATTTTTTGTGACGCGTCCCCGGTTGCATATGCCTCGGTAGCCTATTGGCGATCTTATTGCGATGAGGATAAGGCTGACATTAGCGTGGCCTTTGTAATGAGTAAAAGTCGTTTAGCACCGGTAAAATGTGTGTCTATTCCTCGCTTAGAGCTGCAATCAGCTGTGCTCGCATGCCGTCTCGCCGATACGCTGAAAAAAGAACACAGATTACAGACTGACAGGACATTTTACTGGACGGACTCCACTACTGTGTTGTTATGGATACGCAATGACCATCGAAACTACAGCACATTCGTAGCAAATCGGCTCGGAGAAATAGACTCATTAAGCAATGCTAAAGAATGGCATTATGTTCCAACCGAGTTAAACATAGCGGACGTCGCTACGAAAAATAATAATTACCACTTAAAAAATGGCTGCGAATGGTACACGGGACCTGTTTTCCTTTCTTCGTCCGTTGACCGATGGCCGCGCGAACCTGTAAACATACAAAACGTTAATAAGGAACAATTGGAAATTAAAAATATACATATCGTGAATAATAATAGTTATAATAAGTCAAACTTACCTGTGCCCGATCCGTCGCGTTTTTCGTCTTGGTTCAGATTGCTTCGCGCGACGGCTGCGGTTTTATTGTTTGTAGCAAAATGTAAACTAAGCGGCATACCTACGATTAACAAGTGTTTACTTGAAAGAGCTGAACTGTTGCTATTAAAATACTCGCAGGAACTTTATTTTAAAACTGAACTGAATCAGTTGAGACAAAATAAAAACATCGACTCCAATAGTAGACTTCGCAACCTGACCCCGGTTCTTGGACAGGACGGTCTTCTTAGAGTAGGGGGGCGCATCGACGCAACGAGTGAGGTCGATATAAACGTTAAGAGACCCATCATTCTAGACGGCCATGATTACGTTACTAAACTAATTGTAAAACATTTTCATGAGCGCGCGGCACACTCTTTTAACGAAATGGTAGTAAACGAACTCAGGCAAAAATATTGGGTGATTAAACTACGTCCCACCGTTCGTGCCGTGGCCTCACGCTGTCTCTATTGTAGGTTACGTAGAGTGAAGCCACAGCCTCCAAGAATGGGTGACTTGCCGGAGGGTCGCTTGTCTCATCATCAAAGACCTTTCACACACTGCGGCGTAGATCTTTTTGGCCCCATGGATGTTACTGTTGGTCGTCGACGTGAGAAAAGATACGGTGTTCTTTTCACTTGCCTTACTGTGCGAGCCGTGCATATTGAGATAGTGACCGCGTTGTCGACTGACTCACTCATCATGGCCCTTCGCCGTATGGCCGCAAGGCGTGGTTGGCCAGCAAAGATTTACTCCGACAACGGGACAAACTTAAAGGGAGCCGAAATTGAGTTGAAGAAATCTTTTGAAACGCTAAATCAGGAATACTTGTCTGAGTATGCCACTAATTATGGTGTCGAATGGCATTTTATATCTCCAGCTAGCCCACACATGGGAGGGGCCTGGGAGCGCATGATTCGTTGCGTTAAAACCGCGCTAAAAGCTGTTCTTAAAGAAAGAGCACCACGTGACGAGACGCTTATGACATTGCTTATGGAAGTGGAGGCCATGGTCAACAGCCGACCTTTAGCTCATGTCTCTGTAGATCATGATGCCCAGGAAACTTTGACTCCCAATCATTTTTTGATCGGCTCGTCATCGGGTCTACCAATACCGGGAGAATTCAATGAAGGGGACCTCTACCTACGACGTCAATGGCGTATAGCTCAACGTCTTGCCGATTTATTTTGGAGTAGGTGGATGAAAGAGATTCTTCCAACTCTCTTGCCACGATCAAAGTGGACAGAGGACGGTGAAGACTTGCGACAGGGTGATCTTGTGGTAATAGTCGATCCAAACTCGTCACGAAATTGTTGGCCGAAGGGACGCATAGTCCAGACACATCCTGGGCAGGACGGTCGAGTGAGAGTCGTGGATGTGCAAACACGTACATCGATGTATCGTCGACCTGCCACACGCGTCGCACGGTTGCCACAGGTAGATTAGTGTCGCCAGTGCGACACGCGGGGGAGATTGTAGACGACGCGTACACACACATACATATAAAATATTATTTCTTAGATTTACGGTTGTGGGTAGTATAAGGTTTTATGTTTTTATAAATAAAAATTGAGGGTAGCGTTAGAAGCTAAACTGTTACCGCGGGCGGTCATCCAGTCGCCATTGTCACGTGATGCGAACCGCGCGTGCGCTAACGCTGCCGCCTCTCTATATCACAATTTGTCTTTAAATTATTGCCCAGTGCTCAGTAAATCCCTTACAAACTACAAATTTGAAGAGATGCATGACGCGAGATAGTGCTGTTTAATTTATTTTTGCTTCAATATAGGGAAATTTATCTGACAATTCATAATTCAAGCTCAATTGACATTAATTTAATTATAATTTTTAATGTAATTATTATTATTATTATTTTTTTCGTTAAATTTTCATTTTAATTTTTAGACATTTTATTGGTTGAGTATCTTTTATCTTTTATTTTTTATCTTTTTACTAATAATCTTTTACTCAATTAATTATTTTGGGACATTGTAATTACTAATTATTATTGACCAAGTGATTGATTCACTGAGCTCAAATTTTCACATGCCTAACTTGGCTGAACATGTCATGGGAAGCAATACTATACAATTTAAGACCTTATGTAACCATATGTTCATTGTGAATAAATAAATTTCATTCATTCATTCAACGAATAATGGACGAAATGGATTAATCGTATTTGGGCAGAAACGTAATTCACCTGATTCGCATTTGGCCACTATCGCTTTTGGACAGCTCTCATGTGGCCAGAATAGCACATTGCCTGTAACGCACTTGTAAAGAAAAGTAAAAGGACAGACTCGCATCTGGCCATTATAGCAATTGGACAGCTCTCATGTGGCCAGAATCGCACATTGCCTGTAACGCACTTGTAAAGAAAAGTAAAAGGACAGACTCGCATCTGGCCATTATCGCAATTGGACAGCTCTCATGTGGCCAGAATCGCACATTGCCTGTAACGCACTTGTAAAGAAAAGTAAAAGGACGCAGGGTCGCAGCTCTAACCTAACCTACTGTTCTGTCAGCCGTTTATCTTCTAAGGGGTCGCAGTTCTAACCTAACCTAACCTACTGTTCTGTCAGCCGTTTATCTTCTAAGGGGTCGCAGTTCTAACCTAACCTAACCTACTGTTCTGTCAGCCGTTTATCTTCTAAGGGGTCGCAGTTCTAACCTAACCTAACCTACTGTTCTGTCAGCCGTTTATCTTCTAAGGGGTCACAGTTTTAACCTAACCTAACCTACCTAAGGTCTGACGAGTTCTGTTTCTGTCGTAATGCGTTCTGGCTAAATTCTTATATGACCAATTGAGTTTATGGTGTACAGCGTTTATGGTCAACTGCGTTTTAGGAGTGATGAGTTTCTGTCGTAATGCGTTCTGGCCAAATTCTTATATGACCAATTGAGTTTATGGTGTACTGCGTTTATGGTCAACTGCGTGTTAGGAGTGATGAGTTTTTGTCGTAATGCGTTCTGGCTAAGTGCGAATCAGGTAAAACGCTTTTCAGGTCAAATCCGAACCAGGTGAATTAAGTTTCTGCCCAAATGCGATTAATCTGACGAAATACATAATGGTCATAATATATAGTAAAATTTTCTATGAAACTATTGATAAAACGAACTTTTTTAATCGTGTAATCTACAGATTGGTTTAGGTTAGGTTAGGTTTATTTTATGAAAATCCTGTAAAGTTGAGAACTTCCAAGATAATTGCATTATATCAAATGACCATTATGTATTTCGTCCATTATTAATTTTAAACTTTATATATTTTGATACGTACCCTTCCTAATGCGATCCCGCAGAGAAACTCTGAGCATAGCCCTCTCCATCGCCCTCTGAGTGACTTAGAGCTTTCTTATGACGCCCATTGTTTGTGGTCACGTCTCACAGGCAACACACACTTCTTTAAATAATTAAAAAAATTAACCGGAATTGTGTAGGAAAGAAAAAAAAGGAAGTAAAAGAAATATTACGAAATGTTTCGTGCCTCCAAACTACACCTAATAAAGAATTGCCTGTGTTAAGTTTTAACGAACTTTAGACCAGTTTTGAGCATACTTTTTCTGTCCCATTCAGTTGCAATTAGGGAACTAAAGAAGTATACAAACTTCTTTAACTTAGTTTCCCCAGCTGTAAGACCGGTAAAGTTTTCAAGATGTAGGTTTTCCAAAGAAAATATTCTTTAGCGGAACATTTTGACGAACCCCGCTGATGAAGTTTATTCAAGGAGAACATTCTTACACTTACTCGGTTGTTACAAGTAGCTTATTTATTTTGTGTAAGAACTCATTACAAGCTGTCACCTTTTAATACTTAAGTACTAGAAGTTATTATGTTTTTAATTGGGGACCAAAGCACCACAGGAACTTTGATTCATTCAATTATTTTCAAGCTATACAGGGTGAAGTTTTGTAATGCCACCTTTTTTTTTTGAGAGGGAGGATATCGAGAAGCGGGTCAGCTGATGGAGAATGATCACCACCGCCCATAAATATCAACAACACAAAGAGAGTCACTGATCTGTTGCTGGCCTTTATAAAAGGAGAAGGAATAGGGGAGGGGGAGGGGGAGAGGTATTGGACCCCGGTGCTCTCACTGACCGTACGAAACGCAGCTCATTCCTGATGCAGCGGCTAGCTAAAACATGGTTCTACCACTACAAATAAAGCAAAAGTAGTCCAGGGAAAGTACGTGGTAAATCAAATGAAGGGAAAACCATGAAATCTAGACTTATAAATTCAGTGGGTACTTTTACTTACACCTTTAGTTTAAGTACTTTAGAGAGATTTGATCCTCATGATTGATCCTATCGATCAATGAAATAAACAAATATAATTTACGTATTTTCAACGTGCATCCTTACTAATACGGCAGTCTATATTTCCAATGAAACACGTAAGACGTAATTTCTAAAAGCAATTTCAATAAAATGAAATTGATACCCCGATCTCGATCGCGTATTTATCACGTTCTCGTACACGCGTTGCGCGTAATTTTATTCTACGTTTGAATATTAAAGAGAGACATGATCGCACTTTATGTACGGTGGAACGCTGAGGGGATTAAAATTAAAGTTATACAGGGTGAAAACTGGGAGTAGGTCAAGATGACGCGTTAACTTCGTCTGAAATAAATAGATGGCGTTATCCGAGCGACCCACAGAAATACCACATAAAAAATAATAATAAGCGACAGTTGTGCTATAAAAATGTTATCGTTACCTTTTTTTTTAATTTCAGCCTAATTCTCAGATTGTAAATGTTTTTCGTAAAGGTACTTACCTAATTTAGTTTATTCTAAGGTAAAATGTTTATTTTACTACCTTAATTTTTGCACTAGGATTTTTTTTAGTGCGCACAGCTACATCAAAACCGCATTTTTTTAATTAAAAGCTTGATTAGGTTCAGGCAACTAAGCAAGGCGTTCGGCTATTTCTTTCTTGGCTTTCCTTGTCGTCTCAAGGATTTGCCTTCAGCAATTATTACATTAATAGTTGCTGTAGCATATTAGTTGAATGAGTAATGGCCTAACTGTCATTTCATTGATCATTGGGATAAGCGACCAAAGAATACCCAAGACATTAATAGCAGCGTGAAAATCCTGCCTTTGAAAATTAAAGAGAACTCAAGCAACACTTGATATTATGCCGGTGTTCTGAGGGTCTCAAAACAATACGACGACGGATTGAGGACCACCTTTGGGACTGATAAGTGGTCGGAGGATGAGTGGGCCGTGCTTTATGATGGCCGGTCTATTTGTGTCGCTTGTGATCGAGGTTGAAAAGTGATTGTTTGACGACATGTTTGGGTGTCTCAGCTGTTGGGTAGGGTTCAGATTCTTTCATGTTGAATTGAATGCTATACAATGATGTCAGTTGGTACTTAATGTCGCTGCGTTTTTAAGGACTAAGAATAATTTTATGTGGTGATCTTTAAAAGCGAATCACTTCGTTTTCCATAAACATGAAACTACCGAGAGACTCACTCATAGTGAAAATAAACGGATTACTCACGTCTTAAAACGAGTTTAACTCGACTGTTTCGGGCTAATCCGTAGCCCTTCTTCTCGGAGTCACACGCCACGGCGGCTGCCAAACGCGCACTGCGCGCTACCACCCTGGTCGCGCGGCTACTCGACGTAACTGACAGCGACACACAACTACCCCCGTTTTCATCATCAAAAAGAAGAATAAGAAGAAGAGAATTTGACATGTTTCTGGCTACGGATTAGCCAGAAACATGCCGAGTTAAACTCGTTTTAAGTCGTTTTCCATAATTTCATTTGTCATATCATTTATCTCACACGTGCTGTCTTCAGAATTTTTTGTAATGTCCATTTTATTAGAATACAGTAGGTTAATGTTAAGTGAGTATATTAACAATTACGAAGAAAATGCTGTTTCAAAAATAAATAACTTTATGGAAAATTAAAATTATGGGAAAAACGTGAAATTGGGGTTAACGATAGATAACTCTTTAAAATTGGTGGAAACGTGGATAAAGAGGATTCTTTCAAACCGGTCAAGTTTCACAGCGCTGCAGATTCTGATTAAAGAAGACTCTGGTTATTAGATTAAAGTACGACGCTGGAACGACGATAAACGACTCTGGTTACAAAATGTCATTATACAAATTCTGTGTCATATTTTTTAATATAACTACTTGGATGGCAATTCTTTGTCATCGAGATCAATTTCAATTTCGATCTACTTAGCTGAATTTTGTGGATAATATAACTACTTGGATGGCAATTCTTTGTCATCGAGATCAATTTCAATTTCGATCTACTTAGCTGAATTTTGTGGATATCGGAAATCGTTACCGGAAGTATCAAACATACCTAAGGGCGACTCTTCACGCGTCTCTTTTAATACGTCCTGGCACGCAGATGAGAGCCGACCTTGATTTGAAGCAGGGACGTGCCAAGACGGCAGAATCCGACGCCTTTATTTCGCTTTCAATAAACCGGTTTGACGAGATAACGACCCGGCCCTCGCGCTCAAAGGTCTGCGAAGGTGAAATCAAATAATGAATTTTCAACGGAATTACGCGAGACATTTTCTATTCCAGTTGAGTCTGATATTCGTAATTGAATTTTATTGACGTTTTTATGTTGCGCGATTGTTTTATTGTCGAATTGTTTGATTGGCGATGGTATCGAATGATTTGTTGTTTATGTTAACTCTTGACGTGTTTCACGGCAAGCCAATTTATATACACACAGAGAGAGAGAGAGATATATGTTTATTTACACATATACACAGTGAATTGTTTACGCTTTTTTCTTATGGGGTTGTAGGAAAAGATGGAACCACACTGTGGGCAGCGCAGGATTGATCGTTGCGGAACTCTTTGGGGGAGGCATTTGTCTAGCAGTGTACGTCTTTTGATGATGTTGATGATGACATAAATACTTAACGGTTTGGGCAATAATTCATATGTTAGACGACGCATTCGCCGAAACGTACTTTACCATTTAAGGCAGAACAAACTTTACCATTTTATGGTTTTTGTTTGTAAGAAAACATTAGATTCGGGGTAGGTATTCGTAAGATCTTGTCTTGCAAAGGTATCCACAGTGTATGTATTACATTTCGTGTGTCAGAGACTCGGGGTTCTCGACTATTATGTTTAATTTAGTGATGTTTATCTTTCACTAAATGTCCGACTCGGCCTCGTACCAACGTTTCGATTGAATTGTAAATGTAATAGCATAAATACGTAGGTACAAGCCAACAATTACTCTTTACCTGGGATGTAGCTGTAGCTAGGTGGTTTATTCCCTTTTTACTGTAGTCTTTATGATCCGGGGGGAAGATAAACTTGAATACTTAATTTCTAGATACAAAGAAGAATTCCAACTCGATCGTGAAAGTTTTAGTAAGATAATATATGTCGAAGGATCCTGTATAAGTTGGTTAAGTGTATGAAACTATTAACTTTGAAATATGAGGGACCATCTGGTTGATAATTTATCATACCTTAGACCACCTGTTGGTTTTCCAGTAATGTGAGTTATTGCCCGTCTGTCGCCAGAAAGACGGGTTATATTTTTTGAGTGTATATTTAGACGACCAGATGGCCTAGTGGTTAGAGAACCTGACTACGAAGCTTGAGGTCCCGGGTTCGATTCCCGCGTCGGGGCAGATATTTGTATGAAAAATACGAATGTTTGTTCTCGGGTCTTGGGTGTTTAATATGTATTTAAGTATGTATCTATCTATATAAGTATGTTTATCCGTTGCCTAGTACCCATAACACAAGCTTTCCTTAGCTTACTTTGGGACTAGGTCAATTGGTGTGAATTGTCCCGTGATATTTATTTATTTTATTTATTTATATATTTTGTGTGTACTTAAGCCGTTAAAATTTAAAACACGTAATTTTCGCACTTTATCTATCTATCTAATCTAATACCTTATAAACGAGCAAATCTTATAAATATTATAATCAGAATCTCAGAAACGGCTCCAACGATTTCGATTAAATTTGGTATGTGGGGGTTTTCGGGGATGAAAAATTGATCAAGCTTGGTCTTATCTCTGGGAAAACGTTTGGTACCGAGTTTCAGCCCGAGCGGAGCTCGGTCGCCCAGGTACTGTTGCTTATTTGTCACGCTTTACAGGTTGAACGACTTCAGAGATTTAAACGTATATTGTCACAGATCGTCTCAATCAAGGGAGTGGCAAAGTGTATAAAATTTGAGACAAAAATAAGCGGGCTAAAAACGAGTTTTCAAATTAGATGTTTTTGTAGTCGGGTTTTAGTGTTCCATTAGTCATATTTGTTTTAGGGGTGAATCAACTTTTTAGTGTTCTATACTCAGTCCCCAGTTGTTCATGTGACATCTTCATTCTGTTTCATAGAAAACTCTTTAGGTTGTCCAGGAGACAAAATTTGAGTAACCAATGCAACGGGTGGCAAGAAAAAGTTGATTCACCCTTCGATTTTTTATTTAGATTATTTATTGACGAAAGTGTCTAGACGAGTAAGAAACTTGAAATTGCCCAATGGTCGTTATAAAGTTGAATGGTGCTACGCGAAAGCTGCGCGTGCGTAGTTGGGCTACGAACGCTTAACCTTTGTGCTACGACGCCTACACTGAAAGACATTAAGATAACAGTACTACCAGAACGTATGGTAAATATTATTCTAGTATAAAGAAACAGAATTAAGTTATATTTACCAGATTGACTTTTAACAACAAACAATCGTGTTTTAATAAATACCAGAATATTCTAGTAAATACATTTTAGTAAACAATACTGAAAGTTATTTGTATGTACATTTTGGTATTGCAAAGAGAACAAATTTTAATGATGTGTACCAGTGATGTGTACTATGCACAAATTTTAATGATGTGTACCAGAATTATGTTTAAGTGTGCTAGATATCCCTATAAGCTATTACTAGATTTTTCTAGTATACTCAAAAAACAGTCTAGATGTCGTATATTTACATGACAATCTGGTTAAGTTAATTTTATTTTGGTAACCTAACTTTTACCTAAACTAGAATTTTCTCTCAGTGTACGAAGGCTTTGGTCTATGACAAATTCGTTCACTATTACGCGAGAAGTATGCAGTTCGGAATTCGATATAAAACTGTGTATGTTTTTCAAGATTATATGCTGTGTGCCAAATTTATATATAATAACAATAAATATTAAGAATAATCTAAATTATTAAAAAAAAAGAAAACAAAACATATTAAACCAGAAAAGTATGGTTGAGACTGGAAATCGAACCCAGTGCCTCTTTATTTCCATTTATTCTGTTGTATGCCACTGGATCTGCCACTGGTGGCACGAAACGGAAAAAAACTCCCGTCTAGTGCCACTGTCAATTTTTAATGAGTTTAGGTATATTCTACTAGGTAAAGTACTAAAGTAAAAATAAATAAAATAATTCATATTTAAATCAAATCATTTTTTTTTCAAAAGCTACTAACGAATTGCTTCCAAAAAATGACCAACACTTATATATCTGTTTAGTAAAAATGTCATTAAAAAGCGACAGTGACGTAGACGGAAGATTTTTTTCTGATTTGTGCCATCAGTGGCAAATCCAGTGGCATACAACGGAATAAATGTTCATTCCGTGATGCGTGCTTTACTAATATGTACACTAATTTGAGGATTAACGCCATCGTGATTTTGCCACGTTCTGGTTTTTTTCAATGTGTTAAAGTTTCAGTGTAATCTACTAGAAAAATATTTTGGAATAGGAAAACCGTAAAAATTAATACAAAAACTTGGTAAAGTAAAGGTTGGTTAGTGAAATAGTACTTACTAAAAATTTAAAATTTCAGTAACCCCCAACGTAATTTGGTCACACATATGTTTGAAAATAAAGTAAATACCCATTATGCGTCTAAGATCCCTTCCGCAGTTAGCAAAAGAGCTGACAACTTTGAACACACACACACACACTCGTACTTATAACACCCCTATATACGCCTACCCACTGCAGAGCATAGGGAAAAAGCAAAATTAAAAAAATAAAATTACTTAAAAGATAACTTCACTCTACTTTTCTCGATTTCACGAATGATCAGTAGTCCGCGGATTGCATAAAGAGGTCATCAATTCTTGTAATTTTAGCTGCACTTAAAATTCAAAGCGATTTATCTGTGCATAAATAAAAGTTCAACCGGGAATTTGTGACGTTTTTCCTCGATAAACTTCGGAAGGAAAACTCGGGAACTTTTAGCAGTTTCCCAACATATCTCGCAGCTTTTTTGGATTATTTTTCAACTGCTAAAAAGTACATGTGGCTTGGTGGCAGGAAACTTTGGCCCGAAAGAACCAATGTAGTATGTGACATTTGTATAAAAATGCGATTTAGTTTGCAATTTTATATTTTGAAGAAAAAAAAACAATGATTATACCTACTCCATTTAATTTGAATTATAAACCACAACAACATTATATTGCGGCTCTTGAACTGTAATCTCTTTACAATTTGTACTAACAATTGACAACACGCAAATAAAGTGACATTAAAACAATTTTATTTTGCGGCTCCCAGACTGTAATATTTGCTAGGTAAGAAATAGTTGACGAGCCGCAATATAATGATGTTGTGGTTTTCACTTCTAAATTAAATGAAGTATAGGATATATTTTTTTAAAATTGGAATCGGAACCGGCCTATTTTCATTCCACTGTTGGGCAAGTTTCCTGTCAGAATGAGAGGGCTAGATTAGGACTGTAGGATAGGACGCGGGCCCAAAGGCCCAAAATAGAATTAGAAATTTTACATACACCACAGAATTGCTTTGCAGACTTCCTCAAGTTTATTACTTCTACCGAAATGGTCATGGTAAAAATACAAATTTAATTTAACTTTGTCCTCCTCTTCTTTTTTTGTCATAATTGTGGAGACACCCAAAGATGTGAGCTCTAGTTCAACCCCACGATCATTTTCCTGTCATAGTACAAGCCACTAGGCCACAATGGCCCATTATGTAATTCCCAGGATTTTCCCACAATTTCCTGAGAATTAATTTTCGAGTGCTTCCTTAATTATTAACTAACTGAGAGCCGAATTTGGTCAAGATTTGTTTGTTAGTTTTTGGCCGATTGAGTAAGCAATAAGCATCCATCGTCCATCCTGACGATTTTTCACAGTTATTAACAGTTATTAACTCGAAAATCCGTGTATTAAAAACAACAAAACGTGGTTTGTTAAATGGATTACCAGTAGGTACAAGCCACGGCCGTGAGTAAATATGATGAGTTGGTCCGCAGCACTCATAGAGCGCATCGTATTGTTCGGAGTTAGCGCTCGGCTCGACCATTTGTTTTAGTCGACGACGCGGAAACGAATTGCGTGTTTTGGTTTTGCTGAGATGAAACTCCGGTTCCGGGGACCTTTTGAGAGTTCCGTGTTTTGAAAGGCCTTTATAGTACGGTGTCATGTTAAGAAAAGTAGTATCGAAATTCTGAAAAATAGTGGTTGAAATTTTCCTAAAATAAATAAGTAAGTTGACGACCAGATGGCCTAGTGGTTAGAGAACCTGACTACGAAGCTTGAGGTCCCGGGTTCGATTCCCGTGTTGGGGTAGATATTTGTATGAAAAATACGAATGTTAGTTCTCGGGTCTTGGGCTCTTGGGTGTTTAATATGTATTTAAGTATGTATCTATCTATATAAGTATGTTTATCCGTTGCCTAGTACCCATAACACAAGCTTAACTTAGCTTACTTTGGGACTAGGTCAATTGGTGTGAATTGCCCCGTGATATTTTTTTATTTATTTATATATTTTAAGTAAGATAAAGAAAAACGAAAAGAAAAATTTCACGCGCATAATAATTTTAACAAACAAGCAAAATTATAGAAAAGAGAAGAACAAAAAGTAGGAAAAAAATAACATTCACACAAGTCATTCACAGATATTCCTGTTTTCACACGTTGCACGTAGAGCCGACGGCCGATGGGATCAGGTTCTAGAGCGGGGACTGTGAATCGGAACACTTGGCATGGGAAGGCTAAGGCCCCCAACAAGGTGGACCGACGATCTGGTAAAAGTCGCTTGGTTGTTCTCTTTGTCCAGCAGTAGCTGTCAGCTGACAACATTATGATGATAGAGCCCACTCTGTATATTATATACTTAGTATTGAGGCTAGACTCAATTCTGTTATTTTGTAGGACTTCCTAAGCAACTTTCAATATTTTAAACACCTCTCCAACCCATTTCCTTTAATAATACTTGAGCTTTAAAGTGCGTCACACATGACAAAACCTTTGTTTAATTACAAAAGACGAAAAGGTTTTAAATGAACCAAGTAAGCGTGAGGCCTTGATCGTTTTCAACCGTTGAACAATTTAGAACCCTGATTAAATTTCTCGATCAATTAACTAACAGCCTCCCTTAAAACCTGATCGGGCAGCAAACCCTTTCAATTAAACTGGCATTAAGATTATATATAGACTAGCTCAATGATAAAGAATACTTCGAATTTTAGAAAGGTAATTTTACAAAATATGTGGTATTATGGGGGGTTACTTTTAGATCAATAATTGATTGTATCAGGCATTGAGAGTCCGTTTAATTTAATCGTTTCAGCTATCGCTGTACAAAATGTAATCTATTTAATGTATCTGCGCACTGCATTGCTTTCAAGTGCTCGTCGTGACGTCCTATCCTAGACACTGGTTGAACGAATGCGCATTTTCCTCTCAGCCAATAGCATGCCTTCTCCCATTAACGCTCTGAAACGAGCTGCCGCGCGAGTAAACTCTCTTTTAATGAATACCAAACAAACCCGTTTAATTTTTTACGAACGCAATGCTCACCGCTCTAGTTTCGCAAATGGTTTTCCTTTTATATTTATTTACAGACTAATCAACTCCTGGGTCTCGCATAGTAAAGTAGCTACAGTATTTACGATGTGTTTCAGTGTCTGCAGTATTATTGCCGAGTAGTTTTTAAACGTGTTCTAGTAAAAGTTCCTTCTACTTACAAGCAAATCAGTTTTGTTCCAATTATGATTTAAGTGGCTAGTTGCGTGTAACTTAAGAATTTGTGTATTGATGATTATTGATTACCTACCAACATTATTATTAGGTTGTGTAGCTTAAAACTGATAAAAGTTTCATTTACTCCCCAAACTACCCTATTATGACGTCATTGCGACAAAATTCCAGAGTCTAAATAGATTATTTCAGGCCGCACTTAGTTCGCCAGGTTAATGATTTTGGATCCCTAGCGACTATTTGACTTGTTAATGTTTTTGTATAAGCAAGACAATTATTAAATTTTTCTGACTTCTATATGAGATACGGTCGGCAAAATAAGTGGTTTATCAATTTCCATGTACGTAACTTCCTGTCAAATGAATATTTCGTTAAAGTCCAACCAGAGGCCGTATTGTCTAACGCTTCTAACGCTTGCCTTCGCTTTAACCATCTCTTTCTGTCATCATTTTATACCATTTGACAGAAATAAAATAGTTATTGCGAAGGCCAGCGTCAGAAGCGTTAGACAATAAGCCTGCTGGTTGATAGACACGTCTTATTGACTTTATTGCTTTATGTCATGCAAATAATGTTCAATCTTAGAGTGATAGATCACATAATTTCACCGGCAATACTTACATCTATCAATATTTATATGTGTTTACAATAGTGTTTTAACCACCATCTGTTCTTAATGTAACGTTTGCCAAGGATAAATAGCAGTTTGCGAGGAAAATTCCATATTGGCATTTAAAACTTCATTATTATTTTTTATAAAGCCTGGGCATGTGGGAGCGGAATGTTATACAATTTTACGGGGTTTTTGGCACAGTTTCTACGTGGCTGCATGTAAAGTGCATACTAAAATTTCATGTAAGCATATCCATGTATTTTTTGGGCATCGATTGCAACGACAGGTCAATGGACATTGGATATTCGAGGGATTGGTAAATTTAGCGTATATATTAGGGTTGGGGCCTTACTTGCATTTAGCCTTGGCATTCAAAACGTCTCAGTAGTACACTGACCAAGTATGCAAAATGACTTGTTTATCTAATGCCATGATTACAAAATTGTCTAAGTTTCAAGAAGACTTTCTTAGCAAAACGTCTAGGACGTGAAATGCACAAGTAAGGCAGAATGACTCAATATTGTATAAGGTCTTGATTGTATTATATTGGTAATGAAGGTTATCCAGGCCATTTACCTATTGAAACATTATGACATTAAGTCGTTTTACAGCCAAGTCATTCAGTCTACTATGTGTGTCTTATAGCAATGAGGGCGTTTTACAGACCAAGACATTTTGCAACGCGGACAAATATACAACTAAGGTGCTCTCCTCGCCAAGGCTAAATGCAAGTACCTAAGGCCTTCAGGACCCAACCCAATGGAATATAAACCTAAACACTAAAAATATAGAAGTCTAAGAAACATATTTTTGTTATATGTAAATGAATACCTACATTAGTCTGTTGATATTTATTAATTTCTGAGTAATTGGTTGTCTGGAAGAGATCGCTTTTTAGCGATAAGACCGCCTATTGTCTACCTGAATTTTTATTTTTGTAATGTTACTGTGCTGTTTTTGGTGATCAATAAAGAATATTTGTATTGTATTGTATGAATCATCGTACCAGCCTATATCACTCCCACTGCAGGGCACGGGCCTACTCTCTGAGTGAGTGGTCTTGGACCATAGTTCCCACGCGGGCCCAGTGCGCATTGGAAACTTCACGCACACAATTGATTTGATTTGCAGGTGCAAACAGGTTTCCTTACGACGTTTTCGTTAACCGTAAAGCCTATAGTAAATTCCAAAAGATTTCGAACGTAAATTCCGAAAATTTCAGAGGTGCGAGCCCGGTCTCGAAACCACGACCCTCTGCTGGAGAGACCATAGGTCAAAAAACTAGGCTACCACGGCTTTTTGTATAATTGAATACGTACCCTCAATTTTACTTACTCACAGATCCATAGTCATAGCTTCGCCAAACTTAACCAACGAGACACACATTCGTGAGAAAAGAAGCCCGTTCAGTTTGAAGCTAAAACCGTTTCCGTGTACCAAGTTAAGAGGAGCCCGAACTTTGCTCAAAGTTTGCGGTGTCAATAGCCCTAGTGTAAGGAACGCTGTTGTCTTAGGACGACGCAAATTGGTATGATAGTCTTTGCACAGGAGCAACTGATTTTTGCCGCGTGATTTAGCACCCCGGTTTGGTTTGAGAAAAATTGTGCGAGGCATTTTGTTTTTAGTTGACTATAGCGAAACCAAAGGAAGGGGTTATGATTCAGATGTATATTTTTGACTGAAGTAACGATAGTAAAGTTTAGGTATACAGGGTGGAATTTGAATCGTGATGCAGAATTTGTGTTACTGACTCAGTTAAAGCTGCTAAAATTACTTACTCAATTGTTAAAATAAGTCTGATAACATTTAAGATGTATAAGACAATTAAGAAATCACGAACTCAATGTATGGAAGTTCAAATTAAATAAGTTGGCGAGCCTTGGGGGAGGCCTATGTTCAGCAATGGACGTCTTTCGGCTGAAATGATGATGATGAATTTAAACAATTGAGTTATTGCATTATATTACCCAGCATTACGAGTAACCGAGTTAGACGTTTTGTATCACATTTTAAATTTCACCTGTATAATAATGGGCATATGGGTATATTTCACCGTGAGAGGAGCCTTGTGTCATGCTGCAGTGAGACGTACAAAGGCCAAGATAATGATAATGATAATGATATAATCACGCGGAAAAATAAAACCTGGAGAAAAATGGTTTTACATGTTAAGTACAGTCGAAGGTACTAGCACAGATTACTTAATGTTGGAATGATACAAAAACTCAAGTCCACCATTCACTCACTCACTAAGTATATAAATATGTAATCATTCATTCGATCAATTACCGTTCATTCAAATCTTTTATTCTTTTTCTCATTCATTCTAATACAGAGCGTTGTGCTGTACACATGTTTTTCATTACGTTATCCCAAACCTCCAACAGGTTATGGGCCCAGTCACGTGTTATTCAAAAATTTCCGTTACAATTTTCATCAAGTGAAGTTTAAACAACATGGAATCGCGAAGCAAAAGAAATATTCAGCAATTTAATGGCGACCGTTATAGTACGTGGAAGTTTCGTATAAAATCATTATTAGAAGAACTTCAAGTATCTTGTGTGATAGAAGAACTTCCGCCAGAAAAACCTGACGCCGAATGGACTAAGAAAAACCTCATCGCTAAAGGTACGATAGTTGAATTTTTGGGCGACGCATTTTTGAATTTTGCTCAAAATACCGTTACGGCAAAATCCATTATTGACAATCTCGATAAAATATATGAGAGACGAAGCTTGGCCACGCAATTAGCGTTACGCAAGCAACTGTTAAATTTAAAATTGCAGCCCGATGTGAATCTTGTCCAGCATTTCACAAATTTTGATATTATAATCACGGAATTGATTTCCGCTGGCGCCAAACTCGACGAGATGGATAAGATTTCCCACCTCTTACTTACACTACCTGCTTATTATGATGGCGTTATTACTGCTCTGGAGACGCTTAGTGAAGATAATTTGAATCTAGCTTTCGTAAAAACCCGCCTTCTAGACCAGGAAGTTAAAATTAAGAGTGAGACAGACACCGGGTTGAAAGTACTTCATAGTGCAAAAGATAATTTTTCGACTTATGTACCCAATCACAAAAGGAAGAGGACTACGGATAAAACTTCAACTTACATTCCTGATTTTAAAAGGAAGAAACCAAATAATTACCATCAACAGCTTAAGACAAATTTCAGACCAAAAAATACGTTCTACAAGACATCCAACATGTATTGTGATTTCTGTGGGCGGCGAAACCACTTCAAACAAGATTGCCGTTATTACAAGAAGTCGGAAGCGAACGATGGCGGCACCGAAAAACGCCAAACCGCCGCTCACGGCGCCGCTGTTCAACCTACCCGCACCAACACCAGCAAGGACGGTTTCGCTTTTATGTTCTCACAATGTAAGTCATCCAACTCTGATCATGATAATAATCAAATTACTTTCATTTTAGATTCGGGAGCAACGGACCACATTGTGAATACACAGGACATTTTTTCTACATACGTTCAACTACCTTCTCCATTAAAAATAAATGTAGCAAAAAATGGAGCTTTTATACAGGCACTAGGACGAGGTAAAATTGATGTCACTTCAAACTTAGGAGTGCAGGGCTCCATCGACGAAGTTTTGTATTCGCCCGAGGTGCCGTATAATTTACTATCAGTAAATAGAATTCAACAAGCAGGTATGTCGGTTATTTTTAATAATGAAGGTGTTCATATTTGCAAAAATAATGAGTGTATCATCTCAGGTAACGTTAATAATGGTCTATTTAAGATAACATTCCAAGTTAACTTACAAAGTGCTTTAAATCTAAGTAAAAGTTCAAATACATATGAATTGTGGCACAAGCGACTTGGCCACCTAAATAAACAAAAATTTACCCATCTTAAAAAATTGATTGATGATTATGCCATACTTGATAAAATAATCCTACCCACTAACGAGTTATGTGAATCATGTATTATGGGTAAACAATCTCGACTTCCCTTTACAAAAGCAAAACAAGCACGTATTAACAATAGACCACTTTTTATAGTGCATACTGATGTATGTGGGCCGATAACGCCCTCTACAATTGATGATAAAAACTATTTTGTCAATTTTATAGATGACTACACTCACTATACTGTTACCTACTTGATGTATTCTAAATCTGAGGTATTAAAGTGTTTTCAAGATTACGTAGCTAAAAGTGAAAATCTATTTAATTGTAGGGTAGTCAGTTTATATTGCGACAACGGCCGCGAGTATTTGTCAAATGATTTCAAAGACTATTGTGTCAGCAAGGGAATAACGTACCACCTAACAGTGCCCTATACCCCCCAACAAAATCCGGTCTCCGAACGGATGAATCGCACGTTGACCGAAATGGCTCGAACCATGGTCGCAAGTGCGAAATTAAATAAACAATTTTGGGGTGAAGCCATTTTAACAGCTGCTTATTTAACAAATAGGCTTCCCACTAAGGTGCTTGTAAATAAAACACCGTATGAAATGTGGCACGGTACGAAACCGAAAATAGACCACTTGAGAATATTCGGTTCCACTGCATACGTCCATGACAAATCTAGAAAAACCAAATTTGACAACAAGTCTTTTAAGTCCATATTAGTTGGGTATGCACCTAACGGGTACAAATTATTTAATACTGAGACTAATGACTTCTTTATAGCTCGAGATGTATTATTTGACGAGTCAAATTTTGTTCAATCTAGACCAACATGCGGCAGTGATGAAATTCCCGCCAAAATCAGCAAGCCAGACAATAAGTCGGTGGAGTTGATAGGCAATGACTTATTAAATGAGTCACCTGACACAGAGTCTGGCTGTTTACGACGCAGCGATAGAATACGAAATCTACCCTCAAAGAATTATAAACAAATGAACGACCCTGATTTTTCAATTCTATCGCTGTGTTCCGAACAACCGTTACCATTGCCAATTCATTTTAATGATATTTTTAACCGACCAGATACAAACAAATGGTTAGACGCAATAAAAAGCGAGATTGATTCGTTACGTAGCAACCAAACTTGGTGTCTTGTTGATAAACCAAGCGACGTGAATGTCGTAAGTTGCAAATGGGTTTTTCAGATTAAAAATAATGAATTAGGTGACCCCATACGATACAAGGCCCGATTAGTCGCGCGAGGCTTTAGCCAGCAATATTTACATGACTACGACGAAACGTTCGCACCAGTAGCTAGGATTACTACATTTAGATTAATGTTAGCATTCGCGAATCAAAATGATTTACTTATACATCACATGGACGTTAAGACGGCCTTTTTAAATGGTATTTTAAAAGAAGATATTTACATGCAAGTACCAGAAGGCATTTTATCAAAATCTAATGAAGTATGTAAATTGAATAAAACGCTTTACGGCTTAAAACAATCATCAAGATGCTGGTATGAACGTTTCGATCATGCAATCAAAGATTTTGGTTTTGAAAGTTCAAAAGTTGACCCATGTTTGTACATATTAAATAAAAATTCTATTAATGATAATGTATATATAGTTTTATATGTCGATGATTTAATAATAATAACAAAATGTATCGATAAAATGAACCATTTTAAAAGTTGTTTGATGCAAAAATTTGAGATGACTGATTTGCTAGACATCAAATTGTTTTTGGGCATAAGAATAGAAAGAACCAAAGATAAAATAACTTTGGACCAATCAACATATCTACAAAATGTTTTAAACAAATTTTCAATGAGTGATTGCAATAATTCAAAATCACCTTTTCCAAGTAAAATCAATTATGAAGCATTGAATAGTGACATACACTATAACGCTCCTTGCAGGAACGTCATTGGCTGTCTAATGTATGCAATGCTTTGTACACGGCCAGACTTGTGCGCCGCTATTAGTATACTTAGTAGATATCAAAGCAAAAACAATGAAGAGCTATGGAAATGTTTAAAACATCTTATGAGATATGTTAAAGGGACTATGAATTTAAAATTAACTTATACCAAATGTGATAATGGGCAATTAATATCTGGTTTCGCGGACTCTGATTGGGGAGGCGACGTAATAGACAGAAAAAGTACAACAGGGTATTTATTTCAAATGTTTGACAACTGTACAATTTCGTGGAGCACACGGAAACAGAATACAGTCGCCGTCTCTTCAACAGAGGCCGAATACATGGCTTTATTTGAGGCTGTAAGAGAGGCTATTTGGATAAGGTCATTACTTAATAGTATATACATCAATGTAACTAAGCCTATCATTATATATGAAGACAACAATAGTTGCATTAGCATTGCTAATAATCCCACAAATCACAAAAAGTCTAAACATATAGACATTAAATATCATTTTATACGTGAACAAATCAGTAACAATGTGATAATGCTAGAACATATTTCCACAGGAAACCAACTAGCAGACATGTTCACGAAGGTGATACCTATGACCAAGTTCCATGATTTACGGATTAGATTGAATTTAATATGACTTTGTTATGATTGCCTAACAAGAATAATCAAATTATGTACATTTGTATTGTATAATACTTAATTAAAATTGTATTTGTATTATAGGATACTATACTTTAGTTTTTGAGGGGGACTGTTGGAATGATACAAAAACTCAAGTCCACCATTCACTCACTCACTAAGTATATAAATATGTAATCATTCATTCGATCAATTACCGTTCATTCAAATCTTTTATTCTTTTTCTCATTCATTCTAATACAGAGCGTTGTGCTGTACACATGTTTTTCATTACGTTATCCCAAACCTCCAACACTTAATAGTTACTTCGTAACAGATACTGCATCCCGTACAAAATCTTGGTACTTACCGCGATTGTAGCCACAGATTATACTACTCCGTCTCCTTAAGAATGTGTGCGTGCCGACAGTGACAAGGGCTGGCAGTTTGGATTAAAATTTTTTTTTCTACATGTTGTTTTACCATTTTGTCGGGATAATTGCTATATATTATATCCATGCAAACTTTCTAGCACTAATATTCTTTAAGCTAAGCCACGGACGGACAAAGAGACAGACGGTCATGGCGAAACTATAAGGGTTCCGTTTTTGCCATTTTAGCTCTGGAATCCTAACAAAAAAGGATATTTATTGTAATGCGTAGAACACATTGCCATGCTCATAGTACCCTAGCGTTATACTAAATACGAAGGTTAACTTTCGAACTTCGCATCGTGCCATCCCGCTCACGCTTATAGCTTTTTATAGAAGAGTAAGAGGGACAGCACGATACGAACTTCCAAATTGTTATATTAGCTATTAATTCTAGCATAGTCATATTAAAATTTGCCCCCTGTTTCACCATTCACTTATAAAAGTTCAGGCGGCATATTTTTTCCGTGGAACACGAATGAACGTGCGTCGGCGCACGCTTGTGACAACCTACTGGAATTTCGATCGCAGGCGATCGTCCCCGCGGTAGGTAAATATCGCGCGTAAGTACATGGCATGCATGAGGCCTGGTACTAGGTTAAATATCTATACATTCATCGCGTCAAACATGTTGTTGTTGCTGTGGCGGATGTTTTTTTTCTTGTCTGTCCCTTTCGTTGGTGGGATAGGTCAAAAACACGTGGACCGACACGCTTTTGGAGGGATTTTTTGTTTAATATGGTAAATTGTAAATCTTACCGAATTAGGTATTCAAATTGACGTTCTTCGATTCTTGTCAAAGGTCCAGTAATAGGAACTATTCTATTTTCAGCACTATGTTACTTACGTAAAAAACAGCTTTTACTTACATAATGAACCGTAGCGCTTTCGCGATCTGCGTTTCTTTTCTTCTTCACATGATAGTGTATTTTTTGTAGCAAGGAAAAAACTTTCTATTCTGCCTATTAAGTATTCGTCTTCCATACAATTGCTGTAATTTGGACTTTGAATTTAGGTCAGGGGTCGGAAGGCTCCGAGTCGGCGCCGGTTATACTGAAGTTATTGTCAACATTATTATTGTTTCTTTGCCGCAGCTAATTATTTAGAGTGAAACCGCTTAGTTTGATGCCCATTCTATTTTCTAGTTGGTTAGTTGTTGTTGTAACTTCGTGTTTTTTATTCAGCTTATTTGCATAAATAACTCGATGTCCACTATACGGACGGAGTCAACGTGGTATATGCTTGTGTGTATGTGGTACACATAACATTTATTTTTTCACCTCACTAGCTCGGAAAGCCCTTTTTGTTTGTTTGACATCTATTGAGAAAATCGCTTTTTATCCACATGTGAAGAAAGAGTTTTGACATTTGAAGGCAGCTTACGCGATATTTGACAGCTAACAAAACGTAAAACGTTAAAAGTGCTGAATTTTGAACATCACAATTAATGAATTGCATCGAGTAAAAAACACTAAATACAGTCATACAACTTTATTTTAATTCATAAATATCAGCATTCAACATTAAACTTCATTCTTGTTGCAAAAACGGATAAAATGTTCTGACAGTCCAAGTAAGTCGATGTGCGATCAAAACGCATCCGAAATAATAAAAAAAAACTTAAGTCAAAACTTTTCAATTAATTATTTTGAGTGAATAAATAAATAATAATTGATAGTACAAACCCTTTTTCTTATTTTCCTCGCTGTAGTGAGGTGAAAAGTTTTGTGTTATACACGGGTGAAAAGTTATTTTACTTCTCGTGTGTTGAAACACTCGCTATCGAAAGGATTCTATTTTTGAACCACTCGCTTCGCTCGTGGTCAATCATAGAATCCTTTCGATAGCTTGTGTTTCAAATGGACACTCGCAGGTAAAATACAACTTTCCCCCCTTGTATAACAAATAACTATTACTTTAATATCATAAAAAAGCTTATAAAACGATAAGGTTAGATTAAGGTTTGAGTTTTTAGTTCTCTACCCGTATTTAGTTAGTCCTTGTAATTGAATTGATATTCTGGAATTTTACTGAATTATTTATCTCGAATTATTAAAATTACCGTGTCACTCACAAATGACTAGTCAAGGTATGCCCGACATGTTCTGAACAAATCTGCGATTCCTTTCCAAGGTGGGTTTGAACGGGAAGCCAACGGTAAGTGTCCCGTGTACCTTATTTTAATAATTATTACTGAAGCATCATGGAAATTTTCAAATATTAAATCGTGGTCATCATTTACATAAATACATAAAATTTCACATTTATAGACTTACTAGCTGTTGCCCGCGACCCCATCTGCGAAGAATAGGGGTATAAAAAATAGCCTACGACCTATTCTCAGACCTACTAAATAAACATATTTTTTTTATAAAAATCGGTGAACCCGTTTCGGAGAAGTTCGATAACAAACACCGTGACACGAGATTTTTATATATTAGATAGTTAAAGATTTTGGGATAAATCGTTTTATAATTAGTACAATACTTAAGCTCGAATGTGCCGATATTCATTCATGCTGCACAATGTACATAATTAACAATACACAACCTCAACAATAATGTACTTATTTCAATTATCTGACTAAGCACAAAAATTCCAACAAAAATTCCATCCGAAGTAACTTTGCAGCAAAGTTATAAAAATTGCCATAACAAAATCCCAGCGGGCCCGAGCGGTGGTACATTAGCACGCAGTACAATAAACAGTGCGATCCACCTTTTTGCGAAGGGCTTTATGTTGCTGAACACGATAAAGAACCTATTAAAATTCGTTTCAAGGAATTATGTAAATTTGATTGTAAGCGCCCGCTAACAAGATAGGGGCGCGCAAAGATTGTTGCTAAACTCGATTGTGCACGCCTGTTGCTGCCCTTTGTGACGGAAATTGAATGACTACGTGAAAACAGGCGCCTTTTTTAACCCCTGATGGATAAGGGGCGTTAGATAGAAGCTTGAAGGCTTTTGTTCTATCTGATTGTTTATCTGTGACATTCTTGCGGTTAATTCCCGATTTGCCGGATTCTTGTTTCGCCGGATTCTTGTTTCGTCGGATTCTCGTTTCCCCAGATTCTTTTTTCATCGGATTCTTGTTTCGTCAGATTTTTGTTTTGCGGGACATATTTATATTATGCAATAGAAGGCAAAGGGCCATATTCAGGGATTAAGTACATCGAACAAAAAACAACTATTACGGAATGTCTAAACAGGTTATGCTAATTATCATAATCATATTAATATTATTTTTTTGATAATGTAAGTCTAACTTTTATTTCATATATCCGTAAAGCCACGATATTGCCACAGTTTTGTTTAATTAAAAAAATCCAATGAAACAAGAATCCGACGAGACAAGAATTCGGCATATAGGGAACTAGCTACTCATCAACTGATCGTATCGAGCCGTTCAACTTTAGTATGATGTTCCATGTTGTTTTTGTCATAATTATGAAATTCATCCGGATTTGGTTTCTCTAATTCAATGATAAACCTAATCAAGATAATAAAATTTGCAGTGATAGGTGATGATGATCCCAGCACATAATACACGTCCTACTGGTACAGGCCTCCACTCAGAACGAGATGGTTTGGGTCATAATTCCCACGCGGACCCATTGCAGATTTGGAACTTCCCACACGCCATTAGGTTACTTCGCAGGTGTTTCCAGATTTCCTCACGATGTTTACCCTCACCGTAAAGCTCATGATTAGGTACCTACTATCTAAAAATAATTTAACTCTCTATGCTTACGCGCGCCGTAGATCTGATACGTGGTTCTGTCCTATCGTGATTGCTACTTTGCGCGTGATGCTATACTAGCGATCATGATGTTGTCGGTGCAATGCGATAGAGGTTGATATAAAGGATTTATGCCCGTGTGAACGAAGCTTTAGCTTTATCAAATACTAAGTAATAACTTTAAAGCTGGCTCGCAAAGCATCTAAAATAACTTGGTCGAACGTCAAATGCACGCGCTGAACTATGATTTATATTGCATTGTTTTAGTTTTCTTCGTACCTGCCACGCGTAGAAACAGCTGGAAGTGAAGACGGGCAATAAAACGCAGATGTTTGTCTTTAGATTTATTTTTTCAACCTAACATTTTCGTAACTTGACAGATCACCAGCTAAGTTTAACAGGTGTACTCATCTAATGAACATTGTTCATACCTCTTAAAAATATCATACAATCAGTACCGAAAAACAATACCTAATCTTTATCACGAAATTTACTTTTTATCACGAAAATGCTATTCTTACATTTTACTAAATTCCCTTCATTCAATTCAACCGTGTGACTCTGGAATAAGATTCAGAATCGCTTCTAACACTTTATCATTAATCTTAAGAGAATTACTTTGTGAGAAACCCCGATCGATAGAATTTCAACCCATTTGTATAAGTAGAGATGGAAGACATTTTGTCTGAAGTAAAAGAGGTCAGAAGCAATAAAGTAAGTTGCTTTATCAAAAAAATATTAAAAATGCAGCGCTTCGCAGCTTCAAGGGGAGCAACAAGTGAAATATTTAACGCGGAGCGTTAGCATTTTCCTCTGGTATAAACTAGATGCCTTATTTTAGAGAACCTCTGAAAAATCCAGTGAGGGAGCGTAGCATTTTATAAAAATCGTAGCATACTTTTGCTTGGATTTGGCCATTCCAGGGAAAAACGTACGCGGGCTCACAAAGGGTGCAAATTGTCACGTACAACTCTCGCAGTTTTTTTTGTTGGCAATATGTAGTACGTAGCTAAGTGAACTCTGAAGTAAACCCGTAATATGAGAATTATTATCACGTGTAATAGTCCCATATATAGAATACTTGGAAGATGCATCTAATGGATTAACTGATTTGACATTTTTTACCACAACTATTAATTCGTTGACAGACTGTAGAGTTAAAATTACATTTTAATTACATTGCCAATAAAAATAAGTTTTTACTTAATAATTTCATATGTCTAGAGTAGCTTCAAAGCACACTTTATGATTGTCTAAAGGTAAGTTGCTCCAGAAATATGACGTTGATAACATCTTTTATCAATCCTCTAATACATTAGAAATCGATTTTCTATAAATAAGGTAAGTATGGGTGCTTTTCAAACATTCAATTCTAACTGTTTCACTGTAATAAACCAAATCGATGTGAAAACATTGACTGATTTCTGGATTAAATCTCGGATTGGATAAACCTATAGCAATCTTTGAGATTAATTTCGCTTCGTATTTATACAGTTTGGATGACGGATTGAACCTTTGACACATTTAATTAAATACTGAAACGAATGGATTTTAGTGTAGTGCCTAAATCCGAAGTAGATTGGAAATTGTTCAAAATCTGGAGTCGTGTAACAGAGTAAACAGCATCTTAGATACTTTTATTTTCCTCATTCCTGACTCACCAAATTTTGCAAAATCTCACATTTTTAACATATTAGATTCAACAGTCATAAATTCTAATGCAGTGGGAACGTAGTTTTACTTTACTGGCTACTTTTCGTTTGTGTTCTTGTTACTAATTTTTGATGAATCCACAAGCAGGTTCGAATAGCTTCCGACGAAAAGACGGCCTCTACAATAGAAAACTGATGAAAACTTTGCTTTACATGAATGATTACAGTTATTTACAATAATGTCCATAGTTCCCAAATCCTACAGTATACATATAAGTTCAGAGTCCCAACAATCGACTTCACAAGCTAATACATTAGAAATAGGAAAGGCACAGTCGAAGTATAAAATTTATTGCTCACTTCCCTAACTACGACCTTTATTCGTTAAATAATTGGGACAGATACAAAGTTTGTGTTAAAACGCATTTAAAGCTGTCCGTGAATCACACTAACTTACTCAAGGGGAGGAGTTAAGTTGGCATCTGCGTAATGTGACAGTTGTATGACAACTCTATTGACAGTTTGATATACTCGTTTCTCTCTGAGGGAGCTTTACTTAACAAGCCTAAGCATCAATATGTTTTTAAGCTAATATAACGTTACTAATATTTAATTAATAAGAAACTTTTGCTTAGTCAGTTGTCCTCTTTGTTCTTAATAAGATTAAACACAGTTTAACAAGCATAACTCAAAATACCTCAGCGTGAGTTTCATTTCGACCGAAGTCGACCTTAAATGCGTTTTAGCATTGTTCTCTGAATAATCGTCTTAGCCCCGGAAATGATATCAAAATAAGTCTCCAACAATTTAAACAGAAATAACCTACTTAAGATATTTTGGCATTTTTTGTCTGTAGCGTTTAGAATGGAAAAGATAAATAAATTCATAAAGTTTTTAAATGGAAACAATCGCTAATAAGTAGGTACTTAGCGCAGAGACAAGTCTACTTAAAATATTCTATTACACTGTAGATAATAGTAAAAATAAAATTTGTTTTAGTGGAAAGTAGCACGCTTTAAAAATTGAAGACAGAAAATTAGGTACATTCTTCTAAAACAATTGAGAACTTCGTTTAAAATTTCGTCTGAAAGAGTAATACGTAGTTTGAGGTCACGTTTCCTGTCTTCAATGCCAAAATAAAAAAAAAAACTTCCTTAATGTGGTTCCCAGTGACCTGTAAGTAAAACATGTGAAAATTGTACATGATGTCCGGACCTTGTTAAAATGTCTAAACGCGCAATCAGTGAGTGAAGTTTGTCTTAAAAAAAGTCAAGTTCAAGCGCTTCGTTAAATAAAAGCGTGTATATTTGGCACGGCTAGAGACAACACTCAGCATTGTTATTATATAATTTAAGTACTTTAACTTTTCGGCTCACTATCGCTCACAACAATCTGTTCGCGCTAACTTCTGCTTGTACTACTTTGTAATCTACGCTAACTTCATGTGCGTATTGCCAGTTACACGTCTAAGTTACGTACACGACTGTAAGAAAATAGGATTAATTTTATATTCAGAAAATACTTCTTTCATTCTTAGAGAGAGTTATAATCAATTCGCCAACTATTGGTTCTGTTTTAGATCTATATTCAACCTCTAGCTATAACAATTCACTAGTACGAGAGACATTGACTAGAAGTTCATCTGGAAGTCCAAACTAAACGTTTACCTTAGTATTTTTATCCATAGGCGTTTTTTTTTCAAATCGTTGGATAACATTATCCTAATTTTCAATGATTCGAAACCCATTTTTAAATCGTAAAATTTACATCTCAACAACATTTAATACAATATATTTACGTAATTATAATAAATAAAATAAATTTGCTACATATACAACGAAAACTAACTTATGACAAATCATACTCTTCGTTGAGGTTCTTAAAACTCTTTTAGGAGAACGTTCACGAATAACTAATACAATTCAACAGCAAGCACCGTAATTTGAAATTACTATAATTAACGTCTGAAGTGAACGTAGCTCTCGTAGAAAACATCCCACCACAACAAATTGACTAGTTCTAACTCCTATCTACCTATATTTATTACACCCTAGCTTAAATTTATTGAAGTCTCTTTACTATAGTCTGTTGAACCGGCCGCATAGGAAAAGAAAGAATCGGATAGTCGGACATGAAGATTCAAGACGGGAAACTATCACACCAAAACATCTTGCACGTTATGATTATCACTCAATCGGTCGATACGAGAACGCAACACTGCACAAAATTTTAACTGAACGTCAGAAAACATGCGTCTTTGTATCACTGTCGTGCAACCGAGTTCGAACATCAGCAGTTCCTTGACCGTACGATAGGGGGAGACGGAGAGGTAGAGGGAGCGAGGTCCGTGGCGTGGTGCTTAGATGTAGACCTCGGTGTGGTGGTGCGGCCGGCCCCGCCGGGACTAGGAGCCGCGCTCGGCCAGCTCCACGTCATCCTCCGGCTCGG
The DNA here is from genome assembly GCA_947563465.1 of Archips xylosteana. Lineage (NCBI taxonomy): Eukaryota > Metazoa > Arthropoda > Insecta > Lepidoptera > Tortricidae > Archips > Archips xylosteana. Next base: position 17,306,532 of record OX387348.1, on the reverse strand, counting down.
GCCGCGCGCAGTCCATCTTCCGCCGCTCCGCTATCACTATCCTAATCTTCTCCTCCTCGGTAATCGGCTCGGCAGTTTCGGGCTGTCGTGCGGAATCGCTGACGCTTCCCGTCTCCGAAGCCCTCCGCTTGGGGACGGTGATCCTTACGTTCTGTCTCGCGGTCGGCACAGCGAGCAAAACCGGCGCAGGTCGGAGGAGTCTCGCTTCCTCGCCGCGTAGAGAGTTGCGCTTGTCAGCGCGCTGACGCCGGTTGTGCGCGAAGGAGTCACGCCGCGGCGGGGAGCCGGGGTCGAGCTCGTCCGCATCGTCGGCGTCTATGAAGCGCGCGTCCTCCTCGTAGAGCGCGGCCGGGGGGTCGACGGAGTCCTGCCGGCGACGTCCGAACGCATGAGGTGAGAGAGAGGCTCGGCGCGGCTGTAGCGCTGTCGGTAGCAAAGCGTGGTGCGAGTGCATCGTGCGCCGGCGGCGGGCGAGGCGTGCGGGGGACGGGGTCGGTGGGTGCTTCGGCTCGCTGTACGTGAAGTTGGCCGGGAGGGAGGGTACCTTGCTGAGCGCGCGCGGCGCCGCTACCTGCTCGAGCGCGCGGCACAGTGCGCGGTCCTCCTCGTCATCAATCTCTCGTTCCATCTCGCGCTCCAGCTCCACATCCATGTCGTTTTCGTCTTCCATCTGTTTGTGAGATTCCTCCAGGTGTTTCATCAGCACCTGTTAAAATACAACACCAAAAATTAGCAATAACATCCACCATTGAATTCGTCTCAGTTAAACTGCTCTCATGATACGTATCACCATGGTGTTCTCAATGCATATTGTAATTTGTGCAAAGCGTATAAAATTATGTACGAGTATGTGCCATATTTATGCAAGTTAACACGAAGCCGTAAGAAAGTTTCGAAGTATCTTTTGCACCTATTACCTGAGCTGAGTCTTTACCATTTAGTTCCGACGTCTCAACTTGAATTTGAAATACAACATTAACAAGTTCGTAATTCTCGGCGATTAACGTGAAAAGTGAAATCACGTTAGGAAGCTCTCTTATTTGCAGTTTTGTATTCAAACAAAGCACGGGCTTCACGGTAGGAGATATAAAAAATTGGGGCGCAATTAGTTAAGTCTATTATCATAAAAGCACCGAGGGTTATGGCGATGACAGTGTAATTAGATACGGGCCGTGCGGAAGTTGAGCAAACTTTCTAATCGCATCTATGTTATCTCGGAAAAGTTACCAACGTGGGGCAGACACGTAGCTTATACATATTCCAAATTGAAATATATTTTCAACTCCATACAGTTAACGTAATTTTAATAGTGGATCCTTTTCGCGGCAAAGTTGCTCTGTTGTGCTAAGCAAAGGGTCGCCGGGTTGGCCGCACCGGGACAAAAATTTGCATGCAAAAGGCTGGGTCCATGTAGTTTGCTGTTTCTGGTTCCTGCCACAAGTCAGCCTAATTTGAAGTTAAAATCGTGTTTTCACTTTGGTATTTCTTTATAGGTTCAACAAATATATTTCGATACACAATGTTGTAATAATTAACAGCAATGAACTGAAACAATTACTTTGCTCACACGCGACCTTATGCTAATTACGTTTATGAAATAAATGTGTGTTCATGCAGTTCCTCCACCTCCACACTGTACGAACACACACAAATCACACAAACACAACTATCCACCAAACTTAACTGACGCGTTTCGAATTCAACCAGAGCTCATCTTTGGAGTATCGCAACCGTTCACCATGCTACCACATGAGAGTCTAACATTCATTCATTCAGTTAATTGAAATGGACCTCCGCAGCACTAACTAACTACTAACTAAATAACAGCGCGTATACAAAGGGTTAACAAGTTGACAAAGTTTTGGTTTAAAACTAAAAACAAGCAGCAATAATAGCAGCATCCGACACAAACTGCATCCAAAAGTATAAAACCGGCCAAAAAACTAATAACTATTGCAAAAAAGCAAGTACTATCTAAAAAAAAACCTCTCAGTGATTAAAATAAAAAAAATATTAAAGTTACTTACAGCAACAACAACATTGACCAGCACAAACTGTGCCATCAAGACAAACACGACGAAGAAGATGGGCGCGATGATGGTGGACACACAGCAGTTGCGGACGCAATCGACGCTGCTGTCGCAGTCCTCACGAAGGGTGTCTTTCATGATGCCATTCCAGTTGTCACCAGTGGCTACCCTGAAGAGAGTAAGGAACGCCATGCCGAAATTGGCAAAGTGGGCGTGCTCACCAAGACCTAGAGCAAAATTGGATACATTTACTGATATTATTACTACTACAATAAAAAGAGACCAATTGGATTAATGTCAAAACTTGTAATAACCAACATTCTATTTATAAACAAAACGAGAAAACTCTAATGAAAACGAGGCAAAAAGGAAAATTAAACGATACCAACCTTGACAGGGTATCTCGTCAGAGCACTCCAGTCGGCCAAATAATTCCACGCCTAACGCAGCAAATATGAAGAACAACAAGAAAAATAACAGTCCTAAATTCCCTACTTGAGGCAACGCTTGCATCACTGTATCGAGCAACGCCCGGATACCTTTCGCCATTTTCAATAACTTTAATACCCTCGCTATCCTCAAGACTCTCATTACCCTCATAATGGTCGGGTTTATTGGTATTATATTAGTTTCTAGTTCCTCTAACACTATCCCAACTATAGACAAAATAACAATAATAACATCCAGTTGATTCCACTTGTCTTTTAGATATATTTTAAACCCTAAAGCCACTAGCTTCATAATTGCTTCTAAAATAAAAACCGCCGTGAAGAAATAGTTGAATATTTTAAGAGCGTATGCGAGGACTGGAGGCATTCTGTAGTATTCTATGGCCATGGTGACTACATTTAAGCCGATAACTCCAGCTATTGCAAGATCAAAATATTTTGAGGTGACCACATTATGAATGAAGAGTCTTGACTGAGAATAATCCGCATAGTACGGTCTTTGATGCATTTCTGAAAAGAAAAACACACGATTATATTATAAAATAAAAATAAAGAACCATAACGTCACAATAAAACTGAATATTAAAATCTTTTCATTTATGAGTAACATAAGTTAACACGGAACTATAATTAAGTGCAACCTTTTCAAGTGCGATATAATTGTACTTTTATCACTAACGCTCGTTGCTATCATAAACTAATTATTATCTTTTTCAACTTACTTCGCCTCTTCTTCTCCATCTGTAGCTGCCTTTTGGCCGCCCTTCTTACTCTCTCTTCCTTTTCCTGTTCCTCTCGGCAACGGTGAAAGTTCTCCACCACGACTCCCACAAACATGTTCAGGACAAAGAACCCCACCAGCAGAATAAAAGCGATGAAGTAGAGAAGACGCCACTCCGAGTAGTTTACTATAGGCTAAAATACAGAACAAACATTTAATAGTTCTATTAGGAAAACTTTCATCAGATTGGTTGCTTGAAACTACTGTTCAGTCAGTTAGCAAAGAGTGATTTTGGTGAAAGTTGATATTTTATTTTGTCTCAAATGGTAAATCTTCTTAACGAAATTACCAGCACTCCTTTGCACGAGTATTTTTATTATTATAAAATGAAGCACAAGGCAAATGTTGAGTAGTACTGAAAGTTCTAGTTCTAAATATCGTCTAATTTACGGGGTATGTTGATTAATGTCACAAATATTATAGAAACAGTTATATCACCGGCAAAACACTAAAGTTTGAACTTTTTCAAAGTAAAGCCCAGATTAAATTTCTCTTTTACCTTTTTCTAGAAGACCTAAAACTATGTCACGTCTAAACTTTTCAAATAACGGTCCCGCAACTATCCAGCGGTGTTACGGAACTCAACAAGTGTCTTCAATTTGTTCTTTTTGCGAGTAAACGGTGCTTCGGGTTACCTACATCTGAGAAATCTTGTTTTATCACATAGTGCGATAAACGAAATGGACTTTGTTTTTCGGAGTTCTGACTGAACAGAATTATTTCTACAAAGCAGTTTTTTTATGGATTAAGCCATGAAAAAAACGCTATTAATAAGAAAAATACAGTTTGTGGCAGACACTCCATTTGGACAGATAATTGTATAAATGATACAAAAAAAACATTCGGTACAGTCATGCATATTTGAAGTATTAGACAAAAAGCCAATTATACCTAATCAAACAACCAAACCAATACATTACTTACTGAGTCTAATCCGTGGTTATGTGAACTGCCAAACTGACACATGAGAAAAAACCACGGATTGTTTGAAACATATCGGGTATTCTTTGACTACTAACCCGTGAGTGACTCTTGTATCTTATTTTAATAATTATGTCCGAGTTTCACGGTAGGTTTAAATCCAAGACATACTGGGTCTTTTCTTTATTCGGGGTGCACACCAACAACGTCGAGCCCCATGAACGTGATATTGACCCAACCGTCCGACGAGTTAAGCACGAAAAGGGACATCAGGGTGTCAAGGTTTGTTGCAGGCAATATACTCAAGGCATCGGTTATTCCCAAACAACTAATCAACCAACCGACCAACTAACCAGCCAATCAAACCAATAACATATCATCCAAACCAAGTTCATACCTATTAAATCTTTTTATTCAAGGTGTAGGAATGCGCTGTAGAGTATGTCCTATTTTATAGTTTTACCGTAACTTAGCAGTTTACCGCGACATAACAAATATTGCTCGACTCAGCAATAAGTTTAAGACAATAAATTAAGCAACCTTTTATGTAAGACTGTTCATTCTATTAGCGCATCTTACGCAATACATACGAATCTACAACATGGATTTTTATTGATCAGTCCTCATCGCTCCTCATACTTCAGCGCGATCCCTTACCCTCTCTTTTTGCCGTAACTTATCCCTCACCTGTTGATCCACACCTACAGCGTCGAGCCCCGTATACATGATATTGACCCAACCGTCCCGCGAGCTAAGCACGAAAAGGGACATCAGGGCTTTGCCGAGGTCGTCGAAATTGTACTTCCTGTTGACCCACACGTTACCATCGATGGCCAAACAGTCGGTTTTGTTTTTAACGTTCTTTATGTTGGCGCCTTCGCAATAGAAAAAGGCGCCTTTGAATAGCTAAAAGAAACATCCAATATTAATAGTTATAAATCTTGTGTTAAAAATAATAAAGTTAGACGTAAGTTCTGTAATCACTATTGGGTATTACAATAACAAATACAATTAGGTGTTTAAAGATAACTTTGTAGCATACAGTGAAGTTCTTACGAGAATACATCACAGATAAACAAATTATAAAAATAAAAAACAAAAAGAATAGTAAGTAATCATGTCTGGGATATGAAAAACTAAAGTTACAGTTACAAATAATAAAATTTACAGTTTGAGGCGCTGTTCCAACTAAAGTTATCATAAAATAATTATGAATATTTAGCTCATTCACAACAAAATAACAAAAATAGTGGTAATGGCCAGTATTGTAAATCAAAACAAAAAAAATTAACTTCTACCTGTACTCCTAAAATGCCAAAGATAATGAAGAAAGTACAGCAGATGAGGACAATGTTCCCAATAGGTCTTAGAGACGACAACAGAGTTTGCACCACAAGTTTGAGGCCTGGCGCTCGGTTGATCACTCGTAAGGGCCGAAGGGATCTCAGGAGCCTGAATACCTGGAAATATTGTATTTATTGATTTGTTGTGATTTTATCAAAATATTCTACAAAATTAAAAAGTTATTATCCCATCCACTTTAGCATCATAACCAAAATCCCCTTATCCAGATGCGTACAAGACTGAAATCGTTGCAAAGCACTTTGCGATATATTTCCCACTCTTTACTTTGTGAAAACCTAAGAATCCATCTTGTCTAGACAAATTTGCATCAAAGTAATTGTCCTCACCCTTAATATTCCAAATATTCTCGGACTTGATTCTGATACGAGGGACATCAGCAGGTCGATGATGGATATAATTACGAGGGAACCGTCCATGATGTTCCAGCCAGATGTGAAGTACGCTTCAGTGCCGTAGAACATTCCCGAAGCAACCACCTGTAAGAGTACTAAACTATAGTTCAAGCTAAACAATAGGAGATGCCAACAAATTACAGATTCACATTTTATAGTAAAGAAAACTAGGAACTAACTTGACGTTACTTGCGTGTGAGAGAAATTAACAGAATTAATCGCTTTCGTGACTGCATAACTTAGCTCAAATTAGCTAAGACGCTTTTAAGTATACTCGTAATTGCTTCGAGACAACGTAAGAACACGTAAAGTTTTCTCAGTGAAATTTTGCTCGCATCGTGCAACGAATACCATTTTAGATGTCCAAGACAGTCAGGTCATTTACAATCTTTTGTCATGTCTATCCTTTTACTAACTCATTTATTGTCTAAACTTTCAAATCATCTCCTAATATATAAAATCTCGTGTCACGGTGTTTCTTATGAAACTTTTTTCTCTATATTCGGTAGGTCTGAGAATAGGTCGTAGGCTATTTTTTATACCCCTATGCTTACTAACCAATAAGATAAAGTGAAAATGTTTTACATTATTAATTTGAATGTTGGTTGGTCTATGTATTTTGAATGATTAATGGCCAATGTTGATATGGCTATTGTAAATTTATCATCAAACAAAATCATCATTTGTTTCAAATCATCAAATCAAATGTTTACTGCCATTAGTGGCTCATTTGTAGAATTACGTCGTTTGTCGTTACTATTGCTGTATGGTTACAATGTAAACAATTATTTTTATTACGATATTCTTTTTTTTTGTTTGTAAATATTCCAACAGCAAACACAAAAAACTTGCGAACAGAAAAAGATTGCCTCAAAAGTATATTTGCTGTCATATCATAAGGTTTTCCTACAATACGCATGGATATCAACCCATTACTCTAACTTAAACATTTACATAGCAAACATAACGGTACTACTTCACTTTATTAATGCTAGGGTGTCACTTTTAGGGGGAGGTATATTTATTTGTTATAATTCTGGCCTACATCTATTAGGTCGACTACAACCATTGTCTCCAACCACAATGATTTCGGAGTAGCAAAGTTTCTGGTTACATTAATATAAACCTCCTGAAAGTAAAATCTGATCCAATAAAGTCTAATATGTGTTTTCATAACAATGGTATGATATCTTACCTTAATAAACATCTCAACAGCAAATACGACAGTAAAAACGTAGTTGGCACTGCCTAGAAAGGCACGTTCCTTTGAGTCAGGTGGTATATTTGGGCGCTCCATAGCAAGCGTGATGCAGTTGAGGGCTATGAATAGAAGCACGATGTTGTCGAACCAGCCACGGGTCACCATCCAAGTGCAAAGTCTTCTGATACTGTGTAAAGGTGTAAGTTTAAAAATATCTGATTTCAGATTGTCCTGAGCAAGTAAAAATAGAATTTCTATTACTTTAATACTTTAAGGTGTTCATAATATGTTCAGAAAAAAAGTAATCAGTATTGAAACTGGCAATACATCATTTTAGTTTAAATTACTTTTAGCTTTATTAGGTTTAGAGCAGCGCTGATGAATTTAGGTAAATATTTATCCTATATTAGCTATATGTAGAGCCTCTAAGGCGAAATATGATTTTCACAAACAAGACCACCCTCAAACGGAGACGCAAAAATTCATACAATAATTTTGATTATAGTAAGAAGTTTGTATTTTCCAAATTGATCCAAACGAACGAACGAACAAGATTGAAAATAGCAACCCCTGGTACTGTAAGCCATTTATTACTTCGGTAGCCAGCCATCGTAATAACAAGAGCCTTTTACGTAACATTCTAGGCATTTTCTCAACTGCTACCTCCCGCTAACAACACGCTAAAAACTTATTTACTCCGGCCATTTATTATTAAAGAAACACCCTGAACTAATTAACTAGGCGCAGGCAAACTGCGGAATTGGTCGCTCTCGCTGCGCTATTATTGTTCTCCGAAACAAAAGACTTGACTACAAGACGGTTCACAATGAACAGGTACCGCAAGTTGTAGCAAACTTAAGTCTTGGCTTCAGGCCAATGCGAAATTTAGAAACTCCGCTTATTAAAAATAAGTTTGTACAAGCCTTTATTAAGCTACAATCCCGGGTTCACCCACGTTTATTCACTTCTCGACATTTATATTTCGTTTTATGAACATGAAACAATAAGTAACAAAAAGGATAGATACATGTTTAAATAATAATAATACAGTAATAAAGTTAATTAGCTGTTATTAGGCAATGCTACACTGAAATTCTAATCTAAGCAAGGAAAAGAATAGCCTTCTTTCAATTCCATATTTATGAACTTCATTACGTTTAGTTTTGTTATGTTTTTGATAGGAAACCAAGGAACGTTGAAATTTACTGTCGTACTCAAATTGTTCCTGCTTGCTAGCACTATTAGTTGCACAAAAGAACATAAAAGCAATAATAACTTACTTATTTCCTGGAGGGAAAATGTACAAAGAGTAATCCTCTTTTTCCTTGAGACATCCTGTCGGCTCCATGAAACGAAAAAGGTCTTTGAACCTGTAGCGCCGCCTGTCGAACCTCGACGTAATTATGCTCACATTATTATTTATGGTAACCTGAAAATTCAGTGAATCAGACTTTTCAAATTAAAAGTTTCAGCGCCAACTTTTTGGAACTGAAGAGCGCTTTCGAAAAGGATTTATTTGTTTCAAAAACGCGTTTATTGCAAGTTTGCATGTAGATTTAGGTCTAAAATTCAAATGTGCTTTTTGGAAAAGATATTCACAGAAAACTAAGTCATTTTAGTTTTGAACTCTATAAATAGAACTTGCGTAAGTATACCTACAATCGGGCCATGAATTATGTGCTAAAGATGATAATTTTTGCTTCGCATAATAAAGCTTGAAAAATGTTCCTCTTTTATAAAGCTTTTTAAGAAAAATCTCGAGATTTGTTTAAGACATATTTAAATTGTTTTCAATGTTATTTCATTAACCTGTAAATACATTAATAAAATCATGCTCTAAACAAGGTTCTTACCTCCTCATTAATTTGTTTGATGAGAGGTAGTGACTGATTCTTCGGTCGCGTCGGCAATGGTGTCTCATTTCGGGGGGTTTTGGGTGTCAGCTGTTGCAACTGCGATGATGCTGGTGTAAGGTTACTCGACTTTACTTCTGATACTGATGTCACTAGGTTAGAAAGCAAAGAGAATTATTTTATTTTGTTCCATGATTCCTTCAGAATTGTTGCTTTGATTGGTGTTATCCATTTTCGTCACATAATCTTTACATAATCAAATGTCTTTCTGTACTAAGTTTACTGTGAAGAGATTCATTAAACAATGTACGAAAATACCGAACAATAAACTGTTGGGGTGAAGCAGGGTTTAGGTACTTTCAAATTTAAAGCCTAAGCAGGTAAGCGTACAACTTTAATCAGGAAAATTTGGTTTCTGTCTTGATTATCGATTCGAGCCAAATACGTGAACGTTGTGGGAATGTTCGTAACTCGCCATTATGTTAAAAAGGCAATTTATCAATCAAATTGTGAAGATGCCTCGTTGAGAGGCGAAACACGTACCGTTTTTTGTTCCAGTTAATATTGGCGGAATTATTTTCGTGAAAGTATTTTTATGGGGTAAAAATGTTAATTTTGTTACCTGTTAAGTAATCGTTGGTTAGAGACAGCCGATGGGGTGGGGATTTGACGGTGTCGAGTCTTACTGTGGAGTCTGACGAGAAACCAGCTTCTGGGGCCTTCCACGATACCTAGAAAACCGCTTATTTTAAGTTTTAAACAAAATGCGACTGCAATGTATTAAGTAGAAACTGCTCGCTCACTGCCTCTTAAAAACATATTCATTTATTTCATGACTTGAAAGTATCTTCCGGTCGCGTTTTCCTTGTTGTAAATTTAAGCTGACGTAAATCGATGTCAACTGTTTTCTATTTCATCTACAAATAATCGACAGAGTATTTTCATGAAAGAATTATAGCTTACATCTATACCAAATGAAGTATTGTTTTTAATTAGTGTATATAGACATTTCTACACTTTGTCACAGTCACGTGACTTGACTAAGTACAAAGGTGTTCACTGACAAATTTGTGTACTGCTTAATCTACTACCTACTTTTTTTGAAAGAAAAAAATGTGCTGGTATAAACTTTCGTGATTTTCACTCATAATTATTATACTAAACGGGACTTATCACTCAAACAATATTAACCTCGACGTTTCGTGACGTGACGTGACCGTGGCAGTGGTGGCCGTGGTGTGTTAGTATAATAATTACGGAAAAAATGTGTTTTGTAAATCTGAAAAAAAAACCGGCCAAGAGCGTGTCGGACAAGCCCAAGATAGGGTTCCGTAGCCATTACGAAATAATCAAGTAATATTTTTCTAAGGATTTCGTATGTGTACGGAATCTTCCAAATTAGGTATCGTGAATACTTTGAAAAAAGCTCGTATCTCAAAATCGTTAATCTGGCAAAGTGAACTTTCTTACGCGCGTATCAAGGTTCAGTTTTGTTTACATGCTGATTTGAGATACGAGTTTTTCAAAGTACTGACGGTATTTATTGAATCAGGCGTTACTTTGCGGAGGTCCATATTAATGAACTAAAACAATTACTTTGCTCACCCGCGACCGTGACCCGTAAGGTCGCGGGTGAGCAAAGTAATTGTTTTAGTTCATTACTGACGGTATGTTTAATACCTTAGGCTACTATTTACTCTTAAACTACAAATAATTCCCAAGCAATCTTAGCCGCTATAATTTTCCTTGTAAATTTAATATATTTATTTACTAACTACCATTTTGAATTTTTTTAAATTTTTCCACCCAACAGTTTAGATTTTAGAGGGGGGGGGGGGACGGTCGATTTTAATGAAAATTTTCAATTTAAAGTTGAATATTTCGCAAACAAATCACTGAATACAAAAATCATGTAAGCAACCCCGCAATGGTTTTAAAAGACCTATCCAACGATACCCCACACTATAGGGTTAGTCGAGAAAAAAAAAATCACCCCCACTTTACGTCTATGGGAGGTACCCTAGAAAAAATTTTTTAAGTCTTTTTTATTTAACCACTTTGTCGGCGTGACTAATATATATATTCATGCCAAATTACAGTTTTCTAGTACTAACAGTCTCCGAGCTTAGCCGCGGACAGACAGACAGACGGACAGACAAGGCGAAACTATAAGGGTTCTTAGTTGACTACGGAACCCTAAAAGCCCAGAAGTTGACCATGTAGATGAAAGTTAAGCGAACGTTCTCAAATATTTGGTTTCTTCGTAATTTTAGCTACAAAATATAAAATAGGCTCACGTCAGGCAGTAAAGGCGCCGTGTGTGCAGATACCCTCCTGGCAGGTGGTGCCAGGACTCTCGGCGCTGGCAGCTGAGACTTGGCTCGGTTGTTAGGCATTTCTGACTGCGTATCGTTTTTGATGACTATTGACGAGGACAGGAGTAGCTCGTTCTTACGGAGACTAGAACCTGTAGTTAATTATGCGTTACATTACTTAGGGGCTGTTTCACCACCCATTGATTAATTTTAACTGACGGATAAATGTGATGCCATCTACGTCTATTCGAACAAAACAAACAGAGAAGGAATCACATTTATCCGTCAAATAAATTTGATCAATGGATGGTGAAACAGGGGGTTAATCTAGTAAAAAGCTTATAAATATTTTAGAAATTCATGAGAATGCAATTTGACATTGTAGAATAAATAAATTACATTCACTACAGCTGGTGTTGTTTTACAATAATTCGGAAAATCAAGGATTAGGTGAGATGAACAATTGACATTGATTATTGGAAATTTGATTTGCCTGAATAAGTTTCATCAAAAGCAAATAAAGTAAAACTTCTCCAGGATGGGAAGGAACGTTCTTCTTTTAAACCTTGAGATTAGTATAATTTTTTCATCAAAAAAATATTCCTAATAACAATCCTATTCTAAAATTGGTATCAAGCAATTCGGTTCTTTTTCTTACCATTACACGAAGCATGATCCCGCCCGTTATTCAGAATGATGGCTTCAGAGTCTGAACCCGATCTGTGTTTTTGTTTCTTTCTTAGACTAGGTCTGGAGAGTCGCCAGCTGTACCCTCGCTGTACTCTGCATTTGTCCTCCCCATTCGATGTTGGACTTTGGACAGTTACGCACCTATAAGTAATTAAATTAATGCTATCTTGATCGAAATTTTGTAAAAATAACTTGATCAATGTAGACAAACCACAAGTAGTTGTACATTAGGTACCTATTATAAGGATAGCTTAATAAAATTATCATATAAAATTGAAGTGACGAGAGTTCGAAATTTTACAGATTGCATCCATTGTCACATAGTCCAATGACACAATTAAAATCGAAAAATACGGAGTTTTTTTAAATTCTGTGTAAACAAAACTTAAGGTAATGAACAGAAAATTAGTTCTAATTTTACTTACTTTTGTGAACTTAGAAGACTAGACTTATCACTAGTATTGTTACAATTATCGTCTTTCGGGATTGTGATCTGGAGATTCTTCTCCGGTAGCATTGGTGATGGTGCCGACCTCGTAGCGGAAGGAGAAGGGGGTCCTAGCGACCCTGAAATGGATCTCTGAGGGAGAGCGAGGGTTAAAGGGGGCAGCCGAGCCTTTTCTGCTCCTAGTTGTGAGGCAGCTGAGTGTAGTGTTAGGGTGTAGCTGTTTGGCGGTTTTAGCAAACCAGGTATGCTCGTGCACTGAAAAATATTGATACAACAAGTATAGTTTAGACGTCCAAATATTGTATAAAACAGAATGATCATTGGATTAGGGTCATACACAGCGTAAGAAACAAAAGTTGTCTCTTCTGTGAACATAGAGATATCGACTCCGAGTCAGCAATCATAAATTTATTTAAGTGGGCCGAAATTTGGCCAGGCGTCTCATACGCCGTTGTAGCCTTGACTAAAGATTATTAGCTACAGACCCCTAACTTTTGGCATGTTCACTAGAGAGACGCAAAAAAATGTATGACCCATTAGCCACGTTTTACAAGCTTTAATTAAAGTATTTTTTATATTATCTTTTTCACTTATTAACTTCCTATCCTATGTTGTTTTATGTTTACTCTATTTTCATTCCTTACCGAAGCCCGATCAATGGACTCCATGCTTGACAGCATAGATGATTTCTCCAAGTTCAAAGCCACATGGAAATCTCTGAAGGTAGCTCCTGGCTCCAACGTGGTCGATGGTGAGTCTTGAGGTGTGGCTGCTGTGTGAGTTATCGTGGGGAGATTGGTTGTGTCCGCCATATTGTTAGCTAGCATTTTGGATTCCTACGGAGGAATTGTCGAGTTATAAGTTGTGTAGGGTTGGAATCTTTTATTATGTTATTGCAATCAAAGTAATGAAATAAGTTTGATTATTTTTTCATACTAAATACAAACTGAAATATAGATGCACAGAAAAAACCCCAGTAAAAAGACCAATGCTGGGAATCGAACCCAGGTCCTCAGCATTCCGTGCTGCGTGCTAAACCCCTACACCGCCACTGGTCTAGAGATTAGACACGAATCTTTTCTATACATCGTACATTTCAGTCTGCTAAATAATCACCTTATGCAGTGATAAACGCACATCTATGTTACACCCTCTATCGAGAGACTTTAACACTCCTTTGGAGCTAACCGCCCACCCGGACCAAGAGATGGCGCTACAAGGCCAACTTTTACTAGTTTAAATACAACAAGATACAATACAAAAATATACTTCATACCAAACTTGTGTAAGTTTGATTAGACATAAGAGCTTTTGTATTTTAATTTTCCCGTGATGAAAATGGAAATAATCGAAATGTATTTTTTTATAGCAGTGGTAGCTTGGTGGTTTGACCTATGCCCTCTCAAGTAGAAGTTCGTGTGTACAAAATCTAGGCTCGCACCTCTGAGTTTTTCGGAACTCTCGTGCGGAATTATCCACGAGCTTTGTGGTGAAGGAAAACATCGTGAGGAAACCTGCACATACCTGTGAAGCAATTCAGTGGTATGTGGGAAGGTCCCTATTCGTACCGGGCCCACGTGGGAACTACAGCCCAAACCATCTCATTCTATCTCATATACAACTATATAATGATGACTGTACCTTTTGCAAGTTACATTTGTTGGATTGTGCGCAATCTTTGCATAAAGTCGGATGGTGTCCGGAACTCGTCGTTTTTCTGCGTGAGCTGCGTATCACTTTATCCTTGTGTCCATTCACATCCTCTTTGGCTTTCCGTACGTCGTCCGCAGACTTCCAATAGTTTTTTATTTCGTTCTAAATTTTAAAAGCACACATTTTGGTATATGTAACACACGCTATCCATTCACAAACATTCAAACGATCAGGAAAACTTCACAACGACACACATTTACTGTAAAAAGCTAGGAGAAATTTAATTTGGAACTTATACTGCGATCACAGATGAGTATTGGAGTATTGAAACTGATGACCTTCCTGTCATCTGTCACAATACCGCTACCCCATAAATGGTCGTCAGTAAAAGTTGCCCTATCAATCGTAGCTCTTTACACGACTCAAGTACCTACCTAATTCTAGATGGCTAGTCAAGAAGAAGGTTTAGAATTTTTTGAGGCACGTCAAGAGGATTGACAGAAAGCGCAGTCAAGAACAACTAACACCAACACAAAGTGTTCACCTGTGAGAAACTGTCACTGGAATGTGATCCCGAGTTCGACTCGTCATATTGAATTTCGTTGTTGTCAGAGAAACACTCGCTAGACAATTTAGATTTTGCCAGCTCGCGTTGCTCTCGTTCTCGCCTTTCGTTCCGCTAGAAGAAGCGCACCGCTCACGTCAAATCGTTAGAGGCTTTTAATAAGGAAGTGGAAAATCGTAGATTAGACCTACCTCAGAACTAAATCCTTCTACTAGAATAGCCACCAGTAAGTTAAACAGTACATAGTTCCCAAAAGTCATGAGCGCAACGAAATACAAAGCGGCCCAATGACTTGTCTTTTCCATACCATTAAACAGTACCACATTCCAATCTTCTTGCGTCAAAACCTGAAATATTACATCAAATTGAGGTTCCAGTTCACTCGCTCAAGTCGCTCTACCACACCGAATATCTTCAAATATCATAAATCTCTTTTAATAAATCAAAATAAGCAAGGTGTGCTGTCAATATAGTGTTTAAGTGCCTTTCGGTGTTTTTGGAATGTAAAAGTTATTCTGATATTAATAAAATAATAAAAAAATACCAAATAAACGTATTAAACCAGCGTGTTAATAACTGTTAGTGTTATGTTGACAGTTGTGTTAGTGTACGCAAATATACAGGGTAATGACAGGGAGCACGGACGGCGACCTGAATACACAAGCAGAGGGTCCAGCATTCCTAAAGCTAACTACAAGCAAGATGCACTAGCTACGGAGCGCTCCATAAGATGCAGTACCACAACTCTAATTCATATACCAACCCAAACGCATCTACGGCGAATTTCTCGCTCATGCCAAGATAAATTTTGCACACGTAAATATCTTGTCGAGGAAAGAAGCATCCGTCTTATTTCACAACCTCACTAAAGCTGTCAAATAAGACTAAATCGTTTCTTCTCGAATTGTTACAGATTGGTGAATGCGAGAAAAACGCAGCGTCTACCCTCTAACAATATATTCGAATGGGATCGCAAATAAACCGTCTAAAGTTACCTTGTGCACATCTGTCTCGCGAGGCTTACCTGGAAGACGGTGACGGTCGCCCACAGGATATTATTAAAATGTTTCCTGTCGCACTCACACTTAGGGTGGTGCGAGATGATCTCGGGGCATGTACAGTCCCGCTCGGAGCCATTGTCCTCGACGAATTTGCAAAACTTACCACCGAATAGATACATGCCCAGAATACTGCGTCGCGGAGCGGATGGAAAATGAAAGAAAAACAAAATGCTATGCGCATACGCCGCGACCGAGTCATCCTGACGACATTCTGTACAGCGCGACGTTAACACTGCTGTAATGTTTTCGATATATAATAAATATACACTACAGTGTAATTATTAAATTGTGTGTATGTCATTGCTTAAGGACAGAAGATAAAAGTTAACCAGACAAGCACCAGACAACTACGCTCACTATACCGTAGCTGCGGTTATCGACAATATCATTATTTTTTTCGTAACCTAGAGTTTACGTATTAAAGCGAAGCAGTGTTATCGCCGCCGGAACGTCACCACCAGCGAACATTGTTAGGTAAAATCTTACAATCATACTTTTATTATAATTTGTTATAAAGGTGCATTAAGATCCCAATTTTCATAAACTCAATACTAGACTTATTTTATCATTCCTTTTTTTATAATATACTGCCTCATGTCCTTATGATAAAAAATAAAGAAATGCAATATGTAAAATAATCTGTAGATAGAAAAAGGCGAAATAAAGTGTGCATAAAGTATTAAAAACATTCGTAATGTCTTATCAAAATACTCAATTAAATATCATTCATATTTATTTAATGCAAAAGTTAATCCAAGTTTATTCTTTAGTAATGCAAAAGGAAAAGATAATAAGAAAATAAATTGAGTGGGCCAAACTTTAAAGCATTTAAAAATCGGAAGTTAAAATGTTGAAGAGAAGGGTTTAGAATAATTAGATTATGTACCCAAGAAAAAAAAGTTGCCTATCTGAGAGTGAGAAATCGGTGGAGATTTTTGGTCATCTCTAATGTTCATCCTTCGGGTGTTTGGCCAAAATTGCCCACAAATTTCGTTAAAGTTGCATAAGATAGTATATTAGAAGCAGCATGCAAAGTGAGAGTACTGTATAAACTGAGTGCAGCTGTGGTAGTGGGAGTAGAGAAACTGGTGAACAGGGTAACCCGCGACACGGCTTCGATCGACCTCAAGCTAACCTACTTTTCAACCAAGCTGACTGACTAAGAAATGTGCTCCTGACGGCATCTGATGGGAGTACTGTACGACACAACATGGTGATCGGCTAATGATGTTGGATCAATTGGTTACGGATGGTTCTAGAGTTTATCACTACGCGGGCTCTAGGGTAGCATTACGCGACTGAACGCCTGTTGACAAAGCACAGTGCTGCAAGCTGTCGTTCCGATTAAGTTTATTTTTGTATTGTGATGCTGTAATTTTGAAGTGTCTTGCAGCAGAGTGAACAGTCGTTTGTGTACTCGCGTGGTTAGTCATTTAGCTGTCACCAAAACAATGTTCTGTTATTAGGACTGTCATACTGTCGTGAGTGCTGACTGCTGACGGACCCGTATAAGCGTTTAGTAATGTTGCAAGTTCAGTCTGTTTCTGGGTTATCTGTTAGGACTTTTATTGAAAATATAGAATACCTGAAACACCGTGACAAAGGCCCACAAGAGCGTATCAAAGTTTTTTCTGTCGCACTCCTGATCGCCATCATCGTCTTTCTCGCAGAATTTGCACCCGAAGAGGTTCATACCGAGGATGCTGAACGTTATCACGCAATATACGATTAGATAATGCGAACAGTTTAATCCTTTCACATATAGGGAGGAGAGAAATATAATGGAAATAATAAAATAGGTAAAACATAAGACGATTTTAAATGATAGATGATGGGGTGCACGTGTAAAAACTGAAATGGACGCAAAGCACAAAAGCGTGATAGACACATACTATGATTGATGAATAATTTAATAATAGAAGAGAAAAAGATGTAAATAGTGTGGAGAGTGGTAGTGTGTAGTAGGTAAATGTCATAGACAGAAATGATTCACATTTAAAGGATAAGACTGAAAAGAAAAGGAGAAATCACTCACAGTTGGGTAGTGCACTAGGGAAGGGATGCGAATGTGACAGTTAAGTAGAAACATTCAGAATTTCTTATTAATTATATCGAGACTCGGATTTATCTTCGTGGGCTAAGGAAAAATTAATATTTTGATTGCAGAGTCAATCAGGGTTAGCGGGGTTCGTGATAATTAACACTTAATAATTATATGATGGGAAGGTTAAAAAAGATAATGAAGGGGAAACAGCACGGGCCTAAATTACCAATGATAAAGAATCTTAAGTTTTCTTATTGAAAGATACATTTTATAGAGTACTGAAATAAATTTCAGCGTCAGTTAGTAGAACGGAATAAAACATTTAATTAAGTTGTTGCTGGGCAAAGAAGAGAACATTTGAAATGAACACAAAGTTGAGAAAAACTTTAAGAAATCTACATAACTTAAAATAGCAGTCTCCGCGGCATAATTTTTAGTTCGAACAAAAGTATAATTTGTTCCATTTTGTTTAGATTATTTTAAATCATGCAATTTATAATTTATCATTATTTATGTCTTAATTTAAAATATTTGTTAATGTACCCCAACAACTGTTTTTAAACCATAATGTTTTTAGTTTATTTTACCTTACCGACATGATAATAATTGTGAATGTACACATACCTGAATATGAATATGAATAGAACGAGGAGAGAGAAGAAGACTGCAACATTGTCCATGGTCCGGAGCATGACAAAAAGTTGGCGACGCAGGTTGGGCATGAATCGTACCAACTTCAAGATGCGTAATAGTCGAAATGTACGCAGTACGGATAATCCAGAGTTTCCTGCTAATTCCTTCTCGCTGCCATAGCTTTGTGCTAGTTCAAATGCACTGTTTGCGAAAACAAAAGAAATAAATATAAATAGATACACATTTACTTTGATTTTATAATAATATCTGATATAAAAACTATCAACACACCAGTTAATGTATTTACGTACACACTATAGCCGTGCAAACAATATTAAAATGGAACTTATATAGGCAGATTTATAGTTTACTCATTGGGAATAGCTGACCTTAAAATAACAATGACTCCATCAAAAACGTTGAATCCGTTCGAGATATACTTAAAAGGTCCTTCAGCCGCGACTTTTAGAATCATTTCAACTGCAAAAATTGCTGAAAATACGATATTGCTGATCTCTACTATCACAGTCAATTCTTCTGGCTGGTTGTGATACTCAATGCCCATTGAGAGTGTATTTATGAGGATTGCCAATAATATACCTGTAGAACAAATTTCAATGTAATGGTGTTCCTTTTTTACGTATTTGTTGTACTCAGTCTGAAAGAATATTAGGTTACCTTGCTGGAAATATTTATGATTGACGATATTTTTTACGTGTTTCCTTAAAACAGAAAAGAATTTCGATATTTTCCTCCAAAATAGTAAACAGGCACCGGCGAAACGACCTCTACGAGCTTCTTTGGCTGCTGCTTCTGCCGCTAGTAATTCTGCACAGCACGAGAAATCTTCAATCTCCAAAGTCTACAAAATCAAAATCAAAATCAAAACGTTTATTCTGCAAGTAGGCCACAAAGGGCTCTTTTACGTGTCATTTTTTTTAAACTACCAGATTTTTATTAATACCGATTTCAATCATATTTGTTGATGGATTTAATTTAGTAAGTAGTTAAATTATGTGATTTAGTATTTACCTTACAATCTTTGTCCTCGCCAGCCCTTTTGCTGATTCCTTTGGTTAATTCTTCGAAGAAAGAGTCCAAAGCGACTTGTCCAGTGGGCAGTGCGGCAGATAAGGCGCCTGATAACGCCAGTAGTTCTTGACAGGACATGGTACCGCCGGCTGCAGCCCGTTCTTCTGCCGTATCGCCTGTCGGCAGGTCGAACTCTACACCCCCAAATTAATATCACTACTGTGCATTTCAAACTTTTGTGACTATTTTTGTTTCATATGAATCGAAAGTATCGGTAAAGTAAAGAGACATCGACAACAAGAAATAACTTAGGACTGTTTATGTTTAAGGTTCAATTGTGCCAAATTGTGTTTATGTTGTAAAATTGTTTTCTTCTTTCCTTTAATTGATTGCAAATAATATACTCGCGATACTTTCGGTCCATAGCAATAGATTGTCAAGAAAGTAAAGACAATGTACTATTTGTTGGAAATAGAAAAGTAGGTTGTAATAGTCTGCGACCTCTAGAATACCTAATCCATCCTATCGATTTCTATAAAGGCAAAGTGAAGAAAAGCAAGTATAAACCAGATTGTTCATGCCAATCTAATAGACCGTCTAGATCTACCGTCTCTAGACTCACCGCTGTGGCTCTTTAGCCAACCACGTTGACACAATGAATCTATAAATTATTACAAGTGTTAAACTTTACTTTCATTTGTGTTTTACTGAGATTGCCTCACAGGAAGTGTAAACAAGCAAAGTTTGAAAGAAATTTGCGGAAAATGAGTCAAGTGGATATAATTTATTACGTCACCTGTTTGAGTCATTTTTTCCGACGAGCAGACGTTGTGTGGGTGACCTCCATGGGGAGAATTTGGGGTGTGCAGGAGAACTGTGTCGCTAAACATCACTGAGGACCGGCGGCGGGCTAGTGATGGCGGTGATAGAAGTGATAAATTTGAAGCGTTCTAAAAACAAAAGAGAGAATAACCTTTGAATATCAATTAGGAACTGCATTACCAATCTTCAAACTTCCTAGTTTGAAGAGTTGTACTGCGTGTGTTATTTTAGTCTAAGTAATTGACCATGTTATGCTGATAGTTACGGATAAAAATGTTTTTTAATCCAGCAAAAAGGAGTACAAATTTTGAAAATTTCATTTTTCAACTTTGATCTTTCTGCTTACATTTATGTAATAGTCTAAGATCCGAGTATACAACGACCTTGAACGAACTGGTTAATGGATGAAAAGTATTTTATATTAAATTAAATATGTTAGTAAATTTATTGCAAGTGGATTGACTAAAAAAATTCAGTCCAGTATGATTATTTTTTTAAAACGTTCATATAGCTAACCTAACCATTTACTGAAACATTTCAAAATAATTTCAAAACACCTATGCATTCAGCTCTAGACAGATCTTGAAAACAATACCTCACAAAGTAACAAAATAAAACGTAAAGAAGCACGTCCTTCCTACATTTACATCATTACTGTGCTATCCGCCATTACCTGGATACAGCGGGCTGAGTGAGTGGGTAGAGCGCAACAGGCGAAGTACCTTTCACCATTTTACCCTTTTGCAGAAAAGCCAAAACGAGTCGTTTTGTTTTTAACAAGGATTTAAATAAGGTTACAGTGACGTGACTGTTGAAGAATGAGCTTAAACTTTCCAAAAAAAGTCCTTTCTCGTTAGAAGGCTTTTTTATTCAAATCTGATTTAAAAGTCAAGTAGCGGCTGTTTAATTTAAGTACTAATTTTGAATAACTTCAATACTTATGGCCACTTGCTGTTTGCTTTAAGGTTAGGGCCACTTGAATTAAGCTCAGTTTTGTAGTGTCAAAATGTATGGAACTGTCAAGCCTAAATTACCTTTAACGACTAAATCGAGTTTTTGATATTCTTAACTCAAGCGTATTAAATAAGTCCATTAACCCCTCGTACGCGGGAAGTAGAAGCGTTCTGGTCTTGCTTTGTCTTAAATAATACCAATATTACAGAATAAAATACGTGGATTTGCGTTACAACATCCGAGAAGTTGAAGTAAACGACGTACTTATGTATTGGGCAATGACACGGACAACATTCAGGCTAAATGTTCCGCACCCTACTAAGAAATTACACAAGGTCATTCGCTGCGCGCGCGTTTCCTTCATTTTCACATCACGTATAGTTATGTACGTCTAAATGATCACTTATGTGCTTAGGCAGAACACTGCTGGCCGGAGGGAGACAAAAGGAATTTACAACATTAAGAAAACACT
Source organism: Archips xylosteana (assembly GCA_947563465.1). Lineage (NCBI taxonomy): Eukaryota > Metazoa > Arthropoda > Insecta > Lepidoptera > Tortricidae > Archips > Archips xylosteana. The sequence goes on along the minus strand of OX387348.1, from coordinate 17,284,851 downwards.
GGACAAGTGCTGTGCGCATTGAGGGTTCGGTACAAAGTAGGTATGTCAAAATATACGTTAATGATGGCCGTATCAATAAAAATCCAGACTTAAGTAGCCTTGGTTCTAAGATACATGTAGGCAGTGTGGTGTTATATAATATTGGTTGTTTGGAGCACCCCATTATGGTTCTTGAGATACAAGCCCTATGACTGACAGATGAACAGTGTCGCGATATTAATAGGGTTTAATTTGTCGTTATTTACAAAAGTTATGATCCAGAAGGATGACATTATATAATGTTCTCAATGCTATTGTTCTTACATTTTCAGCTGAGGCAAGCAGTGTTCACAAATACTTGAATGCAGTCGATAATAATTTCAATAAAGGAAAACTTAAATGTCTGCAGTTCCGTCTTCAGTATTTAAAGTAGATTCCATCAACCTACTTTTCCATTCCGCAGTATATTACCTCCAAATCGGCAGCTGAGAGCGAAGGTACGCGCAACAGGCTCGGTCGGCCGAGTGGCTCGTCCCCCTCCTCTTTACCGTTCTGTGAATAAATTTAATTTGAGGTCGAATTCTTGGGTTTTCATGATATTTTTACTATCCTACTTGACGAGGTTCTGTTTCGGTACAAAGACACCAACAATATCGAGATACAGAGTTCAAGTAAGTTAATTAGCTGTCTTTAAATAATTGTTGAGTCTCGCATCTGTAAAAATAATAAGACGAATAAAATTGTCACTCGAATTAAAAACTCTAGGCGCACAAAAAAGCCGCATATTTATTTTCTCAATTCATTGTAACGAAGTTGTAATCGCACAAATATTGAGTTATTTTAGAGATTTTGTTTCAAAAAAGAAATAAATTTAATTTTTGAATACCGTAATTTGTAATTGTAATTTGGTTAAAAGATAAATACGACAGCTAAAAGACTTAGGTAAGCCAAGTGACAGTTAAAACGACCAATGATATTAATGGAACAGATACCACAGCACAGTACGAACCAAGTGATAATATGTCATGGGTTAATTTTTCTTTCAACGCTGCTGTGCTCGGCTTTTCCGCTAGCCCGTTTCTGGTGCCAAGTGATTGCTGTTCATATATAGATAGATAGATAGATATAATCTTTATCCTCCAAAACAAAGACATGGCTTAGTAACTAAAGAATAATAAAACTAACAATAGCAAAGAGAAACATAAAATAACAATTAAACATATCAGACACATATTAGATGAGAAGCCATGTGATGCACTGAAGAATAGGCGCTGGCTCAGCATAATGCTGCAGCAAGCCGCAGCGCTGATATTCTGCCAGTACCCCGTGTTGACAATATCACGTGTTTGTAAAGCTTGTTTATTCTTAAGATCTTCCTATTGGTCCTTCTTTACCTTCTTCTTTTTCCCCACTATACGATACTGTGTGATACTAATAATATCATCTTATTTAAAGTTTCTAGACAATTGTTTTACTTTTCGTCTTCAAACAGTACACCCACATTGTTTTTTTTTTTGTCAGACATAAATATCATTTTAGCAACCAAAACATAAATTGTATCTACTACTTAAAACGATTGAAACCGTACCACCATGATAAATAAATAAATAAATAAATATCACGGGACAATTCACACCAATTGATCTAGTCCCAAAGTAAGCTTAGCAAAGCTTGTGTTATGGGTACTAGGCAACGGATAAACATACTTATATAGATAGATACATACTTAAATACATATTAAACACCCAAGACCCGAGAACAAACATTCGTATTTTTCATACAAATATCTGCCCCGACACGGGAATCGAACCCGGGACCTAAAGCTTCATAGTCAGGGTCTCTAATCACTAGGCCATCTGGTCGTCGTATGATGGCTTCTTCTATCACTGATTTCTATCTGACAATGCACAAACCTGTGGATGTGCTCTAGGGCAGCAAGGATGGTGTTGCTTCGGCTTGTTGGCTGGCAACTGAAGTGTTTCCCGGCTGGTGCGCCACCGCACTTGGGCCCGCTGGTAGCGATATACCCTACGGAATATAAAGCTGGCTGAAGCCACGCGTTCAATGTTCAGAAGCTCAAACGTGTGAACTAAATGTTTAGCGCGGCTTGTGCGGGTTTGAAGGAATTTATCGCCGCTCCGGACGATGTCGGTTATTGAACACAGATCGTAGGGCTGGCGACAAGCGTCTGCGACGTATTTACAAGTAGTTCTAGAATCGGATGGAATCTCGTGAATGGTCGCCAAACCTCGCTAAAGTATTTTTTTTTGTCTAAAACTGTTCAAGCTTTTTAATTAAAAGATCTGACAATAACAAGAAAATGGCACCCTTGCTCAATTTCAGCCAATTTTTAATATTGTTTATTTTAGCCTCGAATAGTATCAGATATAAAGGCAGTTTCAGCCGTTGCCTTATCTTAATTTAATTACTTTGAAACAAGTAAGGCGTAAGGCTTCAGAAAACTTTTTGCTTTTTGTAATTGGAACATACGATCATTAATTTGTGACTTCATCTTTTCAGCCGAAAGACGTCCACTGCTGAAAATGGTCTACCTAAGGTTCGCCAAACAGACAGTTCTGCACCATCCGCATCCAACGCGATCCCGCAACCATAACCACGTCGTCGCTCCATTTTGTTGGAATATCCAATAAAATCGTATCAAATTTCGTAAGCATACCTTTTTCAACTTTACTAATTTTACTGTCGTTTTTGTCTAAAGCAAGCATTGAAAATGTTCTTCTTCCAAGTCTACTTCCATACCTTATTTTCTTTGCCATTCTCCGTTTGAACCTTCTCCAGAGATGTGCAACGTATTTGACAATCTCGGCATAGCAGGTAGCCGGCTCGCTGTTGTTGGTAGACGAAGCAAGGGTAGAAGAAGATGTGAAGCGAGCCCTCTCAGCACGCATGCGCTCCATCTCGCGCTTCTTAGTCTCGCTAAATTGCGTCGCTATGACGACGAGGCACAGGTTGATCATGAAAAATGATCCGATCTGCGAGCAATTTTAAATGGGTCGTAGTAGGTCGTTTTCAATTGAAAGTGTATCCCACTTTCTTAAATAAAGGCAATTTTGGGTTTTTCTTACTCAGAATCAAGAACACTAATTAGTTGTGATGGTTAAAAAAATCCTAATTTTTTATACAATTCTTTTGTGCCAGTTTTGTGACGACCCATATTTATAAACTGTATGAAAAAAAAAACGACACAAAACAGACCCAAAAAATAAGTGCACTTTTTTCTTTATGAAAATGAATTATATTGTGGTCGTGATTTTGAATAAGAAAACCTCAAAAACACCTGATTAAAAAAACCAGCCAAGGGCGAGTCGGACTCATGCATGAAGGGTTCCGTACCATTATCTATAAAAACGGCAAAAAAATCACGTTTGTTGTATGGGAGCCCCCTTAAATATTGATTTTATTCTGTTTTTTAGTATTTTTTGTTATAGCGGCAACCGAAATACATCATCTGTGAAAATTTCAACTGTCTAGCTATCACGGTTCATGTGATGTCATGTTCTGGTGACAGACGGACAGACAGATGAACGGACGGGCAGCGGAATCTCAGTAATAGGGTCCCGTTTTTACCCTTTGGGTATGGAACCCTAAAAAGGGTTCACTTTTTTTTAAATGCCCACTATACCAGGTGTTAAATGATTCCGAGATAAGTCAGCAGATGATTAAGTTGGTTTGACTGAACTCCTCTGTAAAAGCTTTACAGGATTTATTTTAATTGTGGTTAACAAATTTTTCTATGCTTACACTGGTCAATGTTCAAGGTGGACCATAAAATCCGTGAATACATTTTGAATCAAAAATTCCGATCAGAAATCTTTACGGGGCGGTTCACTGAAACTAACTTAATCATTTGCTGAAATATTCCGGAATAATTTTGAAACACGCTGTATAATTTGGATTGTGCTTATTGCAGTGAAGGATTCGGTTAAATCGAATCAAAGGTAAGGACGTATTACCTTACAAAGCATGTCATTGTAAACAGAGAAAGATAAAAAGAACGAGATTTGGCCAAAGCATAATACAAAATATATTTTTACTTTGTAACCTTGAATGTATAAAAGCTTAGAAAGTCTTACCACAATTAAAAGAACAAAATAAATCCAATCCCAAAAACTGTGAGCGTCTTGCACGTAATACATAATATCCGTCCATCCCTCTAAGGATATAACCTGGAAATAAAAAGGATGATTTCAGCATCTAAACAATAATTAAATCAACAAAAGGTAAGTGTCTGGTATACGGCACACAGTAAAACTAAATTAAAAATTAGTGATTGTGTGCTGCTTATTTTTGAAGCCCAGAATAATTTACGCTACTCAACATTTTTAATTGCGGTACTTATTTTGTTCAGGTGTCAAATCATCGACGTCGATAAGTGCGTGTAATCGTTAATTCGTCTTCAATTTTATTATATGCAACAAACCAGGCACTTCCCTCATGTAAATGTGTCTTATACCCTACAAGTAATAGCACTTACCAGGAATATAGCCACCCAAGCGAGACCGATGTTGTCGAAGGATATAGTCCCTTGAAATGGATTTGATCCTCTTTGGGTGCAGTTAGTGTAATATTGGTTCCAGTTCACGCAAGACACGTTTGTTGGTGCGTTGTAAGAGAATGGTCTGGCGGTTTCATTGCAGACCAAAGGTCCGTAGCGGTATGGAGGGAAGTCACCGCACAGGTGCATCCCACTGTCTTCTGGCGTAGTGCAGATGTAGTCCAATTCTTTTGAGAATTCGTAGTAGAATGAGATGCTGCGTAAGAGAACAATAATTAACTAGTGAAGAAATATATTTCACCTGATCTAATCTATGGCATGGTCTTAAATTCGCGTTGAGGAGTGTTAGTAAGACTTGATTTTGATTCGTGGTCATGTTCATGATGAAAAGCTAAATGATGTAATTTTATTTAATCATGGGACAGCGTTATGACGACAGCATAATAAGCGGTTTCTTAAAATAAACTATACAGTACATGCAACACCTAATATTGAAAGGGTACATTCAATTCACATTAAAGGAGTAATATGTCAATCATGCAAGACACATACCCCATTTAAAAGAGAAGTATAATTATTAGCATAGATTTATCAAATTAGATTACTTATCATTAGTTGTGTTATTGAGTAATGATATTAGGTTTAAGAAAGCTTTCTATTATTCTAGCATGCAAATAATAATATGTGGATTAGAAACTTTCGTATGTATTACAAAATTATTTAAATATTAATGAACACTTAATGTGTTTAAGTGCATTAGCATCAAAGTTTAAAACTAATTGTAAAAAATGTTTCAAAATGGTTATGTAAAATGTGGAATATACGTTACTCTAGAAAATGGCAAAACGTAAAGTATCAGTATTAGTAAATCGTCTAGATAAACGCCAGCGGCTCAGTCGTTACCGTTTAACGGCAACGGTCGTTACAAGGTCCGGAACACGTAACGTGGCCGTAACCCGCATCATTCGACGGACCGTCGTTACCCGACTTGCTCCCTCGATCGTCGCCATAAGAATTTTACTGGCCCTTTAATCTGAGGCATTAAGCATCTTGATATTTAGGAGCGACAGATACAATTTTAAAAAGAAAATGAGCTTATCATGAAGAGAAAAATTACCAGGGTTCGGATGGTGAATTTGTAGCTTGTGTTTAAGGATGCAATTGAAATGAACAAGTGTAACATCTCCCGCCAATAACATAAATGACTAAATGTGAGTGCATTTTCAGTAAATTGACAATGATATCGTGTTCTAAGTATTTGTGAAAGTATGTAGGGATATTTCCAATATAATCTCAAAGGTACAGTTGACAGAGGTAGCAATTTGCTTGGTCAGGGACAAACTGGCAGTTCTAAAACCGATGAATCGGATGTCACTGATTTAAAAAGTGATGATGCCGATGTAAATGCGATGGCTCTTGTAGAAATGCCAATTCGTGAAAGGGAAGCAGTTACGATAGCACATCTGGACGGCAGATGTGTGAAGATACACGAAACAACAAATTTCAATGTTCTTAATAGAAACACATTAATTTTGATCGCTAATCCTTACGAGTTCACTCTGACGCGCACTCTGTACCATTCGGACAGGTCTCTGGAACATAAATTTGAGGTAGCAGTGACGGGCGCCATTTCCTATGGTCATCTGATATCTGAATTCCTAAAAATGTGGTTACCATTTTGTAATAAGCTAATAAGAGATAATGTTCTAGGGCATTGTATTCAGTAAAATTGTCTTTGAGTATTGTTTTTTTGTGAAGTACGAATTTTTTTTAATCAATGGTAATCACATGTTTATGTCTGTTAGGGTAATAATACAAGTCTATGGATTATTACAGTTCTATAGTGTTAGGTCTAATTAGTATCTATGTATTTATTAGGTAACAGCTAGTTATTAATCGCTATGATGTGAATGTTCTGTAATGTAGCAAAATCCGCAAGTCAAAACTACACTAACACTATACCTAGTGTGATTGTGTACGGTATGTCTGAAGTCTATTCTTTGCTACATTCTCGAATGATTCGTCATGCGTGTGTTCTCAGTCGATATATTATTGTTATGTGAAATTGACGGGATGCAATATTTAAGTGTGTAGTTAGCTTGTTTAGTAAGCCATTCACAATCTGTAACTTAAACATGCGCGTTTGCGTTAATGGTTATAAAACAGTGAACAAAAGTGTATCGATGACATTGCATTGGCTAAAAGTATGCAACGATAACATAGAATGTCAAATGATATGGAGAAGCCGAGGATGTGCCCGTCAAGGGTAAGCATTAAATATTGCATGCAGTCAATGCTAGCATGGGACGTGCCGCTAAGACGAGCGCCGAGACCAAAATGTAACAGAACGAAAAAATCCAATCACTGTTTTCATCCACAATTATTCTAAATTCCCAGATGGCGAAATTCGTTTCAGCAAATAAACGCTATAATTATGAATTTATGAACAAAATGGAGGACATCACGATTAAAATTAAAAGTACGTTAATCATTTATTTTAAGACTAGGAAATAAATATACGACAAGATATTTTTGAATAATGATTGTGCCATTCAACTGTTGATTTGAACTGTTGGTTCAAATGGACCAGATAATGAACTTCTGACTTGGTAATTAGTTTACACACTAATTACTAACTATACTACATACATATGCATGATTTGCTTGCATATTCCTTACGTAGGCAGCAAGCCCGTTTGGCATTAATTAAGATTAAACTAATCTCGATGGCTCATAGAAAAAATACACAAATTTTCTGATTGATGATGATCAGATAAAGACTCATTTAGAGTGTTAGGGATTTTTGAAGTCAAAAGTTCACAACTTGAATATCATTTATATATGGCATTTTGGTTATAATTAGGTACATAAGTGTAATATCAATTTGGAACAGGTGACAGCCAATTGATCATGAAACCGATATCGATGCGCAGCATGGCTAGCAAAATCAAAAATATCTGATCTTGTCTGATCAAAACCAACAAAACATACTTGGGCCGTAATACGTTGGGCGGTAGGACCATTTCACAGCGTTGCCTGAGGATCCCTTCCCAGAGTTGGACCCCAACGATGCCGAATATGAAGAACACGAAGAAGCAGAGCAGCAAGACGTTACCAAGCATAGGCAACGTATCCAGTAGTAACATTACTAGGATTCTCATACCTGTGGAGAAATCAAAAGCCAATTGGTATGGTTTCGCATTGACTAAGGGTTAGTTGCACCAAATTGCGAGTACTAATTACGAAATTGCGAGCCTGTGTCGAAATGTTTTTTTACCAATGTGTATCAAAATAGAATACCGACCGCTAAGCAATGCTTCTATCTGCTACCATTTCTAAATATTTATATATTTTTAGAATAATTATTTTATATATTTTTGAAAAATATTAGGTATACCTAATTGTACAAAATGCAACACGATAAACTAATCAGGGTAGAAACTATTTTGCGAATTTGCCTTGAAAATCCTGATTCAACTTTTGCGAAAAATAGTGAAAGCAAGCTGTGCTATGGTTCGAAATATAGTTCATTAATAATAAAATAACATACGTAAAAGAGTACAGAATTGTAGACAAAGCTCGGAGTGGACGACTGAAGGGCCCTTTCAATAAAATTTAATAAAAAAATAACCAAACCACAGCTCAAAATTTAATGGTACGGGCCTTACAAAGGGGTATAATGGCTGTTTTGACAAGGTTATCATTATAGTAACTTGGTGTAAGTCACAGTAAGTTAGTAAAAAAACACGCTTTATAAAAATGTTTTAAATTAGAATTATTGTCTTCTACTTTTTAAAGGCGAGTTTTCATTCTTTGATCCACGAGTTTTCTTGGTGCCACAAGCGCATACCACAAGCGCATTCAAATGAATTTATCGATTGACTGATTGTACATAACAAACACATAATTATTTATGTGCTTTTAAGGCAAATGTAGGGACGCTTTAGTAAATTTGCCCATTTCAATGTTTCCTTTATTAGGATAACTTATTACTGTTTCTAAGAATTTTCATTCGTAAAAAGTAATTACTAGCGCAAGAAATATAGTGGCAGTGAGTGATTTTTCACATACCTACTGTACAAATTTATCCTTCCTACGTTAAAGGCCTGCGTTGAGTCAATATGCACATTACACTCCCATTTCGCATAATATTTACCATAGCAACTATGTGGGTCAGACTTGACACATCAGAAAGTACGTAACCGTTACGTCGTAACGTAATAAGTATTCTGTTAGCTTACTTTTAAATTTGAAATATTTCATTCAGTGTTTTAGTAAGTGTAAATTAACTCCGCCCTGGAAAAAAAGTCACCTGACATTTTTATTCAATATAACGCGTTAAACTTTGAACATCTTTGGCTTAATTTATTTAATGAAACATTTGTCTATTTCAATCAAATGTTCTTTAAAAAATTAACATTAATATATTATGATTGAACCGTGTTATTTTTTAATTCTTTTAACTCTTAAGCCAAGTTTAGACTTGCAAGAAAAATAGTGCAACTTACATTAAATTGGGGCGCTCAATAGATTGCGGTGTTCATACTCATTCGCTTTGCGGTCTCTCTTTGTTATGCAACTTGCACTATTTTTCTTGCACACGTCTAAACTTGGCTTAAAAAGGACAATTCATCAAGTCAAATAAGGCTAATTTGTCATATGTACATTAATGCCCTAATTCTTATTGTTAAAGAGATAGTCAAGAATGAAATTTAACTACGTAATTATGAGCAGTACATTGTGTTCAACTAAGCTAAGCTGTGCTGTTGAAGTTACAACGCTCTTATATTTGATACTAACTTTTTCTTACTCTAAAGAACCTTTGGCAATGATAGTGAATTCAATATTTTTTTCGATTTGGCCAAAAAGATAATTACCAGGTAGTTTCCATGGATATCTTAAGCTATTTGTCGAAGTTAACAGACATCAAACAAAACACGGTGTAGACAGTATGTGTAGAATAGTGACCAATACAACTAGTACAATGTAATAAATTACACGAACAACAAAATAATTACTGATGATTGGTATCGAAATGTTCCAAAACATTAAAACATCGTTTTCAGAGTTAGTGAATAATTCAGTGACCACAATTACCGAGTGTCAGCCGTAAATGGCCTTCGTGCTGCAAATTGCTTTGGAAAAAGGCTAATGTCCTAGTAACCTGTAGGTACGAGGAAAATATAAAAATATTTATCTTTTTCCGTATTACTAGCTGTTATCCGTGACTTCGTTTGTTTCCTGCAGGATATTTACATTTTACCGAGATAAAAGGTCTATGTTAATCTCGGATTGTTTAGCATTCTTTCATCATATCAGACAAAAGACGTTATCTGTTGGACAAAGACCTCTCCCAAAGATTTCGACAACGATCGGTTCTACGCTGCTTGCATCAAAGTGATTCCGACCTTTACTAGATCGTCGGCCCGTCTTATTGGGTGCCTTCCCACGCCACGTTTTCTAGTTTACGGTTGCCACCCTAGAACCTTATTGCCCACTACCACTCTCTCTCTCTCTCTTGGTTTTGGCTTGGTTATTTTGAGTATCTCCTCATGCATGCATAGCATAGCTCGCTCCATCGCTTTTTGAGTATTCTTATGAGGCCCATTGTAGATGACCACATCTCATCCATCGAGAATTCTATTAGTGAAAGAAATTTCAAATTCGATGAAGTTGAATCAGATGTTACCAGAGGGTAATCGAGAGGGGTTTACGTACAGACGTACAAACACACAAACAAATAATGTTTACCTCTTCATTAAATGAGCATGGATATAGAATATTAATAAGTATAAGGTCTGAAATTTAAAGAACATTAATTGCTTTGCCAAAACGTTGAAATTCCCGTGATACTCGTATATCTTCCGACGTCATTTGCATAATGTTGCATCGAAAATTTTGGCTGGATTCATTCATAATGGAAGTATCAAGGCATCGTGAATTTTTGGGTTTAGGTCCCTACTAGGTGTAAAAGGTATTAAAGTTCCTATTCATTTGACTATCTTCTTTCAACTTTGTTGTACAAATGAAATTGAAAATCTTCTCAGAATATAAAAGAGTTGATCTGGCAGGTTAATTCTCTAGTTTTTAACGCACGTGGCAAATTCAAGGCATTCCCTAGTGACAAAATCGACTTTCTGTACGTACAAAAATACGCTTGCTAAACGGTAGTTCGAGCACAAAGTAAAAAAAAGTCAAATTGTGCAACTCGCTGAGCTTGGTGAAGCTATTTATTGCTGAGTTACAATTTTGCGCGAACGTGCGGCGCTCAATTATAGAGACTTCATATAATCGATGGGAGCTCGTCGGTAAATGCTTTTGGCGTCTGGTTTGACGAAGAACAGAGACATTTTTTTCCATACAAGACTGGTTATACGGAGTGAAAGTACTAGTAGTGTGGTTTTAGTGTTAAGGATTTAAATAAATATCGATGGCCCAAACGAATAAACGTGCAAAGGCCCTTACACAAAAAAAAATTTTTTGCTTCTTATGCTTTTATATACCCTAAGGCACGTTGTGAATTTTTTTTAAGCCAATCCGATTTACCGTTTATGAAAAATATTTATGTATTTAATTTTTATTCGTTGGTAATTTTCCATATAAATTAACACGAATAAGATTCCAAGAGAGTGTTGCCGTTTTAACATTTTTGTTACTATACACGAATAAACGTGCAATGGTATTCTACATTAACTTTTTTTTATTTCAATTTTAGTAATACTACTTTGCACGTTTATTCGTATTAAACTTTGTTAGCAAGATTCGTGTAAACTAGCATTACACCTTTGATCGCCTTCCATCTTGTCAGCCAAATTTTAGTCATACTAGCTTTCACATACTACTCATTAACGTTTGAGTCAAGAATAAAACACATTTTAATAAATTAACACGAAAAATTGCAAGCGCCGATTGCAAAATCAAATCAAATACAAAAATAGACGTTAATGTACATTGCGCTTAAAGCAATTACACTTTTTAACACGAATAACGGTGCAATGAGCCATAACACAAAATGACCTGAAGATTTATGATTCGAATAAAAAAATAAAGAGGTTTTCACTATTTACGGGAAAATGGTTAAAGATAAGGGTCAAATATTTACGCAGTTTTGTAGGTAATTTTGATATCTATCTAATGATATATTATAAGCATATATATTATTATAACGGCTGCCAGAACTGTCAGTTATCTTTGTTAAAGTTGATTTTATTTTTCCTGTAAAGTTGTCGTTTTACGATTACACTTTTATTCGTCTGGGCCATCGATATAGGTATTTTTACAAAAAGTAATTGAACTTTTCTTTTTCTTTCATTTTTAAATGTTTAACAATAAGTTTTTGTAAAATTGATTAACTGTATTTTTAAATTTCAAATCAATTCGATTACTAGAAGTGACTGAAATTTGACTTGCACGATCTGACCCAAACAAACATTATTTCAAGTTACTTAAAAGCTTGTAGGAGTGATTTTTTTTCTGCGTTCTCCATTTCATCCCTTCTGCCTAAGTATTTAGAAACTATTAAGCGGATACTCGTGAGCTAGAATCAAGTTTCATCTTTTTAATATGATACATGACCAAGAGCATTTTTCAAACAAAGCCCGCACAACTGCAACACATTGCAATCAGCGTCGTATAAATCAAATTTCTCATTTGGCTGAAAAATTGGGCGCCGCGGGGGCGATAAATTGTGGCTGCAAATTAGTGCCGATGTGTGTCTAACCGCTCGCGCCATTTAATTTGCGGCCAAGCTGCATTGTCCCAGTGTTTGCGTGGCTTGCGCGCCTTTCGACCTGCAGAGGGTTGCCAGGCTTAAAAAATACCCGCAAAAAGCCGATAGAAAAAAAAACCTTTTATTAAAGTTAATTTAATTGTAACTGTTAGTTTTGCGAATTGATTCAGGCGTTAAGGAACTACTACAACCTTTTTTTCTTACTCGTCTTCTACCAGACAGTTAAGTTTTTGTCACACATTATTATGTTATACAGAATCCATCCTCTTCACTTCGACATAACACGATACATGTTACACAGTCCCAATTTTCACGAACTCAAAATGGCAACAAATGTTTTCGCTAGATATTTTTTTAATCATTCACAAAATGACTATCATAAGTTTTAATAGTTAGAACAGATAAGTTTACCTCTTCACCGCCACAAAACAAATGAAATGACGTGCTCTGTACGCCACGCCACGTTACATGACAAACAGATTTTCTACCTAAAATCCATCATTATTTCGAGTTGAAATATTAGTCACGTGTAGATCACGTTGGCGTGTGAGGCATTCCATTGGCTGTCACGACTAGATGACTGCGGTGAAGAGGTTAAGAACAATTCTAACAACATTCTGTGTCAGAAATAAATCACTATGACAAATGAAAAGAAAACGATAGATATTTCCATAAGGAATACGATACATTATTGCTTGCGGGGTAAACAATACAGAATTATTGTATCTCACCTACTTCATTAACATTATATATTTATAAATTGACAAAACTTCTGAAGCGCTGTCTTGGTCGACATTACTTAGTGACATGTCCAACTACTTACCAACTTTTGGTTTTAGCTCCAACTAAAGCAGAGAAAGCTTAGTTCGAGTTAATTTAATGGTTTAAACAAGACAAAGCTCGGGCTAAGTATTTATTTAGGATCTGGCGGTGACCTCGTTGTCTTCAGTACCATTTACTTCAAAGTTGGTTCATTTCATACTGAAAGTTTTGGTCACTTATGAGTTTATTTATGTAAAGTTGAAACTAATATCCTGGTTACTTTGCAACACAAATAAGATGAGTTTCGAGATGCAATTATCGTTTTCAGATGTTCAGTAAGTATATCAGGAGTTAACCATACGCTATGATGAAAATTGTTACCATAATATGTAGCATTATAAAAAGTACGTAATATTTATCGCAGTAGGTTTATTTGAAATTTCTCATTTTCACCTGACTGTCGAAGGAGGGTTATGTTTTTCGAGCGTATGTATTTATGAACTAGCTTTTGCCCGCGACTCCGTCCGCGTGGAATTAGTAATTTGGGCAGCTTATTTTTTTGATCCAATTTGCTTTTTCATCAATTATGGCTCTCCTTAGTTCCTCGATATAAAAAATACCACCCCCCCCGCACCTCCCCCCACCTAACCCCCCCCGCACACCCGCGTTCACATTCACCACCGTACTCCCAGCGAGATGATAATAGCCTATAACCTTCCTCGATAAATGGGCTATCTAACACTGAAAGTATGGTATCTTTCTTATTTGTCAACCGATTCAAATGAAACAAACACTAAATGTTAATCCAAGAAAATACCAACATATCAGTGAAAACCGCATCCTTCTAGGTTAGGCCTTTTCTGAGATTAGCGCGCACAAACGCACAGACAAACAGACAAACAGACAATAATTCTAAAAATCATTGTTTTGGGTTCTATTGCGCTAAAAATAGCCCTAGTGATAGTTTTTCTCAAATATCTTCAATGTACAGACATCGACTTGTTACAGATTTATTATATGTATAGATAGATGTAGGTATGTTTGTATCATTCTTTGGCTCGCCCTGTAGCTTAAACGGCTCAATGGATTTTGAAGTGTGAAGTGTCATTAGACTCGTCTCAGTTCCGCGAGTGACATAGGGTATTTATTTTACCGGAATTCCAAGCCCCACCATAGCCTCCTCCTAAAGTGGCAACATGCTAAGAGGATAAAAGAAGAGGAACCGTTAGAGGATTGCAAGTGCTTTGCTAGCCTATATCGCTGAGATAGAGTACCTACTTCATGTGTCAGTAATTTCATCGGCCGTCTTACTCTCCTTGGTGGACCACAGCTCTGCTAGCTTGCTTGAAGGATTTTTAGTAATAATGGTAGTGATCCGAATTAACATTATAAAACGTTACCAGAGGATTAATTTTCCGTCAGATCAACTACTTAGTTCACCAACGATCTCCTTGGGGTCCTTAATCTTGATAAAGATTGACTAACTCATCAAAGTGAAGTTTGCGATCAAGATTAATGAAAGCTTTGGGTAGGTAATCACTTTTCTTTACAATAAGTACACAGAGCGGAGAAGTTATGAATTGATCAATCGCATTATTTTCACTTCTCATGCTCGTAAAGTTCATATTTATTTGGATGTAGGTTGCTTGCTCTCATGCATAGAGTATTTTTTTTGTAACCCGTGTTCTTTATAAGCAAGCCAATAAATATAAATAATGTAGAAGAATTAGAAATGCATTAGTAATAAAAACAAATAATAACTGATTCTTCTAATTTAACATTGTAATTAAATTAAGAAATAAGAATTAAAATGTAATGTATGTAAGATTTTTTATTTTGTTCATAAATACTATTTTACCCTCAGCTGAACTATCTAACCTCGCCTGCTCCTCGGATGAATATAAACGTCTCAGTTTAAACGGCGCGTTTAATGCATGTGTTGTAGGGTCAACGTCATAAATAAGTGAACATCTCACCTTGTCACTTTAGTGTCATGTTTGAAATTCTATACGGAATTATGTAACGATTGAAAGTGACAAGGTACAAAAGTGATCACTTATTTATGACGTTGACTGTACAATGTACTATTGATGGATGGATGGGTGAGACATTAATATTAACGAATGTTATTGGTTGGATTCCGCATGTACCCCTTCGTCCCCTTCCCTCTGCTTCCATAGATTTGCATTTTTCCACACAGAACCTTCTTCAAATTATTACTTGGAAACTGAGCGATTACATGTCAAAATTTTAATGCAATATTGCTGTTGAGTGCTTTCAAATTAACTAGAATGAAAGCTGTGGTTATAATAATATGTAAATGGCTGAATATTCTCCATTTGAGGTACATCGCATCACATTTTAGGTGTAATTTGCTTTGATCAATTATAACTGTAGATCCCTGTCATTGGCACAATCGTTTGTTCTAACCGAACTTGTACATTGCCATTATAAAAAAAAAAAAAAAAAAACTGTAGATCCACAGTCGCGCGCCCGAAAATGTCCGAGCCAAATGAGCGCCACTTTGATAAAAGTAGCCTTCTTTTTTCTCAGTACGTTGCGTGAAATTGTCAAGTTTAGCTGTCAAGTGTCAACCGAAATTCGACTGTAATGAAATAAAGACTAGGTTCAAATTTCTGTGTAGGTGATGATTTTAATTGTTATGCAAACAAATAAAAAAGTTCGGACATTCTTTGAAGGGGATTTTGTTCGGCAATGTGTATCTTCAGTTATAATTGATCAAAGGTAATTTGGTACATTATTTTAGGTAATGTTGCAGACGGTGCAAGCTCTAAAGGATGCCATTTCAAATTAATATACAACGAAGTCACTAGATGATTTGCATAGAAGCAAATGTAGAATTAAATGGATCCAAATTTATTGTATTGCTATTGAGTGTGTTTTTACTATAGTGAACACTTTACAACTACGTTACGGCATCTTATTTCTTTAGCATTCTCACAGCTGCAAAATTGTATGCATTATGATTATGAATTAAGGTTTGATGAACTTTACCATCTGTCTATCTATCTACACGCTTGCATAATAAAAGCTATTCAAGGGCTAATCAAGCTGTGCAGCAACTACAAGCGTATCTTCTTCACGCACTCTTTAGCTAAGCAACCCCGATCATAATTTGAATCTTAAATGTTGTAGGTGGGCCAATCAACTTTTAAACCGACACTTTAGGCGTCTCCTGCGTTACCAAAATTGTCTCTGGTGTCACCAAAAAATCAACCTTCCAACAAGATATTTCACGGTTTAATAGGTTAAACTTACGTAGGATGGCATGTATTCATGTACACCATCTATTAAATTACAGAAAAAACATGTTTACTTACAAAAATCTGCAATTGTTTGAAAAATGTCGCGGACAGATTAGCGTCGGTATAAAAGTTGATTGGCCCAGGTATATTAAATGTCTTTATGGTAACACGCCTATGTGTTTCAAAATCTAACCTAATTTACTAAAATAATAAGCAAAAGATGTTAACTTGTAAATCACTTGATTTAAAAAAAACCGGCCAAGTGCGAGTCGGACTCGCGCACCGAGGGTTCCGTACAAATTTATATGTATCTATGAACATCCAGTCTTAGCAGACCCCTGCTCCTAAGCAAAATGTGCGCAGTGTGGGATCATTGTAGATTGGTTATTGATATAGACAGACAAACAAAAAAAAATATGCTTTTCGCAATTTTTCCTTTATCTGTGCTATAAGACCTTGCTTCGTACCAAATTTCAAGATTCTGAGTTCACGGGAAGTACCCTGTAGGTATTGATTCCCTTGCGAGTGTCGAAAATTTGCGTTGATTACTGATATAGACAGACAGACAAAAAAAATTATGCTTTTTTGCAATTTTTCCTTTATCTGTGCTATAAGATCTTGCTTCGTACCAAATTTCAAGATTCTGAGTTCACGGGAAGTACCCTGTAGGTTTTGATTCCTTTGCGAGTTTCGAAAATATGCGGAAATTTGCGTCATAAACGGCTGTATCTTTTGATTGCGTTGGCTTAGAAGTTTGATTTTTTCACAGCTCCAAGGGACAGTAGACCTGAGTATGTGATATAAATATCAGCTTGATACCTTCACGCGTTTCTGAGAAAAAGGGTCTTGACAGACAGACGGACGGACGGACGGAACGACAACAAAGTGATCCTATAAGGGTTCCGTTTTTTCCTTTTGAGGTACGAATCCCTAAAAAGACAATCATGAATCAACTACAATATAATATGCGCTATAGACTGTGCGCTGTAACTCGTCTCTTAGAATATGTTTCACAATGTAAATAGTCAGTTTGTGTGCTTAGGCTAGCTTGCGCAAACTAAGTTTCAATAAGTAATTCCGAGTAAATTTGAAAATTGTTAATATATACGAAACTATCATACCCCATCCAGGGTTATTGATGAATTTCTAAACCCTACACCGTGCAAGCGGCTCTTAAAATAATGTTATCCGAAGACAAACAAGCTCCCAAGTTTTGGGGCCGTCCAGGCTGCAATGCCACTTGTTGCGGCATCGATCGACACCCACGCGCCCTCCAAGGCAACTCGGGGCTAATGCAGCCTCCCCACAGAAGTAATAATAAAGGAACAGGATGTCACGCCTGCTCATGTGTCTAAAAAGCCATTTATATCAGCTCAATCTGTCACGAAATTAACTGCTGGGAAAAATGGGTTATTGCAGAGATGGTGGTTTAAATCGATTACATTTTATTAGTAAGTGAGTCGTTTTAAAAAAAAATACATACATTAAAGGCTTAATGGAAACCAAATCACACTCTCTTCCTTTGTGTAACGAAAGTTAGTCATACAAACTATATGGATAAATTTGGCTACCGAAGGAATCAATTAAGTTTCGTTTTAATTGAATCCTTTAATTCTGTAATTTTTTTAAAACGAGGCAAGTTCCATAATTTATCAAAACTTATGAAAACAAGGAAAAACGTGTGATAATTGACAGCGAGAGAGGTGAAAATGTAGAGGTGAAATACATTTTTATATTTTTCTTATTGTTAGTTCTGAGAGTCTTCCCTATTTGAGATCAGTGCCTAGTTCAACGTGGGCTTTTAAATTATTTTTAGGCCAGTTTGATTAATTCTGCAACCTCCCCTACGTTTATTTATTTTTAGCCTGTAATCAATTGATTTGAATTGTGTTGATTGAAAGTAATATATGGCAAACTGAAATGCTATTGGGGCATGAAAAATATTTGCCTATATGAAAACCTCTATTGAATAATGGTATAAAATATGTAGCAGTAAAAGATGTAGGTAAGTAGAAAGAAGAAAAAAGTAGTGATTTCTCCACCTAGCAAACATCCAAAAAAAAACCGCAAAAAAACTCGGTGTTGTAGAATCTACTCTTTAAATTGAAACAAGAAAGTGTCTGATTCGATATTTTTTCTTTATTTTTTTTCAGTGTAACTGATTCAATGTGATAAGGAAGCCTTCACATTATACCTACCAGCTACCTTTACTCTTAAAAAGAAACAATTTAGGCTCTTTGGCTCTTGATAACGTAATACCTAGTCATGATGACTAAAAAATTCAAAGCTTTTCCGAGAGAAAAACATTTATTTTATCTCAAATCTTAATGTTTCCAGTAAAATACCATCAGTGCAAAATATACGTCCTAATGATATCATAAAGGAAATTTTTTTACGAATCAAGATAAAATCAAAAATATGACTTTGTAGCGAAAGATTTTTTATTTTACAAGTTCTATTTTACTTTTGTAACTAGAAAACAGAGCGAAATGGAAAAGTGGTCGCTGAAAATCTTTAGCGAGGCTTACAAAATAAACTAGAACCTTTTAAAAGCTAGTCATGAAACATTTTATTTTTCAAAAGAAGCAAATTGCTTTTTCGAAGTATCCATTTACGTTTCCATTAAAACTGGAATAAGAGCTCAGAGAACATAGTACAACGTTTTAATGAAAAAGATAAATAAATGCCATTTTTAATTAATTTTGAAACGAGAAATGACTAATCTTGTTATTGTTGAAATCAGAGGTAGGAGGTTTATTTCATTGATATGAAACTTCTTTCTAATGATTTACAAACTCCCTATAGTTTGTTAGATCTAATTTCCAACATTTGGCATTTGTCTAATTGAACTTTGTAGTGATGAGGCTAAGCGTATCGTTTGTCAAATCTAGCGATTATTAACGAATTGGTCGAATCGATTTTACAGTCGATTTCGGCATGTTTTATCTTGCCTATATATTCATTACCTTTATCTATGACAGTCTCCTCAAGCAAAAATTTGTTACTAATTAAATTATGTATGACATAGGGAAAGTAATATTTGGAACGTTGAATTTCCCATAGGTTTTTGATTCAGTAATTTTAACAATTTCCGCAAACAATCAATCCCACTTCAATGTAACTTGTCTTAAGGACCAATGTGTTTCATTTATATTGTCATTTTGCTTTGGTTGCAAACGTATCGTTTATTATGACATAATCGATTTTTATCAACTTACGGAAATACCAGACACAGACAAATGACTATACTAATAGTCCATAATATAATTATATTATTTGTTTTAGATCTCCCATCTCCCTAAATCAAAATTTCATAAACCGAACAGTCTCCTCATGTTTGTCATGTCTCTACGTTGACAATAACAGAACACGTCTTGTTAAAACAGCACGGGTGAAGCCATTAGTAAAAAAATAAAACCGGTCAAGTGCAAGTCGGATTCGTACATGAAGGGTTCCGTAACTCTGTACAATATATTTTAAAAACAATTCAGTAAAAAATCGCCGAAATATAAGCACTAAAATAGCAAACTTATAGGTAGGTAAACATCCGAACCGTATGGAGTCGCTCGCGTTGCTTAACAACTGCCGGCTGGTCGCCTAGCAACTGCCGCAAGGGTTAAAAACGGTGAAAAAGACACGTTTCTTGTATGACGACCTATTTTTAACTTTATTTTATTTTTAGTATTTTTAACCCCGACACAAAAAGAGGGGTGTTATAAGTTTGACCGCTGTGTTGTGTGTGTGTGTGTGTGTGTGTGTGTGTGTGTGTGTGTGTGTGTGTGTCTGTTTGTCTGTCTGTGGCATCATAGCCCTTAAACGGATGAACCTATTTGGATGCGGTTTCTTTTATTAGAAAGCAGGTTTCTTGGTGATGGTTCTTAGATATGTTTCATCAAAATTAGTTCAGCCGTTCCAAAGTTATCAGCTCTTTTGTTAGCTGCGGAAGGGATCTTAGACGCATAACGGGCATTTACTTTATGTTCAAACAAACGTGTGACATACTTAATTGAGTTGGGGGTTTTTAAATTTTTTAAATTTATAGTTATTTGTTATAGTGGTCACAGTAATACATAATCGGTAAAAACTCAAGAGATAGAGCCCCGTGACAGACAGATAGACAGTCAGAGGAGTCTCAGTAATCGGATCCCGTTGGCACCATTTGAGTACGGAACCCTCAAAACATACGTTAGGCTATAACAGAATTTTAAAATTTAAATTTTTAGAGTAAGGAGCTTAATTTCAATAAATAATATTCGAACGGAACTATCCATGTTTTCTTCGCCCGAGATTGAGGACGGATAAGCGTGTAAACACCCTAAGACAGGGTTCTTATATTAAGTGCTCTTTATTAAGCTTAAGAAAGCTTTTAGTGAGCAATTGATGTTTGCTACGGAGCTTTTGTTTACAAGAGTCACTCTTGAGAAATTTGTCGTTTAATTTAGTTCTTTGAAGTTATCTTTGTTCTGTATTAATCTGGGAAGACCGGTTTTTTCTTTGTTTTAACAACCCTTGAAAATATTTTCTTTCGCATTGCTTTATATCTAATAAAATTTAATGGAAAAGACGGTATGTATTTTATGATTTCGTAGATGAAGAAAACATATAGAGTTGCACAAGAAAACATACGCATTTATTTTTTCTATAAGCTTCTGTTTATTTATGATAGTTTTGTTCATCTCTTTTTATTTAACTTTAAACCTTAGTCAAAATAATGTGGTTTGGCCGTTTGACTACTACAAGAATTATTATATTATGATAGAAAAGTAATGAACAGCAATAAATTGATATACTTAAATAAATAATAATAAAATTTTCACATTAGGTACGTGTGACGGTAGCCAAACGGCCAAGCCAGATATTTTGTCTAAGGTGTAAAGTTTGTGAAGTTAGGTCGTGTAGAGTCCGGAAGCTTGGCTCTATATGAGATCTGATAACTTTTTGACAGTGCAAGGAATATGATCTCGTCTTGGCAACATTTTACATGAAAATGTTTTCCGCTGTCTAGTGCCCATAGTACATACAAGATTTGCTTAGTTTGGGACTAGGTTAATTGATGTTGATCGTCCCATGATTTATTTATTTATTTAGAACCCTTCGTGTGTAAGTACGATTTACCGAAGGCCGATTTTCAAACAACAAATTGAGTTACTTACTCGGTATCCTGTTGATCGCCCGCAGCGGCCGCAACACTCTAATTGTCCGGATCGCCGACAAATTTATATTTTCCACGTGCAACGCGTATTCTAGTACCCTGGGGGAGAAAAAGAATCACTTAAAATTGGCTCAAGGATTCCCACGAGTAAGAGACCATTAGAAAAGTCAATTAGCAACAACAACTACTACAACTGTTGTAAGTTTTTTAGGTCTTAAAGGTTCATTACGGCAAGCTCAGCTTAATGTATATAATAAACTGTTATTTGACAGTTATTAGATTAAATAGCGAAGAAGCAAAAGTACAATCAATTCAGTAAAGTTTATGTACAATCGTAATCTTTTCGATTTAATGTTTATTTTTTTTATCAGCTAAAAGACGTTCATTGTTGGACAAAGGCCCGCACCCAATTTTATTTATTATGCTTGTATAATAAAATTATTATACTGACATCATCATCATCATCATCATTTCAGCCGAAAGACGTCCACTACTGATCATAGGCCTCCCCCGTAGCTCTCTAAACTGATCGGTCCTATTGACATCGTGGAACCCAAATTGGCATAGTTTCGCGATAAAAAAAAATTAAAACGACGAAGTTTTAGTTCAAAAAGTTGGATTGACTGGAAAAAAAGAAAAATTGTACGGTTAATTATTGTCTTTCGCACAACGGAATGTTTGATACTATTTTTACTATGAATGGTCAACTTTTTGAACTTCACCCGTGTATTTCTACGTTATTACGTATTCCACATATTTGTGGAAGTAAAATAAATGTACATACCCAGCCATGACGATGAAAAAATCAAGCCTATTCCAAGAGTCCGCTAGGTAAGTGCCATGCCCGTACACCCCCATCGCGACCATCTTGATCGTCAGTTCTATCGTGAAAAACGCAAAGATGATGTCGTCGAAAACCTGCAAAACAATGTTAAATAACTTAAACATAATTCGTGTTAAATAATCAGTTTGTCAACAATCTAAATAACCATTTAACGTCTACGAAAGTTCTCAATTAATTTATATAAACATAAACAAACGAATATCGCGATTCTCTGTTCGGACCACGCGTGCTTTACGTAGCTTTACGGCAAAAGCAGGCTATTCATTATTGCGATTGATTTAATTTAAGGAAATATTAATTTTATATTAAAGTCGAAGTAAGTGCTTTACCATTTTTTTATGACAGTTCCTACATCAGAATAAAAACAATTAGGCTGATTGTCACATTGAATTGTAAGTGACAATATAGCCTTTGATGGTTTTAGCCATACAGCTGACATTGAAGCTAGGGTGATAAAGTAATTTCTTGGTGGACTATACCTACGTATGTAATAAAACAGTAATAACAGTTTAAAAAATAAAACAAAATAATACAATATTTAAAAAATACGCTAAAAAATGTAGTGAATTTAAAAATATTTTTGCCTGATTATTGAATTGGATTATTGCTTAAACAGGTGGCAAAGTAATAATTATACGAAGCGAATTTGAAGTGAACAGTGCTGATCCGTTCACGCTAAAATAGTATTAAACAAAAAAAATGGAAAGGACGACACGATATGAACTTTGAATTTTGGAGTAGCTGTTTGTGTTTTAAAATTGTAGTTCCTTGAACTCAAAGTAAAGTGTCTTGGTGGTAAATACCTGTAATATCTTGCATCTGTTGGTAACACACTGGTCGTCCACGCAGGGCTGGTACATCCCCAATGTCACGCAGTTCAGTAGAATCACCAGCATGGAAATCCTCTCGAACCACGTGGAGTAATAGTTAAGGAAAACTTTTTCTTTGAATGGTGGTAGGTTAATGAAAAATTAATAAAATTAGGTAGTGTCAATGTCAACATACAACATATATTGCAGGTCTAAACGGGGGATCTAGATTTTTCTCATGATCAAACCGGGAAACACGTAGGTAACACAAACCCAGCATCCCGCAAAAAATACATAATTTTATGCGTAATTTTCCAGGCTTAATTCAACTCGGATATTCATAAAAGCCAAATAATGAGTTCCGTGGTAGCCAATGAAAATTAGTCTTACGTAATAATGGAGCATGGTGTAATGAATAATGACAATGCTGGGAACAGGCACATAGGGCACAAACGGCACGACCTGAAAGACGTGGCACAATGAAAGCCTTATTCGTGCCATTTTTCGATTTACGACGTCTTTCGTGGGAAAGAAAATATTGTTATGACAGATAGTGAAAATAAACGGATCACTCACGTCTTAAAACGAGTTAAACTATGAGTGAGTCTCACGGTAGTTTCATGTTTAAAATATTTTTATGACGTTGAAAAATAACCAGAATTTCACAATTATTTCAAATTGGTTGGACTTGCAGCTCTTTAATTATTTAATTGAATTAAAAAATACAAAAAGATGAAAAAAACTTTGTTGCTTTTACCTTATCTTGAGGAAATAAGGGTAAAGAGTTTGGTTTGGTAAGTATATTTACACTGTATGGACGGTAAAATGCGAGGCGCTTATGTTAGCCATTAATTTAAAGAGGAGAACTTTGCCCAGCAGTGCGACGTATACAAAACCATTAGTTAGTATCCCAAAACTCAACCATTAGTTGGTACGGGGCGAGGCGAAGGTCAAGTTATACTAGTTCTGGAAAAAAAGCCATGTATTTTAGTTTAGCAACAATTAATTAAGTGACTTTTAACCGACCTCAAAAAAAAGTCCGCACTCAGCACAAGGCAGCAGGAGAGATACAAATCCAATAGATAGTATTTAGGTAAGATAGATGACTAGGCCCACTCCTGCTGACTCGTGCTGAGGCAACGACTTCAAACAGATTCGAAGAAAAATATTTTGGTGGTTTCCTTTCTTGCCTATTATATAAAAACCTCGTGTTACGGTATTTGTGATTGAATGGCTAGCTCTGAAACTGCTTGACGGATTTTTATGACATTTTTTCTCTTTATTTGGTAGGTCTGAGAATAGGTCGTAGGCTATTTTTTATACCCCCATTCTTCGCAGACGGAGTCCCGGGGAAAGGGTAGTTTTTTTTCTAGATCTTGCCCTCTCGCCTAGTGCCAGGCTATACTTGAGTTAAGGGACACCATGTATAGTCCCGAGATGATGATTTACACTCGTCGCTTTTATTAAGCCATTCATAAACGCAAAACTCGTTTGCGAGTTTCCGTACAAATTAATTCGTAACCGAATGCTCGAATTATGAACATGGCCGACCCAATTAACGACCTGCCCCATTGTGCGTGCCATAATGCCAGGCATAATGGCTTCCATTTAAGAAAACCTATTATTTAAACACTGACTAAGCTGCTTTGCGATTGAAGGTGGCTTAGTGCAATTAATTATTGAGGTGCTTAACTGAAAAAAAAGTTGTGTTGGTTTTCAGTGGGCTTAAAATTTATTGAACGAAATAAAATAAAGCTTAGTGAAATATCGCAATGTGCTTCAGCCTATAGCTAAACCGTTTAAATGAGTCCACGCCCGCGGGGTACAGAGGCGCGGGGGTTGACGACAAAGGGGGCCGTAATCTGGATGGTTGGCTGTCTTCTACTGTGCGTTTTTCCAGAAATTTCCTGCCTCGCACAGCAAAGCTCTGGAATGAGGTACTCCTACCTAAAAGGCCGGCAACGCACTTGTGACTTTTCTGGTGTCACAGATGTCCATGGGCGACGGTAATCGTTTACCATCAGGCGATCCGTCTGCTCGTTTGCTCCTATACCAAAAAAAAAAAGTGTGGGCGGCAGGCACACGAGGCACGCTCGCCACCCGTTCCTCTCCCGACCTCTTTGTCTTCCTACCCCCCAGACCCTGTTCCGCGTGGGCGACGACTCACTTAAACGGTTTAGCTATAATATAATATGGTTCTTCATCAGAATAAGTTTCAAGATAGATACAAATTAGGGCTCTTCAAGCCTAGAGTTAGGCTGTTACTGAGCCAATAAGATAAACCTTTAACCTCATTTGCACTTTTCATCAAGTAAGATAAGGGTGAATTACGAGTCAGTTTTATGTAATAAAAAGTCGTCATAATATTTTTGTTCAATTAAGGCTATTAATAATTTATGTAGGGCGTATATTTTATGTAAGGCGAAAAATCTACCACAGGCTCGGAAAACTGCGTTGAGAAGAACCCGCGCAAGAAACTCAACTAGGTATATTTTTTCAAAACTGATCTACAATGTTATTTAATTACTTATTTACTTTCAAAGTTTTTATTACAGTAGAACTTCGACTATACTTAAGTAAATGATGCGGTTATTTCATTACTAGTATTTAGTGTTTTTAAGAAAGGAGTGTACAGGTTTTTAAAGGGCCGAGTAGATTTGCAAGCATCCATAGGCTACGGTAACCGCGATCCGTATACCATCAATCAGACAAGCCGTATGCCATTGATGTGATAGGTACAAAAGTAATGTTTATTTAATAATTTTCTGATGATCCTTGTGATACCTGTTATGATAGCTCATGTCGAGTGATGCTAAAAACTCGATAATGTTTTTTTTGACGAAAGATACAGGGTTTACCGTGAAATGAGCAAAACATCAAGGAATTTCGTTCCGTACAAACTTGTATGTGACAAAAATATTAACATTTCTATTTTTTTTATTATGCTGTAGTGCATTCCTTAATTGTCAAATTTTATGATTCTAGGTCTACGGAAAGTACCTTAAAACTAAGTAAGTAAAATGTTAGAAAATAATAGCTCAAATGGCCGTATCTTTGGACTTATAATTAGAAGGTTGATTTTGTTACAGTTTCAACGTTTTTACATAATTTTTTGATGTTAATTTCAACATCATAACGCCACGCGTTTCTGAGAAAGAGAATCTTGACAGAGAGACGGACAAGAAAGTGATCTTATAAAGTTACCGTTTTTCCTTTAGAAGTGTGGAACCCTAAACACAAGTCAAACGCTTTATAAATAAAATACAAATACGGCTCCAACGGACTGGAAAACGTCGCGCGTAACACTATTAACCCAAGACATGATCCCTGAGGCAAACAAGAAATCATAGTTCTACAGAAATTTATGACGGCTCCGAAATCCGACGCGTAAACAGGTAAGACCTACGCGTAAACACTATAAATCAATTCCCATAACCTTTTACTAAAGCCATTATAAAGATCTAACAAACAACAGGGAGACAAAGAATACGCCAGTCACGAGCATTTGGCGTTCCGCTGGATAAATGTGCATTTCTAAGTAGATCCCGTCCGTGTGGGGAAATTATTTCCTGAGGGGTAAGTGATTTTTCTGGCTGCTTAGCATACGCGTAAATAAGTCAGTTCTGATTTGTATCTCAAGGTTTTTGCCACGCTAAAATGGTAAGAGATATCGATACCGGAAATCTCAAATGGCGTAAAGGACAAAAATGCGAAAATGAGTCTTAAATGCCATCGTATACAGCTTTTTTTTCCCTATCGAATGGCATTTAAGACTCATTTTCGCATTTTTGTCCTTTACGCCATTTGAGATTTCCGGTATCGATATAGGTTAATAAAATTGGGGGATTGAAAAGAAGGTGAAATGATAAAGAAAAGGTTTTACCTATTATTAAAAGTTCTTAAAACGTCGTAATATGGAAAATAGGAAAAGATCAACGTTTCTTATTCTAATAAAGAGATTATATCTGTTGTAAACAAAATTGCTATTTGAGGTTAAAAATAAAAAAAATAGTCAAGTGTTTGTCGGGCTACGCGCGATGTAGGGTTCCGTACTATTATGTGTTGCCAATTCAATATTAAATAAATAAATAAATATCACGGGACAATTCACACCAATTGACCTAGTCCCAAACTAAGCAAAGTTTGTACTATGGGTACTAGACAACAGAAAAACATATTGTTAAATTTTGATTGACGATTACTCGTTAACTTGTACAGCCTATTAAGGTGTGGTAGTTTTACTTTTATTTTAAATTCTTTATCTGTGGCACCATTATGATCTTTTCCAGCTAGCACCTCATGCTTGTCTCTGAGACGCCTTTCCTTGTCACGCGAATAAATAGGTGCTATTTTCCTACATTTCCGGCCAAAAACTGCTTGAATACCCTGAAAGAACCTGCCCATTTGGTTTGTATCAGCAAGGTGTTGCAATTCATTCGCTTGCTCATTCCACCATTTATCTTTTTGTTCGCGCACTCTCGCTTTTAAAAGTCGTTGAGCAGCCCTTACAGCCTGTGCACTTGTTGCAGATTTGAATGCAAGCCTATATTCTTCAACAAGACGCATAATTTCATGGTCAGAGTTATCGAACCAATCTTTATGATGTTTGGGTGGTTTTCCAATAGTCTCAGAGGAGATTTCATACAGTTTTGTGGCAAAGGCACGCCACTGTACGTCTACAGACTCTGGCTCAGATGACGATAGTTGACTACCAAAGGCTGCATCAATGTCTTTTCCCAGCTGCCTGTCATGAACAAGATTGTTGGTGTCAAGTCTATTAGGAGCCTTGAGGCACGCTCTGCGTGGTGCTTTCAAAGTAATTTTTAGTTTTGACCGAATCAGGCGGTGGTCGGTCCAGCCCTCAGCACCTCTCATAGCTCTCGTAATAAGAACATCTTTGATGTCACTTTTGCGCACTATGACATAGTCCAAAAGATGCCAGTGCTTGGATCTTGGATGCATCCACGAGGTCTTGTACTTTTCTGGCAGCCTAAAGTAAGTGTTAGTAATACACAAGTCAAACTCTACACACAACGTCAAAAGGTCCAAGCCATTGGCATTGCACTTTCCGACACCGTGACGACCGAGGATACCTTTCCAAACCTCAGACTCTGCGCCGACTCGAGCATTAAAGTCTCCTAGAAGTATTATCTTGTCACTTGATGGTATTTTAGTGAGGATATGGCGGAGATCCTGATAAAACCTACCCTTATCTTCGTCCGAAGAGGGCAACGTAGGAGCATATACGCTGATAAGGTGGAGGTACTTCATCGATGATAGTTGAAGCCGAAGTGTCATGAGGCGATCACTAATACCCACTGGCAATTCCTGCAATGATCTCGCTATATGGTTGCGTATAGCAAAGCCTACCCCACTCGCTGCCCTTTCGCAGGCAGGTCTACCGCTCCAGTAGTAAGTGTAACCACCCAGATCCTCACAAAGCTCTCCACCGTCACTGAGATGCGTCTCGCTAATCGCTGCGATGTCGATAATATACCGGCCCAATTCCCTGGCGATGAGAGCCGTTTTTCGCTCAGGGCACAAGTTGGTGTCAGCATCTAGGAGCGTTCCAACATTCCACGCCCCGATGCACAGATCCTTAGAATTAAATATACTTTTCCTTTTTCGACCGCGTTAATTCGATGTCCAGATGCCCGCGGTTTGGCATCTGGGTGAGGGGTGAGACGGACTATGTTTAGGCCACCTTTTCTAGGCCCTTCCCCTGATTGGGGAAAGCAGAGCGATCCTAAATAGGGCTGCTTTGCCGCCAGACGTGCTGCCGAACCTGTCCTCCCGCCTCTGTCGAGTCCAAGGAGCGACCACTCTCGTCTGACCGCCTACGTGCAGAATGCCAGCTAAGGCCCGGATACATCGGAGTCCGAAACCTCACCGCTGACATCCCATCGCCGGAGGACTTTTGTCTCGATGTCAATTGAGAACTTGCCAGGGTCATCTGCGCGTGACTAGATTATAGTGGGCAAATAGTTGCGCTCCTACAAGCCCACTCTCTCATTCCCAACCTCCTGGCACCAGTGGACCGTGTAACCGATACGACTGGTAGAGACAGGGAATGCAGTGACTTGCCAACGCTCAGGTGAACGTATGAATTATGACATATCACGTAAGGTCCATTAGTCGCCTTTTACGACACCCACTGGAGGATAGGGGGTGGTGAAATTCTACGCCGGCACCACACGTCTTAAACCCTGTAATCCAAAGCGTAGATTTAGCCTACATACGTACCTTGAAGAACCAGCCTTTATCAGATAACCTTGCTCTTCCTCCGGATTACAACGAGTATGTTGCGGCAGTGAAGAAACTTAAAAATAATAAGACACCAGGATCAGACAGCCTTCCCGCAGAAATCTATAAGTACAGCGGACCAAACGTTAACAACAGGCTGTTTGAACTGATACTGAAGATCTGGGAATCAGAAACTGTTCCTCAAGATTGGAGAGATGCCTCTATTTGTAAACTGTATAAGGGTAAGGGACAGATTTCTGACTGTGGTTCTTATAGAGGCATCTCCCTTCTGTCCACTGCCGGTAAAATCTTAGCGCACATACTTAACGCCCGCTTAGGTTGCCTCGCAGAACAGCTCTTGCCGGAGAGTCAGTGCGGTTTTCGACCTTATAGGGGCACTATTGATGCTATATTTGTACTAAAACAAATCCAAGAAAAAAGCTTAGAACAAAATTGTCCCCTATATATGTGCTTTGTAGACCTTGAAAAGGCTTTCGACCGCGTACCGCGCGAAGCTCTCTGGATTGTTCTGCAAAAAGCTGGTTGTCCCGAAAAGTTCGTTAACTTAGTCAGGCAGTTTCATGAAAATATGATGGCTACAGTTCGACATGAAAACGAGTTTTCGGAACAATTTCCAGTCACCAGTGGAGTCAAACAAGGTTGTGTGATGGCTCCAACTCTTTTTGCGTTGTATTTCTCCACAGTGCTTGAGGACTCGCTTCTTGGGTGCTCTGGACAAATACAACTAAGTGTTCGTTCTGACAGAAGTGTATTCGACCTGTCTCGTTTCAGGTCTAAAACGAAAGTCGCAAGGCTCTCCGTGCTCGAGATTCTCTATGCCGACGACGTTTGCTTGATGGCCGATAACATGGGGGCTCTTCAGTCATACATGGATGCTCTGCAAAAGTCGTGCCTTAGGTTTGGCTTAGTAATAAGCATATCCAAGACTCAAGTGCTGAAACAACCAGCCCGTAATTGCGAAGCGGACACTTCCAACCTAACTATAGAAGGGAGACCCCTAACAGAAGTGTCCTCTTTCAAGTATCTTGGGAGCCAGATCAGAAAGGATAACAGACTAGCCTCCGAGATCCCATCTAGGATTGCTAAGGCTGCGTCCACTTTCGGTCGGTTAACGCATCGTGTCTGGGGATCGCATGATATAAAGTTGCAGACAAAGTTGTCGGTGTACAAAGCCATGGTTCTTCCGATTCTTTTGTATGCTTCGGAGACATGGTGTTTGTACAAAGGCGACATTCGCTTGCTAGACACGTTCCACCTACGCTGTCTACGTTCCATTCTGCGTATAAAATGGCAAGATCGCGTCCCCAACACTGAAGTACTTCGTCGTTGCAAGATGTCTGGCATGGAGGCGCTCTTGATGAAGGGTCAGTTAAGGTGGTGTGGGCATGTTTGGCGTATGAGTGATTGCAGACTACCGAAAGCCGTTTTCTACTCCCAGCTATCAGCTGGTAAACGGAAACAAGGTGGGCAGCACTTACGTTATAAGGACGTGCTTAAGCGCCACCTAACTGCCTGCGGTATACCACCTAACAAATGGGAGGAGTGTGCTTCTCAGCGGCCGGAATGGCGTTCTCGTGTTAAAGTGAGCGTAAAGAACTTTGAAGACGCTCGTCTCATTGACCTTGATGCGAAACGTCAGGCACGTAAATCCCGACCGAAACCCTCCTATAATTACACCTACAATAATGCTGGACAACTCTACTGTCCCACCTGCGATAGAGTTTTTAAGAGTAAGTTTGGCTTTGCCAGCCACGTTAGAGCTCACGCTCGTAATTAAGTAGCTAGGGTCGCCGTTGCCGATTACGGCATGGATAGCTATATATGATCTTTTCCAGATTTTTCTAGCCAACGGTTTAAGAAAGGAGAAGAAGGGTGTCAGTTGACTCTAACAAAGTAGAGCACTTTAAGGATTAATGTTTTGCAAACGGATCTCTAACTTGAAAATATAACAAACTTACAATATACTACTCCAGCCAGACTATGGATTTAAACGAGAAAAAAATATCAAACTCACTTTACGTGTAAAGGAAGACCCTAATAATTTTTTTTTTCTTTTATTTTTCATGTATAAATATAGTTTTCTAGCTGCATTGTCAGTCTTTAAGTTAAGACTCGGATTGACGGACAGACAGACATAAAAACGAACTGACACGACGAAACTATAAGAGTTCCTTATAGAATTACAGAACCCTAAAAATTAAAAATTTTCCAAGCACCAAGTAAGACGAAATACCGCAATCTTTCGTGAAGAAAATCCGTTTGTTTCTTACACTACTCGGATTGGTCGTTTGAATGAAATTTGCAAGGTAATAGCGGGGGAAAACACGATTCCTTTCAAAGTAGGTCA
This sequence comes from Archips xylosteana, assembly GCA_947563465.1. Classification (NCBI taxonomy): domain Eukaryota; kingdom Metazoa; phylum Arthropoda; class Insecta; order Lepidoptera; family Tortricidae; genus Archips; species Archips xylosteana. The sequence goes on along the minus strand of OX387348.1, from coordinate 17,253,183 downwards.
CAGAGGGAAATCAAATCCCGTAAAAATCGGCCGGGAAAATGTTTTATTTCGCATTACCAGCTTTACTGAGGCTGAGATTCACCTGTTGTTTATATACGTACGAATTTATAAATGTGAAAGTAATTTCTGTCTGTGTATGTTACAACGCTTAAACCGCTCGACCTGTAGAGTAGGGGCATGGTTTCATCCAAACCTTACACATAGTCATGTACAGTCAACCAATTTGATTCCTAGGCCACCTTGTCACTGTGACATTTTACGTCATTCGATAAATATTGCTAAAGACAAATTAAATTATTTACTATGATAAGGTTCTATGGTGGGCTAGAAATTAATTTGGTTGACTAAATTCTTAGCGTAAGTCTTCAGTAATAAATCATATTTTACACGAGCATAATGTTTCCGTAACTCCCATCCTTACATGGCGATCATGCCAGGTGCTGCCGGCGATTTAGATGAAATTATGTATACACAGACAGTTTAACACCCGGGGAAGGATATAGGATACTTTTTACCCCGGAAAGTTGCATTGTTTCGTGGACTGGCGATAAACGAGCTCTTTGCAGACAAAGTAGCGGGCAACAGCTAGTCTGAGTAATAATATAGTACGGCTTTGAAAAAAATTTTTGATGATTTTTGAAATTTGACACATTATAGCGTAAGTCATGGCAATATTATGTGGAAGTTCTTGAAGACAATAGTATTTATACTATCGATTATTTTGGACTATCGATAATATCTTACTCTCGATGGATCAAAATAATCGATAGTATCAATAGTATTGTACTTTGTTAATAGTATTCCGCAATCAATAATATCGATACTATATTGATAAGCCTATGGACAGAAACGAGACCATCAATACTATGCTATCGACAGGCCTATCAATGGTGTGGCTTGTGTTGTAGACGACAACTATTGAGTGTGAAGATGTTGATAGTGTGGTAAGTATAACTAGTAGAGAGAACGACGAATTAAGTACTATACTATGTACTCTATTCAAGTAACATGGAATTGTGGCTGCAGAGCAAACCGCAACTAAGTGAACCTAATAATTCAGCACAATGTCTGGAACATTTGACTACATTTTGAAAAGCACAAAGCTAAGTTTTTTAATTTAACTAAAAAACTTAAGTCATTAATGTAGTTAATCATACAAATCATGGTGTTAGACGACCAGATGGCCTAGTGGTTAGAGAACCCGACTATGAAGCTTGAGGTCCCGGGCTCGATTCCCGTGTCGGGGCAGATATTTATATGAAAAATACGAATGTTTGCTCCTGGTCTTGGGTGTTTAATATGTATTCAAGTCTATATTTATCTATATCAGTATGTATATCCATTGCCTAGTACAGGTAACGCCACCAGAGTTGAGGCCACGCACACAACCACATCTCATGTAATGACAGCGGGATTTTGACGTTGTGTTGACGTTTAACGACAACACAACGTCAAAATCCCGCTGTCATTACATGAGATGTGGTTGTGTGCGTGGCCTCAACTCTGGTGGCGTTACCTATACCCATAACACAAACTTTGCTTAGCTTACTTTGGGACTAGGTCAATTGGTGTGAATTGTCCCGTGATGTTTATTTATTTATTATTTATTTTAATCATCGAACATTAAAATTACCAAAGCGAATCATAATTTAGTAAATAAATAACTTAAAAGTAACTATAACTCTAAGACGTTCATAGTTTTTGAGCCTATTTTCATTATGATATGAATCGACTTGGGAAATCCGTTTTTGCTTAGGAGGGTTTTTGAAGAATAAATACGACCTCTAAAGGTGAATAAGGTCGGTTTCTTTTGCAATTATTCACAGCAGCGTATTAAAAAAAAATTGCTCATAATTGAACCAATACAGCATAAATTCAGACTTCAAGAGAAACCGCCTGAGTAAAGGCGGCTCCAGTCATCCATAAAATACTCGTTAAATATCTTCGTTGACGTGTGACACTACTTACGGGTAGAACGGATGACAAACTAATTTGTGGTTCTCAACCGTTTGCCCGAATTTTACATGCCATAATGCACCGTTTTCCATAATTTTCATTTCATCCCAGCCTATATGCGTCCCACTGCAGGGCACAGGCCTCCTCTCAGAATGAGAGGGCTTGGGCCGTAGTTCCCACGCGGGCCCAGTGCGGATTGAGAACTTCACATACACCATTGAATTTCTTCTCAGTTGTATGCAGGTTTCCTCACGATGTTTTCCTTCACCGTAAAGCTCCTGGTTAGTTACAAATGTAGTTTCGCACATAAATTCCGAAAAACTCAGAGGTGCGAGCCCGGACTCGAACCCACGACCCTCTGCTTGAGAGACCATAGGTCAAACCACTAGGCCACCAAGGCTTTTCACGAATTTTCATTTGTCATAAAGTAATTTATTTCCGAAACATTATTTTCTTCAAAATTGTTATCAAAATATTATAAGGTACCTACAAATAAACTAATTTGAATCCGAAAAGTCGCACTGATTGCAAATTTCGAATACACCGTCAAATTGGTCTGTAAATGTTTTTTGGTTCTTTCGCATATTGCCCCACAAAAGGTCTAAGTCAATTTGAAATATAATATAGCTATTGAATTCAGCAAAGCTCACGAGGTGTGATCTGTGTCGAAAACAATGGTCTTCTACTTTTAGAGGCTTTTATGACAAGTAGGTAGGCTGTCATGGCTGTGCGACTGGATTTTTTCGAACAATTTATTAGTACCACTAATGTTTTTCTTTGACTACAGAAGTTTAAGTGTACTACCGAACCATTTTGATTCCTTATCCACCGTAGAACGTTTTCGCAGTAAACTTCATAATAAATTGCCTGTTCAAACAAAATTATGTCACCATGTTTTTTTCTGTGAAAAGATTCCAAAGTGGATCATGATCTGTATGCAGTAGGTTGGATATTTAGTACATAATTACTGGACATCTGTTCACAATATTACCAGACTAATCCCGCAATATATGCTAAGTATCTGAATCTAACAATATACTGGACCATTCATTATTTATTGCACATAAATCAAATGTTCACAGGCATTACCTATGCACAGTAATTAATAGACTGGTCGGCAATTTCAGTATAGCAATGCCATTAAATATTTATATTGCCTACTGAAAACGGAATATGCAAAGCTGTGCGTAATAAAGTCGTTCTAAACTCTTCTCGATCAATCAGGTGGATGGAATTATGATATTATGCTAACCCTGTGGCTCTAGTGAAAAAGGGGTTAAGTCTTCAGAAGTTGAACAGCTGATTTCGACTTAGCCCCCTTTACACATAAAATAGAAAATAGCTGTTTAACTTCTGCAGACTTAACCCCTTTTTCACTAGAGCCACAGTTATGTCATCATCATCATTTCAGCCTGTAGGTATACGTCTCACTCAGAATGAGAGACTTTGGGGCGTAGTTCCCACGCGGGCCCAGTGCAGATTGGAAACTACACACACACACACATTTTTCTTCGCAGGTGTGTGCGGATTTCCTTACAATGTTTTCCTTCACCAGAAAACTCATGGTATTAGCAAATAATTAACTAAGTAGGTAAGCATGGTGCAGTCATTTCATTTTATTTTATCAATACTAGATACAGTTAGTTACTCGGGTTGGTGTATGGTGAAGCACACATCCCGAAATGACGAGGGTCTGGGTTCGATTCCTAGTCCAAGCTTTGGATTTTTTTCAATGTGTTTTAATTTAAATAATTTATATAATATTTAATAATATTAAGTTTAATATTTTTAGTTTAGCAATAATCCGGGAAATAAAATTTCCGAGTCCAATAGTCATTTCAATCTCACACTCTTAACGCCACTTGCCTAAAGACAACATCAATGTAATTCTCCTCTTGTGTTGATAACTTATTTCCCTGAATTAAAGTTTAGGACGCGAAGCGTGCTCCATCGGTAGGCTTCATCTTCGCTTTCCATCAGGCGTGATTGTGGTCAAATACAAGGCTATATTGTATAAAAAAATCTAAAGCCTTTTTTCCGACGAATTGGTCGAGAATTTTAACAAATTGTCCGCAACACCCGCCCTTCTCTGGCTTTGTTGGTGATCCGCTAAGCCTCTGTGTGTCAAACCCTAACGTGTCCTTTTGTTACTATCTTTCATGTGAGGGTTTGTACCATTCTCGTGGATGGCCTTGTAACCAATTTATTTATTACCTACTCGTTTATGTTTTCTTTGTATTTATCTATTGTGTTATGTTTGGATATATGTTAGTCGCAAGCCACACAGAAGAGACGTGGGAAGGGGGCGCGTCGTTTGTTCGCAGGCCGCGTCTCCACACCGTCTCTTCTGTCTGCTTTGGATCACGACGCTTCTATACATTTAGTATGAAAACTGATTCAAGGGGCGCCGCGACAGCGACGCCCCCCCGTCCCACGTCTCTTTTGTGTCGCTTGCGCCTTAGACAATCACGCAATAAGGCTGTGTTCAAACCAAACCGACTGTCGGCCGCCGAATGTGAGCAGGCTCACTGTGAGCCCCAGTGTGAACGTTATTTTGTACGGTATTTTATGTCGGCGACTACGCATAGCGTAATAGCGTATTGTCGGTTAGGTGTGAACGAAAACATGAATATGTATGGAAATACAATAAACTGCGTAAAGCGCGCTCACATTCGGCGGCCGACAGTCGGTTTGGTCTGAACATACACAGCCTTACGGCTGAAAGGATTTAAATGATGTCTCACAGATTTACGCTATGTTAAAATAAAAAATAAATAAAACGTGGGACGATTGACACCAATTGACCTAGTCCCAAACTAAGCAAAGCTTGTACTATGGGTACTAAACAACAGATAAACATACTTATATAGATAAATACATACTTAAATACATTTTAAACATCCAAGACCCGAGCACAAACATTCGTATTTGTCACACAAATATCTGCCCCGACCGGGAATCGAACCCGGGACCTCAAGCTTCGTAGTCAGGTTCTCTAACCACTAAGCCATCCGGTCAGGCTAAGCACGCGTATACGCTTATTGTCTAATGTACGGGCGGGCGCATGCGCACGTGTTAGACAATACGGTCTCTGGTTTCTACCTTATAAAGTATAGGTATCCTATTTATTATATATTATATTATAGATCGACTACAAAGAGTAGGTAAATAAATGGTTAGGTAAAAGGTGTTTAAACTTAACCGTTTTGCGTCAAGACAGCCGGATAGCCTAGTTGTTAGTTTGGAACTAGGTCAATTGGTGTGAATTGTCTCGTGATATTTATTTTAAATATGACACTTACAAAAAAAGTGTTGTCCTTATAAGCCTATACTAGAGCCTTACCGAATGTCGTTCTTTGCAGGAATGAAGTTCTCACATTATTTCTCTTAGGAATCGAAAAGGTAATTTATCTCAAAATATTAATAGCCAATTAGAGGGGGATGAGGGATTGCGCCTGCGGCACGGCATGGAGCCAAAACATAAGTAATGGTGATCCAGGCAATCACGGTAATGAAACGATGCGTTGCCGAAGATCGCTTCGATATTTTTGCCTAAGTGACAGAATTAGATGATCTGTGCCCATATGATTAGACAAGTCTACAGTAATAGATATTCTCGGGCTTATGAAAGCTGAGCCCGGCCCTAGGAACTAGGTCCCAAGCCCTCTCATTCTGAGATCTATGACGTGTAATGGGAAGATGATAATGATGGTTTTCTGTTTACGAACGTAGCTGTTTTGCACGTGGGGTTACGGAGGTGCAAATTAAAATGTTTAAGTGTAGGTACAATCCGCGAGCGGAATTTCTTCTCATTCTGCTGGCCTCGCATGGAGGAATTATAATCTGAATTAATAATTTGAATTTGTAATAAACTCCAAATTTCAATGCTTACGTATAATGCCTATTACCTCACACATGCCTTAAAATTAAATGGGTTCGACTTGAAAGTTTCTTTGTTCTTCTGCTATCGTATTATCAGTAAACAAATCGGGTAAGCCCGAGTCGGACTCACGCTCCGAGGGTTGTGCAAAAACCGTATGTACAAAATCCAGTGTCCCAGAGTCCTACTTCTAAGTAATATTTACGTAGTGTGGGGTCATTTTATATCGGTTATTTGGTATGCTACTTAATTTTCAATTTAATTTTTTTTATGAGTGGAGTGTTCCTACGGCATCCTGTCATTACTGGCAGGTTTAACTGTCCCATCCCGCCACACTGGGTCAACCAAGTATAAATGATTGCATAATTTAGATTAATTGTGTACCTACTTATAAATATTGTACTTCTTTACTTAGAATAATATCTTCATAAAAAAAGTCTTGGGAACATTATCCCTGAACTTCGATGTTTCGACTCAGTAGTAATATGCCTTTAATTGAAATGTTCAAAACTGTCTAGGGATAAATATATCCCTAGGTACTTTTAATGAGTGTACTAATTTATGCAAAAAAATGCAAATCTGAACCATTTATTCAAATTAATTTAATATTATTTTGTTGTTGTAAAGGCAATAGAAATACGCATTTTACTTAATATTATAAACGCGAAAGTTTAAGGATGTTTTTTACTCTTTCACGCTAAAACGGTTGCACGGATTCTGATGAAATTTGGCACACATAGTTTCTACCCTGGATAAACATATTAGTATACTTATTATCCCGGAAAATTTCACAGTTCCCGCGGAATAGCGATAGATAAATGCTTTGCCGACGGTCTCGCGGGCAACAGCTACTAAATTATTAGTTTGGGGATATGATCTTATCTCTCAGTAATCAAATGAAAACATGTGGAAGAGGCTTTAAGTCAATGTTCAGTGATAGAACCAGCCAGAGGTAGCCACATCTTAATCAAAACGCTACAAGAAAAACCAAAGAATGAGCTTATTCCAATGAAATGACCCTGAGAGTGACAGTTATACCAAATGTTCTCTGAATAACTTAAACATTCAAGGTTTCGTAAATAGGTCAAACTTTTCAGTACCTCTTCTTTAAGCGGTCATGATTTGTTAAGTGGATTATGTATTGGGAAGTACAACAAACTTTGATGGCGGGTTTTCAAATGCTTGGAAAATTATTCTCTACAAATTTTCGAGTAAGTATTTCAATTTTGATTTATGTGAAGCATTCATCTTGGCAGTTGAATGCAAGCTGTTCAATAGTGCGTCTGAAGTGCCCATTCCGCTTTGGAACTGGGGAAAACTACCTCCCAAGCCTTCATTCTCAGAAGAGGTCTGTACTCAACAGTGGGACGTACATATACAAGGTAATAATTAAGTAACTGAAAACCTGAAAGTTGTTTGGTTAGAATCGATAGGTGAGTCGTTTTCAAAAAATTTGTACACAATTAAGGGATTAATTAAAAACAAAATTTAATTAAATATTTTTGTGTAACGGAGTTACCCATTTACTTTGTATGACTAACTTTCGTTACACAAAAATAGCGATCGTGATTTTTGTTTTGATTAAGCCGTTAACTATGTACAAATTTTTTGAAAACGATCCAGGTAGAGGTTTCAACAGGCTTTAAATACGAACCTTAACTACGTATAAAACCTACCAAGTACTTAAATTTAAATGTGCAAAGAATTGAGCCAAGTAGGTACATAATGTGCCCTTCAATCCAAACCAAACTACTGGTACTGGAATCTGCCACAGACCACCAAACCTACACACGGGTGCTCTACCAAAATAAGCATAGGCACAAAAACCTCTCTTCTCACTTATCTAAAAATCCGTATAAACATCTACTTAGCAGCCTGCAACAAGGAGTAGAAATGAAATGAACAACCTTGATGAACAACTATACGTTGCAGACTGGGAAAATAAACGTGACTCTTGTGCCAACTAAGCAATTTTAGCTCGCCTGACATTTTTATTCTTCTTATCATTAGTTCTATGTCCTCCAACCTGGTCATAACGCTCAATCCGGAGCCCCACGTAAATATTGACGATAAATCTGTAGATTTTGGAAACATCGGGCGACCGATCGAGCGGTTGGTCAGCTCGGAAGTTTATGTCTCGGGCTCAGTAATTGGCTTAATGTTATTCTGCTGTCGCGCTAATGAACTCGAATTAACCCGGACATGCGCAGGAGGTGATAAAACTGTAATATAATTTGTATTTATTACAGATGCCGCACTGGCGCGGAATAATAATATTGATAAACATTTTTGTGACTTCGCAGAAGACGCATTTGTGTTGGCCTTGTGTTGGCATTAACTTGACTATAAGGAAGCTTAGAACTGACCTGGGTATAATCTGGGTACAATTGTTCGTCATCCATCCCTAATGACGATCACGACGTAATTTTTGGAAACTCCATAAAAAAATAGTAAAATCTCAAAATTTCAATTCAACTGCCAAGCCTCATACTACAAAAATCGGTTAACGAACTTCGTATCGTGCCGTTCCATTTACACTAGAAGTATTAAACAAATAAGTGAAAGGGATGGCACGATACTAACTTCAAATCTCGAATATCGTAATAGCCCCTAGATCTAATGACTTTCGCGTCCGAAGCCGCTGGTAAAGGAATATTTCATGAAAATACTTCTTTCTTATTCATTATCTTTTCGTCTTTTTCCTGCTCAATGTCACCATGTGGAGGAATATTTAATGCCAATTTATTTGCTTCATGTCTGTTAGTAATTACTTTCTGAATTTGGGTGTCCGTTCCATCATTTTGAAGTAACGCCGCGGGCAACGAGGCTAACAATTAGGTTAATTGCAAACTTTATTTATACCCACCGAGTTGTGTAGTATAAACAAAACCTCTTCATTATTGTAAATACTTAAACAAACTCATTTGACCAGATGGCCAAAATTGGAACTGTCGTTCCTATGCAATTTAATGTTAATTAGTAATTTAATGTCAATTTACTATCCACCTGGTACGCTCACTTGTTTTCTCCATCGCTGCTTTATGGCGCAGAGACATAGACAAAGCCGCTGATAGACAAATGGTTGATTCTTTTGCAATGTGACGCTGGCGTCGCTTATTAAGGATACCATGAACTGCCCATCGTACAAACGTCTGAAGGAGCTCAAATTGGAGAAAACAAAGCGTTTATCGTCGACCTGCCTACAACGCATAGTGTGATACTTCGGTCATGTAGCGCGTAGGAGAGTGGACAATTTGGAGAAGTTAATGGTGACCGGAAAAATACAGGGTAAAAGACCTCGAGGCCGAAGTCCCAAACGATGGTCAGACCAGGATCTCGAAACAAATGGACTTAACTGTCAGCACTGCACTTCATCAGCTTGTGGACAGCTTGTGGACAAAGTTTCACGTTCCTCAGCAGCGAGGAAGCGATTAAGATGATAATGATGATATTTTCTAACAGCGTCACTGCTACAGCGTAGTGCTACCACACTATCGATAGCTTCATTTACAACAAGCCACACTATCTACAGGATTATCAATACTATTCCATTTCTACAAAGATCAAAACCAACTATACTATTCATAGTCTTGGATTCTGTGACTTTAAACATTTCTATTCCGCTGATTATTAACTAATAATAATATTTCGTATAACTATACGAACCTAGTCTTGTAGTTTGACCTAATGGTCTCTCAAACAGAGGGTTGGGTTCGAGATCGGGCGCATAACTTTGAGTTTTTCGAAATTTTAGTGCGAAATTTCTTTTGAAAATTACTATGAATGATGAATGCAATTATAGTGAGGAAACGTGCACACACTTGCGAAGAAAATCAATGGCGTGTGTGAAGTTCCCAATCCACACTGAGCCCGCGTGGGAACTTTGGGACATATATAGGCTGGGATGATGATGAGTTTATTTGTAGATAGCAATAAAGATAGCATGGAAAAACCCCACCGAGCACATAAAATATCGTCTACAACGAGGATATTTTTAAAGAGGCGATATCAGGTTTTTATGTCCATCCTTTTAATTTCTAATCGCGTGTAAAACTGATTCCACGGCCGGACGCGCGCGTTGCCAGCAAAAAATACCTCCGTGACCTTTTCAAAATGGCCGTAATTTTGATTATCACTTAATGGGTTATTTAAAGGGTACAATGTCGACACGTTGTGAATTTGTTCCTTTTTGTTAGGTTAAACGGTTTTTGAGAGGAAATGCAATTTGTTCATGGTCATTGTTATTGCGTATAACGTGTAGTTTTTCGACCAACGTGCTTAATGATTAGTCAAATTTGAAACTAGCATTTAAGCAAACTTTCGAATTATGTTACACCATGTCCATAGATAATGATAATTTCTTTAAATATAATTTAATTTTATAACTATCAGTTGCCTGCAACTTAATCTGCGTTTCGCAGGAACCTCAAACTTTACTCACAGATAGTATTCACACTTCCTCCCTCCTCGCCTGGGCCTCCCTCAGGAAACACCACAATAATCGGTCTTGCGCCGCTCGCATTTGTACTCTTTGGACCTTCAACAGTTCATTAATCTACCTTGTGTAACATATTCCAGTAAGTGGCCATCATTCAAGAACACATTGCCCTCTTAGGCATTTAGTTCTTCAAGCAATATGTCCTTATACCGCCACAATTCTAACGTGTCACTATTATGTACACAGCAACTACCTACATCTATAATGTGTAGATGAGCAATTTGATCCGTAGCAATTCAAACAAAGGCCGACCACATCAACCACATTTCGCACCGACCGAGGGCAATATCGAGTTACGTACTCTTTAACGCACCTACTTAACAGGGTTGATTAAGTATCTGTTTATTGAATCGTAATGTATCACATTCAACCTTATACATACTAATTTTGTATTATTAAAATTCGCGTACCTTGATTTCAGAGAAGCCCGATATTTCGGCACAGTTGCATGCGCCATGATCAGTCGTCTCGTGATCATGGCGCATGCAACTGTGCCGAAATATCGGGCTTCTCTGAAATCAAGGTACGCGGAACAAAACCCGATTTCAACTCATAATATTAGTAATGACCGCGATAGTCTAAAATATTCTATTAAAATTCGTCTCTGAAAACAAGCTATAATATAACTATGAATGTAAGCACTAGCTTACACCAACCAATCTATCAAAGGTATCTTGAAGAATTGCCCCATTTTTAAAAACGCTTGTCTAAGCTTTTCTTAGGTAAAGATTCTCTTGACTTTTTTTTGTGGAACAATTTACAACTATTCATCTAGTTTCTAACTAAGCAAAGCTTACTTATAAATCTTAATTTATAAAAGCCTTATATAAGCCTTAGCTTATAAGGCTAGTGTGAATGAATAGGTTGTAACTGAACCAGTGAGGTAAACCATTGGCCCCATCTAAACTTTTCATCATTTGGTATATGTAGTGTCCAATCACGGGTCAGTTTTATGAAAAAAATGCACACTTAAAAATAATAGTTTAAAAAAACTAAAAAACACGCTTTAAAAAAATAAAAATAAAAAATATAAAAAAATGTAATAAATTTCAATTCACTTTTCTTATAGTGCAGTACAAATCTTAATAAGCAATTATTATATTGTTATATCCAGATCAAAATTTGTAAACAATTCTAAATATTGATAAAATAAATAATAATAGTTTAAAATATTTTATTGTAAAAAAAGCGTGGGGTGCATGGTGTCAATTGTCAAGGATTATCATTTTGATAACATCTTAAAAAGCACCCCACGCTTTTTTTACAATAAAATATTTTAAACTTTTATTATTTATTTTATCAATATTTAGAATTGTTTACAAATTTTGATCTGGATATAACAATATAATAATTGCTTATTAAGATTTGTACTGCACTATAAGAAAAGTGAATTGAAATTTATTACATTTTTTTTATTTTTTATTTTTATTTTTTTAAAGCGTGTTTTTTAGTTTTTTTAAACTATTATTTATTTTCTATTTTTTAGTTGCATTTTTTCACAGTGAGAGTTTCCATGTGCTAAAAAGAGACACAAAACGGTTTTTTGCTCGTCTTAAATAGAATCAGTCTATCTTATACTTGGTCTTTGGTGCGCGCGCACTGCTCTACACTACTAAACGTAAACCTCTTTCTTTCTAACTTTACCTCCCTCACCTACAACCCCCCAACCCCCCAACCCCCTAAACCCAACCCCCCAACATCCCCCAACCCATTTCCCCAACCCCCCAAACCCCTAACCCCAACCTCCACACCCTTACCCCCAACCCTCTAAACCCCCCTTACCCCCTCCTCATTTTTCAAACCACCAACCACCTAAACCCAAACCCCCTAACCCCGGACCCCCACCCAATTTCCTCAAACTTCCGCCAAACCCCTAACCCCAACCCCCCTTACCCCCAACACCAACCCTCTAAAACCCCAACCCCAACCCCCCTAAACCCCCTTCCCCTCCCATTTACCCCCAACCTCCCCCCCCCACCCCTCCACCTACCTCCCCCTTCCAGCTCCATCATCAAACCCTTGTTACCATCTAGGCCTCTTACCCCCTCCCCATTTCCCACAACCCCCAAAATCCCTAACCCCCGAACCCCCCAACACCCCCACCCTATTTCCCCCACCCCCCCCACCCCCTAACCCCAACCGCCACACCCTTACCCCCAACCCTCTAAACCCCTGACCCCCTTACCTCCACCCCCATTCCCCCCCCACCCCGCCACCTACCCCCCTTCTAGCTCCATCATCAGACCCTTGTTACCATCTAGGATCAAAGTACTGGTCAAGACAAATCAAACGAGCCCAAACTCGACGGGGTTGTGTAGTTTTATTGTTGAGTGCCTTTGGCCATCTTCCAGCTCCATCATCAGACGCTGGTTACCATCTGAGATCAAAGTGCTCGTCAAGACAAATCAAACGAGCCCAAACTCGACGGGATTGTGTTGTTTTATTACTTAGTTCCTATGGCCACCATCCAGCTCCATCATCAGATCAGCTCCATGTTACAATAATATTGCATTGTCATCCAATTTACACATATGTGCAAAATTTCAGCTCAATCGGAAACCGGGAAGTGGGTCAAAATCGCGCCCTAAGGAGTCGGTTACAAACATACAAATATACAAACATACAAACATACAGGTGAAGCTAATATAAAGCGTGTAAAAATAAAGTTCATGAATAAGGCACAAACCTTCGTATTCGTCATATAAGAGACTGCTTTTAACGGGATTTGAACTCGGGACCTCTAGCTTCATAGTTAGGGTCACTACCTACTAGGCTATCCAGTCGTCACACGTGAACGTTTTTTTTTATATTTTCAAATATTATGAATTTGATTGACACAGGGAAACATAATTTAGCTATACCAGGACATCAGGGTTGTAACTTTTAACGAATAAGAGGGTTATTTTCTCAGTCAGAATTATAATAGAGAGTGATTCATGGCAGCATATCTGGTGCTCAATCGGAACAATAACAATGGCACAACGAAATAGCGTCTTGAAAACTGTTCTGCTGATAGATTTTCTAAAGAATAGACCATTTTTGACTTGTCATCTTCGCGGCTCCCGTTTAATATTTTACTACTCACGGATTTGTGTGTACGTAATAGTCAACCAAGAATTTCCTTTAGCACTCTATAGTTCAAAATCAGTTGTACGACTTGAAACATTAAAGACTTCTTTCAATTACAAGTCAACGTGATTCAGCCTTATTGTTTCTGATATGGGAATTGTCACAAGAAATGGTAAAGCACGTACTTGGTCGACTATACTACTGTACTGTACTGTAGTAGCTAACAATATATAAAATTCCCATGCGAATTTTCTAAAATTACGTCATTATCTTTATTTATCTGTACAGAATTTCATGTCTTTAGATGCGGTTGATTTTTTAGATTTTACATACATAACTACCGATTGAGTGGGAATATCAGAATCAAAGGTGTTGCAGATATTTGCATCCGCAACAGCGGATAATCCGCATTAAATTTAACATTCGCATCAGCATCCGTATCCGCATGAAATCAATGCGAAGCTTATGCGGATACGGATGTTGAACAAGTCGGTACAGTCCATTCGCAACATCCTTGATCAGGATAAAAAGTAGCCAATGTGTTATTCCAGAGAACCGCCTAACTGTATGCCAAATTGACAATAAATTGTGAAAGTGAAAAACACAAATACACGCTTTCACAAACTTCTCGATTTATAATGAGTACTTAAAAGTAGAATTTGTACAAACGCCCCGAAGTTTTTGAGATTTCTTGTTAAGGTAAATGTACCATATTACGGCATATTAAGGAACTTTCTACTTTGAGGTAAGATTTAAAAAAAAATACGAAGGTACTAGAAGTGGAAATTGTTTTATTTCGGAGACTGTTCTTATTAAATGGATATAGGATATTATTTTGCTTCGTAGCTTTTAATTTAAAGAAATAATAGTTATTTTGCTAAACCCTTATTTTGTTCGTAATTCCGTGCTAAAATTTGGCTCTTGATCTAATCCCGGGAATCGTTGCACGTAATTCCGTGCTAGCTTCAAAGTTCACATTATATTAGGTAACCCCAAAAAATATTCCTTTAAAAAATTACTTAAATGGTTTTAAATTATTTTAATCATGAAATAAAAATACAAATTTATCGTATAAATGTATTAAATATAATACAAAGTACAAAATTAAAAATCGAAATTAATAATTCCACTTAATCATTTCAATGAAAGAAACATTTGGACATTGATATAAAAAAAATGTGTTATGATTTTATAAAAAAAATATAATTTAATTTCGATGCGTACTCCATTCTTTCGTACATAATAACATAACGAGTTATCATTTCAGACTCAATTATAAGGCTCAGGTTAGTAAAAAACATATACCGTAATTACGTCATAATAATCTGCAGTCATTACTAAAGTTATTTACATCAAATTTATGAATAAATTTAGCCCCAGTTATAATTCAACGATTAAAACATTTCATACTGAGTTTCTCTTATTCCGTGATACTTCCGCAATTAGGTTCATCGCGTCAGATCTGTGAACATAATTACGGCAGTCATAAATTCGTCAATTTCCCTTAAAATATGCTTTATATTAACTTGAAATAGTTATAAAACCTTCAATTAATAACCTGTGTACAATAATTTTACAAATTTTGATTAAATATACTTACCGGCATCACAACAAATCCTTACGAAGTTACCATTGTCACCTTATGCTCACAGGCAACACGACGTATGGAACTACTGCGTGGTTTCGACTGATGAGTTTGAAAATGCGATATTGCTGTTAGAACTTATTACGGTTATTCAAAAATAGTGTTTTTTGGTTGCAATGAAACTATAGTTGATGAAGCATTGTATTAAATCTTGACTTTACTGATAGTTTTCTTATTATACGACAAAAACCAAAATGACACGGCATAATGTACTACCCCGGCATAGTGTACATTTACCTTATATAATATGTTGAAAATGGAACGGTGGGTAACACCATTACTCGTTCCGATGGTTCAATTTGTAACTTAAAACGATCCTATTTTTTATGAGGCAGTTCGAAGTCAGTTTTCAAAGAAAAGCCTTAAATTTAATTGGTTGGATTTGGGTTTGGATAAGGTGATTGAGTTTGCTGTTGGAGAACGTTTTTAATGGGAATCTATTCGCTGTTTTAATTGTTACTTAGCTTATATACGCCATAGATGGGTAAAGCTGTGAAGCTGTTCACCCGCCACATCTTCTGCGCCACCAAAATCGATAAATCATCATCATCATAATCATCATCCCAGTCTACATACGTCCCACTGCAGAGCACAGGCCTCCTTTCAGAATAAGTAGGCTTGGACTGCAGTTCCCACGCAGGCCCATTGCGCATTGGGAACTTAACACACGATTGAATTTCTTAGCAGGGGTGTGCAGATTTCAGGTAAAGCTCATGGTGAATTTCAAATGTAATTTCGCACATAAATTTTGAAAACTTAGAGGTGCGAGATCATCATCATTATTTCGGCTGAAAGACGTCCACTACTGAACATAGGCCTCCCCCAATGTTTGCCAAACAGATAGGTTAGGACAGATAGGTTAGGTTAGGATAGGAATCTTTACCTTGCTGGTGGCCTACCTACACCGCGTCTTCCGGTCCGTGGACGCTACTCGAGAACCTTTTGGCCCAATCGGCTATCAGTTCTAGGAGCGATGTGTGTTATCAATACCGAACCGAAATTTACTCGAAAGCGCATGAGTACACTAAGTATACACTAACGAATAATAATCTTAACACGATGGCAAGCATTCAATTTTTAAAAGTTTTCATTAAATAATTATAGCAAGTTTTTTATTGACCGATCCGATCACAAAAATAAGAATGGGTAAAATGTGATTTGTGATGCAAGATGTGATTTGGACTTAATTAACGTAACAAGTTAAATAACAGCTTAAAATAAATAAATAAAACAGTGTAGATGAAGAACTCAAAAAACCAATGTTTACTCATTGTATAGCTGATAACAAGCTATACCTAGTATACGTTATTTACCGGAGTATGAACCCACCCAATATTCATGTTAGGAAATTGAATATTCTGAATACCTACACCGGAGAACGTCAGAGGGGGTAAAACATATCAATAACTACGCAGGGGAATCTGCGAAATGTGTGTATCAGGTTAAATTTCCGCATAGAATAACTTTTTTGAAACATTGAAATCAATTTAGGGAAAGAGTAGCAAACAAAAAACTGATAGCTCTAAATGTGGAAATGAACGTTACTACTCCTAAAAATAGGGGTCGATTTTAAAATCACTACTCGAAATTACCGTTTGAAAAAAGTAAAAACAGCTTAAATTAGGTTTTCGACTAGTTATCAAAAATATAATAAAAAATACTAGACTTTTATTTCTCAATTAAACAAACAATGTGAAAACCGGCCAAGTGCGAGTCGGACTCGCGCACGAAGGGGTCCGTACAATTATCTATAAAAATCACGTTTGTTGTATGGGAGCCCCCCTTAAATATATTTTTTATTTTAATTTAATGATTTATTTTAGGTTTAAAGACTTTTCTATATATATAAAAGAAGAAACTGACTGACTGACTGACTGACTGACTGACTGACATATCAACGCACAGCCCAAACCGCTGGGCCTAGAGATTCCAAATTTGGCATGTAGGTTCCTTATAAGGTCTAGGGGTGCACTAAGAAAGGATTTTTCAAAATTCACTCCCTAAGGGGGTGAAACGGGGGTCCAAAGTTTGTATGGGGAAACAAGATTCGTTCGACTATTTTATTCGAAACTTCACAGAAGTACTCCTAATGATAAATGAGCAAACACATGTTTCAGGTTTTTTGAGAATTCAACCCCTAAAAGGGGAAAAAGGGGTAACAAAGTCTGAAAATCAACATGGGTGTTGTTTCAATGGTTTATCGGGTCGCTGGTTACGAAAACAACAACGGTTTTAAAATCCGACGTGGCGGACGTAAAAACCATCTCCCTGGATGGGGTGCGATGGGGTTGAAATGTCTAATTAAACTAAATGACTGTTGATATATCAACGCACAGCCCAAACCACTGGACCTAGAGACTTGAAATATTGCACAAATATACCTTATACAATGTAGGCATCCACTAAGAAAGGATTTTTGGGAATTGCCACGGGGACGGGAAAAAACGGGATTTATATATTCGATTCCGAGTGACCCTATCTCAGTAACTATAATAACTAGACTTTTCAAACTTGATACACAAGTAGATATTACATTAGTTAAAACATTAAACTCAGGATTTTTCAAAATTCCCACGGGATAAGGAAAAAACGGGATTTATATATTCAGTTCAACGGGATCCTATGAACTTTAGTTACTAGACTCTTGAAATTTGGCATAGAAGTAGGTAATTATAATAGTAAAAAACAGTTTTAAGGATTTTCTGAAATTCCCACGGGATAAGGAAAAAACGGGATTTTTCGTTTTACTGGTCGTAGAAAGCTGAAATTCGGCATCAAGGTTGCTTGGAGAGTGTAGAGGAGGATTAAGAGAGGACTTTCCAAAATTTTCATGGGAACGGGAAAAAACGGGATTTTTCGTTTTACTGGTCGTAGAAAGCTGAAATTCGGCATGTAGGTTGCTTGGGGAGTGTAGAGGAGCATTGAGAGAGGACTTACTAAAATTCCTACGGGAACGGGAAAAAACGGGATTTTTCGTTTTACTGGTCGTAGAAAGCTGAAATTCGGCATTTAGGTTGTTTGGGGAGTGTAGAGGAGCAATGAGAGAGGACTTACTAAAATTCGTACGGGAACGGGAAAAAACGGGATTTTTCGTTTTACTGGTCGTAGAAAGCTGAAATTCGGCATCTAGGTTGCTTGGAGAGTGTAGAGGAGGATTAAGAGAGGACTTTCCGAAATTCCCACGGGAACGGGAAAAACGGGATTTTTCGTTTTACTGATCATAGAAAGCTGAAATTTCATAATTCATAAGTTTATACTGTAAGTAGGCCGCAAAGGGCACTTTAGCCGACTTAAAAAAGGAGGTTATGCATTCCACTTTATATATTTTTTTATGTAGGTATGTTCATCGATTTCTCGGTCAATTGTGGACCGATTATAAAAAATATTTTTTTATTCGAAAGAATACAATATACTCCTGAGATGGTCCCATTATCACCAAATCAGAATCTGATGACGGGATCTCAAGGAAATCGAGGGCAACCCTCAAATTTTGTAGGCACGCATTACGATTTTCATATATTTTCTCAAGCTATTTAAGTGTTTGCGTCTGGTAGACATCATCTCATGTTGATGAGCTGATGATGGAAGGTAAATCTCCTTAACGGTTAGGAGTTGTGGATAATTTTTTAAATATCATAGGTACGTATAGACCGATTGTTGTATTATTCTTTCTGGTTATTCAGATGAGCTGATGATGGAAGGTATAACTCCTTAGCGGTTAGGTCACACACCACCTTTACAAAGTACTATAATATGTATAATATCAATGCTAAGTAGGTACACAGCGCTTCCAGTTACTCAAGTTTCCGTAGAAGGTAAGAAAACATTGAATTATACCTAATGCAGGACAGGGGAAAGTAATAATAGGATTTATGTTATTAACAAGCCTGGTTATTTTAGTGCCCGCTTCCGAATTAGTGAAAAACATTGTATATAAAGAAATACTGTAAAGGACCGTATCTATCTGAAGTTTAGTCGGGCTTGCTTGCACGCTTGCTTGCACGCTTACTTGCACGCTTTCTTGCACGCTTGCTTGCTTGCGTGCATGCTTGCTTGCTTGATATCTTAGTTCTTTGGAATACTCATGGTACACGCGAGCGAAGCCGCGGGCAAAAGCTAGTTACTCATAAAGAACAATGTTCACTTACAATGAGCTTAAAATTAGACAATAATATCTTAAACAAGATTTTCTAGCTAATCGTAACATTTAAATAAGTCAATATATAATTAAATATTCTGTGAATAGTTCAAGCGTCTACCTGTTGCCGTTATCAATATCGAGCAAAAACGTGTAAAAAAATCACGTTTGTTGTATGGGAGCCCCCTTAAATATTTATTTTATTCCATTTTTTAGTATTTGTTGTTATAGCGGCAACCGAAATAATCATCTTTGAAAATTTCAACTCTCTAGCTATCACGTTTCCCGAGATACAGCCTGGTGACAGACGGACAGACAGACTGACGGACAGACGGACGGACAGTGGAGCCTCAGTAATAGGGTTTCCGTTTTTACCCTTTGGATACGGAACCCTAAAAATGATGACGATTTAGCCAACTTTCCGTGTTACGTCACTTTTTACATGGTGATGTGACCCGTTTTAATTTTGTCATTTTTTGTTTAATTGACAAAAGAAAAAATACGTGTCCGATACTTTTTGATTATCTAACTGACGTATTATTTATAAAAATATTTTACATACCCATGATACTACCTAATTAAAAAGAATTGTCAAATATAAAGATTTAACGGAAGATTATTTTTCATTTATTTCTATGCAACTTTGTTAAATTTAGTTTGTAAACAGTCAAAACGTCCAAACTCCGAACTTCTATGGAGTCGTCTATGCACAAAAAGATAATCAACATAATCTTCCCTTATCATATTTCATTTAAAAATACATAATATAATAATGTCTTCGGAGTCGGCTGTACCGCGATGAGTTACTCTTAACTTACTAACACCAATTGATTGCAACTCGCGTAACATACGCCCAAGTTTACACCCTGAAGTACCGACTCAGCGAGTACTAAGTACTAAACTTAGTACAGAATTTGCGTAGCAGTCAAACTCATTAGTGAGACTCAGAAGTTTGTGGACATTGATTCCAGTGAGAGAGTGAGAATGCTCCTCTTTGCGAAGTATTCACTAACGCCACAAGCATGAAAGACGATGCGGAAAATATCTCGTTATTTGCGTTACATTGTAAGGGTGTGAGGCAGTGGATTAATGAGTAATCGAATGATCACAGCAATTTATTACAATTCGATCTCTCAAACCGTTTAATTAGACCAAATGGTGATGTCAATACTGCACCTATACAATCGTCGCTGATGTACGAACCATTCGACATAAATTTGGCCTTTTATGTAGACAAAGCATAACTACGAACCACCTCACGACCTTTTCAAGTACCAAGATTCACGATGGCTAAGTACTAAGCAATTATGCAGGCATACTGCGTACACAAACAGGTAAGCACAAGATAATATTTTTTTTCCCGTAAATATGTGTAACTAAGGCATGAAAAAAACACTAGGTACCGCAAAATTCCTCATCACGTAAGATCTCTAAAGCACTCATTTGGGGATTCACTGCGTAATACGCGCAACCTTCTGAAAAATGCGACTGGAAGATTTGAGAGCAATTTACGGAAAACCAAGCGAAACGGATGTTGAGGCGTAGTTTGTTAAAGGTTCTTCGTTTTCATTTACAACGTTACGCTTAGTTTCATCCATTATTTTTACTATAAATAAATAAATATCACGGGACAATTTACACCAATTGACCTAGTCCCAAAGTATGCTAAGGAAAGCTTGTGTTATGGGTACTAGGCAACGGATAAACATACTTATATAGATAGATACATACTTAAATAAATATTAAACACCCAAGACCCGAGAACAAACATTCGTATTTTTCATACAAATATCTGCCCCGACGCGGGAATCGAACCCGGGACCTCAAGCTTCGTAGTCAGGTTCTCTAACCACTAGGTCATCTGGTCGTCTAAAACTATATTTCATTTCAAATATACACTATATTTTACTTTTTACAGAAGTATCATTGTAAAATTATTCCTGATGGCCAGATGGGGCTAGAAGGTTCTCGAATGGCGTCCACGGACCGTGTAACAGAGAGAAAGTAGGCTGAAATGTGCAGAGTGTAAGTGGAGTGACGACCTAGTTAAGGTTGCGGGAATGCGTTGGTTGCGAATGGCGCAAAACCGGTCTGTTTGGCGAACCTTAGGGGAGGCCTACGTTCAACAGTGGACGTCTTTCGGCTGAAATGTGATGATAACAGTGTCTTCCAGATCAATATCAGCCTTGAGATTGTATGGAAAATCGAACGTCTTCCCCTGTTTTTTGTACGGTACAGTAAGGTACGCGGAACCTTAAAAACGCTACGTTCTCTGTGTACATCGTGCAAACAGCCCGTTCTATTTGCAGCCGTGATACCGTTTGCTTGCATGCGGCGAGTCAACAATAAACACTTTTTCCGTTGATTTTCTCTTATGAATGACGTATAAAAGGCAGTACAAAAACGCTTTGTACGTTTCAAAACAAGCGGGTTTAGTAAAAAAAAAAAAACATTAGCACGCTCTGAAAATGAACTTCTAGCTGTTTACATACGGGCGTATTCGTAGGCACTCACTGCTTTGGAGAGCTTGAACATTATTACGAAAACTTGTGTAGCATTTTGCTGTTGGTTTCAAAGGCTTTCTGTGATTTTGCTGCTGAAACTATCCTCTTGATACTTTATTTTAATGAAAGATAAGAGTTTAACTATGCATTTAAAACGAATCCAGGTTTTTCATACCTAATTGTTGAACTTGTTGAACTTTATGTTATCTTAAAATGTCAAGAGAAACCACGAAAAAATTTGAACTCCTCATGAAAAAGCATTGTGCAATATTATTATTATAATGCTGATTTGGGTGGTGCGTATCTCAAAAATAAACTTACTTATCGAATGAATTAAAATATATAACTTTCGATATTCACAAACATGTGTGGTAGTTTTTTGTGGACTGCTATTTGAGGCTGTTTGTGTTAAACACCTGTTTGTCTATTATGAAAGCTTTTCTTGTAATTATACGTTAAATGTTTGTAAATTGTTGCTGAAAATACGACATTACGAGTATACATAAAATAAAAATAAAACGAATTCAATTTGTAACGATCGTGTTTTTAAAGCAAATTTGAGTATCTTTTGTTTGTTTTGTCCTTTATTGCCGCACTCTGGTTATAAAAAAGAAGTAAATTGAAAAAAAAATAACTAAGGCTGAGTTGATTTATAAAGATGCGTCAAAAAACTTACAAAAACTAAAAGAAGACAAAAATCTCAGAAAAAATCTATCTAAGATATTAAACATGAATGAACATTGAAGGGCAAAAGAGTTTTTAGTCAACAATGGCCGGGGAAACATGTCAAAGGAAAGTTCTTGGTAACAATGCATTTTGTCCCAAGGGTCCTCCATTTTTAGCATTTTCTCCCTGAAATATGTCCCTACATTTTAATGAAGAACCTTTTTCAATTGCACGGATCATTATACAAGCATTCATTTTGCATGAAAAGCTGGTGACTGGAAGTTTTTTTTTATTTTTTTTGAGCGAAATAAGAACGAAGAGATGGGAGTAATTTTTTCAAATCCGGGAATCAATAAATCACTGCGATTGGAACTAACCGTTTAGAGTTATAGTAACGTAGCGACTCCTAGCCTCATCTATGTAGTCATCAAATGGAGAAACTGCTTTATTCTGCATCGCGCTATAGAAGTTTCTCGACTCGGCTGCATAAATATAACTATCAACTTTCTTTCTTTGGACTTCGGTCCCCAGGCGTACATCTGCTTCGAGAGAAATCTCTATTGTGGCCTATTCCCACAAGGTAAGCCACCTCTGAGTCTTTCAGAATTGACGTGTGAAATTACGTTTAAAATTTACCATGAGCTTTACGGTGAAGAAAAACGTCGCAAGGAAATCTACACACATGCGAAGAAATTGAATGATGTAAAGTTTCCAATCCGCACTGGGTCCGCGTGGGAACTACGGCCCAAGCCCTCTTATTCTGAGAGTAGGCCTGTGTCCTGCACTGTGACGTAATAGGCTGAAATGATTATGATTTATTTTGTTCGTAAGACACAATCCTCGTACACCCCTAAAAGTCTGGCATAATTTATAGATGGCTCCTAATCTGCTAAGTAGAAAAACATACCAAGAAAATAGTAGTTATAGCTATACGTAGGTACAACTTTCAAATAATATTCGGGTAAATCAAATTTTCCGTGTTGTTTACTCTGTCTTCAGTTGTCCAAGTGACATCTTCATACTGTTCCATAGAAAAATGCTTAGGTTGTCCATGAGATAAAATGTGTGTAACGATAGCAACGGGTGGCAAGAAAAAGTACTCTCCCATTCATACTCTCCCTTAAATTAGCTCAACATTCCGCTTATACAGGTATGTTTTCCAACGACTCCAAAATTAGCCAAAACATAGTATAAGTGTACCTATTTGGCTTCCCTAGGGCGGGAAATATGCACGGGCAACAGTCCAACATTGCACGGAAACGATTTGGAAGCGTCCGCTGATTGTGCCTTGGAGATATTGCACGAGAGAGTATAGGTCTCAATCCATGCGCTTCGATTTAGTTTTGAAGTTGAAGTCAAAGTCAGAAAAACTTTATTCGATTAAGAAATATAACAAGCACTTATGAACGTCGAAGAATCTAGCATTGGACTGGTACGGAGAAGAATCAAGAACTCAACAAGTTTAGTAGTTGTTTTTATTCAAATTCAAATAATTTATTGTTAACTATAGGTACACGTGAAGTTATGTGGTGTGTTCTGTTATGAGAAGGAGGCAAACGAACAAGCGGGTCATCTGATGGAAAAATCAGTGTCCGTACAAACAAATTGACGTTCCAAATTTAAAAAATAGTTATGCTAAATATTAATTCTGTGCACTACTACATACAACAGGTCATTTACTTAAGTTTTTCACCTATACAGCTTGCAAATATCTCATGATTCGCAATATTGTTTTGATCCATAAAATCAATATTATTTTGCGTAAAGAGCTGTAGTAACCTTAGTGGCTTGGCCTATAATCTATCAAGCGGAGGATCGGAGGTTCCAACCCGGCCTCGTACTTTTTTTGTATTCAAATGCGAAAGTTCATTTGAAATGTACCACGAGTTTTATCCAGAAGCAATTCAATGACGTGAGTGAAGTTTCCAATCCGCACTAGGCTCGCGTGGGAACTACAAATGTATGGATGGATATTTGGATGTTTGTTACCTACTCTTTCAAGCTAGAACGGTTTGACGGTTTGATGAAATTCGGTACACAGATAGCTTATAAACTGGATTAACATACTCGTATTCTGGAAAATTGCGTAGTTCCCGTGGTAAGCGATAAACGAAATCTTTGCAGACGGAGTCAGGGCAACAGCTAGTAATAAATATTTCCTAAACTGACCAGATTGTCTTGACTTTATACTAAATTTTTGGTTTGAAATAACATGAGGATTTATGTTTAAAATCTGCCGATTACTCATCAGCCACATTGTATAGGCAGGGAGAGAAAGTGCGTGCAGCTAAAGAGTTTCGGTTGAACAGTACGCGTCGATTCGGTAAATAAAATCAATAATAATCTATTTTAATGGATCTAGTGAAAATATACGGAGCACTCATGTCTTAAAACGAGTTTAACTTGACATGTTTTGGGCTAATCCGTAGCCCTTCTTCCCGGAGCCACACGTCACCCACCACCACCCAGCCGCCGACGTGACGTGACGAGTGGCTACGGATTAGCCCAAAACATGTCGAGTTCAATTTATTTAATTTCAATTTCAATTTTTATTTATTACATATCACATTAGTACATTACAAACATGGATATTATTATAGATAAGCAGGTATACATGTGACGCCCTGTAAGGACACAGCAAAATTAGAGCTCGTTTTCGTATATTAGAGCTGAAACTCGTTTTAAGACGTGAGTAATTCGTATATTTTCACTATGAGTGAGCCTCACGGTAGTTTCATGTTTAAAGATGAGTGCGTCTCTGGAAAACAATATGCCTCTGATCCTAAGGGAAAACTTTGTAGTTCGCAACTTATTGAAACAGTTGGCGGCTTCCTACGGTTACTTTGTTGAATATTTTAACAAAAAGGGCATTTCCTTAAATTGTAATAATTGGACGAAATCGTGTAACAAACAGGTATATCGACCAATAAATCAAGAGAAACTTGGCGGGTCATTAATAAAAACAAACAGTTATTGCCCAAAGAGCCAATATTATAGCTTATTAAGGACGATGTGACAATTACTGATCCAACTCGTATGGCCAATGCCTTGAATGATTATTTTATCGACCAAATTGTAACCAAAAGGAGTGATGTACAATGTAATTTAAAAATTAACTGTAGCCAATCTATGTTTATGGCACCTACTGTTCCCCATGACATAATAAATATAATTAAATTACTCAAAAACACTAATAGTGTCGGATATGATGACATAAACACTAAAGCTGTAAAGCCCTAAGTCACATTATTAACCTCAGCATCTCAACGGGAGTATATCCAGATAAGCTAAAGCCTGTTGTTGTAAAACCTTTACATAAAAAAGGGGACAAAATGAATGTGTCAAATCATAGATCCATTGCTCTAGCAACGGTATTTTCGAAAGTAGTAGAAAAGGTGATATACGAGGGACTTTACAATTATTTGGAGAAGTATCGTTTGCTGGTTGCAGAGCAGAAAGGGTTTCGTAGAAAAAAATCCATAAATATGGCAATATATGACCTTGTGCAGCCAGTATTAGAAAATTTAGATAAGCGAAATCAAGTGTGTGCCGTATTTATGGATATGACTAAAGCATTCGATTATGTCGATCATTCCATTCTTTTAAGGAAGTTGAATGCATACGGTATTCGTGGCAATATTTTGGCGTTGTTGAAGTCCTATCTGAGCAATAGAGATCAATATACTGAACTTACTCAAATTTGCATGCACACTAAGTATGTAAAAGGTCACCGATCTAAAAAGAGACAAATCATGTATGGCGTGCCGCAAGGAAGTGTTCTCGGACCTCTACTATTTTTACTTTATATTAACGACTTCCCCGTCACGTCAAACACCCTATGGTATTATTTGCTGATGACAGCACTGTTATTATTAAATGTAATGATATTAATGATTATGTAATGGACATTAATAATACTGTAAGGGACATAATTGAATGGCTAAATGTGAATAATTTATTAATTAATCTTGACAAAACTAAAATCATGCCCTTTTATCAACGTAAATTGCCTGTTCCCATAGTTTGTAATTATGATGGGACACTGATTGAATCAGTTTCTGCTACCAAATTTTTAGGAGTACATGTAGATAACCACCTGTCATGGAACTCACATACTGAGTAAGTGTGCCTAAAACTGAACCAGCATGCCTATGCTCTTTATAAACTTGCAAAGCAAGCTAGTCCTGATGCTGTAATAGCTGCATACCATGGTTTTGTAGCGTCGACTTTACGTTACGGCATCATTTTCTGGGGCAATTTTACAAATAAGGAAGCGGTGTTCAAAGCCCAAAAAAGATGTATCAGAGCAATGCGTGGCCTTAAGCAAACTGATAGCTGTGTATCGCATTTCAAGGATTTGAACATCTTGACAATGCCTTCTCTGTACATTCTGGAAATGATCATATTCGTTAAAAATAATTCAGCGCTGTTTAAAAAAGTCAGTTACACTAGCGAACGTCTGGGGCAAAGTCGTAGGGAGGATTTATGCCCAGGTCTTAAAAAAACTGCTTTGATGCGCAAAAGTGTATGTTCTCTTGCGATAAGGATTTATAACAAATTGCCAATGGAATTTAAACTGTTACCAGTACTACTTTTAAGGCGTAAATTGTTAACCCTGCTTACTACTAAGTGTTATTATTCTGTTTTTGATTATTTGGATGATGACATGAATTGTTTGTAATAATTATTTCTAATTTAGTTAATTTGTTTTTTTTTTTCCGTTTTGTTGTTTCCATTTTATTATTATTTCATTATTGGTTCAATTATCATAATCTGACATTATCTATATCATAATTTTTTTTTTTTTTTAATGTAATGTTCAGATGGGCATAATATTAAGCCAAGTTTTTTGTACGCCGATTGGCAAAACATAGTGCAACAATAAGAAATGTATCATCTCTGTATTTATGCAGCCATCACCTATGTTTCACAAATAAAACACTTTTGACTTTTGACTTTTTTTTTTATAGTTTGTTAAAATAAAGAAGTGTTCACGGTTGGCTTCCCTTCGAACCAACCTTGAAAAAGAGCTACGGATTGGTTCGAAATATGTCGGCCATACTTTAACTATTACGTGAGTGACCCGTGTATCTTAATTTAGTAACTATGTTAATAACTATTATGAATCTTACGGTAGTTTTCATTCAAAAATAAAGATATTAAAAAGAAGTTTTTATGCGTGGTATCGCTAGTCTGAATTATGAGATATAATAGTTGAATTAATGTCGCGGGATTTCATTGAATTCCCATGGGGTTTCCCAAAAATCCTTTCAGTTTCGCTAGCATAAACCATTCAATAACTTCGTAATTAAAATTCCAAGATTTTACTAAATTTCCATGGTTTTCTCAAAAATTATATAATCACTTAATTGTATGAATAAAATCCGTGCAAAATTTCATATCACTACACTAAACGGTTGAGAATGCGAGATTTTACGTTCGCCATACCCTTGGCCATATCGGATAACCTAAGAACCAGCTACACCAAAATTCATCCAAATCCGTCCCCGTTTTAGCATTAAAGAATAATAAACACACACACTCCATACTCACTAACTTATATAGGTACCTATCTAAATTTGTAGAATAAACACTTCCAAAAAACACTAAGTTCTTCGTCCACAAATTCTTCCTTTCTTTCACCTCCGGTGCCTATCTGTTCCAGTACTTAACAAGTTGAGATTAGCTACTAATTACTAGGGTCGAGAATCAAGCCCCAGAACTAATATTATAGTTAGCATACTTAGGCTTTTAATAGCTAGGGTCGTAGGGAAACAGGCCCTTAGCAGAACAAGGAACACATAATATTATGTTAATAGCTAGATATTAACTTCTGTGCGCCGAGCGGGGATTTAGAGTTGAATACTCCTGGTATAGTGTTACACCTCATGTAATTTCGAGCTCACATGGCGGTACAATAAGGTCATTGTGTCCCCTAAGCCGTATTAGACGTAAGCCGTCCTGTAATATGGGTAGCAATGTAGTTAGGAGATGTGATGGAGTATAATCTCACGACTTTCTTTGTGATCTCTCTTAGTGTAAAAATGTTAACCCAAATTTATTTTTAAAAACAAAAAATATGGAAAATTACAAAATAAAAACAAACACACTCGTATAGAAATAATAAATTGCTTTTCATCCACAACAAGTTTCGTCAAAATGTTATGAAACTCGGAAACTTTAATTTCCGTTTTTTTTTCTATTTAAGATTTTTTTGTTACATATTATTATACTGTGGCTTTACATACTTAGACCACTATACCTGGCAGTCGAATCAAAATTACTACTACTACTAGTAGAGAATTGAACCCAAGTCTTTATTTCTGAGGCATAAAACTTCACAAAAAAATCTTAGTTTTTGATTTTTACTGTCTCGGTTATAATTTTTTTTTCACTTCTCATGCTCTTAAAATGTTACTTTAGTCTCTGCATATCGGGACTAAAGCTCTTTTTTGATCTCTAGGGATTAAAGTAAAATTTTTTTAATTGACTATGGAAACCCCTAAACTGCCAATCACGGTGTTTGTGAATGGAGGATTATCGCCATTTTCAGTAACTGGGTATAGACAATTTTAAAGCGTTCCACAGACCGAAGCGCGCTGCGGACGCACTGTAGCGCCCTGCGCTTCGGTCTGTGGAAGCCTTTAGGGCGTGGAAATAACCTCAAAATGACAACTGTATAAAAAATATTTAAAAAATAATAATTTCGTGAAACACATTGAATAATTACGAATATTAATCTATTTAATTATAAAATATTAAAGATGAATTCATTTTATTTTGCATGTAAAGAAAGATTTCCTTTAGCTTAGGTGTTTTTTAATTTGTTTTTTTTTTAAAAACGCTGTCGGCAAAGCAGTTCCCTGCTCTGTCGATAAAATAGCAATCCGCACTGTCGGCAAAGCAGTGCTGGAGTGTACGGTAGATAGAGCAGTTACGTTTGAAAGTTAATATGGCGTGACTTCAAAATAATGCGATGTCAGTTGCATTTAATAGTAAATAGAAAGTATAATGAGATATAATTTAACAAAGAATTGGCATATAGAAAATAAACTTAAAAAGTCGTTTCTTTATTCACGGGTAAGTGTTTCAGTTAACAATATATTTTGTGTGTGAACTTAGATCAATTAGGTTAATTTATTTGCCGATTCTAATGAATGAACAATTATCATTCTTTCATGCATATCCAATTAGTTTTAACATAGTCTTTAAGTTAGAATCTGTTGGCTAATTATGCAAGCATTTAAAGCGTCACTTTACAAAAAAATATAAAGGAAAAGAAAAGACAGCGGTATTTTTTTTTGCTATTTGAATTTTGAACAGATGTCCATTGCTCGTATTGGGCATACGTTGTAAAAAAGTAATTTAGTACGACGTTTTTTTCCTCGCATTCAAAGTGAAAAGTAGAGTGTTTAACGCGGGACTAAACTACCATAATGACAACTCGAATTATAGCCTCCCTCGCTCTCGCTCGGGTGGCTAAATATCTCGTGTCATTATGGCTTGTTTTAGTCCCTTGTTGAACAATCTACTATTTTTCGATTTAGTCCGCGCAGTATTGTATACTTGGCAAGTGAGATATAATAATTATTTTCAAATAATTTTATTATTATTTGTTTTTATAATCTACAAATTATTTATTTACGCATGTAGTGTTAAATGGCTATTAGTGTGCAGTTTATTTATCTATCTAAACAGCGCTGGGGTGCTATAAACGCTTCTGCATTATGCTGAACCAGTGTCCGGTTTGCAACCACAATGATTTTCTATCTTTAGCATTCGTGTTGTCTTTTGTTTTGTAGAAGATGATGATGTGTCTGTCTTGTGATGTTGTAAATAAATGTTTTTACTTTCTTTCTTTCTTTATTTGGGACATTATATACATTTTTTGTTTATGTCGACTATTCGTAAATGTAAAATGCAATTAAAAAATATCTATTTGACTTAGGGTTTAAACATTAACTACTTAATTTAGTGTTAAAACATAGCTGTGCCCTATCAGGGCTTGTGATTGGACGTACCCATTATAACTTAGCGGCACCGTTTAGCACCCAATTTTATCTATTTCTCTTGTTATCAGTTGATTTCTGTGTTTTATGTGCAAACAGTTTCGCGCAAAAGGGTACGTTGTTCCAAAGAATAACAATTTTGTAAATAACATCAAAGTTTCCATAGCCTATTACTTTCAGCTTGACTTTCAAAGGTCGGAGACAAAAGCTAATGAAGTGTATCGAAAGTATGCATAACGATATATTGATGTAATAGATACAGGAAAAATTGAATAAAACTCTACAAAAGATGAAGGATTGTAAGTACATAATAGAAAAGATAATTTTAGAAAGGTTGCCTTCGCAAATGAAACGAGATACTCAAAGATTCACAAAATATCAGTGAGCGGAAGGGTCTGGCTTGTAGAGTTTTCCCTAATTATTTCAGTAGCAAAATGTTTATGGAGCCTGTTGCGGATTATTAGACTACTAGCCTTCACTCGCGGGTTCGCTCGAGTAAATCATTAAATCTCTCCGGGATTTTATTAAATTCCCGAAAACTAGCTAACGAGCCTTGAAGAGCTCCAGGCTAATTTCATTAGGGCCACTTGCACAGTTCAGGGTTAAAAAATTAAATCGATAACCCTGGGTTAAGAATGACAGTTCCATACATTTTGACACTTGTTAACCCTGGGTTAGCAGTTAACTCGATACCATCGGTTGTATTGTCATTATCAATAGTATTGCTTGTAAAGCATTATCGATGCTCTCGACACGTGGCGATGCTATCGATAGTACTATCGATATGCTTAATTGCTTTATAGTTTTCGAGGTCAACTATCGATAGTCAAACTATCGATGTACCTACAGTTTTAAACTTTCGTGATTGTCACTCATGACTATTACACTAAACGGGATTTATCACGCAAACAATATTTACTTTCGGCGTTTCGGCCACATTGCAGCGATCGTGGTCACGAATTGAGTTGTTCAGGTGACTGAAGTGTACGTCGAGGTAAATATTGTTTGCATGATAAGTCCCGTTTAGTGTTATAGTTATAAACTATCGATAGTTCTGCAACACTGGTGTGGTAAATAAGCGGATTTGAACTACTCCCGACAATGTTCTTCAGAAAATAACCTAACGACTCTGTTCCTATAAACCTCCTTCCAACAAAAACCATCCGTCACTCGATACGGTTTAAAGCATGATTCTGACTTTTTCTCTTGGAAATGGGCCAATGACGGCGTTGTTTATTTGTTATGGACAATTTTATGGACCAACCAGACGCGTAAAAATAAGACATACCTTCCATGTAATACTCATGTAATTTTAAACTTTCTTGCACATTATTAGTCCGATTGATTTGTCGATGAATAAATTTTATTGGCTTACTTTCTGCGATTTATTATCATAATTAAAACGATTTAGAGTCAAAGTAGAATGTTGGGGTTATTTTGTTACTAATCTACTTTTTTTTTAAATTTCTTTTAGGTACGCTTTTTTCTTTTAACTTCACTTATTGGTCGAAGAATATTTGAGTATTAACTAGGATTTCATTTTACTCTAATAGTTTTTATGACTATACTTAGCAATTTAACCATACAATAATGTGGTAAGTATAGTCGGGGTAAGAAAAGGTTCGTCACTTTTCGACTCTATGTCAACGAGTTAAGGTCGAAAAGTGACGAACCTTTTCTTACCCCGACTATACTTAGTGAAATTTTGTGGTCCAGCCAGGATTGTTTCTACCGCACAACTCTTCAACGATTAATATAATACTATCAACTTGAAAATTTGTACGGGTATGTAGTTTGAATGACAATGCCAGTACAGACAGCTAAAAGTACAGTCAGCAAAAAAAGCTTGTATAAAAATAGTTTTTTTTACAAAAGATTTTAATCTCTCACGGGGATGTGGATGTCAGAGGTGCGAGCCCAGGCTCAAACCCACGACCCTCTGCTTGAGAGGCCATAGTCCGAACTCAACCACTAGGGTACCACGGATTTTTCAACTAATCCATGTTATTAGATATGTCCATAACTGTATATTCGATGGCTTACAAAACAAACTCAAAATTTACAACATTCACACCCTTATTATCATACTAAATACAAACTGAAACATGGATGCACAGAAAAAAGACCAGCACTGGGAATCAATCCCAGGTCCTCAGCATTCCGTGCTGCGTGCTAAACCCCTACACCACAACTGGTCTGGTTGGATTTGAAAAATACAAATACAAAAAGACGCCAAAAAACCAATCTTGATTCACACCCTCTTCATTTTAAGCCGTGACCTCACCGTCAAATGATAAACGTCATCTAACAAACGTTTAACAATCAAAATACGATAGTGTAATTTCCCAACAAATTAAAGCTGTCGACGCAAAGTAACGTTTCGACTGTAATTAAATTCTCGATGATAGGTATCAGGCGACGCGGCACCTCGCCCCTGAGCCGATTTCAAGCCTCGTTCAATTTAGTCCAGATTACACTCGTTCTAACAAGTGAGCAAATACAAGCGGTGGGTACACAGATTCATTAAGGAATGACAGCGGGCGCTCAGACTATAGCTTGGTATAGGTGTCATGAAGTCGGATAAGTATACCTTGACAAGCTCGTGCGCGGCGCTCGGCGGAACCCTGTCGCAGGGAGCCTCTGCTGTCCTTAACAAGATTGTTTTTAATAAGTGCGGCAAATACTGACTACGACAGGGTTCCGCGGAGGGTCGCGCAAGAGCTTGTTGGACTATAATATTGCAGTGGTAAGAAAAAAGGTGTGGTGGCTTAGTCATTTGAAAGCCGTGGTGGCTAAGTCGTTTGGCTTACGACCTCTCAAGCAGAGGGTCGTGGGTTCAAATCCCGGCTAGCACCTCTGAGTTTTTCGGAATTTATGTGCGAAATTATATTTGTAACTGGCTGACCCGGCGAATTTGAGGTTATTTCCACGCCCTAAAGGCTTCCACAGACCGAAGCGCAGGGCGCTACGGAGCGTCCGCAGCGCGCTTCGGTCTGTGGAAAGCTTTAAAATTGTCTATACCCAGTCACTGAAAATGGCGATAATCCTTCATTCACAAACACCGTGACTGGCAGTTTAGGGGTTTCCATAGTCAATTAAAAAATTTTACTTTAATCCCTAGAGATCAAAAAAGAGCTTTAGTCCCGATATGCAGAGACTAAAGTAACATTTTAAGAGCATGAGAAGTGAAAAATTAATGACTATATCATGGACAGGGATGTTTGGAAATAATTCCGATCCGCATTGGCGATCCCTAGTCTCAAATAGCGTATCTACTGTGTTAAAAAATTTAATTGTATTAAATACTTTAGATGTATGTCATTTAATAACAATGTAGATCTGATTGAAAAAAATATACCTTGTTGAGTTTCTTGCCGGTTTCTTCTCAACAGGGTTTTTTCCGAACCGGTCGGTGGTAGATTTTTCGACGTTCATAGGAGCATCAATTGATGCCTAAATTGAATAAAGAATTTTGACTTTTTTGACTTTGACTTTGAATGGTGTGTGTGAAGTTCCTAATCCGCAATGGACCCGCGTGGGAACTACGGCCCAAGCTTTCTCATTCTGAAGACCTGGAGCTGGACCTGGATTTCTGGAGGCCTGTGCTCTGCAGTGGGACGTATATAGGCTGGGATAATGACGATGAAGAAAAAAGGTATCTTTTTCTATTGAGAAGGTATTATATAGTACCTGGTTGACCGAGCTTTTCTCGGGCTAAAACTCGGAACTTCCGGAGATAAGATCGACTGTTCGCTCTCAAGCAATTTTATCAAAATTGTTATAGCCGTTTGCGAGGATCCCGAAATAAATAAATATACAAGCAAGAACTACTCGGTTAAATGTATTAAATTAGATTTGAACTACACCGAGGACTAAAAAAAACGCTCTATACTAAGTTGTATGAGAAATAAATTCATATTATTTTTGGTCGTCAGTAAAACTATTTTTTTTTTCAATTTGGAATCAAAGATTCAATAATCAAAATTAATGTTTTTTTATCAATAGTTTGCCTTACTTTGATTTTTTTTCTATGTAAGTACTCATTTTCTGAATTTTGTATTATGCGATGTACATTAAAGAGTCATTGAAATTAATATTTGTTAACAAACAAATACTTAAAATGTATATTCCAGTTGAAAGCAAGTCTGTTGAGCGCACGAGCGAAAATATCACGAAAGAAGAATTAATTTGCACAAATTCAATAGCCAATTTGAAATATTGAGGCAATAATAATATACAGAACTAGTAATAGTGTTGCTGATCGATAGTTAAATATCGATAATCTATCAATAGCTGTTTGATAAGTACCAAAAATATCGACAAATCAGGACGAGACATACTATTGATAGAGTACAATACTATGGATGGTAACCATAATTTTGAAGTTCTGAAAAGCAATAGTATCAATAGTATGGACAATATCGATTTTATTAGACTACTGATATTAACTGACTTTTGATAAGTAGCTATATAGATTAACCGCAAAATCAATAGTAAATCTCTACTAATAATAATATTATTGAGATTTATATAATGAAAAGTAATAGCGATGACTTGCGCTCTCTTTAGTTTTGGCTTGTTGTAAATAAAAAACCGGCCAAGTGCGAGTCGGACTCGCGCACGAAGGGTTCCGTACAATTATCTTTAAAAATCACGTTTGATGTATGGGAGTCCCCTTAAATATTTTATTTTATTTTAATTTAATGATTTATTTTTAAAGTCAATATATAATTAAATATTCTGTGAATATTTCAAGCGTCTACCTGTTGCCGTTATCAATATCGAGCAAAAACGAGCAAAAAAATCATGTTGTTTGTATGGGAGCCCCCTTAAATATTTATTTTATTCCTTTTTTTAGAATTTGTTGTTATAGCGGCAACCGAAATACATCGGTCATCTGTGAAAATTTCAACTCTCTAGCTATCACGGTTCCCGAGATACAGCCTGGTGACAGACGGACGGACGGACAGCGGAGCCTCAGTAATAGGGTTTCCGTTTTTACCCTTTGGGTACGGAACCCTAAAAACTATCGACTGTCGATAGTGCAGTAGGTAACACTAATTGGCAGCCTTTGAAGTCAAAATCGTTGTTTGGTGCATTATCAGCGGCCGCCATGCGGGTTGTAGATTTAATTTGAATGCCTCGATGCCGGCTAACGCGATCCGGGAATTTCGCGTCAAATTTAAATTTCACTGTAAAATTTAAATTTTGCATTGATTTTTATAGTTTAGCTTAGCTTAATACGATAGACTAGTGCGGTAGGTGAGATTTTTGGAATTTACTGTGAGCTTTTCGGTGAAGGGAAAAAACCGGCGAATCAGTTCAATGTATAGTTCTCAATCTGAACTGGGTTGGGTGCACATGGGAACTACACCCCAAGTGGTTTATGCCAGTAATGGGATAAAGGATGTTTGACAATCTAAAATGGAGATACACACAGAAAAACACTAGAAGTTTTCCAAACATGACGATTAAACTTAAAAGTCTGAAGTAGCTACCTACTGCGTATCACATACCGCAAAATTAATCCGGAATATTTTAGCCTGTGATTGGATAAGTTCATTTGAACATACTAAGTACTAATAGTATATTATTACCTAGGTCTGGAACTAGGCTTTTGCTAGCGGAGAACTAATTTAAACCGACGAGCTAGTGAGTTCATTAAATAATAATAATCATCATCATCCCAACCTATATACGCCCCAGTGTACATGCCTCCTCTCAGAATGAGAGGGCTTGGGCCGAAGTTCCCACGCGGGCCCAGTGCGGATTGGGAACTTCACACACATTATTGAATTTCTTCGCAGGTGGAATGTAGGTTTCCTCACGATGTTTTCCTTCACCTTAAAACTCATGGTTTTTTTTTTATAGATAGAGGGAGGCAAACGAGCAAGTGGGTTACCTGTTGGTAAGCGTCACGATGGTAAATTTCAAATGTAATTTCGCACAAAAATTCTGAAAAACTCAGAGGTACGAGCCGGGATTTGAACCCACATAAGGCCTCTGAAGCAGATGGTCGTGGTTTCGGGCTGGCACCTCTGAGTTTTTCGAAATTTATGTGCCAAAATACATTTGAAATTTACCAAGAGCTCAACGGCGAAGGGAAACATCGCGAGGAAGCCTGGACACAACTGAGAAGAAATTTAATGATGTGTGTGAAATTGCCAATCCACAATGGGCCCTCGTGGGAGCTACCCATCGTATTCCACAGCATAAAAGCCATAGTAAAATATTTCCTAGACAGTACGACGCTCGACGCAGCGACAAGTCAATAGTTGAGCCACTTGTTTCACAAATCGATTGTCACCGCAGGTATTCTATTACTTATGTCTTTTTTTGTCCAAAGAATACACCTTACGAGAATACTTTTTAGTTTCATGAAGGTAAATACTAAACTTAATTCAAGAAGTCATGGCTATTAAGTCATTCTCTAACCATGGTTTCAAAAAGACTGTATGGATATGGTTGAGTAAGTTAAGTTATGATGAGACTGAAAACCTCCTATCTCTTTAGGAGTCTTTCTGCTCACTGAATTTAATTACAAACTCGCACACACACGCACGCACACTCACACACGCACGTACCGCACGCACGCACATACACACGCACACACACTCACACACACACAAACACTCATACACATACGCACACACGCGCATACATTCACGCTCACGTACACAATATGATGTAAAGTGGTGGTGATGGTTATTTAAAGCTAATAGTATTTTATATGTAACTTTTCTCTTTTCTAAATTGATAGTCTGTTTGTTCTTGACAACTTATCTATGTTCATGATAAGGGCATCCACTGGAGACTGTAACACAGTGAAAACTAAAACAGCCTCCAGGGTTCGTATTGTAATTATACATGTGTTTTGAACAATAAAGATTATTATTATTATTATTATCAGTCCAGACGTTTTAGCGTGAAGCAGTAATACTTAAACAGACACGCACGCATGCACATAGGTACTTGCGCTTTTGTAATATTATTAGGATTAGTCGATGTAGAAATATAGGTAGTTCGGCTAGCGAAGTAAATCTAATAAACTTATGTGAAACATAATAGTGTTTTTTTTTTGTTTTTGTACAAAAAAGGCCTTACATAGATACGTACCTATATAAATACAATTTAGGCTTGGGTTTGACCACAATCACGCCTGAAGCTGCGAAGCTGAGGCCCACGATGGAGCACGCTTGCCTAGTAAATGCTCATTCACCCTAGACTTAAATACAGCCAGATTGTAGTGTTCAGGGAACACAGACGCAGGTTTTAAATTCCATAATTCTATACATAATGAAATATTAGGATTTCATATTACATCTATTTAGCCCTTATCCGTTAGATTCGGCACCTGAATTAAAACTCCGTGATTTCACTGAATTCCCACTGGAATTCCTAAAATTACATGTGGTTTAAACGTTGCATGAAGACTTATTTTCATCCAGATTCTTCCAAACGCGCAAGAGTAAACGCACACAACCTTTCGCGATTATGATAATTAGTACGATAGGATAATAGGATCGCTGTAGTTCATGGCTTAAACCACAGGCCAATGTACGTAATAATCTCGGTTTCATTACCCACGTGTTACGCGCATGAGGCTAACCAGATTCTTTTAATAATTTATATGATACGTTGTTAGCCGACAATATATTCTTACATTCTGCGCAAGGTTTTGGAGAGCAATTTGAAATTATACATTACAATACGATTTTGCATATAACTGGGAAGAAAGAAAGAAAACAAATTTATTTACAACACCACAAGACACATCAATATTATTACAAATAGACAGCATGAAAAATAAAGAATAAATATGTCATTGCGGTTGTAAATTGGACACTGGCTCAGCGTTATGCTGAGGCGTTTGTAGCAACCCAGCGATGATTTTCAGCTAGCACCGTTGGGAACACTCAGATCGCTGTGTTATATACATACATATACTAGACACTAATGCCTACATAAGACTACATGAATATTTAGATTTTAGGTATATTACTACTTCAGGCGTTGCTTTGCGGAGTTCCATGTTTAATTTAATGGAATACTTACTTTGCTCTTAGG
Source organism: Archips xylosteana (assembly GCA_947563465.1). Taxonomy (NCBI): domain Eukaryota; kingdom Metazoa; phylum Arthropoda; class Insecta; order Lepidoptera; family Tortricidae; genus Archips; species Archips xylosteana. The sequence goes on along the minus strand of OX387348.1, from coordinate 17,214,751 downwards.
CAATGAAGTCAGGTTAGTCATGCAAAATGACTACGTTTACGTTGAAAATATGCTTTTTCATGCAATTTTAACTCCCTTCCGCTTAAAAATAAAAATAGCCAACGCATACGCAACTAAACCCAGAACCGCCATTATTAAAAAACCGGACACGTATTTCGCTTCTCTCCGAAGCATCATAGCGGTTGTTGATTCTACGACGGTCCTGACGTAGGTAGGTCGAAGGATAGAATAGGTAGTTTTGAGCGACTTATGCCTTCAGGGCGCTGTTGGGGCTGCCACGGTTCTGCAGTGCGTCCACGATGTTTGCCGAAGCGCGAGTAGATAGCATTAACGCTGTACTACGGAAAAAATGGCATCGCTTCTGATAAGAATACGTGGCAGCACTAACAGCCTCCTGAAGACGATAGCTGTGGGAGATGAGTGCCCTTTTATGCAAAATTTAATTAACGACACAATGTCACTTGTCCAATTGTATACTAACATAGTTATAACTAAAACACTAATAATATATGGATCCTTGTTGTCTGAATGAATAAAAAATATTATTATTATTATAGGCATTTCTTTTTTATGTTAGATAGGTCAGACAAACGAACTAGTGGGTCACCTGATGTTAAATGATCACCACTGTCCATAGACACCCGCAGCGCTTTACACGATGCCAGTGCGTTGTCGGCCCTAAAGGAGAGGGAATAGGGGAAGGGGGAGAGGGAAGGGGTGGTGGGCCCCCGGCACTCTCACTGACCGTACGAAACGCAAGCAGGATTACTGCTGCTTCACGCCGGTGTTCTGTGAGAGGGTGGTACAGCCCCGGACGTGCCGGCCCATTCGTGATGCAGCGGCTAGCTACAACATGGCTCTACCACTACAAACACATTTTTGATTTTAATATGAGCCACTCTAAAAGTACCTACAACGGTTTAATACGACTCCGCCTATAACGACCGACCTTAATGACGGATTACACACAAAATTGTCGGTGTGTCATACACATTTTTTTGTTCGCGTGTCTCCGTTGGACTTGGCAAAAGGGTCTAATAGCCAATATTTTTCAGTCAAGTCTACATCGGCATGAGGGACGCCTGGCCATCTTTCAGCCTATTTAAATGGATCTTAAGTTTGCCGACTCTGAGTCGCTAGTTTTATGTCCACAGGAGAGACAACTTTTGTTTCTTACAGTGTGTATGACACTTAATACGTCGTACTACAAACAACATGTCCTTTATTTAGTTTTTCACCTGTATCTACCTGACATTGGACAGAATAATATTTTAATATTTTATTCTCACCACCGTACCACCTACATTGTGGCATAGAAAATTTATTACATCGGCAACGTTTTTTGTTTCAATTTATTTGGTAACGTTCTGTTGCGGTTTCAACGCAACGCTGTTAATATGCGTTTCGATGAAAAACGGAATTAAAATTGCGTTGTTGGCTTGGATTGTTTGCCGTATTGAGTTTTTTTTAAGTCGAATGCGGAATATTTTGCGTTTTCATTTTAATATATTTCTTTAATAAACTTCGTTTGTTTGTGTTTGCGTCAATTATTTAAAGGGAAATGACTTAATTAATTTCCGAGGTCGGATTGACTTTAAAAAGTTAGCAAAATAAAATTCTTGGTTTAAAGTTTACAATTACGGTAGACATGTTTGTAATACAATGAGACGTAGAAGTAGTACGTCGATAATGCGACGCGTGAAAGTCACTTACAAGTATTGCATTTGGCTGGTTAACCCCACACCATACCCGTTGGTTGTTCATGTTTGTTCACATTTAGTTAAGTACCTAAACATTTCTAGTATAGTAGAACCAAGAAGTCTCCAGAACTAAACCTTGTTTTCATACCGAATAGACTTTATACTTAAATAGTCTTAATTTAAAATTGATTATGCCTTTAGGTGTACTAGCATCATAATTATTTACTAAAGCATCACTATCCCATAATACAACAGCTCTACCATCAACAATTTTCCGACTTAAATTTAATTCGAAAACCGCTGTCCATGGAGATTCGCTAGCCTTGTGTTTGTAAACACAGTGCACAGAAAAACAGTAGAATAAATAAGCACTGACGACTGTTGGAAGCCTCGGGTACTGAATTTACATGTGAAACGGGTCTATTGCGTCGACGGGGCGATTCCAAGTCTGCCATGTTTTTTTAACGTAGCAAATGAGAGGTTAAAGCGAACACGTTGCGGTAAGTAAGCTTAAAGAATTTAGACCACACGTTGTTTTTCAGTGCATGATTTGAAGCTGATTAAGTACTTAATGACGTTTCAACCTACAAAAACTCGAAAATTGAGATTAGAACACGAAATTTTACATTTTGTAACAACGAATTATCGCTTAACAATTTATTGAAAAACGGGTGAAATAATTGAGATAAATGCGTAAGTTTATCCCTAATAAAAATCCTTCGCGACTGTTTTCTCAAAATAATGTTCGGGTTGGTAATTATAGTGTTATCTATCATTTTCATCGTCAGCTAAAAGACGTCCACTGTTTGATACAGGCCTCTCCCAAAGACTGCCACAATAGTCTGAGAGTTGTCAGATTTGTACAAAAACGTGCTAGGTTAGGTTAGGCTTTAGGCTAGGCAGTACTCTCTCTGACAAATCTGAGAACACAGATAAACAAGGTTGGAGTTATTATGTCACTATTAGAAAACCCACTAGAGCCGGGTACTCATTAGCGATCCGTAACCGTAACATGCTTGATACAGTAACGAGGTTCTAGTGTGTACGTACGCGTGTTACAGTATAGGCTCATGACGTCACCGGAACGCTTTCACCGAGCGTACTCATTTTGCGAGCTGTAACTGTAACCAAACAGATACAGTAACGAGGTTCTAGTATGTACGAAAAGGCCACAGCACTGACAACGTAACGACTAACCGGATCTATCCGCAGTTTATCCTGTGACATTTATCATCTGACCATTCACTCTTGATGAATAAACACTCGATAATATGGATGGTTCGCAGCGGCTTGCAACAACCTCTCCTCTTGATGTCCACGAGCGCACTGCGTGCGAGCGCCCTTTGATTCGCGGCAAAAACCAAAAATCACTCTCTAAGTAGAATTTTTCGAGTATTTTTTTACATTCTATGAGGTTAGCGGCAGTCTTTGGGAGAGGCCTGTATGTCTGTAAACAATATTTCTGGAGCAACTATAATACAGTTCGCTCAGTTTCATAGAATACGCCCTCACCTACGTCTGATTATTCAGTCCCGTATTAATAATGTACGCGGCTACAAAGCAATAGCTCTGGGACTGACCTCGTCGACTCAATCCGCTGGCAGAGCCATAAGTTTACGAAAGATCGGAGGGTAGTGAGTAAATAAATGATAGTGTGAGGATCAAAATTCGGCAGACAGTACGCGTAGCTGAAACTGTGTCAGTCATGTAGAATTTCGACGACTCGAAAGTTTTTAAACAGATTTCGAGAAAAGAAGAGTTTCTACGCACGTCTGTATTCATTTATTGTTTATGTTGTGAAACGGATACTCAAAACAAAGTGATAAATATACCTACAAGGAACTAGCAAACTTATGCTAGCTTCGGGTGTCGAATCATGAAAGTCTTATTTAAAAAAAAATTATCGAGCGAGGTATAATATACGTGATGCCAGTGATGACAATTGTAGCAAAGCTTGTAAACACTAAAGCCCCGTATTCATTCATGGTAAACATTTTGTTGAGCTACAGTTGATCACCTTTGTTGATTGGCATGAACAAACAAGAGAATCCGAAAAAGTTTTCGATCTTATTGAAACATAGATTTCGTTCAGCAGACTTAATGCTAATATCTGAACCCATTTGAAACTCCAAAAGCGAAACATTCCAAACATTCATGCCAACCATGTAAGTTTTCAATCATATGTTAGCTATTTAGAATACTGGTATATTATGAATGATTACTCTGACGGACTTGCCTAAACATTGTATAAACTGTCTAAGATCCTATCGCAATCCATCATAAACATTTCACTCAATTTTATGAAGTGTTTATTCGTGTCATCGCTCAAGTCCGTTAAATGCCGCGTTTACATTCCAACGATCAAAACCGTCAAGTCACAAATCACATTTAACTTTTGTATTACAATGAACCTTGCTAAGCAGTATTTTGGTTTGAGATTCGATACCACGAGTTCGTATATGCGGTAATAACTCGTCAGCTGCTTATTATTAGAGCCATCTCGTAGCCAGACTAGGTGGTAAACTTCGAAACAGGAAGTGTGGCTTCCTGCTTCGTAACCAGTTACGAAATGGGAAATATTCTCTTATCTAAAAAAAGTTTATAAATAAAAACTAATGCAGTTGTCAACCTGATATTATGATGCTGGTTTTAAAATTAGGTTTTATCCTCACATTCGCAGTGGTCTACTCGTGTCTACGGCTGTAGACGCTGTAACAAATTTTGATGCTGATAAGCAATAACGTGTTAACCCACAAAATCTCGAACAACCTAAAAAAAACCCTAATAAAAATCACTAGCACTCATTTTCTCTAAACGACGTACGTGTGGGTTCAATTGTGAATGAAAATCGCGAAAGGTTTCTACCAAATAAGTACGTAGTTGATAAGCCGCAAAAGTATGCTACTCTGAGAATTTCTCTGTGTTCCATTTCGTATCCAGCTGCAAATCAGTTTCTTTTTCCTATTTCGAAACTGGCTACCAAATAGGAGTAAAGGGCAAGTTCGCTTATTTTGATTTAAATTTAATATTTAATAGATTATGTAAAACGGCGCTTCTCAGTAAAAGCATATATGGAATGGCACCAAAAATCTACAACAAATTGCCAAAAACAATACTACAACTAGTTGACTTCACACAATTCAAAGTGGCACTCTGTGATTTTCTAACCACGAAAGCATATTATTCCATTCAAGAATATTTGACTGACTCCTTCCGAGATTTTTAGTTTAGAAATTAAAATAACATTTTTTTTTTGTATTGTTTATGTGCCAATAATTAATTGCATGCTGCATGTGAATGATGTAGCTATTTGTATGCCATATGGCCAGACATAGTGATACAAATGATTTATTGTAACATCAATTGTGACATGCATACCTACCTATGTTTTACAAATAAATATTTTTGATATTTTGATATTTGATATTTAATATTGAAAAGGATATGGATTGGTGATGAGCATGAGGCACCAGCTCCTTGGTCTTGAGTCTTGAGTGAGGTACCTCAGCGCGATGGGAGTGAAGCCTGGGAAGGGAAGCCCCTGCCCGGCCGAGCTCCCAGTACTGAGTCCCCCTTCCGAGTCCGATTCGCCCCCTTCGGACTCCGAGCCCCCCGCAGAGTCCGAGTCCCCCCGGTACCCGTAGTAAGGCATCCTCTCCCTTTCTCCACTCATCCACTTAACTTATAAGCTCATTTTGTAACTATAATAACAGTCTTATATACTATTACTTAACCATGTTTAGAGCTCAACTATATAGGTATGTGTCTGTTGGTATCCGGAGGGTGCGTGTGCGCCGCTCGCTCTTGACGCCAACTAGCGACTCCATGGTGGAATGTCTGAACCTTATACGTCTTTATCTGTAACAAGAAGAACAATATATTAACATCTTTGTATTATACAACACCATTAAAAAACCATGGCAGCCTAGAGGTTTGACCAGTGGTCTCTTAAGCGGAGGGTCGTGGGATTGAGCCTGGGCTCGCATTTCTGAGTTTTTTGGACGTTACTTATGAGCAAAATTACATTTCAAATTTACCATTTATTTTTAAAGAAGCCTGCTTGGAAGCAGTTTAATGGTGTGTGTCGGAAATACCAGAACCACGTGAGAAATGGTACAACCTCTAATCCTAAGAGGAGGCTTGTGCCCAGCAATGAGATGCACGTACTCGTAAGCCGGAGATGAGATTGAACCATTAACATTAAATAAACTACAAAATACAAGTCATCCAATTTTTTAATGTTTCTTAAAATTACATTTTATTTTATGTGTAAAGTACCTATCAGTCGGCGATCGGAAAGATGTTAGTATATTTATAAAATGTGGTTTATGAAAATAAACGTTTTACGTTATTTTTCATTTTCAGAAAAACTTAACTGTTCTAATTCAAGTTTAATACTCTAGAGAAATACAACTTTCACAAGTTGTTCACAAAGCGGGGAGTTAAATTAGAAATTACTGCCCAATCGTAATCTAAAGAATACCTACACGGGTTTACTTTGTGGGTAACATGTACTTTTTTTTTCATAAGCCTGTTATGTTACCTATACTGCTGGGCAAAAGTTTCCATAACTCCCGTTTTGGCGCAATGTCAGGTCAGTCCTTTGCGTATATTATGTCTAAGGGCCGGCGCCCACTGACGGCATGGCACGGCGTGGCATTTTATTACTATCAAGTTATTTTGAATCTTATTTCAATGACTTTAGAATTCATGTTTCTTTATTTCGATACCACGATGCCGCGACGTGCCGAGGGATGACGCAACGCATAACCAATAAAGTAACATGAATTCTAAATTCATTGAAATAAGATTCAAAATAACTTGATAGTAATAAAATGCCACGCCTTGCCATGCCGTCAGTGGGCGCCAGCCCTAAGGCGTAAGCTACACAGAAGAGACTTAGTTTGGGACCGGGACGCCTCGCAGTTGAATTATAGAATATATGTACCTGCTAAATGTATAGAAGCGTCGCAATCCAAAGCAGACAGAATAGGCGAGGCGGCGTTTCTGCCTCTCGCGACGCTTCTATACATTTATTATGAAAACTGAATCATGGGGCGCCGCGACTGCGATGCGCCCCGTCCCACGTCTCTTCTGTGTAGCTTGCTCCTAAGGGCCGTTGCTCACTGCCGGCACGGCACGGCGTGTCATGGCAAAGGATTTTACTACTAATCAAGTTATTTTGAATCTTATTTCAATTAGTTTAGAATTCATGTTACTTTATTTCGATACCACGATGCCGCGACGTGCCGAGGGATGCTGCGGTAAAATTCGTATGTAACCTGCCGTGCCATGCCGTGCCATGCCGTCAGTGAGCGCCGGCCCTTAATGGTCCACCATCTCCTTGGTCTGGCTCGTCGTCGTCGTGGTTTTAATAAATTGATTGATTAAGGCGTTACTTTGCGGAGTTCTATGTATATCAATGTACCAGACCTTTTAACTTGCTCCTCCGTTACCACAAAACGCTATGTGATACCGGAGCAGGATCCTTCCTGATAAAAAGAGTTGATAGTTTTAATAAGCTTAAAAATGTTTACCTATCATAATATTTGACTTTTTTTGTATATATACTAAACTAGCTGATGCCCGCGGCGTCGACCGCGTTGAAGTAGATTTAAAACGTGTTTTCCTTTAGGAATGAGAAATTTTCCCGTGGTGAAAAGAAGCCACTCTCCATGCCTTCAACTATGACGATACAAAAAAATCATGGCAATTTGTTGCTCAGTTTCGACGTGAAAGAGGGACAAACAAACAAACACATTTACAATATATTAGGTATGGAAGTATGAATTATTAGTAACTAGCTGGTGCCCGCGACTTCGTCCGCGTTGATCATTGATGCTCCGCTCCTATTGGTAGTACCGTGATGGATGTTATATAGCCTAGATAAATGGGCTATCTAAAACTGAAAGAGTTTAAGAAATCGGACCTGTTGTTCCTGAGATTAGCGCGTTCAAACAAACAAACAAACTCTTCAGCTTTATAATATTAAGTATATAGATGTTCAATTAATTTTTGCTTCAACTTCAAGTCGTCCGAACTACGTAATTGAAAATCTCAAGGTTCACTAGAAGTTAGCAAAATTCATCTTGTTAAATTTGACCTTAACAAACAGACATTATTTTATTACTTATATATTTTTGCCCGCAGTACGTTCGCTGAACAAAATCTACGATTATTTTCATCGTCATCATCATTTCAGCTGAAAGACGTCCACTGCTGAACATAGGCCTCCCCCAAGCCTCGCCAAACAGATCGGCCCTGTGCCATCCGCATCCAATGCGTTCCCGCTACCTTCACCAGGTCGTTGCTCCATCTAACGATTAAGTATTTTACGATTATTTTAAAAAGGAAAAAAAAAAATAAGTTCACTATGGGATACGCCAAGTTTCCTAAACAACTGCACTATAATTATAGGGCTTACGACCAATCCACCCGAAACTTTGATCGCTTGCATACGCTAAATTAATAGTGGTGTGTAGTATCAACAATCGCAACTCGTTGTTCAGTTGGTTAGCACACTTAGCATAAAAAGCCAGACAATGTGAGTTCGAATCCTTACTTTTCTCGATTTTTTGTTTTTAAAAATCTTTGTTTAATTTTTAATAAGTTTTTGAAAAAATAAGTATTTTGACGAGTACAAGCTTCTTTGCTGACTGTTCTGTGGACTGTACGGTTAAGGACTTTGATTCATGAGCCACCATGGAACCATTACACAGTAAACCTCATAGTGACAATCATTAGTTAACAGGGAAAATCTTGAAGTCTTTTCCTTTGAAAAGGTTCTATGGTGGCTCATGAATTAAAGTCCTTGACTGTACTAGCATTGTCATCCAAACTTCATATCAGCACTAAATTCCAAGCCGATTGTTACATTGAGAGAAACCCAATACGTAATAACTCGATACAGGCAGAATATTCAATAAATTACTTGACCAAAACCGCAGCAGTTGGTCATCAATAAAACGTAAAATATTAACCTATATTAAATATATTAATTCTCGTGTTCCTGGCGGTAATAAAGCGGACAATAGTTCGTAATTAGAGAGCAAATAGACTAATTAATAATTCGTGGTCATCGTTTATTCAGTATTTCAAACAAACCTTTAAAGCAATTGAATAAACATTTAACTGAAATTAATCAACGTTTAAAAGTATGTGTCTGCTTGATAGAGACTACTAATGATGGTAATTAAAATAAAATATACTTATTTCGTGGACGCCACTCGAGAAGCTTTTTGCCCCATCGGCCATCAGTTCTACGAGCGATGTGCCCTGCCCACTATACCACCTGAGTCTGGCGATTCTTCGAGCTATGTCGGTGACTTTAGGTCCACGGACCGAAAGACGCAATGTAAGTAGGCCTCCAACAAGATGGACCGACGACCTGGTTAAGGTTGGGGGATCGGGTTGGATGCGGATGGCACGGGACCGATCTATTTGGTGAGCCTTGGGGGAGGTCTATGTTCAGCAGTGGACGTCTTTCGGCTGCAATGATGATGATGATACTTATTCCTATTTTCTTTCTTAACTTAATAAAGGAACAGCGCAACAATTAAAAAGCATCGCCTGCGCTAAACCAGAGAGAAGGAAATGTTCGCAATCTTTTTATTTTTATTTGACAGATACAAAAGTTGCCAGTCTTAATTTTATATTCATTATATCATTTGAATAAAGTAAGCGCCCAACTTCGATTTAAAGGCACATAACACATAATACTACACCTAACCTACCTAACCTAACCAATCAGCTGAAAATACTAAATTACTAGCTGTTGCCTGCGACACCACCCGGAATAAAAAGTATCATATATTAATCAAGATTTCTGTTTACCAAATTTCGTCACAATCTGCCAAACCATTTTAGCGTGAAAGAGTAACAAACATCCATACATTCATCCATACAAACATTCACGTGTATAATAAATATTAGTAGGAGTAGGATTAATAAAATTCTAAAACATTTTGTATTAGAGTTTTCTACGTGCACGGAGAGTCGGTTCCCTAACTGAAGTAGCCACTTTTCTATGCAGTTAGTATGGAAAAGTGGATACTTTTGTTAGGGAACCGACTGTACAATGTTTAATGAGGTAGCTGGAAACAGCACCGAGACCACGAGATATCCTTAGTAGCACAATGCATTTATTTGCCGAGCAAATTAACTATGTTACCCGAGACTGCGGCTGGTGCACTAATTTATTATCCTAACAAGGGTGAATCATCTTTGCATGAATATGACACCACTCCCCTAGTTAATATGTCTGGCTGTGGCTTACTACGCGGCAATCGTAACCAGGTCAACATTCAGTGTTTTTATAGCGTTTTTTTTTAATTCTCCTCTCAGCATAATATTATGTTAAGAGATGAACCACTGAGTTAATTTTTAGGGTTCCGTAGTCAACTAGGAACCCTTATAGTTTCGCCATGTCTGTCTGTCTGTCTGTCTGTCTGTCTGTCCGTCCGCGGCTAAGCTCAGAGATCGTTAGTACTAGAAAGCTGTAATTTGGCATGAATATATCAGTCACGCCAACAAAGTGGTAAAATAAAAAATAAAAATAAATTTTTTTTTAGGGTACCTCCCATAGACGTAAAGGGGGGTTGATTTTTTTTTTCTCGACTTACCCTATAGTGTGGGGTATCGTTGGATAGGTCTTTTAAAACCATTGTGGGGTTGGTTTAACATGATTTTTCTATTCAGTGATCTGTTTGCGAAATATCCAACTTTAAAGTGAAAATTTTCAATAAAATCGACCGTCCCCCCCCCTCTAAAATCTAAACTGTTAAAATTTGAAAAAATTCAGAACGGTAGTAAATATATCAAATTTAATAGGAAAATTATAGCGGCTAAGATTGCTTGGAAATTATTTGTAGTTTTAGAGTAAATAGTAGCCTAAGGTATAAAACATACCTAACTTGGACGATTCCGTACACATACGAAATCCTTAGAAAAATATTACTTGATTTTTTGTAATGGCTACGGAACCCTACCTTGGGCGTGTCCGACACGCTCTTGGCCGGTTTTTTAAGTTATCGAAAGACAACATGGTCATAAAATCTAGTTTGGTCAAAGTTGATGCGAATTATACTTACTTTATTTTTAATTGTGCTTCATTTATTCATCCTATCATAAACGAAAGTCCTAAGAGAAATCCAGAGTCGATTAACAAAAGGCTCAAATAAGACAACTAGTTTCCCATGGTACAATTAGTATCACCAAGCTATACGTAGCAGTTAAGTTCAATGGCCCTTTGCAATCACATGTTACTACCTACAGCATTGAATCTACTAACAAAAGGCGGAAAGATATAGTTTGCCCTCGTAATATGGGAAAAAAAACATGCCTTCTCTTCCAGATTTTACGTATTCTTAGGACCATTTCTTTACAATAGATTAAACGCCAAGTGGGGCATATATCCTCTTACTTATAAAATAACTAAGAAAATTCTCCAAGATGAACTTCAAAAACTATCCTACGAAGATACAGAGAAACTATTGAGTATTTCGAAATGAACATTTTTCATATTTTGTTATTTATAGTGTTTTGTAATTTAGCTAAGTTATTAAGAACTACTGTTTTTTGCAAGTGTTAATTTAAGATAGTTTATAAGTCCTTTTCGCCTGAAACACAGGAACATCCTAGTTCAGGCATAAGTTGTTTCTTACCTTTTGTATGTTTAGACTATAGATGTTATATTGTAAAAGTATTTTTGAATAAAGATTTATTATTATTATTATTATTATGTTACCTTTTCGAACTAATACAAATGCGTTAAACAAATCGGAAATACTTGGTCTGTCGGTGACAAATGACATAAGTACGAATCTTCATAACACGTAGGATATAATGTTGAATAATTTCAAACGATTCATTATTTTTGGCATTTAAGTTTTTTGACATTCTCCTCGCTTGTGTTGGTAGTTATGTGAATTGTAATGTAATTTTTGTTTCGAAAAAAAACTTTCGGCCACGCTTCTAGCGACGCTTTCCTCTTAGCAATGATGGTCTTTTAGAAAGCGCTGGTAGTATTACGAGACACTTTGATCAATTATAACTGAAGATACACATTGCCGAACAAAATCCCCTTCAAAGAATGTCCGAACTTTTTTATTTGGTTGCATAACAAATAAAATCATCACCTACACAGAAATTTGAACCTAGTCTTTACTTCATTACAGTCGAATTTCTGTAGCGGCAAAACTCCACTTGACAGCTAAACTTGACAATTTCACGCAACGTTCTGAGAAAAAAGAAGGCCACTTTTATCAAAGTGGCGCTCATTTGGCTCGGACATTTTCGGGCGCGCGACTGTGGATCTACAGTTATAATTGATCAAAGACGAGACACGAAAAAGAACCCTTTGTGGCTTAGGTAGATACTCACCAAATAAACGTTTTGATTTTATTGGCCACTCCTAGCGTCCTTGAAGGCGTATTGTTAAGCTTGCTACCTTCACCTATAAAATGATGACCACTGGCCACTCTGTCAAGAGTGAAACGACGAAGAAGAAGAAGAAGCGTCTTTACTTAATCAAACCAGAAAGAATGAGACTAAACGTCGACTAAATCTTTTATATTGCCTAATATTGTTACAAACTCTGTGATTTAATAATTGCTGTCGCAAAACTTTGTCCGATTGGCTGTTGCAGACACAAGCACGTCTCGGGCGTCCGTTAACGGCGATATTAATCAGAATGAACAAACAAAAACATTCTCTTATTTATGTTTTTTATCGCGAAGAAACTTTTTCTCGCTTGTAATTTATACGTTATTTTATAACTTTTCTTTATGCAATAATGCTTTATGCTGGCAATATTCTGTTTTCTCATTACAATGTAGATAGTTCTTCTTATAGTTTAGCCATGGTTGGCACAAAGCAGCCACAATTTTCTGGGCTTGTTTTGTCTGTTTTTAGGGTTCCGTAGCCAAATGGCAAAAAACGGAACCCTTGTAGATTCGTCATGTCTGTCTGTCTGTCTGTCTATCTGTCCATCCGTATGTCACAGCCACTTTTTTCCGAAACTATAAGAGCTATGCTGTTAAAATTTGGTAAGTAGATGTATTCTGTGAACCGCATTAAGATTTCTACACAAAAATAGAAAAAAAAACAATAAATTTTTGGGGTTCCCCATACTTAGAACTGAAACTCAAATTTTTTTTTCATCTAACCCATACGTGTGGGGTATCTATGGATAGGTCCTCAAAAATGATATTAAGGTTTTTAATGTGTATTTTTTCTAAACTGAATAGTTTGCGCGAGAGACACTTCCAAAGTGGTAAAATGTGTCCCCCCCTGTAACTTCTAAAATAAGAGAATGATAAAACTAAAAAAAATATATGATGTACATTACCATGTAAACTTCCACCGAAAATTGGTTTAAACGAGATCTAGTTTGTCTGTCTGTCTATATCAGTAACTAATGTACAATGATCCCACACTGCGCACATTTTGCTTAGGAGCAGGGGTCTGCTAAGACTGGATGGTCATAGATACATATAAATTTGTACGGAACCCTCGGTGCGCGAGTCCGACTCGCACTTGGCCGGTTTTTTTTATTTCTAACATCTGAAAATGCAAACGATTGTAGTATTCTTGAAATTTGAACTGCACCTATAATTTACCACCTGGATTGATTGGTTTAAACTTTGTATGGTGCGATCAATGTAGGTAGGTAAATGCAACAGCTGTACAACATAGTTATCAAAAACTCACTAGGATCATAATCTCTGTACTATTAATTCTAGTATATTTATAAATATACAATATTTATGTGCCTTGACGATAGCGATATCGTAAAAACATTCCCGTCTACATTTCCGTAAAAATTGCTTTAACCATTGGCGACAATGGTTAAAGCAATTTTTACGGAAATGTAGAGCTAAAATATTTTGGGCCTAGAAATCTGTCCAGCGATTATTTTATCCGAGACAATTCACCGGGACATATAAAATAAAATTTTAATTATGTATTTTACTAGAGCCATCTTTTAGCAAGTAGCTGAACTACATCGAAACACTAAAAACTTTAAATTAAAGCAATAGAGGTAAATACACGAAGAAGTGTACTTAATCGTTAAAAGCTACAATTTAAAAAGCGAGAAAAGTCAGGCAACTAAACATCATTAAACGATTCGCAACACTTTGCAACTTTTCAAAAGCGAAACAAAACACCAATGTGAAATAAAACGGAGCACTTTTGGAAGATGAAAAGAAGATTCTGGAAGAATGCAGGCCGTTAGCGAACGGAAGTTCCCTGATTTTGGACACAAACAGTTTTTACGAGCAATTAAGAGGTAACGTTGGACTCGTTAGGGTTTATTTCAATACTCCCAAAGTGTCTCGACTCGTATTTAAGAGGTTCACTAAATTATTTTGTCGATTTTGTTAATTTACTTATATTAACAGACGTAAGTTTACAGTTGATAAACAATTTATACGAATATTATTTATTTTATTAGCAGTACGGCTGCTCACCGAATCTAAGATTATTTAAAAGCGAAAAAGTTTTTCGGGTGCGCCGGTGGGATTCGAACCCACGTCTCCTGGGTATGCGCCCCAAGGGGTGTTCTACCAATTGAACCACGTCGCATCCATCCGAATCCCCCGAAATTCTTAATCGCTTACATACGCTTAATTTATACGCTTTATAAGTTCTAACTAGCTGGTGCCCGCGACTTCATCCGCGATAATCATTGATGCTCCGCTCCTATTGGTCTTAGCGTGATAATTATATAGCTTATAGCCTTTCTCGATAAATGGGCTATCTAACACTGAAAGAATTTTTCAAATCGGACCAGTAGTTCCTGAGATTAGCGCGTTCAAGCAAACAAACAAACTCTTCAGCTTATAACATTAGTATAGTATAGATAAGTAATATGAAATAACATTTTAATAATTATCAAATGTATGGGTTAGTTTTTATTTATACTGATTTAATCAACCTCAAATCCGCAACTGTTCTGTGAATTCTTCAGTAAGAGGTTTATTAAAATAATTTTTCACATAGTTAACTCATGTATATTATAAAACTATACAGTTTGCTTGTGGTACAGTATCAATTTACTGAAATTGTATGCTAAATTGTAGCTCATTTCTTTAGTATATGCGACAGGAAACTGATAGCGGTTGTAACGCTTTTGTCAGACTCATCATCATCATCTTAATCGCGCCCTCACTGCTGAGGATCGTGAGTCTTAATTTTGTCAACTAGCAGTCGCCATCGGCTGCATACAGTCGCTTGATAAAGTGCAGCACTGACAGTTAAGTCCAACTGGACTTTCTTTTGTTTGCTTGTTGTTCCGAGATCTCGTCGGACTAATTTGTCGGACTATTCGGGGTAATTTTTAAACACCTTGAATAATGGAGCTGCCAAGGTGTTACCATATGCATATATCGAAACAATCTCTAACGCCCACGACAGCAAAGAATGCTACGATAAATTTTAGCACCTTTCCAGACCATTATTCGGAGCTTTCGAAAAAATGGCTTATACGTCCTATAACGGCGACAATACGAATGTTTGTGCTCTTGGATGTTTAATTATGTATTTAAGTATGTATTTATCTATAAAGTATGTTTATCCGTTGTCTAGTATCCATAGTACAAGTTTTAATCATAGTTTGGGACTAGGCCAATAGGTAAAGAAATAAAGAAAGAAAGAAAAACATTTATTTATAACAACAATAACACGTACACAGGTAAAAATAAGAGAACAAACATAGACATAGACATAAATAGTTATGTACATATTAATGCTGTCACAAAAGGGACCCGACTCAGCATGTCGCTAGTTAAAACCAGCACTGGTCTTCCGCCGGGCCACAGTAGGTACAGTAAACTCACGGAAGGCCACACAAAACAGACACAGATTATATAATTATTGTAATAAACATAAAAAACTACAACTAAATATGTTTGAACATTCAAGGCAGCCACAGACCGAAGCGCGGGGCGCGCGCGTGACGGCAACGGAAACGCTTCGGTTTGTGGTCACCCTAAAATAAACTTGGCAGCATGGTTCAGAGACCTTTGCCTTTTTTTTAATAGGTGTCAAGTGTCCCATGATTTATTTATTTATTTATAAAGGCCGGCAACAGATCAGTGATCATTTTTCATCAGATGATTCTCTTGGTCGTTTTGTCTCCCGCTCATGATAAAAAAACCTTGACCTACCTTATATTTGACGCTGACTATATTGCAAGAGCAAAGTACAAATCTGGGAACCACATCGCGGGCATATCACTTAGTTCGCGCTGAATAGAAGCCCCTCGGTCTGTTACAACCGCGGTATAGTAAGGGTTAACGCAATTTTAATTCCTCCTCAGGGAGATGGAATATCCAAAAAGGGTATAATGCCCTGCCCCAAGGTTCGCAGAGATGAATAAAGTAATGGAGATAAATTAGCCGCTTGGTTTAGACACATGGCGGGGATGGATGAGACGTTTTGCGTATGAGTATTAAAGTATTTAAATTCACTTTTGTTTTAGTTCAACTATAATTATATAAATTGGACTAGCCATTAGGGGGTTTTTGCCGTAGTCGACCGCAGTAGGATACCGAAAGATATCGAGGACGCTGCCCGTCCTCCGGTATTATTAGCCGCAGTTTTAGGACATGCCCGGGTCCAAGTGGCAGTGGGCAGGGCACATCGCTCGTAGAACTGTTGGCCAATAGGGCAAAAAAGTTTTCGAGTGGCGTCCACAGACCGGAAGACACAGTGTAGATAAGCCTCCAACAAGATGGAGCAACGACCTAGTTAAGGTTGCGGGATCGCGTTGGATGCGGATGGCACGGGACCGATCTGTTTGGCGAGCCATGGGGGAGGCCTATGTTCAGCAGTGGACGTCTTTCGGCTGAAATGATGATCATGATGATAAGTATTATTTATCGCCGAGTAGGCACCCGTGGCTTCGTTCGCATCAATCGACGTCTGGCAGTTGAATTGAATTGTCTAAAAAATACGCAGTGATCCTTATTTGCGTTGTATGAACACCCGTGCAAAATTTCATGTATAACTTCAGTGAATTAGATTTCGGCATTTTACAATCATCATCATCCCACTGTAGGCCACAGATCTCCTCTCGGAATGAGTGATGTAAAAAAATGTAATGTAATGTATAGTATGGGTAATTTCCGGCCAGCCATTTTGTATGGTACTCGTAAGTACCATTTAACGTGGCCCAACTTTTTGGTCTGCGCCCAATACTCCTCGTGTATATTATATCCTTAAAATGAATAGGTAATTTTTGTGTCACAACGGAGAACTTTCGTGGTAACTTTGACTAACGGCATTAAGTTGTCCAAATTTTTGGACTCTACCCAATTTCTTTTCATCTCAATCTACCAACTGCTTGCGGTTCGTCACAGTTGTTTATTTGTAAACACATTTTTCAACCACAAAACTCAAGTCCACCCTTAAAGAATTCAACTCAAACAAAAAAGTTCTGTCGGAAAAAATGCTAATATCCCTTCAGGGCGTATTGCAGTATCCATCAAAAAATATTTTTATGGCGGCGAAGTTCGCTACAAATTCGTACCCAGAAACTGTACGAAATGAGATATGCATAAAAGATAACCGGGAATAAACAGGGAAACATATGGAGTGCCGGGAAATGGCCGGCTGGCCGTACTACCCCAGGTTATTGGATGAATACTTATCCCTTTTTACGCTATCTGGTAAATCTAAGGGATTAAACTAGGAAATATTACGGTTGTAACGTTATATTCGAGTTTCAGGTCGTCATTAATATTGTTTTCACTTCTCATGCTCTTAAAATGTTACTTTAGTCTCTGCATATCGGGACTAAAGCTCTTTTTTGATCTCTAGGGATTAAAGTAATTTTTTTTTTAATTTACTTCGGAAACCTCTAAACCGCCAATCACGGTGTTTGTGGATGGAGGATTATTGCCATTTTCAGTGACTGGGCATAGACAATGATAAAGCTTTCCACAGACCGCAGCGCGCTGCGGACGCTCCGAAGCGCTCCGTAGCGCTCCGTAGCGCCCTGCGCTTCGGTCTGTGGAAGCCTTTAGTGCGTGGAAATACCTTACCTCAAAATGACAACTGTATAAAAATATTTTAAAAAATAATAATTTCGTGAAACACCATGAATAATTACGAATATTAATCTATTTAATTATATTAAAGATGAATTCATTTTATTATGCATACTTAGTCCAATTAGCTATGAAATAATTTTCAAGTTTGAATCTGTTGGCTAAATATGCAAACATTTAAAGCGTCATTCAACAAAAAAAAAACCGCGGAACAAATTTAAATTGCTATTTGAATTCTGAACAGACGTCCATTGCTCGTATTGAGCGTACGTTTTATAAAAGTAATATTGTAGATTAGTATACCTAAAACATCGTTTATTTCCTCGCATTCAAAGTGAAAAGTAGAGTGTTTAACGTGAGACTTAACTGCCATAATGACACGCGAATTATAGCCAAAATAATAGAATTATGGCTAAATATCTTGTGTCATTATGGCTTGTTTTAGTCCCTTGTTGAACAATCTACTATTTATCTTTAACGCTGATTTGGAGGCCAATAACAGAACTGATTTCGAGGTTTCGGTAAATTGACTAACGGAGATCGGACATTATTTATACTTGTTTAAATAATGTACACAATAATACGTTTACAATATTGAGATAAGGTTAAATTAAAATGGTATAAGTAATTAAAATGCTCTTTTCTCGGTTTCATGTTGTTTTTTGTCTCTTCAATACCTAATAGCGGTTTCACAAGTTCCTTTAATAGAATAAATGTTTACACTAACTGTATTCAAATCGGTGCGGTTGCCTTATCCGCACGTAGCCAAGCTAAACTAAGGATAGGGCCACATTCCGAGGGTGAATTTATCATTTTTATAAACTCTCTATTTGTTTAGTGTAGCCGCATTATTATTTTAGTGTCAATAAACTCCTACCGTGTCATTATGCGAATATATGCAAGACAGCACCATCTGGGTGTTTCCATGCACTCACCCTTCTCCACATTTATTCATCCAACATGTGTCGCACAATTCCAGCCACCACAAATACCACAAAAAAGGTTTCCATGAAAATACTATATGTTGGACAAACATCGCTTCTTATACGTGTAGTTGCAGAGTATCATGGTAATAACTACATAGGTATCTTGTCTAGTTTAAAATGACGCGCCCCACCACCGCACTCACGCACAGGATTCAAAACTCAATTCAAGCTACAATAGACTCTATTATAGCTCAAATTGAGCTCCAAATCCCGTGCGCAAACGCGGTGGTGGGGCGCGTCATTTCAAACTAGACAAGCTCTAGCAGTGCTTTGATATGGATGTCTGTAAAGTAACGCTGGAAATGTCAATTATTTCAATCAGTCAATGTTTGTCAATTTGTTTGTTTGTTTCTTAATTTTAAACAATGAAGGTTTTACATAAATTCAAATTCAAATTTCAAGGCAATCGGACCTAAACAAAATATTTCGTCTCATAGACGTAGAGTAACATGTCTAAAGGCTGTAGTTTATTCGTTTATTACTGTTAGGGCTTCCAAATCGCAGGTGAATCTAAAAAAAAACAGGCAAGTGCGAGATGGACTCGTACATAAAGGGTTCCGTACCTCCGTACAATGTTTTAAACAGTTCTGTAAAAAATTGCCAAAACTTAACCATTAAAATCACAAACTTTTAGAAAGGTAAACATCAGAACAGCATGGAGGTCGCTCGCGTTGCCTAGCAACCTGAAGGCTATCGCGTTGCTTAGCAACTGAACGTTTAACGTTTCTTGTATGACGCCCTTTAATTTTTAACTTTATTTTATTTTTAATATTTGATGGTATAGCGGCCATAGTAATACATAATCGGTGAAAATTTCAAGTGTCTAGACACACTATTACGGTTCAGGAGAAAGAGCCCTGTGACAGACAGACGGAGAGATAGACAGACAGCAGAGTCTCAGTAATAGGGTCCCGATGGCACCCTTTGGTACGGAACCCTAAAAAGGATGCTAAAAACGACAATAGGGATGTTTCCTAGGTAAAAAAATAATAATTCTTATTAGTCCGTATTTTACATTATCAAAAAATATTAGACACGTAATTTTTCTTTTGACAATTAAACAAAAAATGACGAAGATATGGCGCGTTGAAGTTCCGCGTGACGTCACTTGTTCCTAAAACGCTCATACAAAGTGTAGGAACAAGTGACGTCACGCGAAACTTCAACGCGCCATATCTTCGTAATTTTTTGTTTAATTGACAAAATAAAAAATACGTGTCCAATATTTTTTGATAATCTAAAAGACTGACGAGTTAGGAAAGTAGCCTATTGATCGTTTATGCAATCGCTCGTCGCTAAGCTTTCTACTGAATGCGCCCTAAAGGAATATTTGCTCGACTTAAACAGACTTCCTTCGCGTTCACCCAAGCGTCTATCGATACGGCAACTCGGTTAAAATAAATAAGCTAAACAACATTTAACGATGACAGAGCTGCAAAGTTAACATAACTGTCTTCGAAAGTAAGACTAATGATCATAAATTTGAAACGAGATTGAGAGGCTAATTAAAAAATAATACCTAATCATGAATCTGATGATGATGGATATCTAATTCCTAAAATGCTTTCCTTGAGTTTGATGACCGGATAGCCCAGGGGCCTACAATCTTATAAGAGGTGCATAATTGCCCAGCATTTAAGGAGCCGCGATAAAATACCTAGTCAGAGGTACGAGCCGGGATTTGAACCCACGACACTCTAATTGAGAGGTTGTAGGTCCAACTATAAGGCCACCACAGCTTTTTTTATCCGCACTGGGCCCGCGTGGGAACTACGGCCCAAGCCCTCTCATTCTGTGAGGAGGCCTGTGCCTTACAGTGGGACTTATATAGGCTGGAATGATGATGATGATGATGAAAAAATAATCGGTAGAACAGCTATTTAAGCTGGCTGGCTGGCTAGTTGGTGGACGAGATTGAAGCTGATTGCCAATCTTCAATAATGAAGTGGCAGTTTAGAAGAAAAAAGAATTGCTTAGTACACTAACAAATAGGTAACTAGATTTTTTTACTGAAAATAGGTAAATGAATGAAATGACATGCGGTGCCCCTTTTCTCCCATAAAATTTTAAGTCATAATGTATCATTAGTCATAATCAACGTTAGTCATACAGTGATTTATTTCTGAAACGGTATTTTTTCAGGACATTTTTAAATGCCATCTTACAGAATGCAGTAGGTTAGGTTAGGTTTGTTTTATAACAATTCCGAAAAATAAATTGTTTCAGAAATAAATTACTGTATGACTAACGTTGATTATGACTAATAAAACATTATGACTTAAAATTTTATGGGAGTCATTATATACCCAATGACGTGAAATAGGTTATAGACACGATTCTCACTCATTTAAGTAGGTATAGTATAAATCTTCCCAGGTGAATTTTTCGCTTCGAGCCCTTATCTTTCAAAACAAACGGTATCGTCATAGTATTAAGGTTCAAATTTAATGTAGTGGGTCGAAGCGAAAAATTCACCTGGGAAGATTTATACTATACCTGTTAAATTTAATAACATAGTAAAATAATTAAGGATTATGTACAAAGAAACAAATAGGAATGGGTCGGTCCAAAGCGAATCCCTGAAATATAAACTCGTTCCTTCCGGAAGCATTTTCAGTTAAGCTATGTTTTCCAAACTATTTTCATCCCAAATGAAACTCATTAGTAGGTCATTAAAAATATTTTGGAAAACATTGTTAGTTGTTTGGATTTTAATTTAAGTACTAGCTGTTGCCCGCGACTCCGTCTGCGAAGGATAATAGGGGTATATAAAATAGCCTACTACCTTCTCAGACCTACCGAGTATGGAGAAAAAAGTTTCATAAAATTCGGTCGAGCCGTTTCGGAGGAGTTCGATAACAAACACCGTGACACGAGATTTTTATATATTAGATTTATTGCCTTTTTTGCTTTAAATCTTGCAAGTGAATTTATTTAAGTTGAAATGTTTGTATTTTTGTCAAAGTCACATCAGAACAGACTTTAAATTTGATAGACATTATTAATAGTTTGAATCAAAGTACAATCAGCGAAAACCTTATTTTAAAAATAAACTTATTAATTTATTAATTGATACCATAATGTAGTTCTCGACAATTATAACCAATTTAGAAGTGTGTGCAAAACTTCAGCTGACCACGTATACGGTTTACAAACAGGTCCGAAAAAACGGACGTACGTTTTGCCTTAAAAGCAATTTTCCTAGTCTAAGCCTGGGTGCATGACAGCTTCAAACAGCTCTAGGTAGGATTAAAAAAATGGCGACGGAGCGAGCATCACGAGTCGAGGGCGCATAGCGTCATTCATGTTCACAAAACCATTATTCTTGTGGATTCCATTCGTTCGAACAAAACGTGAAAGATTTAGCTGGAGATTAAAAACTAACGGCCAGGAATTTCATATTCTGAAAATACATAGCATTGATTTTAATGACATAAATCTGATATTCGCGGCTTCGTCTTCTGTAAAGTGTTGTGACATATTTGCTATGGGATCTAAACCGTGATTAGTTTATTACATTTACCCCCTGTTTCACCATCCATTGATCAAATTTATTTGACGTATAAATGTGATGCTGTCTCTTTTTGTTTTGTTCGAATAGACGGAGACGGCATCACATTTATCCGTCAGTTAAAATTAATCAATGGGTGGTGAAACAGTCCCTTAATGAGCTTTCGATATCAAGTCTAGTGGTTAGCTGGTAGATGAGTCGAAATATTGGGAACTCATTAGATGTATCAGACTCACAGATCAGACTAACAATATCTCGTAGCAAATAAGTGTAATGCAATTAAGCGTAAATCATTAATAAACCAAGTAAGTCTGACTCGCGCACGAAGGGTAAAAACGGCAAAAAAATCACGTTTGTTGTATGGGAGCCCCCTTAGATATTTATTTTATTCTGTTTTTTAGTATTTTTTGTTATAGTGGCAACAGAAATACATACAAAATATACAAAAAAAAATATTTATTATTAATAATCAAGAAAAAAACTAAAACCAATATGCTTAAACTCAATAGTTTTCAATAGTCAGTCAAAGCCAATTTTTTTATTCAGTTAAGGCTTTGATTGAAGCTCGTAGTCTTGAATATCGAAAAATCTACCACCGGAAGTAATAGTGAAAAAAACCATTAATTTATTAATGTAATTTGTAGTTAGGTACGTTTTTACATGAGTCGTACATTACATAAAGCTACAACAGAGTAAATAGGTCTGTACACAAGTAGAAACTTTAAATATTGCAATTCATTGATGTTGATTACCAACTTACATTTTGCCTGAACAAAAGATTTTCATGAACTACAGCAATATGGAAAACTCAATTCAGATTAAGGTGCCAACCTGTCTGTCTCTGAAGGCAATAACACGTAGAATAACTACTTTTACGATACTATAAACTTTTATAATGCCTCCTTTCCGTTTGTCTACTAGCGTAGTCTACTTGTATGTGCTGAAAAGGTCAACGAACTTGCAACTACTGAAAGTGTTATTATGTACAGTCGCACTCATACACGTTGGAGCAGTTAAGGTGCTCAAAAATGTCTGAACTCGCACGTACGCGATTGACAATACGGTCGTGCTCACATATTTTTGACCACCTAGAATGCTCCGATGTTTATGATGGCAAATGTACATGATATTAGCTGGTACAGGTGATGTTGATAGAACAATCTTCTCTCTAATATATAAAAATCTCGTGTGATGGCGTTTGTTATTGAACTCCTCCGAAACGGCTTGACCGATTTTTATGAAACTTTTTGTCTCTATTTGGTGGGTCTGAGAATAGGTCGTAAGCTATTTTTTATGTCTATTCTTCGCAAACGGAGTAGCGGGCAACAGCTAGTAATAAATAAAAACAAAAACAAAAAGCACAAAAAAGTATGATATTAGTCTCGTGAGTTTTTATAGTTACGAAAAAAAATGTAATCACTAAATTGTTAGTTAAAACAATTAAGTTGCTTTATCATTACAATACCCATTATTTGATGCAAATACTTTTTCTACTTTAATACTTTAGGTACTGCTAATACCGGCTATATTGACGATTGAATAGCATAGCGGTAAGAGAACCTGACTACGAAGCTTGAGATCTCGGGTTCGATCTAAATGTTTGTGCTCGAGTCTTGTATGTTTAATATGTATTTATTTAGATAAGTATGTTTATCCGTTGTCTAGCACCAATAATACAAAATTTTCTTAGTTTGGGAGTACATAAATTGGTGTCAATTGGCCCATGATCTTTTTTATTGCTTCCAAAGTATTCAACAGCATACACGCTATAAAAATAATAACCACTCATATCTGCTCAAAATTGCACAATATTTCCTAGACAACGCGACGCTCGACGCAACGACAAGTCGAGCCATTTATTTCTCAAATCGATTGTCGCCGCAAGTATTCTATTAGGTCTCGTTTCATCCAAAGAATACACTTTCAAGAATAGCTTTTGTTTCAAGCTTCTTTTGTTTACCATGAATTTACCGTTGTATTTTTAGGCTTCTAAAAAGATCATGTTTACGTTTCATATTTACTGCCAGTACTGGAGTATCATGTGTTAACAGGTTTTTAGGAATTGCGGTGAAGCCGAACTTTTTTATACAGAGTTCGTCACTGTGGTACAGCCAAGCAATCTGTTTACATTTTGATATGAGTCATTCCATACTCGTTTGTTTATTTACGGTCTTATACACGTTTCTTTCAAAAGATACTTCATCTTCCCTCAGTTTTTTTATTTTTATTTTTATCTCAACATAACAATTACATTAATGTTGTTAGACTCACGATATGAACTGAGGGGCTGGTTTGAAGACCTGAGGGTTTGTATGAATAAATAACTGCGATTTAATTTTTGACTTTAATTTGCAAACCAAACAACGTAACAGTAACACGGTAGGAATAGAATTAATAGATCTGTGCCAGAGGGAGAGAAACGTCTGATCTCCTAAAATTTTCTCATAAAAAAGTAATTTTTTAAAAAGGTTCGTTTAATGTTTGTTTTTTGTTTTCAAACAAAAAATCATCAAATGCTTGAAGCGAAATTGACAAGAAAGTCTTGACATAATTACAATATTCCGTTTTGGAGCTTAAATTACGCTTTTAACATCGAGTTGTTTGGAAGGTTAGTCAGGAAAATTAATTTAATTTAGCAGCACTTCAGCCCAGAACAGCCGAAACATATTTATTAATTTATGTAGTATTTAGTCCCTTTTGTATACCTAAGTTTTTGCACAATGGTAAGTACGGTCAAGGAAACTGAATCGCGTACCAGGGTGGAACCATTTCACAACCAATTTTACGATGATTTCTTTGGCTGATGGTATGGAATGTCAATATGACATTCGCAATGAAAAGGGTTAACTAGCCTTTTAATGCGGCTTTGCTCGCTTAAACCACTAGCACTGGCAGTAGAATTAAAATCCCGGGATTTTACTAAATTGGCTTGGGAATTCTCAACAATTACATCTTGGTCTTCATTAACGTTGTGTGACGAACACGCGCACAAAGTTTCATGTCTCTGTGGGTGTCTGAAGTAGATTTAAACGTGTTTCCCCGTGGGAATGAGATATTTTCCCGTGGTAAAAAGTAACATAATGTCACTGTCCAGCCCTTCACCTATGACCATACAAAAAATTACGGCAATCCGACGCTCAGTTTCAACGTGAAAAAAGGACAAAATAAACATACACACTTTCACATTTATAATATCAGTATGGAGTATGGAAGTTTGGGGGTAGTTGCAATAGAGAGATCTCTCTCCAGGCGGATGTTATGCCTGGGGACCGAAATCCGATGGATGAGAGTTGAAAGTTGTATTTATGCAGATGAGTTGAGAAACTTCGATAGTGCGATGCAGGATTGTAGTAATTAGTTACTTATGTGATGAGATGACTATTATGGCGCTAGTAATCGCTACAGAAGTGTGGATTACTCTCCGCTAATTACAAGGCGTAACATTTTGCATAATCACTCTTCTCACTCTTTGGATTGCCTAACAAAAATGGCCTTTCCATGCCAGTACCAAGCTCCTATGGCTAAATGAAAGATTAAAAAAAAAAAACAGAAAGTTACACTCGAGCTGTTTATGTTTCCATGGTCAACTTTGCACCAAAAAACGGTTCAGAGATAAACCCAACAAATAGCCCATCTCATTACAAATTATCCTTAATTAAGCCCACCATCAACTCGGTACTCGCAATTACAGTGAAAACCCACTAATAAGGGTCTAAAAGTAATTGGTAACGCTTTATTAGAAAAGGGTTCCTAACATCTGAATAATCTCTTCCACTAATCGATCCTGCGATCATCAACGAAAGTGCTGGAATGGACCGCAGTGTCATAAAAAACCTGTAACACATACTAACCGTACTAAAATAAGGTCTACACGTCTTACATTTACGTTTAAGATAGTCACAGACGATGCTGCCATTTGGTGCCCATAACCCAAACGTATAAAAAGGCGCGATAGGTTAGTGGTTTGGCTGGTGAAGGAAAACAACGTGAGCAAATCTGCACACACCTGCGAAGAAATTTAATATTGTGATGTGATGTTTCCGGTCTGCACCCAGCCTGGGTGGGAACTACTGCTGTACTTACTGTGTGTCTTATATAGGCTGTACGCTTAGTATAAGTTTTACTTCACCAAAATACTTCTCGATCGCGTTTTCGTAAAAAAAATCAATTACTAGGGAAACATGGACAGCGCCTCCGCGCGCGCGCGTCCATGTTTCCATAGAATTGAAATTTTTACGTAAACGCGATCGAGAAGTATTTTGGTGAAGCAAAACTTATACTAAGCATACTGAGTTGATGATGATTTTCGTCAATGACGAGCAGATTTCGAAAGGCGGTAACGCCATTTGAATCAAAAGCGTCGTCAGTAGGTAGTATCTACTAGGTACCTTTCGTCGGTAGCCCGCCAAACATAAAGTTTTATAGTATCCAGGCTGCACATGCCGTAAGATTGGCAGGAACTGGCAAAAACTCCATCCGAGCCAATGGACAGAACGAGTTGCCTCGTTAAACTGAGTGCTTTTGGCAAACACCGTAAAGGTATGGCAATTAACGTTACCGCTAGTGATGTGGTAACGATTCGAGCTCGATCGCGAATTTTTCGGCTTAGTTTTGTAAACATTATCTGAGGAGCCTACGTTTAGGTTTGGTTCTGGGACACTAGCTTACGCCTACATCTTCACGTCTGTGGAAGAATTCACTATCCCACCAAAAACATAAATGTAAAAAATGTTAGCCAAGTTCAAAAGGAATTTATATTTATAAATATAAAACACTGTTGGAGTAGAAAAACCAAAGAAATAGAGTGTTATACTTGTTTAGGATGTTATTTGTTCTTACAAATAGATTTCAGTATTACCTGCAGAACTTGGCACCCATTTAGATCTCAATCCTTTTGTCGGTGAAGTCCATAATCAAGTATATTTTTACTATTAAACTTGGCTAACATTTTTTACATTTATGTTTTCGGTGGGATATCATTACTTTTTGTAATGAAATTAATCACCGAAGTTAAGCAACGTCAGGCGCGGTCAGTACTTGGATGGGTGACCGCCTGATTTCATTTTGTGTTTTTGAAGTAAAACTTCCTTAGGCACGCTTGACTTACGTAACGTATTCTACTCCCCAAGTCAAGCGTGCCTAAAGAAGTTTTACTACAAAAAACCAGGCGGTCACCCATCCAAGTACTGACCGCGCCCGACGTTGCTTAACTTCGGTGATTGGACAAGAACCGGTGTTTTTGTCAAATATCTTGAAAACGGTGCATCCTACGGCAAAATCAATGAAATTTTTATCCCCCTTTTTGCTGACTGTACTTACAATAAAACTACAATAAACTACATATCCAAATTGCAAGCCAATCCGATTATCGAAAGCAAGTCAAATGCAAGTTCCAAAATTTACCCAAATGTACATACATACATACTAAATAACATAGCAAGTTCAATATAAGCTTGTAAAACTCACAACAATCTGGTATTACACGAAAAGTACATGTTTTAATTTAATCCTACTCGAATGTGATGAACAAGCACATCCCTAGTGACTGCGCCTTCCTGAATGTGGGTTTATGTAAGGAAGCCAGTATAACGTTCTGAATTAGCCCAAACTCATGCGATTATCGGCCTAAACGAACGAAACAAGTGAAGTTTTGTACTCGCAAGCCTATGAAACACTGAAGTTTAAAGAAACACTGAAGTCGATTTTCAATTGTTTTTAAAGAACGAAAACGAAACTTGTTTGAAAATTAATCGAGGATATTTCCGAAGATAGTTAGGTTAGTTTTATTGAATACCCCACAACACCCCACAAGTTCTTTTTCATCGGATTTTTGGTACCTGAAAAACATTCACAGGGGTGTTCAGTACTAACATAACCTTCTGAAACATTTGGGATCATACTAATCTACTACTAAGGGATTATTGAAAGTTTCCAAGGTCCTAGATATTATCCAAAATGAACCTATTAACAGAACTAGGTTTAAAACCGGTCCTAAAGTGATATTTTACTATGGAACTAGGGCTTGAAACAGGTACTTATTGGTACCGGTATTAGAGCGGTATGGACCGTTATTTTTGGTACCGGCTTCAATTAAGTGCCTTTCCTACTACCATCAGCTTGCGTCATAAGATACTCGTAGCCAGGAATTCTTAGATATTCATTTAGAAGTATTTTTCTACGAAGACTTTGTTATCTATAGCAATAACTCATCGAGAACAAACGATTTTTCTCAGTACTTACAGAAACTAAGCCAAGATTTATTTTATGTCCTTGAAGAAATGAGAGAGGGTGCGAAAAATTATGGTGGACATATTTACTTATATAGAAATATTGTTGCTTTACCGAAAAAAGAAAAATCACAAAACACAACAAACAGAAGATATCTGCAAAACGTCAATGTAATACTTAATTGGTTGATAAGTAAGATGTGGATTTTTATCTCTAGACAAATTTGATACTTTGATTCAGTAGTAATATGCCTAACTATACTGAAATGTTTAGAACGACCTAGTGATAAAAAAATCTCATTACCTCTTGAAGAACACAAGTTGACGCCGCATTTTGATATTTCGTACAAGTTAAAGTTGTTAAAGTTACATTGCTCGTCGACTATCGTGCCGTGCGTTATTTTAAGATTGTAACTCTGCGATAAACCTTGTATTAACCGACCTGACTCAAGGTATCGTGGCTTATCAACTTCCGACAGCCGCACGAGTCGCGTCAACTTTGTCGGGCTCCAGACCCAGTGACCTTTAAGGGTCCCCATGTAAGCTTTGGCGTTCAATATCAAGTTTTAATATGACGTGGGCCTGAATACTCTTTTCCAAGTCATGTAATGAAAAACAGATATTTGAGGAAGTTGTGAAGGAATAAATAATTGGGTAGTTTTATCTCGTGGGAGTTACGATCTTTTTTTTTACCTCTGTGACATTGAAGGCATATAATTAATCTATTGTCTTACGAAAAAAGACGGATCTGACATTTTGTCTCGAAGTTTAGATGCGTCATTATTTACTGATTCCAAGTATGCATTTATAATATCTCAATTTCGAATAAAAAGTCAAATGCGTCCTTTATCCTTATGACGGCAGTAGATAATAATGTTTTCTCAAACATGCTATGAAATATTGACGTTATGTTCCTTATAATACGCCACGAAGTGTCACAATGCAGGCGCGGCGTGGTGTGCGGTTAGACGAGAGGTCAATAATGGAATTTCATACAACATTGCTGGCCTTGGCCAGCAAAGTGATCGTCTATTGTTTCATACCATGACGTTTATAGGTCTATGGCATCATAGCATTTAGCCATTAAAAAAAAAACGACGGCGATGACGATGATGATGGTGATGATGATGATGATTGAGAAAAACTCTATACAAGCCTTGGCCACGAACAGGGATTGCCGGCCTCGTATCTCTAGATAGCCTCGTTAACACTCGGCCATCTATAACTACTCGGCCGGCAATCCCCTATTTCGCGGCCGCTGCAGTAATGTACTATTATGTATAGGTATTTGTACTATATTCTGAGTCAAATTCAAATCAATAACAGGGAAGGTACTTTGAACCCTGAGTTGACCAAGTTCAGATGTATTTGGACAAGATTCCCACAGTACTTAGGACGAGTTTTGATTAACTGAGAAATCTTCGTACAGCTTTTCTTAAAGTTCTTAAAATTACAGATGCATTGGTATGGTTTTTGTGGGTCTAATGCGTAGAAAGCGCGATTCATACTGTTTATTGTAGAGGTACAGTCGCGATTATAAACATCGGAGCATTCAAGTTGGTCAAAAATATCAGAACACGGCCGTATTGTTAATCGCGTACGTGCGCTATCAGATATTTTTGACTACCTTGACTGCTCCGATGTTTATTATGGCGACTGTACAAAACAATAGAAAAAAAATAAACCAATAGCAAATAGCACTGTAGTAGGTATACTATACATACAGTGCTAAAATAGAAATATCTAATCTTTTTAAACAACAGAAATCGTAAGCCGAGAAACCAAAATGAAATGTCGTCGCCTTGATATTTCAAAGTCTTAAAGATGAAAGAGGAGATGATCTTCTTGAAGTTAAATTCCAATTGGATTTTCTTTTAGTTTGATCCATTTTCAACTATTTTGAAACGTTTTATCTCAAAATAGTGTCGCTAAATGGAGTCGAGGCGAAGAAAAATATTTTGATTAATGAATTCTAAATTATTTCTGTATTTATAAAAAATATATAAATTATAAATATACAGAAATACTTTTCTGCGAAGTTTCTAATAAAAACGTCTACAAATCTAATCTTGTTTTTCCATAAAAACTTTAGTCCCCGTTAAATCCCTTTAGGGGGTGAATTTTGTAAAATCCTTCCGTATCGGATGCCTACGTCGTTCATTATCATTATATTTATAACTATCTGTATGCTAAATTTCAGCACAATCCGTTCAGTGGGTTGAGCAGTGCGTTAATAGATCACTCAATCACATATGTCTCTTATATTATACATTATAGAAGATAGAAGACTAGCTACTGCCCGCGACTCTGTCTGCAAAGATTACGTTTATCCCTATCTCGCGGGAATTATGCAATTTTCCGATATAAAAAGTATATATTCTATACTAGCTTTTGCCCGCGACTCCGTCCGCGTGGAATTAGTAATTTGGGCAGCTTATTTTTTTTATCCAATTTGCTTTTTCATCAATTATGGCTCTCCTTAGTTCCTCGATATAAAAAAAATACCCCTCGCACCCCCCCCTCACCGACCCCCCACCGAGCCCCCCCCGCACACCCGCGTTCACATTCACCACTAGGGCGTGCAAAACCGGTTTTCCGGTTTTGCTGAAAACCGGAAACCGGACAAAATTTGCCGATTTTTCAAAACCGGTTTTGAAAGACAAAACCGGTTTTACCTCAGGTTTTTCCATTTTGATTGACGTAGGTACATTTTGATTTAAATCAACTTTTTTCTAACGCTCTAAGAAATATTTAATTTTGAGTCATCGAAAAATATCCGAAATCCGAACGCAACCTATCTATACTACTTACACTTCTCCCTCCGCCCGCGTCGCGCTCCCGCTCTCCCGCTCCGTGATTTGATTTTGATCTCAGTTAAATAATCTTTAGAATAAATATTATTTTAAGTTCATTTTAAAATTTTTTTTAACCAAACTAAGAGAGTTTAGTTTATTAATGTGGTACAGTAAATGATCTGTTTTTTATTTCGACTGCCATCGACTATAACTACAAATACGAACATATTGAATATTGTTTATTTAAATAACTAAAGGTGCCACATACTTACTTGTGTTGTGATTTGATTTTGATCTCTGTTAATTAATCTTTAGGATAAATATTATTTTAAGTTCATTTTAAAATTGTTTGTTAGCCAAACTAAGAGTGTTTATGAATGTGATAAATAAATATCACGGGACAATTCACACCAATTGACCTAGTCCCAAACTAAGCAAAGCTTGTACTATGAGTACTAGACAACGGATAATCATACTTAAAAATACATATTAAACACCCAAGACTTGAGAACAAACATTCGTATTATTCACACAAATGTCTGCCCCGACCGGGAATCGAACCCGGGACCTCAAGCTTCGTAGTCAGGTTCTCTAACAACTAGGCTATCCGGTCGTCCAAATTTCTCGTCGTGATCTATCTAATCTAAGGTCTACTTGGTAGGCTAGGCATTAATGGATATTTAAAAACATGTATTTCATGCAATTTGTTTTATTTGTAGATTTTGTGGGTATATGTAACTATCTAAGAATATGATTTTACTGTTCAAATTCCACCATTACTACCATAATAAAAAAATATTTAAGAACATTGCCAAAACCGGCGAAAAAACCGGTTTCCGGTTTTGGGCCCTCAAAACCGCAATTCAAAACCGGTTTTGACAACTTTCCGGTTTTGCACGCCCTATTCACCACCGTACCTACTCCCAAGTCACTACTTCTAAAAACTGTTCTATAAATTCTTAAAATAGACGTATCTTTCTTATTTGTGAAATCGGTTCAAATGAAACAAACACTAAATGTTAATCCAAGAAAATACCAACATATCAGTGAAAACCGCATCCTTCTAGGTTAAGCCGTTTCTGAGATTAGCGCGCACAAACGCACAGACAAACAGACAATAATTCTAAAAAACATTGTTTTGGGTTCTATTGCGCTGGTAAATAGCCCTAGTGACAGTTTTTCTCAAATATCTTCAATGTACAGACACCGACTTGTTACAGATTTATTATATGTATAGATGTTAATCCAGGTTATAAACTATCTGTGTGCCAAATTTCATTAGATTCCGTCCGAAGTAGATGTCTTGCTTGTTGGACGCGTTGGCTAATGCTCTAAGTCTAACAGAAAAAGTTTTTTCTAAATAAATAAATAAACCGTTTTGGGGTGAAAGAGTTACAAACATCCATACATCCATACAAACTTTCGCGTTTATAGCCAATATTTGTGAGAGTAAGATAAGATTTAAACATGAAACTACCGTGAGACTCACTCATAGTGAAAAAATTTCGTTTTTGTTTTTTGAATGTTTTGTTATGACGTTGTCACGTTAAACTATCGTCCGTAAACCGACTTTACAGACAACCGGTTTTTTTCATTAAGATATGATTGTAACCAAACTAACGTGTTCAATAACAGCTCAAATAGTAAGTGTCGCTACCTCAGTGACAGGCACCGCACCAATAAAAGTATCGTAACACTATGAATAAAATATGACCACTTTACAAAGCTCTGGAGCTACCTTAGAGGCGTAGCGTTTTGATTTATCGGTTTTACATGTACCGGGGATAGTTTATTACAAGACTTAAATAACCGGTCACTAGCTAATCCTAAATATCTACGAATTTGCTTATTTAAACTAAAAGCCTGCCTTAATTAATAAACCACTTCAAATAAACCCGACTAATATTAATTCGCACGAAACCAAACGAACATATTCGTTCATTTGTCATCTGGATTATTAGTTCGTTATTCTGTAGTCACTGATGCTCGTTTAGCTTATGAAATCAAAATCATAAATTTGAAATTGATTGTATTTTAGAGCATAAGCCGAGTCTGGTGAGGCTTTGTGCTTGGATTGTGGACAGTTGTAATTATGATGAAAATACTTCAATTAATATTAAGTTTGCGTCAAAAGAAATTGGCCTTCTTTATCATATTTCTAACTTTTTGAAACTACGCATCATAATAACGAAAATTCATATTACTAACCTACATCTGGAAATATCGATGTTTCATACAACTTAAATCATAATAACGAAAGTACAAATGTCGATAGCTGTCATAGCAAAGCTGTCATTGGGATACCGAGAGCGTTAGACGATAGGGCTTCTGGTCATTGTTTAGTTCTTTGGGAGACGCCTAGATGTCCGTCCAGAAGTACACGTCTATAGTTCTGTTAGACGATGACGATGAAACTTAAATTTATTTATTTATTTATTAAGGAGCACAACAGCGTTACAATCAAACTTATTCTAATTTAAAATTGATACATAAGGCCAATAACAGTTACTCCCTGTATTGTACAATTAATAGCTTGAGCTGAAAACTTAAAATTGACTATCTTGTTAATAAACAAAGTTATTCTTATTTAACTTAATCTAATTAAAAACTAATTCCAACAAATTTTCACTATCTATTTAGTGAACAAATAAATTTGTGTGTGTGTGTGTGTGTGTGTGTGTGTGTGTGTGTGTGTGTGTGTGTGTGTGTGTGTGTGTGTGTGTGTGTGTGTGTGTGTGTGTGTGTGTGTGCGTGTGCGTGTGTGTGCGTTAATGAGTGTGAATTTGAATGTGTTAACCTATTTTATTACTTTAGTACTTCATTTGTAATCAAGTGCTTGAATGTGGTTCTGGAACAAGCAAAGGGATCAACGGCTTGAAAGTGTTTATTGTATGATATTAATGCGTGAACTCTTATCTCATCTACTCCATATAATGGAATGAGGTTAACATGACAGCCCTATCAGCAATCTACGGTTGTCAAGTTGTCAGGTACCATTCAACAGACAAGTTCGTCCATTAATGATGAACTTGTTAGTGTACCTATAAGTAATGTTTCTGTGTGCAATTCAGATCGAGTCACTGGAATGGCCGCTAATTACATGCCAAAGTTTGAACCAGGCTTATTATGGAATGGGTGCTGAGATGTTAGCGGTTTATAAGAGATCGATCGGGCTGTTTGACATAATGTCTTCTCAAGCAGATAGTCGTGAGTTCAAGCTCGGGATCGAACCTGTGATTTTTGGAATTATTGTGTGAAACACATTAGAAATATGCCATGAGCTTTACGGTACAGGAAGAAATGGTGTAGGTAGCTCCCGAACAAGATGGACCGACGATCTGGTAAAGGTAGCAGGAACCACCTGGATGTGAGCAACGCAGCACCGATCGCTATGGAACTCCTTGGTCTAGCAGTGGACGTTTTATAGCTGGTATGATGATAATGATTTTATTTACATAAATAAACATACTTTGTTGTATGTTTTAATTTTACCTATGGATCCAATTGCTGCTATTTTTTTTAGTTTGTTCAATACATATACGATACTATCAATACATTACAAGCTTTTCGATCAAGCTCAATTAATTTAGTCTCCGACCTTTGTATGGAATGCACTCGAGTCGATTGTCGCATCGCCGAGGGCACTAGGCGTAGAATAATGAAGTGCAACAGTTGTCCGGTCTACGAGATGCGAGTATAAAATTGAAAACGCTGCCGATCCGAGTTTTCTTTGACATATCCGGTAATTTCGTTGAATGGTTCAGTGCATCGATAGAAACCATCTAGTAATTAACTTTTGTGCCAAAACGAGAAAAGTTTTTTCATTTTCATACACACATCGCTCGTAGAACTGATCGAGTGGCATCCATGGACCGGAGCACGCAGTGTAGTTAGGCCTCCAACAAGATGGAGCGACAACCTGGTTAAGGTTGCGGGATCGCGTTGGATGTGGATGGCACGGGACCGATCTGTTTGACGAGCCTTGGGGAGGCATATGTTCAGCAGTGGACATCTTCCTGCTAAAATGATGATGATGATGCCATAATAAATATTGCGTTCATAGTCACTGTCACTGTAAAAAGTATTTTAAGTTACAAAAAGACAGTGTCAAATATGACTGTTTTAATTTAGACAGTACAGCAGATCTTAGCACGCTTAGAAAAAAACTAGAAGACATTGATTATTTTAATTTTGAGTGTTTTGATATCATCTTCATTCCACGATTCAATACCCTGACTACCTCGTGTCGATACCATTATACAACGATTTGTATGAGTGAACAAGAGAGTATATATAGGTTGGTTTCATGATAGCACGTTGCTGAATAAACCAAGTCAATCTACATCCAATCAGAGACAAATTCGACGTCAAAGCTCACTTGTGATTGGTTGCGTCAAACACAGAAGAGCTCATTACGGCTTGCAGTCTCTACTTTGTATTAAAGTTAGTGAGAATCATGTATATCGATGTAGAAAAGACGAGTTAACTAGATCGCTTGCTAGTGAATCAATAATATCAGAAGGTTACGTAGTTTGACTGATTTTTAAAAATTGTGATTAACAATCGTATTGATCGATGTTCAACGTGTACCTCATCAATGGCGTGGCTATATTTTTAGTCAAAAGATCCCATGAAAATCTTTTATGGGGGTGCACAGTCTAACTAAAATAAGTAGTCTACTGAAATATTTGGGATTCATTTAAAAACATCTTGTAGATCTATAACACAGAAAACTATGGCAGCTTGGATGTCTTGAGCATCTGACTGTAATTTATATTGCTGTACCTTTTTATTTGGTCTGAATGTGGCATCTCAGTGGTAATTTGCAGTCCTTCATAAAAAATAATCAGAATTATTTGAATTTAACAAAGTCAAATTAATTAAATTTTTGACACCTTTTAATTCTTTCTCACATCCATACTTCGCTAAAGTTGCCTTAATTTGTGCATTATCATTAAACTAGCTGCTGTCCGCAACTCCGTCTGCAAAGAATTCGTTTATCGCTATCCCGCGGGAATTATGCGATTTCCCGGGATAAAAAGTAACCTATATGTCCAGGTTATAAACTATCTGTGTGCTAAATTTAATCAGAATTCGAAACCGTTTTGATGTGAAAGAGTAACAAACATCCATACGTCCAGACATCCACCCTTACTTGAATCGAATATACATCCCGTCGTTTTTTTTCGTAAAAACCTTCTACAAAGAATCAAAAATAATAAAAAAAAGGTGAATGAAATCGGTAAAGTCGTTCTCGAGTTTGGGGCTTAGCAATACATTCATTTTTATTTATATAGATTCCCGTATCGTACAATCACCATCTCAGTTTAATTCTAGCTGGCTTAACCTATTGTGGACATCAATTATACATCTAAGCTACTCTAACCACAGAGCATACATCGAAACAGATCAAAGCATAACTGTGTAACGTACGTAGGTACAGTAAAGTACAATAGACTGGTGTTATTTTGGTACCTGTCTGCCAATTTCCAGACGCCCGTCGGACCGAAACTCACATCTCTATCGATTTTATGTATAGGCGTAGGTTAAGAAATTCCTACGTTTGAGCAAGTAGTCCAAGTAATCACAACACTTAGACGTCAAAGTGATATTAATTGGATTTGTAATTACGGTATACGTCTAAGTGTGCGTGGAATTAATTAGTTCTCTTATAACGTTGCGAATTTTAGAGGACAGCTACACAAGTTTACATTATTACATTCGGTCGTCTTTTATAATTGACACCAATATATAATTAAAATAAAGTACTCCTAGTAGTTTTTTGTTGTGAAGATAGTGACAGAGAATTTTGTTATAGGCGGCGTTTAGATCTATGGTTATTAGCTACTTACTCGTACTCTGAAAAATTACAAAATTTTTATACTTTGGCAACACCATACTCCATTACGATGACCATTATTGTAAAAAAAATTGGCATTACTTTTGTCAAGAAAATACGAATAACGACAGTATTTACTAAATATCGTCAATCGAGATAACTTATAATTTGAATATTTGAATAAATTTATTGATTCAGGCGTTACTTTGGCGAAAATCGATTTGTACGAAAATGTCCGATTTTTAGCGGAGAAGCGAATATAATAATAAGTGCAGTTCATGAACATTTGACAGGAAGACGAAAAGAAAATCGATGAAGAATATCGACCGAGATTAGCAAACTTGAATAAAGTTAGCGAGTTTGTCGTCAAACTTATTTTTACAGTCGTTCAGCAGTTCGAAGTTAACCAGGTTTACTGTACGCGTTAT
The DNA here is from genome assembly GCA_947563465.1 of Archips xylosteana. NCBI lineage: Eukaryota > Metazoa > Arthropoda > Insecta > Lepidoptera > Tortricidae > Archips > Archips xylosteana. The sequence goes on along the minus strand of OX387348.1, from coordinate 17,177,213 downwards.
CGTACAGTGCTGAGATTTTTATCTAATAGTTAAGTTTTTGATACGTCTAAATACTGGAAAGTACTAATATTATAAATGCGAAAGTTTACGAGTATTATTTGTGTGCTTCTTTGTTACTCCTTTACACTAAAAAGGCTGGACGGATTTGGGATACCGATAGCTGGACATCTGGAATAACATATAACTTAATATGTCGATATTCCCATGTAAAATTCCAAAACGTTAACCGCTAAGTCTAGAGGTATGAAAATTTGCAAGGGTGTTTGTCATACAACGTTAGTGAATTTAGTATAACCTGGGGTTCCAATTCAACAGCTAGATCTAATAATTTACCTACGCTTGCGAAGTCACGCGGAAAAGCTGATCATCATTCAGCCGAAAGACGTTCACTGCTGAACATAGGCCTCCCCCAAGGCTCGCCAAACAGATCGGTCATGTGCCATCTGCATCCAACGCGATCCCGCAACCTTAACCACGCACGTCGTCGTGCTTATGTAGATTCAAGAACGCGTATTTTGTACGTCGTGGCCGCCGTGTGATACAGAATAAAAATTTCATAAAAATCGGTCAAGGCGTTTCCGAGAAGTTTGATAACAAACACTGTGACACGAGATTTTTATATATTAAGAAAGAAAAATATTATATTAGAAGATGTATGTATCATCCGAAGTTAATACTAAACTCACAATCGAATTGCTTACACTTCCTATGCCAAGCTGAACAAACCATTCCAATAATCAATCATCGCAACAAATGATTTGATTGATTGAGTTAGACAACAGTAAACAAGGCTTGTATTCGGCGCACGCACTTGCGATATTGCTGCACAACAAGAATGAGATGATGGTTAATTCTTAGGTGCAATTCTAGTGGGTAAGAGTGGGATAGAAATCACTTAGAAAAACTGCAGTGATGTTGCGTGTGGTTCCTCAGCTAACGTGCGTTTTGATAAGGAAGCCGATATCTAAAATCACAGAGAGTTTAAATCTTTAGAGTGTGAAATTAGTTCTCAAAATACAATGATGATGTTGTCCTTTATACTTGCCATCCTACTCCTACTAATATTATAACCGCGAAAGTTTGTTACTCTTTCACACTAAAACGGCGGAATGACTTTAGATGCAATATGGTATGCACATAGCTGAATCCCTGGAATAACACATAGATTAAATACTTTTTATACCTGATTTCCCACGGGATCGGGACAAAACACCGAAATCTTTACTAGGTTTAGAGTCTTGAAATTTGGCATGGGTGTTTTTGTGCAATGTTAATGAAGACAGACCACGATGCAAGTTTTTCAGGGGAATTTTCGCAAAAGTAAATTCTATAATTTCAATTGAAAATTCAGACCTAATGGTTAGCTCGAGTGAAGCCGCGGGTAATAGCTGTAAAGGCTTGTGAAAATGTTAAATAAATCCATTTAACAATGACTTCGGGCAAATTCATATTTAAGGAAGCAAGTTTGAATGGCTTTACAGCTGAATCTACAATGAAGTTAAAGCAAAGAGACATTTGGTCGTAGCAATGAAAGCGGAACAGAAAGTCTTTAGGTACTTATATTATATTTACTACTTGTAACAACGCCGTGACAAAAGTCTTCATTGAAATGGCCTTAGTATTTATAGTAAAGGTACTTAAACTCAACGAAAAGTTATGACATAATAATTATACATGTAAGAAAAAGATGCCATTAAGTATTACGTTTTAGTATCGTAAAAAATAAAGTACCTACTAAGGTTTTGAATTGGCCTTTTTCTTGGAGGGCTGGCTACTGGTTACAATAAACTGAAAGAAGAGAAAGCATTGACGGAAAGCTTTTGCTTAGTTTTGAAAAAGTAGACTTATAATTAACGAAGAAATAATAAAGTTTTCAAATTCTATCAAACTATGTAACTAGCCTTCTTTACAAGTAGTCAATTTCAAGGCCATTCAAATACCAGCTCTTCATTTGTACGAGTATTCCGTAAGGAGGTATTCTCGGTCACGTTCTATATTATTGAGACATAAACTGTAACCATATCAATTGTTATTGCTGCTGGCCACACCAAACGTTACCAGGTGTATTCAAACTACTCATTTGCCGTTGCAATGGTTTTGTGACATTGCCAACATTACCGCTGTACGTTAAATGGCGCGTTACTTGGAATTTTAGTTCAATCAACATAGTAAAATTTAAAGGCGGGCAACATATTGGTGACTCTCTTTGAATTGTTAATATTTACGAGTATGGGCGGTGGTGATAATTTTCCATCAGATGACCAGCTTGCTCGTTTCCCTCTCTATTTTAGAATAAATAGATTTATTCTCTATTCTAAGAGAAAAAAGTAAATGGTTCCATTTGCATTAAAACGTGTTTATAAGGAGAAGTAAAATTACAGTAGTTTGGGAAAATTCGCTATTGTGTACTTTTTTAGCAACAAACTGTTTTTATTCTGGAGTTGGTTTATCCATAAAAAATGCTTTCCCCTGTTTCCTCCCTGGATAAATATATACTAGATCAAATATTTTTTTACCATTTGATCTTTGTCTACCTTTACTTTTTTTTCATAATTAAATTATTTTATGTGCTACAGACCTTCGAACAGTACAAAAATTTACCAATTTTAATGCATTTTCATTTTAAAAACAAAATGAAAAAATAGGCGCATAGCCAAAGCCCTCTATAATATAAATTGGTATTTGAAATGAATTTAGTTTTGAAAAAAAAGGGAACTACGAAATCAAATGCTGTTCTCGTTAAAAATTTGTGGATATGATCAGTCTGGGCTGCAGTTGCCTCTTTTTGTGCTCTTTCCTGAGGGATTTGAGGAATTATTTTTCAAACTGCATTCTGGAACATAAAAAAATCAAACGTTCTAAGTGCAATTTTGTTCAGCCAAACATACGAATGCTTTTTGAATGCATTAGATGCAGTCGCGGCGCAGGATGTGGGCAAGTGTATTTTTCGAGGCCTTATACTGTTGCTACACATATTATATAATGGATTTTTCACTGAGCAAAAGAACGGAAACCTCCCTTCGTTTCCTTTCTTTCATATCTTTCTTTGCGAGGCCTCTCAGACAGTGAGGCCGCAGGCGAGGCTTCACCGACTGGATATTACTGTGATGGGACTTCTGGCTATGACGGCAGGCTTCATGCATTATTTATGAATGGATTAAAACCGATGACAAATGCAAGTCTGAGCAGAGCACTTAGACACTGATTCTGTATGTTCGTTCATGCATACAATATAAGTTAGTGCGATTTCCATCAGAGGTAGACATTTTGTCAAAGAGGTAAACCACTTTCACTTGAACTGAGATCAAAACTAGGCTGATATGTGTTACAAGCAGAATTAGTGATGTTGAACTATTTGTTATTTACAATCTACCTTTCCCAAATTTATTATTTTTAAGTTTTCAACTAAAACTAATACTATCGTATTAGTATAGAAGTTAGACCAAGGGCTAACTTATGACCGCTAGTCATGGCCGAATATTTTATAAACTAACTGCTGAACTGAATTGTAGATACGACAATTTTAATGTTTCTTTTCAGCGTATGATTTATCCGTACAATGAATAATTATTAACAGGAATAGAAATTTTATCGTGTGTGTTTCTTTTCAGAACCATCTTTTTGTTCATAGACTTTACTAAGTTATGATACTCGTCAGGGAAATGTAACCATTTTTGAAGGATATTTTTTTAACAGCTAATTCTAAAGGCGATTCATTCCAAACTCAGGCAAGAAAATGAACACATGACTTTTTAGTCATACAGGTGCCTCTCACTTCAGCTTAGCGTTATAATTTTTTGGACGTAACTAATCTTGGTGCCGTTTTACATTAGTTTACAGCGAACAAAAACTAAATTTTTTGTCCGGTTTTTTAGTTTTCAGGTAATTCACTGGCTTTTCAATTTGCGTACTGATACACTGGCAGGTACCGGTACCGGTGTAAGTAGAACTGTAGCATGGAACTATTAAGGTTTCTGACATTTTTTAAATCTACCGAACAATGTACAATTGATACTGTCTTTGTCAACCTCGATATTGGCGGAATCATCGGGTGGCGGATCTAAATTAAAAAAAATATGAATTATTGACATTTTTCACAGTCAAAGTGAAAATATATTTATTTAATTTAGGCTATAACAAGCACCAATGAATGTCGATGAATCTACCACTGGTTCGGAAAAACTCTGTTAAAAATAATTCGGCAAGAAACTCAACATGGTACAATTATATATTTTTTTCAAAACAGACCTATTTCAGAAAATTCATGTCTCTGTGCTGCGTACAGCAGAAGCAGCATAATTATATACCTAGAAGCTGAGAAATTGCAAAGGAATGAGTAATATCAAAATAACTGGATTAGCGTGCAAGTGGAATTTAATAATAAACTGTATAAAGACCGAGAATAATTTGAAAGCTCGGTAGAAACGACCTTATTAATTTGCTCCAGAGTTTAAACAAACAATAATTCGCCAGCGTAATAATGTAGTATACCCTAACAAAGTTGCCGAGTCGTTTATTTGAATTAGCGAAAGTCAATGTTTTTACATCAGAAGCGCAGTTCAGATATCGCCTTAGCACTTTTTACTTTTTAGATTAAAATTACAGGATAATAGGCAGGTACCTAATCAATAATCTTTTGTAGAGATGTCTGTGAGAATATGTGAATTATAGGGAACGTGCACATTGACGGTGCTGCCAACTGGTGCCATCAATTTGACTGTTTTACCCTGATAAGTTTCTTTTACTGTCCGCATAGTGTCTCTTCTGTCGCATTAGTTCTGCCACCTATAGTTTCTGCACATTCCCTGAAGAACGAACAAGGACTTGTCAGATACTTGGATGATATGGACGAGGGTACATTTTATGAAACCTATTTTTACCTCATATCGGTGGACAATTATTTGTTAATATTTAGGTGTATTACTTAAGTTTTTCTTTAAGTTCACTCATTATATTGTGCCGTTTTTTGCCCAAATAAACATTAAACATTAAACATTTATTAGTAATTTTAGGATTACTGCTTAGCCATTCGCAAAATAAGTAAACGGATTTTACCTAGAATTAGACAACAAAATACGGTTTTATATATTTAATGATAATGTACTCAACTCATGTTTATCCTTAATTAATAATCCACTAAAATGATTTTTATTTTTTAACAGAAAACAAAAAAAAATGTTATTCAAAATTCAATTCGGAGAGTCCATTTAAACTATTGTCCATTTTCATTTATTCTCGTAGTTTTTGATTGGTCTGTATTTCGTGTTTCCATTAAATTGCAGCAACTTACGGATCAACGTTTCACCGAAACGATGAATATTAAAAATGCTTTAAATGCTTTTTGAAAAGGTTTTTTTTTATGCAACAGTGTTAAGCAAGATGAGCAACGTGTCCTCATGGTGATTATTGCTGTTTATAGAAAGCCACAACACCAAAAGGATTGCGTGTGTGTAACCAGCCTATGGATTTAGCACCAGGAGTTTGCACCATAGATAGTGTATTTACACTCCCGAAAAAAGTGATATATCTAAATTTGTTTTCATGAACTCCTATGGTAAGCCTTGATGTTATTACTTTACTGGCTTCTTCACAAGAGTTTCCGCCTTCTATAAACGCCTATGACAGATGAATCTCTCAACGCATATCCATTTATATTTTTGGTATTTTGTCGTAATATTTTTCGTAATTTCTTACGCTGTTATGAGGCGAGCGAACCATTCTATATGCCCCAATGTAACACTGTTGAGAGACTAAACGAATACATCAATATTTCCTTTGGCATGCAAAAGTATTTCAACAGCACAATGATACTCAAAGTAAAGTTGGACTTATTTTAATCCTGAAGCCTGCCATTTTTCAACGAAGAAACGAAAGTTTTCACATGCTCTCCTCATTCACTTTAACATCCCTAATACCTACAAGTCGCGACCTCAGCTGTTTATCTTCGCCGTCCGTTGCCATGATTCACAACGCCTCGCAGAATATGTGCACTCCATAAATCAACCAGCATAACAATTGCTCGTCTAAATTGCTGGTTGAAAAAGTTTTGAAACCGTGACGAACCTTTTGTAAAAGGGTTCCGTGGCTACTGGCGTAGACTAAAAATGCTTTCTTATATTTGTTATAGTTTGGTTTAAACAAGGAAAAGGTATTAAAAACCGGCCAAGTGCGAGTCGGACTCGCGCACCGAGGGCTCCGTACAAATTTATATGTATCTATGAAAATCCAGTCTTGGCAGACCCCTGCTCCTAAACAAAATGTGCGCAGTGTGGGATTATTGTAGATTGGTTACTAATATTGACAGACAGACAAAAAAAATTATGTTTTTCGCAATTTTTTATTTATCTGTGCTATAAGACCTTGTTTCGTACTAAATTTCAAGATTCTGAGTTCACAGGAAGTACCCTGTAGGTTTTGATTCCCTTGCGAGTTTCGAAAATTTGCGGAAATTTGCGGCATAAATGGCTGTATCTTTTGATTGCGTTGGCTTAGAAGTTTGATTTTTTAACAGCTCTTAAGGAACAGTACACTTGAGTATTTGATATAAATTTCAGCTTGATACCTCCACGCGTTCCTGAGAGAAAGGGTCTTGACAGACGGACGGACGGACAACAAAGTGATCCTTTAATTAAGGGTTCCGTTTTTTCCTTTTGAGGAACGGAACCCTAAAAATGGTCTCAATGTAATTACATATAAAATAATTTTATATGCCGTATTGATTTTTTGTACTTGTTAGTTAAATTACATAATGTGGGCATCGGCAATTTGCGCAGGGCCGATCTGTTTGGCGAGCCTTGGGGGAGGCCTATGTTCAGCAGTGGACGTTTTTCGGCTGAAATGATGATCGGCAATTTGCTGCCTAAATTTATTAAAAAAAAATGTCCTATGTGTTGTCAATAACTTTTGCGAATACCTTATCGTTAACTGATTTCAAGAATAATTGTAATGAACAATCATATAATCATCTTATTGAGTGATGCGGAACTCTAAAAATTGTCTAAATTGCGCAAGAAATACGTCTGGCCTTGCGTTAGCATATGTTTAGCTAGCACACGTTCTGTTCTAACAAAGTTTGCTTCTATTAAAGTTTTTTACTCACCTCATGGATTCAACCTACAACGACTAACTAAATAATAAACAGGTGAGCACTAATCGTTATAAACAATTTGTTGGTTGAGATTACTAACAATCTTAGATAGCTTAGCAACAATCCTGTCGGTGGTTTTAGAAGTTTCTGACCGGGTAGAATGGACGACGAGATCAAAAGTTTTCGCCTTGGGTACTTTCTGTAGTCGGGTGAGACGAGATACAGTTCACATTCTCAAACAATATTTCCGAAGATAGTGATAAAACAAAAGACAGTTGCGCCTGGGTAACCAACACCGTAAGTAAAATAAGCAAACAATCCTACGCTGGTGATGAAGCTATTCCGCGTTTCTTAGTTCAACTGCACTGAGAGATTGCAAACATTTGTCGTTTACTGGAAACCACTCACTACCGTTCTCTCAGCGAGTACACATGACCGCGTTTCGGCACACAGCCAAATGTACAAAGTTTTCCAAACTTAATTATCATAACTCCAACTTCGGCCAATTTCATTCGATACTGAAGCGAAATTTCATGATTACATAGTGTATTTTACCAGTATGTCTCATTAGTAAAATAGTTTGAGTCGTCGCGACGTAAATTCCCTTTAATTTTATGTTTGAGTTAATCATAATAATATGTAGTATTCACCAAAGTTTTCAACTAAGATCTAACATTAATTTTAATTAAAAAGTTATCTAATTTACAGGTGTTGAACTTACACCGGTACTAATTAAATCCGAGAGTAAATGGTTTGATCAAATTTTTCCCTTTTTGGCAGTAGGTCATGCTCAATTATGACATAAGTTTGGCGATAAAAAAACGCTCCCAAAGGCACAGATTAAATAATAGTTATTATGAGGTACTAGGCTATTGTGGTGAGTTTCAAAGCACTGCTAGTAGTAGTGTAATTCATTGGTGTATGTGTGTTTCTGATCCGCAGTGCGCCCACGTGGGAACTTGGGCCTTATTCTGAGAGTCCAGCAGTTTAACGTACATATATCACAGCTTTTGGCCGCGACATTGTTTGCACAGAATTCCGATTTGTAGTAAAACTTCTTCATCTCTTTTATTGAATAAAACGGAAATTAAGCAACAATATTCAACCATACAGCATTATTATCATCATCATTAGTATCAGTTAGTGAAATATAAATCCCGTTTATTCCCTATTTCGTGGGAATTTCAACAAATCCGTCCTTATACTATGCAGAATTTAAAGCCTTCTAGGGCCAAGGGTTTGAGCTGAGTATTGACGATTCCGTCGGTCAGTTACGGTACTGTTTTATAGACCGGAGATGTCTTTGTACGCTAGTCTAGTTAATTCAACAACAGCGCACCTTTTAAATCCCCGCAAAAGACACGCAGCGCCACTAACAATGCTCCGTGACGGACATGAAAATAGAACGTAACGTAAACATACGGACAAAGCGATCGCCCGCCGACGTGAGATTAACCAACCGCGCTTTTGATATCGGGCAGTGTGGTTCATTAGCAACTATTATAACAATGTGAATGAAACATCTACTGAGATACTAGAACGAATCTTCGAAAGCTGTCGATGTCTTTTTGTTAATATTTTTTTTTTGCTTATTGCTGCTTTGTATTTAGAATTGTTGGGAAACCTCGTAGTACCTACGGATCTGCTAGGGAGTAAACTAAGGATTGCCAATGCGAATCAGAGTTATTTCTACACATCTTTGTCTATGATATAATCATTAATTTTATAATGCTTGCTCCTTAGATATTTGTGTTTTTTGACAATATTTAGTCGGTTATGCTTCTATATACTGCTTTTTATACGAAAAATTAAACACGTAAAGTTAATTATGTTCATCTAAAAAAAGCTGTCGTGAAAGACAATGAGATAACAAACAATCTACGTTTGATATTTCACGACGACGAAGTTAATCGAATACGAAAACTACGCGCAAAGTAGACTAATTGTAAACCACTTAGCTCCACCTAGAAGCGTGTCAATTGCCTGTCTTGGGAACACAATTACTTCATCTACATACCTTACTAATTACAAACACGAGAAACCTGTTCTTACACATGACAAGTAGTTATATACGCGACATGTGGATGTTCTGTCTAATGTTACATTTACACGCTTGCCAAGCTTTGGCAATCTTTCACAAGCATAAGCGTGTGAACAGGGTTGCTTGGCTTGGCTTGTCAGCTTGCAAGAGCTTGTCGCCATCCCGGCCAGTGTAGGCTTTTAGGGTTCTTCCATACCCAAAGGGTAAAAACGGGACCCTATTACTAAGACTCCATTTTCCGTCTGTATCTCATAAACCGTGATAGATAGACAGTTGAAATTTTCAAAATGTATTGTTGTTGCTGCTAAAAATAAATCACTACATTGTATAAAACAAAGTCGCTTCCCAATGTCTGTGTGTCCCTATGTATGCTTAGATCTTTAAAACTACGCAACGGATTTTGATGCGGTTTTTTTATTAGATAGAGTGATTCAAGAGAAAGGTTTATATGTATAATACATGAATAGTATAGTAGAGAAGCACTGATAATTTTAGAGGTTTTTAATGTGATGTCGTAAATAAACACATTTTGGCACTAATGAACAGTTTTCTCGGAGCGATCATGACCATCTCACTTTTCTTCAATGAGCACGCCCTTTGAATCATGGGTTTAAGTTTTAGCGAAACATAAAATAAACGTACGGTGGGCTGCAAAAGTGCATGGACATCTCGGGGCGATAATCGCGTGAGCACGCGCGCGCGCGGGTAGGGTAAGTATACCAGTGAATGAACACTTAAGGAAATTTTCGACTTTGAAAATTAATTTTAGGCAGTTAGGCACAGTTTATTTAAAATATTACTTTTTGTATAGCACAACCAACTACTCTAGTTGGCTAACATCATCATTATTCAACAGTATTATTGCACAGTTTGAAGATATATCACTATTTAAGTGAATAAATGGAAAATCACCAGTGAATGAACGCAAAATTCTAGTGAATGAACAAATGAAACCAGTGAATGAACAATTAAATATACAAAAGCGAAGTTATGTTAACACAAATACATTCAATATACTTATTTGGTCGATTCCATGTTCTAAAACAATTAAAATACAAAAATAAGAGTATTGTTCATTCACTACATCTTGGAAACCAGTAAATGAACTAGCTCTAAGTGACATAGTTCATTCACTGGAAAACTTGAACCAGTTAATGAACCTATATTTTACGTTTGTTCCAATACTGGCCTTTCGGTAGATAATGTATTTGGATCAATGTCACTGAAAACGAAATCTTAATATGACCACTAGAAGGAAAGATATTGCACAAATAGAAAATCCTGCAGTCATAGTGAATTCAGAACACCCCCGTTCATTCACTGGATTTAGGCGATTTTGGGTTCCAGTAAAAAAACACTGGATTAAAAGGTATTGTTTGTAAATAAATTACATTAAACTATGTATGAATAGCACTAACAGGTCTTTAAAGCTTAAAAAAACCATACCCAATGAATGATAGATGGCGGGGACAAATGCAGTAACACATCAGAAGTATAGTAGCTTTCGTTCTTCCTTAATACTGCTCCATAGAAAAAACGTACAACATACGTACGTCCACTTTACATCGTCGCCATTTCAAAACTGTTGCTTAGGAGTCGAAGCAAATTTACCAGAACCTGACATGTAAAGGTGCTAGTCGAAAAAAAAATACGAGGCGTGGTAGAAACGTACCAAATTCTTATTATTTCAAAAAATTATCGTTTTGTTCATTCACTGGGTACTATTCATTCACAGGTACGTTTACCCGATGTTATAACATCAAACGATCAAACACTGCTCACGCGATTATCGCCCCGAGATGTCCATGCACTTTTGCAGCCCATCGTACGTACATCTGTAGAAGCCAAACGAGGCGTGATTCACCCTTGACGGCTGGAATCAGGCCGCAACCCTTTATGTCTCTTTATAAGAACGAGCATTCCTCCACTTTGTGTAGGTAAGAAATGAAAAATGTTAAATGCGAAAAATATTACGATATCTTTTATGCGGTCGGCTTTTGTTTTTGCAGCACGCGTGTTTGGTTTGTGGAAATTATGCGTACGTTCATGGTGATGTTAAGAGAAAAAACCGGCCAAGTGCGAGTCGGACTCGCGCACGAAGGGTTCCGTACAATTATCTATAAAATCACGTTTGTTGTATGGGAGCCCCCCTTAAATATTTTTTTATTTTAATTTAATGATTTATTTTTAAAGTCAATACATAATTAAATATTCTGTGAATATTTCAAGCTTCTGCCGTTATCGATATCAAGCAAAAACGAGCAAAAAAATCACGTTTGTTGTATGGAAGCCCCCTTAAATATTTATTTTATTCAATTTTTTAGTATTTGTTGTTATAGCTGCAACCAAAATACATCATCTGTGAAAATTTCAACTCTCTAGCTATCACGGTTCCCGAGATATGTACATCCTGGAGACAGACGGACGGACGGACGGACGGACGGACGGACGGATGGACGGACGGACGGACAGCGGAGCCTCAGCAATAGGGTTTCCGTTTTTACCCTTTGGGTACGGAACCCTAAAAAGGTATAAAGTTACAGAAAAACCAGTAGAATAATCCACGATTTAAAAAAAAATGATTTTCTTATGACTCGATAGGTAATATTTTAACGTATCTTATTTTGAACTGTTAAATAATCAAGAAAACTTGTTAAACTACAACATACTTATACTTTTACTTGAATAATAAAAGAAGATGTGAATTACAGCTGAATGAAAAATTTATGATTTCAGATAAGCTGGCATTAACTCTGATCAGCGTAAAAGTGACCGTTATACAATGGCATACGTTTCAAAGTAGCTTCACTTTTTAGCTAGGCTTGACTTTGAAAAGGTTACAAAGTATTACTTGTTGTTATTACTGATTAAGTAGGCAATTTGCCTAACTTAACTTACTATAACTTTCGTGCTTTCGCTAAAGCACAATAAATTGCGAATTCGTATCAAAATTTACAACGACCAATGGAGTTGTAATTCAATTATTGTAGCTTTATGTAAACAATTAATTACTCGAACTGAGCCGATTTCACGTTAATTATTGAGGTATGAGCCTTTACTATTATTACGCTATATTAACACGAAAGCTTAATCAGGTAACTAGTGTTTAATTACGAGTATTATTCGAATTTGCCTAATACGTACACCTACCTATAGTTGGTTCGTCAAGAAGTTATTGGAGAGGTTTTTCCATGAAAACTCATGTACAGTCGTAGTTGCCCTGAAAGTGTGGTAACAGATTAGCAAGATAAAAAGTATAAGGTCCATACGTTGATATGGATCAGCACAAAGAAAAAAAAAAAAATAAAGAAGAATACAAAGTACCGCACTTCCGAATGAAATTTCCTCCAGTTTCTTCTGGATACGCTAAACTAATAGAAATGTAATTCCACCCTAAAATAATTTTCATCTCCAATAATAATATATTGAGAACATTATTTGGAAGACGTACCAGTTCACGGTCAATACACTTGTAAGATATTTGGGACAGCAAAATGATGTATACTTACTTGTATGTGATCCACTGACCTAGATATTGATTAGCCTTCTATGCCGATCACTAACGCATCATCTTGAAACGTCGTAAATTGAATGCTCGAGATTAGAGATGGGTGTTTTTTTCTTAAATAACAGAGTAACCGACTCATCAAAAACAGTATCTTTGAACACTGCAACTCGTGTAACGATAGGTACCAGAAAATTTTCTCATAAGAACAAAATTAACCGATTTTTGTTTATAATTAGCATACAAACGTTTTCAATATCTAAAGAGTGTATCTATTAACCACGTTATCGTTTTATTTAAAGCAAGAAACTGCTTTAGCAAGGAATCTGTTTTTTTAGTATCTGGTTTTTGAAGCTGTCACTTGTTAAAAAGAAACGGCTACGTTACGTTTTAACGTAAACGCGTAACGTTTCCGCTCTACTCGAGCGAGAACAGGGTTGAGATGCATTTGATGTGCTGCGTTGAAACTGATAAGTCTGTATAAACATTGTTTATATTTAACTTATATGCCGCAGTGGATTGTTAATTACAGAACCAGTGAATTTTATGATCTTGGCCTCATCTGGACTTTCCATCTATTGAGGGTCAATCGCTGGTAATTTTGCAAGTGGAGTCCAAAGAGTTGAATTATGTTAACCGGTTGTCAAACCTTTAAAACGACTGACTGGAAAAAGTTTCAATATAACACGGAAATTTTCCGTAAAATTGTATGGTACAATGTGTAGATTAACTTTTTTTTTAAAACAGAAACATTAAGTTTGCTGTGCTTCTTACAGCAAACGGCACACAAGAAGGTGTCATAGTTAAAATTAAACTTTCAATAATAAATCGTTAAATTTTTTAGCTAATTCACGTTATAAAAATAAAACCAAAACGTATAAAGATTTAGTTAACAAGTAGTTATACGTAAACTATTCTGATCGTAAAACCACCTCTAAAACAGTCATAACAACAAAATAAACTCACCTCTGGCTCTGGCTTATCTACGTTTCCGTAGCCAGCAGTTCGCTGTGTATCATTTCCTCTACACGGAATGTTTGAAGTCCTTATCCTACCTTTATTGAGCCATTAGTTTTTAAAACTTGACCATTAAAAACTGTTAAAAAGCGCATTTTAATCTTAAAATGCTCTATGTAAATGCAGATACGGTGTTTCAATTTTACCCACGACGGTACGGAGAGGGTATTTTTAGGTAGGTAGGTTTAACCCAAAAGTAGGTACTAGACCGATTTTGATGCGATTTTCAGTGACGGGTTCGGATTTGATAGGTGCATGTTTTTAGATAGGTGTTACGATAACAACTCACCAGGGGGCACTGCAGTAAAAATATGTTTGTGCAAAACCAAAACTACTAGTCAGATTTCTTTTCAATTTTAAACGACCTTTTTCACTTTAGAAAAGTTTTAACCGTCGTTGGTTTTTCAAAATATTTCATTTTGCTTTTTATGAACCTTTGACGCGTAATTGAACCATAAACAAACAAGCAAACTATCGCAGTAAAGCCCGACCAGGAAAATAAAAACCCTGCTCTGGGGGCGTTAAATTATCAATAATTATAGCAACACTGTACCTACCAGCCATGTTGACAACAAGGTCGGTGATGTTATTTAGAGGAATAGACTCCAATCCTTCAGACTTTCTCTGCGACAAATATTTCGTCATATTGAATATGGCTTTTAATAGTTAATTAATAGCACAAATAATCCACAATATCCAAGAAACGCACCACAAGCAATCGACACCTCACTAAGACAGCAATTTTATTGGCAGATGACATTAATGACGTCTTCAAAGTTACTGTTGCCAGTTGAAGAAATTAGTTCCATTAGTTTTCCGCAATATGCGAGGGTTTTTATTTTCCTGGTCGGGCTTTAATTTGTAACAATAGTAGGATTAGGAAGGTATGTCATGCATAGTCATTTTCACGGTTTGAGCCCTTTGGGCGCTGTGGTCAAGTCACAAAGCTTATGAAGTGGACGCTTACCGCAAAACTACAAATAGCTCTAATAGTCGGAATCTAAATGTTTAGACAACTATCTCATAATAAGTAGAATTATGTAGTTAACGTTCAACATAATATTTGGTCACATGGTTTCTAAAAAGTATTTACTACACTTTCGTAATTCTTATTCAAGTATTAAATATCAATACTTATGAGGAAAAAAAGAAGTCCCGACTCTTCAACGCGCAACCCTTCAATATAGTAAGCTGAAGATTTGGATAAGTACAGATTATCTTTATTCGGACAAGAAATCTAAATTAAATAACATACAAATAAGACCTCATGGAAAGAGCTAATTACGCGGTATTGTAGTTTCAGTGACGAAAATATGTAATTTGGGGACAAAGGGGACAGTTTGAACTTCACATTTGTTTTATTTTCACGAATTCGGAGTAATCATTGGAAACTGGTTTTTGTCACATACGCTGAATAATCCAATGCCAGCTAAGCGGATTTGCACTATCCCCGAATCTGTTGAAATATTCTGGATTAATCTTGAAACACCTAGTTTAGGTATGCGCATGATTTGATAGTATTTAGCTTGCAAGTAAACAACTCACCAATTCTGGATGGAAAATAATTTTAAAGCCGGTAGTGACCGTAAAAAACCGCAAAGAGCGTTTCGTTGTAAACAGTCGTGTTTTTAAAACATTGTAAAAGTTTGTGCCGCAGCTGCTCCGAGTATGGGGGATTAGCAGGCACCACAACGATGAGAAGTTTATTATCGAGTATAGCAATTTTATTTGTTTGGTGGGTTTTCATTTTTGCGAGCTATAAGAGTCATTTTGGAAAAATATTCCTGACGCTAATACCTACATTTGGGAAAATACCATTCAAAATTAGAAAAAACAACCGGCCAAGAGCGTGTCGGACACACCCAGGATAGGGTACTGTAGCCGTTACGAAAAAAACCTATTTCCAAATGGTATATCAAAATCAAAATCAAATCAAGACGTTTATTCTGCAAGTAGGCCGCAAGGGGCTCTTTTAAATGTCACTTTTTTAAAAACTACCAGCGCAAGAAGCCAAGCCAAGCTTCATTGCCAAGAAGAATGCGCCGCAAGAAACTTGGCAGAAAGTCATCTTTTCAAAAAAAATAAAATATACGCACATACATTTAAAAAATCGGCCGAATCATTATACTTCTTTTTGCTTCGATATTTTTCGATATTACTGCAGTACTGACCCCTTAAATAAGTAACATAATTGCTTATCCTCAAGAATTTATGGTAGGTATACCTATTTATTAAATAACTTAAATCCTTTATTTTATTATAGGATACAGGTGTATCCAACATGATAAACAAGTATATTATGGTCATCATTATAACATAATATGCCACATAACGTCCGTTAACTCTTTCATCTGAAATTAAATCGTAACGTATGTACTTCCGATTATTTCCGAAGCACTCATGTTTATGCTGTACAATTTTAGCGAATGGGCAGTAAATATTGGCTGTTCCCGCAAGGGTCCTTATATCAAGCAATAAATCGAGATTGCTGGATATCTGCCATAATATCGGCTAATGAATTGGGCGGCCTTGGTACTATGCTACTTTGCATGGCCCATGATAAACAGAAGATTTTCAATGATTGATTCAGGCGTTACTTTGCAGAGGTCTTTAAACTTGATTTTAATATCTGATAATACTTCATTTGTATTCATTTTGAGCTCACGTGATATGGGAATTTTGCAATTTTTCGAGATGAAAATTATCTCATTAGATTTTTGATCACAAGTTTTGTAAATTTCGAAAAAAAACTAAAAGAACTGTCACCGACATAGCTCGAAAAATATCCAGACTTAAGTGGCAGCGGAAAGGTATAACCGCTCGTATAACTAATGGCCAATGGGGCCGAAAGGTTTTCGAATAGGCTCCACGGACCGGAAGATGCAGTATAGGAAGACCTCTAACTAGACGACCTGGTTAAGCCTGGTTTTGGAGGTCTTAAGTCAAACTACCTCAAGTTACCAGGAATTTTATCAACTTTGGTGTTTGTACTTTTACACTAACAAGCAATTACTATGACAACGTTTCATAAATGCTCAACGATAAAAGTCCTTAATGGTACTATCATAACGGTACAACCATCCAGTTTATCTCGAGTAACAAACTACTCTAAACACTTCAGTTTACTGGTAGAGATATGAGTAAGTGACAATAAAAACTATTTCAGAGTGGCAAGCAAAAGGGACAAAATTGTTTAATTATTTAGCTACACGTCAACTTTCTACTTATTTTTATACGAGTAACAACATCACAACAACACGTGTTAACGCATTCACTGCCCTGTACGTGAAAAGTCAAAGTGAAAAACATTTTAAAATGTCGGGGAAACACGTGAATTCGTTTTTAAAATCTGCTGTTGTTTTCATGATATTAGGAACTGATTTCCTTTGACACTTGTTAAGAACTCCTTTGCAATAAAGCACTGCAATATATGTTATTACAGCAAGCTATCAATATTTAAACAGCTAAGGGCTGTAGGAGAGCATCCGTGCCAATATCGGCAAATAGGTCGAGTAACGGTCGTACAAGTAAGGTCATAGGAAACATAACGCGGGAGATAGCGGTGCAGTGTGCGCTTTAAAGCCTTTTAGATAATATTGAGTGCTATAACTATAGGTGCTATAATAGCAAAGCGGTGACGCAAATACGGCTCTAGATTTTCATAGCGTTATTAGAGGCACTTGGTTTTTGATTTACATACGGTTATTGGTTCGGATTCTACAATAAATTTATTTAAGAACCCATCAAAAACTTATTAAGTTTTGAATTGTATGTTATGAAAAGAACCAACAGATTCTCGACTAGCTGAATATCAGAACCAGATTGTCCATGAAGTGAAGAACTTGGTTATTTTGGCCATATCGCTCGAAGGGAACCAGACAACCTCGAGAAACTGATCGTGCTAGGCAAGATATAGGGGAAAAGACCAAGAGGATGGTCGCCAACCCGATGGTCGGATCAAATTAAGCCGATAACGGGGCTCACTTTGCCAAAAGCTCTGAAACAGGCTGAGGACAGGCTGGTGTGGAAGCAGTTCGTCAACGTCTCTGTAAAAGCTTTTCAAGACGGGCACGACCTTCAGAAACGGAGAACACGACGAAGAAGAAGTTATGAATAACTTAGTTCAATACTATTGAACTTTTCACTGTGTGACAAAAATGTATTAGTAGCTACATATATAATACGTAATTTTTTCAATTTTATAACTGAGACCAACCTTTTTTAATCATGTATTTTTTTATCTATGATATGAGGTTTCTAGAGAGGCTAACTTTGTGGTACTAAAACTCTTGTCTTTTCATTGTGGACATAATATATTTCATTCTTTCTATATTCAAAACTAGCTTTTGCCCGCGACTTCGTCCATGTAATCGACTCATGAATAGACCAAAATATGACTAATGCATTATTTTAGTGGTCTAAAATCATCTTTGCATTATTCCTTTTCAGATAAAACCGGTTTGAGGCAAATATAAAATTATCAATTGAAGAATCAAAACAACAATGTACCTACCTATTTAACAAAGTTTTGACAATTATTAAGAGGAAATTTTTACCCCTAAATCTAAGCACAGACCTTTTCAAATGTCCTTCGTCTTCGTAACTTTAGACATTCAATCCACAATTTTCCACATTTAGTTCAATCTCGCCGCCTATTTTCTTCATTAATTCCGACCTTTCTATTTGAGGCCCCTATTATGCAAAATACTACAATCAGCCATTGCGTGCGACTCGATCCATTATTACCTAATAAGGTTTTAACGTGGGACACAATTTGTAATGCCTAGTCACTTTAATACAAATATCGCACCGAATATAATTACGATAAGAATTTACACGCGAAGTAACTTTCTATTTTTTTTTTATCTTGACATTAAATAATGAATAATAGTTAAGAATAGAATCGTTGGAAAAGAAAGTTAACAAACCACTATCAGGAGAACACTATAGGAGAGTTCTACCAGCGTTTCAGACGATATCACTATCTTGTTCGCATATATTTAAGAAATGAGTCACACCAAGCAGTAGGTTTTTGTAAAACGGTAAATAATGTGTTTGCGGCACAATTTGTATTTGTTAACGTCTCATGTTAAATGTAGCTTGTAAAAGTGATAACGGTTGAAGCGCTAGTAAAACTACCCTATAAAGGATTTGTCACACTGAAGGATTTGTCAGGTCAAATTGCCCGCAGCCCGCATTATGTATGAATAACATTGTCGGTCTCTATATATTTTGTATAGATATGCGATCTGTCCGTGCGGTGCGCGCGGTCAGATCGCACGCACGCGCAATAGGGATGACGACTGGGTTAAAAATTGGTCATTCTAATTAATCCGTCATTTAGATTATGGGAAAATATGGGACACGTATTTTTTGGTTTATCAAATTATTAAAAATCGACAAAGATATAGATCATCAAACTTCCGGAGTGGGGGCTTGTGACGTCACCCTTAGGTAAAAATTGTACCATATAGTGACGTCACTCGAAACTTCTAAGCACTGTATCCTCCTCATTTTTTGTTTGTCAAACAAAGGAAAAAATACGTGTACAATATTTTTTAATAATCTAACTGACGGACTAAACAGTTTTTTTTAGTCGTCTAGCCTATTATAGATACCGACAATGTTGTTCATATATAATGGCTTCGGTCAATTTGACCTGACCGTGACCGCAGCACCCATTCAGTGTGACAAATCTTTAATCAACTGGTTGTTGCCTGCGACTTCGTTTGCAAAGAAATCGTTTATGGCTATGGAAACAATGCATTTTTCAAGGATTTGAAAAGCCAGCTAGTAATTATCAGAACTATTCTCAATTGGGGCGTGGTGGACCCTTTTCAAGCACAATATTCGCTAGGACAACGTCATCTGTTGATTGCAAACAAAGTGCACACGTCATAATGAAAGCCGATATACTTCAAAATATTTGGACAACGCCCTCTATTATTATTTAAAGTAAAAATATTATCCCACTGGAACTCATTCCGAGATAATAGGTATCCCATGTTTCAATCCAGGTCTTTGTCCATCCGGCGCGCCAAGTTTCATCTAAATCTATTAAACCTGATTTGAGTTATCGACTTACAAACATACAAACATCTTCACAAGCTTTCTCATTTCTAGTGAAAATAAACGGATCACTCACGTCTCAAAACGAGTTTAACTCGACATTTTTTTTTTTTTTTTTTTTTTTTTTTTTTTTTTTTTCTGTTTAGTGTTACATTTAGGTACAATTTACATTAAATGTGCCAAACTACAGAGCAGTTTGTCGGCACTTTAGCTCTTGGTTTTTGAAATTACAAATTACAAGCAACGCTAAACATAGGTATAGTTAGTAATAAGATTTGAAATGGTTAGTGTTATGTTATAAGTTATAACTTATGACATTATACTTTAAACTATTTAACTATTACAACAAGCATGATACATATGCACCGCAACAACAATTTAATTAACAATTTAGTTTCAATTATCTATAAAGTACTTTTTTAATTTTAACTTAAATAAATGTTTTTTTGTTATTTCTAAATCCCTAATGAGTTCATTCGGTAGTTCATTATAAATTTGAGAAATCAGGTAACTACTAGTTCTACGACCATAATAGTTGGTGACGGTCGGCATGACATAATGGTTTAATCTTTTTGGGACGACTTGAGTAGGTACTAGTTTTTTTTAATATAACATTTGATTTATCCAAGTACTCCGTGACCAAAATGTATTTAATTTTCTTGTCAATTGGCAAAATTTTGCAAACTTTGTATAGTAAATCATACTCTCCATGACAATCATTTTTCTGTTTTTCGGTCACAAGGCACTTTAGGAATCTTGTTTGTAAACGTTTTATTTCATTTAAGTGGGTAGGAAACGATCTCCCGTAGCTACTCAAGCCGTAACTGAACACCGGCTCCACCAGTGCATGGTACACACAAAACAGAACCGACCTACTTACACTGTACTTGAGGTTATTAAATTGAGCTAACAATAATCTAAGCTTTGCACATACATTTTTTATGTGAGATTTCCAGTTCATGTCTTGATCAATACATAAACCCAAGTACTTTATACACGTAACTTTTTCTATTGGTACACATTTACAGTTTCTACTCTGCTGATGCAAGCAATCATACGTATGACCCACTATACAGATTGGAATGTCTTTAATTTTACTCATTGGCGACCTAATATGTACATACTTTGTTTTAGCTACATTTAATATAATGCCATTATCGTGCGACCATCGTACGATATTATCAAAATCATCCTGAATACATTGCTGGATTTTAACTGGGTCGGTTCCCGAAAACAGAAGGCAAGTGTCATCCGCATACATATATGTTGTACAGTTTTTTACTACATTACTGACACTATTTACATGCATAATGTATCCAACGGGCCCGTATACGGAACCAGTTGGCACACCAAGAGATACCCGTTTCTCGATGCTAGTTACATTATTTACTTTGACTTTTATTTTCCTGTCTGACAAGTATGCTTCAAACCATCGATTAACGGGCCCCCCTATTCCGCACTCCGACATCGCTCTAAGCAATGTGTCGTGATCCAGAGTTTCAAAAGCTTTCTTAAAATCTATAAACAAAGCAATTACATGCTGCCTTTTATCAAGTTCCGTATTTATCTTATCTGTGAATTCCTGGAGAGCCGTGTGAGTGCCCATGTTTCGGGCTAATCCGTAGCCCTTCCTCTCGGAGTCGCACGTCACGGCGGCTGCCAAACGTGCACGTTTTGATCCGTTTATTTTCACTATGAGTGAGTCTCACGGTAGTTTCATGTTTAAAGTTTCTCATTTTTATCTTTCTTACCTATTTATTTATTACTATGATAGGATAATAACATGGCGTAGAAAATAAAAAGTAGATAACTTGATGGTAATTCGCGCGGTGTCGAGTTTAGAATTACACCTCTTCTTTTCTTCCGCGGGTGTACAGGGTGGCCAAATAACAGGTTATACACTTCGCCGGCCCCGGAGAACAAAATGATAACCACCATTATCTTAGTTTTATTTTTATGCCATATTTGGAATCCGTAGGTGCCAATGCACCAGCTCAATTTTTTTCGTAATTTTTGTACGGTAAATGACAAAATTGAAACATAATACAATACTATTCAATTTTTTTATTTATATACCTTGTAACTAGAATAAAAGTGTGCAATAATTTTATCATAAAATACTGAAAGCTCATCGCATGACAAACATCTATATTATTATGTTCTCGTCAAAATTAGATCGCTAAGTAATGATATGCGCAGTTATCTTTTTATTCTCGTCGCAAACCGCTAAATACTGTTCGTGCAATGGCGCTCACCAAAACTACGCATTTGAAACGGAACTCTAAAACGTCTTGCCATATCCTTTTGTCACATTGCACGGGTCGAATGTAAATTGCAATGGTCTATATCGACATGTCAAGTGCTAAGGGTACGTGGCAATGTTTATTTACAATAACAAACTGCCTCTTAATGTGATCTCAAACCGGCTCGCGAAAACATTGTGTCGGCTTTTTAGTGTTCGATTTCTAAAACTATATAATTATTGGTGTGATTGGAGTATAAGTGAAGTGAGTGACAATGAACAAACAAAGGACATCGCGTTTAATGAATATTATGAATAAACTGCGACGGATAAAAATGTAGTGACTACGAATCATATATATGATTTAAGACAAATATCAAGAGAAAAAAAAATATTGCGATGAAAATGATTCTGAATTGAACCAAGATTTCTCACCAGATGTGTCTGAATATTTGCCTAGCCCAGAGAAATTTCAAAATTTACAGCGCAGTAAGAGTTCTTCAAGCATTGGAGGAGACTCAGATTATTTAGAAAAAGCCTCTCAAAATATAATAAGCACTCCATCAAATATATCGAACATTTCCCTCGTATTGAATTCTGTGAATTTTATAGCATCACCTTCAATCGTTTATTAACAACTTAAGGGAACTCCAGAAACAAACACTAATTGTTCCATTGATTTGACACCAACCTCAACACATGAATGTAGGTATAGAACCCTCTCATAAGAATTCAAAACGATGTCTGAGTCAAATATTCCTTAACGACGCTCAGCCGTCAACATCGTCTAATTCTATAGGTATTTTTGATAACCGAGAACAAGAACTAGCGTCGCCTTTTGACGGTAATGATATAGATGAAACATTACAGAGGAATAGTAATTGTAGCAGTGTACTCTCAGATAAAACGATTATCGGTAATTCAAGCATGACGTATAGACCTGCCCACCAGAGTCCTGGCCCTCAGAGTCCTCCCTGTCACAGTTATGGCAATGAGAGCCCGGTTCACCAAAGTCCTGTCCGTTGCAGTCCTGCCCATCAGAGTTCCGATCAGAGTTCAGCCCATCAAACTCTTGTCAATCATATTCCTGAGCAGTACACTCCCAACCATCAAAGTCCTGACCCTCAGAGATCTACCCGTCACAGTCTTGACGGTGAGAGCTTGGTTCACCAAAGTCCTGTTCGTCGCAGTTCTGCCCATCAGAGTCCCGATCAGAGTCCAGTCCATCAAACTCCTGCCCATCATAGTCCAGAGCAGTACTCTCCCAGCCACCAGTGTCCTAACCCTCAGACTCCTGCCTGTCACAGTATTGACAATGAGAGTCCGTTTCACCAAAGTCCTGTCCGTCGCAGTCCTGCCCATCAGAGTCCCGATTACAGTCCACATCAAACTCTTGCCCATCATAGTCTTGAGCAGTACACTCCCAGCCACCAAAGTCCAGACCTTCAGAGTCCTATCCATCACAGTCTTGACAACGATGGCCAGAGTGAGGGAGACTCTGTGCACGCCAACATTAAAAGAGAATTAAAAAATAGAGTCGTGTACACCCCGGACCAGATGTACGCAATCATTATGAACGCGAAAGTCAACGGAGAAAAGTACAACGTTAAAGAAATGCTTCAAAAGGAGTTCTCAATATATTCTGAGTGGCATGTTCAAAATCGGAGGCAGGATTTGGGTTGACTAAGGAATTAAGGTAAGGAAGGAAGGTTATAACATAAAAGAACTAATAAATAACTAAAATTGGGTCAAAAATGAGGTAGGGCAAAAAGTATCATGGACACAGATAATGGAAGTTGAGAGTCGCTTGCTCACAGCCCTCAATTTTACAGTATAAATATGATTTTGATTCTGGATATTCTCTAATGAACATAGAACCTGTCCAAAAAACAAAAAGCAAGCGGGGAACCAAGACAAACAGCAGTTCCTTAGTCAACCCAAATCCTGCCTCCGATTTTGAACATGCCACTCAGAATATATTGAGAACTCCGTCAACTATTTCAAATATTTCGCTTATTTTGAATGCAGCAGATTTCATAGCATCACCTTCACCGACAGTCGGTGGAAATAACAAGATTTGTACCTACTTCTGATTTGACACCAACTTCAAAGCATGCGTTGAATGAATCTTCATTGCAGCGGTCATCAAAACGATGTCTAAATCAAATATTCCAGAACTGCAACCAGCCCTCGACCTTTGATGCTTACGAAGGTGACAAGCACAAAGAACAAACAAGAACCCTTGATGCTACTGATTTGGACGAAACTCTACAACCAGAAAATAATACAGAAAGTATCTTAACGCACGAAACGATGATCAGCAATGAAAGCACGACAACGATTCAAAGTTAACCGATAATAATAAATAATAAAATAATGAAAGTCAGTGTTTCTTCTGCAGAGCCGTCAATTTTAAAATACAAATTTTAATATGACGTCGATTCTGAATATTTCCGAATAAACACAGAGTCAATCCAAAAATTAAGAAGCATGCGAGGTACCAGACAGGCACTTAAATCTATAGTCAGCCCAAGCCCTGTCCTTGAAACCGAACTACCAGACCAGTATTATACACCCAGCTCTTGCCAATTATATTATACGACGACCTGATTAGCCTTTGTAAGGCAGGTGATATTCCAAGCTACTATCATGCTTTTTATGAGTCCTTGACTTATGTAAAGAACTTTGAAATGAATAATGATGATGAAGATGATGATCAAGAATAAGAATCAAGTAATAAGTACCTAATAAATTGTATTGTTTTAGTTTTTTTCGAGATTCTGTTAATTTTAACCTAATAATTGAAATAAAGCCAAAGTTGATTACCATGTTATTGTTTCATTGCAATACCAGATAAATTACATTATCATAAAACAAATTTCACAATATTAACGAGAATAAGATGATATATGTAACTATTATTTTTACTAATCGAACCGTAAAAATAGTAGAATAAAATGATAAAACAACCATACAATACGTATTTTAAACCCTTGAAAAAGCGGGAATAAAATGATAATCGACTTTATAAATCACAGATGATGATCGATTTCCACTAACTTCTAATTTTTTAAATAACTCCTTTATAATATGTATTATATAAGTGACACTAAAAAAAGAAGAATTCTTAAAAAATTAGCTTTCCGTAACGCTGACTATTATCAGTTTACGTCCACTTGTTTAGAAGTAATTGGCAAAAATGTGTTTTTTATTTTTCCTGAAAAGTTACGTTTTTGCGATTATCATTTTATTCGCCGGAGGCGGCGACTTTAGTTTTTGTATTTTTATTCTATGAAATATAAAAAATATTAAGTTTTTCTTGTTAAATATAGTATTTAGGGCCGGCAATTAAATATGGAAAATGATGTCAGACAAAATAATGTCCACCTTTGCAACATGGCAGATGTGAACCCTTTTCATCGCGTATTTCCTGCGTTATCTCAGTGACTGTGTCTTGAATATATTGTTTTAATTCCTGAAGGTTCGTTGGCCTGTTAGCATAGACACGTCCCTTTAGACAGCCCCACAGAAAAAAGTCAGGAGCTGTTAAATCAGGCGATCTTGAGGGCCAATAAATGTCACCGTTCAATCACTTTTCATAGAGTTTCCGCAATATATGATTGGGTTGAATAAAACGTTAATTAAAACACGTTGTTCAATCATAAAACACTCCATAACAAATTGCCGTATCTACAGAAAGTAATTTTTATGCAACAACCGTCAATTTGACGCCAAATCAAAATGGCAGCAAAATAAGCTATCTTTTGTTTACTGCGCAATGTATTAAAGTAATATGCAGGTATACACGTAGGCAGACAGGGGTTTGTAATGTGTTAACGCCCCCTCTTTTGGGGGTTAAAAATATCTTGACCGCTCGCCAAGTCGGCCTATTTAGAAGCATTCTTCTCTGAAGTGTTCCTTTTTTAGCGGGCTGAGCTCAAGTTTTTTATTGCAAAAATTTTAAATGATATCGTTCAAGTGGTCCGATGAGTTTGTATTGTACTTTCAGACCATTAGTAATACCTGTTCAAGTAGTTACTATTAATTTTGGCACTTTTATCCCTCATAAAATTTATTATTCTACTGTAAGGTTAATATTCTAGTGTTTGAGATGCTAATGCACAGTATATGACACCCTGCTGTTAATTCTTATGGTAAACACATAAAATTAAAGATAGCAACTAATGGGTTCGTCATCAGTACTCGAACGTCTACCTTAACTTTTTCAACGCTAACGACACATATAGGTGTCACACAGTACAATACGAACGACTTACCTATTTATTTCTACTCTAATAGAATCGTTGAATCTCTAGTCTTAATAGAATCGTAGAACGAATGATGATGAAACATTTCTAATGACGTCAGTTTGCAACAACCAGTTTTAATTTTCGTAGTGTAAATTAGGCTATCGTTTGGTCCAGTGGTCTGGATGCCGGCTTTGACGCACGAGGTTGACGGATCGATTCCCAGCATACTAATTGAAGTTTTTTGATTTTCCAGCTTCTAAAATTTTAAGAAGCGAGGAATAAACTAGCACACAAAATCTTATAAGAGTGTGACAACAGGAATAAATAATAATAAAGTGAATTGATTCTGACAATAAGCAGCGCAGTGCTGCCATCTAGTAGTGGCAATAAATGAAAGCAAAAAAACTGACACGAACGGAATAATAAGCCGAGTTTAGACCTAAGACTAAGACCTGCGAGAAAAAACGGGCAAGTTGCATACATTGCGAGGCAGCAAAGCGAACGAGATTGAAGTGGCCAATCCAGCGCTGCTATGTAATGCAACTTTCACATTCTTACAAGTCTAAACTTTGATTTAACTATTTGAATGGTGATAGAGACCAACTGTGCTGTGCCATCTATGTATGTATATATGTACTAAAGAATGGAGGTTAATAATATCGCCACTACTTTATAAAAATCACGTATCTCAATTCAATACGTAAACCAAACTGAACTTTATTGCACACTCAGTAAAGTTCAATTAGCCAGATTATTGATTTTGAGATACGAGCTTTTTTCAAAGTAGTGACTATATTTACAGTAGGTTGCGCAATGATTTTAATTTTGAGTAATACTATTAAAAATAAAACAATTGTTTTCTTTTTAATAGTGAAAATCGTCACTACTTTGAAAAAAGCTAATATTATCGATTTACAAAAAAAATAAAATAGTAACGAAAATACAGAACTACAAAATTTTATCAAATTACATATACCTATTAATTTGTTTAAATTCCATAACAACATTCATACATATTATTTTTAACATTCAAAGTAAACAAAAAAAAATACACTGCAAAAAAGACAATTCGTCCTGAGTCTCGAATGCAAGGTATTTCATGAATGAAATCGTCACTGCTTTGAAAAAAGCTCGTATCTCAATTCAATATGTAAACCAAACTGAACCTTGATGCACACTAAGTAAAGTTCACTTCGCCAGATTATCGAATTTGAGATACGAGCTTTTTTAAAAGTAATGACGAAATGCAGTTTGTAGAACTACTTTTTAGCGAAATAAAGTAGGGTAATAGTAGTAATAGTAGTTCAATACCTCTTATTCAACGTGGTTACTTAAGTGAGGCAATCGTGTGTACCATCAAGGCAAATTATATGGTAAATTTTGGCCTTTTAGGACCAAAGGTTTGGGGTAAACGTTGATGAATCAGTCAACCAGTAAGGAATTTGATTTTTATAGGTGCGTATATATAATAGATATCGTATTTGCATCATTTCATTCATCAATATCCAATCGCATTTTGCAGAAAAGTTGCATAGCGGAGTATCGCTGTAGTAAAATTGCATAGCGCATTTTCGCTGCAGAAAAATTGCTATTATGGCTGAATAGTTAGTTAGATCACTGGAAACGTATCTAAAATGCATGCAGAATTCATGACAAATACGAATTTGCATTACATACTGCGCACGATCGACAACCGATTCACGGGGTCATTGGAAAACGCGTGTGATGCATGACTAAACTTTTTACCGGAATAGTGAGTTAAACAAAAATCTAGCAAATTTTACGGTAATTGTATAAAAACCCTTGCATTTTTTGAAGGTTAAAAAGTTGTACTCTGTTATTCTTTGTTCTTTTATAACGTCTTTATTAAATTAGTAAAAAAAGTCAACTAAAAACTTCTTACCTACATTTTATTTACTTTTAAAACTTCACTTGGCACTCGCGAACTCGCGATACATAAACATAATTAATACGGTGTATACGTAATTTTGTGTACTGTGTAACTTCTATAATGATAGAATAAGAACTATTATTATTTTTTATTCATCTAAATGCTCTTTCTTACCGTCTAATTACGTCTAGTTACGACGAATTTTAGGATGATTAATTTAACAGCTTCTAAAAACGTACTATCAACAACAATAACCCTCCTTCAGGCAGTCGAGTAAAAAACTATTTATTCACAGCTTGTTTTAGAAATTTGGTTGTAGATAGATAAATAGGAAAACATTTGTTTGCATGTATAGTCACTGGCATTAATATCTGATAGTACAAAGCGCTCAAAAATATTTAACGTAACTCTGTCATATATTATTGTACAATATTTTAACAGGTATATCAATACTTGTTTGGCTTTGCTATTAAAAAATTGCTCGGCATCATATAATCATAATTTTTTTGCTGTTAAACAATAGCATAATATATAGGTCAGAATGGATCAACTGATGTGAGATAAGTAGTTAAAAGCCCGCTGAGTAAGCCTTTATCTCAAAAATCAAAGAAACGTTTAAGCAAACAGCAATAATTCCGTGAACTTTCAATAAAATTTTCATTAATCTGTATTTCTCAGAAACGCCTACGCCGCGACTACCAATACGAAAGAGGCCTTAGCTAAACTAGATTTAAATTATTACCAGATTAAGTACTAACAAATTAGCCGGCAGTAAGTTTAAAACTGCTTACAAAGGCGAAAGTAAATCCTTTGTAAGTTGGCTAAACGAATTAAGGCTCCGAACGGCGGGCATCGTTGAATTCCGTCGGAAAGAAAAACGATTTGGTCTTTCAACTCACTTTGGGTTACTTTTTGTTAAAAAGTTGTTTCAACTGATCAGTTCAGTGGTTACATTGTAAACAGGGGACGTGGGTTTATTTCCTTGAGATTGTATAAAAAAATAGGGTAGGTAGGGGTAATTTTACTGTTAAAAGTGATCGAAAACGGACAGGCATAACTTAAGGAAATGATTGTGTTTTTTTTCTGATCGATATAGAGGTAAGTAAGATGTTTGAGCTAGTGACATCAAAAGCAAGCTTAAAGACTTATGATCAGTCGTTTGTACTATATATAACTATATGAATGAAATCTGTTGTGCAATACATTGAACTTCGAAAATGAAACATGTCAGAGTGAGTACTTCTGACCATTTTTGACTCCAACTTTGACTCCAACACCTCAAAAAGGTGTGAGAAAAAAACGGACATTCAGATTAAAAATATACCTATACTGGCCTTACATAGCGCCAGACCGGGAGTTGTGGAGGTCAAGAGGGGAGGATTTTGCCCAGCAGTGGGACACTACAACAGGCAAATAAAAAAAAGCAAGGCCATTCTCAAAGCTACACGAGCAAAAATTAAAAACTTTAAGTTCCATTAACGATTAAGTCAGCTATCGAAGTCACGTTAATGAACTTCTGCAGACAATAATAACGTTTTATTAACCAAGTTAAGAATAGTTTTTACGAATAGATACTATTTTCATGCGTCTAGCCACGAAGTTGAAGGCACCATTTAATGAAAATAAGTTAAAAACGTTATTTTGTTCCATTTCCACCTAACAGCATTATGGAGGCAATCATGTGCACCATGTCCGCGTAATAACGTTGCGTAATTTAACTGGAAAGTTTATTTTAACAAACGGATTTTTGTTTTAAAGATTACACACGGCTTAAAATAAAGACTGCGAAAATATTTTCCACCCCAAAACTTTAAAGAGCCAAATTTTTATATTTTATTAATCAACATTAAAGTTAGGGTCGTACGTACGTTTCATTTCTGAACAGTATTTAAGAAACTTCATTTTGTTCAAGTTTTATTGTTTTTATACAAAATTTCGGCAATCGTCTGATTGATATAAAAAAAATCCAAATTTAGAACTTATTTTCATTGACAACGTCACAAAATTAGGTAGGTAGTCAATATTGGTTAACGTTAAGGGATTGGAAACTGTTACCACCCCGTTAATAAGTAAAGGTTAGTTTCATAATATGTTTCACAATCCTATTTAAATAATGAATATGTACTTATTGTAATATAAAAAAATTTCGTGTCACGGTGTTTGTTTTTGCTTACCTCCGAAACGGCTTTTTATGTGGTAGAACAAAGGTGGACTAGCTTGTATTAAAAATAAAAAAAAATATCTAAATAATATTTTTGTACAGAACCTTAACGGCCAAAATCGACAACAAAACCTACGCAATACTTCATATTACATGAACCGAAAGGAAGGGCTATAAATACGCATATTATATTATTTAAAAAGAAAGTACCAAGTTACTTGAGCTCAGCGAATACTCAGGATTCCCCAATCGGCTATCCAGCCCGAATCCCAAGAATAATGCATGATAATACTGGAGAGACGTACTGTGCTGTTGTTCTGATTTACTTTTATTTTTGGTATGAAGCCCTGTTTACATTTGTGAGAAAATGGTGCGACCAGCGTTACATTACCGAGTGGTAGGGCTGTATGCATATTACCTGTACCTAGGTAATTGGCCGCACAGCAACGTAATGCGACTTGATGTATTTTTCAGAAGTGTACGTACCTATTTATTTAATTATCTCAGCCTATACAAATGCGTTCTATTACAGGGCACAGACCTACTCTACCTGGTTTAGGCTTGATTTCCTCCTACGCTGACGTCGGTCGAACGTACCGTCGGTCGCGTATGAGCCATCAGCGTCGCTGTGCGGTGCCTCGTAGAATATTGTGTTTATTCATACGCTCGACTGACGTCAGCGACCGATGTCAGCGCAGGACCGGCCAGCTTCGCACTGAGCGCGCGATAGTGGTGTATAGCGCGTCAGCGCCGTCAGCGCACCGACGCGCGCGGCGCTGACGAGCGAGACCGACGCGCGCCATCAGCGGCGCGTAGCAATAAATCGGCCGCGAACGTCAGCGTCGCTGTGCGGTTGCCCATAGAGTATTGTGCTTATTCGTACGCGCGACCGACGTCAGCGACCGATGTCAACGTAGGAGGAGGCCTTAGGGCGTAGTTTCCACGCGGGCCCCTTGCCAATTGGGAACTTCATACATATCTACCATTACTTCGCAGGTACTTCTAGGTTTCCTAGGTAGGTGTAAGATTCTTGTACCTACCGTAAAGTTCATGATAAATTTCAAAAGTAATTTTGCATAAAAATTCCGAAAAACTTGAGGTAAGTACGAGCCTGAGCTCGAATCTACAACCCTCTGCAGGAATGGCTATAGGTTCTTAAACTATTAGGCTATCACGGCTATTTAGCATGTATAGTCGGGGTAAGAAAAGGTTCGTCACTTTTCGACTCTATGTCAACGAGTTAAGGTCGAAAAGTGACGAACCTTTTCTTATCCCGACTATACGTACGGTCAACGACTTTAATTGTTTCTTGAGCAACTTGGCACTCTTCGTATTTTAGCCGTGTAATGCAAATCAGGATATACCTACGAGTATAAGTGAATAAGCCGATTTGCATTACACGGCTGAAAATAAATACGAACCAAACAGTGTCTGGAACAACACATAGGCTACTTTTTATCCCCATATTCTCACGGAATCGGGATGAAATTCCAAAATCTCAATCGCTGGGTTTAGAGACAGGAATTTTGGCACTGGTATATTTTTGGAAACGTTAATGAATTATTTTTTGGGAAATTTCGGATTTTCAATTCGATTACCATATCTCATGGTCTGCGCGTTCGATGTCGGGAGTAGGTAGAAAATGATGGAAAGACGAACTAACAAGACAACTTATTCCTTTTCTGTAAACAGAGGAGCTGTAGACTTGGAGTACTTTTAGTTGTAATCTTTTTATTTTATTGGAGCATCGTTACGGAAAAAGTCGCGATCCAAAGCTAGTTAACATTTGTTCTGCTCATTAATTTATAATTAATTATTCATAACCGTTTCACTGCTTATTAAGGCTAAAAATTTTGTATCGTTTGGCGATCCAATTAATTTCATGGGATTATCTTTATAACATTCTGTGTGATGGTCTCGCTCGGAGAAACAGAATTAATAATTGGAGTGTTAAAGTTTTAAAACACGCTTCCCGGGAAATATTTCATAAAAGCCTGTGACAGCTAAAGTATTTTGTGGGAAGAGAACAGAATTTCACTTGTGTTATGTAGGTGTCCATTAAAATTAGCAAACGTCGTGTCTAGGGTATCAGGGAAGATTATGTACAGTTAATATAACGATAATTGATGTTTATAAAATAATTTGTGAGAGTGGCGTATGTGTGCAAATAAATCTGGAAATCTTTAATAACAGATAGGGATCTCGAAATCTTTACCATTAATTTTAGAAACCTGAAATATTGCACAGGTATTAAATATTTTAGTGGGCTTAGTACAAGGTGGATAGCAGAGAAGCAAGTTAAAAAACATTAGTTAATTGATACCTCTGCACAGTAACGCCTAAACGGTTTAAATCAATCAATTATAACATTAAAAATAAAATATAAAATCGAAAAACTATAAACTACCGAAACTGTTACAAAGCATACATATTTCACGCTACATATAAAAATACGCATTGAATACCTTTTGAATACTAAATCCCCTGCAGTGACGCGTAAACCTTTGACGTCCATCAGTGCAGCCATCCTCAATAAAGTGCTTTGATCCCCTTATCTAACTATTCCAGTAAATACCTACGATTTAGACAAGGCTAGTTGTTTTCCATTAGTTCGATTGCTGTTCATTTTGGCGAGCAGATCTATTCGGGCTCTGACCTGGTGTATTTGAGCCAAGAGATATACAAATCCAATAATAAATAGAATGAATTCATTGAGGGCACCGATTTTATAGTATCTGTTAGGTTTTTTACAGAAAATATCGGGTTTTTCGCTATTTTCAAAGAGGCAAACGTTGAAAGAAGTTCTAAAACCAGCTCTAAAAAAGTTTATATTCATAACGTGTTTGTTTTGTTTCTTGTATGTTTTTTTGTTGGTTTCTGTTTCTTTGATTGCATTTATTTTGTTGTGGCAATAAATGACTTTTTTTATTTACAATTCTTCTTATGTGCGTAGAGGTTTAAAACAACACTCCTGGATCAATACACGCGAGAGAAAGTTCGGCGATTGTTTAAAAATAATGAACGACACTACATACCTACATTGGGTACACGTGAACTCTTTCGGTGGCTTTTTCACAACCGAGTATTTTATTTTTCAGTACAACAGGAACTTTGGAACTTCATTTTTTTTAGAGTTTATCAAGTCTATACTCACTGTCTTAGCAGTTTCGTCTTAGCCATTCCTAGCAAATTATGGTATGACACCAAGTTACTAGTTTTTTACATTGTATCATAAAACGGCCATGTAATTTTTTCACCAGTGAATGTATCTGTACATATAACCATTTCAGGCACCACCACTTGTTGAATCCAAAAGAACTTACTCTCTTTTTACAAGTTTTTATTTAACTGGCAATCATGTATGTTCGATCAGGTGGAATTTTTCAACTCCATTTTGAAGTAGATATCTTCAACCGATTGAGCTGAAATGCATATGCATATAGATAAATAAATAAAATAAATATTAGGGGACAATCTTACACAAATCGACCTAGTCCCAAACTAAGCAAAGCTTGTACTATGGGTACTAGACGTCGATAAACATACTTATATAGATAAATACATACTTAAATACATAGAAAACATCCATAACTCAGGAACAAATATTCGTGCTCATCACACAAATAAATTCCCTTACCGGGATTCGAACCCAGGACCTCTTGCTTCGTAGGCAGGGTCACTACCAACTAGGCTAAAGCGGTCGTTGATTGTAAAACAGATGACAATGTAGTATTATTATGTATGACATTGAGCTGATCTGACGCTTGGAGCTGACAGGTGGCCATAGGAACTCAGTAATAAACTGACATAACTCCATCGAGTTTGATTCATCTTGTCAAGTACTTTGGTAACTCGAAAAAAAACAACCCTCCTTCGGCAGTCGGGTGAAATGTAGTCAGCGAAAAAGCTTGTATCAAAAATAGAATCGCAGAGAAACTCCAAGCATAGCCCTCTCCATCGCCATCTGAGTGACTTTGAGCTTTCTTATGAGGCCGCTAGCGTCGTAAGGCTCACATCGGCGTTGGATGCGGATGGTTCACGACCGTTCTGTTCTGTTTGGCGAGCCTTGGAGGCCTATGTTCAGCAGCTGACGTCTTTCGGCTGAAATGATGGTGATGAAAAATACAATTTTTGACAAAAACTTATTACATTCATGTTTTTGTTGCGTTTTAGTTTAACCTTATTGCTCGCCTCGATGTTCAAATGTTTGTGTTTTAAATTCATAAAACAACATTTAAAACACTCAGCCAGTTATAATTAGGTGCTCACAAAGCCGAGAGCCTCAAAAGCAGCTCAACCGGCCGGTCCATTCATTAAATTTAATTCAGCCGTAGTTTCTCTCACAATACAGCGACGACCCATTTCACACTAAACTAGAAACTCCTTTATAACGGCGACAGTAACCTTTGACCATTTCTAGAGATGTAGCAGATCTGAACAGTACCTACTCGACATCCAGATACGAAACGGAGTTTTAGCAGATGCGGATGATAACTTTACATGATTCACAGTTATTTACATTACATGTATGACACTGTGTAATTTATTGAATCAATCGTTACTTTGCGGAGGTCTATATTAATGAACTGAAACACAGAACGACCGCTGTAGCCTAGTTGGTAGTGACCCTGCCTACGAAGCAAGAGGTCCTGGGTTCGAATCTCGGTAAGGGCATTTATTTGTGTGATGAGCACGAATATTTGTTCCTGAGTTATGGATGTTTTCTATGTATTTAAGTATTTATTTATCTATATAAGTATGTTTATCGTCGTCTAGTATCCATAGTACAAGCTTTGCTTAGTTTGGGACTAGGTCGATTTGTGTAAGATTGTCCCCTAATATTTATTTATTTATTTATAAAAAATATTACTTTGCTCACCCGCGGAATTGTATTTTTCTTCAGTTCATTGACACTGTGTAGAGTCACACTGTGTACACTGTAGACTGTACTTATTACCGAAATTGTGGTAGCCGAACTGTCAAGGAATGGAATTCACTCCAATTTATATTATTCGATGTTTTTTTATTTGAGTTTGATCCCTCCGAATGTATTTTTTTTCATGTGAATCGAATTATGTGTAAATAAATAACTGAACTTCCAGATAGATACTACGTAGGGCTCTTCAAGGCTAGAGTGAATAGGCAATTACTGAACCAGTGAGATACAACTTTGGGCTCATCTGCACTATCAGTACGGGTTAATCACGGGTGAGTTTTATGTAAAAAAGAAAGTATTTTAAACGTGAAAGCGCAACAAATAAACAGTCATTATAATTAGTTAGGAATATGAGATTTCTTGAAGACTATATTCAAAAAGTCGAACTATACATATTAACCATCCCTCAGTAAACCGTAACATCCCTACCGTAAACACAGTAGTAGGGCAACAAACAAAAGTGCATTGTTAACATTATAATCGCCGCGGAACCACGAGATATCGCAGATAAGTGAACCAGCTGGCCTAGTTCTCTGGTTTCTAGAGCATTCAATTGTGCTCTTCAAACGCGTGCGCTTTGAAAAATGTACGGCGATAGAACGCGGAGATTCGGAATTGAAATGTAAAAAATATCGTGTCTGTTGGGATGGAATTTAGTAAGCGGAACAATTTCGCGGATTTTTTCATCATCCAAAATCTACTCCAAATCCTTTTCTGCGCATGCGGCTAGGGGCTGTGGAATCGGTTGCCGATCACCGTCCGACAATCTTCCTCCGTATATTCGTTCAGGGAGACATTGAAGAAGATGTGGCTTACACTATAGTTCCTTGGTTATTTATTTAGTAAGTAATTATCCTTTATACTTGTGTTTGTATTTATATATTGTATGTAAATGTGTGTATTTATGTATTTTTATATTTAGTTACACATATATTAATGTTTTATTTATGTATTATAGGTATTTGAGGTTTACATATGCATTTATATTTATTCAAATGTTTTGCTCTATTTGTCGATCCTTGTTTTTTTTGATTGCTCTTCTCTACGTCTCAAAGGTTGACCGGCAGAGATCCCTTCAGGGATAAGTCCGCCTTTGTACTTGTATATTTTTTTTTCTGTATCCTTTTTTTGTTCTCCTTTTTGTACAATAAATAGTATAAACAAACACACAAACAAACAAGAAGAACATGTAATTAAATTATAATAATTGTTATGGATTGTAATCATCTCAGTCCTTTGTTATATTCAAAACAATATGATGGTGTAAAATTGCCAAACTTCGGGACGATTTTAATTCCCAAATGTGCGTAGTAATGTGTATAGACAAAGGAGAGTGGACCGGACTGGTTAGATCAATTTACCAAAATCGTTAAATGCAATAAAGAGTTTGAGTTTGAGTTATTTCCTAGTAACAAAATGTACATTCCCATTTTTTCCCAAATGCTTTTTTTCTCACTATGGTTTTTTATTGAACCTTATTTTCACAATCACGTTTTTTCTCAACTTGAATCGACACAGAAACATAGAAGAAGGAGCTCCATCGACACTGTTTCTGTGTCAATTCAAATTGGGATAGAACTCTGCTGTGAAAACAAGTTTCAGTAAAAAACTATAGTGAGAAAAAAAGCATTTGGGAAAAAATGCGAATTGAAATTTAGCTACTAGGAAATAACGATTTTAGTCAGTCAACCTTCATTCATTACATTATTCAATGAATGAAAAATAATAACTATTAATAACAATCAATAATTAATTAATAGTACATTACTGCAGAGGCCGTGAAGTAAGGGATTGATGGACGAGATTTGGGGTATACGGCCGAGTCGTAGACGAGGCCGGATAAAACGAGTCCTGCAATCAGCAAGAGCTTTTCTCAAACATGCATCATCATCATCATCATCATCATCATCATCATCATCATCATCATCATCATCATCATCATCATCATCATCATCATCATCATCATCATCATCATCATCATCATCATCATCATCATCATCATCATCATCCATACATCCATCCATCCATCCATCCATCCATCCATCCATCCATCCATCCATCCATCCGTCCGTCCATCCGTCCATCCATCCATACATCCATCCATACATCCATCCATACACCCATCCATACATCCATCCATACATCCACCCATACATCTATCCATACATCCATCCATACATCCATCCATACAAACATCCATACATCCATCCATCCATCCATACATCCATCCATACATCCATCCATCCATCCATACATCCATCCATACATCCACCCATACATCCATCCATACATCCATCCATACATCCATCCATACATCCACCCATACATCCATCCATACATCCATCCATACATCCATCCATACATCCATCCATACATCCATCCATCCATCCATCCATCTATCCATACATCCATACATCCATCCATCCATACATCCATCCATACATCCATTCATCTATACATCCATCCATACATCCATCCAACCATACATCCATCCATCCATCCATCCATACATCCATCCATACATCCATACATCCATCCATACATCCATCCATCCATACATCCATCCATCCATCCATCCATCCATAATACATCCATCCATACATCTATACAATCCATCCATACATCCATCCATCCATCCATACATCCATAAATCTATACATCCATCCATACATCCATCCATCCATACATCCATCCATCCATCCATCCATACATCCATCCATACATCCATACATCCATCCATCCTTACATCCATCCATCCATCCATCCATACATCCATCCATACATACATCCGTACATCCATACATCGATACATCCATCCATACATCCATACATCCATACATCCATCCATACATCCATACATCCATACATCCATCACCAGTAGTTTAGGCGGTTTTATAGAAATAAAAGAAGATAGATTTTTTTTAATGTCGTAAGTCGGCTGTATGTAATTTTTCCTTTGTCAGTTTAATGTTAGTAAGCAAATTTAAAAAGTTACAGCAGCGGACAATAATGGTTTTTCATACTTACTTTTATGACCTAGGCCAAGAAGAAGTAATGTAGGGAGCCATAAACAACAAACTTCATGGCTTCATTTCGTGACATTAACGCATACATTTCAAAGCATGTTTGAGAAAATATTATTAATTATAATAATTATTATTAATCATCATCATCATACCAACGAGGTGGACGGACGATTTGGTAAAGGCCGTTGGTTCAAGGTGGATCCAAGCCGCTTCCAACCGTAGTGATTGGGTATCAATGAGGGAGGCCTATGTCCACCAGTGGACATCCTACGGCTGAAATGATAGTGATGACTTGTATGTCATGATTTGCCTTATAGTTTTAAAATGCGAAGAGTAGCAAGTTGCTCAACAGTTAAAGTTGTAAACCGTTCTAACTTTGCCTACCTGTTTCACATTTAAATAAACAGATTAGTCAGAACTCACCTTTGTTAAACATGAAGAGTGGAATTGACAGCAGCCGTAACAAACTGAACTGCTTGAAATTATTTAAAACTATTCACTACTATTTTCAGAATGCTTATTTATTTATTTATTATTTTTACTACTGTTGGGGAAGCTGGGTATCTGAAACAAAAGAAAAACGAAATTAAATATCTGGTTGCGATGAAAGGCATTTTGATTGCTTGCCGGATTTTAGCCTTTAACGTACTTTTTAGGGTTGTGTGTTGTACCCATAGGATGCCAATGGGACCCTATGGCTGAGACTACACACTGTCTGTCTATCTGTCCGTCTGTCACAGGACCGTCTCTCTCCGTATCTCTTGTACCGTAATAGCTAGGCACTTAAATTTTTCACCGATTATTATGTATGTATTACTATGCCCACTATAACAAAAAATACTAAAAATAAAGTAAAATTGAAAATTAATGGGGTTCACCATACAAATGACGTGTTCTTTTGCATTTTTAGGTTGCTGCTAGGCGATGTAAGGCGTTGCATGGCGGCCCAGGTGACAGTCGACAGGTTGCTAGGCAACACGAATGACCCTATGTTGTTGGATGGTTTACCTACTTATAAGTTTGCGGATTTAGTGCTTATATTTCGGCGATTTTTTACTAAAGTGTTATATTTTAATTATACGGAGGTACGAAACCTTTCATGTTCGAGTCCGACTCGCACTTGACCGATTTTATTATTGAAGATTTTAAGCCAGGCAGAGTGCGGATGATGAAATCCGCGCAAGAACTAAAGTCACGGACATAGCTCGAAGAATCGCCAGACTTAAGTGGCAGTGGGCAGGGCATATCACTCGTAGAATTGACGGCCAATGGGGCCGAAACGTTCTCGAGTAGCGTCCGCGGACCGAAAGACGCCTCCAACAAGATGGAGCGACGACCTGGTTAAGGTTGCTAGAACGCGCTGGATGCGGATGGCGCGGGGCCGTTCTGTTTGGTGAGCCTTGGGGATGGCCTATGATCAGCAGTGGACGTCTTTCGGCTGAAATGATGAATCATATTAGTACAATTTAAAAATAAGAACCGATGAGAAAGCTTCCGATTCGATTGAGACTTGGGCTGTACTGCAGTCTCTCCAACGGTGCCATATAGACTTAGCAAAAGAAGCAACTAATACCAAGTAGGCAAGTCAAAATGAAAATATTTAAGTACCCATATGGTAATAAATATTATACCTATATGGCGTTGGATGCGGATGGCGCGGGGCCGGTATGTTTGGCGAGCCTAGGGGGAGGCCTAATGATCAGCAGTCGACGCCTTTCGGCTGAAATGATGATGATTATGAGAGTGCGGATCAAAAACGGCCTAGTTCGTTTGGACTCGGACACAAAAGATTCTGCCGTACAATTGGCATTCAAATGGGCGTTATCAATAAAAAGTGTACCACTCACTTTTTTTTATGAGGAAATTTTGTTTTTCTTTCTCAGAATAAAGAGCGCTGTTGATTTTCATGATTAAAGAAAAAGATCCCTAATTTTCCATAAGTACATATTTTTGTGCCAGTTTTGTGACGACCCGTATAAACTGTATGACAAAAACTTCACAAAACTGACCCAAAAATTAGGACACTTTTGGTACGGGCTTGTACGGTACGGGCTCGTTTGGTACGGGTTTAGTTCCTGACCCCCGTATAACTGCACGACGCGGCTGAAGGCGCCGGCGAAAGTTAAGCCTAGTCTAATTACCAATTTAAATATAAAGAATAAAGATACGCTTAATTTAAGGTAACTTCCTTAAGTTTAGTACTAACATACAGGTTAAGACCGTGGAATTGTTGTTCAGTGATTAATTAAGAATAGAAATAAACCTGTGTCTAAGAAACTGGATTTCAATCCCAACCTCATAGGGTAACCTTAACGATTTCAACTACAACTAGTCTTTCTTTCTAAAATAACATACCAACAGAAAAAAGATCATTACATTGGACCCCAAAAATCCAAAACAAATTGTTCATTGAATTAAGAACTTTAAGTATAATGTAATAGTTTCCATAACAACATAACTGGTGACGTTCGTCTAGGTAATTTATTTGAATCAGGCGTTACTTTGCGGAGGTCCATATTAATGAACTGAAAAATTACTTTGCTCACCCGCGACCTTAAAGGATTTGCCACACTGGCTGCGTTCTACGGTCGCGATTAGGTCAAATTGAACGCAGCCCGGATTATGTATGAACAACATTGTTGGTCTCTATATAATATCTTGTATATGTAATGCGCAATATATAGAGACCGACAATGTTGTTCATACATAATGCGGGCGCGTTCAATTTGACCTGACCGCGACCGCAGAACGCAGCCAGTGTGGCAATGAACTGAAACAATTAGTACTTTGCTCACCCCCGACCTTACGGAAAAGTAAGACGTAATCGTTTAGGTCTTAAACACAATATCTGTTGAAGAAAGTTAGGAGCCAGGAGACTAGATACGACAATAAAATGTCAAGTAAAATAAAAGAGAGCCATACATTTTTACTCGGACCGTCGCTGAAAGTTTTTTTATGCAATTAAATTCACAGGCAGGAGATGTTTTATTGGAACATCTTATTACTGGGTAGTTAAAATTTAATGAGTACAATGCATCAGCGCAATTATATACGGCAATGAAAGCGCTCGTTCAGAACAAAGCGGACAAATATAGGTCGGCTTGTTTGTAAGACAATTAAATACACCGTCCTGCTGCTGTGCAAATAAATAAATTATGAAAGTGATTCTGGTTATTATATCCTTATGTCCTACATTTTATGGTTATTTAACTTGCCGTTAGTATGAGTGGGTATAATGAAATCTTGGAAGCTAAATTTGACCCACTTCTCGATTTCCGATTGAGCTGTTTTTTACGCGTTTATGTACATAACAAACCCTTTTTTATGATTCACTCTTGTTAATATTTCGGTCATTTACACAAAGCGCTTCGTTTCAATCTTTACAATTCGTCTGCTAAAGAACCGCTATTATACTTAAATATTATATGGAAATAGCTTCCGTCGTCTGTTTTACCCTGTTTTTCCGGATAAATACAATGAGTGAATAGGCTGTTACTGTATGCACATACCACCATGTGAAATAGAGTTCAACTGCTACTTAAATTCAAATACAAAAATATAACTGCCGTTTGGATCAGTATCATCACCATCATCATTTCCATCATCACCACCATTATCATCATCATCATCGTCCCACTGCAGGGCACAGGCCTCCTCTCAGTATAAGAGGGCTTGGGCCGTAGTTCACTGCAGTAAATTTCTTCGCAGGTTTGTGTAGGTTTCTTCGCGATCTTTACTTTCACCGGTCATGGTAAATTTCAAATATATTTTCGCACATCCCCGGTGCGCACCCGGGCTGGAATACCTGCTTGGAGCATTAATTAACATTTTTGAGATATCGATGGCCCAAACGAATAAACGTGCAAAGGCCCTTACACAAAAAAATTTTTTTTGCTTCTTATGCTTTTATATACCCTAAGGCACGTTGTGATTTTTTTTAAGCCAATCCGATTTACCGTTTATGAAAAATATTTATGTATTTAATTTTCATTCGTTGGTAATTTTCCATATAAATTAACACGAATAAGATTCCAAGAGAGTGTTGCCGTTTTAACAATTTTGTTACTATACACGAATAAACGTGCAATGGTATTCTACATTAACTTTTTTTTATTTAAATTTTAGTAATACTACTTTGCACGTTTATTCGTATTAAACTTTGTTAGCAAGATTCGTGTAAACTAGCATTACACCTTTGATCGCCTAAATAAAATACAAAAAATAGACGTTAATGTACATTGCGCTTAAAGCAATAACACTTTTTAACACGAATAACGGTGCAATGAGCCATAACACAAAATGACCTGAAGATTTATGATTCGAATAAAAAAATAAAGAGGTTTTTCACTCTTTACGGGAAAATGGTTAAAAATAAGGGTCAAATATTTACGCAGTTTTGTAGGTAATTTTGATATCTATCTAATAATATATTATAAGGATATATATTATTATAACGGCTGCCAGAACTGTCAGTTATCTTTGTTAAAGTTGATTTTATTTTTCATGTAAAGTTGTCGTTTTACGATTATTACACGTTTATTCGTCTGGGCCATCGATATTAATTTACTATAACAACGCTACTTATACTTAAGTATAACCACAATCCTGTAACTATGGTATAAATATAATCACGGCTCAGTTGTACGAAACTACGCAATTGAATCCCATATTTCATTAAGTACTTAGGTAGATACTTTTAAATCAAAACAAGGCTAACAGACACGTACCATAAACATACAAATTTCAACCAAATTTATTTGCAATTCAATAGAAATTATACTACTAAAAATTGGCCACCAACAAGTTTAGAATATAGGAAATCTTCAATATTACATCCTACTAATTCTATTAGATTAGGGATCGCATTAGAAATGATGAAATCCGCGCGAGAACTAAAGTCACGGGCATAGCTCGAAGAATTGCTAGACTTAAGTGGGAGTGGACAGGGCACATCGCTCGTAGAAATGACGGCCGATGGGGCCGAAAGGTTCTCGAGTGGCGTGCGTGGACCGAAAGACGCAGTGTAGGTAGGCCTCCAACAAGATGGAGCGACAACCTGGTTGAGGTGGCGGGAACGCATTGGATGCGGAAGACGCAGGGCCGATCTGTTTAACGAGCCTTGGAGGAGGCCTATGTACAGCAGTGGACGTCTTGCGGCTGAAATGTATATTTTCGAAATATGCGAGTTTGTGAGATGCAACTTGGAATTGTTTGACAGACATTGTAACGAAGGTAAGCGAAAGGTCACACATAGGGCTTTAGATGCTCCTAGAAGCAGATTACAAGTAAGTAGGAAAAATTGCTATCACATGGCAATAAAAATTTACAATAGTCTGCCAATGCAATGGACAGAGCTCACAAGTAATAGATTATTCTCTAAGTTACAACGCTTTCTGCTTGATGAATGTTTTTATTCCTTGGAAGAATTTTATAACAAAGTAAGAAATATTAATATTGACAATTGAATTATGATTATGTTTGCAACGGCTGTATTATGCAATTTAAATTAAATGAATAATTTTAATTATTATTATATTTGTGACATATTTATTGGTATGTTTAATTCTTTAACTCATTCTCTTATCTTTGACATGTTAAAATTTAATTGAATAATTATTGGATAAAATTGTAGATTAATAATTTTTAAGCATGTTGACTTTAAGTACCTAAACCATTGTATACCGTAAATCGGTTGATTGTGACGCACTACTGAATTATGTAACATCTGTATAATTATCGACAATCTGGCAATAAATGAATCTGAATCTGAATCTGAATGATGGACAATTAGTACAATTCCTATTCCCACCAGTGTTGT
Source organism: Archips xylosteana (assembly GCA_947563465.1). Classification (NCBI taxonomy): domain Eukaryota; kingdom Metazoa; phylum Arthropoda; class Insecta; order Lepidoptera; family Tortricidae; genus Archips; species Archips xylosteana. The sequence continues at coordinate 17,133,170 of OX387348.1, read as the reverse complement.
CACAAACAATTTTGAAAAATTGGTAGAATAGAATGAAAATTTAGTAGAAATAGGTAGAACTGAAAATGAAAATAGGTAGATCTACCGTTTTAGTCAAATCAGTCCCTATTATAGAATAAAAACGCGTTAAAATGTTGAAAAGGATTTATTGACGCTGCTTTAACATGTTTTTGTAAAAAAATTTCAAATGGTCGGAGTCAGGAACACAACTTTTAAAAACAAATCTTTGTGTGTGCCAGCAGTCCCTATAAAGTTTGACAAGTTTTCATATTATTTATGGACAAAAACAGCCTCTCAACATTCGCACTTCTGATAGAAACAAAGAAATTGTTTGCAACGGAAATGTTTTGAAAAAAACAGGTAGATTTGAGGCCGCGGGTGGTAGATTGGTAGGACGGAGGCAAAATAGGTAGATCTACCAAAAAGTTGGTAGATGTGACAACACTGATTCCCACACAATACACATGTGCAATTTCTATTTCTAATTTCTATTTTCTTTTAGTACCTACAATTTAAAAATAAGAAAGTTTGTTAAGATTTTTTGTGGTCTGCGCCGACCAAAGGATAAATTTGGCTATAAATAAGTCATCATCATCATCTCGGCCTTTATATTATGTCCTACTGTAGGGCACAGGCCTTCTCACAAAATAAGAGGACTCGGGCTGAAGTTCCCACCATTGAATTTCCTCGCAAGTGTCATCAGGTTTTCCTTCATCGTAAATTTTGGGAAACTCATTCAGTCAAACTCACTCATTTATTCATCAGAGATTCGAACCCGGTTTTGAACCTACGACATTTTGCTTGACCTTTTGTCAAACCACTGGGATACCACGGCTTTATAAACAAATACGTGGAATTATTAATTTTAGCCGAGTGTTCGAGATATTCGGAAATGCAAATGATAAATCTTTCTGTTGGATAAACTAAAACCTATAATGTATGGCATGGAGATAGACTAAAAGCTTTGGCACGTCACGTATCAGCCGTATTGGTGAATTCAAGGTTAGTTTTATTCCACGTAGGATTTTGTAGGTAAAGTGCGTAAGTATTTAAATTAGGTGTTATTGCGGAGGTACCTACGTACATCAATTAACTTTATTACCAACCTAAGCTTGCTAGTGCAAAAATGTGCGACATGAAGATAATTTTAAATTCATCCGTAATATTTTAATTACGTTGAGTTAGTTTGATCGAATAACACTGTGAAGATTGTTCTTTAGAATTGTTGACGCAAATTTTCAGACGACCGGCTAGGTTGGTGGTTAGAAAATACTACGATGGTTTAAGTCACGGGTTCAATTCCCGATTTGCTTAGTTTGGGACTAGAGCAACTGGTGTCAATCCTCCCATGATTTATTTATTTATTCATCATCAGTATCCCAACCTATATACTAAGTTCCGCTGCAGGGTATTATCAAACCGCAATAAGAACGGGACTGTCAGAACTGCCATTTCATACATATTTTGACGTAAGCTAAAGAATTACTGTCAACTCCAATCCCTTTCTAAACTCACCCTGATTATACAGGCGGAAACCAGCTGAGAGGATTCTGTGTGTGAGCGCTTGAGCCGTAGTTCCCACATGGCCCAAGTGCGGATCGGGAACTTCACACACACCTTCGAAATTCTTCACGATTATACAGGGTTATTTGTAATTCACTAGCATTCTTTTAACCCTAAACTCCTACCACTTAAACAAATGTTTTTTGTTTTACGGCTTTTGTCATAACATAATATTTTTGGTGCAATAAAGTTTTGAAAATTTGAGATTTCCTCTTATTTTTACGATAGGTACTCTATGTATTTGTATGGGAAAAAAGTGCTTCATTTTAAAAAGTCGTAAAACAAAAAACATTTGTTTGAGTGATAGGAATTCAGGGTTAAGAGGATGTCAGTGAATTAAAAATAACCCTGTATACGCAGGTTATCTCACGATATTGTTCTCCACCGTAAATGTCATCAACACTAAATTTAATACGATCACTTGAAGTGAGTGAGGTTTTTAGTACCTAAATAAAATCTTCTACAAATATTTGACGACGATCGTTCTTAACGCTTTCCAAACTCACACAGCGCGTGATTCTGTTGTTTTGCGCGGTTCGCAGCAGCAAACAAGTTTTTGTGTGTCTAGGAACTAACATAAGTTACCCGTATCGCAGTAGAAACTACCCAAGTTATTTCAAACCTCAGTTCAAAACAGATCTCGATTTCACAACTAGTCTAAGTAACATACGAGATGTAGGTATAATTAATATTATTATATGCTCACAACAACTGTCATATTAGAGTAAGATCCCAGAGCTGCCAGACGTTACTTATTTTCTCATGAGTAAAATATACTTGATAATATAGTGTTAGTATGTACATTAAACGTAGGCATACCTGCTACCTTGGACCGACGGTCAATCTGCAGATACCAGGTGCTAATAGTACATGAAAAGATTGATCAGTTTTCTTAATTTCTGATGGCTGATTAATATTATTTTAGATAACATTATTCCTTAACTATCGGCAAACACGTCAGCATCCTGCATTTCAGACAGAAATTCATTACCTAACGAGTACAGCGAAATTGTCCTGGCCGTCGGACAGTTCCTAGCTCTACTTGGTCTCTGACCTGGTACCAAGGTTATCGTAACGTCTTAGAACACCGTGTACTAACTACTGCCTAGTTATAAAGTACATAAATAAAATAGTGACATTTATAAATCCACGACTCTGCTATACCTATTAATATTCATGACAAAAGAGTCTGCTCTTCGCGAAAATAGAAACTGCAGCGTTCAGTTTAAAGATATAGGGGTCAAGTCCAAGTCCACTATAAAATTCTACACCTTTATTATTATTTATTTTACTTAGTTAAATGAAATGTGACTTAAATAAATTACACATGGTAACCCCATATTATCACCACAGGGTTGCCTTAGTAAAATTTTGCTGCGAGTATCTTTACATTTTAAATTTACTATGAGCTTTACGGTGAATAAAAACATAATATCGTCATCATCATCGTCATCGCTTATTATACATCGTCGTTTTTGTTTACTTTATGTATTTTTCCATGTACTTATTGTATACATAAAGTAAACAAACAAGTAAACAAACAACCTACACCTGCAAACCTGCAAAGAAATTCAATGGTGTGTGTGAAGCTCCCAATCCGCAGACTCGCGTGGGAACTACGGCTCAAGTCCTGCCATTTGGGAGGAGGCCTGTCCCCTGTAGTGGGACTTATTAGTCCGGGATGATGATGGTGATGATTTTTTCCAAAATAATTTCGGGTGCTTTTTTAACAATTGCATTAATTCCTTTGGAAATTAAATAAATTGATCTAAATGGCTGGAAAAATATACCTATTGTCACCTCTCTCTCTCGGCCTTCGCCGCAATGGCGTTTGATGTGATGAACTTTCATTTCAAATTATGTATAAGGTAAACGTACCAATGCTCGACACCTCATCGCCCACTAGGTGACACACTAGGTGACACCCATCTGTCAGCTCTCTTACTATGACATAAGATTGAAAGTGCCATGTATTGGGTCAGTGTCGAGCCCAGGGACGTTTACCTTACCTATATATACTAACTCTTTAACTTCAGCTTTATCACAGATATAAAACTATAAATATAAACAAAAAGAAGTACAAAGACGAATTGTCTCTAATAAGAACCAGTTCCAACTAATCTAGTTAAGTGAGAAAAATGTTGATAAACAGTGAGAATTACGTGCGGTAAAAAGAATAAATAAATAGAAGCAGAAACAGAAATATATACTAAGTCATGTAAAAAAAACCTTAAGAAACAAATATAAAACAATAAAACATGACACAAAAGTTCACACACTCTTTCTTTAGGTATCAGTACCGAGCTACAATTTCTTTAGCTATTCAATAAACGAATCATGTACTTGAAGTCATACATCGATTAAAAAATAATAGATTGGTAAGTAATTCTACGGTTTGATAGCCTAAGGGCTATATAAACATCACCATCAACACATTATACACAAGTATTGAATTTGACATATCGATACACTTGTATCTTATTGTTGTTCGAATCATACCTACGCCCTTCGGTGATACGTTGACGATTTCATTGGTTCACTAACAAATTTATGGAATAGATTTCAAGATACGTTTCAATAATGATTCATGGATTATACTTAGTTGCTTTTGTGTGTACATAATAATAGTCTCTTCATAATTTATTGAATCAGGCGTTACTTTGCGGAGGTCCATAATCAATGAATTGAAACTTTAAGGAATAAGTTCGCCTTTGTACATCTGTTTCTCTTGTTAATTGTTAATTTCATGTTTTATATACAATAAAGAGTTTTACATACATACACTTTTCCGAAAATGAACGCATAATTTACGCAATACGTAACGTCACGGTCACAACGTTATGACGTATGACGCCATGTTTCTAACTCTCTAGTGGTGGTATACGACTGTAGTACCCATAGTTAGATTGCAAGGAATGTCTATGAGCAACAGAAATAGAATGTTATTCTGAATACACTTCATTCATGTTGGTGGATGATTTTGGTACAAGCGAACTGCGTCGGTTGCAGAGCTTAATTAATTAAAAGCTGCCAAATTACGCTCCAGAGACGCATTGTGACCAATGTTATAAGTTGGGCTGAGATTAAGGCAATTGCTTTATTTTAACAAACTTTTATTTGGCTACTAGTCTTAAACCACGGCATTTGCTCACGTTAACCATTAGATCCTGCATTTAGAAAGAAATAAAATATAATATTCTCTAGCTGTTGCCCGCGATTCCGTCTGCGAAGAATAGGGATATAAAAATAGCCTATTTTCAGACCTACCAATACAGACAAAACAGTTTTATAAAAATCGGTGAAGCCGTGTCGGAGGAGTTCGATAACAAACACCGTGACACGAGATTTTTATATATTAGAGAAGATTTACACAACAACACATCATCACCACATCAGTATTATTACAAATAGACAATACAAAATAGTGTGTCATTGCGGTTGTATATCGGACAATGGCTCAACATAATGCTGAGGCGTTTATTTGAATTCAAATTACGTGATTTTGTGAAATTTCCGCAGAAATTCCCAAAAACTACATCATGGTTTTTAATTAACGTTGAATGCGAAGCACCCGTTACCAAATTTCAAGCCTCTTAATCTAGTGATTGAGATTTTAGGATTTTATCCCGATCCCTTACGAATTTCGGGATAAACATAGCCTATGTGTTATTCCAGAGTCCCAGCTATCTGCGTACTAAATTTTCATACATCCCGCCGTTTTAGTGTGAAGGAGTCACAAAATTATTAAAAATCTTAAATGATTAAATATTTTAACTAAGTATACGTATAAAGAAAAAAAAATGTAATACTTTAATTTAAAATAAACAGATTATTTTTTTTTAACCCTGTGTTAAGGATGACAGTTTTACATTATTTTGACACTACTAAACTCTGGGTTAGGAGTAAAGTCAGAGTTGTAGATATACTTTACTATTTTTCAACGCAAATCATGCAAAAAAGCAAAAAATGTTTTTTTTTGTTCCTGTTAATTTTTGATTACATTATTGCTACATAACTTGTCTGTGTTATATTTTTGAAATAAAGCTCAAATCTAATTTTGGAATGAATAGCCACTGAGAATGTTATTAAGAAACATCCTTTCTGACGGTTGAAATTGTTTAAGTTTGTAATATAGTTGGTTTTAATTTAGACTGTTGTGAACAATAAAAAAAACCGGCCAAGAGCGTGTCGGACACGCCCAAGATAGGGTTCCGTAGCCATTACGAAAAAATCAAGTAATATTTTTCTAAGGATTTCGTATACGTGTACGGAATCTTCCAAGTTAGGTATCGTCAATACTTTGAAAAAAGCTCGTATCTCAAAATCATTAATCTGGCAAAGTGAACTTTATTACGCGCATATCAAGGTTCAGTTTTGTTTACATGCTGATTTGAAATACGAGTTTTTCAAAGTAGTGGCGGTATGTTTAATACCTTAGGCTACTATTTACTCTTAAACTACAAATAATTCCCAAGCAATCTTAGCCGCTATAATTTTCCTTGTAAATTTAATATATTTATTACCATTTTGAATTTTTTCAAATTTTTCCACCCAACAGTTTAGATTTTAGAGGGGGGGGGGACGGTCGATTTTAATGAAAATTTTCACTTTAAAGTTGGATATTTCGCAAACAAATCACTGACTACAAAAATCATGTAAGCAACCCCCCAATGGTTTTAAAAGACCTATCGAACGATACTCCACACTATAGGGTTACTCGAGACAGACAGACAGACGGACAGACATGGCGAAACTATAAGGGTTCCTAGTTGACTACGGAACCCTAAAAATGTACATGAATAATATTTATTTCAATTTTAAAATTGGCTTTCAAGATTTTTCCATTTAGTACACTTTAAAACTAAATTAAATACACCATCATCATCATCATCTCAGCCATAGGAACGTCTACTACCAGACTTAGTAGACGTTATTTCCTCCCTCATTAATACCCAATTATTACGGTTAGAAGCGGCTTGCATTCTAAATAATTCCATTCCACACATTATAATTTACAACATATATTTCAATGTCAAATAAAGGCCATTGCTTATTTGGTATGCAATATAAGCATTACATTATTATTAAAAATTAAAAACTACGGAAATCGATTTAAAAAGCATTTATCTCGAAATGGTTTTCGATTTACAATAGACAACCCCAAGTATGCTCTTAAGAAACACATTAAGGTGATTCAAACCTGGATTAAGGTAAACGTCCCTGTGCTCAACACTGACCCAATACATGGCACCTTCAATTTTATGTCATAGTGAGAGGCGACAGATGCGTGCCATCTAAGTGCTGAGGGTTGAGGTGTCGAGCCAATGTTCCTGCGGGATAGCAACAAACAAATTCTTCACAGACGGATTCGCGGACGACAGCTACTCGTAGTTGCAATATGTTACATAAAACTAATACTGACTACGAAAAGAAGAAACTTACATGGAAATCATTGAAACGCTTATTTTTCTTCCAAAATGATGACTCCCTTATCTCGGGCGTTCATGACATGACAAGCCGCCCGACAGTGATAAGGGCCGGTTTTTCCTGTCATTTGCTTTCTTGCTGATATTAGCGTTTTTCTACTGGCGTGAACACAACATGTCCGAGCTATTTAGATGGTTGTGTTGAGTGGAGATGACAAGAAACGATTGATTCAACAAATAACGCTATAATGTTAACGGTTAATCAACGTTATTTTAAACAACAAAGATAATTGATGGAGCATCATCATCATACCAACCTATATTGCGGGACTTTCCGATACAAGCATTTATTTGCTTAATGGAAGGTTCCAACCTTGTTTTACTAGGAACCACAATCTTGTAAAACCAAATAAATTTTTTTGTTTTTTTTTTATATATTCGTCCCACTGCAGGGCACTGGTCTCCTCTCAGAATGGGAGGGCTTGAGCCGTAGTTCTCACGCGGGCCAAGTACGAATTGGAGACGTCACACACACACATAATGAGTCACGGTTTCCTCATGAAGTTTTCTTTCACCGTAAAGCTCATAGTAAATTTGAAATGTAATACATTCCGGAAAACTAAGAGGTGCACGCAGAGGCTCGAACCCACGACCCATGAGATGCATGGGATTTTGAATCCGAGGTAAAGTAATGTCAATTCTACGGAATTTTTATCACTAAACCAAGGTACCAAGTGTAGCGTTCCAATAGAATCTCAAAGAATAAATGCAAATCTGTTGGTTTGGGAACATAAAGCGTTTAAGGAAGGGTTAAACCTATTTAGACCATATAGTCAAAGATTGTAAACCCTTCAAACAAATGCCACCGACTCAGCCGGAAGCATTCCACTCCGTCGCCCGCTTTGAGATAATTTGGATGATCAGACACTGACAGATGACGGCTGAGGAAGGATCAAATCAAGGGATTTGTTTCGCAATATAGATCTGACTTAAATATTTTGTGCGCCTTCTCGTGAAAGGTATGGACGCAGTAAAGGTATCTCTTCAATTTGTTAGTAACCTTTATATTTATACAGATATCATTTTGACTTGATTCAATGGTACGCTTAAATGCACTAAACTTGTTCGGTGAATTTAAATAAAAATAATATAGACTTGATACCACCGGTTTGGAATTTTTGTTAAGAAGAAGCCAGCAAGGATCTGAGAAAAGTATTTTTTTAAAACAGTACTCTGAAGTATTTCAAGTAATTATACTTGGCGTTGTGGCCATTTTTAGGGTTCCGTACCTCAAAAGGAAAAAACGGAACCCTTATAGGATCATTTGTTGTCCGTCCGTCCGTCCGTCTTTCCGTCCGTCCGTCCGTCTATCAAGACCCTTTTTCTCAGGAACGCATAAAGGTATCAAGCTGAAATTTATATCAAATACTCAAGTCTACTGTCCCTTAGAGCTGTGAAAAAATCAAACTTCTAAGCCAACGCAATCAAAAGATACAGCCGTTTATGCCTCTAATTTCCGCAAATTTTCGAAACTCGCAAGGGAATCAAAACCTACAGGGTACTTCCCGTGAACTCAGAATCTTGAAATTTGGTACGAAGCAACGTATTATAGCACAGATAAAGGAAAAATTGCAAAAAACATAGATTTTTAACGCAATCAAAAGATAAAGAATTTTATGCCGCAAATTTCTGCAAATTGTAGACATTCGCAAGGGAATCAAAACCTACAGGGTACTTCCCGTGAACTCAGAATCTTGAAATTTGGTACGAAGCAACGTCTCATAGCACAGATAAAGGAAAAATTGCGAAAACCGTAAATTTTTAGTTATATCATATAATAAAAATATTTTTATTAATTTTAAAATTGCTACCCCTTTCCCCATGAACGCGTAGAGGTATTAAATTGAAATTCATATCAAATACTCAGGTCTATAATACCTTTAAGCTGTAACAAAATCAAACTTAACGTAACGCAATCAAAAGAAACAACAATTTAAGCCGCATATTTTCAAACTCGCAACTACTCTCAAGGGGATCAAAACCTACAGGGTACTTCCCGTGAACTCAGAATCTTGAAATTTGGTACGATGCAAGGTCTTATAGCACAGATAAAGAAAAAATTGCGAAAAGCATAATTTTTTTGTCTGTCTGTCTATATCAGTCACCAATCTACAATGATCCCACACTGCGCACATTTAGTAGTGGTAGAGCCATGTTGTAGCTAGCCGCTGCATCACGAATGGGCCGACTCGTCCGGGGCAGTACCACCCTCTCACAGAAAACCGGCGTGAAGCAGCAGTAATCCTGCTTGCGTTTCGTACGGTCAGTGAGAGTGCCGGGGGCCCAATACCTCACCCCTTCCCTCTCCCCCTCCCTCTCCCCCTTCCCCTATTCCCTCTCCTTAAGGGCCGACAACGCACTGGCATCGCGTAAAGCGCTGCAGGTGTCTATGGACAGTGGTGATCATTTAACATCAGGTGACCCACTAGTTCGTTTGTCTGGCCTATCTAACATAAAAAAAAAAAAAATATTTTGCTTGGGAGCAGGGGTCTGCTAAGACTGGATGTTCACAGATACATATAAATTTGTACGGAACCCTCGGTGCGCGAGTCCGACTCGCACTTGGCCGGTTTTTTATTTTGTGGTTGATCCAGAGCCAAGTCAACCTAAAAGCTCGTTTGTTTGTTGCAGCACTTGCAGCCAAGTTTTTGTTAGTCTGTTGTATGTGTGCATTCATATCCGATTTATCACTATCGGCTCGTCCCGATCTAAGAAATAACGTTGTTTTGTTGGAAAAAAAAATAGGTTAACATCAGAACATCGGTACAGAAGTACCAGGATCTAAATCTTTCATATTTCTTGCATCTCAACGACTTGTAAAGAGTTTGAATAAATTAGTAGAATGTCTTTTCATATAAAATGATAAAGCCCTTTACAAACAGGGGCAGTCGTAAAAAAGAAACATCAAAGCCTCCTACGCAGAGTTACAGCTATCTTTATATCCATAAACGCGATGAATAATAAAACTATGAGTGCGCCTTTCATTTCGTTTACTGGTCTTTCAATAAAGTAAAAGTGAAGATACACATACCATTACCATGCTTAGGTAATCATAATAAGAAAAATGTCAAAAATGGAGAATAGCATTTTGCCATTTAAACATGAAAAAATACAAGAACAGGTAGGTAAATACTCCAATAGTCACTAAATTCAGACTATTATATTTAATATGTTTGAATAATTTTCAGATGACAGGCTCACGGGGACCTGGTCATTTGAAAGGCCGAAGCCAACATGAAGAGGCCTTTGGTATAATATAATTTAAATGAGATGGGCGCAATTATGGAGGTCTATCAGTATTGATTAGCTTGGAGAAGTGTCCCACTGCTTGGCAAAGGCCTCCCCCATTTTTGATGCTGGCACTACACGATGGGCGTAGTGGTGTCGGATGGCTTATGGCGCGTGCGATGGTTGTGGGATGGCGTCGGTGTTGGTTTTTCGCCGCACGTCAAATGTAACGTTAAGATTTGAACTAAATGTCGCCATCGTGTAGATGCGTTGCAGCCATCGGTGGCCCATCGCACGGACCATTTAATGATCCATCGTGTAGAGGAGCCATGATAAAAATGTTTGACTACCTATCATTATCCTTCTTTTTTTAACTATAAGATAGGAACCCCAAATCCCACAACTATTACAAATGAGAAAGTTTGTAAATATGTTTGGATGTTTGGATATTTGTTAGTCTATCACGCAATAACCACAACACGGATTTGAATGAAACCTGACGTACAGATGGACAAAAATCTGTATTGAGTCATAGGATACTTAATATTCCGGTAATGCGTTCCCCTGGAATAATATTTCAACATTAAACGAGAACAGACGTTGTACTTTGAGATCAATGCCTCGGCATTCAAAATGACTTAATTATTCATGTTAACTTCGTCTGCAATCAATAGATGGCGTTGTCCGAGCGAACGCTGCGCTTTGAAAATGTTACCGTAACTTTTTTGGAGGCCAAACTCTAAGATTGTGTCTGATGAAGATTTTTCTAAAGCGAAAGAAACCACGGGTAAAATTATATTTCCCGTATTATTAGTTCGGCAAATAAGCGCACTCTAAAGGCCGGCGCAGACTACACGCATATGTGCGTGTCACGCACCAGTTGTAATGAATGAAACTGTAAGAAATGAAATTAAATGAAATAAAATTATGTTTATTTGCCTTAAATATAGTAAAATTAATGGTGGTAGAAAGTTTTCCAGTTTTATACATTTAAACTTCATAAGCCATGCAAATTTTGTAATGTGATACATGCAACCATGCTATTTCTTCTACTGTCCTAATAATAACACCAATGCCTTTAAGAATCTATCTATGTATCAAAAATTCCTTCAAAGAGTAGAAACATTTTTGAGGAGCCAATAGAATAGCTGAGTTTTGAAGGAAGTCAATGAGAGTATTTTTATGGTATCTGTTAAATTATTGTAAAGATCATGTGCACGCATCTAGTATGCTATCCCTCCCACAACTCCACTCACTACAACCGGTGCGTAACACGCACACGTATCCGGTCTGCGCCGGCCTTTACCCTTGCCCTATTTGCTACACCATCACCGCAGCTAGTTCGCGAGCTGCTTTGACAGCCTCCCATCACTTTTGTTTTGGTTATATGAACATCAATCACAATACCGATTTTAAATAGCAAAATGTATTCATGGACGATGGATATTATTTCGAGATAATGCACAGTTGTGTGTTGTTTCACTTGTAAGCTTTTAACGTCGATATACAAAGGAATTTGAATTGTAACCCACTGTAGGACCATATTGCAATGAGTCACCATTGTAGTTGAGGTGAAAATGTTGAAAGTCTGAATAAATAATCATATTATTATTATTATAGTCGTAAGAAGTTGCTAACCTGTACCACTTTTTAAATGGTTAACCATTTTATAAATGGTTTTTTTTTTCATTTGGACATTATATTTAATTTAAACTATGATTTTAAATTTTAAATTGTGATTTTAATAAATAATCATTTTGCCATATTTTATATAATAAAATTGTTAATTAATTAAACTAACGTAGCTTGTAAGTTTTGTATACTAACAAAAATATGGATCAAGTTTTCTGATTAAATAAATAAAAATAATAATTATTATTATTAACCTTGACTAGATTTAGCGGTTACTTTGCGATGTTCTATGTTAAAATAAGTAAATGATTCCATCTTCTTATTTTGGTCCTTCACAAAGTAGTAATGAAATTTTTTAACCCCCAACACAAAAAGAGGGAAACCGATTTGGATGAGGTTTTTTTATTTGAAAGCAGGTTTCTTGGCGATGGTTCTTAGACGTGTTTCATCAAAATTGGCTCAGCCGTTTCAAAGTTATTAGTTCTTTTGCTAGCTGCGGAAGGGATCTTAGACGTATAATGGGGCTTTACTTTATTTTTAAACATGTGTGACCAAATTGCGTTGGGGATTTTTATTTTTTTTTAATTTACTTAGTTATTTTCTAGAACCGCCATTTAGTCAAATAAGTACTACGAGAAAAATCATCTCAAAAATATTTTTCCGTCAGTGCCCCTATTTTCTAATTCTAAAACTAAGAAAATTTCTTAACCAAATATGTCACTTAAAATAAAAACAAAAGCCGTAACATGTGAGTAAACATTTAAATGTAAATTCATGCACACGCAAACACAAAACTGGCTCTACATTACTAACCACATTTTGACAACCTTCCTCGCGCATTTATAGCTGACTGTATTTTGCATGCACAATTCTCAACCAGCCATTTTGTTTCACCAAAGTCCCATTTTCATATTTACAGAATAATCTGAAATGCACTCTGCTGATTTTGTTATAGGGTTTCATTCTGGATGCCCTGAACTGGAGGATATATCATTGTGGAATTCTGAAGCACTGATGCGCTCTAGGTACGCCTCGTTTAGTACCGGTACAACTTCCTTCGAACGGTATCTGTGTTATCACAGACTATGCTTGTCACTGAGTTTATAATAATAATAGCTATAACCCGCGGTTTTGCCCGTGTTAGAAAGGGTGCGGCTCTATCTATAGAGCTTTTTGGGTTAAATTTATACAGGGTGAAATCTAAATCTAATATATAAAAATCTCGTGTCACGGTGTTTGTTATCGAACTCCTCCGCAACGGCTTGACCTTTTATTTCTGTATTCGGTAGGTCTGAGAATAGGTCGTAGGCTATGTTTTTATACTCCTACTCTCCGCAGACGGAGTCGCGGGCAACAGCTAGTGGTGATATAAAATTACTGTTTCTTACTCAGTTAATGCTGGACATGATAATGCACTAACTCATTTGTCTTAATTAGTCTTATTAAATTTGAGGTGTACATACATTGAGTTTATATCAACCCCTCGCTATCAGTCCCTTGCTAAATGATCCTCTTATCCACTCAAAGGTTGACTGGTAGAAATTCCTTATAGGGACAAGTTCACCATCGTACGTGTATCTCAATGGTTGTCAATAGTATTAATTTTTTCTTTTTTTTTTGTACAATAAAGGGTTTAAACAAATACATAGAAGTACAACATTTAATATAAAATTTCTAAGTGTACGCAGCCCCAGATGGTCGAGGGTTGGTGGTCCGGTCGTGGCGCTTTATGCGTTTTTCCCTGAGTGACTCAAACCAGGCATCGTCGTGCTTTGATTTGCCTTTGTGAACAAGGTGTCGCCACTTGCCACGATTTTCAGCTAGCTCTTCCCATTGGTTGCTAGGGATATTAAAAGCAACCATGTCACGCTTGACACAGTCTTTAAAGCTCCCAACGCACATACAGCAGAGGCGTGGCGGTGTGGTAGCGTGACGGTTGTAATAAGTATTCTAACTTATATGTAGGGTTGCAACGATATATCCGAAAACCGATAATATCGAAGGTAAAATATCGATATTTTTATCGATATTTGCGCTATAACGATACGATAATATCGATATCATATCCTAAGAAAAAAATCGATAATTCACGACCTTAGATATGGCTGTAATATGAGCTTTGAACATTAGCCGTTTCTTATAATATTATTATTATTATAATTTCTAGTTTTCATTCGATGAAAAAGTATGTAAAAAACTGCTGATATATAATAATAATAAAGCACTTATTCAGTGAACTGCATATTTTTTATTTAAATTTAAATAAATTCGATATTATCGATATTATCGACCAAAATCATCGATATTATCAACTATCGATAATTTCATTACGTCGATATAATTATCGATATTTTTATCGATATTACAACAACCTTGCATCCCTACTTATATGAACGGTTGTGCGGTACCGTACCGCGAACTCGCCACCGCACCGTCCGCCACGCCTCCGCTGTCTATGCGTTTGGAGCTTACCCTTTCAACGCCACGCCTCGACAAAACGTAAACCTACTTTGAATCTTATGTCATTGTGTCAAGATCACTTTGACACTGTACGTAGTGACACCTATATGTGTCGTTGGCGTTGAAAAGGTTAAAGCACAACAAGGGGCGGCCTTTGGGGTTTACCAAAAGAAACGAAATAATTGACAGCGAAAATAAATGAGTTCGGGAATTAATTAAAACTTCCACATATGCACATATTAATTCGCAAACGTCACAATCTCACGCATAATACAAAACCGTTCTCAATTAGGTTTGCTTTGGCCCTTTTCGTATGGAAACATGAATCAAACTTGATAAACATTAATGGGTATTTTTGGGGTTCCGCCAGAGTTGTACGGCGTGATGACAGGCAGTTTTTCTTGGAAACATAGAAATGAGGAGGGTTTTCCTGTATCCATTTATTCTAACCCGAAACAAAATAAATAAATAAATAAAATAAATAAATATTAGGGGACAATATTACACAAATCGACCTAGTCCCAAACTAAGCAAAGCTTGTACTATGGGTACTAGACGACGATAAACATACTTATATAGATAAATAAATACTTAAATACAAAGAAAACATCCATAACTCAGGAACAAATATTCGTGCTCATCACACAAATAAATGCCCTTACCGGGATTTGAACCCAGGACCTCTTGCTTCGTAGGCAGGGTCACTACCAACTAGGCTAAAGCGGTCGTTAATAAAAAAAATAGTTTAAAAAACTGAAACCCGACTACGGAAAAAAACGCGCTCTGAAAAGTATGAAATAAGAAAAATTTGAAGTACTATCCACAATTAATATGGTCCTCCTTGACCACAAATATGAACCTCCGCAAATTAACGCCTGATTCAATCAAGCAAGAAAATATTCTAGTCCGAAATTCTTATACAGACTTCAGAGGAGAGCCTGGTTGCATGCCACCTTGCCTTAAGGGTTGCTTAGGTACTTAACAGTTCATTTTATGGTGGCATGCGACCACGGCTCTCCTCTGAAGTCTGTATAAGAATTTCGGACAAGAATATTTTCTTGCTTGATTGAATCAGACGTTAATTTGCGGAGGTTCATATTTGTGGTCAAGGAGGACCATATTAATTGTGGATAGTACTTCAAATTTTTCTTATTTCATACTTTTCAGAGCGCGTTTTTTTCCGTAGTCGGGTTTCAGTTTTTTAAACTATTTTTTTTATTTAAATTATTTTGGGGTTTTATTTTCGCAATGATAGCGACATCTAATGGCGAACTAGTGAACTAAAATTTGTATGCATAAACAAAGGAATTAGTACTAAAATCTTTTACGATTTGGAATTGGGATGTACCAAAAAAAATAACCTATAGTTTTTATATTTTATTTGGAAAGAATAGGATATTTTAAGATACCATTTTCATCGATTTTGAATTTGGTTGAGTATTTAATTTTTTATAATTTTTTTAAGAAATACGTTGGATGACGTCACAGTGAGGGAGCCACGTTCCATTGCCTACAATAATTCAAGCCGTACATAACATAATCTGTGGCACTACTGATTTGTCTTGTCACTGTCAATAATACAAGCACGGCTTAGGGTCCTAAATGAACCATGACAAATAGTTTTATTTATTTATCTTCTTTTAGCTTCGATTATTCCTGTTTGTTTAATGGTGAAATAGTAAATAGATATTTTTTACTAAAATCTGATATTTAAATTCTTTCATATTTACTTGTAACGTAGTAATTTAATAATTAAATTTGTAAAAATACATTACGAGTATTGTATACATTTCGGACTTCATGATAAATGACAACTGTTTAAAGCCAGGTGCGCATCATGTGATTAAAGTTCTGTCTTTGTCACTCTTTGCTATTATAAGCAGGACATCAAAATTTCAAACTGTCAATTTGCTTTAGAGTGTAGACCTGCTTTATATCTGCCTATGTGACGATTCACTGCAGGGGTTAAATGAAGGTCATTGCTTAAATTTTCTTTATTTAATTCAGTTTATCATATTTCTGGAATCTGATTTCTGAAAACGATTCACAAAGCCTATTTCTCCAAACGGTTTTCGATTTATTATACGTTGTCAAAAATTGGGACATCCCAATTGTGTGGCGGTTTATTCATCATTCATCATTTCGGCCGAAAGACTTCCGCTGCTGTAAATATATATACATATTTTCTGAATTCCGTATAGTAATTTGGCAGAAAATGACTTACGCATAACCTAGTTTCGCAAAAGTTAGTTTTCGCAGAAGTTTATTTCGCCGAATTAATAAATTGAGTATTAACTTAACCTAATAATGACCTAAGCGAGGACAGTTGCCTTATGTTCCGCTTCCTGGGGCGGTGTCAACGGGCCTCCGCAAAAGCCCCTATTCCGCATAGTTTGGCGCTTCGCGCCTGGACACAACTCTTACCTAACCTAAACCTATTTTTTTTTCAAATTGACCTAACCTACACCTAACGTAACGTAACTATGCAAAATTTGAGTTTTTTTTTGTCATTCACCATTACAGTAATCAAGAAATAGTACTATTGTTGTCTTGGATGTAAATTCGGACAGGATTTCGAGGTATCAAAATTCTGCTAAATTAGGTACATATAAAAGAACATTATGCATAATGAAATGCTGCCATATCAATATTATGCTAACATTCTATTCGGGTAAACAATCATTCGGATAATATAGATTTAAGTCAAATAAAATTTCGACAAGTCTAAGATTCGGTGTGACTAAATTAAGCGAAACTTGTTATGCCTGATTGTTATGACATGTCGGACATGAAAAATTAGGATCTATATCGGAATCCCTAACGTTTTTTAACCTATTTTTGTATTCCCTAACGTTTTTTGTCCTAATGATCATTTGTCCTAACACTCATAATGCCCTATCTTTAGTTTTCCTAACATCGTATGGATGATTTTTTTTTCCGTAATGTTTTATTTCCTAACGTCACTTGCCATATTGATTATTCATTCTAACGTTATGTGCCATAATAGTCATGTATCATAATTATCAGTAAGCCTAATGATCGTTAATCCTAATGATTATTATTCCTAACTTTGTATGGCCTATTGTAGTTTGTCCTATATTTGTACTACCTAACATTATTTGTCCTCGTGATTATTTTCCCTAATTGTGGTTAGCCTACTATTCTGCCTAACCTAAAACCTAACCTAACCTAACCTGATCGCCAGCGTGTAGACGTCACCCCGCTTCGCGGGATGCCTATTTCCGCTCTAAGGAACAGAAGATAACCCTAACCTAACCTACTAATAGTACTACAAGAGTAAGGAACATTTACTTCTTTTTCTGCGGGGGGCTTCGCCCCCCGAGCCCCCCTTGTTGGGGGGCTCTGCCCCCCACGCCCCCCTTCCGCTTAACTCTGTACACTAGTTGGTAGTGAGCCCGCCGCCTACAAAGCTGGAGGTTCCGGGTTCAAATCCCGATAAGTAGTTATGGCAAATATATTAGGGATACTGATATTTATATTATACATATTTCGGACAAATGAGTTTTAGGGCAATCATTTCATTATGGAAAATGATTGTTATGGCAATTGATCGTTATGGCTAATGCCCATTAGGACCAAACAGTTCGGGCAAGTGATTTTAGGACAAACGATGTTAGGGATCGCGAGGGAGACCCGAAAAACTATGCCAAATAGATGGCACCATGTACCGTCATCGGTTTTCAGCTTTGCTCATTGGCTTTGTCTAACAAACACATTCTTCTCAAAAACTTTAGAACCTTTGTTTCGCTTTATCGCTTCTTCGATACTACTAGTATTGAATTTGCGTACATCGTTCCTCGGAGATTTCGAGATCTTCTGTTGAGCTGCCGATATCGGCAAGCGTCACCTGATCTGATGTCTGTTGGATCATTTAACGTTGCTCGTTCATGACCTTTAGAGTAGAGTCTGTAATTTTTTTGGTTCTGTTTCTACGGAAGGTCTTTAAGAACTAAGATCCCACCGTATGGACAGTTACCACGAACCCGTCGCTGTAATCGTCCACGTCGCCTCCTAAGCACTCGAAACGGTTTTGAAGTTCGATTTGGAACGTTTCGGGGTTTTGGACCTGGGTTGGCGCCGGGCGGAGCGTAGACTTTATCAATCGAGATCTTACAAGCTTGGCGTAAATATTCAATGTGCCTCGTATCATACGGTGATAATTATACTTAATTGAGATAGACCTCTATCTCATTTCTCATTACACCGTCATCGTCAGGGCTCATCCAAGTCCACTTCTTGTGTTCTTGCTTCTAGAAGAAGGAGTTCATTAATCATTTTGTAACACGGCAAACCTCTGTGGTAAACTGGCCGCTTACAGAAAAACAAAATTCTAAATTCTGAACTATTGTTACAATATAGAGTACCTCCTTCTCCATGAAGCCGGCCGGTAGGTGGCCCCGGTGATTCCTACGCCCTACTCCAAATTGCCCCTTTCGCAGCTGTTCCCCATCCCTTTTACCCAGTTTTCAGTTGAAGTCCCCAATAACAAATGGGAAGTGAGTTTCGGAGCTATGCATGGCTCTGGCGATATATTCAATAGCTTCCACTTCTTCGTCGGAGTGTGTCGAAGTCGGTGCGTAGACTATACGTATGACTGTATACGAATAATAATCGTTTGGTCAATCTTACAATAGTACAAGGTACGCTATCCTGGTCGACACATTCGCGAGGGAGCTGAGGGACGATTTATTAACTGTACAAGGTAAACGTCCCTGTGCTCGACACTGACCCAATACATGGCACCTTCAATCTTAAGTCATAGTAAGAGAGGTGACAGATGGGTGTCATCTACTGGGCATTGAGGTGTCGAGCATTAGTACGTTTACCTTAGTATTACGACAAAACGAATGTAGTGTTGCCGCTCAATTGAAATTGATGTCAGATAACTTTGTGACCTCTGACGAATTTCGGAGCTAATAGCTCCTTAAAACTTATCTTAAACCAAAAACCTACTAAGAAACCTCTACATCATTTTTTAAGACCTATCTAATAATGCCTCACACGTCGCCGTGCGCTAATTTTTTTTTTATTATCGCTCAGTTTTGTTACTGTAAAATCCAACCCATATTTTTTTTTAAATAAAAAAGTATCCTATGTCACCCGGAGCATAATAAAGAATCGATTGATACCCTATTTATTAAAATCGGACGAGTAGTCTCGACGCTACGGTGGAACATCCGTACACACAAACATAGACTGTTAAAATCATTACACTTCCTTTTGGCTTTGCCGTAGTCGTGTAAAAAAGGAGGTTGTCTGTATTTTTTATGTATTATTGCGTTATCACATGACTAACGATACTTTAACGCCGATTTACATTTGAATTCAAGTTTAATTCGAGTTATTATTTAAAAAAATGTAAAAAAGAAGAAGCTGAATTAGCTTCTAATTAAATCAACCCCATCAATTTATTACATTACACAATTCATCTTATCCTATCTTGCGGCAAAGACGACTAGTTGTTTGGGTTCAGAGGTAATACTTTTTTTTAAAGAAGTGGGGCACCGTCTTCGTGAGAGAGGTTTTGACCATCGCTCTGGGTCGTTTCTGGTGCAAAGGTTGTCCATCGCGTTTCAACGGGGCAATGCGGCTAGAGTGTTGGGCACCTTTGCGTCTGGTACGATCTGGGGCGGTATACTTGAATGGCTGTTTTTTTTTATCGAATTTTGTATTCCTGACTCTGTGTATTATAAAAAATATTACATTGAAGTAGTTTGTTGATCTTACTAATATTATACAGAAGAAAGTTTGTGAAGACTAGGGTTAGATATTTGATTTTAGAATGTCTGTTAATCAATCACGCAAGAACTGCAAAACGCATTTAGATCAAATTTGGCGTACAGATTGAAAAAGATCTTTTGATTGGGGGAAAACTATCATGCGGTTCACCTGATGGGAAGTAATCACCACAGCCCATGGCCTCCAGCAACACTAAGGGCTTCAACCTCGGGTTTCAAGATGACGTGTCAAGTTCGTCTGTAATCCGTAGTTGGCGTTGTACGAGCAGAATGTGCTTTAAAAATGCTACCGTAACCATTTTTCATGGAATAGTTACTAATACGAGCAATGACGCGAAATAAAGCTAGTATGATTAGAGCCTTTTCATCATCATCATCTGTAGCGTAGCATATTATAGCATTAACTTAACTTGTTTACTTAAACTTAGTCTCCTCGAACTTAATTCGCGCGCCACTTATCGTCATCATTGAAAATTCGGCATCGCACGCGCCTAGTCGTGCGACGGAGACCAGGGCGTAGTTCCCACGCGGGCGCAGTGCGGATTGGGAACTTCATACACACCATTGAATTTCTTTGCAGTTGTATGCAGGTTTCCTGACGATGTTTTCCTTCACCGTAAAGCTCGTGGTAAATTTGAAATATAATTTCGCATATAAATTCCGAAAAACTCAGAGGTGCGAGCCGGGATTTGAACCCACGACCCACTGATTGAGAGGCGATAGGTCAAACCACTAGACCACCACGGCTTTTTTTAGAGCTTGTCGCGAGTTTAAATTGTAAGACCCAATTACTATACGATGCAATCAACATTTCTAAAACATAGATTACAAAGGTAAAGGAGATAGAAAGAATTGTCGAGGGATTAAAAAACATTCCCATTTTTTTTCACCAAACTTTTTGCCAATAACTCGACTCGAGCTTGACCTCTAAAACCCCTTCTACACGGTCGGGACCAACCGCCAACCATCGTGTCCTTGGTCGGGTTGATTTAAAAATGGACAGTGTTGAAATCGGTTGACCCGACCGATATTTGGTTGATGTCAGCGGCCTTGGTCGCGAGCGCATTGTCCGTGGTCGGCCCTAACCGTATGGAACGTTGTCGGCCGACGCGAGCGCTTCAATCAACCCGACCAAGGACACGATGGTCGGCGGTTGGTCCCGACCGTGTAGAAGGGCTTTAACATTGTTTGCCGCCAGTGGGGTTACGAAATTGGAAATATATATTCACTTACGAAGTAGGGTTGCCAGTTACGGCACTGAGGAAAATTGCGAATTTTTCCGGGTAGATTTAATGACGTGTAACTTTCTCGAGAGTTTTCAATAAGGCAAACTTTTATATACGATAAGTGTGCTTGTACTGTAATATCGTACACATTCTTTAGAATTGGGAATCGTGAAAGTTTCGTGCGATTGCGGCATTTAATGAAATAGCTAGAAATAGCTTTTGCCCGTGACTTTAATGGGAATCGACTCATGAGTGAACCGTATGTGCCTATTGTATTTTTTCTATAAACTGACCTGCGATTGACCTCTTTGATCTCTAATCGTATCAAAATTGCAGATGAGGTCAAACTATATCCAGCATTACTATTAATTTTTAGTTTCATAAAAAGTTAACTCTAAACATAGACTTTTTTACTACCTATTTGTCGAAAAGATAATGACAAAAAAAAGGCTTTTAAAACGCAGAATATTTATCCTTTTCATCATTATCATCATCCCACCCTATATACGTCCCACTGCAGGGCACAGGCCTCCTCTCAGAATAAAAGGGCTTGGTCCGTTGTTCCCACGCTCATTTATCCTTTTACAAATTGTTAGTACTTTGTTATATATATTTTACTAACGGTTGCACGCAACTTTATCTCGGCCCATGCAACAACTTTCGCCTTTGACTTTCGTCGGATAAAAGTAGCATTTGTTAATAAATCAATTAGTAAAAGTCACAAAAATGTAGTACTAGTATAGATTAAAAATAGAGCCATAGCCATAGTTTGATTTATGGCCTCTCAAGCCGAGGGTCGTGGGTTCGATTAAGCTCTGATTATTTTGAAAATCATGCTAGTCAGAAGATATCAAAATTTTCATTAAAGATTTATCATGACGCCTGGTTTTGGCCTCAGGCGACCCTAGGGCTGGCGCTTACCTCTCAAAGATTAACAATTACAGTAGAGAGTGGTAATAAGGTCAAAAGGAGGCGAAGGCGGAGGAAGGTGGTAAGGTCTTGAGGTCAATGCCTGTGGCAGAAAATATCGACGTTATTTTTACATTGTAGTTTTAGTTTAGCTTAATATTCAGTTTTAGTTTTCTAATAATTGTATATTATAATATTCACTACATTACAATTAAAATTTATGCGCGAAATTACATTGAAAATATTATCATGAGCTTTCAGGTTCGTCGTCACTTCATCATTCTTCTCAATTTCATATGCCTAGTAATACTTCTATAGCAATAAATAATAGGTATAATAGAAGCACCTAATAATTATAAATGATACGTCACACCTTTTTGCAGACTGGTGATACCATATGTGTACCCAAACATACCTCACTGATTGACGATGTTGCAATGTGACACCGAAGAGGGTCGTTACTCAACGTGTTTTACGGTTGCCGCCAATACTCTGATTCTTCGTGGAACCCTTGATACTTTGGAAATAAAAGGAAGAACTCACACGTAAGTGATTTGCAAAAACTGTACATATAAACATCTAAACATACCCACGTTCAATCTTTAAATAACGTACTTTGGAAGATATTTCTTTGTGTGTGTCGGTGTCTCGAAAACTGGCCTAACGATTTTATTGATATTATTGTATGCAGGCAACATTTTTTTTCTCAAATTTAACTTAATTATGTTTTATCGCCATAAATATTGTTTAATGTTTATTTGGGGTTTGGGGTTTATTAATACCTATCCAATAATATATTTAGTCAAAAAATAAACAGAATAATCGATTTTTATCCCATTTTTTGTCTACATTTGGTAGGTAGGTCTGAGATTAGGTCGTAGGCTATTTTTTATACCTCTATATTCTTCGCAAACCAAGTCGCGGGCACCAGCTAGTGAATAATAAATATCACAGGACAATTCACACCAATTAGCCTAGTCCCAAAGTAAGCAAAGCTTGTGTTGTGGGTAGTGGGCAACGGATAAACTTACTTGTATGTATAGATAGATACATACTTAAATACATACATATTAAACATCCAAGACTCGAGAGCAAACATTCGTATTTTTCATACAAATATCTGCCCCGACGCGGGAATCGAACCCAGGACCTCAAGCTTCGTAGTCAGGTTTTCTAACCATTAAGCCGTTTGTTGTGAAATATTGCGGTACCAATAAATATGTTTATAATACGTTCCAGCCAAGATAATTATTTATATACTTACTAACCCGCCGCCTTTTGCTTGTACCTTATACATTTTCTCCATTTACTTCCTTTTCTGTATAATTTTTACTTTTTGGTTTATGTAATCAAGTTCTGTTTAAACTATTCACGATATATTTCAGGACTGTTCTGTAGGTGTTCAACTAATAATTTAATTGCGAATATAAACAAGTAACATGTAAATAAATGAATAATTGTTTTCTAAGTGGTGTACAATAAAGAGCTATTGTATACGCAGTATTATATTTTATTGTAATATCAGCTAGCTGCGCTTTCTGTTTATATGATAGAAAGAAATAAAATTAAATAAAGATGCCGAGCGAAGCTTAATCTTGTAGGTACAGCACATAAATATTTATATTTATTATTTTAATTGATAGAAGTAAAAAAAAACATTTTAGAAGTGATCTGATGTCAATTGGAAACAATGTACATAAATACGAAAATAATGTCGTTACTCCATATCATCTAGATTTCGCTGATTAAGTCCTATACTTCAGAAATAGAAGAAATTGATGAAACCCTAAAAATATACAACCATGTATAGTCGGTTCCCTAACTTAAGTAGCCACTTTTTCATACAAGTTGTATAGAAAAGTTGGATACTTATGTTAGGACACCGACTGTACAAGAAATACATAGTCATCTTTTTTCTCCAGAAAATCTTTCACCATGAGACAAGTTGAAAATATTTCAAAGTGAAAAACTTTCTTATCATAAAAATATAGGTTCTTATCGTTCTCTTTGTGTCCTTAGCATTATTGGGTTAGGAGATCGGTCATGCTGATAAAAAGGAAAATTTGTTACTTGAACGTGTTCTGCTTATCAAGTAACTATAGTTATTTTATTTCTTTAGAAATATTTCATTTTGTATTTAAAAAGTTACAAATCTGTTTTTACTAAATATAAGTGTTGCCGTTGTCTGTTTGGCTAAGGTATGGTTGGCCTCAGAAGTCACTGAACACTTGAGTACTTTGTCACTTTCACTAACGTGAAATTATTTCAAACTTCAGAGTATGTACTGAAGTTTGAAACCACCAAACCAGATACAACTGGTTATTGCAACAAAGTAGTTAAAGTGTTCAGCGACTTCATCTGAGGCTGACTGCACATCAAATTTAGTGCCAAGGACCCGCCAGGCTCTCGAGTGGCGTCCACGGACCGGAAGACACAGTGTAGGTAGGCCTCCAACAAGATGGAGCGACGACCTGGTTAAGATTGCGGGAACGCGTTGGATGCGGACGGCGTGGGACCGATCTGTTCGTCGAGTCTTGCCTTGAGACTTGGGGTTTTTTTATGTTCAGCAGTGGATGTCTTTCGGCTGAGATGATGATAATGATGATGACCCGCCAGGCGGGTTCTGTGCTCGTGGGTAGGTTTTGCTACAAAAAGGGGAAAAACGCTGCTACTGATTGTAAGCGTAGCGCATAGCAATGCGTGGCAGCGAATGTGTCAAGAGGTTTCGTAGCTCTATCGTAAACCTAGGAGCTACGAGCTACGCCGCGGCGTAGACCTTGCTACGATGCGTAGGCGCATTGGGTACCGAATGCCTTTTCATACAAACGACGATAACGTTTACCAATTTTGACCAATTTTTATTTATGATATCAGTCATTAAAAATGATTATGTAAGTATATTTTGTTTGCAAGTTCACTAGATATATACATATACAATACGCCTGTATCCCCAAAAGAGGGTAGGCAGAGCACTTGAAACGTTACATTTCACCACACAAATTGCGAGTAGGTTGAGCTCTGCTGCGTTTGCAGTTAGAAAGATAAGGCAGCTAACCGATGTGAGGACGGCACGGTTGTTATATTTTTCCTACTTCAATAGCATCATTTCATTATGGCCTTATTTTATGGGGATCTGCTGCAGAATTGGAATCAGTTTTTATTTTGCAAAAGAGGGCTATCAGAGCGATATGTAACTTACGAACACGCGATTCTTTAAGATCTTTTTTTAAAGAAAAATAGATAAAATCTCATCCCAGCCTATATACGTCCCACTGCAGGGCACAGGCCTCCTCTCAGAATGAGAGGGCTTGGGCCGTAGTTCCCAAGCGGCCAAAAAAAGATAAAATAGCTAAAATGAAATTGGGGTTACAATTTTTTTAAATTAGTCTTGTAAATAAAAAAGATAACCTCTACCTCTCGTACAGACGATAGGTATCAAGAAACATCAGAGCTGTCCTGGTAGTAATTAAAATATTTGAACACGGCCATATTTTTAATCACATAAGTTCGTGTACAGATATGAGATATTTTTGAGGACATAAACAACTCCGATATTTACTTACTTAAAATTTTTTCATATTAAAAAGATTTCAGATGTGCTACACGGTATTTGAAACAGTATTTCTTGGGTATCTGTGCCAACTACGCTAAAAACCATCTACATTAATCTAGATCTTAGATTTCATCCAACAAACGTTCTGCTAAAAGAAACAAAAATATTAAAAAAAGTTTACCTTTTTTACAAATCACCAATATTTATTGACAAGCCGCTTCGTTTACAAAAAAGGGTTTCTTTGGTTTATCCAGAAAAGCGTTCATAAAAGAATATGTCATAACTTTCCAAGCCACAAAACTGTCAACAGGGACATTCGAATCCAATAAGACCCCATATTTCGCGCGATTCGGATGTGCCAACCGTCAGAATTCGATAAGTAAAAGAAGTCAAATCTCGGACGGAGATGGGTCGGCCTATTTCATATTCATTTGTCACCCAGAGACTTTCATGATCCTTTTTAGTGATCCACTGGGAGTGAAAGATTATGAATAAATGCTCTATATTGCTATTTTAGTGCTTTGCTGGGGCAATTTGCTGGTATACTAAAGCATGAGGCTTTATGAAGATATTTTGTTAGTTTTATACCATTTATAGTCACTACAATAACGAGAGTCATCTTTAGTTTACTATATTAATTTACCGTACATTTTTCTCGACATGAGTGATCCGTTTATTTTCACTATGAGTGAGTCTCACGGTAGTTTCATGTTTAAAGTACATTTTTCTGGCATTTCTCGAAGGATGTGGCGTGCATACGTACAAAACACGTCTATATATTAATTTGGCGCAGATGATGCGCGTTCACAGAGCGCCGCAAATTCTTAAAAAAAATGAACAAAAGCGACTGAAGGTCGTTTGAAACGCGCTAGCGAGCGTAAACTGCGCGTCATCTGCTACATAAAAAATACGCTATGTGCATAGGCTTTTACGCACTTTGAAGTCAAAATTATACAACTCCGTTTCAAAACAAAACTGTTACGTACATTTTTTTCTTATTTTTTCCTGAACTAAGTATAACTTGACCTCTCGACAGGTTATCTTTTAATTTTAACACACTGTGTATCTCCGAGTTACATAATAATATGCGATCAAGTAGTCTCAAGACGTATGGAATTGTCGTCCCTAACCGAGTCACAGATATTTACCATTTTAGCCCTAAACTGTGCAAACAACCGTTATTGTATTTATACTGCATACTGTGCATAGGGTACAATTGAGTTTGACTCACTCAACTCAAACATCTCTTAACCCTTACTACCCCTAAATCTTTACCCTCCATATAATACGTTTAGGAAAAATAGTGACCAAACCACGGTAGTTCTCGACGAATGTGCCACTGGCATGAAGTGTAATTCACAATAAACGAAACAAATATTGCTTTTACAGTCTATTTACTTTCTCACTTTGTCCCTTTCAGTTCACTTTAGTTAGAAAAGGATGTACACAGCGATAGCAAAAAAAGATTCTAGGTATAAACAAGCAAAACGAGAGAAGTGAAATGAACAAGTGAAACAGCGAGAGCACTCGAATTGTATCCACACTTGACCCGGTCTTCGAATGCGAGTGAGTACAGTACGATTACTAGGAATTTGTGGGGTTAATCGTACAATATATTATATTAGATACATTGCGGCGTTCGATAAATCATTTATAAGTTTCTGGCAACGCGCCTACGTAATGTATTATAGCATTTTTTTTGTGTGATTCTCTGCGTACTGTGGTGACAGGGCTTAGCATTATCTCATCATCGCGGCTATACGTCACACAAGCGTCTACCTAGAGGGAGAGGACTTGGGCCATAATTCCCACGCAGGCCCAGTGCTGTATGGGAACTACAAACACCATTAAATTGCTTAGCAAGTGTGTGCACATTTCCTCCCGGTACTTGTCTTTCACCTTAAAGCTTGTGGTTTTCAAATGTAATTTCGCTCATGAATTCTGAAAAAACAGAGGTGCGAGCTCGGGATTTGAACCCACGATTCTTTGCTTGAGAGGCCATAAGTCAAACCACTAGGCTCCCACGACTTCTTCAAGTGCGATTTATGTCTATAATATTGTGTATACTAATCACATAAGCGCTGTATGAAGCACGTGTTTCATCGTATAAAAGTCGTTTTACTCCCTCTCATAAATCTAGCTTTGTGTTCTCTACTATTTCCTAGCCTAAGGCGTGACTTGGGCGATTTCCCGTGACACGTACAAATTGTTTCATGTTACATACGTTTAAGATAACGCGACGTTTACGCAATAAGAAAAACATCTGAAGGAAACCTCTAGAGCTTTATACCCCTTTGTCATAGCAGAAAGCTTTTGGCGACGTTTTAATTTGAATGACTTACCCAGAGCCACATCGCATAAAAGTATATTTTTTGCTGATGACACGACACTTGTGGTTGGATGTGATGGGTTGGACACGTTCGAATTGAATATTAATAAGGGATTAACTGACATTATTGAATGGATAAAAATGAATGATTTACATATTAATATTAATAAAACTAAATTTGTGCAATTTACTTCCTATAATTCTAATTCTGTATCTTTAAAAATTAAGTATGAGGGTGACACAGTTAAGGAGGAAAACGTAATTAAATTTTTAGGTGCAATGATTGATAAACATCTTAACTGGAAAGCCCAAATTGATTATATTTGTGGCAGATTAAATCGTTTTGTGTTTGCCTTAAAGAGAGTGAGAGAGACTGTTAGTACAGAGGCTGCGTTGATGGTGTACCATGGTTACGTGTCACCAGTGCTCAGTTACGGCTTGATACTGTGGGGAAACTCTGTGGAGGTTGATAGAGTATCTAAAGTACAAAAAAAAATGCATAAGGGTATTATATAGTGCTTGGATCACTGACAGTAAAGTTGTGCCCCATTATTTAGGAAGTTAAATATATTACTATTCCCATGTTTGTATATTAGGGACGCGTGAGTTTTTGTCAACTCGCACCCAGAGTATACTATAAAAAACGCGGAGAAGCTATATCAAGAAATACACGAGCACATGTTATGTCTCTTTTATGCAAACCTCCTTGCCGCAAAGATGTGTATAAGAGAAATATATATAATATGAGCATTGTAATTTTTAATCATTTACCACAAAATTTAAAAACTCTGTCAGGAAACATGTTTAAATGTAAATTAACAAAATGGCTATTGGAAAAATGTTTCTATAGTGTCAAGGATTTCTTAAGTCACAAGGGGTTGTGATTTATTTATTCGTCTGCTGTTATTTTGTGTTTAATTTCTTTTATATTCTTTCTTTTTCTTAATAATAATAATATAATAAGAAATAGTGAATATTTATTGACGAAAATTGTAAATTAATTTTAGTGACCTAAAACTAAATATTTGTACGCTTGCTTGCATGCTGAATACATGTGCTAAACTTATTTTAAGATCTTTTTACCTACTGTATTCTTACAAATAAATGTTTTTGAATTTTGAATTTGAATTTGAATTAAAACGTGTGTGACATTTTTGTTCATGGGCCAGTCTACACATTTTTTTATTCGCGACTTCCCTATGGAGATGGCCAAAGGTAAGGATCTAATAAAATAAGCATCTAAAGCTAATATTTTTTAGTCAAGGCTACACCAGCGTGGGACGCTGGGCAAACTTTCGGATAATATAAATTAATCTTGAGTTTGCCGAGTCACTAATTTTATGTCCACAGGAGAGACATTTTTTATTTCTTACCCTGTGTGTGACCCTTATGGAAGAGTTGAACTATCATATTTTACTTTATAACTCCGCAACCAGGCAAGCGGATATATGGTTTACAAAGTAAGGCTCAGCCATCATATATTTGGAAGAGATGAACTGGACCTAAAAAACTAGATTAGATACATCATTTAAATTCAAATATTAGATGATTTGCACGGGATAATTTATTATCATGGTAATAAATAATGTTGATAATAATTGCGATACTAATGATAGTCTTTGATGATGATGCGATAGTCTTTTGTCGGGCGGCAACAAGATGCGCGCCTTCAACGCCTGGGTAATGCCCTTGCTCACTTACTCCTTTGGCATACTAAGGTGGACTCAGACTGAGCTGGATACCTTGGATCGAAGAGTTCGTGTAGTACTCACTGCGCATCGCTTGCTTCACCCGCGCTCGTCTGTTATGAGACTGTACATCTCGCGGAAGTATGGAGGTCGTGGCTTTTTAAATGCCAAAGACCTCCACAACCGCGAGGTGTATAATCTCAGGGATTATTTCCTAAACAACGAGTGTGGGGTACATCGCGACGTAGTAGCAGTAGACAAAAACTTCACCCCGCTTTCCTTGGCAAACGAGAACTGGCGCCGACTTAAAGTAATGAGCATCGAGGACCGCAAGGCGGTATGGAAGAGCAAGGAGCTACACGGGCGGTTCTACAAGGCACTCACAGGGCCAGATGTAGATCTGCTTGCGTCGGTGAACTGGCTACGTTTCGGGGATCTCTTCGGGGAAACCGAAGGTTTTGTCTGTGCAATTGCGGATGAAGTTATCATGACGAACAACTACCGGAGGTATATCCTGAAGGACGGTACGGTCGACATTTGTCGGGCATGCCGCCGTCCCGGGGAGTCACTCAGGCATATAATTTCCGGTTGTGGTCATCTTGCTAACGGTGAGTACTTGCACAGACATAACCTTGTAGCCAGAATTATTCACCAGCAACTTGCTCTGCTATACGGTCTTGTGGACTTTGAAGTGCCTTACTATAAGTATATACCTGCGCCAGTTCTCGAAAATGGTCGTGCCACGCTCTATTGGGATCGGTCTGTTATCACGGACAGGACTATTTTAGCCAATAGGCCTGATATCGTGCTGACAGATCGATTGAAACGCCAGACAAT